>OX422209.1:467368215-469868215 GCA_949130495.1 Sambucus nigra | reverse complement strand
CTTGTCGCTAAACAGGACTCTAGAGCGTCGCCACCGTAATTCTCCTCAAAGTACTCTTCTACTATCTCGTCTATGAGGCTCATCGCGTGAAGATCATCTTCCTCCCCTGCATTTTGGGCTATGTGGAAGATGTTAGTTTCCAAGGTCATGTTCCCAAAGGTGAGTTACATTCGCCTATTCCTCGTATTGATGATTGCATTAGCCGTAGCTAAGAAAGGGCGCCCAAGGTTGATGGGAACATGATTGCTCGAGTTGAAGGAGGGATCCGTGTCCCAAATGACAAAATCTATCGAAAAGTAGAAAGTGTCAACTTGGACGATCACGTCTTCGACTATGCCTCGTGGGATCTTCACTGTTCGATCCGCTAATTGGAGAGTGACCTTTGTGGGCTTGAGGTCGCCCAAATCAAGTTGCCTATAAATGGAGTAAGGGAGTATGTTTACACTTGCCCCCAAGTCAAGTAAGGCTTTCTCAATTTTATTATCTCCAATGATGCAGGATATAGTGGGTGCACCGGGATCTTTGAATTTAGGCGGGAGATCATTTAGTAGAATGGAGCTCACGTTCTGGGCTAGAAAGACATTCTTTTTTACCTTCATCTTCCTTTTTACCGTCAAAAAATCTTTGATAACTTTGCCATAAGCTGGAATTTGGCTTAATGGCATCAAGAAAGGGTAAATTCATCTTTACTTGCTTAAGCACTTCTAGCACGTCATCACATGGGTTCCCTTTTTGAGCGGGAATCAACCTTCGAGGAAATGGTTCCGCGGAGGGTGATTTCACTACCACCTCTGGCTCACTAGCGTCTTCCTTGTCTCTTTCGTTCAAGGGGACATCTTCGGCCTCTTTCGTGCCGGACGAAATCTCCTTATCTTTTGTTGTGTCTTGTGGAGGAGGTGATAAATCAACGACTCGCCCACTACGAAGAGTGGTCACGGCTTGACATTGCTCCTGATGTTCAGTGGAGGTGGAGCTAACACTAATTTGACCTTGGGGAGGTCGTTGGCCTTGGGCAGGAAACTTGCCCTTCTCTTGAACACTCAATGAGGATTGTATTTTTGACAGATTCGCATTTATGTCGCCAATCAGACGATCATATTTGGCATTGGTTGCGGTCTGGTTTGTGATGAATTGATTTATGGTATCCTCGAGAGTTCTCCGCTGTGTCGGGATATAATTTCCTTGAGGTGGTGGTGCTTGCACATGTCCTTGCATGTGTGGAGCTTGTTGAAATTGTTGTGGTGGAGGAGGGGCAACATGCGAAGGAGGGTTCATTACGGCATGTTGTTGCTCGTAGCTAAAACCGGGATGATTTTTCCACGAAGGGTTGTATGAATTCCCGTGCGGGGCACCGAAATTACCCTTAAAGCCTCCTATACCACTAACTTGCTCCTGTAACATTACTTTGTAGGCGGGTATCGTCGTACATTCCTCAGTTGAATGTCCCGCCTCACAAATCGCTCACACCTTCACGACAGGGTTTGGAATGGGTCCAGCTGGTCCTTTTCCATATATCTCGCATAGATCTCGAAACCCTTTCTCAAGAGTCTCTAATCGGCTATCCGTCATAGAATTCTTATCTACATGGAATAGGCCAGATGCCGACGGGGTGGTGGTCGCTTGTCTACTTCGATTTTGAGCGTTGGGATCATAAGTGTCCCAGGATTGGGTAGTCTCGGTGACATACCTAAAGTGAAGCTCAGCATCCTGGGCATCTAAATCGATAAACGGACCACTTCCCATTTTTTCAACAAGTTGTTTGGAGTTAAGATTCAACCCATTATAAATAAAAGAGATGACTTGCGCTGAATCAAATCCATGGTGGGGGCATGAAGAAACCAACTCGTTGAAACGTTCATAACATCGATGGAATGGCTCATTTTCAGCTTGTCTGAACGCTTGAATTTGAGCCTTTATAGAGATTGTTCGATGTGGTGGGAAGAATTTCTTGAGAAATTTCGACTGTAGCTCATTCCAGGATGGAATCGAGCTTGGAGGTAAAGACCATAACCAGGCTTTAGCTTTATCTTTGAGTGAGAAGGGGAAGAGTTTGAGGCGGATTACCTCTTGTGTGCAGGGTTGATCATTGAGAGTATCGCACACGTCCTCAAATTCCCTAATATGGAGGTATGGATTTTCAGAATCCACACCGTGGTAATATGGTAGCATCTGGATCATCCCATTTTTGAAACAAAATTGCCCGGCATTATACGGGAGTATAATGCATCCCGGAGTGACAGTACGCTCAGGATATAAGAATTCTCTAATCGGTCGGTATGGGGGCTCTTCCTCACCAGCGGGTGCACTGCTATGTTGCGACATATCTTCCTCACTTATTGATTTGGTGCTCTCACTAGGCGTGCTCGACGTGCGTCCTAAGAAGGAAAAAGGGGTGTTATTGGAGACTGAGTGTGACGGTGTGGGAGGTGGGACCCAGAACTGTGGGGCGTTTGGAGTGTGGGGACTGTCAGGGTTATACTCAACAATTGGATTTTCGTGAATGTTGGTTGGAGTATTGTGAGGTGTGGAAGTGGTTTCAGAATTGTGCATTAAGCTTATGAGAGGTGATGATGAATCTTTTTGTGTTTTTTTTTTGGATTTTTTTGAAGATTTTTGGTCAAAGCCTTGGATTGACTCGATCTAATCCTAAGTCTACCTACGTCCTCGGCAACGGCGCCAAAAACTTGACGCGACTGAAAATGTGTCTCAGAAATGCGTTCACTCTAGGCTCAAGTGTAATCCTGTTGCTCAAGTAATAATCCCAGTAAGTCGGGTATCGATCCTCAGGGACGAAGGACAACAGAGTTGTGACGACGGGAAAAGACGGGGGAATCCTAACTTTGACTCTAAAAAGATAAGAAAAAATGATTTGGTTTTCGAGATTGGTTACAGCTAAATGCCATTATGAAGTTATGAAGAAATGCAACTACGCTATTCTACCTAAATTAAGAATGAACGGTGACTAGAAAAGTTTTTGTTTAAATGATAAGAAAAATAGGATGGGAATACAATCCCCCAACCCCAGTGTATTGCGGTTATAATATTAATCTTAATTTTATCTAATTGACTTGACCCGGAATTAAGTACTCCCAAGCATTATGTATACGAGGTTCAAGCCCGCGTCATACCTAATCTGAGGATGAGCAAATCAGTATTGCGATAGTGGCACTCAAATTGCATTCTAAATCATCACGAGTACCCAGAGGCAAACGAGATATAAAGATATACAACTGTTGTGTAACTACGCAATACGATCATGGTCAATCATTAAAACTAGAGGATTAATTTTATACACACGCACTAACACATCAGGCTGGGTTCATGCATCCCGGCCTTGAAAGTCTAGCCTAACATGTTGAATTTTATGAAAACAATGATTAATGTGCAGGTGTTCATGATTACTCTAAAGAGAATTAGAAATCAATGTAGAATGAATGTAGAATAAAAATTACTCACTAAAATTATCCAAACAATAATAGAAGCAATGAAATAAACTGATACTTACAAAATTACTGAACAAAATCTTCAATCCTTGAATTAAATCTGAACTTACTAACTAAACTAGGGTTTCTGGAAAAAGAGAGGAAAAACCTACTAATTCTTCGTATATCTAACAATACTAAATCGGGTCTTTTATATCATACAACGATATCAGAAGTTCAGCTGAAATAGGAGTCTTTTTAGGAAGAGAGAAGATTTCCAAATCTCAAATACCGGACCGGTCCGGGGCTTAGGCGGACCGGGCCGCCCCCAAGGCGGATCTGTTCTTTTTATTTTGGGGCGGACCGGTCCGGGGTCAGACCGGTTCTTTTTATATTGGCCTTCTTCAGTTCGTATGCGATCCGGGGTCTTCTGGAGTTTGGCAAGGCGGACCGGTCCGGGGTAGTGGCGGACCGGTCCGGCTATTTGACTTTTTGGCTCCTTTTTGACTGCTCATAACTTTTGTTTCGGGATTCCGATTGAGGTGCCGTTTCTTCCTAGTTGCTCGTGAATGAGATGTCTTCAACTTCTCTTTAGGTACCTCATTCGAATTTTGGGTGGAAATTACGCTTTTACCCTTGAGACTTTTCCTTCTTTCTTTCATGATTCTTCCGGTTTCCTTCTTTCGTTTCTTGACATCAAATACCTGTAAAATCACTACAAAATACCAGAAACTCGGTGTACTCATTAGGATCAGTCAGTAGCAAGATTATGAGATAAAGTCAATTCAATTATGTTGTTCGAGGTGCTAAAAGTAACTAAATCAAGGGATAAATTAGGAAGAATTTATGCCTAATCAGTATATCATTTGGGATGAATTATAAGGAGTTTGGGATCATTTGGTAGAGGTTTTGAGGATGAATTATATTACAACCCGTAGGTAGAAGAAACAAGTAGAAAAAATACGAACGTTGTCTGATAATTTTAGGACTATTTTAAGCAGAAATTGGTAGTGTGATAGAGAGTTCTTGTATAAAATCACTATCTGCACAACTTTGTAGTTTTAATTTTTTCGAAATTGGAGTAAAAAAGCCTAAAGTTGTAATTTTATATTTCTGGACAAAATGTAACTTTATCGAGAAAAGGATTATTGGGAATTAAAATATAATCCGGGCTTGTTATAATGAGTCTGGGTTTTGACCAATAAGTATGTGTTGAAGGTACCTATTGAATAATTAATTAAATGCTTTCGGTTAACAAGAGATGTTAAGAGTAATGGGAAATGTGAATAAAATGTGAATTATTAGTTTATGGGATAAACTTGAAATATACTACACGTGGGATTTGTATATGGGATGAGAGTATACCCATTTGTTGATATATATACATAGGTGGAGCGAATACCTATAATATATTTGAGGTTTAAAATACCATGATATATTCGAGATATAAGTATATTACATATGAGACTTGTAATATGGGATGTGCTTATGCCCTATATATATATATATATATATATATATATAATATGATGATTTGTAATATGGGATGTGCTTATGCCCTATATGTGAATAAAATGTATGACATACCTAGCCTACTTACTATCGACGGGAGGTTTGCATGTTGAAGGCAGTCATATCCTGATGAGCCTTAGGGGGATTTTTGACTTGTGCCTCATAACATAGGAATTAGGTTGGATTGCCATGTGTGAAAATAATGGTATTGAACGGTCATTTGGGTGCGTAGGTATGTGCGTATCCTAAAGGCTTAGGACTACATTCGCCTTCAATATTTATGTTTGTTATTTATACTTTGAGTGATATACCGAACCGATAGTCCTTTTTATAGTGATGAGATGTACCCGAACATGATAGTAGAGTATGCATGCAGCGCAGCTGAATCTTGGGGTGCAGTGTTGTATATATATAATAGAGCGAATGTATATATATACTTGTGATATTATCTACTGTGTGAATTAAGTAGACATGAATAATAATGAAATCTGAAATGAATTAAGTTGGTGAACACTTAATTATATTAAATTGAAAAGGTGCTTATCCATGTTAAAGAGAAATTGGATATAAATGTATTACTTATATTGTGAGAGAAATACGTGGTAACGATATTGGGATATGTTTAAATGTTAGACTGGAAAGAACTAGTTAGACTGAGAATAGTAACTAGTATGGTTTGAAGGTACATTAGGCGTGTACACTAGATGAGAGGGGAAAATCTCAAGAGAGAGTTTGAGAATCTAACATGTATATAATAATTGCTTAATTGCACTTGTTAATCACTTGCTATTTTTAAAAATATTTTACCATCGGGCTCTGACCCGTTTTCTTGCATATTCTCGCCTCCCTTGTATCTTCCATATTAGGTGTCCAGTTACAAGAACGCCAGGCATAGAGGATTGGATACTTGATGTACTATGGATGCTATGGAGTTGCAGACTTTGCTTAGATGCTTTCATTCTCTTGATTCATACATCCTGTTGATACAAATATTAGTCAGCTAATATGGACCAATTATATGACAATACGTGTCGTCCTACGCGGTAAAATATATATTCACTGAACAACTCAACTGGATGAGCAACATATCATGCCAAGCTACTCAGCCTCCAAGCTACTGGAATACCAAGAAACTCATCACTTCGAGCTACTCAATGTATAGAGGATCTGTCCAGGAAGATCAGATGACAATTACACATTCAATGAACATCGAATTTAATGAACATTCTTATTGTACATATGTATATGTCTATTAAATAACGGCATATCGTCTATACATAATGACAACCCCAAGGCTATAAATACATTGTAACACCCTCCATAACAGGGTAATTGATTATTAGCAATTGTGAGATTAGGGCAAAAATATCTGGCAATACAAAACAGTGGACGTAGGCCATTTTCATAAGGCTGAACCACTTTAAAAGTCCTTTGTCTTATTTCTTATTTCATATTGATCTGTGATTGATTAATTAAATCTAATATAGTTTTTTTCATCAACAGATTGGCGCCGTTTGTGGGAACGACTATACGTAGCGTTTTCACTAAAATATTCATCACAAATGGCTGAGATCCCAGAATCCAGTAACAAGAACAATGACCGAGTTCCACCCAATCCATCTGCTCCACCAACTCTTCAAGTTCTCACTGGCATGGTAGCCAATTTAGCCCAGGGGAAAACAGATATGCAAGAGACCATGCATCAACTCATTCAAACTGTTCATTATGGCATGCCTGCCCAGTCAGGACAATGAAGTGTCCAAAGACCCACCCATTTGCCATCTTCAAGAACCAAACGTATGCTATTCCCAGATGTTTCTCAGTCCAGACGCACTGAGTCTCATCATAATGAGAGGACCAATGATCCCTCATACCAGCCTGGCCGGAACTCTTTTATAAGAGCTACAGATTCTTAACAAAATGTTATATTAGCCCCAGAATGAACAAGCGCTCTGGAGAGGTTGAGCAGAACTTCTCCCTTTGACCATTTGGCCCCTAGGAGGAATGGAACCCTCCAAGGATTTCGTCAAGAAATTCTCAATGACCAAATGATCTACGGGAAGGTTCTTCCCAGTCACGACCAGTAACTCGTAATAAAATATCCCAAGAGGAGAATTCAGCGCGATCTGTTGCTCAGACAAATAGTTACGAGGCTGGAAATAACGCAAGGAAGGGCTCCATTAAAAGGTCGGAAGACAGGTTAGGGGAAATGGCTAAGGCCAGGATCCCTCTCCAAATAACTTTCATTAAGGGATCACCCTTTGTACAGGCAATTGTGAATTTCTCACACCATCAACATTTAAAGCTCCTATAGTAACGCCTAAGTACGATGGAAAAACGGATCCCGTCCTTCACATAGAGAAGTACCAAGCTGCAGCTGATATCTAAGCTGTTCCTGATGAGATGAGGCGTAGAGCATTCTCGAGAACTATAACTGGGTCAGCCCAAATATGGTACAACAACCTTCCTCGGGGGAAGATTTCTACATTCCATCAGCTGGCAGAGCTCTTCATAGAGAATTTCTATTTCAGGGTGAAGCCAGTTAAGAGAGTGGTACACCTACTGAGTGTAAGGCAGAAAGCAGGGGAGAGTACCAGGGATTACATCACTTATTTTAATAAAGAGAAACTTGAGGTAATCGACTACGAGGAGAAGACAACCATTATAGCTCTGATGAGTGGTCTATTACCCAATAAGTTGTACTATACACTGGCCAAAGATCCCCTCAAGACCATGGCAGAACTGATGGAAAAAGCAGCCAAGATCATGAACGCTGAAGAGGCCATAGATGCGAAAAAGAATGCCAACACAAAAGCAGATATGAAAGCTGCAGTTAAAACTGAGAGGAAAGATCAAAAGCATAATCGGGGCAGCAAGAAGCTAAAAGGAAATTCTAGAGAAGTTGAATAAGTATGGGAATTATACTCCCTTAAAGGTGGACATCAACCACATTCTGGAGGAGATCAAGTACAACTAGGAACTAACTTAGCCGGAGAAAATAAGGTCAGCCCCTGCCAAGAGGGATAAGTCCAAATATTACAAGTTCCATAGAGATCATGTCCATATGACCAGGCGTTACATAACTCTCCAGAATGAGATCGAAGCACTTATTCGATGAGGAAAATTGAGCAGGTTCGTTGATCGTCAGAATGATGAAAAGGCTAATGAAAAAATAAGGCAGAGGTCCAAATCTCCTCGCCGAGAAAAAAATGATAAGAAAAGGGACCACGAAGATGATCCATAAGATAACCCCGATCTTCCCAAAAGGCCAAGGCAACCCGAACGCGAGGTATTTTCAATGCGTTTTGGATTATTTGAATGTAATGTGATTACAGGGGGAGATAAAGGAGATGGGGATCACACTGCTGAAAGGAAGGCTTACCTCAATGAGGCCCAAGCTTGTTCTTATATAAACGTATAAATCTGGCTGAAGATGATCGCCCGAGGAAGGTGAACAAGGATAAACTTGTCATCGGTTTTTCCAAAAATGATCTAAAAGGTGTATTATATCCTCACGATGATCCCTTGGTTGTCAAGATGAGGATGAAGGATGTGGTGATCTCACGAGTATTGGTACATAATAGTAGCTCTGCAGTTATCATGTTCTACCCTTACTTTGACAGCTTGAATTTGAAGTTAGCCCAGTTAGAGCCATATCACAGGCCCTCCTTGGTTTCACTGGCAAGAAAGTCTTTCCACTTGGGACGATCAAGTTGGATATGTTTATTGAAACCTGGCCTGCTTGTAGAACATAAAAAGTACACTTTTTTCTAATGGACAAAAACATCCAATCAGCCTACAACATAATCATGGGGAGGGTAGGCTTGAAAAAGTTCGAGGCAGTGCCATCCACGGTACATCAATGCCTAAAGTTTTTGACCAATTTCAAAGTTGGAGTTGTGAAGGGTGACCAAAAAGTAGCTTGGGAATGCTATTATTCATCTGCCGAACAGGAGGAGTTGGAGGAAGCCAGGAAAAAGATCACCACATATCAAGTGGAGAAGCTTGAAGATGCAGAGATCGAGACTCTGGACCCTAGAGATGAGTCTGAGCTTGTGAAGGGTCAGGTCATGGAGACCACGGAGAACATCATTCTAGACGACTAACGTCCAGAACGAACAACTCAAATTGGCGCCTCACTGGACCCGTCAATAAAGCAGGAGTTAGTGGCATTTTTAGGCATAGAAGGCAAGATTTTGTATGGAGTCATGGAGATATGCCAGGGATAGATCCAACCTTCTTATGCCACGAGTTAAATGTTAATAAAAGGATCAAGCCAGTGAAATAACGAAAAAGGGTATTTAGTCTAGAGAAGAACCAAGCTATCCAAGAGGAAGTCGAGAAACTGCAAAAGTCCTCTTTCATTGAGGATGTCAAATATCCATATTGGTTAGCCAACATGGTAATAGTGAACAAGAAGAACAACAAATGGAGGATGTGCGTAGATTTCACAGATCTCAACAAAGCCTGCCCAAAAGACCACTTTCCCTTGCCCTGAATTGATCAACTAGTGGATACTACTTCGGGACATGAATTGCTGAGCTTTATTGATGCTTATTCTAGCTACAACTAGATTAAGATGAAACCAGAAGACAGGGAAAGTACTTATTTTATTACCCCAAGGGGTACATACTGTTATAATGTTATGCCATTTGGTTTAAAAAATACAGGTGCAACATACCAACGATTGATGAATAAGGTGCTCGCAGAATAAATCGGCAACATGGAGGTTTATGTCGATAATATGCAGATAAAGAGTAAGAAAGCCGTAGACCACATAGCTGATCTGAGCTAAACTTTTGATCAATTGGAGAAATATTAGATGAAGCTAAACCCGACTAAGTGTGTTTTTGGCGTACGAGAAGGCATATTCCTTGGGTATATTGTGAATCAGCGAGGCATTGAAGCAAATCCTGATAAAATCAAGGCTGTGTTAGAACTAAAATCTCCAACTACTAAGAAGGAAGTGCAAAGCCTTACAGGGCATGTTGCAGCTCTAAATAGGTTCATCTCCAGAGTGACGGATAAATGTATCCCATTATTTAAGGTTCTTAGAAAGACTTTTGAGTGGAATGACGAGTGCGAGCAGGCATTTCTAGCTTTGAAGAAATACTTGGGGATGCCACCTCTGCTTTCCCGGCTGGTGATAGGAGAAAGATTATACTTATATCTGGCTATCTCTGAGAGCGCAGATAGTTCAGGGTTAATAAGAGTTGAAGATGGAGTACAAAAACCTGTGTATTATACGAGCAAAGCTTTTCGAGGAGCAGAGGTAAGATATCCCAGATTAGAGAAGCTAGCCTTAGCATTGATAGAAGCAAGTAGGAGGATGAAACTTTATTTCCAGGACCATACCATAGTAGTGTACACTGATATGCCGCTCAGATAAGCTTTGCACAAACTAGAGAAATCTGGAAGACTTATGTATTGGGCAGTCGAACTGGGAGAGTATGATATTGTTTATGAGCCAAGGACCTCACTCAAAGGGCAGGCGGTAGCAGATTTCATTGCGAAATTCACCAGCCCAGATAATGCCGACCAACAAGTGTCTGATGCAGAACAACTTGTGGATGTTAGGGAATCATTAGAGACTACCCCCGATCAACTTTTATCAACAGATGTAACGAGGGGAACAATCGCTGAGCAGCGAGAACCATTAGACAACAACCCAGTGTTAGGAGATGATAAAAGGAAATATCAAATATTCCATCAGGGAACTTTGTCAGACCAAGAGTTTGATAATGGCATCCCTATATGGAATTTGTATGTTGATGGCTCTTCATGTGCCATAGACAGCGGAGCCGGTATAATTCTTCATAGCCCAGATGGATTGGATATGGAATATGCGTTGTGTTTCCAGTTAAAAACTTCCAACAATGAAGCTGAATATGAAGATATGATTGTGGGCCTTAGTTTAGCCAAAACACTAAATACAGAGCAAGTTATTGTGTTTAGTGATTCACAGTTAATTGTAAATCAGATTCTTGGGTTGTATGCAGCAAAGGGAGACTTGATGTCAAGGTATTACGCCAAAGCTATGAATATTGTGTTCACTTTTACAACAGTTTAATTGATCACAATACCAAGATTAGAAAATGCGAGAGCAGACACATTAGCTCGGTTAGCCTTAGTTACTCACACCGAGCTACGAAGAACAATTCCTATTAAGATTATGACAGACCGGAGCATATATGAAGATTTAATGGTGAGATTAATCACCCTGGATATGGGACCATCATGGATGGACCCCATCAGGGCATATATCAAAAAAAGAGTTGTACCAACTGACCAACTTGCAGCCAAGAGGCTGAAGTTTAAAACTGCTCGGTATGTACTAAATAATGGTGTTTTGTACAGAAAGGGGTATCATAGTGGGTCTACAGAGATATGTGCATCCTTAAGAAGTTAAAGATTTGATAGAAGAAATTCACTAAGGCTCTTGTGGAGCTCATGTAGCAGGACAAACTCTCCTACAGAGGATAACGACATAGGGATACTATTGGCCAATGATGAGAGCTGACTGTACGCTTATGTGAAGAAATGCGATAAGTGCCAACGTTTCTTTTCCATTCGAAGAACCCCTCAGGCATTGTTAACACCCATCACTTCCCCTTGGCCATTTTCCATGTGGGGTATAAACCTGGTCGGGCCTCTACCGACCACCAAAGGGAGATTCAAGTATTTAGTAGTTATTATTAATTATTTCACCAAGTGGGTTGAGGCTGAACTTCTCATTAACATGTCATATGATAGGGTTTACCAATTTATTTAGAATAATATTATTTGCGGGTATGGTCTGCCGTATGATTTCATTACTGACCATGGTACCCAATTCGATAATGAGGAGTTCACTGCATATTATCACCAGTCCAACATCCAGAAAATCCATTCTGCACCAGGCCATCCCCAGAGCAATGGACAAACTGAAGTGACAAACAGAACCCTGCTAAACGGGCTGAAGAAAGGAATGGATGATGTAAAAGGCAATTGGATTAACGAGCTACATTCAGTGCTATGAGCTTATCGCACAACACCCCAAACAACAACTGGGGAATCTCCTTATATGCTAGCTTTTGGCAGTGAAGCAGTTATACCAGTTGAACTGGGACTACCGACACATAGGGTGCTTAACTTTAACTTTCATGTAAGCGATTTGATGAGACGTTTAGACTTGGATATGCTCCAAGAAGTAAGAGAAGATGCGGCGATCAGGAACGCAGCTTACCAGCAACGAACTGCCATATTTTACAACAAAAGAGTCAATCAATGCAATCTTAAGGAGGGAGACTATGTGCTCAAGAAAGTGATTCAGAAGCATAACAAGTTAGAGGCTAACTGGCATGGACCCTAATGAGTACTACAGTTGGTCGACCTGGGACCTACAGAATTGAAACCTTGGTGGGAGAAGAATTAAAAAATGCATGGAATGCAGAGCATCTGCGAAAATATTATCAGTAATACATATTCATATGTACTTCAATTCTTTCAGTATAAATAAAGATGATATTTTCTCCATATTCCTTTTGTTCAATTTTTTTTTCCAGAGTACTCGTGCTACACACTAAACCACCAACTACGATTGATCGGCATTGGTTGGCATATCAGTAACCACCAACTATGGTTGGTCGGCATATCAGCAACCACCAACCACGGTTGGTCGGCACCGATAAATTTAACCAACATTGTTAGCATAATAATCATACAAGACAAAGCCTGTTTGATCACGAGTGACCTCAAGGGGCATCCCAAACTAGGCAAGAAGATGAGTGACCTCACGGGGCATTCACTGTCTAGGAAACAAGGTAATCCTATAAAGATTACTACAACTAAGCAGGATCATGGGATGAAAATCATTCCATTACTTAGGCAATTATGGGTGACAAGTCACTACAACTAGGCAGCAAATGGGGTAAAGTTCCATTGTCTAGGCAATTAAAACAAAATAGGACAAATTGTCCCTCTATAGCTATATATATGCATTCATCAACAGACAATACGTCATAAGCCAAACACCGAAAATAAATTTTTCTTCATTAGAATACAGGAAAGCAAATCATAAAAGATGAAGTTTTCTTCATTCAATACAAATTTCCTATTCTATTGGATTTTTTCCTTTTGATTTTGGCACAGGTTCCATCCCAGCGGGAGGATCATCAAAAGCATAAGGAGAATTGATAAAATTCATATCTAGTAGCATCCTAGTGTTGCTCGAACTTAGTCGCTCAAGTAGATAAGGAGGTCAGGATATCTCATAATCTTCATGAAGATTGTAATCACCAAGGTACTTGGAGATCAAACATTGAGGTATGAAAAGAGCTGGAATCTAACTAACGTCTAAGTTGAAGGGAGGTACTTGTAGGTCAAGAAACCCAGATTCATACCAATCCCACAAGGAATTTCCTTTCTCAAGACTCATCACACCAAGAGCATTCAACCATCCTTGCTTGTACCCCTCATTATTTGACTGTCTCAACCGAGCATCGAGATGGCATAGAGCTTCATTATATCCCGCATTCCAAAATTCCCTAGGCTGTTTGTGGAATTGATATGTCAATCTTTCAATGTTTTGATGAAGCTTCTTTAATAAATTATCTTTACTCTCCAAGGCATAACTTTGCTTGGAAAGTTGGTCGTTAAGACGTTGAATTTTTCTGGACATCTCAGTCAAGGCTTGATTTTTGCCCTCAGTTGAACGACTTGATTTTCTAAAGCTAGTTGGGTCCTCGTTTCTTCAACATTAATCCGACCAGCTCTTGCTCGACCACGGATAGAAGGCCTTGCTCCGCCATGAGTGGACGATGTAGGTTCGACTCTTTTCAAAGCCTCCAATTCTTCTCTCAAGGCAACATTTTTAGTTTCTAAAAAGGAAAAACCTTCATCATTAATTTGGACTAAAGCTCTCGAAGAAGATGAGGCAGCAGATTTGAGTTGTTTCACTTCTTCTCCCAAGGCAATATTCTCTTCCTCCAACAGCTTGGCAATATTTCTATGTTCCCCGATCTCAAGTTTCAGAACACTTTCCTTTTTTTTTCTTGGGCAGAGATATATTTGTCATAGCCTTGATCAACACTGAACTGTTGGTACTTTTTCTCATAACCTTCATGCAGGAGTGCAATGGTTTCTTTGTGTTGAAGTTGGAGCTCCTCGATCATTCCTTGGAGGTCTTCAATCATTTCATAATAGGCCACATGGAGGCTAAGTTACGAAATGGGAAGGTGTTAGGCACCCATTCCTCCCTTTCGGTCTCTCATGGATGTTTGCTATTTTCCTTTTTATTTTCCCCGTGATATGTGTGCATGTGTATATATATAGTGGAGATAGGAATCCTCGACTTGTATCATGGAAGAGATAAAGCGAGTCATCCGTAGGAAGGTATAAAAATAATATTAGAAAATAAGATTTACGCGATTACCCTTATGTTGATCGTTATAATGGAACGATAACGTATATGGAGTAATACGTCACTAAGAGCAAGTATATAGAATATAATAAAATTTGATTTAGAGAAGATATAAAATGAGGGAGAAAGGGAGAATAGGACTCAAGTCTTGGGTTTTACCCCGAGATGCCTACGCAGCCTATAAAGGCATCAAAGTCCACATAGTTCACATATAAAATGAGGGGTGGGGTTTATTCCATAAATCCAAATGGGGGGATCTCTTATTTGTGAGTGTGTGTGTGTAGAAAAAGTGTTTTAGTTGTGAGAAAAGTATGAGAATCCCATTTGGAATTTATGAACAAACTCTCTTTTTCTTGTTTTTTGGGGTTTTACTTATATGAAAATAATAGTTGTGCAATAATACTTAAATAAAAAGTATATTAGGATGTGTGAGATGAGATAATAAAAGTGCTAAGTAATAAAACAAGTTATTGAGAATTTAAGGGAATTTAAGAGAAAGTTGAGAAAGTTGGACCTTCTTGAAGATCTTGAGCTTGATCTTGAATGTTGGAGAGCATCCCTTGCACTTGGATGATGATGGAGAGTGGCTAATTCACCAAGTTTGATGAAAAATGGAAGTTAGAAAGGGATTTGGATGTTGAACTCGCGCTGCCTTTGAAAGAGATTTTCGGGATTCGCTGAGGGTGATTTATATCAGATCTGGTCTCCCACTGCAAATGAGGTGAAGGCCTCCTTTTATAGGCCCAGGTCATTGCTGATCGTCATAGACCTAGTCCTGCCTATCGGCACTTGCCGATAGGCAGGGTCTGGAACCTTCCATTTGGCAGTGTGTTTCAGGCCTTTTCAGAAAATCGATTGCCGATGGCAAACCGTTGGTCAAAATCATGCACGGGGTAGACCATTGGAAAGATAATTCAAATACCTTTGAAAGTCCTTTGGATCGCTTCCGGGTTCAGGAGTTAACTTTGGGTCAAATATGGCTCGAAAGTGTTTATCGGTCCATTGGATGGGGAATCGTTCGGACGCAAACGGATCATTCTTCCGCATGGTAAGTCCGAATCGCGCATGGAGCAAACCATTGGAAAGGTTAGGAGATATACTTTGATATTCCAAAGAGTTTGACCCAGTTTAGGGAGTTGAATTTGGTCAACCAGACCCTGGAAGCATTCAGTGACCTTCTGGAGTTAAACGGATCATTCGTACGCATGGTAAGTCAGAATCGTGCACGGAGTGAACCATTGGAAAGGGGTTTCAGTGACCTTCAAAGATTCATTTAGCCTCGGTCGAGCTGAAGAGTTGACTTAGGTCAAACAGAGCCCGGGAGTGCTCGGTGGCCTCTAGATCAAGTTTCGTACGCAAACGGATCGTTCGCTCGCATGGTAAGTCGGAATCGTGCACGGGATGGACCGTTGGAAAGGGATTTCAATGCCCTTTGAAGATTCATTCAGCTTTAGTTGAGTTGAAGAGTTTGACTTTTTGGTCAAATGGAGCCTGAGAGTGCCCGATGGCTTCTAGGACAGTACTCGGGGTATGACCTAGGTTTGTAGTGATGAAGGGAGGTACTAGGGACCTAAGGAGAGTTAGGGGGTAAGCGAATGGGGTCTACACACTTTCTAGGAAGATGGAATTTGTATGGGTTAGAAGTGGTTTATTAGCGATGTTGGGTTTAGGATTGGCTGGTGGGGTGATGATGTCCCGATCAATTAAACCTTGGATCATATTTCAAAGGTGGAAGTAGTGGTCAGTAGTGTTGCTAGAAGACTAGTGGAAATCACAGTGGGCATAGACTTTGAAGTTTTAAGGGAGTGGATTTGGTGTGAACAAGGGTTTGATGAGGTTTCAGCTCAGCAAGTCCTGATGGACTTTGGATAAGGGAGCATGAAGCTCAGGGTACTCTTTTTTGGTACGATTGGGGTGAATTTTCAATGCCCAAGAGGTAGCAGGTTGAGAAATGTTGTTGATGGTTGAGACAGTAGCACTGGAGGGCTTCTTGTATTTTTGAGAAGTGAACTTTTTGGTCATTTTCTTTGGCTTAGATTCGACTTTGGCAGTGCATTCCTCAATTCCTACACCAGCCTCTCGAAGGTATCGAAAGTGTGTGTAGTATTGTCTTCCCATGGATACTAGGATGTGAGGTAAGAAGTTCTTCTGCATGATATTGACTTGTTCCTCCTCGGAGGGTCTGTTGGTCATGGTAACAACTTTCTCTCTCCACCTTCCTATGAAGTTACTAATTTTTTTCAAGGGTCGCTTAAGAAGCTCTAGATATCGACGTGCAACCTATAGTTCATTATACTTGCACTATGATGTGAATTCTTGGGCAACATCCTCCAAACTATGGATCCTGGATTCTTCGAGGGACATAGACCAATGAAGGGCGCTCTCTTTTAAGGTTTACTAGAACATCTGGGCCATTATCTCTTCAGAGGAACCAAGGGGGGTAATGGCTCTATGATAGCTTCGAAGGTTGATAATTGGGGGTTCGCTTCCCCCAAACTTCTTGAAGTCTGGTATCTTGAACTTCTCTGGCAGCCTGACTTTGGGATATGGATACATATGGGTGTAATCCATATAGTTCTCGAATATCTTAACTTGGTCAAATTTCTTCAACAATAACTTAAGGTCTTACTTGACCTTGTTTAGTTCATCCTCCTTAAGATCTGTAGGTACTAACATGATAGTTAGCTGACGGGGCATACGGAGCATGTTGATACTCTTCTGTAACCCAAACAAGATCGGTAGCGAGTGGACTCATGGCATATGTAAATATAACCTCGGGTTCTTTGGGAATTTGGGCCGAATGACGCTAGATCTAATGGACCTCAGTTTGGAGGTTGTCAATCTTGGCCCTGAGTTGGGACAAGATAGTTATTAGATCAGGCTAGACATTCAACTCTTGGTTGACATTCTCCATGAAGAGCTCATAAAGATAAATACCAAACTCGGATGAGGTAACAGAAGAACCGACGGAGCTTAGGTGTGGTTTGACGGAAGGCCAAAGCCAATAGGGAGCTAAGACAAAATCGTCTATGCGATCGACTTGGGACAGAAAATGGTTAAATTTTTTTTAAAAGGAGTGAGAAAATTTTGGGTATGAGGAGGAGAAAAATATTTTTGGTATTTTGGAAAAAGAGGGAAAATGAGAGGAATCTCATCATAATTATTATTAAGGTTGTTAATAGGTTCTCACTTGTATTGGGTTTTCCTAAATGTAGAAAAAGATGTCGGACAAGACCCGAGCCTAGGAAAATAAGATTCGAAAAATATGCAAGACACGGTTGGACTTATTTTCAGGCTCACGGATGGGGTCCTATTTTCAAAAAAAGGTAAAATCATGCGAAAATTCAGGTGGTACTCCAACTCAGAATTTTGGCAGAGTTTCGCATGGTAACCAACAAACTACATATGAGTGTCCTAGGTTTGACAACTATGTGAGGATTATGCAATTATTAGGTTAGCGAAAGCATTACCCTCTTGGCATGACTTCCACGATATACCTCTTATCTATAAGGGAAATCATTAATCGATACATGTGGAAAAGCCATTGAATATACTCGAGTGTACGTGAATTGTCTCATTATATACCTCATGGGCATAGTACGTGTGAGGGAGAATTTAATATACTCGACGTACGTGAATGAGTTCCTTGCTATATACTTCCCATTTTGAGTTCGGTCAAGCGGTATGATGCGAGGGAACCATTTGATACACGTCGAAGGTACAAGGCCAATGGAAGGTGAGAGTCATATCGCTTAGGCTAACTATGATCTGCAGGTTCAGGGCCCATCACAAGATGACCCCCCAGTACGGGACAAAATTTTGGTCAATATAGCCATGCTCTTAGTGATGTAGTATTAAAACATGCATGAGTCTTAGTTAACATTTTATGGAGAGAGAGTATTTTTTTTATCATTTTTTATTGCACGATGAGTAAAAGGGAAAACTACACTAAATGGGGAGCATATATAAGTATATCCAAGTTGGAAACTATACTATGCATGGATACATGTGAGTGAGTATATCACATGGGAGTATATACAAGTTAATGTGTGTGGTAGTGAACCTATACATGGATCAACTACAAGTGGTGTGTTTGATGAGTAAGTGAACATATATACAAGTGTAGGAAGTGTGGATGTGTGCTAGTGAAGCCTAAGCATGGATATTCTAAGTGGTGTGTGAATGTAAAGTGAAGCCAAGTTTAAGTGTGTGAAGTGTATAACTGAGTGGTAAGTGATATATACATGAGTGAGATATATAAAAAAAGGTAAAGAGAGGAGAAAATTGAACATATAGGAAGGTGCATACGAACACATGCAGAAAAGAGTAACACCCATGAAAAAATAGAGTCTAGTCCTCTTATAAAATTCCCCAGCAGAGTCGCCCATGTGGCCATCTCGAGGGGTCGGGTCTCCGGAGGTGGATCCCTCATTCCTTCCCCTTTTTTTGGTGTGCACGCAAGATTACATCCTTTATCGGGACGCTTGGCCATCGTCGATGTGAGGTGATAAGTAGAGATAGAGTCTCTAGCCTTTTGCATTAAATAGGTAGAAGAAATGTTGATGCCTTAAGAGTATGACATCAAGGACAATAATGATGCTTGCGAAACCAAGTAGTGTAAGGGTCCAGGGACTAAGTTACGGAATAGGAAGGTGTTTAGCATCCATCCTACCCTTTCAGTCTCTCATGGACATGTGTTAATATTCTCTTGTAGAGCTCCGTGATGTGTGTGCTTATGTGCATAATATAAATAAAGGATGAAATCGCTCGAATCACGTCATGGATAAAGGAGGAATGTGGTCATCCTTAGGAGCATTTCCAAAATAGTAATAAAAATATTATGAAAATCTTTATCGATTCACAAGTAATTATGATAGAACGATTGCGTATATCAAACAAGATACAAACAAACAAGAATATAAAACGTATATATATCATGAATATATGATGAGATTAAAGTAACAAATTATATATGGGAGGACTCAAGTCAAGGGATTCACCTAAGACGCCTATGTAGCTCGGAGGGCATCAAATTCTGCGTAGTTTGAAAACAATATGGGGTTGGGTTTAACCCATAAATCTATCTAGGGACTTTATTATATGCGTGTGTATAGAAAAAGGTGTTTTAGCGTGAGAAAGTGTGATGAGAAATCCCCTTTTGGAATTTACAAGTGAGCTCTTTTTTTCTTATTTTGGAGTTATTCTATGAAAATAAAGTATGTGTGAATACTAATAATAAAAGTTTAGAATTAAGATATGTGACGTAATGAAGTAAAGTACTAAAGTGAAAATGAAGTAAGTAATGTAAAATTAAGAGAATTTAAAAACAAAGAGGCTAACCAAGCCTCTTAGCCCAGTGGTATAAGGCTTCAACTGGGACACTCTTGGGGGTGGATTGGGTTTGGTCCCCAGTTCCTATCCCTGGTACTGTCAAAATAATGCTTGGCCAGTGGAAGCCATGAACTGCGAACGTTGATTAGTCGAGGTGCGTTTAAAGCTGGCTCGGACACCACATGGTATGATACCAAAAAAATACAATGAGGAAGAAATGGAGCTCCTTATGATGACTTGAAGTAGATATTGCTAGTATATGCATCGATCTCAAAATGAAATAATGGTGGTTTGAGGATGTGGGCGGGAATTTACTCAATAGAGTATGAAAATAATGGAAGGAATATAGGAAATGAGCTTTTAAGGAAAGAACAACTCTGAATTTGAGGGAATTCTCTTTTGGAGGGATATTTAGGGGTTCTGAGGTATGTTGAGGTGTGTCTTTCAAAGTGAGGTCATGGCCTCTATTTATAGGGCCAAGAGGGCCCCGAAGTGCCCGATGGTCACTAGATAGGAAATTCTCGAATGAAAATGAATCGTTCGTTTGAATCGTAAGGCCGATTTATGCACAAGATGGACCGTTGCAAAGGGTATTCAGTTCCATTGGATTTTTTATTTAGATCCGTTCAGCACGAAGAGTTGACCTTGGTCAACTGGGGCCTGAAAACTCCCGGTGACCCTTCAGAGTAATATGGGTCGTTCGTTCGTACCGTAAAGCTGATTCATGCATGGGGTGGACCATTGGAAAGGATATTCTAGTCCCTTACAATATTCATTTAGCCTCATTCAATCTGAAGAGTTGATAGGAGTTAAATGAATCCTGAGAGCTCTAGTGGCCTCTGGATCAGTTTTTGGAATAAAACGGTTCGTTCGTCCAAACTGTAAGTCTAATTTACGCACGGGGTAGACCGATGGAAAGGGGATTCAAAGAAATTTGAAGATTCATGATCTTTTGCTTTGGAGAGGAAGTTTATTGGGGTCAAAATGGGGCTCGAGAGTGCTCGGTGTCCCCTAAATCAGTTTTAAATAGTAAAACGGCCTGTTCGTTTAAATCGTAAGGCTGATTCAAACATGGGGTAGATAATTGGAAATGCAATTTAGAGACCTTCGAAGATTCATTTAGCTTTCGCTCAAGCGAGAAAGTTGACCAGAGTTATATGGGGCTTGGGAGTTCCTGATGGCCTCTAGATCAGTACTCAGGGTATAACGTAGGGTTTGCTGTGAATGAGTGAGTGTTAGGGACCTAAGGAGGTGATTTGGAGGCTCCTAAGATGGGGTGTCTATATTTCCCTTATTGTAAAAAATTTCAAAAAATTTCTCTAGTTAGGAATAGAAAATACTTTCGAAGAAAACAAAAGTTTTGAGAAATATAAAAAGTTTAAGTGAGGAAAGAAAAGTTTTGAAAAAGCGAGAGGAGAGTACCCTATAAAAGTTGACGAGAGATGCTATGAGTGCGAGGGAAAGGGTAATAAAGCTCATAAGTGTTCTACGAGATTAAATAGATAGTGATGTCAAGTCGGTGGACTTCGGGGAGGAATCATTGCATGTATGTAACTTCACCGCATTCATGGATAGCTATGTTGGTACATCGAGTACGTCTCATATCGGTGAGGACGTTTCGAAACATGATGATACCGATAGTGAGTCTAGTCATTCAAGACAAATTGAGGGATATGAAGTTTTGAGTGAGGGAGGAAGTGGACTCCAATGCGCTTACGCCGAACTTTATGCCGAGTGCTTTACAACGAAAAAGTAAAATAAAAATTTGGCTCTAAGGGTGTTAGCTTTAGAGAAGGAGTTGAGAAATCGAGAGAGAGAGAGTGTCCTAGGTGAGAGTTTCTTTGGGAGAGAAAGTCGTGTTAGTGGAGAGGAAAAATGGTGGCTTGACCAACAAAGTGGCTAGTCTTACGATAGATCTTGAAGCTTCATTAGAGACTCGTGAGAAACTTGAAAATATTATGTCCCAACTTGAGAAAGATCTTGAATGTGATCAGTAGGTCAAGGTTACTATAAATGATACATAGATAAAGGTAGGTAAGATGTTCCTTGGTCTCACATTAAGTTTTAGGGAGAGGCAAGCAATATATTACAACGGTGTATTAACTGTCCATGCTGCACCGGAACCGGTTAATAAGTTTATGGTGGATCCATATGGGCCTCGACTTAACCCACCTAGGAGAGTTCAACCTAAATAGGACCCAAATATGTTTATGTTTTCACCTATTGTAAAAGAAGAGGAAACCTTAGGGAATTTTTCTACCAGTTAGGAAGAACTCAACATACACATACTCTCGCGCACCACTATAGCGGCTTTTCTAGTCTTAGAGAGCAAGTTGAGTTTCTAGTCGCGAATTCTCAAAGCTTAATGGAAGCATTTCAAAGGATGTCTATGCCTTTTGTGAATGATTTCAATGCTACAACTAGATCCAACAACGATAAGGGCAAACAAAAGGCTACCTCCATTTATATACCTAAGCATGATGATAAAGACTTTATTGTTCATCTTGATCTCAAGGTTCAAGATACATCCAAATGGTATTTTGATAGCGGGTGCTCTAGGCACATGGTCGATGACAAGTCATTTTTTTTACCAACCTTGTGGATCGCAAGGAAGGAAAGGTCACCTTTGTATATAGGATTAGGTCTAGCATTTTAAGACGTGGTTGTGTTGAGATACTCAAATTTCCTAAGCTAGACAATGTATTGTATGTCGAAGGGTTGAAAGAGAACTTGATTAGCATAAGACAATTGTGCGATGCAAACTTTGTGGTCCTTGCCACAAAGTTAAGAGATCTTGAGAGATTAGTTAAAAAAGACTTAGTTCATGGCTTACCATCCCTTGGGAAACTAACTTCCTCGATTTGTGGTCCTTGGCAATAAGGAAAATAAATTCGAAGTCCCTATCGAAAGTTGAATACCATTACCACCTCTCGTGTGTTGGAGTGGATACACATGTATTTTATGGGTCATACTCATACGGAGAACATTGGTGGAAAGAGATACATTATCGTGATGGTAGATGACTTTTAGAGATACTCTATTAGGGTTTTCTTAGAGAAAAGTTCGATGCGATTGAGTTCCTAACAACTAAATGTTGTGTCCTATAAAACCAACACGATGTCACTATTAATCGAATGCGTAATAATGACGACATTGAATTTAAAGAAGCCAGAGTGGATAGCTATTGTGATCAAGTAGGTATCAAACACATGTTTTTGGCCGTTTATACTCCTCAACAAAATGGTGTTGAGAGGAATAATCGAACGATTCAAGATATGGCTAAAATAATGGTTCTTGGGAGAAATGTGGCTAGACGTTTTTGGACAGATGCGGTTATACTGCATGCCACACGGTGAATCCGGTATATCTTTGTCCACACACACTACACACACCATATGAGTTGTGAATAGGGAAAAAACCCAATTTATCATATTTTTGTGTCTTTCGGAGTTCTTGCTACATTTTGAGAGATAAAGAGAAATTAGGAAAGCTCGACTCCTAAATATATTAGGGTATATTTTTAGGTTATTTATTATTGAGTACGTCTTATAAGGTGCTTAACCTTGCAAGGTCTAAGGTTTTGGAGTTCAATGAATGTCACGATTAGAAATGACGATCCGTCGACATTTGTTAGAGGACCCCGTGCTTGATTTTGAGGATCCATTCTCTTGGATTTGAAGAGTCATGACCTTTTTGCTACACTTGGAGATCACATACTAAGTGTCCAAACTAAAACTCAACTTGAGAATGTGGTTAGAAAACTTTTACTACACCTCGTTAGTAGAGGCCAAGAATGTGAAAGAATCACGTAATGATGAGCATTGGATATCCCCTATATAAGATGGGTTGCTTTAGTTTCATAAGAATGATGTCTGGGAGTTAGCCCCTCGACCTAGAGAGACTAATATGGTTGGTACCAAATGGATTTACAAGAATAAAATGAATAACAATGGTTCCACAATTCGCAATAAGGCTAGGTTAGTCGCTCAAGGCTACACACAGATTGAGGGTGTAGACTTTGATGAGAAATTCAATCTTGTTGCTAGGATTGAGTCCATGCACTTACTACTCACTATAACATGACATCTACGCTTCAAGTTATATCGAATGGGTGTCAATAGTGCCTTCCTTAATGGTAGTCTACAGGAGGAAGTGAACATAGAATAACTAAAGGGGTTTGAAGACCCAAAGCATCCGGGACACATCTATTATCTTAATAAGGCCTTGTATGGTTTAAAGCAAGCACCTTGTTCTTGGTACAAGAGGCTCACTTCTTATCTCTTAGCTCACGACTTCAAGAGATTGGGCATGGATAAGACTTTATTTGTGAGGAAAGAGAGTGGTGCTATATTTATTGTCCAAGTCCGTATGAATGACATAGTATTTGAATCCACGTGTTCCCAATATGCTCATATGTTTGAGGAGGATATGAAGAGTGAGTTTAATATGAGCATGGTTGGTGATATTACGTTCTTCTTTGGTCTCCATATGCATCAACTTGAGGATAAAATATTCATATCTCAATCCAAATATGCTAGGGATCTAGTGAAGATGTGTCGTTTAGACTCTGCTAAGAACTCATGCGCACCTATGAGTACATCGACTAAGCTTAGTATGGACATCCTAGGGCCTTCCTCTTTGGATTACCTCAGGCACGCGGGCGGGGTTACACCCTTTCTTGAGGCGCTCGACCATCGTCAATGTGGGGGATAATGTGTAGAGATAGAGTCGTCAGTCTATTTTGCACAAAATAGGCAAAAAAAGGTCGCCTCTTCGAGAGAACGACATCAAGGACAATGCTAATGCTTGTGAAACCAAGTAGTTCAAAGTTCTGGGGACTAATTTACATAATGGAAAGGTATTAGGCACCCATCCCTCCCTTTTGGTCTCTCACGGGAATGTGTTAATCTTCTCCTATTAAACTCCGTGAAGTATGTGCTCATGTGCATAATATAGGTGACAAATGGAATCATTTAACTCTAATTATGGAAAAGGATAGAGTGAATTCATCCTTAGGAGTTGTGAGTGCAAGAATTATGACAATAAAAAGATCCATAAAGAAATATCGAGATAAAAGAAAATAATCACACACACAATAACAGATTATGGGGTTTGGCAACTTGCCTACGTCCATGGAGAGGTTACTATGCTCTTATTAGTGTCTCTCAATAATCGAGGTTATATCCCATTGCCCTAGCCAAGCTTTACAATTTATAGATGTAATAAATAAGATATTGAGTTGTACAAGTAACTCGATTGGCTCGTGGATAACTCGTGGTGTCCCAGAAAATCTCCTTCGAGATTATTAGTAACCAATTTGAGTATATCCCTATCCATTTAAGTGCATGTTAAATACATGGGTCTAAATAAATAACTAATTTGGGTCGGGCAGTCCACTGTGTACGTTGGGATGATCGGCTACTATCTTAGGCTGAAATAAATGAGCCCCCACAGGAGTGTTTCCAAAAATAATAATTCAAAATACAATACGAGTGTTTGTCGAATCAAAAGTTGTTATGGAAGAGCAAATGTATATATCAAACGAAACACAAACATGTAAGAATAGGGGATTCATAAATAATACATATATATGATATGGAGGAAACATATAAACATCCATAAAGGAGGACTCGAATCTTAGGAATAACCCAAAACGCCTATATAGCCCATGGGGCATCAAAGCCCACTAGTTCGAAGATAACATAGGGTGGGGTTTAATCCATAAAACCAAATGAGGGATTTCTCTTATGTATGTGTGTAGATAAATTGTGTATTAAAAGTGAGAAGATGAGGTGAGAATCCCTCTTTTTGGAATTTATAGATAAACCCTCTTTTTCTTGTTTGTGTTTTTTTTTATGAAAATAAAGTATGTGCAAATACTACTAATAAAGGTTTAAAATTAATATATGTGAGTTAATGAAACAAAATGCTAAATTAGAAACAAAGCAAATAATACTAAAATGGGGGATAATGTGTAGAGATAGATTTGCCAAACTATTTTGCACAAAACAAGCAAAAGAATTATCGTTGCCTCTAGAGAACGACATCAAGGACAATACTGATGCTTGCGAAACTAAGTAGTTCAAAGGCCCGGGGACTAAGTTATGGAATGGGAAGGTGTTAGGCACCCATCCCTCCCTTTCGGCAACTCATGGGCATGTATTAATCTTCTTCTACTAGACTCCGTGAAGTGTGTGTGCATGTTCATAATATAGGTAAAGAATGGAATCATTAACATCGTGTTATGGAAAAGGATGGAGTGAATTCATCCTTAGTAGTGTTCTCGAAAATAATAATTCAAAATATAATATGGGCTTTTGTCAAATCACAAGTCACTATGGAAGAGCGAATGTATATATCAGACGAAACACAAACATGCAAGAATAGGGGATTCGTACAGAATACATATAAATGATATGTGGGAAACATATAAACATGCATCATGGAGAACTCGAATCTCGGGATTAACCTAAGATGCCTATGTTGCCCATGGGGCAACAAAGTCCAAGTATTTCAAAGATAACATACGCTGGGGTTTAATCTATAAAACCAAACAGGGGATTTCTCTTATGTATGTGTGTAGAGAAAATGTTCTTTAAGAGTGAGAATTTGAGATGAGAATCCCTCTTTTGGAATTTATTGATAAACCCCCATTTTCTTATTTTTGTCTTTTTTATGAAAATAGAGTATGTGCATATACTACTAATAAATGATTGAGATTAATATATGTGATGTAATGAAACAAAATGCTAAATTAGAAATAAAGTAAAATAATACTAGAATGAGGGGATCAGAATTAAGGGTGGAGAGTTGTACCTCCTTATGAACACTTGATATTGATCTTAGATGTAGATATACTGATCTTGCAATGATATGAAAGTGGTATGGAGTTGAAAGGGGGAATTACCAAGTGAGGTAAGAAAGTGATGGAATGGAATGTGGGAAAATATTTATTTTAGGAAAGGGAACAACTCTGATTTTAAGAGAATATTCTCTGAATTGCTGAGAGCGGTGTTCAGGGGTTTCAAAGTAAGGTCATGAACTTTATTTATAGGGCCAATGGGGTGCTAATCGACATGGTTCTGTACTTGCCTATCGACATAGCACCTTAGGCACACTGTCGATAGGCAGGGTCCTTGGGGTGCCATTTGGCAGTCAAGAATAGTTTTTTTTGGAAAAATGATCATAAAATACAAATCATAACGCATAATGTACATAGACGGACCATTGGAAAGGGTATTCAGAGCCCTTAATGAATTCATTGAGTCACTCCCGTGTCCAGGAGTTGACCAAGGTCAAATGGGGACCGGAAGCGTCTGTTGGTCACTAGATAACAAGTTTATGGAGGAAAACATATCGTCCGTCCAAGCCGTAAGGCTGATCCGCCCACAATATGAACAATTGAAATAAGGTATTCAGTTCCCTTTGAGATTTCATTCAGCTTCGTTTGGTTCGGAGAGTTGACCAAGGTCAAAAGGGGCCTGGAAGCACCTGGTGATCCTTCGAGGTAAAATGGGTCGTTCATCTATACTATAAGGTTGATTTATGCACGGGGCAAACCATTAAAAAGGGAATAAAAGCCCTGTTGATGTAAAAAACTAGGCTTTGTCTAATTAATTAATCACAGATAAATATGAATAAATAAATAAGACAAAGGGGTTTTTAAAGTGGTTCGAACTTACAAAAATGGCCTACGTCCACTATTTTGTATTGCTGGGTGTTTTGCCTTAATCTCGATAATGATCCCAAGTGATCGATTACCCCGTTATGGAGGGTGTTACAATGTATTTATAGCCCTTGGGATGTATGTGTGAATAGATAATATGCTGTTTATTTAATAGACATATACATCTGTATGTAATAAGAATGTTCATTGAATTTGTCTGTTCTTGTCGCTTGATCTTCCTGGATAGATGCTCTGTACATTGAGTAGCTCGGGGTGCTGAGTAACTAGGCACTATGAGTTGTTTGGTGAATATATTTTTCTGCCACGTAAGATGACACGCGTATTCATATAATTGGTCCACGTCAACTGACTAATTTTTGTATCAACAGAAGCCCTCAATGTTTCACAATTGAGGTTGAGTATGAGAGTGTGGAACATTATGCTCAGAAGTTTCTCGGGTACATTTATCCAGTCTTGTTAAATCACAGATTTCCAACACTCATGATATTTAATGACTTTGAGCGCAAAATGGAAAACTCGTAAATATTTTGAACCGTCGATAGACGCTTGGGCATTCGCGTCTTTTTCATCATTTAGCCGTCGTAAACTTAATCGTCTTTTCTAGTAATCATTTCTTTTATCATTTACCGACACAGGGCATTTAAAAATGATAGGATCAAATTATCCTCTACTTTTTACTTCCAGACTTCTAAACTCTTTGTTTTCTCGCTCTATCCTTGTACTGTCATTCTTTCTGTCATCCGCCTTAGCAGACTTCTCATTTTTCTGTAAGAACTTCTTCCTTCTTCTTTCTTTACTTTAAACACTATAGTTTATCTTATCGAATCCTTGGATAAGTTTTGGGCTGATTTTGCGATTCCCTCTTGGGTTATTCTAGAGGTACCTCCTTGCCCCTCTGATTTATTTTCTTTAGCTGAGGGACACTGGTTTCCCTCCATTTTTATAGCAGAATGTGGTTTTTCTTTCCCGCCTAATCCCCTGTGTTTGGAGTTTTGCCAATATTTTGATATTGTTCCTGTAAGAGTAGCTCCAAATACATGGAGGGTAGTTAATGGCATACATAGGTTAAACCAAATATGTGGAACTCGATTAGGAATTATTGAAATTATGTATTACTATAAATGGGTTACCAGTGACACTACTTTCTATTTAAAAACTAGGTTTTCAAATAGAGCTTTAGTGGTCAATCTCCCCGATGCTAACAGAGACTATTTTGATCATGGGGTTGTGATGAAAAATTGGCAACAACCCCCATTAAAAGGAAAAGATGTGTATCAAGGTCCCAGATGTCCACTTTATGGAAATGTGATAGGTTGTTTTTAGTTTTTTCAATTTAACTTTGTTTATGTTTGACGAAATGCGTCACCGACACACATTTTTTATTTATTGCAGTTGACAGTAAAAGGAAACCTCCAAAAGAGAGTGACATAAATATTAAAAATTTGACACTTATCTTGGGTTTGCATGAGTCCATTAATGGGGAGCACATGAGGTTTGCTTCTTATTTACTGAGATATAAGAACACCACTTCATCTTTTATTGCTCGCACTCTTGCCCCTCATGTGATAATTAATCTTGATCAAGTACCATCATCTCGAGCAAGCATGCAAGAATCTTCGTCTGATTTGGGTACCTCTATTGCTGATCTTATGACGAAGAAGAGGAGGGCACCTGAGTTCTTTACCAAATCTACTCCTGGTAATGAAGGGGCGAAGAAGAGAAAAGACGATGTTCCAGCTGATGGAACTAAGAAGAAGGATGTTATTCCTCCTGCTAAAGATATCAGCAAGAATCCACCTGTTGCCCCTAAAGAGGCAGCACCTTTGATTGAAGCTGTTATCCCAAAAGAGACAACACCTTTGATTGAAGAAGAGGCATCGCCTGTGATTGAAGGTGCTCTTTTAAGGAGGTTGATGAGGGGTCATGCTGAGAGACCTGTGGATACTGTTGCCCAACTTACTGGAGTTGGGATTTCTTCCCTGGGGGGTATCTCTCCTGCCATCCTTACCTCTGGATTGGCCAAGAAATTAATCAAGTGAGGGACTCTCCCTGACTGTCGAGCTGCTGAAACTTCAACTCCTCGGTATAAGGTTATCGATGTATCACCTCAACTTCTTGCATCAGTAAGTGGTCATTATACTTATTTTTCCACTTTTTCATTGCCATGTTCATGCTCTGATTTATGACTTTCTTTTTCTTACAGTTTTTAGTGTACTTGGAGAATATCGTGGAGAAGGATGAAGCCATAAAATCTTTAACCTCATCTAGTGGAGTAGAGGAAGCGCTTACTAGGTTATCCAAATCTTTGGGAGAGTCCCGGCATAAGTACGAGGAGGACAAACCTGTTTGGGAGATAAAAATCAAATCTGTTGAGGCAGCTCGACAACAAGCTATTGAAGCGGCCAAAGATGCTGATGTAGCTCGGCAGAAGGCGATTACAGCTCAGCAGAAAGATGATACAACTCTGCAACAAGCTATAAATGCTTTCAGATAGGTGGAGGAGAAATTGAAAGTCACCGTTTCTAGCAAAGTGGAAGATGATGGTAAGCTTCAAGAGGATGAACGGCGTACGAAAGACCTTGAGGAGAAGGTGAAATCTGCTGAGAAGATTTTAAGGGAACAAACTTCCTCGGAGAGGGTGAAGAGAAAAGCTGTTGTGAAGAAGCCCTTTCACTCTGGCTGGGACAAAGGATGGAATAAAGCTTTAGCTGCTGTTACTTCCCAGATGGAGTATGAAAGTTTGAAATACTTCAGAGATGGATGGGTTGCAGCATTGAAGGAGTTGAGTGTTACTGACGATTGTGAACTGTTTCAGAAACACACTTATGGCCCTCATCCTACTGTTGAAGAAGAAGAAGATAAAGCTGCATCTGATAAATCTTCTATGATAATAGTAGAACACACACCCGCTGTTACCCTTCCTCAATCCTCCGAGCAAGTTCAGTAGGCTACAACTTTTACTGAATAACGCCAATTGCCCTCTGAGCAACTAACTCCTTCATCCAAGTCGGCTGAAGATGTTATAGGAAATAAGGAGAAGCTGTAAAGTTGTTCGGCTCTTTAACTATGTTGTTTTTCCCTTTCTGTTGTAACTTTGGTTGTAATTTCTTTTCTTGTGATCAATAAAATGGTCTTTGTTATTTATTCTGAGTTATCTCCTGTACTTGCTCGATCCGTCTTGTTGTTGATCCATTTTTATTTTTCCTTGCTAGTTTATTGTCAGGTTGGAACTCTTGTCTACGCATGATATAGAGATGATGAAGAAGTGTAATGATTACTTCAAAGCTGGTCATGCAGACTTCACTGAAGCTCAAATAATTGATATCCTTGGATCTGATGCTTCTGAGAGGGCAATTTATGCCTGCCAATATTTAAAGTGTTTGCTTGATCGAGTTGTGGAAAAAATGTGACTTACTATGAAATGATTTAAGATCTTTAAGGAACAGTCGAAGAGCTTCAACTTCAGCACAAGGAAACCACTGCACTTCTACATGAAGGTTATGAGAATAAATACCAATAATTGAATGCTGATCAGGGCTATGCCAAGTTCATTTCATCCCATAAAAAGAGAGAAAGTGCGCTTAAACTTGAAGTTGAGGAGCACAGAAACATTGCCAAACTGTTGGAAGAGAAAAATCTTGCCTTGCGAGAAGAATTGAGGCAACTAAAGTCCGCCTCTTCTTCTAGAGCTCTGGTCCCAGTTAGTGATGATGGTTTTTCATTTTTAGAAATAGAAAATGCTATGTTGAGAGAATAATTGGAGGCTCTGAAATAATTCAGACCTATATTTTCCTCGCGGGGTAGAGCAAGAGTTGGTCGGAGCAACATTGAAGAGACTAGGACTCGACAAGCCTTAGCGAATCAGGCTGTTCAGCTGAAAGCAAAAAATAAGCTCTGGTTGAGATGTCCCAGAAAATACAAAATCTTACCGAATAACTTTCCAATCAGAGCTCTTTATTAGAGAGTAAAGAAAACTTGGGGAAGAAACTTCATCAGCAACTTGAGAGATTAACTTATCAGTTTCACAAGCAACCTAGAGAGTTTTGGATGGAGGGATACAATGAAGCTTTATGCCATCTCGATCCTCATTTGAAACAATCAAATATTGAAGGATACAAATAGGGGTGGTTGAACGCTTTGACTGTGATGAAGCTTGAGGAAAGAAATTCCTTATAGGATTGGTATGAGTCTGGAGTACTTGATCTGACTAAGCCTCCCTTTAAACTCGATGTCAGTTGGATTCCAGCCCGTGCCATTCCTCAGTGTTTGATCTCTAGGTATCTTGATTATTATCAGCTTCATGAAGATTTTGAGATATCCCGACCTCAACATTTGCTTCACCGACCAAGTTTGAGCAACATCAGAATGCTACGAGATATGAATTTTATCAATTCTTCTTATGCTTTAGATGATCCTCTAGTTGGAATGGATCCTGTACCTAAATCAGAAGGAAAAAGGCCAATAGAATAGGAAATTTATATATTGTTAGTAATTATTAAATGGCACATCTTCTTTTGTAATTTTCCTTTCCTTGGAAGTGAATCCATTTGTAAGAAATTTGTATTTAATGAAGAAAAGTTCATCTTTATGCCATTGTCTTTCCTTGGATATAATTTGTAAAATGTTTTTTCTTATCATATTATCTTTTGACGAATGTATATAAAGGGACAATTTGTCCTGCTTTGTTTTAATTGCCTAGACAATGGAACTTTTCTCCATTTGCTGCCTAGTTGTAGTGACTTATCACTCATAAGTGCCTAGGCAGTGGATGCCCCGTGAGGTCACCCATCTTCTTGCCTAGTTTTGTATGCCCCTTGAGGTCACCCATAATCATATAGGCCTTTCCTTGTTGTAATACCCCGTAATTTTATTGATTTTTATTTAAGGGATTAATTGAATTAAAAGAGAATTAATTGGGAATTAATCCTGATGTAAATACTAACGGGACATGAGTTGGTATTTGTTTTTGATATTAAAAAAATTAAATATTATGGAGTATGTATGGTATCATATGAATATTGAAAGTATTAAAATTGTCGCGAGGCAGAAATACGAAAATTTAGGAAATTAAGTTGGGACGCGCGTGTCAGTCGCGTCGGGAATGAATTTAATTAGATTAAAAAAGAAATTTTTATTTTTATCAACCGAATAGTCATTTGAGTGCGCCAACGTGTCCAGAAGGGTCGAAATAGTCAGAAAACACTAGCCGAAAGTTTAGTTTGAGTCTCGGGGCATTTTTAGGCCAAACCGGCAACCTAGAAGGGTATTTTGGTAATTTTAAAAATTAAGGGATTAAAACCCACGAATTTTAGACGTAATTTAGATATTATTAAAAGTACCACTAAGGCCATTATCAGCCAAAAGTGAGAAAGTGGGCTACGGAGGTTTTTGAGAAAAGTTAGAAGAGAGGTTAAAGGAAGTTCTAAACCAAACCATCTCCCCACCATCATTTTGGAAGGGATTTTGACTAGAAAGAAGAAAGAATCAACCTTGAAACACCGACAAAAAATCTGAAGAACAAATCTAAGGCAAGTGATTTGATGTCATTAATTGCAATGAATATTTCCTCCATGTTTAGTGTAGAAACCTTATGCTTTGAAAGTTTTGGTGAAAACCCAATGGGATTGTTGTAGAAACTCTTAATTTTGGTTAGGAATTGCATGTAGAATGATTTTGGACGAAATTGGTACCCTAAAACTTAACTTGGATGATTTAAAAATGGATTTATGATGAGTATTTAGGTACAATAAAATTATGTGTTCATGTTCATAGGTTTTGGGGTAAAATTTGGGAATTTAGGATAATTGCATGTTGATTAGGAGGATTTGACCCCAAAAATATGTTAAGAAGCGACCTAGGAGTACTCAGAGTAGTTTAAAAACATTAAAACGTTATTGGGATGATTTTAGAATGGAATTTGAGAAGAGAAAAATGAAGAAAAACGAGTTGGAAAATTTCTGGGCGTATTCTGCCATCTTCTTAGAAGACCTGCCCAGGTCGTTCGAACGACCTCGTTCGAACGAGCTTCTAACGAGATGACAGTATCCCTTCTATTGAGTTCGTTCGAAGACTTCGTTCAAATAACACTCGTTCGAACGAGTTGACAGAATGGCCTTTTTAGGCCTGATTTTATTTCGAACTTCCAGTAGACTTATTTAATTGAGTGTTAACCTCCCTTGTTGACTAGTGGGTATAGTTGTAAGATTGGAGTACATTGAGGATTAAAACTTAGAATTCTGTAGTAAACCGGATGACATTTATGGGTTAGGAAATAAGTACCTAAAATTACGACGTGAGAAGGGTTGACAACTTTTGATGTATATTATTCGGGGATTTGTAAACGTGTAACATTTAATGACGGTATAGGAATGTAAAATATACCTCTATTGATATTATAAGATATCTAAGATGTGTGAATTCTTAGTATATGTGGTTATCTGTGTATAACATACTTACCATACTTGCTATCACGGGAGGTTGGCGTATGATCAGGGGCCATCTAATCTTTGTGTGCCTACGGGGGGATTTAGATTGGTACCTCGAGGACATAGGTCAGAGAATGACTTATTGAGGAGTTAATAAGTCTGTTGATCATGGGAGCATAGGTATGTGCATGACCCATGTGATATGAACCATGTTCGCCTCCATTGTGTGTGATTGTTACTTTTCAAAACGGTTCCTGAGAGATTCAGAATACGTGATCCTTATGTACGTGATGTACCGGGAATTGATAGCGGAGTATGTGTGCACCGCAGCTTAGTCTAGGGGTGCCATTATTGTATATTTATGATGAAAATGATATACTGAAATACTGTAATGAACTGTTTATATAAGTATAAGTGTGAATTAATGTAACATCCTTGTAGAGTTAAAAATGGGAAAACTCTTAGTAATTATTGCAACTAATCCTAAGGGATGAAGGTAAAACTCTATGTTTACATTAAAATGATGGGAATTAAACTACGAATAGTATAGTAAACTCAGATATTGTAATAGACTAGTTAGATAGTGGAATAAGTAGAATGGGTACGGGTACGCAGGAGTGCACACTTAGTTGAGAGGTGAGGGACTCATGTGAGTGCACGCACTATCATGTATTTTATATTCACTGTTTAATGATATTAAACACTTGTTGTATTTTAAACTGTTTTCACAATCGGTCTCTGACCCGTTTTCTTTCAAATCTATTTTCTTGTAAAAACCTTTTAGGTGCCCAGGCACAAGGATACCAAGCGTAGGAGTTCCATTCCGGTGACGTGCTGTAGCTGTTGTGGAAGTTACAGGACCTCGATAGTAGACGCCTCCACTTTCTATCTTGACTCTATTTCAGATTTACTCATCTGTAGGTCATGTCGCCACTTTTCTATTAGAGGCATCCTACTTACTCAGTTTTATTTCAGATTTTGGGTTGTAATTATTTAGTGATTCAGACTTTGTATTCAGTTTTATTCAGTATTTCGGATTATTTTCGAGTAGTGTTCCTCCAGATTCATTTAATTCTCTATCATTGTAATGTGACCATAATGTGGTTGTGATATCATTATTTCATAATGAAATACTTATTGTATGTTAATCGGATTTAATTAAAATTGACAACTCACTTTTTAAATATTAGGTGGTTAGTAATTGTTAAAACATTTTTCGAGAGTGATGCTATGAACTGAACCAACTTGACATTTTGTATTAATTTGAATAAAGGAGTAGCTACCTGGTATTTAATTAGTCGGGGTGTCACAGGTGGTATCAGAGGATCAGGTTCTAGTGTCCTTAGGATCTGTACGGCTTGTTATGTTTCCGCGTAGCTTTCTTTGATATAGAGCCCTATATTTTAGGATTATTGTATTCTTTTGTGTATGTTTCGCTCTTCAGCTATTTTGAGATAATAACTGCGAACTTATAAGACTTTACTCTCATTTTAGATGCCTCCACGACGTGCACAACGAGTTCCCAGGGATGCTCAGCCCGAGCCACAGCCTGCACGAGTCCAGGGCTCCTTGAATGCAGCAGAGGTTGCCGCTATTATAGCCCAAGCGGTAAATGCCGCTCTAGCAGTTGTGCAGCAGGCACCACCTCAGGCGCCGGTAGTAGCGCCTATACAGTCTCATGCATTTTCGTTTGCTTGGGAACGTGTTCGTGATGCTTTTCAGAAGGTACACCCTCCGGAGTTTGCCGGTAGCTCCAAGATCGTTGTGTCCAGTCAGTGTAAAAAGGACATTCAAAGGCACTTGAGGATGTATGAGTGCACGGAGGTACAAAACAGATACTGTATACTTTTAAGCTAGTAGGATCAGCGTGGCAGTGGTGGGAGTCCATTACCACCATAGAGGAGAGAGACATCCTTTCTATACAGGAGTTTTGGGTGCGGTTCGACCGTAAGTATTTTCCATCAGCCGTTCACACCGAAATGAGGAGGAAGTTAATGAACATCAAGCAGGAGGGGAAGACTGTGGCCGAGTATGAGGCCGAATTCACTAATCTCTTGAACATTGTTCCCGATGAGATTCCAACCGAGGAGAAAAAGATTCAGAAGTTCATGGATGGGTTGACCTGGAGGATCCGTCAGCACTTGTTGGGTAATCTCTCGTTGGCCACTTATTCTGATGTGGTTAACACAACACTGCTTCACTTCCAGGACCACCGCTTTAACTTGTCAGAGGGTAAGCGATCAGGAGAGTTCAACCATCAGGGTAGGACAGGGGGAATGGTGCCTGCGGGGCATAATCTGCTCAAGGTCAGCACAGGCAGGGTGATTAGGGTTCCCAGTAGGGGGATTTTAAGAGGTTTAGATCTGGGGGTTTCAGAAATGGTCAGGGAGGTTTTCGTCAGGGCCAGCAGGGTCAACACGGCCATCAGGGTCAGCAGGGCCAGCATGGCTAACAGCAGTAGTTTCATCAGGGCCAGCGCGGCCAGGGGAGGAATGGCAATGACCACCAGGGCTGTGGGCAACAGGGTCCGAGAGGGGGAAATTTTCCCGGGAAATGTTTCACTTGTGGCAAAATTTTCCACAAATGCCAGGAGTGTCCTGATAGGGGCAGAGCCCCACAGCAGCAGCAACAGGGTGCTCGACACGAGCCCCAGAGACCTATATTTCCCGCCGCCCTCCCAGCACCACCACAGATGCCAGCTTTGCCACCCATTCCTACAGTCCCAGTCCAGCAGGGACAACTCCAGTACGGACGAGTTTATCAGCTCTAGCAGGCTGCAGTCCCACAAGATCCACCTGCTATTGAGGGTATTTTCTCTATTCAGGGGATTATGGGGCGTATTTTATTTGATACGGGGGCCACACACTATTTTATTGCCATGAGATTTGCACGCATTTTGGGGTTGTTAGACACTGTAGAGAGCACGATTACTTGCTTAGATTCACCGTTGAGTAGGGGTTCTGTGATTTCTCTTATTTGTAGAGGTGTGGGTATAGAGATCGGGAGATTTACTTTATCTACTGATATGTTAGTATTAGAGATGACTGAGTACGATGCGATTGATGGTATGGATTGGCTAGTTACATACCAAGCCATGATTGATTGTTTTAGTACGAGTATCATTTTTGCCATACCCGGGCAGGAGATGTTTTTAGTGGCGATGCCTCGACCTGAGGGAGGATCGTCCACTTACTTGTACTATATAGAGGAGGAGACCTCTAAGGAAGTGGTATTACCACTCGATTGGACTCTATTTGTTAGGGAGTTTGCTGATGTATTTCAGGATATACCTGGATTACCTCCTAGTAGGGAGATAGATTTTGTTATCGATTTGACGTCGGGCACTCGGCCAATTGCCCGCGCACCGTACCGTATGGCTCCAGCGGAAATGAGTGACCTAAGGGATCAGATAGAGCAGTTGTTGGGTTAGGGGATTATCCGAAGGAGTACTTCGTCGTGGGGTCCCCCTGTGTTGTTCGTAAAGAAGAGGGATGGATCGTTGAGGTTGTGTGTAGATTACCGGAGTTGAATAAAGTCACGATACGGAATAAATATCCGTTGCCCCGAATCGATGACTTATTCGACCAGCTAAGAGGAGCTTCCTTCTTCTCAAAGATTGACTTGCGATCGGGATACCATCAGCCGTGTATTAGGGAACAGGACATCTCAAAGACTTATTTCTTGACGAGATATGGTTCTTACGAGCTTCGGGTTATGCATTTTGGCTTGACCAATGCCCCAGCCGTGTTTATAGACTTGATGAATAGGGTATTCAGAGAGTTCCTAGACCAGTTCGTCATTGTCTTTATTGATGACATTCTAGTTTACTCCTAGACAGAGGAGGAACACGCTGAACATTTGAAGCAGGTTTTGCAGACGCTGCATCAGAACGAGCTTTATGCAAAGTACGAGAAATGTGGGTTTTGGCTGAAGGAGGTTCAGTTTTTGGGGCATATCATTTCAGACCGAGGGATATCTGTTGATCGGGGGAAGGTATCCGCGGTGAGGGAGTGGGGACAGCCCACGACACCGACTGAGATCCGTAGTTTCTTGGGCTTAGCAGGATACTACAGGAGGTTTATTAGGGATTTCTCAAAGATAGCGGGTCCTTTGACACATCTGACTCGCAAAGGTGTGCCATTCATTTGGAACCATACCTGTCAGTTGGCATTCGATGAGTTGAAGGACAAGTTGACCTCAGCGCCTGTGTTATCATTACCCAGACTGGGAGTTGAGTCTCTATTCTACACCGATGTGTCCTTACAAGGAATTGGAGGTGTACTGCAACAGGAGAGTCAGGCTATAGCTTATGCTTACCGTAAGCTTAAGCCTCACGAGAAGAATTACTCCACCCCGACTTGGAGTTAGCGGCAGTCGTATTCGCTCTTCGGATTTGGAGACACTATCTCCTGGGGGAGAAATTTCTGTTGTTCACAGACCACAAGTCTCTACAATACCTCTTCACGCAGAAGGAACTGAATATGCGTCAATGTCGGTGGCTTGAGTTTGTGAAGGATTATCAGTTTGATATCCAATATCACCCAGAGAAGGCTAATGTGGTAGCAGACGCGTTGAGCCGTAGGCCAGTAGATGAGGTGGCCGAGGTATGGAAAGCTAAGTGGAAGGAGTTGGGACACCAGGATGCAGTGGCTCGATCATTCATGTCGGTGATGACTGTTACACCTTAGATTGTTATGAGAGTGATAAAGGCCCAGGAAAAAGACTCGTTCTGTCAGGAGCAGATAGTTTGATTACTAGCAGAGGGAGCCGAGTCCTATACCGTTAGTTCAGATGTGGGATTACGCTTCAATGGGAGACTGGTCGTTCCGGAAGGGGAAGACTTACGACATGAGGTAATGACAGTGTCGCACGGCTCGCGATTCGCGGTACACCCTGGTGGGGATAAGATGTACCAAGACATGAGACGATAGTACTGGTGGAACGGATGAAGAAAGATAATGCCGTGTTCGTTTCTAAATGCACTACTTATCAGCTAGTAAATGTGGACCATCAAAAATGGGCAGGACATTTACAGCAGTTAGAGGTTCCGATGTTAATATGGGAGAGCATATCCATGGACTTTTTCACGGGGTTACCTACGTCACAGAGGGGTAACGACTCCATATGGGTAATTGTGGATAGGTTGACCAAAGTTTCTCTTTTTTTGCCCGTGAGGACAGACTACACTATATGACAGTATGCCCAGATTTTCATTGCGGAGATAGTGAGACTTCACGGGGTGCCTCTAAATATCGTGTCTGACCGAGACAAGATATTTGTTTCACGATTTTGGGATAGTTTCCAGGAGGCCATGGGTACGGAGTTACGACTGAGTACGGCGTATTTCTCGCAGACTGATGGTCAAACAGAGAGGACAAATTAGATGTTGGAGGACATGTTGCGTATGTTCATTCTAGACTTTGGAGGTGGTTGGGAACAGTACCTTCCACTGGTGGAGTTTGCTTATGATAACTCCTACCAGTTCACCATTGGCATGGCTCCATTCGAGGCATTGTATGGTAGACCTTGTCGTTCCCCAGCATGTTGGTTAGAGGTGTGGGATAACAAACTCTATGGGCCGAAAGTGATTCAGGATACTTCGGTAAGGATAGAGATGATACGGAGCCGTATTCGGGTAGCTCAGGACCGGCAGAAGAGCTATGCTGAGGCCAAGAGATTCTTCAGAGAATTCCAGGTAGGGGACTGGGTGCTACTCAGAGTATCTCCTATGAAGGGGATTATGCGTTTTGGGAAAAAGGAGAAACTGGCACCAAGATATGTGGGGCCATTTCCTATCATCGAGCGGATTGGACCAGTTGCGTATAGACTTGGGTTACCGGAGCACTTGCATATGATTCATGATGTGTTCCATATTTCCTCACTAAGGAAATATCTTAGGGACGATTTGGCCCATACTCACATTGCTTTAGAGAACATCGATCTTCAGCCTGATAGTTCCTACGAGGAGGGGCCGATTGCTATTCTGGACCACAGTGAGAGGAAACTGAGGTCAAAGATAGTACCATTAGTACGTGTTCAGTGGCGCATCATAATGCCGAGGAGTCCACATGGGAGCACGAGGATGACATGCGCGAGTGTTATCCAGAGATATTTTTACCAGGTATTCTTTAGTTCCAAATTCGGGACGAAATTCTGTTATTAGGGGGAAGTATGTAATACCCCGTAATTTTATTGATTTTTATTTAAGGGATTAATTGAATTAAAAGAGAATTAATTGGGAATTAATCCGGATGTAAATACTAACGGGACGTGAGTTGGTATTTGTTTATGATATTAAAAAAATTAAATATTATGGAGTATGTATGGTATCATATGAATATTGAAAATATTAAAATTATCGCGAGGCAGAAATACGACAATTTGGGAATTTAAGTTGGGACACGCGTGTCAGTCGCGTCCGGAATGAATTTAATTAGATTAAAAAAAGAAATTTTTATTTTTATCAACCGAATAGTCATTTTGAGTGCGCCAACGTGTCCGGAAGGGTAGAAATAGTCAGAAAACACTAGCCGGGAGTCTAGTTTGGGTCCCGGGGCATTTTTAGGCCAAATCGGCAACCTAGAAGGGTATTTTGGTAATTTTAAAAATTAAGTGATTAAAACCCACGAATTTTAGAGGTAATTTAGATATTATTAAAAGGACCACTGAGGCCATTATCAGCCAAAAGTGAGAGAGTGGGCTACGAAGGTTATTGAGAAAAGTTAGAAGAGAGGTTAAAGGAAGTTCTAAACCAAACCATCATTTTGGAAGGGATTTTCACCAGAAAGAAGAAAGAATCAACCTTGAAACACCGACAACAAATCTGAAGAACAAATCTAAGGCAAGTGATTTGATGTCATTAATTGCAATGAATATTTCCTCCATGTTTAGTGTGGAAACCTTATGCTTTGAAAGTTTTGGTGAAAACCCAATGGGATTGTTGTAGAAACTCTTAATTTTGGTTAGGAATTGCATGTAGAATGATTTTGGACAAAATTGGTACCCTAAAACTTATTTTGGATCATTTAAAAACGGATTTATGATGAGTATTTAGGTACAATAAAATTCTGTGTTCATGTTCATAGGGTTTGGGGTAAAATTTGGGGATTTGTGATAATTGCATGTTGATTAGGAGGATTTGACCCCAAAAATATGTTAAGAAGCGACCTAGGAGTACTCAGAGTAGTTTAAAAACATTAAAACGTTATTGGGATGATTTTAGAATGGAATTAGAGAAGAGAAAAATGAAGAAAAACGAGGTGGAAAATTTCTGGGCGTATTCTGCCATCTCGTTAGAAGACCTGCCCAAGTCATTCGAACGACCTCGTTCGAACGAGCTTCTAACGAGATGACAGTATCCCTTCTAACGAGTTCATTCAAAGACTTCGTTCAAATGACACTCGTTCGAACGAGATTTCTAACCAGTTGATAGAATGGCATTTTTAGGCCTGATTTTATTTCGAACTTCCAGTAGACTTATTTAATTGAGTGTTAACCTCCCTTGTTGACTAGTGGGTATAGTTGTGAGATTGGAGTACGTTGAGGATTAAAACTTAGAATTCTGTAGTAAACCGGATGACATTTATGGGTTAGGAAATAAGTACCTAAAATTACGACGTGAGAAGGGTTGACAACTTTTAATGTATTTTATTCGGGGATTTGTAAACGTGTAACATTTAATGACGGTATAGGAATGTAAAATATACCTCTATTGATATTATAAGATATCTAAGATGTGTGAATGCTTAGTATATGTGGTTATCTATGTATAACATACCTACCATACTTGCTATCACGGGAGGTTGGCGTACGATCAGGGCCATCTAATCTTTGTGTGCCTACGGGGGGATTTAGATTGGTACCTCGAGGACATAGGTCAGAGAATGACTTATTAAGGAGTTAATAAGTCTGCTGATTATGGGACCGTAGGTATGTGCGTGACCCATGTGATGTGAACCATGTTCGTTTCAATTGTTTGTGATTGTTACTTATCAAAACGATTCCTGAGAGATTCGAAATACGTGATCCTTATGTACGTGATGTACAGGGATTTAATAGCAGAGTATGTGTGCACCGAAACTTAGTCTAGGGGTGCCATTATTGTATATTTATGATGATAATGATATACTGAAATACTGAAATGAACTGTTTATAAAGTACAAGTTTGAATTAATGTAACATCTTTGTAGAGTTAAAAATGGGAAAACTCTTAGTAATTATTGCAACTAATCCTGAGGAATGAAGGTAAAACTCTATGTTTATATTAAATTGCTGGGAATTAAACTACAAATAGTATAGTAAACTCAGATATTGTAATAGACTAGTTAGATAGTGGAATAACTAGAATGGGTACGGGTACGTATGAGTGCACACTTAGTTGAGAGGTGAGGGACTCATGTGAGTTCACGCACTATCATGTATTTTATATTCACTGTTTAATGATATTAAACACTTGCTGTATTTTAAACTGTTCTCACAATTGGGCTCTGACCCGTTTGCTTTCAAATCTATTTTCTTGTAAAAACCTTTTAGGTGCCCAGGCACAAGGATACCAAGCGTAGGAGTTCCATTCCGCGGACGTGTTGTAGCTGTTGTGGAAGTTACAGGACCTCGATAGTAGTCGCCTCCACTTTCTATCTTGAATCTATATCAAATTTACTCATCTGTAGGGCATGTACCCCTTTTCTTTTAGAGACATCCTACTTACTCAGTTTTATTTCAGATTTTGGGTTGTAATTATTTAGTGATTCAGACTTTGTATTCAGTTTTATTCAGTATTTCAGATTATTTCCGAGGAGTGTTCCTCCAGATTCATTTATTTCTCTATCATTGTAATGTGACTATAATGTGGTTGTGATATCATTATTTCATAATGTAATACTTATTGTATGTTAATCGGATTTAATTAAAATTGACAACTCACATTTTAAATATTAGGTGGCTAGTAATTGTTAAAACGTCTTTCGACAGCGATGCTATGAACTGAACCAACTTGACATTTTGTATTAATTTGAATAAAGGAGTAGCTACCCGGTATTTAATTAGTCGGTGTGTCACACTTGTATGATTGTTATGCCAACATTGTTGGTTCAATTTATTGATGCCGACAAACCTTAGTTGGTGGTTGCTGATATGCCGACCAACCGTAGTTGGTGGTGTAGTGTGTAGCACGAGTACTCTGAAAAAAATTGAATAAAAAGGAATATGGGGAAAATATCATTTTTATTCATATTGAAATAATTGGGGTACATGTGACTCTGTATTACTGATAATATCTGCGCAGGTGCTCCGCATTCCATGTATTTTTAAATTCTTCTCCCTCTAAGGTTTCAATTCGGTAGATCCCAAGTCAAACAACCGCTATAACATGATAAGGTCCATGCCAGTTAACCTCCAGCTTATTATGCTTCTGAATCACTTTATTAAGCACATAGTATCCCTCCTTAAGATCACATTTCTTGACTCTTTTATTGTAGAACATGGATGTTCTTTGCTAGTAAGCTGTGTTAGTGATTACCACATCTTCTCTCACTTCCTCGAGCATGTCCAAGTCTAAACGCCTCATCAAATCGCTTACGGTAGAGTTAAAATTAAGCACCCTATGAGTGGGTAGGCCCAGTTTAGCTAGTATGATTGCTTCACTTCCAAAGGCTAACATGTAAGGTGATTCCCCAGTTGCTGTTCGAGGAGTGGTGCGGTAAGCCCATAACACAAAATGTAGCTCGTTAATCCAATTCACTTTCGCATCATCCAACCGTTTCTTCAATCCGTTTAGCAGAGTCCTGTTCGTTACTTCAGTTTGCCCATTACTCTAGGGATGGCCTGGTGCGGAGTGGATCTTCTGGATGTCTGACTGGTGACAATATGCAGCGAGATCCTCATTATTAAATTGGGTACCATGGTCAGTGATGAAAGCATGCGGCAGACCATATCTGCAAATAATATTCTTCCAAATAAACTAGTACACCCTTTCATAGTCCATGCCAATAAGAGGTTCAGCTTCCACCCATTTGTTGAAATAATCAATAGCGATCACTAAGTACTTGAATTGTCCTCTGGTAGTTGGCAGAGGCCCAACTAAGTCTATGCCCCACATGGTAAATGGCCAAGGAGAAGTGATAGGTGTTAGTAATGCCTGGGGAGTTCTTCGTATGGTATAAAACCATTGACATTTATCGCATTTCTTGACATAAGCTGTACAATGAGCGTGCATCGTTGGCCAATAATATCCCTGCATCGTTATCCTCTGCAGGAGAGTTCGACCTGCTACATGAGCACCACAAGACCCTTCGTGAATTTCCTCTACCAGATCTTTAACTTCTGATGGATGAACACATCTTTATAAACGTACTATCATACCTCTTCTATATAGAACAACATCATTTAGCACGTATCGGGAAACTTTAAACTTCAGCTTCTTGGCTGCAAGTTGGTCAGTTGGTAAAATTCCTTCTTCGATATACGCCCTGATGGGATCCATCCAGGAAGGTCCCATATCCAAAGTGATGAATCTCACCATTAAATTTTCATCAATACTCCGGTGTGCCAATATTTCAATAGGAATCATTCTTCGTAGCTCGGTGCAAGTAGATGAGGCTAACCGAGCTAGTGCGTTAGCTCTCACATTCTCTAATCTTAGTATTCTGATCAATTGAACTGCTGAAAAAGTGGATACAATCTCCATAGCTTTGGGCTGATACCTAGACATAAAGTCACCCTTCATCGCATATAACCCAAGAATATGATGTACGATTAACTATGAATTACTAAACACCGTAACTTTCTTTGCATTCAGTGTTTTGGCCAAACTGAGGCTCATAATCATAGCTTCATATTCAACTTCATTGTATGAAGCTTTGAATTAAAAGCGCAGAGCATATTCGATATCCAATCCATCTGGACTGTTAAGAATTATTTTGGCTCCGCTGCTTGTGGCACACGAAGAGCAATCAAAAAACAAATTCCATATAGGTGTATAATGATCAAAATCTTGGTCTGACAAAGTTCCCTGGTGTAATATTTGGTTCTTCCTTTTATCATCTCCCAACACTGGGCTGTTATCTGATGATTCTTGTTGCTCGATGTCTGTCCTCTCTAGTAAATATGCTGATGGATGTTGATCGAGGATAGTCTTTGATGATCCCCCAACATCCATGGGTTGTTTTGGGTTAGACCCTTGTTGGTCGGAAGTGTCTGGGTAAGTGAACTCCGTAATAAAATCTGCTACTGCCTGCCCTTTGAGTGAAGTCCTTGGCTCATACACGATATCATACTCTCCTAAATCCACCACCCAATACACCAGTCTTCCAGATTTTTCAGATTTGTACAAAGACTGTCGGAGTGGCATATCAGTGTACACCACTATGGTATGGGCTTGGAAGTATGGTTTTATCCTCCTTCTTACCTCGATCAATGCTAATGCCAGCTTCTCTAACCTTGGATATTTAGTCTCTATTCCTCGAAAGGTTTTACTTGTATAATACACCCATTTTTGCACTCCGTCCTCTACTCTTATCAATGTTGAACTAACTGTGCTTTCTGAGATAGCCAGGTACAAGTATAATCTTTCTCCCATCAGCGGCCTGGACAGTAATTGAGGTGTCCCCAAATATCTCTTCAACTCTTGAAATGACTTCTCACATTCATCGTTCCACTCAAAATTTTTTCTGAGTGTCTTGAAGAATGGAAGGCATTTATCCGTTGCTCGTGAGATAAACCTGTTGAGAGCTGCAACGCACCTCATGAGGCTTTGCACTTCCTTCTTCGTAGCTGGAGATTATAGTTCTAGTAGAGCTTTAATCTTCTCAGGAATTGCCTCAATGCCTCGCTGATTCACAATATACCTGAGGAACATGCCTTCTCGTACGCTAAATACGCACTTAGTCGGGTTCAGTTTCATTTGATATCTCTCAAGCTGGTCAAAAGTTTGGCTAAGGCCAGCTATATGTTCAACGTCTTTTCGGATCTTGGTTAGCATGTCATCGACGTAAACCTCCATGTTTTTGCCTTTTTGCTCTGCGAACACCTTATTCATCAGCCGCTGGTACGTTGCACTTGCATTTTTAAGACCAAACGACATAACATTGTAGTATTATGTTCCCCTTGGGGTGATAAAAGAGGTACTCTCCCTATCTTATGACTTCATTTTAATTTGGTTGTAGTCGGAGTAAGCATCCATGAATCTTAACAATTCGTGCCCCGAGGTAGCATATACCAGCTGGCCTATTCGGGGCAGGGGGAAGTGATCTTTTGGGCAGACTTTATTGAGATTTGTGAAGTCTACGCACATCCTCCATTTATTATTCTTCTTTTTTACCATTACTACGTTAGCTAACCAGTCAGGATATTTAACATCTTCAATAAAAGAGGCCTTCTTTAACTTCTCGACTTCCTCTTGTATAGCTTGGTTCTTCTCTGGGCCGAAGACCCTTCTTCGTTGTTTCACTGATTTGACCTCTTTATTAACATTGAGTTTGTGGCACAGGAAGGCTGGGTCTATCCCCGACATATCTTCATGACTCCACGCAAAAGCTTTCTTTATGTGCCTTAATAATGCCACTAACTCTTGCTTTATCGCCGGGTCTAATAAAGTGCCAATTTGAGTTGTTTGTTCATCATCCATAATAACGTTCTTCGTTGCTTCCATGACCTACCCTTCACGAGCTTTGATTCATATCTGGGGTCTAGGGTCTCAATCTCCGGATCTTCACACTCGTCCACTTGGTAGGTGGTGGTCTTTTTCCTGGTATCCTCCAGCTCTTCTTATTCGGCAGATGAGTAGTAACATTCCCGAGCTACTTTTTGATCGCCCTTTACAAGTCCCACACCAAAGTTAGTCAGAAACTTTAAGCACTGATGTACCGTGGATGGCACGGCCTCGAACTTTTTTAGGACTACTCTTCCTATGATTATGTTGTAGGTTGAGTGGATATTTTTGTCCATGACGAAAAAGTGTACTTTTTCTATTCTGTAAGCATGTTAGGTGCCGATAAGCATGTCCAACTTGATCGCCCCAAGTGGAAAGACTTTTTCACCAGTGAAACCTAGGAGGGGTCTGTGATATGGCTCCAATTGGGCTAGTTTCAAGTTTAAACTGTCAAAAAAAGGGTAGGACATGATGCCTGCTGAGCTGCCATTGTCTACGAATACCCTTGAGATGACCACATCCTTCATCCTCATCTTAAACACCAAGGGGTCATCGTGAGGATACAAGACACCTTTCAGATCATATTTGGAAAAACCGATGACCAGTTTGTTCTTGTTCACCTTCCTCGGGTGATCCTCTTCCGCCAAATTTATTCGTTGTATATAGGAACAGGCTTGGGCCTCATTGAGGTAATCTTTCCTTTCAACAGTGTGATCCCCACCTCCTACATCTCCACCTGTAATCACATTACATTCGAATGAATAGAAATGGATTGAAAATACCTCACGCTCTGCTTGCCTTAGCTTTTTGGGGAGGTCGGGGTCATCCTTCGGATCATCTTTATGGTCCCTTTTCTTGTCATCTCTTGTTCGACGAGGAGATTTAGACCTTTGCCTTGCTCTGTCATTGGTCTTCCCATTATTATGGAGATCAACAAACCTGCTCAATTTTCCTCGTCTAATGAGTGCCTCAATCTGATTCTGGAGAGCTATGCAGCGCTTGGTTGTGTGGCCAGGATCTCTATGGAACTCACAGTATTTTGACTTATCCCTCTTTTTAGGGGTTGTCCTCAATTTCTCCGGCCAACTCAGTTCTTCTTTGTTCTTGATCTCCTCAAGAATATGGTTTATATCCACCTTTAAGGGAGTATAATTACCATACTTCCTCAAGTGATCTATCATCTCTTTGCCTTTCGATTGCTTGTTGCCCCCATTATGCTTTTGATATTTCCTCTCAGATTTACCTTCAACTTTAGTCTCTGCTTTTGCATCATCATTCTTCTTTGCAGCCATGGCTTCTTCGGCATTCATGATCTTAGCTGCTTTTGCCGTCAACTCTGCCATGGTTTTGGGGGAATCTTTGGCCAAAGTATAATACAACTTGTTTGGTAAGAGACCACTCATTAGAGCTGTAATGGCTGTCTTCTCTTCATAATCAATTATCTCCAGTTTCTCGTTGTTAAAATGAGTGATATAATTCCTGGTGCTTTCTCCTGCTTTCTGCCTTACACTCAGCAGATGTTCCACCCTCTTGAATGGCTTTGCAAAAAAATAGAAGTTTCCTATAAAGAGCTCTGCCAGTTGATGGAAAGTAGTAATCTGCCCCTGAGGAAGGATGTTGTACCATATTTAAGCTGACCCCATGATAGTTCCTAAGAATGCCCTGCACCTCATTTCATCAGGAACTGCATAGATAACGGCAGTAGCTTGGTACTACTCTATGTGGAGGACAGGATCAGTTTTTCCATCATACTTCAACGTAACTATAGGAGCTTTAACCTTCAATGCTGTGGGAAAATCCACAATTGCCTATACGAAGGGTGATCCCTTGACAAAGGTTCTTTGGAGAGGGTTTCTGGACTTATCCATTTCCCCTAACCTATCTTCCAACCTCTGAATGGAGCCTTTCCATGAATCATTTCCACCCTTTGATCTATTTTCCAGAGCAATAGATCTCGCTAAATTCCCCTCTTAGGATCTTTTTGTATGAGCTACAGGGGACAATTGGGCAGAACCTTCCCTTAGATCGCTTGGTCGTTGAGAATTTCTCAACACGATCAGAGGAGGATTTCTATTCCTCCCGGGGCCCAATAATTCAAAGAGGGAAACTCTATTCAACCTTTCCAGGGAGCTTGTTTGCTTCGGCGTTAAAGTAATATTTTTTTGAGAGTCCATGACTCGTATGGGGGATGTCCAACTAGGCTGATAGTAGGGATCGCTGGACCTCTCGGTATGATGCGATTCAGTATGCCTGGACGAGGAAGCATGAGGGAATAGAGTACCCCTGGATCTCAAAGACGGCAGGTGAGTGTGTCTATTAACACTTCGCTGGCCTGACTGGGCAGGCGTTACATTTTGAACAGTTTGAATGAGTTGTCGCATGGTATCCTGCATAGCTGTTTGTCCCCGGGCTAAGTTGGCCACTATTCCAGTGAGTTTGTTGACAGTTAGAGGAACAGACGGGTTAGGAGGAACTCCGTCATTGTTCCTATTACTAGATTCTAGGAGCTCGGCCATGTATAGTGAATTTATTTGTGAAACACGCTACGTATAGCCATTCCCACAGACGGCGCCAAACTGTTGTTGTAAAAAACTAGACTTGGTTTAATTAATTAATCACAGATAAATATGAATAAAGAAGTAAGACAAAGGTTTTTTTAAAGTGGTTCAGCCTTATGAAAATGGCCTACGTCCACTATTGTGTATTACTGGGTGTTTTGAATTAATCTTGATAATGATCCCAAGTGATCGATTACCCCGTTATGGAGGGTGTTACAATGTATTTATAGCCCTTGGGTTATTCGTGTGAATAGACAATATGCCATTTATTTAATAGACATATACATCTGTACGTAATAAGAATGTTCATTGAATCTGTCTGTTCTTATCGCTTGATCTTCCTGTCTAGATGCTCTGTATGTTGAGTAGCTCAAGGTGTTGAGTAGCTAGGCACAATGAGTTGTTTGGTGAATATATGTTTCTGCCACGTAAGATGACATGCATCTTCATATAATCAGTCCACGACAACTGACTAATTTTTGTATCAACAAGCCTTTTGAAGAATCATTGATCTTTGCTCATGTTAGAGAGCTGATCGAAGTCAAATGGGGATCGGGAGCGCCCAATGGCCTCTAGATCGGTACGGGAAGTATGACCTAGGGTTTATGGTAAACGAGTAAGGGCTAGGGACCAAAGTAAGTGCCTGGGGGGTCCTAGGATGGGGTGTGAACACTTAGTAAAGACATTTTAAGAATGATGTAGATCAAACCCTTTATAGGAGTATGATAGTTAGTCTTCTCTACTTGACCTCTAATCGTCCTAACATTGCATTTAGTGTTGGAGTTTGTGCGTGCTACCAAGCATGATCGAAAGAGTCTCACTTGCTCGCATTTAAACATATCATCAAAAACTTAAGTGGCATTCTTTCTTTCAATATTTGGTATTCCTTTGATTCTGATGATCATTTGTTTGCCTATTCGGATGACGATTGGGATGAGAATGTTGATGGTTGTAGGAGAACTTTTGGTGGATGTTTTTACTTTGGGAGTGCTCTTATCTCTCTGTTGAGAAAGAAGTAAAACTCCATTTTTTTGTCCACGATGAAGGCCGAGCATATAGTCGCTGGAAGTTATTGCACACAACTCATATGGATAAAGAAAATGCTAAAAGATTATGGGATTCCCATAGCACAATGACTATTTCGTGTGATAATATGAGTGCAATTCATATGTCCCGTAATCTGGTCTAGTATTCCTGCATGAAGCACATTAGGATACGTGATCATTTAATTTGTGATCTCATTAAGGAAAAGGTAATGTCCTTGATCTTTGTGCACATGAACGTCAATTAGCCGATATTTTCACGAAACCATTAGATGCACTTAGATTCGAGAATCTTAAAACATCTTTGGATGTTTGTTTGGTTGATTCACTTTGGGCACTTTCTCTAGTATAGGGTGCTTATCGTGTTCATATCTTTTATACCTATTGCTAGATTGTATTATTATGCTTATTCTTGTTTATGCTTTTGATATATTTTTAAAAATCCAAAAAGATTTTTGTTTTTTAAGAAAAATCTTGAAAAAGTCAAACAAATTTTTGTTTTGATAAATTTTTTGAAAAAAACAAAAAGGTATTATGTATTTTCATTTTTCATCATATATGGATGTTCATTTAAGATATTTCTATCACCCCATCATTCCATCCATTCACGGGACATTTTTATGGTGTTTTGAGACATGGCTTCATTTCTTTAGTGTGCTTAATAACGCGTGAATAGCATTTCATTGTTCATTGATGATTACTTTCTCTATGCTAGACTTTTTATCACCTTTATTGCATACATGTTCATACTTTTTGAACAATATACTTGCTTATCATGTGTCGAATATGATGTCCTTATCTCAATAGTGCTTAATAATGAACCGAATGTACTAAAGATAAGTTGTGCTTGTAAGAACCATTGTCTGATTTTCATTTTTTGAAAATCTGGTATATTTTGAGCAATGAAAATGGGATACGTGATGCGACCACAAATGTGTATCTAGTGTTCGTGCTGATATAGGCTCAAGTGCAAGCCCGTCGCATTAGAAATAAACCAGGTAAGTCAGGATCATCACCACAGGGAAATAGGACAATGAAATCGTGACGACATTGGAAAGATTGAGAACCCTAACTCGACTATAAAAACGAAACAGAAAAGATGATTTGGTTTGGGAAGTGACTACAACTAGAAGTAATGAGAAAATCTACCTACTAAATCGAGAAATTACTACTGATTTGCTTTTTAAACTATTTCTGAAATTGGGCTTTTAACTGAAAATATTGCAAGTGAAAAAGTTAAGTCAGGATACAATCCTCCAACCCTCGTACATTTACTAATGTTAAAACCAAATCTTGAATTAAAATAATTGATAAAGCCCAGTTTTTATTATTCTCAAGAACTATATATATATGAGGTTCAACCCGCATCAAATATAATCAAGAGTAAGAATAAAGCGGGGTCATTGTAGCTACACGCGTGTTGCACTCTTAAGCATCTTGATTACCTAGGACAAACGGAATCAAAAGATCTACAACGGTTGTGATTACCAAATAACACGATTGAATCAAATATTTAATTTAGAAATTAATTTTACGCATTTTTAAAAGACATCGGGTTGGATTCATGCATCCCAACCCTTAGAAAATTAGCCAGTTATGATTAACTTAGAGAAAAATAGGGTTTTTAAGAAATAGAACATTAAGTCTAAAGAAAATAAATGAAAAGAGAATTGCAGAATCAAACCAACAATCAAAATAATGAGCAATTAAAAACTTAAAGGAAAGATGTTACTTGAATTGTAGAAATTCGATTCAAATCCTTACAGCAAAAATCTTCTTCTGGAAAAACTAGGGTTTTTGATTACCAAAAACCCTCTACTCCTAATTAGCAACCTAAAAAATTAAACTCCTATTATTGCGTAACAACCTAGCATAAGTAGCTCTGAAATTTTCAAGAGATTCACCCTCTTAAAACTCTGAGAAGAAGAAAAGAAAACTCGAGAAAGACCATTGTGGTCCGGAACCATCGGGCAAGGCGGTCCGGATCCCCCCTATATTTCAAACAGTGAACCTTAGGCAAGGGCGTTCCGAATCCTTTTTGGATAAAAGGCCCGGATCGCCCCTTTTTCATTCAGAACTTTTTAGCCATGCGGTCCGAATCGCCTGCCTTTTTCATACAGCACTTGGTTAGTACTTGGTCCGGATCCTTTTCCAGGGCAGTCTGGACCACCTGCCAAATTTATGCAGGGATCTTTTTTGGACTTTTCTCATCTTCAAATTCTCATAACTTTTTCACCGTAGCTCGGATTAACGTGTCGTTTCTTCCAATGTTCTTGTAATTAAAATATCTTTAACTCTCCAGTTGTCCTTGCTTCCGTACTAAGGCTACAGAATTATGAAATTACCCTTTGACTTTCCTTCTTTGATTTCTTTCTCTGCCTTTTTAATTTCTTTCTTCTTTAATGCTTTAAATACCTGCAAAACTCGTGAGAAATACATGAAACTAGATGTATATGTTAGAAGGAGTCAGTAGCAAGGAAATACGATAATTCAAGTCATCTTGCATTACTCGAGATGATAAAAGTCCCTAAATTAAGGGGATAAATTCGGATAAATTTTAGCCTAATCACTACGAAAGAGAAAAACTCTTTTTGCATTAAAATCCACCATTTGTAAAAAGAGCCCAAATGATTAACGACACACAAAAATATAAGTGCCAAGGCCAATTTTTATTTCATTGATGATTCGCTACATATGAGCATTATGATATATTTAAAAATATTGAGAGTGAATTCTTATATATGTGAGATTTTGAGGGTGTTATAAAGTAGAAGATCAATGGGTTTGCATAACGGACTCTCTTGAAAAGTATTAAATAGTTTCGCTTCATTGATTTGAGAAGAATTTAAATTCATGGCATGTTGCATAAGTCGAGTCAATTTCATTATGTTAAACATTCTTACACTTAAGGTTTAAATTAAGTTCTTTCTATATAAGAATCTCACTGACTTCGTGCACCTATGTTATGAATGCCTATGATGATTTGCCCATGGAAAATGTTCACACAACTACATTCTTCTTTCATGATTCGATTATTTTCATGCTATTCCATGTTGCTATGTATTTTATATTTATATATAATTTATAATTTTTATACTTGAAATTTTTTGAAAAATTTCAACAATATTTGTTTTGAAAACCTTTTTTGAAATCTCATTGAATGTGTTTTATTGTTTATCTTTATGATGTTATTTCTTTTGATTCATGTGATGCTTAATATTCATGCTTAGTTTCTTACCTTTTGTCTATTATGGACAAAAAGGGGGAGAACAAATTGAGAGGGAGTTTTATTTTCCTTAAAACTAGTATGCATCACGGTAGTCTTTTTGTTTCATATGTGCACGTCTCTTTCGCTTTGATGATGATCTCATGGACTACACAAGATGAAGAATTTCAGTTAAAGACAAAGTCTCGAATGTCATTCCGTTTTGGGTTTGGGAGGAAATTAGGATATATTGCCTTAGGGGTTTTAATGTAATTTCATTTTTAGTTTTGGTTCTGTACCGGAATAGCCAAAGAAGGAGATTTGTAAGAGTAAGATTTTACAATTGCACATAGTTTAGTTATTTTGGTGTATCCCATTATCGATCGGAGTTACAAACTGAACACTACATCCACATTCGCCTCCATGATTGTTTGAAGACTTGTTAGTGATTGAGCATCATTTTCAAATTTCAAGAATCGTCACAAAAATTTTCATAGAGGAATATGGTTTTTGACTTAAACTTATACAATTTTATTCAAAGATGTTTTATTTTAAAATCAAGGCATTTTTATAAAATAAATTTTTGAAAAATATTTTTTTTTTGGTTTGTTAGAATGAGATTGTAATCTCGTTAGAACAAGACTTTGTTCTCGTTCGAACGAGGATGATTTTGTTGGAATGAAATGCTTGAGTAGTTAGAAGAAATATCTAACGAAAAATCTCTGTTTAACAAAATGATTCTCGTTGGAAGGTCACTGGAAGGTCGTTCGAATGACCTAGACTTATCATTTGAACGAGATTGTACCTTGCTAGAACAAAACCTTATTTTCGTTCGAATGAAGTCCTATTTTTGTTCGAACGAGTACGTCGCCTCAAAATTTGTGTTTTTCTTTTATAAAAAAGGAATCTCTTGGGTTGTTTTACTTAATTCTTTTCTCAAAAATCAATTGCAATACTTGTACCAAAAGTTTTCTAATATTTATTTTATTGAAACATTTTTATTTTTCCAAATCATACATTCCTATATATTATTAGTTGAGTTTTGTAAAACCAAACTTCCATAAGTTGCATCAAACCCTTGTAGACTTTACTCTACTGATGGTTATGGAGTTGCGACACTAAGACTAAAGAATAAAGGATATCGCATCCTTAGGCTGATCGATGGATATTGAGGGAAGAGTTTCTTCCTGTGGACGTTGCTAGACTATGCCATATTCATTGAAGATTTGAATACCTATGCATTATACTTAGTGGAGCTCTAATTAGTCTCTAAGTCATCGAGTCTATCCAACTCTTTAAGAGTGCTGAAATCTCGATTTTGCCTGAAAGGGATTTTTCCTCATATTCTTCTTCTTCTGTTTGGTTTAGTTTGATTGTGCGATTGAATAAGTAATTTGGACTTTATTTTTCAATCACATCTAATTATTAATCAAGATAAAATTTAGTTAAAATTTTGGATCTTTTTGTGTGTAACCTAGGATACAAGTAAATCTGTATAACCCCTTCTTTTTCACATATCACTGAATTTTTTGGGGATTTGGGCGAGGTCACCCTTGAGACCCACGGTTAAGAACATTTTTATTTTCTTCTTTATTGATGTAAGGACAAGGTACACTTTATAACTTTTATTATACTTCTGATAGATGCAGGTCATTGGACATTTATCCATATTAATGAAAAAATACCTTATGTTTGTGCCGTTTATTGTTCGTCTCTCTTTATGAATGGAATATTCTAATGCCAAACATATTTAGAATAAACTTTCAAGTCTTAGAATGTATTGCATAGGAAGGGTAGGTCTATAATAGACTTCCAATACTTGTGAAAGTTTAGATATAAGAGGTTGACGTTATCATTAACATGCCAACCAACTAATCTAAAAATATATTAAGTTGTTAACATGATAAATAACATTAGATAAGATGATGTCAATTTCTTATTTGGGAACTAACAAGATAGTTTTTATATTAACGTATTCAATTGCCATATATGTTAATTAGTATCCCTAATGACAATTTTAAATGGAAAAATTAGCCGGTACCAGACCATATTGGGCCGAACTTCCACCCTCGTGTAACACCCCGCCCGCCCGGGGAGAGCGAACGGAGTGCTAATGCGATAAAATAAATCCAAATCCACAAGTGACAAGGTATAGAGCATCTAAATAAACCCACAATAATATAAATCCACTAATCTCAATCTCTTCAATTACAACAAGTTTCTCGAATTAAAATTACAACTATCTAACTCGAAAATAAAATACAAATCTCCAAAGCTCTATACATCAAAATAATAAAAATCTTTCCTCGCTAAAATCAATCTCCATAGCGCCCCAAAAACCGCGCTAACCTGCCACTAAAAGAAAATATGGGGAAGTACACAATACGACAGGAAAGATGCTCAACAAATATATGTTAGCGATGAATAAAACGTAACGACATGAGTACGAATATTCAAATCAAAATGCAAATCTCAAATCATTTATCAATATAATTTCTCAACAACACTTTAACCGGGTCACCAGGCCTCACCACATCCGTATATGCTTTATCAAGCCATAGCCTGGGAAACAGGAATTTTGGCGGGTGCCCAACATCTGTGCCATATTAAAATCTCATGACAACGTGCTCAACAACAATATAATGATACCACATGAATCAAAATAATTTCAACAATTATTTTCGAGATTTCAATGAATTTATCAATTCAAATATGAGTTCAATTAAACAATAATTCAAAGAGAATGACACTCGCGAGATTTAAGGAGCATATTGTGTAAAACCCCATACCTTAAACCATGATGAGAAACCAATGATCACATCCTCAAGATCAACACAAAAGATCTATAAAAGTCCTCCAAGAACCTCCAACAAAATAGCCCTAAGAACGCCTCTAATCTAAGGTTGGAACTGACAAATCTCAAGGACCAATGTGTATATAAAAGGAAGAGGAATATAAAATATATTTGCTGCCAAAATTTGTGCCAAAAGTATGTTAAAAGGTTGCCCACGACTTCCTTTTATAATGCAAAGAAATGAAGAGTTGGAATCCAAAAGACTCCTTTAAATAAGGCAAAGAAATGAAGAGTTGAAAGTCAAAACAACTCCAAGAGTTAAAAACATTTAAAAATCATTTTAAAATCAGTTTTAACTCCGATTTCGAAACCGTTTGAAATTCTCGCCTTAAAAAATAATAACCAACATATTTGAGCAATAAAAATAATTTTATCAAAAACTTTATTTTCCTTCATTTTCCAAAATTAATTAAAAAAGCCCAAAATTACGCGGGTTGTTACACTTCCCCACTAATAATGGAATTTCGCCCTCGAAATTCGCCGAATGCCTAACTCTCAAAATCAGGCCACTACACTAACTCCAAAAATAAATCACGTCTCCCAAAAATAAATTCCTCACCTCTAATCTCAAAACTTATCACGAATATCACCTAAAATTTTCTATCTCCAAAAATTGCTAGCCACGCAATGAACCCAAAACCCAAGCCCCGAGGATTGCCGTATACCTAAGGTCTGATACCATTTGTAACACCCCGCCCGCCCGGGGAGATCGAATGGAGTGCTAATGCGATAAAATAAATCCAAATCCACAAGTGACAAGGTATAGAGCATCTAAATAAACCCACAATAATATAAATCCACTAATCTCAATCTCTTCAATTACAACAAGTCTCTCGAATTAAAATTACAACTATCTAACTCGAAAATAAAATACAAATCTCCAAAGCTCTATACATCAAAATAATAAAAATATTTCCCAAATAATCCTCGCTAAAATCAATCTCCATAGCGCCCCAAAAACTGCGCTAACCTGCCACTAAAAGAAAATATGGGGAAGTGCACAATACGACAGGAAAGATGCTCAACAAATATATGTTAGCGATGAATAAAACATAACGACACGAGTACGAATATTAAAATCAAAATGCAAATCTCAAATCATTTATCAATATAATTTCTCAACAACACTTTAACCGGGTCACCAGGCCTCACCACATCCGTATATGCTTTATCAAGCCATAGCCTGGGAAACAGGAATTTTGGCGGGTGCCCAACATCCGTGCCATATTAAAATCTCATGACAACGTGCTCAACAACAATATAATGATACCACATGAATCAAAATAATTTCAACAATTATTTTCGAGATTTCAATGAATTTATCGATTCAAATATGAGTTCAATTAAACAATAATTCAAAGAGAATGACACTCGCGAGATTTAAGGAGCATATTGTGTAAAACCCCATACCTCAAACCATGATGAGAAACCAATGATCACATCCTCAAGATCAACACAAAAGATCTATAAAAGCTCCTCCAAGAACCTCCAACAAAATAGCCCTAAGAACGCCTCTAATCTAAGGTTGGAACTAACAAATCTCAAGGACCAATGTGTATATAAAAGGAAGAGGAATATAAAATATATTTGCTGCCAAAATTTGTGCCAAAAGTATGTTAAAAGGTTGCCCATGACTTCCTTTTATAATGCAAAGAAATGAAGAGTTGGAATCCAAAAGACTCCTTTAAATAAGGCAAAGAAATGAAGAGTTGGAAGTCAAAACAACTCCAAGAGTTAAAAACATTTAAAAATCATTTAAAAATCAGTTTTAACTCCGATTTTGAAACCGTTTGAAATTCTCGCCTTAAAAAAAAATAACCAACATATTTGAGCAATAAAAATAATTTTATCAAAAACTTTATTTTCCTTCATTTTCCAAAATTAATTAAAAAAACCCAAAATTACGCGGGTTGTTACACCTCGTATTTCCCCTATTACTCATTCTGGGTTAATCTAAGAAGATTGAACCTGTTGAGTTGATTTAATCTAAATAAAACTTATCTTGTTCTAAGTGAGATCGCCCCATTTTAAGGTGACTTAACTTATTGGTGTCATATTACCCATATTAAAGGTGAGTTTGTGCCTATTCTAGGACAATAAACCCATCCTTAAGTGGGATTGTGCCTCTTCTAGGATGATAAACCCAGCCCTAGGTTATACGACCCATTTTAAAGTGAGTTTGTACTTGTTCAAGGTCAACCAACCCATTATTAGGTCGTAATACCCATTATTAAGTGATTTTTTGCCTTAACTATACCAATCAACCCATTTTTAGGTTGTACCACCCATTCTTAAGTGGGTATTTAAGATTGAATATAATAATAACATGATACACATTTACGATGCTAATGAAATGGAACCTTTATCAATAATCTAAAATTAAACAATTGTTGTTCAGGAAAAACTAAACTAAGCTAGGATAACTTCTTTAATGATCGAATTTCCTCAATTTTATGCAATTCCATGATCAAGGGACATATTTTCCATCTAACTTCTCTAGATTGTATGAAATTGTTTCTTCTGCTAATGCAATTCGGTATGGTCCTTCCCAGTTGGGGCCAACTTTCTATTATAGGGCTTACTTCCCATTAATAGAAACTTTCTGAGCACTAAGTTGCCTGCTATAAATTATTAGTCTTCGACTTTCTTGTTATGGTGTTGGAGATATCCTACTGGTGTGCTGCTAGATGGATAAGGGCCTTCTCGATCTTCTCTTCTTCTAGGTCTAGTTCATGGTCAAGTCGGTCATCATTGAGGTCATCGTCATTGATCTCAAACCTAAGTGCAGGTAGGCCAATTTCCATCGGGATGGCGACCTCTATACTATAAATCATGCCAGAAGAAGTTTTAACAATGGATTTTCTCTGAGTATGTCAGTAGGCCCAAAGAACAGAAGGGAGTTAATCTACCCACTTTCCCCTAGCATATTCTAATATGTGTTTATTCTGAAAAGGAATATCATGTTGGAGATCTCGGACTATCCATTAATCTATGGAAAGACCATTAGACCATAGTGGCTGTGAATCCCATATTTTACACAAAAATCTCTGCATTAGTAGTTGTCAAATAAGGTCCCAATATCTCGTATAAAGTCTCTAAGAATCTAAATTTCGTTGATGATGTTTCTCAAAACAAACCTCATGGGGTTGGATTCTCTAATATGAGTTAAAGGCTTTTCTTTTATCACATGGTTAATTAGTCGGTTGATGTGATAAAGAACTTGTGGTATCATGGGTTCCTTAGCAGGGGGAGATAATATCCATGCCCTACTAGGCAAACAACCAGGGACTTATGAGGGAATTAAAATCGTCTCCTCATTTCTTGATGATAGAGGAAAATTGTTGGCACTTAAGGCATTTATGAACTAAATAGATAACGTCTTTTTACATAAAAGGGACACTAGTAGCCCTATGAAATAGTTTTATACCCATGAATGATCGTAGATAAAGGTGTCCTTTTAAGTTAAGGTTGAAACAAGCCAACTTAATCTTCAACTTATGAGCTTCCATCTTGTTTGACATGATATCTCCATTTCTGAGGTAGAGGTGATTCAGTCCATCTAGCTCAATTCCTAATCAACTTCCATAGCTACCATATTTGGCATCAAATAGTCTATGCTTGGTCGATTGATGTATTATACTTTAATCATCATTTTTAAGTTAATTTTAAAGGTTGAGGCTAAGGTATCCATGGCATCAAAGTGATAGTTGTAGTTCCTTAATAACTATTTAGTTGATATACCATCCGAAAAGTATTGAACATATTTCCTACTTTTTCTTTATAAGTCAACATCATGGGGTCTCTTGCTTTATATAATCGTCTAAACTGGTTGACGATCAAATATGAGTCATAATGGATGGTTATGTATTTATCCACCCTCCTAATATCCCTTTTGAGGCCGTCTATCAATGCCTCATATTTTTCTTTATTGTTAGAACCCAAGTCTAAATGCTTGATTGATTAGGGCCCTTTAGGGGGTGGTGAAGACAATGCCAATGTCGGTGCCTCACTCATTCGATATCCGATCCATAAATAATTTCCATTTAGAAAGATAATCTTCTAAAATATATAGGGTTTGAACTCCCAGGTTGACGTTGAACATCTTCAATAGTGGAATAGGTTGTATGAATTCTCCCTCTAAACTACATAAAAACTCTATAATGAAGTCGACCAATACCTTTCCCTTGATGGAACTTATTAGATTACAACTGACTCTAAATTGTGCTAGCTCTAGTGACCACTTTGTCACTCTTCTAGTGAGTTTAACCTTCTTTAAGGCCTCCTTAATATGTAAGGAAGTGATAATAACTATGGAGTGGACATATAAATAATACCTCAGCTTCCTACAACTAGGGACAAATTAATACTCCTTATGGATAAATAATTCCTTTTTTACCTCAAGGAGAGCATAACTAGTGTAATAGCTAGAAACTACTCTCATTTTCCTGATAGGATCAATGCTCCATTAGTGGCATGTTTTGAAACAACTAGGTACAAGTGGAGATTCTCACTAACAAAGGTGAGGATTGTAGGTACTTACTGATTTGCTCTAATGGTTCATCGCATTTTATTGCCCATATCATCATGTTGGCATTCTTCAACGCTTAAAACAAAGGTCAACACTTAATCGACAACCTAGTTATGAATAAATTAAGTTGTACACGCATCTCAGTGAGCACCTTCTCTTCCCTGAATGTGGTCAGATATTTGATCCCCTATAAGGACTTGATCTAATTGGGATTGGCCTCTATACCCTTTGGGTAACAAAGTAGATAAGGAAATTTATCGAGATAACCCTAGACAAACACTTTAATGTGTTAGCTTTGTGATGTAGTTTTTGATGATCTTGATAATGTTAGAGAGATCTCTAATGTGGTCGGAGAAAAGCTTAACCTTTATAAGAATATCATTGATAAAAACCTCCGTGGTTGAGCCAATTAGCTTTTTAAACATCTTTGCCACCAACCTTTGATAGGTTTCTTAGACATTTTTTAATTCGAATGACATTACCTTGTAGCAGTATACCCAACACAATAATGAATGAAGTCTTCTCATAGGAGGGGATGAATAAAGGTATATAATGCTACCTTTAATAGGCATCTATAAAGCTCATCCACCGATGCCCACCGATTGAGTCGAATAACTGATCAATCCTTAATAAAAGAAATTTGTCCTTAACAAATCTTTGTTGAGGTTAGTGAAATCCCACACATTTTTTACTTTCCATTCTTCTTGTTAACGACCAATATGGTGGAGATCTAGTTTGGGAATTAGACCTCCTTGATGGAGTTGGCATGAAATAGCTTTTTAACTCCACCCTCCACTGCTTCACTTTCTATAGAGACAATTTACTTGCCTTTTTTTACAATCCTGACTACAAGGATCCACGTGAAATCTTTAACAAGAAACTTCTTGATTAATGCCCAAAAAATCATAGGGCTACCAGGTAAATACATTAAGGAATTCCACGAGATGATAGGCTTCCTCATCCAAAAGTTTGGATCCAATGAGAAAGTAATTTTGAAGATATATTGGATTAAAAGGAATCTTTATTAATGCCTCTATTGCTTGCTCTATATGGGACACACTTATCTCTTTAACCCCTAGTTGATCACCCTTTCACTTCTATATAGCCTGTTTGGACTTAGAGTCGTCATCTTCTAGACCTTTCTTAGACTGTTACTACTTTTGGTTCATAGACATGATAAAGAAATTCCCAGTTATTTCTTGGTCACCCTTGCTTTCCATTATTAGCTGGTCGGTCATAAACTTTATCTTTTAATGGAGAGAATATGGAACAACTCTCATAATGTGTAGCTACCCTATTCTAAGGATGGGGTTACAAGGTCCCATAATATAAAATTCTAACTACTGGTTGACAGGACGTCGAATGAATATTAATCTTCCCAATGGGAGTTTCCACATTATTGCTGAAGCATATCAATGGTTCGTCCTTAACAGCCAATTGATGTATATTTTTACCCAACTTGTAGATAAGATCTACACGCATAATATCTGAAGAGTTTCCCTAGTCGATTAGAAAACTCTTTACATCAATATTAGTGAGTCTCTAGGTGAGGATCAATGTGTTCTTATAAGGAAGATTGACCCCAACCAAGTCCTTATCAGAGAATATAATAACTCGATAGAGATCCATTTCCTTAGGACCCTTTTTACCGAGGAATGATTTAGAAACCTTAACTTGAAAGGCCCCCTGTACACTGAATGCAATTTCAATTTGCTTATGAAGATTTTTCCCTACTCATTGGGAAGGATTAGTGAAACCAGGAATATATATGACCATTATTAGGGGTGGTATATCATCACCGTCCTTCCTATGAATGACATTAACTTGCTGCTTTTGTGCTCTTAATGTCTATACACTTTTTTAGGTGTCTGTCCTAGACTGAGTTCTCAATGTGACACTTCAACATCTTATAATTTTATGTCTTGTGGTTGTGGTCCTAGTGGTATGTGCACTATTGATTTTGATCATGCTTATTGGCTACTTTCGCTATCTTTAACGGCTTATTATAGTAAGGATTGTCCTTAATCATTGGCATCAGATTGTAGATATGCTCCATAAATAACGTGTCGATTGCCTAATAGGCATTTTCTTTATTCGGTATACTTATTTCATCCTTGATATTATCATGCTTTCCCATCTCTTAAATGGGTTTGATTTTTATCCACCATATCCACCCTTATTTCAATCAATGTTCTTTATTGTCTTTGTCAGACGATCATCTTGATCGTAATCATTGAGGATCTCATCCTCCACCTTAGAATATTTCTTGATATAGGCCATAAGGTCATCTATGGATGGTGTTGGCTTCTACGTTAGTGATTAGTACACATCATTTTATTGGGAGAGGATAAATTTTAAAGAAGAGACACCCAATTTCTCATTACAGTTATCTATAATATTGTATAATTCCCATTAACTTTAGGAATACAACCTGAGGAACTCCCCTTGATTTTTATGAAGGGAGATCAAGGAAAACACCTCCTTCATCACCTTACTACTGGTGATGAATCGGGGAGTGAAATTCTTTTCCAACTCTCTATAGGTAGATATCAACTTGGGGGCTATCTTCTCGAACCAGTTAAGGATGATCTATCCCAATGTTATTAAAAACTTGACGTAAAAGGGCATCATAATAACACCATAGAAATGTGAACTTCTTAAAATAATTGATATGGTGGGTAGGGTCAGTCTTACCATTGTACGCGTTGATATTTAGAATCGAAAAATTCCTTGATGGATTCGATATATTGATCAATTGGATTAACGGTGAGGTTGATCCATGGCCTAAATATTTCCTGGGTATATCTTTTTATGTGTAGATATGACTTGGATTAAGTCAACCACTTAACTCCTTCCTGATGAAATCGTGCAGGTTTCCTGACCTGACACACTACTCAATGACGGGGGTATGCCCACAGGGGCTTCATGACGACTAGCATGGGATCACTCAACTGTTCGACTCGCCATGATGATAGATCGATGAATCCATATGCACCTCTCCTCACATTGTCTATGACGATCTTCTCAAGGACTCCTATATCTAGATGCACTAATGTTTATATGAGAAAGATAAGTCCTTGGGAGAGGATTATCTTTCTACGATGATTATCTAAGCATGGGAGTTTGCACCATGCCCTCTGTTTGCTCAGTTAAGTATTTTCGTAGGTGGGAAGTCTCTAAAACACTCTCCTACAAATTCTCCTTGTATAGATTAATGATCCGCGACATATGATTCTCGGAAGGTAACTCTAAAGAAGGAGTATCACTATGACGATTGTGTTTGTTAGGGCCATAACAATGAGACGATCGCCCATAAGAGCTAACATCATTATGAGAAGGAGGGTACCTTAGAGGAGAATGGTCCCTCCTTTCAATCCAAATCTATAACTGGATACACTTTCCTTGGGAACAAAATGACTTCTATACAATCATGGTGACAAGTTTAGAAAATCTAGTGGCGATAATCTTGCCTTTTTCCACAAATGGTGCTAAATTATAGGGGAATCGAATCTACAATAGTGCTAATTCCCCAAACTGGCCTATAATGCTAGTCAAGATAATATAGTGACTAAGTATTTATGTGGTTCAGTAAGTGAGCCTTGCATACATTCACATGGGAAAGAATGGAGTTTTGAGTGCTAGGGTTGCCAAACGAGAGTCTAAGATTTTTTTACAAAGTGAAACATATAAACTGATTGTTTACTATCTCCCACCCTCCTCATAACATGGTGTCTTATTTATACAAATAACAAGTCATTTTTAGTTACGACATTAGAGTAACTGAATTTGATTATGGTTAATTTCTTTCTGAGTTGATCATCTCTGATGTGATTGAGTTGTAGTAGGATTGCATTACCTGAAAGCTTAATTTATACTTATCCAAGTGTGTTGAAAGATCCATGGCTTGGTCTACTGTATCTTACAGAAAGATCGTACCCCATGTCCATCTAAGTGGGTCAAGTTGACTCCATTTCCCTTCAACATATATGCATACAGTGAGACTCTCTAACACACCTCAAGAATATAGCAATTTTTAAAAATACTAAAAAGTTGATTGTTTTAACCAAACTTGGTATAGATGATCTCTATATTGAAAAAATCATGTATAAAAAATTCAAGCCGAAAGTGGGCGAGACGATGATATAAATTTGAACGGTAAAAAAATGAATGTACATACCCAATTATTATTTCACCTACTAAATGATGGACTTTTTTATAATCTTTTTGTAGATGATCTTCTTACCATATATATAATTTATATCAAGTTTGGTTAAAGTAATTCAATTTTTTTATTATTTTCAAAACTTGATATGTCTTTAGGTATGTTTTGTAAGGTATTTTGGAGAGCCCGACTACACATACACGCATCATAAGTTGTATCTAAATCATAAAAAAATGTCGTGTTTTTTTAATTAAAGAATGTTAAACTTAATACAATAATGTATGATTTAAATTGTTTTGTAGCTTATATAAGTGAACAATATAATCTTATTAGTTAAATCACTCGTCTAGTTTTAAAATAGTAGTTAGAATTTTAGAATGTAAATAAATTTTCATTGTAATAAATAATAGGAAAATTTACAATTAGGTCCCTTTTTGATAATTTTTAAACATTTAAGGACAATTTACTTTTAGGTCCACTTGTTATTCCACTAGTGTTGATTTCTACAAGAAGAGAATTAGTGGACTTAAGTGTTTAAAATTTGTTTACGAGGTACCTAAGAATACTTTGTTATAAATAATAATGTAAGTTTATTTATTGATTATTAATTATTACATAATAAAAATATTAATTATTTGGAATATCGAATAATGTTAAATAATAAAAATTAATTGATAAACATATTAATTATTTAATGTTACTTTAGACTTAGAAAGGGTTTAAGGTTAAAGATGTAAGTGAATTCAATAATAACATTAATAAAATGTTTGAGATTGAATATGACGATACTTCGAGGTTTTGGGATAAAAAAGGATCTAACATCGCATTATTAAACTAAGGTTTTGTTTAAAAGATCCTTATTTTAATTAGTTGTGGACTTAAACATCAAAATTCTAAAAGGGAGGGACTAAATCTATTAAGCTAATAAATTATATTTTTTGAAAATAACTCCTAGATTATTTTTAATTTTTTTACCAACAGGTCTTGTTTATGACATATGTAGTCAAATATATCCTACATGTTTTATTTTACTCCAATAGGTTGTAGTGGAAAACATGTAATTTATTTTTTACTCCAATATGTTCTATTAGAAAACATATATGAATATGACCTATTGAAAAAAATGTAAGAAAATAAATAAAAGTAAGGGAGTATAAATATTTAGTCTTATTTTTAAAATTACATTTGTAATTAGTTGATGTTTAGTTGTTATGGTATGGATTTTGAAGATCACGAGACTTGATATAATTTAAAAAAGAGGAAATCAACGATCTCTCATGAAACATTTGGAACTAAAAGACCAGAAGTAAAACATGTTTAGTCTAAGGTCCTTTTTTAATAATATTATACGCGTACTTTACTAAAATACTATTGAAAAGCGCATAACGTGTGACTTAAAAATTATCGCTTCAAATTTTTAAACGGCAATGAGTGGTTACCATAACTGTGGAGGGGTGTTCCCCCACATTGATGATTAACTTAGCCAAGAGAATTGAGTGATTACACAGAAAGATGTCCCACAAACACACTTCGAAGATTGTCCATGCAAGTAGCTCGCACGACCCACCTCGAAGGCTCCTCACAAGCGAATAGCTCGCAGTGCTCTACCTCGAAGAGCATCCAACTAACCTGGCTCGAAAGACCCATCTCGAAGAACAAAGGCCACCCGGATGACAATAGTTTGTAATAAGAAATAGAATGTTGTATTATGTACTTTATCTTAAGAATGCAAATATTAAGTGGGGTCGCTTGCTACCCACGAGGGACCATGCCTAGCAGGGCATGGGAGAGATTTCATGCTTTATCAAGCTATCTCCCCTTAGGAACTTCGCAGGGACATGGTTTGGAGGATTGAGAACAAGGCAACGTTGGGAGTTATTACCAACCCTCTTGGCACACTTGGACAAAACTTCACCCAGGACAAATGTCACTTGAGCCCACTCATTACCTACCTATTCGAGTGACCCTCCTCGAGTCATTTCATCTCCAGCAATGCTTGCCCCCTCGAGGTCACCACGTCGAGGTACCTCGGGCACCAACCTGTCTGACTGACATGACTAGATCCCAAACAATAGCCACTGTTTGAACCACTTCCTGACGTCATAGCACCTGACATTTAGGAACTCAAGAATACAGCACTCAAGTGCCTTTATCCTTAGGATGGTGGGTCCAGTTCACCAAATTCGATCGTATAGCCATCCTAGAGTAATCCCCAAGCTGACAAGTCATATCCTTCATAAATGACTACTATACTTCCAACCAATATAACGCTTTCCCACCAAAACTAACAGATCATGTGCATTAAATGTTGTATCTCATTCATTTAATACACCAGACCAAAGGGATCGAGGGCATGCTGACTCGATCAACCTCTCCCTCCATATAAATAAGATCGAAACAAACAAATCAAGAGAGAGGCAACCATTACCTGGAATTGCTGCCCAAATTCCCTCATACCAGAGAGCCCCCGAGAAGAGCATTAACTCTCATATACATTCAATGCACCCATCATTGGGCATTAACTGAGCTTGAAGTTCCTTCCTTGTCTTTATTATGCCTAGAGTGCTTGTTCTTTCTACCTCCAATCACGCTACCTGCTGATCCCATTCATTTATTGTGTTTGCTACATGCTAATCATGTCAATATGTTCTTTAGTGTAACTTTGAATATTAAATCTTGCTGTCCCTGATTCACCTGTGGCTCTGACCTGTGCTCCACATCTAATGGTGTTAGTCTCGATCTTGATAAGGGGTTACGCATCACTTAATACAAATGCTATTTGAAGAACCCACCTATTATATTTGGCAACTCTGCTGGGGAAGTATTCTCTTTTGAAAAGATGCCAGAGGATAACACCATTAGAAATATTGATTTTGACGCTATACAGCGTGAAGAAGAGGCGAGAAACGTTGCGTTTCCTGAAGTGGGGAGAACGACAAGGATGGAGACTAGTGCACCTAGCGTTGGCATCATGGAGACGATGGCCACGCAAAGGGCAATAGGCCAGGCACAAATGCATGGACTGATGGGACTGTTCGTAGAGTTCATTAAGACTTCGGCAGCCCAGGCAATGATGGAAACCACAACCGGAGTGAGTTCGTTTACCACACCGCCGACCAATATACCAACTCCAATTGTTATCGGAGGGCTGTCGACGCCCGTGTGACACCCCGCCTAATTAAATACCGGGTGATCAGTCATTTATTAAATTAAAATCAAGGTGAACGGTTGGTTCATTCTCAGCATCACTGTCGCAAAATAAACATTTCCAATTTAAACACCCTAAATAATTAAGCTAAGTATCAAAATAATTTAAAGTCTTATTTTTATTTTATTAATTACCATTACGAAAACCTTTTTAATAACCAACAGTTTAAGAATCACATAACTTCTAAGGATGGCAATTAACACATAAGAATTAAACCATCTAGATAATCCAAACCAAGTTTTAGAACCATAAATGAAATCATCCTGATAATAGTTAACTCCCAAGGAGTGCTGAATACTGGAAATATAAATGAACATAAATCTCTGACAAATTCAAATGGAATAGGAAAATGGGCGACACATGCCCTAACTATGCAGAACTAAAGCAAGAACAGAATCAATGACGGGGTCGTCTAAAGAAAAGTCCTGCAACTCCCACATAAGCTGCAACACGTCAATTCCAAAGAAACTATGCATGACGCCCCTGTGGCTGGGCACCTGTAATACATACATATATATACAAGAGAAAGAGAAATAACAGGAAACGGGTCAGAGACCGAGTGTAAAACAATTTAAAATAGTTTAGCAAGTATTTAAAATGCTTACTGGCTAATGTGACAACATTGTTAGTATGCGACGATCTCTTGAGAATTCTCACCTCTCATCTAGTGTGCATGCCTACCGTACTACTGATCACATAGGTCTATCTAGATTATTCCCATAAAGTTTATCTCGAGAAATACTAAGGCCATAATATTTAGTTTTAGAACATTAATCTCTTCCATTTTCTTACGTTACTTAAAACCACTCAGTATCGTTACAAAATTCACGAACACTTGTTATAAAGTTGAAGTATTTATTCATTACTTAAATACTTATACACACAGTAGAAAGTTTCCATCTATAAGTATATATATCAATTACTCATATAATATATATACTATCGGCACCCCACATAAATCTATGGTGCTGGCATACTCTGCTATCAAGTTCCCGTATCACTCATACTAAGGGAAATACTAGTTCGGAATCACTCTCGAACTGTATTAACACAATACACATACAAATGGAGGTGAAGCATAGTTCCAAGTCCTAAGAGGTCAGTACATAACCTCACGTCTCTTAGAACCATCTGACTATCATTTTCAAATATCTTGTATCGTGGATAATATCTTTTAGGGTACGTATCAATATCTCCCGTAAAGGTCCAATCGAGATAAGACTATCCCGGCACGGAAACCTCCGTGATAGCAAGTAACTCGGGTATGATTTTTACACAGATACATAATATATGCATAGTCACACAGTCATATAAATAAATATTCACGTTTTCCAAATTAGGTTCGCCCAAGGCCCATAATTATTATTAATAGTTCTTAGCACAATTTTACTCAACTATCTCGCATAACGGATTCGTCTCTTTTATTCTCATTTATAATTTATTTCATACTTACTTCTCATCTCTCGAAGTATTCACTCTCACTAAGTATAATTTCAGTAGGTCTACCCCCACTTAACTTCTGGTCTAAATCTTTTACGAGTCTCAATCTTTTAGTGAACATTTGCACAATTTCCTGTGTATGAATAACTTCCCGTTAACCCACAATTTCATCCCATATTAAATTTCACTCAACGGAGTATACTTAGACCCTACTAGTCCTCTTCATGTCCCAATATACTATTTAAAAGATATTCAAGGGTCCCACGTATATCATCCAGATTAAACAAAAAGGGGAAAAATATGCAGGTTTCCAAGAGGGATCGATCGATCGATCATCGATCGATCGATGCTCTTGGTCGATCGATCGATCAAGCAGTTCTTGTCCAGAATCTTCAAAATTCATCCTACGGGTTTCATCCAAAACTTTCCTCCAAAACGCCATTAATGATCCCCAAACTTCCAAACAATATTACTAACATTCATATATACCTATACACATGATTTCCTACGTGAAACATGTCCAAATTCATCAAAGGTATTGAATTAATGGGGTAAATTAACATAAATATCAAGAACCCTAATTTTTCATGAAACTTCCATTCTTCTAAATTCTTTTCCAGATTTCTTACTTCTAAATCCATACAATTTCGTGGGTAATCCTCTACATATGATTGAGATGTCCAGATTATATCTATTTCCTCTAAAACATGTGATTTAAAGTCTCAAAGTTATCAAATTCTTCCATAAAACATGTCCTTAACAATTCTAAACTAACATGGGTGAAACATTAACTAAAAACAAAGCAAGATAGATACTTGCCTGGGATTCAAGGGTATGATTTGTTGAAGAAAAAGGTATGGTTGTGTTCCTTGTCATGCGATCTACGTTTTGGTGGTGGTAGTGGTGTTATTGAGTGAGTTCTAGGCCTTGGATTTCTTGGAAAACTCTCCACCTTCTTCTCTAATGGCCGTTCCTAGGTTCTGTGATTGATAACCCTAGAAGATAACTCCTAATGGCTAATATAACTTAGGTAATTTCGTGGGTTTAATTACCCAAAAATACAAAATGTCTATAATACCCTCCTGGGATGTCAATTAGGCCTAAAAATGCCCCGAGACCCAAACTAAATCCCTGGGTACACTTTTCTGACTATCTCGACCCTTTCGAACACTTTGGCGTACTCAAAATGACCATACGGGCAACTTATAATTTATTCACTTTTATAATAATAATTTAGTCCTGACACGACACAGGCGCGTCTCGACTTAAATTTTCATAATTGATACTTTATTCACTCGTGACAATTTTTAATAAAATCAATCTTATATATTACTTTACTCATCGAGTAATATTCAACAAATTCCCAATAATTACTAACTCTCGTCACACTAGTAAATATTAAAAATAAGTATCCGGATTAATATTAAATTAATATCTCAAATTAAATTTAATAAAGCCTCAAATTTAAAAGCCATAAAAATATGGGGTATTACTGTCCGCTTCCATTAACACCTCCCCCATAGTCCCACATGTGACAATGGAACCGATGTTGCAAAATGGGGGAGTAGCTCTAGCTGCTCTAGCTGTCGCGGCAAGTCAAGAGTAGGCGCGCCAGCCTCAACAACCCTGGTGACAGCAATGCCGGTGTCAGCTAGTCCCTCGCCAGCCAGCTTAGAAGACATGAAGAAAGAGCTGTTAAAGCTCATAGTTGTGTCTAAGGGGGAGAACTCCTCCATATACGATGAATTATGTACTCCTTAACCAGAGGAGTATAATAACGAACCCTACCTAGTGGGTTATATTCCTCCAATCTTTGAAAAGTACATGGGGAAAGGTGCAATTCCAAGGAACATGTGAAGAGATTCATCGGGAATCTGGGGGCTTATTGCAATGATAAAAAGTTAAGGCTAAAGTAGTTCTCGAAATCCCTGACAGAGAAATCCTACATGTGGTATTCCCACCTAGCCCCAAGTAGTGTAAGTTCTAGGCAGGAATTACATATTTTATTTGTGCAAAAGTTTTTCTTGGCTGAGGATGAGTTCACACTCACCCAGCTCGCGCGTGAGAAGCAGAAGACAGGAGAGGACGTTTTGGCCTATATTCGAAGGTTTTGCGAGCGCTCCCTAGATGTGACGGAGGAGACGCGTGAGGACAAGCTTTTACAAGTATGCGCAGAAGTCTTGCTACACGAATACATATGTCACCTGATTAATGAGATAAGAGTAGGTATGTTTGCAGCCTTTTTGAAGGCGGAAAGGAATATTGCATTCGTAGTGAAGCCCTAAGTACCACCTCCCACTTTTTCTAGTTTGGTGATAAGGCTAATAGTTACCTCGAGAAGGGAATACCCTCGAGGATCAACTACACGAATGATGGGGGTAGAGAAGGAGGTAATGACGGCCGAGGAGGTAGAAAGGGTAGGAACAACAAGAGAAGATTTAAAAACTCGGATGATCCTCCCGAGCTACCTTGTACGGTGGAGAAATATTTGAACATGTACAATATTATGGTCCGCGATAAATTTTGTAGGCCGATTAATGTCTACACTGTGTCGCTCACCTGAGAAGACAGAGAGAAACCCCACTATTGCGCACTCCATAATAGAGTCAATCATCCTACTAAGGTGTGTTTTTTATTAAGAAGGATGATTGATCACCACGTGAAGAATGGAAATATTGAGTAAGCCAATGTAAAGAATAACCCTTTACCGCTTCACGGGGTCCATATGGCTAGCGCCTTCGATGAGGAGGCCGAGCGATCGATGATGGAGCAATGGTTCGGAGGGAATGACTCTAAGTGCACTCAGGATAATGGCTTTGAGGATTCTCTCGAAGAATGCACTTTCAATTTGTCTTGCATGAATTTGGATGATGGGGCTGAAGACGGAGAGGACCAAGGAGAAGTGTTCGATACTGTTGAGAATATCAGCGGGAAGATGGGGGTCTGCTCTCTAGTGGAGGTCAACGCAGTGATAGCATATGATGAGGCTGCGTATAGAGATGTGGAAGAAGTTTATGAGCTTGAGGATGATTGGATGGATCCATGGATTGAGTCTGCAGTCGTGGCTCGCTCGCCAAAGTTTGGCTAGTTCTTTGACCATGTTGGCCTTCCCGAGGATTCCCAGTTGGAAGTTACGAGAGCCATTTCGGAGATTTCAAAGAAAAATATAGCCCCAAATTTGAAATGGAAGGGGCCTATGCCTAAATTTATGAGTAGATACCTCTCCGAAGTCACATTCTCGGAGGCAGATAGGATGATCAGTACCCACACAATAGACCTTTGTATATTACTGCATCGGTGAATGATTGCATTTTTTACGAGTGTTGTTAGACAGAGGGGACTCCATTAACATAATGCCTGTGGGATCCTTATATAATACCGGATTGTCAAAAACAAGAATAGTACCCATCTCCTTGGCAATATCGGGTTATGATAATCAGTCCTCCATGTCGGTGGGCTACGTCAATATGGGCATCACGATGGGGAATATCACTTCCCATATTAAATTCCATATCATGAATTGCAAGTCAATGTACCAGTTGTTAGTAGGAAGGGTATGGATGAACAACCATGGGTTGGTACCATCAACAAATCATTAATGCGCTAAAGCAAACATAAAGTGTAAGGAATTGGTGATTCGAGCTACCAAGAAACCTTTTGCAAAGGAAGAGGCCCTTATGGTGGATGCAGATTTCTACACTAATCTGATCGAAGAAGATACTATGGTGATAAGATGTATCTGGGGAATAAAGATCCCCTTAACTCGAGAGAGGGTGCGGGCACCTGCTCGAACAATTGTGACTTATGAAGAAGAACGTGATCTTGGGGTAGTAAGGGTCCCCAACCTATCAAGGCAACTTCGTGACTGGATGGCCTTGTGAATTGATCCCATCGAGAACAAAGTGTAGACAAAAAGAGTTCTTAGTAGGCGAAACACGAAAGAGGTGGTTGAGAATTATTAAAAAGACCTTTCCAAAGAAATGCGGCCCGGCAGTGCAAACCGATTATTTTGCCTAAGGACAGAATTATTTATAGATTATGAAGGTGTGTTCGAGCAGCCGCGGGACTGGATGATGAAGATGACCCGGTGTATGAATTGTTCTTGGTAGATAACTAGGGGCAATGCTTAGTAATTGACAACTATGGGATCCAAGAGTTTGTAAAAGAAGTGGAGGAAGAGCCGGAATGTATGAAAGACAACCTTAGGCCACAGATCTAGGAATTAGAAAAAGATCAATTTAGCTAGAGAAGGTGGGGATCTGAACCCCATCTTTATTTCGAAGGACTTGGAGGTAGCCCCTCGCGAAGAGTTAATCAAACTCTTGGTTGAGTTCAAAGATGTCTTTGCATGGAAGTACATCAATATGCTGGGGGTTGACATGGAGGTAAGCTATCACAGACTGAATGTCTTACCCTCAGTAATCCCAGTGAAACAGGCTACTCGAACATACAAACCAGAGTTAGATTTGAAGATCAAGGAAGAAGTATAGAAGCTTCTCAGGGCGGGGGTTATAGTGCCAATACAACATCTGATATGGCTGTCGAGCATTGTACCTGTGGGAAAGAAAGACAAAAGCCAAATCAGGATATGTATAGATTTCATAAATCTGAACAGGGCATTCCTGAAAGATGAATTCCCACTACCCTCCATTGATAGCTTGATTGATGCAACATCGGGCCATGAGATGTACAGCTTCATGGACGGGTATGTGGGCTATAATTAGATAAAAATGGATCCATATGACCTGGAGAAGACTGCCTTTTGAATACCATTGGGCAATTTTATATACACGATTATGCCCTTCGGGTTGAAGAATGCAGGAGCTACCTATCAGAGAACGATGATGGCTATATTCCATGACCTTTTCCACAATACCATGGAGTTTTGCATCGATGACATGGTGTTTAAGTCCAAGAAGCAAGAATTCCACCTAGACGACTTGAGGAGGGTATTCACTCGCTATCGAAAGTATAAGCTAAAGATAACCCCCCCCCCCTCAAATGCGCCTTTGGGGTAACGGGCGGGAAATTCTTAGGGTTTGTGGTAAATCGCCAGGGTGTACACATGGACTTGGATAAATGACGAGACATCCTTGATATGACAAGACCAAAATCCGCGAAAGATCTAAAGAGTTTCCTTGGTAAGGTGTCCTAATTGAGGCGGTTTGTCTCGGGGCTGGCTGAGGTGACGCATCCCTTAATGGAGATACTGAGGAAAGGCGTGAAGTTTGCATGGTAAATAGTGCACCAGGAGGCCATGGACAAGTTGAAAGATCTACTTACCTCCCCTCAAATGATGATCCCCCCAAAGGTAGGTACCCCTTTACGTTTATATCTCACATCAGCAGAACGGTCAATTGGATCTTTGTTGGCCCAAGAGAGCAAAAGGATTAAAAAACCTATTTATTATCTAAGTAGAATTATACATGGGCCCGAGGCCAGATACACTAGCATTGAGAGGCATTATTTATCCCTCATATTTATGGCGTAAAAACTTAGGAACTACCTGCTATCATTCGCAGTTCATATTATAACTAGATGTGACCCTATAAAGTTTTGCTTGCTAGAAATGTATTGATAGGTAGGGCAGCTAGATGGTTTCTAATCCTCTCGTAGTATGATTTGAAGTGTGTGGTCCCTTAGGACATCAAAAATCAAGAATATGCAGATCTGTAGGCCATTTTCCCTTCGGTAACGTTCGAGCCGCCTATCGAAGATCTCCCAGGTAATAACCTCCGAGCCAATTTTTTAGCTGCTATCCTAGATGAATGGAGTATGGAGTTCGACGACTCCTTAGTCGAGATGAAAGAAGGAGCGGGAGTCATTTTGTGAAGAGGGAGTGAAGATATTCGCCTGTCGTTCAAATTGGAGTTCGAATGCTCAAATAATGAGGCTGAGTACGAGGCACTGGTCCTTGGGTTACTCGAAGCACTGAGGAGCAGCATCCAGGTTCTAACAATCAAAGGAGATTCAAATTTGGTGGTGAAGCAAGTGACAGGGGAGTTTGCACTGAAGCACATGAGTTTGGCTCCTTACCGCACGATCATCCAGTAATTACTCAGCTAGTTTAAGGTGATAAATATGAAAAGATATCCCCAAATAATAAATAGAGTCACAAAAATGGTCTTTGATGGGGAATCAATAGTGATCCGAGTTACAAAGAGAACTACCCCCTCAATGGTATCAGAGATGCTCCCATCAGAGGAAAAAGAATATTCAAGAGTTGATATCAGAAATTAACTAGAAAGAGGGGAAGGACCGCTTAGCCTGGACGCATTATCACAGTACTTTGTTGCCAGGAGTAACTTATATTTTAAGAACAAAGGGGGTTGGCTCTCTAGGTGTGTGGACCCTGACGAGGCTAAAAGAAGGTTGATTGAAGTGCATGAGAATAGTTGTGAGACCATTGAGATCCCTCTATACAAAAGGATACAACGAGGGGGTACTACTGGCCCTTGATGAGATAAGAAACCGCTATAATACAAAGAGAGTGCTCGAAGTGCTATCTTTTCTATCAAATAACATAGTGCAACTTCATTGACCAGACGCAAGATTGGAGACGGCCCTATATGGAGTTCTTAATAGATGGATTAGTGCCAACAGATAAAGAAGATGCTATGAAGATAAGGAGGCGAGCACCGAGGTACTTCGTGCAAGATGGGCGACTATACCGACGAGGCTATCATGACAGGCCTCTAAGGTGAATAAGAGTTGAAGAGGCCGGAGAGGTATTGAAGCAAGCTCATAAGCTAGGTCACATTGGGGGAGCCAAAATTTACGACCAGCTAATGACCTTGGGCTATTACTGGCCTTCGATGGAGAAATACTCAACCAATTTTGTTAGAAAGTTCAAAGCCTACCAGTTACACGGGAATATGATCCACCCTCCTTCAGTGGACCTGCACTCTTTATCCACACCATCCCCATTCCACACTTGGGCTTTCGATCTAGTAGTGGCAATCAACCCTTCGTCACGGGGAAATATATGGATTTTAGTAGCCACAAAATGTTTTACGAAATGGGTGGAGGCCATACCGCTGAAGAAAGCCACCACGGGGGTAGTAGTGAAGAAAGACATTATTTATCGATTTGGCATCCCGAAGGTGTTTCTGTCGAACAATGATACTCCCTTCGTGAATAGTGAAGTGCGTTTGCTAACAAAAAAAATACCCCATCATCCGTCACAAGTCAACAGTGGCCTACCCAAAATGCAATTGGCAAGCAAAAGCCACCAGCAAGACGCTGGTGAATATTTTGGCAAAGATGCTAGAGGGCTTACCGGCCACATGGGATGACAAGATCCCAGAAGTATTATGGGTCTATCGAACAACAAAGAGAAATCCAACAGGGTACACACCATTATCCATGGTATTTGGGGAAGAAATTGTGCTGCCAGTCGAACTCGAGGTACCTTCCTCACAGTCGCCATGTGAAACTTGAAGCCTTGGAAGAGCATAGGGATAATGCCATAAGACACTTTGAGACATATATGAAGAAGTTATCCAGATCTTATGACCAATTGGTGAGGCCAAGGAAGTTCAAGGAAGGAGACTTGTTCTAAAATCATGCATGAGACACATAAGAGGCTTGTCACTACCAAAGTTCGAAGCAAACTGGGAAGGGCTTTATATTGTTCGAGCAACCCATGATTCGGGCTACTGCGAGATATCTAAGTTGGAAGATAATGTGACTTTCAAATTGAACAACAAGTGGCTAAAGATTTATTACGTCTGAATGTATGTCCTGTCACTCCTGATTCAATGACTTGTTTCTTTTTTTGTGTTAAACTATAGATATACGCTTTAAAGAAATTGGGCTTTCCCATTCAATTTAATCAGAAGTAAAATTCAGAAGGCATATGCTAAATCAATATTATATTTTTGCAAGTCCATTAATCGACCCCTTTATTATATTTGAGATAATTAGCATTGATGTGTAAGCATATCTAGTAATCAATTAAACAATAGAAAAGATAGGAAGCACCAAAGTTGCCAATGTTTCTTTATTCCAAATAAATGATAGAATTTGTGGTTACAACCAAGTTAGAAAAAAAAAATTCAAAAGTTCACCGAAAAGGGCAATACCAATAAAAGAAACATTGGATAATGAAGCTAGGGGTCATCCATAATGAAGCGAAGATTCTTTGAACCAAACTGCCGATGGTGATATGGGGGAAGATTCTGCTCAAGTTGGCTCTGCTCTGCAACAAGGTTAGCTAGATTCTTCTGAAAACTTTCTTAAGCCTGTTAGATGATTTATAGCTCTTGCTCTTTTTCAACCAATTGTGACTTCGCACGAGCAACTACCTCGCGAGCCTCTTGCGCTGCTTGCTCAGCCACTAGCAACTGGGTTTCTAGACCTACAAGTTCTTCAGAGACAACCACCTGCTCGCGAAGGGAATTATGGAGGCGGTCATAGACGCTAGGAAGATCACTCTTTTTGAAACACCGCAATAGCTCTACCAGCCACGTCAGTGAAAACCATCATTGGTTAACGCGTTAACCCTCCTCAATAAAGTTTTTTCAGTATTAGGGCTAAGAGACATAAGGGGGTGCTAAGAATGTCATCTAATACCATCGCGAGCCCAAACAACCGGCCAACCATCATCCCAAGAAGGGGATGTAGACATTGAATGGTAAAGGTTAAAGGAAAGCGAGTTAACAATCACTCGATTAACAAACGAGGACCCTCAGTCAGAACAGAAGGGAGGCTGGCCAAAGTTTGTTGCACAACCACCTCGGGGGATGCCTCAGGTGGATGAATACTGAAAATGCTATCACTAGCAGATGGTCGTCGCACTATCACTTGCATGCACTTGAGGAACGCGGGGTACAAAAGTATCACCAAGTACACGGGCCCCGTCCAAAGAAGCAGTCAAAGCTACTATTGGTTCTTGGACTGACTCCTTAACAACAAGCTCCACTTCGAGCCCATGAGCTATTTATTGATCGGCCTCCACCTAAAATGCATCAAATAGTTGAAGTTAGCAACGGAGACAAAGGAAATCATGAAAAATATATACTATGCTAACTAAGATATTTATTCCTATAAGACTAGGCCCGCCTCACCCTCAGTTATGGGAGATTTATGCCTATAAGACCAGGCCCGCTTGACCCTCGGTTATGGGATATTTATGCCTATAAAACTAGGCCCGACCCTCAGCTATGGGAGATTTATACCTATAAGACTAGGCCTGCCTGACCCTCGGTTATGGGAGATTTATGCCTATAAGACTAGATCCGCCCGACCCTCGGTTATGGGACATTTTGATTTTAAATCTAATATATCTATACACAGAAGATAGATAGAAGATTGGAAATACCTCAGGTTGTCTCTCCTCAGTAAACTCACGAGTGGCCATCTGAACCACGCCCTCCTCCTCAATCACCTCGGGGGCCAACAATGGGGGATGGCTTTGAGGGGTAATCACATTTTCTCCAACCACCGCTACCTACTCCTGCCTATCCTCCACCATCTCAACATGCTCTTTTTCAACATATCCTTGGGTGATTGCAGCTAGCTCAACACCTTTTAAGTTCGAAATTGATGGCCCGAATAAAGTAACAAGCATTTGATCGTTCAAAGGTGGAGGCACCACGGGGATGGTGGAAACGGGCATGGGAGCATTACGAATGGAAAAAAATAGAAATTGAATCAGAACAATCAAAAGGAGAATTAAAAGGGGGAGATCAACGCAGAAACTAGAGGCTTACCAAGGGCATCGAGGTCACAACAATAACATGTACATGCACAGCTTCAACAATTTTTATCGAAGGCCCACCCCTCTCAAGGCTATCCTGCTCGCGCAAAAAAGAAGGGTCAGGGGAATAGCCGCTACTAGATGAAGTATCATATACAACTTCCACTAGGGGGAAATGGGTGACTACCTAAGAAACAATAGGGGCAACGGCTTCGAGAGGGACATTCTCCTCAGCACCATCACGCGCATCAACCTGAAAGCAGAAAAAAGAGCAAATTATAACAAAATGGGGGCATCAACATGAGAAAGAATGAATAAAAAGAGGCTTACCTCTTCTTCCATAACATCTTCAACGATTTCATAGTCTTGGGGGGGGGGGGGGGGGGGCGAGGCAGTTTTCGAGGAAGAAACCATTACCCTCAACCTACGCCTACGTACTAAGGCAGTCTCTTCCTCATCTTCCTCTTACTCTTCCTCATCTTCGTCTTATTCCTCTTCTTCCTCTCCTTCCTCATCATCATCATCATCACCTTCACCTTCACTAACATCTCCACTAGACAAATGCTCCTCAGTAATCTTCTCCTCACTGGACTCGCTCGATTCTTCCATCACAAGCTTGAGCTGGATAACTATTTTCCTCTTTTTACTACCCTCAGCAGATTGGGGGTCATAAAAAAACCCACAAGCAGACATCTCGACTAATATGAAAGCCCGGTCTTCTTCACTAAAATGTTCCCAAGTCTGGAAAAGACGATCCATCATCTGGCTCACCGCCTTAGAAATCTTTGGGTCAGGGGAAGAGACTAATGTAGGTTGTGGGGTAGGTTTAAGCTTCTTTAAGGGATCCTATCAAGTGGCCCTAACTGTTGCACCAGTTGAAGCAGTGCGAGGAGACTCGGTCCTTCCAACCGGCCTTAAAGGACTAGGGGCAACATCGGTCGGAAGAATGGAAGACTTAATGGCTCTCTTTCTCTTTATAACTGCCTGATCCATGGGCGTTGGAGGAGGCAGCTCAGAGGGAATGATGGTATTGGTTGTACTGAGGGGAAAAATAGATGATTGGGTGGTGCAGTTCCTCAAGCCCAACTCAGTGGGCATAAATCTTTCAACTTCGGGATAACGGGGTTCCTTGAGAAGGTTAGTTTGGAAACGAACCAATTGGTTCTTCCAAAACACATTGATGAACATCGCTGCCCTCCCTCCTCGATTTCCTTTGCTCGAGATTACAGGGTTATCAGGATAATGGGCACACAGATTGACAATAGTAGACATGAGGAAATTCGAATAAGTAAACGAGAAGTTAATGGGCTTCTCTCTGGTAAAATGATTTAACAGGGGAGGCCCTTGATCGTAGCCAAACTGCATGGCTACCCTATGGGGGGTTATAAACATAGTAAAATGATGACTGCTTGGTATATAAAGGAAAATAGGAAGGGATCAACAATAGGGGGACACTGTGCTCGGGGAAATTCCTGGCAAGGGCTTCTTCAATATGAGTAACGGGATGATCCTCTTCACCAAAGAAATTATTGGTAAAAAACTGGCTTACCCCAACATAAGGGCGAGGGTTGAATTGCTCAGCTACGTCAATCAGAGCTAACATAGGTTTCTTCACATCTTATTCTTCCAACAGTAAATACGGGGGACTCTCACTCCTGTGAATTGGGAAAGTGGCTAACGGGGGCATAATCCTTAAAATGCACATAAAGGAATGCCGTCAAAAGAATATTGTTGGCATAGTTAGACACATCGAACCTACCAACACTTTAAGACGAGTCAGTAGACACCCGATCTAACCAAGTGTACAGAGAGCCAAGAACAATAGCTGCGAGGGGGATTCTTTACACCGCAGGACATTCAAACAGCCAGATTGATTAGGTCCTTACGAGGGAAGTCGTGGGGCTTACCTGGAAGGTATACCTTCAACAACATCACCCATATATAAACCTCTAGCTCAATTTTAGACTCGTAGATCTTCCCAGTTAGAGGCTGCTCGAAGACTTCTTTCCCTCACGGGTTCTCCCTAGCAGCCTTTCGGGCTATGATGATAGCTTTCTCTTCAATAAAGTAAAAGTAGCGGATGACCTTAGAGTAGGTGAACTTGTTGTAAGTGACCATGCAATCCTTCATAATGGCCTCTAACTCATTCTTTAGAGTTTTCTCTTCACTAGAAATAGCCTCCTCGAAGAAGGTGTCATATCCAGCAGCTTCCAACCCCAACAGTTCACATACACCCTCAAGGGTAACAGTAAACTCGCCCCAAGCAGCCACAAAGGTGTGTAACCTATAGCTCCACTGTGACACCAACAGTTGTAAAGCAGTGTTATTTTTGGCCAAGGTCAGGTCACCCAACCACATGGAACAAAACAAATGTGCGAGGGCCAATTGAACCGAGTACTTTGTATGGATATACTCCGTCCAAGGGCCCAACCCTTCACTAGCGCCTGAGGACTCCTCAAATTCCACCTTGGAGTAGGGGAAATCATCGCGCTCTATACGAAAACGGGCTACAGTAGCGGTAGGGACATAAGCAAAGTCCTCAGCATCTTCACCTTCATCCATTAACAAGTTTGGTTCCTCAGTTGGCACCAAAGAACTAGAAAACTGTTCGGCCATCTCCCAGAAATGATCGTCCTCTCCAAAGCAAGGGGCACGACGGTATCGTGCCCATTGAGCCTGGCGAGCCTGGGTGGTAGGAGAGTCGCCCCTGACAGAAAGATGTCTCTTTACTAGGGCCATATCAAATGAGAGAAATGAGAATGGAAGATAATTAAAAAGCTCAAGGAAAGGAAGATTTCCTTTGTCAAACTCTCAGAGAATATCTTGAACTCAGAAAGTTAAACCCAAAGGTGAGTCTTAACTAAAGGTGCATCCCCTTTTATAGGAGAAACATGAATTCCAAAAGACGACAACAAAGGTGACGTTTGGAAAAGAGCAGTGATGGTGTTTCAAAGTTATGTGGATGGCGTGTTGGCTAAACGCGCATGATTGCAGAAGATTAAAGGTTGCTATGATGGTGATTCGGGGAACGATGCGTCGAATAGTCACGTTATTTTCACGTGCCTACCCTGGCGTTGCCACGTGTGACGCACTAAAATGCAAACAACAGCTGTATTTAATGAGGCATGCCTAGGGGACTTATCTACCTTGGGGAACTAAGAGCTTTGGGGGAAATTTGAATAAATATCTTCATTATCCCAAGAGGGAAAATCATAGGTAAGAGAAAGTTTTGTACAGATATTTCTTCATGTAAATAAATAAATATCTCTACGAAGGAGAAAATGTGGAGGGGTGTTCCCCCACATGGATGTTTAACTTAGCCAAGAGAATTGAGTGATTACACAGAAAGATACCCCACAAACACAATTTGAAGATTCTCCATGAAAGTAGCTCGCAGGACCCACCTCGAAGGCTCCTTACAAGCGAATAGATCGCAGTGCTCTACCTCGAAGAGCCTCGAACTGACCTGGCTCGAAAGACCCAGCTCGAAGAACAAAGGCCATCCAGATGACAATAGTTTGTAATAAGAAATAGAATGTTGTATTATGTACTTTATCTTAAGAATTCATATATTGAGTGGGGTCGCTTGGTACTTACGAGGGACCATGACTGGTAGGTCATGGGAGAGATTTCATGCTCTATCAATCCCCTTAGAAACTTTGCAGGGACATAGTTTGGATAACTGAGAACAATGCAACGTTAGGATTTATTACCAACCCTCTTGGCACACTTGGACAAAATTTCACCCAGGACAAATGTCACTCTAGCCCACTCATTGCTTACCTATTCGAGTGAACGTACTCGAGTCATTCGATCTCCCTCAATGCTTGCCCCCTCGAGGTTACCTCCTCGAGGTGCCTCGGGTGCCAGCCTATCTGACTGACGTGACTAAATACCAAACAATAGCCATTGTTTGAATCACTTCTTGACATCATAGCGCCTGACGTTTAGGAACTCAATAATACATCACTAAAGTGCCTTTATCCTTAGGATGGTGGGTCTAGTTCACCAAATCTGACCGTATATCCATCCTAGAGTAAGCCCCAAGCTGACAAGTCATATCCTTCATAAATGACTGCTATACTTCCAACCAATAAAATGCTTTCTCGCCAAAACTAAGAGATCCTATACATTAAATGAAGTATCTCATGCATTTAATACATAAGGCCAAAGGGATCGAGGGCATGCTGACTCGAGCAACCTCTCCCTCCATATAAATAAGACCGAAATAAACAAATTAAGAGAGAGGCATCCATAACCTAGAATTTTTGCCCAAATTCTCTCATACCAAAGAGTCCCCGAGAAGAGCATTAACTCTCATACACATTCAATGCACCCATCATTGGGCATTAACTGAGCTTGAAGTTCCTACCTTGTCTTTATTGTTCCTAGAGTGCTTGTTTTTTCTTCGTCCGACCACGCTACCTGCTGATCCCATTCATTTATTATGTTTTCTACATGCTACTCATGTCAATATGTTCTTTAGTGCAACTTTGAATATTAAATCTTGTTGTCTCTGATTCACCTGTGGCTCTGACCTGTGCTCCACATCTAACGGTGTTAGTCTCGATCTTGATAAGGGGTTACGCCTCACTTAATACTAACGGTATTTGAAGAACACGCCTCTTACAAACAAAACGATTACCCCCCACTTTTTGTTGGATTTTAAAAAATAAGAAGGGTTAAAATCAATGAAAAACTTCTCCAATATTTTTGAACAAAAATTTCTCATTATTATCGTCTTCATACAAATATCAAGTTGTTTCATTTGCAGATTGAAATGTAAGTTTTTATACATTCCTCATTTTCTTATAAATCGTGTTCATCTACTGTAATTATGGAATCTAAGTTTTTTTTTTATAAATTCCTCATTATCTTAATGTTTTTAATCTTGATAAATACAATGCCAACATTAAGTGAAAAATCATTTTTGAATCAAATGCAATACAAAAATGACTTCATAAACTTTTTTTTGCTTTTGTAAATAAATAACACACAAAGTGCTCAATATTTTTATTGTTTGTTATTTTTTATTTCAAGTCAAAATTATGTCGAATATGATTATAAATGTAATTATGACATGATAATACGAAATAATAATTATTTCTTTTCTTTTTAAAATTTTTGTGCAAAATTATGTCATTAATATACCTTTGTCATTGTCTTAGAATAATCCTTGTTACCATTAATTTATTTTGTAACATTTTTTTGTTAAAGGAAATCATTAATATATCTATTTCGTTTGGTGGTCATAGTCCTTGCTAAAGGAATTCATATTGCAAAAGAACAATTTTTTTAAATATCACATTACGATATTTTATCTATTTGCATTGTGAAATATTTCGCACTGCGAAATTAATTAACATTGATTTTATCTATATTTACTGTAGGGCACCATATTTGGAACTGAAAAATATAACATATGCTAAGCGTCATAATATTAATCTTACATTTTAAAAAAATGATCCTCCTATGGATGGTATCCTTTTTTTTGTAAATAAAAAGTGTTTCCAAAATATCAAAAATAGACAAAAGTGAAAATATCTTAATTAGCAATTCATCACTGAGATTAAACATCTTTCCCATTTTGTATGCAATTACTGAAGAGAAATGCGTGACTTATGTTAAAAGTCTTTATGATTTATATACAAATTGAAGATAGTTAAGGTAGTCCAAGAACTTGTCTATATGTAATGATTTCATATAGCAACATCCTTATACGTTCGCAGTGAAAGTTCACACCATTGCTTCGCATTGAGATTTCATAGTGTGAATTCTCACTGGAAATTTCTTAATCTTTGTTAATACACTCAATAGTAATTTATTAATATTGAAATTTTATTATGGAGTACTCAATATTTTGATAATGAATTTCATTGTTTAACGTATGTGTTACCAATGTCTTTACACGTATTTATATGTTATTTAAGTAGTCCTTGCTAGAATGTTTTTTTAGAAATTATTATTTTATATTTATAATTATTAAAACTTTATTTTCTCCCTCTAGCGAGGACTACAGAAAATGAACTGTATTTATGTATATATTATAATTATCTTCTTCTTAATTGTAATTATCGACTTCGTAATGATGAACTTGATACATTACACTGAGAAGAGAAGAGACACAATTTTCAGATAGTGATTATGAAAGGCTACATAATCAATAAAGTTATTTAAGGATCTCTCCATAGACTCAAAATGTGGATTTGATATCTGAAAAGTTAGATAATAAAATGACGTGAGGTTTGTGTTATCCAATGTCTCTACACAGATTGCTTATACCTATTGTAGCACCCCGCCTAATTAAACCCTGGGTGATCAGTCCTAAATTAAATTAGAACAGGTTTCTCAGTTGGTTCATTCTTAGTATCACTGTCGAAACTTTTTAATTACTAACCACCTAAGTGAAATTAGACTGGTGCCAAAATTTTATCTTTCATTAATTCAATGAATTACTCATGCGAAAATAAAGTATTAACAATCACAAGCTGACTGAATCCAACCATCACATATAAATAAGAAACTGACCGAATAAACCATCGGCTAAAATCCAACACAAATGTAAATACAGACAATAATGGATCTCAAGTATCTGAAGTAAATACTAAATCAAACCGTGAGCAACATGCTCGAATATCTCATAGAAAATCCCTACACTAGGAATAGAGGCACCTATCCAAATCCGGCAAACATCCACATATGCTACAGCAGCGAATCCTTGGAGTGAATCAAGCTTAACGTCCCTGTGGCTGGACACCTAAAAAGTTTTGAAAATATTTCATAGCAAGGGTTAGAACCCAAAACATTTTGAAAACATTTAGCAAATGATTAACTTGCAGTAATAAAATATGCATGAATGCGCTTCATATTTTAATTAGTGTCGCACTCCCTTGAGGATATAATCACCCCTCAACTAATGTGCACACCTAACGCCTCCTTTATATCCCACCTAGTCCTCTACCCCGAAGCTAGATACTTGATATAACTCTTGTCAATCGCCCTACTCAATCCCGAGTATTTTAAACGCATGATTTATAAGTTATTTACCACCTTAACTTAGTTAATCATATTTCCTTGAAAGCCATATAACGTTCACTAGTTATATAAATAATACAATTTTCTCCATGTATTTGAATTACCCGTATATAATTGTTTACCCCATTATATACGTAAAGGTATCTTACAACAATCACACGTATGTTGAATATGAATATACCTCATATATAATTACTTGCAATACACTATATGTATTTAATGACCCGTATATAACTATCTATCCCATTAGCTACGTAGAGGCATATTACAACATTCACACATATGTTGAATATAAAAATAACCCATTCTCCCGAGTAATAACTCACCAGATGTATTCTCTAAAGCACTATTCCACTTGAGGTACTCGCATCACCTAGTTACCCTAAGTTAGAATCGCTCACTAACTTGGCCAAATAAAGACATAATGGAGGCGGTCATATTCCTTCCCTGAAAGTGAGATAAGTCCCTCACCCATATAACAGACGCTATGACCTGGGGATATACTCTCCCTGCTCCTCAAGCCAGAGGATTCACCCACATCGCGCAACCTCCCTTGATAGCACTAGAGTATATAAATTAAATAAATATCTTGTCACTGATATTTCATAACACACACAATATATATATATAATAATAATAATAATAATAATAATAATAATAATAATAATAATAATAATAATAATAATAATAATAAGTTCCTGGCATTACCGTGCACAAAAATCCGTTGCACTAGACTAAAATTTTCCCGAGTCTATAGTCCGACTCTAATTTAATTAATTTACACATTAATTAATTCATTGCTTTCTCGAGTCTATGGTCCGACTTGAAATTAATTAATTTATCCCTTAATTAATTTATTACCTTGGTGTCACTCGATCCATATACTCGGACTCACTCACGTGGCCCGAAATTAAATATCACCCGAATCAAATCCCCGACTCCAAATTAATTAGTTTTCCTCTATCATTAATTTAAATGAGTAGTGTTGCCCTACTACTATACCCTAACTTATTCACCCAGTCCGTTATTTTATTTCTTTGAATTTATTTCCCAAAATTCATTCGCAATGTGTCGCCCTTAATTCCCCCACCACTCCCAATTATATCCCTTTATAATTATTAAGAATTTAATCTCATAATTATTTTCTCTCTCTTAATTATGCTAGGGGAAATTTGCAACTAAAATCTTTACCCATATAAATCCCTTAGTCAAACTGCCGAAAAACCTGAAGGGTCGATCGATTGACCCCCAACCGTCGATCGATCGATCGAACAGGTGGTTGTCTTCTTCGAGACTCTGTTTCCACCATTAACGAAAACCTCCAAGTTCTATCCTTTCCCCTGTCTAACCCAAGCACAATCAACACTATATCTACATAAGAATAGGATCAAGTCACCTTATAGAACTTCAAACTCAAATTAAATCTCACTATTTTCTACTTTTTCGAATTGGGAAATTTCTGGGTTTTTACACGTTAAATCTAAATTCCATAAATTTATCCCAATTTCGTTCACAATTTCTACTGGATTTCATATTTAAATCAGATATCTATACTCAGAACCATGTAACACAATTAATTCTCACTTTGAATTCATTCCAGTGTTCCATTAATAAAAACCCCATTTTGTACCCATATATACCTAAAAACGGATTTTGGTTTACACATCACTAAAATATGAATTGATTATCACAATTAAACATCATAGCAAGTTAACCATTTGCCTTATGGGTTCGTAGGGTCTGATCCGAGTGTGATTCGCAAGGTTGATGATGAACTTTCGATAGGTTCCTTGCCTTGTCTCCAAAAGACTTCAATTTTGCAGCGAAATCACTCCCTATGGCTTCTTCTCCAAACCCTAGGTTCTCCCCTGTGTTTTCTGCCGTTTTCCTTTTCTTAGATTTAGGTCTTAAAACACTAATCCCGTTTTTAGCCTAATGGGCTTAATTAAAATGGCCCAACCACCCCCGTGTGGGCTCGGTCATGCCCAAAAATGCCCCGTGACCCATTTACTACCCCGGGTACACTTTTCCGACTATCTCGGTCCATCCGGACTCAATCGTGCACTCAAAATCGACATCCGAGTTAATTTATAAAAATCCTTATCTCACACCAAAATTAGTCTATATCGACTCCCGACTGAGATAAATAAATGCCACGTCACTAATACACGTTATGACGTAAACAAATTATTACTATTCACTTAGTAATTTAATTTCCCTAAATATTAACCATTCACTCTCCGATTAATATTTAAATAAATATTACCATAATTAATTCAATTAAATTACGACACATAAGTAATTTAAAATTTTCCAAATTAATTAAATAATACATGCATAGAAATACGGGATGTTACATACTCCCCCTCTTACAAAGGAATTTCGTCCCCGAAATTTGGTCATTACTGTGGCGAATAACTTCGGATACTGCTCTCACATATCCTTCTCCCAGTCCCACATATACTCATCAATACTGTAATGACCCCACTCCACCACATTCTAACTGGTAGTACTATCTTAGACTGCAACTTGTGCTCCCATAGCTACCAGTCTCCCCTCATATGAGGTGTCTTATTGAAAGTCATTATCATCGAATGGAACGTGCTCAAAATCTCAATCGTTCCTCCTGTATCCCTCCAGCTATGCCATGTGGAACACGTCCCTTATCCGCTGAAGATGTTTTGGCAAACCCAGTCGATAAGCTACGGGTCCCACCTACTCAAAGATAGGGAAATGGCCCACATGTATCGATGTTAGCTCCCCTTTCTTGCCGAACTACATCACTCCTTTCATAGGAGACACCCGAACCAATACCTAGTCACAAATCTTTAACTCGATGTCCCCTGACAACATAGTGCCCCAGAAGATGAGCCTATACTCTGCCGGCTCCACTATCTCTCAGTTAGGAAATTCCCCTCCTATATGGGTGTCAATTTTCTTGTTGCCAAAGCGCGTGACTATCTTCCGAGTAATTACCCGCATCATCCCTGATTAATCATGTTAGATTTGAACCTTTAACTCACGACGACGTACCCCTCCTTACGTCTCTCAACTGTATGAAAGGATACAACTTACTTAATTCCCGCTGATGGACCATAAACCTTCTCGGGTCCTAGCAACTTGTTATTTCCTCACCTCTTATCTACCAAAGGTGGGTAATGAAACTTTTCCCATAAAGTCTCCTAAGGTGTCACACAGACCAAACCATTACGAGGCATCACACGTAACTTTTCCTGTGGTAAATACTACTCCCAAATTACCCAAAAAATCTAAAATGCACAATCCTCACTTCTTGTCTACCCATCGAGTTATGGTCGACACGTTCAACCCCTGATATGTAACTCTGTCCCGATCACCTCCTGACAGTTTACCAACCTGAGCATTAATCCCTTCACTGGGACCATAGAATTAAAAAAGAAATTTTCCTAGTTTATACCCTCCAATCAACCTATTTCCATCCTTAAATGGTCTACCCGATGACAAATTCACTATGTCCCATTCAGCACCGATTCCCACGCTCAAGAACTCTATTCCTTGTGCGATTTTCGTCGGGCGGGAATTTATACCTTGTCTATGCGTAAAACCACTCTAGGTATATGACTAAGTGATACTCTTTTCTATCTTCCCAAAAATGTGGGTTTCTCCCTTGCCTAGGAATATCTTATTACATAGGTCTCCCCCACCTTCCCACTCCCTACGGTGGAGGTAGTTTTCCTTGATATACATAGTCCGACCGTTTCCTTTCTCACACGGATTTCAGTTCACTACACTTTTCCACTTATTCTGTGACTGCCCCGCAGGCATATATTCAATATGTTTATTTACACATCCCTTTTATTTAAGACGACTCTGAAATCACACTAACCAAGGCGCCCAACACCCTATGTCCCGTGCTTAACCGCACAAAATTTACCTTAATTAACCAGGGTGACCATACACCCTGTCCCCGTGCTCAACCATACGAAAGTTACCCTACTATGCTAGCCGTAACTCGTAGTCATATTGCATACATGAATAATAACTGGGGTACCCAACCTATGTATTAACGACCAACCATCTGCCCACTTTCAACGTTGTGCTAAGTTTCATGCGTGGGACGTCTCGCAAAGAGAAATCCAAATAAGGAACCCCCCCGATACAATATTATTTAACATTGTTGGTCATTGAGATCTGTTAGATCCTCAGTCCATAGTACATACCCCCAAATACTTATCTCTTAACACAAAAGCATATACGCATACTATTATGCTACAAAAGACAACATAAAATATCGCGCCCTTACTATCACTAGTTCTTATGCAAAATAAATCCCGAGCTATCTCTCCCCGCTTGAAAAATAATTCTAACCACCCTGAATCGCTTCAGTATAAATCCCTTCTTACCGGGAAAAATATAATAATACAAGACATTCTTATATATCCTTCATACCACACAATACAAGCTATATACACACACATATATATAGGCTAGTCTCCCTCGCAGGTGCTTAGTAGGAGTCATTTACAACCTGGTGTCACGAACACCAAAACTTACTATCACTATCTGTAATAGTTCACACCCATTGCTAACCAATCCATACCCAGGAAAAATCACGCTTCCTTAACACTCAAAATGAGTAAATCTTATAAAGTATACCATTTCAGTTTTCACACCTGCTCCCCTGCAGATAGGACTAGAGAGAGCCCCGTTACCCCGTGGAAACCATATTCTTAATAATAACACTACTATATACCCACAAAACTCATCCCTCACGCGAATATAGTGCTAACAAGAATATTGTGATCACTCGTGTCACGAAATTCACCCCATCTATCCGAGGATAAAACTCATAATTCCACTCGCCTATCCACCGGCGACCCAAATGGTTCCTAGACATAATATTCCCATCTTACTAAACCAAAATTTTGTAATTGTTGTCCCTACTGGGCATTCCCTTCTATCCCCTGCCTCACTGTGGACATAATCAATTGTTGTGGTTTCGCTTCCACACATAAGACACCTCCCTGTGTCAATCCCCTGCCTCTGGCCCAAATGGCCATGTTGGGGTTGTCATTCTCACGTACTTGGTAGTGCTGACCCTAAGTGTTACCCCCGTTGTCCCTTAGGCTTCCCTAGCCCTATGGGACTCGTTATTCGCCTCGATGACCCGGATCAAATCCACCGTTCATAGGTAGAAATTTACTTAATTTAAAATGACAAGATGGGTCCCTTACTAGGTATACCCTTCCATCGTGCTTCACTAGAACCATTAAATCTCATTTCGTTCTTAGGTTAAAATCTATAACCTTATTGGATCCTGCATCTTAGAAGCGTTAATGTAAACTGGTAAACAAAAGATATTGACGACTTCAACACTAGTCATCCTAGTCGGATTTCCCCTCCATTATTGTGTATTCTCACACGGTTCATTATCCATTTGCGGGTTCCTTTATCGTTCTCCGTATCGCCTTCATCGGTTATGAAGTTCACTTAAACAATTTATCGTCTCTCTCAGGATCAGTTACAATCTTACCCATTTCATAAATTATGAAATTTAGCTCCTTATTGGAATAGCGGATGGACGGTCTTATTGTAAGGCCCTAAAACATGATTAGGAAGGTTAATTACATGATTAATTATAACTTAGGAGTTATAAGTTATAAATTGGTTATGTGTGTTAAACATGTTAAGTATCATGTTTAGGGGATGCATGCTCATGTGATATATGTGTTGTTTACATTAGGTGCTAATTCAGCTTATGATCGGGGATACCATGTTTAGAACATATGATTAGTTATGTGGTTAAATGCATCATAAATTATTATTTTTAATGCATGATTATGTTTATAAAAGTAAATAAGGGTGTTGATACGAACAATGTTTGGTCGCCAAATGTGAAAGTTTTGAGATTTTTGGTAAAAATCTACTTTCCTGTTCGAAGCCCAAATTAGGCGTATTAGTTTATGATTTTGGGAAAACATAAATTATTAAAGTTGTAGATATATGAATTAATATCATAACATAACTAATGGTGGGTTAAACGGAGGCTCGTACAAGAAGTTATACCGAAAGTACGAAACAAGGGCAAATTTGTCCAACCCTTAAGTGACAATTGTCTTATTAGCACACCATGTGCTATTTTTTGATTGGTTAAAGGGTGGGGGATGGTTTGGACGACTTAAACTTGTTAAAACAACTTACTTGTTCAGCCAATTCATCCATGAACAAGATTTTTGCCTAAAGAGAGAGAAAGAGAAGAAAGTTAAGGAAGAAATCTTCGGAAAATTTCTATAAATCGAGGAATCCTCGTAAGGTAATTTCTTCTTTATTAAAGTTGGTCACATGGATGAGTTCTACACTTGGCATATTTTTATTTTTTATTTGGATAAATATTTTAATGATACCCATATTGCCTATGTTTATTAAAATAAGTATGGGTTAAGAACATAAGTTAGAACTGGAGCTAGGATCGTAAATGAATACTTTAAAGGCTTAAATTTACATCATTTTTTGTAAAGCATTTTGATTTAGAAAATTCATGCTTATGATGTATATTTCTGATAAAACATGTTTATTATATGTTTCCATGAATTATACCCAAGGCCAAGGTTATTTATTCTTAAAAATGTTAAGTTATGCCTTAATGTTCTATTTTGGCCTAGTTATGCTAAAAATGGCATAAATTATGGAATACTTATTGGAATTGAGTGATTCAAGTTGGAAAGTAAAATATTCTCATACATGTATAACATATCCAAAAATTGTATAAAAATACCAAGGAATGAACCTTTGGTGATAGTTTGAAGTTTTGGTTTAAAATCTGTCCTAAAGGAGCAAGAATGCATACCAGGTGTTTGACATTTTGCTCGACATAGAAAATGAGCCCTAAAAATTATGAAACATTAAATTTGTATTATTCAATGTGTTTACTCATATTGGGTGTAATATCATGGAAAGTTATATTGTACAAAAATTATGAGAATTCCAGGAAGTTGAAGTTGTGTTGTTCTTTTTCTTGAGAAACGATTTGGAAAATGTTGTAATAAAATGGGCATAACTTTGTCTAGCAAATTCGTAATTTAATTCGGTAAATTGTGTTAGAACCTTAATTAATTGGGTTTTATAGAAATGTGAAGTGTCATGTTTAATTCCTCCTTAGTTATTTTTGATTGACCAAATAATGTGATGTATTACTGGGTTTGATGTTAATCGGTGTATTCAAATACTAACGACATTGACGTGTTAGGTGGGGAAGCAGCTAATACTGCCATACCAAGGAAGTAGTTGGTGTTAATCTTATCACTAAATTCAAGGTGAGTGACCTTCCTTATGAAATATAAATGCTTATAATTTCATATGGAAATGTGTAGTTAAACACATGTGTGAAAATGTTTATGGGAGTGATGTTGCATTTATGAAACATATGCATATGATTAAAAATGTTAAGCGATGTTATATAATGATATGAACTAGTGAGTCCTTTATCTAATGTTAAGGACTGTGGTGGGTCCTAAGGGAAGTGGTGGTCCTATTAATCCAACTTAAAGGTTTGTGTACTCGGGCCTAATAAAGGGATGTGGTGGTCCCTAATAACTGTAGTGGGTTAATTGGACTGTGGCGGGTCCAGTGCGAGAGTTTCACAATTCCTGTTGGGTTATAGCATTAGAACAAAATAAAAATGGTTATTAAAATTGGTTATATTAGTGTTATGTGGTCATTCACTAAGCCTTTATAGCTTACACTCCTATAATGTTTTGTTTCAGGTATGCTTATAATTTGGAGTTCACTGCCAAGTTATGACCTTAAAACAGGAAAGTGACGGATATTTAGTATGGTTTGAATATCAGGATTTCTTTTGTGTAATTATTAAAATAAGGATCTTGGTTATGTAAAGTTATGTAGTACTTATAAGTTATAAGTAAAGGCAGTTATGTTTTCATCTACACATACCTTTGAAAAAAAAATCTTATGCTATTTTTCCTTAGAGATTTAAATTAAAGCATTTTTTAAGCCAATTTATCTCTAATTAAAAGGATGAGTTTAACAAAATTAAGCCAGGGCACGACACTTATTGTCACACCGTACCCAAAATTTCTCGTTTGACTCCATATTTTCTCCTTCATATATGGTGACTGACTCTCTTACCACTACAACACCGCCCCACTGGGCCAAAAATTTTATTCAAAATTTAGTCCTGGGTGCCGTTGCACACCACCCTACACAATTATCTTTGGGTTATCTCTTCCCATTGACTTATCACGCTACTCCGCTACTCGAATCCTTAGGTGGCCCTTCCAAAAGGGTCCTTCCACATTTTCCCCACCCCTTGCTAACTACGTCGGGTAAGACTGAAGGTGTATCACCGTTATCTACAACAGTGCTTTTTGAGGCTATGGCTCCATAGTGATTATTCTATCCCCACTGGCTTGAACAACAATCAAGGTGATTCCTATCGTGATCACCATTTCCAGAATACCCCATGTCTTCTCTTGAGCCTCTCCTCCTGCAATCCTCCTCTGACCCTCGTTGGTCGCCCAAAGAATGTTCGGTATACAAAGCCCAACCAAACTCGTGTATGAATCACATCACTATACTTAATAGCAGAAGAACGCGAGTCGCATACGTAGAGGAATACAACAATCCTATTATAAGGCTCTACATCAAAGAATGCTAAGCTGAAACGTAAAAATCCGCACAGATCCTAAGGACACTAGAGCCTGATGCTATGATACCATCTGTGACACCCCGCCTAATTAAACCCCGGGTGATTAGTCCTAAATTAAATTATAACATGTTTTTCAGTTGGTTCATTCTTAGCATCACTGTCGAAACTTTTTAATTACTAACCACCTAAGTGAAATTAGACTGGTGCTAAAATTTTATCTTTCATTAATTCAATGAATTACTCATGCGAAAATAAAGTATTAACAATCATGAGCTAATTGAATCCAACCATCACATATAAATAAGAAACTGTCCGAATAAACCATCGGCTAAAATCCAACACAAATGTAAATACAGATAATAATGGATCTCAAGTATCTGAAGTAAATACTAAATCAAACCGTGAGCAACATGCTCGAATATCTGATAGAAAATCCCTACAATAGGAATAGAAGGAATAGAGGCGCCTATCCAAATCCTGCAACATCCACATATGCTGCAACAGCAAATCCCTGGAATGAATCAAGCCTGGCATCCCAGTGGCTGGACACCTAAAAGGTTTTGAAAATATGTTATAGCAAGGGTTAGAACCCAAAATATTTTGAAAATATGTAGCAAATGATTAACTTGCAGCAATAAAATATGCATGAATGCGCTTCATATTTTAATTAGTGTCGCACTCCCTTGAGGACAGAATCACCCCTCAACTAATGTGCACACCTAATGCCTCCTTTATATCCCACCTAGTCCTCTACCCTGAAGCTAGATACTTGATATAACTCTTGTCAATCGCCCTACTCAATCCCGAGTATTTTAAACGCATGATTTATAAGTTATTTACCACCTTAACTTAGTTAATCATATTTCCTTGAAAGCCATATAACGTTCACTAGTTATATAAATAATACAATTTTCTCCATGTATTTGAATTACCCGTATATAATTTTTTACCCCATTATATACGTAAAGGTATCTTACAACAATCACACGTATGTTGAATATGAATATACCTCATATATAATTACTTGCAATACACTATATGTATTTAATGACCCGTATATAACTATCTATCCCATTAGCTACGTAGAGCCATATTACAACATTCACACATATGTTGAATATAAAAATAACCCATCCTCCCGAGTAATAACTCACCGGATGTATTTTCTAAAGCGTTATTCCACTTGATGTACTCACATCACCTAGTTACCCCAAGTTAGAATCGGTCACTAACTTGGCCAAATAAAGATATAATGGAGGCGGTCATATTCCTTCCCTGAAAGTGAGATAAGTCCCTCACCCATATAACGGACGCTATGACCTGGGGATATACTCTCCCTGCTCCTCAAGCTAGGGGATTCACCCACATCGTGCAACCTCCCTTGATAGCACTAGAGTATATAAATTAAATAAATATCTAGTCACTGATATTTAATAACACACACAATATATATATATATATAATAATTAGTTCCCGGCATTACCGTGCACAAAAATCCGTAACACTAGCCTAAAATTTTCCCGAGTCTATGGTCCGACTCTAATTTAATTAATTTACACATTAATTAATTCATTGCTTTCCCGAGTCTATGGTCCGACTCGAAATTAATTAATTTATCCCTTAATTAATTTATTACCTTGGTGTCACTCAACCCATATACTCGGACTCACTCACGTGGCCCGAAATTAAATATCACCCGAGTCAAATCCCCGACTCCAAATCAATTAGTTTTCCTCTATCATTAATTTAAATGAGTAGTGTTGCCCTACTACTATACTCGAACTTATTCACCCAGTCCGTTATTTTATTTCTTTGAATTTATTTCCCCAAATTCATTCGCAATGTGTCGTCCTTAATTCCCCCACCACTCCCAATTATAATTATTAAGAATTTAATCTCATAATTAATTTTTCTCTCTTAATTATTCTAGGGGAAATTTGCAACTAAAATATTTACCCATATAAATCCCTAAGTCAAACTGTCGAAAAACCTGAAGGGTCGATCGATCGACCCCCAGCCGTCGATCAATCGATCGAATAGGTGATTGTCTTCTCCAAGACTCTGTTTCCACCATTAACGAAAACCTCCAAGTTCTATCCTTTCCCCTGGTCTAACCTAAACACAATCAACACTATATCTACATAAGAATAGTATCAAGGCACCTTATAGAACTTCAAACTCAAATTAAATCTCACAATTTTCTACTTTTCCGAGTTAGGAAATTTTCGGGTTTTTACACGTTAAATACAAATTCCATCAATTCATCCCAATTTCGTTCACAATTTCTACTGGATTTCACATTCAAATCAGATATCTATACTCAGAACCATGTAACACAATTAATTCCCACTTTGAATTCATTCGAGTGTTCCATTAACAAAAACCTCATTTTGTACTCATTTATACCCAAAAAAACGGATTTTAGCTTACACATCACTAAAATATGAATTGAATATCACAATTAAACATCACAGCAAGTTAACCACTTGCCTTATGGGTTCGTAGGGTCTGATCCGAGTGTGATTCGCAAGGTTGATGATGAACTTCCGATAGGTTCCTTGCCTTGTCTCCAAAAGACTTCAATTTTGCAGCGAAATCACTCCCTATGGCTTCTTCTCCAAACCCTAGGTTCTCCCCTGTGTTTTCTGCCGTTTTCCTTTTCTTAGATTTAGGTCTTAAAGCACTAATCCAGTTTTTAACCTAATGGGCTTAATTGAAATGGCCCAACCACCCCCGTGTGGGCCCGGTCATGCTCAAAAATGCCCCGTGACCCATTTACTACCCCCGGGTACACTTTTTCAACTATCTCGACCCATCCGGACTCAACCGTGCACTCAAAATCGACATCCGAATTAATTTATAAAAATCCTTATCTCACACCCAAATTAGTCTATACCGACTCCCGGTTGAGATAAATAAATTCCACGTCAGTAATACACGTTATGACGTAAATAAATTATTGCTATTCACTTAGTAATTAAATTTCCCTAAATATCAACCATTCACTCTCCGATTAATATTTAAATAAATATTACCATAATTAATTCAATTAAATTACGACACATAAGTAATTTAAAATTTCCCGAATTAATTAAATAATACATGCACAGAAATACGGGGTGTTACACCTATAAATATACATGAATACCATTAACATTTAATATTCATTTGTATTATCTTTTTACAAAATAAGATCACTCAAACCCTAATACTTTTTCTACTTTTTTTTAGTAAAAATTTATTCAAGTGATCAGAAGTTTGGAACACTATATAGATATGAAAACGAAGTGGATGCAAGATCTTGAATGCATTGATGATGTTATCCATCAACTTGAGATGTATGTTTCATGATATTGGTATCCTGACATAACTAGTACATCAGTAATGGCTTTATGTACTGGCTTTGTGGGGAAACTAATATTTTGAAACTAATTGCTCACACCTTGTTCTTAAGAAAATGAAGAAAATTAAAGGCCTTTTTAGTCAGTTAGGTTTTTGACGTGTATTTTTAGTTGTTGTCGATGTTCCAAATAATATCAAGACTATCAGGATATGGAAACGAAGTGGATAAGAGAGATTGAAGACATCAAAGAAGGTCTAAAGACCTCATTAGAAACTTCAGCATTTATGAAGGCGATTTAAATAAGTTTTACCCTAGTTGTTTCCTCCTTTGACTCTGTGAGGATGGGTATACTCGGATGAACTACTTATATAAAACCAAAACATCACCTTTTCACTAGTACAATATCGTGTGCATAGGTTGGTTTCATAGTCTTATTTCTCTCCTTGCTCTTAGAGTCTCATAGGATCAGAGGAGCAAACTCCTATTATGAAATCAACATATGCATTCGAAACTATACTAGTGAAAGAAGATCATTTTTGTCTATAAAAGTAGTTCTTTCCTAGCTTCCCCAACTTGCCATAGTAAACTATTATCATCAAACTAACATCGACCTCTGAAGTGCCGAATTTGCTTAAGAGGTCTTTATGCCCTATTCAAGAAAGAGTGAAGAACACATAATGTTGATTTTTTCAGTTACCCCTTTTAAATGTATTTCAAATTGTTGTTCATGTTCTAAACAATAAAAGAATTTGTATTTGAAATTGTAACATTTTTTATATTGTATCAGAACATGTGACAAGTTGTAGTTATGAAATATGTATTTCGCATTGAGAAGTATTATATTTCAGACTTGAAAATATAGTTTTTCACAATATGAACTACTATAATTCTCCCTGCGAAATATATTAATTATTTATAACATTATATGAAATGTAGTTCATAAATTCCTACATACATTTAAGTATTATTTCAGTAGTCCTCGCTAGAGAAAATCAACAGATTTATTCTTTAATAATTTTATTAATTTAGCAGGCATAGCTTAAGGAAGCAAACAAAGTTTTATACGAAACATAAAAAAATATTAAGATATTTTCAAACAAAGTTTTATTTCATCAAAATAAAATAGTACCTTTGTATCAAAATTGGACTCCTAATAACATAAAAATTTGTTCCAATTATTTTTTTGAATTTTTATTAGTAATTGCTTAACTTTATAGCATTTTTTTTAAAAAAAATTCTTAAAACTTATCATCATAATATACATAAATTTCACACAAAGATATTACTTAATACTGCAATGTGGAAAATAATAATTCGCAGTGCGAAATTTAAACTATGGACAATTACTTGAAATCAATCAGCACAATTTTATTACTTGATTATTATGGCATTTGTTATTTTCTCTTACATGTCCTGCTATTATGAGATGATTTTTTTTTACATCTACCACATTCAGTAAACCTTTTAACCTTTTCCTTTTAATGAATCCTCTTTTTTTTTTAACGACCATGCCGTTTCTTTGTATTTCGTGGTATGATGAGCACATCCTTTAACTTGAACTCTGGCTTGTTAATAGTAGGGATTAGATCAATGTGACCCCTATAAAATTTTTTGAAAGTTTCGGCACAGAAATATTAGTCCACATATTTGTAGTAGTGTTTACCACTTTTTTGCATCGCTATAAAACACAAGGAAATCCTTGTATTTGCTACTTTCCATACGAATAAGTCTTGTCGTTAATGTTGACCGCCCCATAATAAGTAGGGTAAATCACCTCATAAATTCCATCTGTGGATCGGGCTACACACCAAGTACGACCTTCTTTTATACTTAGTTGCAGTCGCTTTTCCATTTTTACACAACACACTGAGCTAAGTTCTTGATTTCGTGAGCCTTTTTGACATTATGTTCATTATCTTAATTCTTATATGGTCAACCGTTCTAGTAACCGATAAATGAAGATAATCTCTAATCCATGAATTGAAAGATTCAACCACGTTTGAATACATCTCGCCATACTGTTTACCAGTGAATTGTACATGTGGCTAGTGCTTTGGATCACAGTTATCCATAGTTTTTTTTATCTTCTCACCACCGTACTTCCTTAGATCATACCTTCACTGTATCTTAAGATGTATATTTGAACATGCTTACAATTATTTCACGTAGGATTTTAGAGTAATAATGACCACCACTATACAAATTCCTTAAATTCACCTTTAGATGCTGCACGCAGTAGGAGTGGTGACTCATAGGAAAAACTTTAATGAACGATTCTTTCAATCCATAATTATAATCAAAATTGAAAGTCAACTCTCGATCATAACTAACAATAAGGCGAAGCTGGTTTAAGAACCAGGTCCAGTTTTCCTCATCCTCGGTAACTACTACAGCAAATGTAGCGACGAACGTACCTAGAAATAACCAAATTAAACAAAATGTAATTCATTTCGTAGTGAGAAATATTATATTTTGCAATACAAAGTAATATATTTCTCAATGAGAAATCAAATATTTCGCATTGCGAAATTAGTCAATCACATTTTTGTACCCATATGTAACTTCAACTTATTTGTTTTCCGGATAATTCCACATGTTCTAGTCGAATGTTAAATGTTCCATAAAACGCCTAAATAGCTAAAGTACTTAAAAGTGTAAACTACATACATTAGTAATGTTTAACCACAAAAAATGGATGCTTTATGATGATCTAAACAACACGAAGCCGTTCACGATAACTGTCAATCAAGTCAATAACGACACTATTGAATTTCTTCTTCGGCTTAATTATATGGCTCGCAAACAATTAGTTTTTACTACTTGTACTAAGATATCAGATGCACATTCAATCCTAACATCATTGATACTAGAAACGCTAAAGGGATCGCATAAATAATTGAGATCTGTGTGGTTGGACTAAAAAATTGTGGTGCATTTTGCATGAAAATGATGTATAATTTATTCTTTGAATACATATATAGGAACCACAAATGGTTCATATCTTCTATAACAACAAAATGCACATACTTTCACTCTGAAGATAGAAGGGGGGAAGGAAATCCTACCAGGACATACAATAGCTTCATCGTTAGAAAATAATGAAAATTCCTATAGCGGGGACTTCAACAATAAATGATTCATTTAATAATTATTTTATTTGTATTGAAATCAGTTACATATTGCAACATAATGTTAATTCTCTCCATCACATTTACATTCACATTCCTCAATTTTATCATCTCAATGCTATATTTTATAGTTACATTTTCATTTTGAAGTTCGAATCTAAAATTTAATGTTTCAACTTCATAATGAAATACATAAACAAAATTCAAAAGGATTGAGATTTCACAATGTAATTTGTCATTAAGTATCATTTCACATTGTGAATTCGCAATGAGAGATATCATTGCAAATTCGTAATGCGAAATGTCATTAGAAAGAACTCTAAAATATGAATTCCAAAACTCTACAACATATCATACCTTGATTTTCATTATTTGTTGTAGCTGCAAGCAAATTTCCTTTGTATTTACTTTTAAAAAACGTACCATCTAGAATATCGTTGGCGAAAAAATTTAAAACCACCGATGCTTGTACCAAAAGATATAAAAAATCCTTTGAATATCTTTGTTGACGAATTTCAATTAAGTCAACAACATTTCCAGGATTTGTTGTCCTAACAAAATTAACGCACCTAAGTTGATCAAATGAAAAGAAGACATCACCATATAACAGTGCCCTTACCTTTTCAACACCCAATCAAGCAGAATGATTTGAAATTTGTATTTCATAATTTGAGTTGAACTCCTGAATTACATCGTAAGGTTTAGTAAAAGGTTTTGAACGTATTTCATCCATAATCAACTCTAGAAATTGGCATCGATGTTACCCTACGATTCCGTCGAGTGCGCACAACATAACCACACACATTATCACCATAGAATGTCCTTGTAATAAAAAAAACATTACATTATTCAATAAAAGAATGAATTCTCCATTTACAATCACTTTCGGCTTTCATTGAACACTGTTCACTTATCATAGTATGTTTTTTTCTTTAAATAATCAAAATCAAAACTAACTTCAACAGTGTACATGTACAAATCCATTCTCAATTGACTTGCACTACCTTCAAATATTTGACCAACTCCTAGAATTAAATTATCGCATACAACTGACATTATTGTCCTATTTTTCAACACATTACTGTTGGATTGCATATCTCTAAATTCAGCATAGTGTAATTTATCGTCAGCTGAATTATAACCGTCATCAGATTTTGACTCAGGGTCGTGCCTTTCAAGACTCAATGTTATATTAACCCCATCATATATATATCCAAGCATGTTCTCTGTATCAATCTCATCATTTCGCATATAACATGGATTACCTGAGACCTCATAACTCATATAAAATGATGTTGATATTAACTTCTCCCATTTCACATGTATTTTTACAATAAAATCCTCGTATGAACACGATGCATATATCATTATGGCATCACTCAATTTACCATGCTTAACAAAAAATGTAATATAATTGTTTTCATCGTTAACTTATTAAGCAAGATTGAATTCTCAATATTCAAATAATAAGAACACTAAAAGACTCGTGATATTTGAAAATAAAGAAGAGTTATGTATATAAGAAGATTATTATAACCTAAAGATATCCAAAAATCGCGGAACTTATCTTTTACATTTCATAATTAAGCGGATCACTGAATCCAAAATGATATTGTACATGTGGATTAACATTGAAATCATATGCATTTTGCAACTTGTTATTAACAGGTTACAATGCAAAGGGTATTTTTGTCAACTTATGTACTACAAACACGTGCAAGGGACCTTAGACTAAACATGTTTTGAGATGGGACTAAATTCTACACATTTCATGCTAAGGATGGATCACTTAATCGCACTTTGAAAAATACATGGGATGAGAGCCCACAAAATATTGGAAATGAGGCTAAGGCCCCATTTGGTATGTGGTAAAGTTGGGTGGAATTTGATTCTTTTCGGACATTCCATGAAAAATGTAAGATTACAAAATTTGGCACGAGGTTAAGTTGCATGAGAATGTGGGCCCCAATGGAATCAAATTATTTACTTTGTTAAAAAGTGGGTGGAATCAAAATCCATCCAATATAAATAGAATTCTTACTTTCCCATGGAAATTCTTACAAATAATTTTTGTAAAGACAAAAATGCTCTTAGAAATATTAAATTATAAAAACTACCCATAAAATCTAAATACTTATTTTGTGAAGACAATTTAATTATGCCAGTTTGTATTACATTTAAATTTGAACAAATTTAATTTAGGCATTTTTTTCTACGCATGCAATAATTAAATTGAGTAACTTACAATATAATACACACATATCTACAATAAATTATTATATTCGTTACATATTGAAAAATATATGTTTTAAAAAAACATATTTGAGTACATACTTATAAATAAATGAATCGTAATATTGTGTATGTGTACATGTGTGTGTGTGTGTGTATACACACACACACACACACACACACACACACATATATATATATATATATATATATATATATATATATATATATATATATATATATATATGATTGCTAGAGGGTATTATTAGTATAGATTGTACATTTTCATGTCATTTTTCATGCATGAACCAAATACAAAATTTGATTCTCAATAGGAATCCATTGATTAACCAAAATAGAACCAAATAATTTAGAATTCTGGAAAAAAAGTTTTTTAATAATCATTTTCCTAACAATCACAATTCATTAAAAATATTATAGCGAACAAAACGAGGCCTAAAAGTAAATATGTATATAAGTAATTGAAAAATACACAACTAAAAAAAGGACCCTTATACATTGACATAAAATTGGAACTCAAAAATCGTGACTCGTTGACATGACATATCGCGATTGACATTTTTCGTTAAAAAAAAATTAATAATAAAATAGCATATCCCCCAAAAACACATGCCCACTTCCTCACGATCAATTAAGAAACCGACGCTTCAACTAATCTCTCTCCCCCATGACATACGTGGCCATAACCGCTTTTAATTTCTCAAGAATTTTAAACTCAACACCTCCCACTTCCACGCAGCAAATTTTTCTTCACCAAAGTTGGGTCAAGTGCGTGAGATTAGTAAACTTCCTCAACCATGGTGTCTCAAATGTTCTTTTACATTACACTCGTTTCCATCTTCTCTCTTTCCCCACCATTCACCCCTCAACTCGCAAACTCAGGTACTTTTACCACACGCGCACACATACTCATACACACAAATGTTTGCGTTCATGACGTATGTGTTTTGTTTTGATTGTCTGCAGAAGAAGTTCGTGAGCCTACTTTTAATTGTAGGTGGTTAAACCATAAAGACAAATTCGAGGCCGGAGATATAGCAACTATAACAGTTAAAGCAGTGAGAGAGTTTGACACCCATATCAACAAATTCGAATTCAACCCAAACATCACAGTGAATAATAAGATGGGAAATAGTTCTTACGTATCTGGGGTTTCTTCAAATTATGATGTCAATTTCAATAGTTGGAATATTTCCTTCATTCCAATTAAAGTTGGGTTCTTTAATGTCATCATTACCAACGGCACTTTCAATGTATCTCGTTCACCGCTGCATTTCCTTGTCAACCCAGGTTTCAATTTTTCTTTTTCTTTTTTGTAAAGTAGAGAGTATGCATTTATAATCTGTTTGGTTGACAAATGTCAAAAGAATTGGTATGTCAAAATTTTTGCCCTATCAAATTTTACCTAATTTTTTTACATGAGACTATTAAATAACCATTAGGCGAAATTAAAATTAATACAATTAATTTATTTAAAAACAATTTTTATATTATATTCAGAACTGTTAAAAACAATTTTTACAATATTTTTATATTACAATTAGTTTAAATATTCACAACAGTTTTTTTAACTATTTAAAATAGTTTTTTACAACTTTACAACTGTTTTTATATTATATTCAAAACAGTTTTTAAAAATGTTAAAAACAGTTTTTACAATATTTTTATATTTTGTTTTTTAAAGAAATTTATAAAACATTTTCTTAACAATTTTTATAATATTAGAAACAATTTTTAAAATATTGCAAAACAAATTTTAAATATTCACATCAGTTGTTTTAACTATTTAAAATAGTTTTTTAAAACTTTAAAACTGTTTTTATATTATATTCAGAACAATTTTTAGAAATGTTAAAAACAGTTTTTACTATATTTTTATAATATGATTTTTAAAAAAATCGTAAAACATTTTCTTAACATTTTTTTATAATATTAAAAACAGTTTTTAAAATATTACAAAACAATTTTTAAATATTCATAACAGTTTTTTTAACTATTTAAAATTATTTTTTAAAACTTAAAAACTGTTTTTATATTATATTCAAAACAGTTTTTTAAAATGTTAAAAACAGTTTATATAATATTTTTAGATTACGATATTTACAAAATTGGGTAAAACATTTTCTTAACAATTTTTTATAATATTAAAAACAGTTTTCAAAACATTACAAAATAGTTTTTAAGTATTCATAACAGTTTTTTTTAATTATCTAAAACAGTTTTGAAATTATTTTTTAAAACATTAAAACTGTTTAAGAAGTAAACAAATTTGTTGGGAAATATTTCTCACTCAAATAGGTAAACAAAGTTTGACAACCCTTTATGCATAAAGAGTGTTGTACACTGGCAAATAATGTTACGGTAAATTATGCAATCAAACAACTAAAAAGTGGGTAAATTTTCATATTTGTCAATTTTTTTGCATTTGTCATAACAAATAATGCTAACCAAACGGACCCTAAGGTATTAATTAAATGCACCACATATTTCACTTAAATAACTAAGGTATTAGTTAGAATTGTTAACTTGAATAATATGGTAAACAGGGGCGTAGCCATGTGGTGGGCTAGGCCGGGCTCAAGCCCGGGTCACTTTAAAAAAAAAAATTAGTGTAAATTTTAAGGTCCAATACATTACAGCCCACCCAATAAATAAAAAAGTTAGCGCGCCCAAACAATCAAACCTCAATGATTCACTTCAAAAACAAAAAAAAAACTATATGAACCATTATTTTGGGCATTATTTTGCGCCTATATTTTTTAATTAACATTATTTGTCATTATTTTTAAGTAAATACTCAAAAATAACCTCAAAAAAATTCGACTCGGGGTCTCCCGCCCCCGAATCCCCGGAAATCAGTGTTAAGTCAGCCCACCCGGATATAAATTCCTGGTTACGCCCCTGATGGTAAACAGGGGAAATTATATTGTACTAAGCATAACATCAAGACAACTAAACCAGAAATTAAGATTGCATTATTCACAGGAATGTTGTACACTAGATGCCGATTATTCACACTAATGCACAATTGAGAAATTTTTGATATTTTTCTTCTTTTCCTTCTTCTTTTTCTTCTAGCATACCACTCCCATCTTTTGCATCTCCACATTACCCTAAGAGATATATGTTAACTTACATGAACCTTACATATTAAAGGGGAAATCTATCCATCGGCTGGAGTTGTGTCATGGAAGGATCGAGTGGACGAGCACAAGTTTGCGGCTGGGACAGGGGCTGCAATCTTAGTACTTCCTAAAGATGCATTTGGAAATATAGTCCCACAAACTAGTCAAGGGCCTGATGTTGATATTTTTGCGGTGAATGTATCTTATTTAAATGGTTCCGTTGCCAATGTTCTCAATGTCACCAAGGGATGGAATGAAGATGGCTATATCCTCATTGAGTTTATTGCGGCCACAGCTGGAACCCTCTTACTTCATGTACAAGGAAATAACCAAACCTTGAATGGCTCTCCATTGTCATTCAAGGTACACCCAGGTGATTTACGTAATCATAATCTAAGAAAATGTATCTTACATCTTGTGGTGGTCTATATGTGAGTGCATATGCCTTTTATGCTTAATTGTACTTATATTTGATTGCTTTGGAGTGTTACTCATCCTTTCATAGTATTTTCTAGCAATGTAATTTCGTACAAGTAGGTGCATTTGATTACAAAGTTGAAACAAGATTGAAAAACAGTTTATTGTTGAAAATTAGAAGAATATGAATGGGATGGTGGTGAGATGGTTAGGTTTGTGGAAAATAAAAACAGTAAGAGATCGTTTCACCAAACCACTCATCTCTTTATTAGGCATTTATCAACTTTGTAATCAAACGTAGCCTTAGTGTTGTGCCAATGTTGCTATTTGTCAATTTTTACCATGGAAATTCAGTTCTTTTAATTAAGGTGCAATTATTTTATAAAGGAAGATAATCTATACGAAGTGGAATATGGCTTAAAGTCATAAGCGCACTGAGGAATCGAACTTAATCTCAATAATAAATTTAATCATAAAAAGAGATTACATGATATTTTAAACTTGTCAAGAAATAAAGATAAAGGAGATTACCAAAGGTAATACCACTCAATATAATATCCTAAAATCTCAAATATTCTCCATGGCTAGCGGCCCCCGTTTCTTTATCAACTATGGACGAATTCATAAACATTAAATAAAAGAAAAGAGAAAACCAAATTAGAAACCAAATTTAAATGGCCCCCACTATTCTCCAAGGCCCTAACTGTTTTCCAAAAGCCTTGTCCACTGTTGCTCATGCAAATAAGCGGAAGTGACTTACTCAGACATAACAGATGCTTTTTGATAAATAATGAAATTGAATAATTTTTTTTGATAAATACAATGTATATATAACAGAAAATGGGCCTAAGGGGGAGGAACCCATATACACGATATATACAAAGGGAAATGGAGCAAAAAATATTAACATCAAAGAAACCTACAAGAATAAGACAAGCTCTTAGGTAACAAAGCCTCCTAATCCCTCCTATCAAACTCCTCCAAGAAATCTAACAAAATTGGCACAGACATTGCTGGCTCTTCCCCATACCACTCCATACCCTCAAAACACCTGTTACTGCTTTCTTTCCACAATGTCCGAAATATGTACAGAGGCGCCATTTTCCAAATAATCTATGACCCCCAACCTCCCACCGGGAATCTCCACGTTGTTATATCTCTAACCGAGCTAGAGAGCACCCAACGCACCTAAAACTATGATACAATAAACTCCCACAAATCTCTTGTCATTGAACAATACAATAGCAAATGATTAATTGTCTCCTCTGCCTCCTTGCAGATCTAACACCTATTGGCCATTTGACGACCCTTTCTTTTTTACGCCATCGTTCGTCAAAATGGTTTGCCTCACTGCTGTTCACGTAAAGAACGCCACTTTCAACGGGGCTTTAATCTGCTATATACTCCTCCAAGCAAAAGGGACCCCACTTATGGAAATCAACTCTGCATAATAATCTCTCACTAATAACACACCATCCCTTCTCAACTCCACTATAATCTATCCTCCCCATCTTGAGATCAATTCAGACCCCTAACCAATCAAATAGCTCATCTAACTCCTCAGTCTCCCAATCCCTCAATTCTCTCCGAAAGCTAAGATTCCACTCCCCTTATCCCCCACCTGGAAAAAAATGCTCAGCCACAGTCCCTTCTCTCTCACCAGCAATGCGGTATAACCTTAGGAACCTCTCCTCTAAATAGAACTCTCCACTGCACTTGTCTCTCCAAAATCTAACCTTATTCCCCCTCCCCACTCTAAAGAACGTGTGTTTGAGGAACTCATCCTACCCTTAACAATATTCTTCCACAAACCTACCCCTTATGGAAAACCCCATTTCCTTGACCCCCACCCATTATGTCCCTCGCCCCCCCCCCCCCCCCCCCCCAATCCATAGCCCTCTCTCCTCGAACTGGAACCTCAACAACCACTTATCATCAAAGCATTATTGAAAACGACCAAACTTCTCACACTTGCCCCCCTCCAAAGTCAGCTTGCAAACATCCTCCTACTGCACCAAGCTATATTTAAAACTCTTCTCATTTCCTCTCCAAAGAAAATCCCACATTAATTTTTCAAGTTTCACTCGAACACAAGCCGGTAGAAGTAGTATAAATAAGAAATAAGTGGGTAAATTAGATATGATGCTTTTAATCAAGTTAACCACCCCTCAAACAAATATCTCTTCTTCCACGTCACCCACCTACTTTCCACCTTATCCAACATTATTCCCCAAACAACCATTTGATTTGTACGAAGCTTCCAAAGGTATCCCTCTATACATAGAAGGTAAATTCCCTACCTTGAACCACCCCAATTCATCCGCCATATATGCTACCTCCACATCACTACCCACCTGGATCATCTCGCACTTTCCCATATTAATATTTAAACATGAAACCGCCTCGAATCACATTTAAATAGGTCTTAAGATACGACATTGGTAGACCTCAACTCCACAAAAAATGATAGTGTCATCTGCAAGAAGCAATTACGATACCGTAATCGAATCAGACCTCGAAGTACCAACCAGAAAACCTCTAAGAATCCCAACCTCCACTGCGCGAGAGAGCATTAGGCTCAAGGCCTCCATCGCTAAAATGAATAAAAACGATGATAGGGGTTTGTGTGATGAATACCTCTCGAGTTTGGAAAGACCCCCTGGCTCTCTATTTACCATCACGGAGAACCTCACTATTGAAATGCAAATCTCAATCCACATCCTCCATCGATGGCCAAAACCAATTTTTTCTAGAAGATAAAGAACAAACCTCCAATTAACATAATCATTAGCCTTCTCAATATCAAGCTCGCAGATCACTCTAGATTCCCCACCCCCCACTCTTGCTTGCACATATTCATTCGCTACAAGCACCGCATCTAAGATTTGTCTCCCACCCACAAAAGCCTTTTGCACTTCTGAAATTATTAGATCTAACGTACTCCTAAACCTGATAGAAAAAACTTTAGACAACAACTTATAAACTCTCCCCACTAAATTGATGAGTTTAAAATCCCTCACATCAAAATTGATCTCACTCAAGGCGCCTATATTTAACCCAAAATCCTCAATAGAGAATATAAAAAATTAGTTACCAAAGCAATCAATCTTAGACAAATATGAACCCTTAAGTTTCACTCACAAAACTTCTTTATTTAAATCACAAGAGGATAATGCCCATATCTCACTCTAAGAGCATGAGTAATCTGAGTTAAAACCCTTAATATGTTCAATTTATAGGTGACACACATTTGTGGTGAAACCTCCAAAATACCCCCAACTAAAAAACACATATTCGCAGATCTGGGCCGCTCGCTAAAACGAAACTCCTTCGATGGTTACGCCATACACACCCATAAAGTTTGGAAGAACCTTCGTCTAGCTACCTCACCCCATAAAATTCTGACCTAATGTCAAAGTCTCATGCCAAAACTCCTCCTTGGAAAGCCTTGTGTCCAACATAGATGAGACGCGGTCCCAACAAAACTTTGATGTTTTGTTGGCCAGGGCCAACAACGTCGTTTGTTTTAGCACCCCTGTGCGAACCGTCACTGCGATTTGACTACCCGTGCACCCTAGTATGGGTGTTGGACTCTTCCAGTTCCACTGAGGAGCTGATGTGAGAAACATTTTTTTTAGACTTTGTCATGTGATGGACTTGAGGGAGGGATCCCTTTGAGCTTTTGTGATAGGAATATGTTGTCATTTTCCTTTTATTTGTCATTTTATTTTTTATTTTCTATTTTTAGTCCTTTTATGTATTTTATCCTTAATTAGTCTCTAATCATGTTTGGGACTAATTAGGCATTCTTTTATTATTAGTTGTCCCTTCTAGTCATTTTAGCGAATTACTTAATTAGCAAGTAATTTTTTCCATATAAATACCCCAGTGTAATCTTCATTTGTACTTACTTCTCAATTCTTGAAATATAAAACATCTTTTGATTCTCTCTCCAAAAGTTAGGGTTTGACATTTCTTTTTAGCCATTGATGTGTAGTTTACATCATTTTGAGCTGTTGGGCCTTGGGTGGATAGTGGTTATGTTGGCCTCCAGGCGGCCACTCTTGTGCTTTTCTATGCTTTTGCTGATCTGTGTTTATTTCTGTTAGAAATTATGGAATTAAGCTTCCATAGAAGTAAACATATTTTATATATTTTTCAAGATCAAACAGCGAAATGAGGCTAATAAGTAGAGGCCTCGAAGAGCTGAACCTTACGATGTTCATGATCATACTGATCATGACATACTAGTTAGTACCAGAGGCTTGTCGTACCACCTTTATAGAGTCCATTGTTAGTTATACTAAGAGATCACTCATCTTTTTGTCGGAAGCCAATAACGTGAATGAATATCCTCGTGCTTTGCTAAAACCATATTGGTTGCGGTAAGCTCCGTCATACTCATCCATAGGTCAAATCAGATACATCATTCTTTGCTTGCTTGCTACCTTTTGGGTGTTATTCTTGCGAACAAAAACAAGTAATATCACACTTACATACACACATGTGAAATACCAAGAGAAAAAACGTATAACACTTTTGATGTAAACACAACGGAATAGCACTCAAAAATTACAAAACCCACAAAGTGAATAAACCCGACCACTATAATATTCAATAATTGAAAGAGATCCAATACATACAGGGACGAAACTACATTATGGCTGGGGAGGCAAGTGCCCCAGCCAGGAATTTTGAATTTTTTTTACACTAGTTGTGATACCTTTGAGTTTTCTTGATTGAATCTCTCTCTCTTTATCCAAGGTTTTAAGTAGGGGTGTCAGTTATTTTCAAACTTTCGAATTTTCCGTTTTTCGATCCGAATTTTTCCAATTTTGGCACCATTTTTTTTTTTCAGATTTTCAAAATTTTCGATTCCGAATTTTCCGAAAACAATTGGAATGGAATTGGAAATCATATATGGATTTCAAGTTTCCGAATTTTCGATCCGAATTTTCCAATATCACGTCGATCCGATCCATCCAAAATATTTTCCGAAATAATAATAGTTTTGTTTATTTTAATACATTTTTACTACCCTTATTTATATATAAAATTTATTATTTATTAGTTTGATCTTGACCCTCCATTTAAAACCATCCCAACCATTAATATATACCCATATATATTAACTTTCTACATCACACAAACCCTAAATTGAAAGACAACATCCGGAATTATATTCAATTGTTATGAGAATTTAGATTCCAAGGATGATTTATATTAAGTTTCCCTCATCTTCCTTTTGTTCATTTTTTGTATCTGAAATACTGATGCACATGCTCTGCTACAGCTATTAACCATTCTTGCAGTTCCTTTTTTAAGTAGGTAAACAGTAGTTTTTTTTTATTCACATAGCTTTGTAGTTTCTTAGTATTATAATCAAGCGGATTTTCTCCAAAATGGTAAGAGATGCATAACTCTGTAGTTTATTTCATTTCCAAAATGGTATGAGATGCATAGCGTTGTCATTCACATAGGTCCGTAGTTTATTGCATAGGTGATGAAAAGTGGAGTATTTGATTTTTATTTTTATTTTAAAAATATCCTTTTCAAAAATGACATTTCCGATATTTTCCAAAAATATTATAACTGATAATTCCGATTATTCCGACATTTTTACGGATAATAAAATTTCCGAATATTCCGAATCAACCGAATAGTAAAAAAATGATTTTCCGATTTTTATTTTTTCTGAATTGGAAATGATTTTAAAATTCCAAAAATTTTGAATTTTTTCTGAACACCCTTATTCCGATCCATCCGAAACACACCCCTAGTTTCAAGGTAATGGAGTTTACTTGTTTTTATTTATTTTTGGATTTAATTTTATTGTTGATAAATTAAGTGGTTGATTTGGTTTAATCTTATCTTATGATTTGATTAATATAGTTTGAATTGTATGTGAATGAATGTTGAGTTGTTAAGGTTTGATTTGTTTGTTATTGTTGTTAAGTTTAATGTTTGATTTGCTTTTAATCTTATGGTTAGATACAATTTAGAGTTTGATTTTGTTGTTATTTAATTTTGAGTTTGAGTTTGGTGGGTTGCTTAAATTTGGCAACATATCTAAATTTAACTAAAAAATAAAAAAATATTCGTGGAAATCTAAAAATAGTCCAAAAAAAAATTAGCCTCGGGTGTCGCCTGCCACCAAACCCCCAAACACAATTTTCTCGAGTACCCCACCCAAAGCGAATTCCTAGCCCCGTCACTAATTACATAGACAAGTATAATAAAATAAATACAGATAATTAAGTTGATTACGAAAGATAATCCCACTCAAATAAACTCTTAAAAGCTCTTGTGAATCCCCCCCATGGTCAGGCAGCCTTATTACTCCCAAAGACTCCTAATAAATCGGAAATATTTGAACAAAATAAAAATAGAACAGAAAAGGAAAAATAGAAAATCAAAATTTAAGGGAACTAAATGGCCCCCTCCTCCTCCTCCTCCCCCTCCCCCACCCCCACCCCCACCCCTCCCCCTCACAAAAAATTATCCTCACTTCGTCAGGAAAACTTATAAGTTGTACCTTTTTTCCACAAATTTATTTTATGTGGCAGCGCATTGCTCAAGCTAAAAGTATTTACAATCTACACTATAGGCAATGAAAAAATTGTTTTTCTAGGTAACTTACATATTGATCACTAGCTTTTCAGTGTTATTTATCAATAAGCAATTTATAACTTACATGTTGATTTCGAATGATTATTTAACAGGAGCATTGGATATCTCCAGTTGTTTACCTCAGTGGAACATTGAAACAAAATCCTTTCAATTATATTCCAGGATGGAAACTTATATATACCAACGAGATAAATATGGGAACCTTGTTCCAGGATTGTATTCATTTGACGTTGAAGTTTTTGAAAAGGGTACAAATTTATCCATGCCTGTAGAATATTTACGCTTTGAAGAGGTGGTACCGGGTATTCAGTTGTTTTCTTTCAGCCTAATGGAACCAGGGGACTTTAGTCTTGTGATATTTGATGATCATAAGAATAACCTCATCTCCGGAATGCCCTATGATTTTTCTGTCTATATAGGTACTCTTCTTAGCTAAACCATGATTATTTTAGGCCCATGATTTTTCTGTCTTTTATTTTCATCCTTTGTTTCTTTCACATCACTGCTATTAAATTATTTTAGGCCCTGTTTGATGCGGAAAATAAAAGAATGGGATCCACGGGATAAACTAATCTCACGTCCTAGGTGAAACGGTTATATCCTACGGCTAGTGGGATAAGAGGCTCCTTAGGATAAGTTATCCAACTTAAAATACTATTTCATTCAATACCAAACATGGGATGAGATAAAATTATCCCATCCCACCTCTATCCCACACATTAATTGGGGCCTTTATCCCACGCATTAAATGGGGTCTTATAGTAGAGTCTGAACTTTCCTTTTTATATATATATATATATATATATATATATATATATATAGAGAGAGAGAGAGAGAGACCCCCTATTCCCACTCTAAATTAACATTCTCCCACTCCATTTTAATATGAAAAAACTTTAATAGCCTCAAAGTTCATTCATTTAATCCAAAACTTATAAATTTCTCTCTTTTGACTCAAAAAGAAAAAAAAAACAATTTTCATCTTTTTTTTTATTTATCTAAAAACTGTTTTTCAATAAAATTGTATTTTTACACACAAAAAAAAAGCTGTATTTTTACGAAAAAAAAGATAGTTTAAAAAAAAAACTCTACAGTTTTTTCTCTTTATAATAAATAGTTAAACAAAGTTTTTTTAATTATAAAAAAGAGTTGTATATATATTTGAAAAAAAATGAAAACAGTTTTTTAAAGATAAAACCAACATTTTGTTCATTTTAATAAAAAATAACAATGCGTTTTTATATTTATAATGTACAATTTATTTGTTTTCATAAAACAATTGTTTTTGTAAAATAAAATCAAAATAATGTAGAGTTTTTTTTTCAATACACTAATATATACATATACTATTGTACATTAATGTCTTTAGGGATTTAAAAAAAAAGAAAATAGTTTTTTATAAAAAAAACGCTACAGTTTTTTCTTTTTATAAAAAACAGTTAATTTTTAAAAAAACTCAAAACCGTCTTGAAAAGTTAATATAAAACACTCAAAACTGTTTTGAATATAAAAAATGTTTATTTGAAAAAAATCTTTTAAAAAAAATGTTGTATGAAAATTGTTTCAACTTTATATAACCGTTTTAAAAAGTACAAAATATATTTCCACTGTTATATAGGCGGTTAGACCAGCTATACATACCGCTGGCGCGAACCATTTTTTCGTATATATTGGTTCGCACCAACGGTATGTATAAATTGTCTGACCGCCTATACGTACCGCTGATGCGGACCATTTTTTTTTATATGAACAACAGTTCATTTCTTTTTAACGGTGAATGGTTATATAAAGTTGAAACAATTTTTATACAAATTTTTTTTATAGATTTTTTTTAAATAAATATTTTTTATATTCAAAACGGTTTTGAGTGTTTTATATAAACTTTAAAAAACATTTTTGAGTGTTTTTAAAAATTAACTGCTTTTTATAAATAAAAAAAAACTGTAGCGTTTTTTTTATAACAAACTATGTACATTTTTTTAACCCTAATGACATTAATGCACAGTAGTGTATGTATATATTAGTGTATTGAAAGAAAACTCTACATTATTTTGATTTTATTTTACAAAAACAATTGTTTTATGAAAAAAAACAAATTGTACATTATATATATAAAAACGTAATGTTATTTTTTTTCAAATATATATATACAACTTTTTTTTATAATTAAAAAAAAACTTTGTTTAACTGTTTTTTATAAAGAGAAAAAACTGTAGAGTTTTTTTTTTTAATTGTCTTCTGTTTTTGTAAAAGAAAAACAGTTTTTTTTTTATAAAAATGTAATTTTATTAAAAAACAAACAAATAAAAAAAAAATGAAAAGTTTTTTTTTCTTTTTGGATCAAAAGAAAGAAAGTTATGAGTTTTGAATTTAGTGAACGAACTTTAATGGTATTAAAGTCTTTTTACATTAAAGTGGAGTGGGAGAATGTTAATTTGGAGTGGGAATAGAGGGACTATATATATATATATATATATATGTATATGTATATATATATATATATATATGTATATATATATATATATATATATATATATATATATATATATAGGGCTAGTCTATTCCCACTCCTCTCTTCTCTATCCCCACTCCAACTTTTGTTTAACAATATTAATTGACAATTTTACCCTCAAGACCTTTTGAGTTAAATGTAAGTGTAAAATATAAAAACATAAAACTTTAATTAAAAATTCAAAAAATCACGGAAAAAAATTTTAAAAACTGAAAAATACGAAGAAGAAAAATCTGAGAACTATTAATAGATATTAAAAAATTATATCTAGTAGGGAAAAAAATATTTCCCACCCAAAAAAAGATTTCAAATAATAACAAAAAAAATAGCAAAAAAGATAATGGATTTTAGAAAGAAAGTAAAAAACTATTTCCACTAAAAAATGAATTCCAACAAATAAAAGAAAACGTTTTTACCCAAAAAGTGATTCCCATCAACCAAAAAAAAAAAAATCAAGAAAAAAATAATTTCCAAAAAAAAAAAACTATGTTCCACAAAATAAAATGATTTTCAACAGCAAAAAAAATTCCAACGATAAAATGATTTATTTTTTTTCTAGAAATTCACCACAAACCTTCAATATTATACCAAACAATTAAATTGATTAGTAAAATTAAATTATATTACCTGGTGAATTTTAATCGGGAGAGAAAATGTAATTTTAATTATACATATTGATTATAATATACCAAAAAAGTATAATTTTTATGGTGATTTAAATTATAATTTTACAGTGTGTTTTAATCGTGGGCAAAAGTATTATTTAATATTAATAATTAATTTAAAATAATCACTTTTTATGCAAAAGTATAATCTCTTTTTATGCAAAAGTATTAGTTTCAAGAAGAGGTATTATTTAATTAATTTAAAATAATCACTTTTTATGCAAAAATATAATCATGTGTTTTGAACCAGAAATGTGATGCAAAAGTATAATCTCTTTTTATGCAAAAGTATTAGTTTCAAGAAGAGGAATTAGTTAATTATTTTAAAATAATAACTTTTTATGCAAAAATATAATCATGTGTTTTGAACCAGAAATTTGAGCTTACATAAAATGTGATTATTTTAAATTAATTATTAACATTAAATAATACTTTTGCTCACGGTTAAAATTCACCATAAAAGTATAATTTAACTCACCATAAAAATTATATATTTTTGGTATATTATAACCAATATATATGATTAAAATTACATTTTCCCTCTCGATTAAAATTCACGAGGTAAGTATAATTTCATTTTAGTAATTAATTTAATTGTTTGGTATAATATTGAAGGTTTGTGGGGAATTTCTAGAAAAAAATTAATCATTTTATCGTTGAAATTTTTTTTGCGGTTGAAAATCATTTTATTTTGTGAAAATTTTTTTTTTTTTTGGGAAATTATTTTTTTCCTTGAAATTATTGTTTTTGTTGATGGAAATCACTTTTTGGGTAAAAAACAATCTTTTTTTTATTTGTTGGAATTCATTTTTTAGTGGAAATAGTTTTTACTTTCTTTCTAAAATCCATTATCTTTTTTGCTATTTTTTTTGTAATTATTGGAAATCATTTTTTGGTGGAAAACATTTTTTTCCTACTAGATATAATTTTTTAATATCTATTAATAGTTCTCAGATTTTTCTTCTTCGTATTTTCCAGCTTTTAAAATAACTTTTCTGTGATTTTTAGAATTTTTAATTAAAGTTTTATATTTTTATATATTTTTTATTTTACACTTACATTTAACTCAAAAGGTCTCGAGGGTAAAATTGTTATTTAATATTTTTAAACAAAAGTTGGAGTGGGGAGAGAGAAAAGAGGAGTGGAAATAGACTAACCCTATATATATATATATATGAGTCATTTCCCTTTTCCGTTCACCTCTTTTTGTCTATTATAATTATCACACTTTCAAATGAGGGACTAGACCAGGTCGAAAAAGAAAAAAAATTTGTCAACTTTGACAAGTCGTGTTTTTATTCGGTTAATGATTTACCTTTCTCTATTCAAATGTAAAGTGAATTTAAATTACTGTGGGTATTTTGATATATTGTGCATTTACCAGAGCTTAAAAGCATGAAGGGTTATGATAAAATAATAGCAGTTGAGGAAGGAAGAGGCTTTATGTGATTTCCATGTGAAGTTAGAAAATTAAAAATAAATAGGCTGTTGGATTAAAAAAAGTTCAAAACTCGTATGATGTTGTGGATACAATTTGTTTTTTGATCTTGCCAAACAATAGCTGATGGGATTTTAGCATATATATATTTGCAAGTATAATTAGAAAAATTAAATGGCACACAGAGAATAGTTTCTTAGTTATCTTTTGAATTGAATACCTACTTAAAATTTACTTTTAACTTATTACGAAATTGAATGATAAGATGGAATCAAAAGCTTCAGTAGTGTAACTGGATTTTTCTCGGATGCTCCTGCTGGAATTGTAAATCTTGTTTTCTGACGGTCGTCATATAATATGTATATAGACTGTTTATTCAGTAAACATTCTGTGTTTGAAATTGAATAGGTTATTGTGATGGAGTTAATAGTATCATCAATGGATCTGGTTTAAACCAATCTGTTGCTGGTGAAGTTGCAAGGTTTTCCATTTTCTTGAAAGATGCTTATCAATATCCTTCTCCAGTTGAGTTACAAAGGGTTCAAGTTAAAATCATGCGGGAATTCGATTCACGTCATGTACAGCCAGGGACGGAGCTGTGTAGGGATGAGAAGGGACGGAGCTGTGTACAGACAAACATATCCGCAACAGAGATTATCAATGGTATAACAAGTAGCAATTATTCTGCTACTTTTAAAAATGATGTTCATTTGTTATATTTACAAAAGCATGCATTTATGAAACAGGTAGTTGGCCCACTGGAAGACTGAATTTTGATGTTTCTGTTAATAATGTAAGAAACAGGTTTACCAACTATTTACTTTGAAGCTATGCAGCACGGATGCGGATACGGATGTCGTGCCCGACATGACACGGACACGCCAACACAGCGAACCTAAAAAAACTAGGACATGACACGACAAAGACAAGGCTCTTATTATTATTCGTACACCCTTACACAATTTAATTTTGTAAGATGACACTAGAATTTCTTATTGTTCTTTAATTCTGGCACCCCGTCATGTCCAAGAAATGTCTGGGACATCTTTGTGAAGGGTCCTCCTTTTTTAAATGCCAAACAAGTTTGACAAGTCGCGCGAGTGTCCGCTGAGTGTCCTACAAGTTTTCGGAGTGTCCGACACGGGCACGCCACCTTTGAAGAGGTGTCCGTGCTTCTTAGCTTCCAAGCTTTTATTTTACAATGTACAAATATTAATGACAGTTTATTTGAATTTAGTCTGTTAGGTCTAGCACTTTTGATGTCAGTTATACGCCTGAAAAGAGTGGACTATATAACGTTCGTATTTTTTGTGGGAACATTGAGTTGAATGGTGGCCATCCATTCAAAATGGAAGTAAGGGCAGGTAATTGTACGCATCTGGAGTATCATATACATATAGTGTTCCACTTTTGTGCATATATAACCCCCATGTTTTGGTGTGTCTCCATATACTGTTGAGTCTTAATAAATTGTTGCAGGTGAGGTTAATACATCCATTTCAAGAGTTGCGAAATTCCAACCTAAAGTACCTTGGCGGGTTTGGAATGAAATAGTAGTGCAGGTTATGGATTCATTTTCTAATCCTGTCCTTTTACAACAATCAAAGTTGAAGATAGAAAATGCTAAAATCCACAAATCTAGTTTCTCAACGTCAACGTTTGTTGATAACAAGGATGGATCATATAGCGCTTCATATCAGGCTGAGGATGCCGGTTCTTATAAGATATATGCTTCATTTGATGGAATTTCTTTGTTGCCCTGTCCCTTTGGGGTGGATGTATACATTGGTAAGCGTGAATGATGATGCTAATTATACAGTAATTGCAATGATAATTATATAAATGTTTAATCTCTATTTTAATTCTAATAATTCTAATTATTGTCTTTAAGTTTATATTTTCGTTCTAGTTTCTATACTTAAAAGATCTATATGTTTTATATGCCAATTTGGATCTTTCTCTGTTTTTTAGATAAAAACTTTTCCAAAGCTTCCAATGATGTAGTGTCTGTTTGGGAGGATGAGTCAATTGCTTTTGATGTTCTAGAAAATGACTACCTTGCCCATGATGATGCAAGAATTGACCAAACTTCAAAGGTAAGATCAATGTTTGGACTTGTAATATATATGCACACACAGTAATGCTCTTGTGCGGATTGTCCCGCATTGAACATGTGTTATCTGGCGGTGAGCTTAGAAAACAGAGAGAGCGCGCCTATAATTTAGCCGATAAATTTTGGGCTCACCGTCAGGCGACACATGTCCGGTCCGCATATATATATATATATATATATATATATATATATATATATATATATATATATATACAGAAAGGATCTCATGCATACCCAGTTTGCATACCCTCCGTGCGGACCATTTTTTTAAAATAGTAAAAAAAATAATTTCGGGCTGATTTTTTTTTTTATAGTTTCTAAACATTTCAATATGACCATAAATAAAAATTCAACTCAAAATGAATTTTTTTGCTATTTTAAAAAAATAGGTCAAACTTTGTAGTTTTTAAGTTGTTAAAAATTGACAAAGTTTGACCGATTTTTTTAAAATAGCAAAAAAATTCATTTTGAGTTGAATTTTTTTTTATGGTCCTATTGAAATGTTTAGAAACTATAAAAAAAAATTACATCAAAAATATTTTTTTTACTATTTTATCAAAATTGGTCCGCGCCAGCGGTATGCAAACTGGGGTATGCATGAGAACCGCTCTCTCTCTCTCTCTCTCTCTCTTTCTCTCTCTCTCTCTCTCTCTCTATATATATATATATATATATATATATATATATATAGAGAGAGAGAGAGAGAGAGCTTACTATGATATAATTGGTTTTGGCAGCCAGATCACGGTTCACTCTTGAAGTTGAAGTGTGGACGTCTTTATAGATACACTCCGTACAGAGGATTTTATGGGAATGATTCATTCATGTATAACATAGCTGATGCTAATGGAAACCTTGCTTCTGGTGTTGTAAATATATTTGTCCTCAGTATTCCACCCCAGTTTGTTTCCTTCCCAAATTTTTTGCTTGCAACTGAGGATGAAATAAGTCCCAGAATTGGGTAAGGTACTAATTATACTCAAATTTCATTGAAAATATTGATAGTATAATTAAGAGATTTTTTCAGGTTCCAGTAGGCTAAAATGTTTGTTGTTGTCAACGTTGATGCCCTCTCTTTGCAGTGGTTTTCCTAGCTTTGGGATAATACATTCAGATTTCGTGGAGAACATATCTGTTACTATCAGTGCACAATTTGGATATGTCTTTCTCTCTCCTATGCTGATGCAATTTTGGCAACCAATGTGGAGTGAGCTTGCTGTCATCAAAGGTGGTGAAAAAGCTGAAGATTTGGTTATAGTGGGTCGCTTGGAAGTAATCAATTTTGCCCTTCAGTCGATCCAATACCTTGGGTACGACTTTCATCTTCTAACGAATATGTCGCTATGCTCTCTTCTCTCTTTCTCTCGTAATTAAATTACTAATTTATGCTTACAAGTATGTCTCCATGACTTGTCTTATTGGGTTCATCTAAATCAGAGGCGAGAACTTCTATGGTGATGATACCATCCGAGTCTCTACCATGAATAGAAAAGGAGAAAATTATTTGGATATTCCAATTTTCGTGGAACCTATTAATGATCCTCCATTTATTATCGTCCCCGAATTCATCGTCTTGGAGGAGAAGAGAGATGAAGAAGGCTTACTGATCTTTGATAAACAAAGAGACAAATTTGATGTATTCGTTGGAGATCCAGATCTTCTTTTCTTTGGTATGACTACTAGAATCCAACTTTCATAGCTTGAGTTAACAGCTAATTACATCTAGATGTCAATGCTGTAATATTTTAAGCTTCAATTTTATTAATCAGATTTTTAACTGTGGTGTTTGCTTTATTTTTTATGGAATATTGACTCGTAGCGGTGGCAATTCGTGTGCGTCGTGTCGTGTTCGGGTTGTGTCATGTCGGGTTCGTGTCAAGTATTAGTCAACCCTAACCCGACCCATTTAACTAATCGTGTCAGATGAGTAAACACTAACCCGACCTATTTATTATCGTGTCGTGTTCGGGTTGATCCGCATAACCCATTAAGTAAAATATAAAATAAATTTTTTCCTCCCTCTTAACCAATCATACCAATCATAGGCCTACAATAACTTAAATTTAATTAATTTCAACTTCTTTCAACACATAAATAATTTATCATCCGATTCTCCATGAATTTTATAGAATGCCTATCAAGATATATAAATTATCTAATATATTCTCCATAAAATACGAGTCAAGCGGGTCTATTCGTGTCATTTTCGAGTTATATATGTTTGACACTAACCCAACCCATTTTTATTCGTGTTGGCGGGTCGTGTCATATTCGGGTTCGTGTCAAGAAATCGTCAACCCTAACCCGCTAACTTCGTGTCGAGTTCGTGTCGGGTTATCGTGTCGTGTCAAAAATTTCCACCACTCGTGAGACCTAGAGGACTGATATTAGCCTGTTGATCCTATTTTCAGACAACGAGTCTCAGTTTTTGGTCATGTTTTCTGTGGAAGTTACTGCTGGATTTTTGTCAACCAATCTACCCGCTGAGCTTATTAATACGACTGAACTGAAGTCGAAGAATAGTTACCAATGGGAGCCCCCTGGGACATTTGTTACAATCTCCAAACATATTATGGTAAAAGGAAAAGGCATTAGATTCCAAGGAACAGTTAACGACTGCAATAGTATCATTCAAAATCTGGCATATCATGTGAGTACTCAAGTTTTAATTTTGCTTTAGGATTAAAGAGGTTGCAAAGAGAAAATATTTTCACTTATTTAATTCTTAAAATTTTTACAATTTTATTTTGTGAGGTAGGTACAAATATAACTACGTCATGTTAAGATGGATTTGTTATATGAACTAATTAATATACACACCCAATTTTGGATATAGAAAGCGTCAATTGTTTATAAATATGCAATAGCAGGTTTTTTGTGGTTTATGCGAATACGACACAAGGTAAAACCTGCTTTTGCTGTTGTGAAATGATTTGCTAATCCGCATTTCGTTATTTGCAAAATTAATTGTTTTATATGCAGGGTGGTGAACATGGTACTGTTTTGACAATGACAATAAATGATCTGGGAGGGTATGGGTGTTACCCAGATTGTAAAGAACTGATGTCAATGCCTCTTTTTGCCGAGGCTACTGTAAATTTAATACGAAGAAGGCCAATGAGTTCATTGATTGCTCATAGTATGTTGCTGTAATTGTTTCTTGAATCCTATATTTTTCCTCAGCGAGAATGTTTGTATTCTTGATAACTGACATCGGTTTTCTTGCATGTGATACAGCTCTAGGATCGGTAATTGTGATTGAATTCATTTTTGTGCTTTTTCTTGGCACGCTACTTCTCTTTTTCATGTGCAAGTGTGCAATTGTCCTTGTACATGATAGAAGGAAACGTGAGGCCCAATCCCAGGATATTGAGCTTGATAGGTTTCGATCTTCGCACAAACGAACTGTAAGTATGCCTTAAACTTTTGTTTATTATCTTTGAAAAAAAATCAATTTGTATTATTCATTTTATTCAACAAATGTGATTTCTTTGCCTCTTTTCCCATTAAAGTATTCATTCTACTTGTTAAAATTAATAAGTATTTGCATCAGTTGGTAACTTATAAGAGAATAACTAAAATATGCAAGTTTCTCTATTGAAACTGCAAAATGTGATTTGATGGTCAGTACATGAACTAACATATGTGTTGACATGTTTTCTTCATATGATATGCAGTCCAGTACGGATTTATCCGATAATGTGACACGCCCTTTCTCTCTCGAGCCTTCCAACTTTCGTCAGAGGTAAGTACTTATATTTTTTAAATGTATAATGCAATAATTTTCGTATTCAAATAAAATCAGGGGTTAGATAGTTGAAGAACAAAAATGCTAAAATACAGTTTTAAGGTGCTTATTCTACGGGAACTTGGACTGTGGCAACACAAATGTGATTTTTGAGCCTACAGTACTGCTGATTTCAACATATGAGAGATTGATATCATAAACTTTTAATAAGGGCAGGAAATTAATTGGTTCTTCCTAGATCACTTGATTCGTGGATAATCACAGGAGCACTAGGACACAAATCCACATTTAACGGAACCATAAACACAGTAATCACTAAAACTAATATGGGTTTTGACAAAAGCCAGTGATTTATTTTTTTATTGGTCCAACATAATTTGAAATATAATTTTTAGTCATTTACAATGACATTAGCACAATAGTGACATTTACTATGTGTCCACTTAATTTCTTTATTCGTGTGCTACCGTCACTATAAGCAATTAAAAATTATTTTTAAAAATCCGTTAAGACTAAACAATAAATACAATACAACATTAATTGACCCAGCCATTGTGTGTTTCCTGAAGTAGGTCCATATGAAATGTTATGTAAGATAAAATAAAAACATTTTTAATGTTAAAAGTGAAATTATTTGATTGGTTATAAGTTATATGGTATCTGAATTATTGAATTAGAAGTGGTGATTTTTAAGGAAATGTTGGGGGCAAGCTCTTTGACGCTAACCATTCACACATTCCCTTCAGGTCACGCCTCAAATCTGGAAATGGAGAATGTAGTAAGGATACACTTGGTTCATTTCAATCTTCTAGTGATCACCGCCAGGAGACTACCTGATCTCATGAAGGATGCTTCTTGAGAAACACATATTGGCACAGTTTGAGCCAATGCTGAAACGCAAACTATTATATGTGAATGTCTTGCTGGTCTTGTCTTGGTTTAATTTTTATATAGTATTCATATATCGTTCTTTCATTTTTTTTTTTTTTTTGTGTTTTGGTGGTGGTTGGGGGCTGTGTGTGTGTTTGTGTGTTTGTGTATTGGGGGGTGAGGGGGAATGTACACTCCGTTTATAGTGTTTAGAAACAGAAAATACAATTAATCTAATTTCTATATATAGAAACGGTGTAGTACCTACTAATGCTTATGGGGACTAAAATATGAATAATGAAGAGTATACTTAATAGTAACATAAATGATACCATAAACGAATACTCATCATCATAATGATCATTCTTCTTGAAAAAAGAACGATTTGCTAGATGGTGTTTTTTTCCCCATATCTATATCCTGAGCTAAAAATGAAGACTAAGACACGAATTTCATTGAAAAGAAAAATGCCCTTTATGAGATTTGAAACAATGACTTAAGCCTCTTTCGTACGGTGTTTAAAGAGTCCTACTCTTTATTCAAGAGGGCCCATATGTTTTTATGAATTTTTTTAGTGTATTGCATTTTGTACCCGTGTTGGAAGAAGGGAAACAAACTTCATAGCTTTTGTGGAATCTCTCGGGTGTAAAAACCGGCACAGAAAATGCTCTTAGGTTTCTCGCAAATAAATTTTAAATATTAAAGGAATTTTGACAAATTTTAAATATTTAGGTCAATTAATTCTCTTCTTATAGAAATTCATGCTAGTGGCATAACAAGTGGACCTAATTAAATTGTTCTTAATTGTTTAAAAATTGTTACCAATGTACCTAATTGTAAATTGCCCTAAAAAATGAAGTTTTGATACTTTATTCAAGTTCGAAAGTTTATTTTTTTGTGAAAGAGGAAATTAAATTAAATAAGTAGAAGTTCAATACAGAGATAACAGAGCAACAAAGGGCTATCATGCCGGTACATGAACAATCAATAAAACTCCACGCAGGGAGCACCAATAAACTAATTGGAGTCGGACGGACTCCTCAATCTGATTCTTGTTCTTCTCTTCATCAATAATTACACTCAACTGGTCCGGGGGTTCCATCAGGATGGAAAACTCTTCTGCACAAGTCTTCGCAAACTTAGCAAACCAATCTGCAGACCTATTTGCCTCTCTTGGAATGTAGCTAACCTCAATGCTCAGATCCATCTTTATATCGCGACAATCCAGGATGATGGCAAAAAGCGGGTGATTATCCCACTCTCCCGCGTTTATCATATCAACAACATTCTTGCAATCCGACTCCAATCTTTTGTCCCTCCAACCCCTATCTTTGGCCAAGATCAAGCCATAAAATATGCCCTCGAGCTCAGACCGCAGCAGGGGCCCCCACTGATTTTCCCAAAAAAGCCATTCACCCACTCGCCCCTATTGTCACGCACAATGCCCCCAAAGGAGCCCACTCTAGTATTTTTATCCCAATCGCCATCTATATTGATCTTTAGCTTACCTGCACAAGGACACACCCAAGCAGTCAAACAAGAATTTTTAGGGTATGCACAAATAACCTCATGTGCATAGTTTACACTTAACCTGACGATCATAGTAGGCAGGGAAAATTTAGCCTCGAAAATACGTAGAATTCTAGCTTTCCAAAGGTGCCAAATGGTCGAGATGAAGAGAATATCATGCTTCTTACTACATAACCCATTCTTAATAATTGTAACACCCCGCCTAATTAAATACCGAGTGGCCAGTCCCATACCAAATTAAAACATAATATACAGTTGGCTCATTCTTAGCATCACTGTTGAAAACATTAACTAATCACCCAATATCCAATTAAGCTGGTGTTAAAAACTTTCCATATTTTAATTCAACAAAAAATCCATTTTTAGTTTACAAATAACACAACACGTATTATTCTACAACACTAATAACCGAACAGTTAACACAAAAGAATTTAAATGCAATTGGAATAAACATTCCCAAGTAATAATCCAATACAGTAATCCCAAGAATAACAAATGTATTAAAATGACACGAATACAAGAGTATATGACTCAGATAGAAAAGAGATAATTGAAATCCTTTGGGCGACGTGCCCTAACTAAGAGAATACTTTGAATCAAATGAAGATAGACGTCTAAGAAATACTCCATTGCTCGTCATAATCCACTAAGGTTGGTGTCCCTACTGCTGGACACCTGATATAGAAGATACAATAGAAAAGAAAATATGTAAGGAAACGGGTCAGAGCCCGATGTGAAAATGATTTTGAAAACAACAAGTATTTAACAAGTGCAATAAAGCATTTATTATGTACATGTTAGTATCCAACTCTCACTTGCTATTCTCACCTCTCATCTAGAGTGCACACTTAACGTTTCCTATTAACCTCCTAGTTAATGGTTCCTCCTCACTAGTTTCCATAATATGATTCTATCCCATATCATAACCCCGTATGTCCCATACCATACGTAATATAATCATTCATATACGTTTCTCATTAACATGAATCGTTTCTCATTAATATGAATTAAGCTCTTCAATAAATATTCATTACCTTATTTCAATTCTTTTCCCAATTCACCGTTATCTACAATTATGACACAACAGATAATTTAACCACTATATACACATTCATACAATTCATTATATATATATATATATATATATATATATATATATATATATATATATATATATATATAAAATACGGCACCCCGAGTCACAACTGCGGTGCATGCATTACTCTGCTATCACGTCCCGGTATCACAGGTCGCCAATTAGGGGACTAAAGGTTCGGTAAAGATTCCTCGAACCACAAACAACAACACACAAATTGGAGGCGAACATAGTTCTCGTATCCATGGGTCACGCACATACCTACGTACCCATAGTCAACGGACTTATCAACTCCTCGATAAGTCTTTCATAGACCTATGTTCTTGAGCGACAAATAAAAAATCCCATGGATTCATCAGGATATGACTGCCCTCACGCGCAAACCTGCCAACGATAGCAAGTAAGCTATGTATGTCATACACATAAATCATCAATCAAATAGGCATTATCACCTACTTATAATACAATATCAACAAGGTACTCACACTACCATAAGATAATTCCCATAAGTAGCATTATATCTCTTTAAATTTAATCATCCCCGAGCCTCACTCATTACTCAAGGTTCAAATAGGTTTCTTCTCAATATATTTATTCAGTAAGAAATCACTAATATCATACTGGTCAATCTCATCTTATCTCCCGAATTACCATGAATTAACTCTCCTTTAATTAGGGTTATAACCGATTGTTTCTAATCTCTTATAAACACATCTTCTATCAACTAGGATTGAATACCATCATCACATGGCTCATAGTCTATATTGTTTCATTCACACTATAGGACTTATCAACAAAATCAACATCCTCGCATCCTATAACATCTCTCCACTCCCGACATCGTTAAGGTTCATGCGCGGAGCGTCTCGCAAAGAGAAATTCAAACAAGGAACTCCTCCAATACACTACTACTTAACTTTGTCGGTCGTGGAGGTCCGTCAACTTCAAATACGCAACCGGGATAACCTCATCCCCTCTTTCAACCAAATGTGGTCTGAACTCCCATCTTTATCCAGGAGCCATACCACTAAGCACTTGTACTACACTCAGTCCTTGCGCAATCAATAATGAGCTTAAACTCAGTCTTTGATGCTCAAATTGTAATCCTAAGGCTACCCAGGTGTTATATTAAATCTCTCCTACTGGACCTATCCTTAATCCTCATACATACCAATTCGAATCCAACACATGAATCTAGCAACCGAAATTCTTTCAATTTGATTATCATTATTTTAATCAATTAAATCCCAATCAAATTAATTCGAATCTTAACTAGGGCTTTCTGATCTTCTCTAAGTCCCATAATATCCAATTAATAATCACCAAAGAGTTACAAAAGGTTTGGCATACGAACAAGCATTAAAAAGAAACAACCTCAAGGATTCTGGGGAGGTCGATCGATCGAAGGTAGGGGGTCGATCGATCGATCGATCGCCCAGATAACAACCCAGTTTCTGCATTTTTTCTACTATGGGGTTCATCACTTTTGATCATACAATCCTTCATATTAACAACCCAAATTCCTTATAAACCTTACTACATGATATAGCAACATATGTGAATGATTTCTAATGGTTTAAACATCCTAGAATCATCAAGAGTTTGAATTAAAAGCATATGTTTATCCTCTTTTTCCAGAAAATTATATACATGATATCTTCAAGAACACACCATTGATTCTCAGCATTTCTTCAACAGATTTATGATTATTTCGTGGATTACTATCTACCTACAATATGAGTTTGATTCCTATAAACTTTCATTTTTCATAAATCCATTGACAACTCTTCATTATCTTCCAAACATGTAAAAATCTCATCTTTTTATAACTATCCTAACATGGACAATATACAAACTTAGATTGCAATTATCAAACACTTGCCTCTAATGAAGATTTGATCATTTGGAGTTGAATAACACAGGTGGTTCTCCCCTTCTCTGGCCACTTCCGGTGGTGGTGACCTTTGGTCTTTAGTTCTCCTCCTTCCTAAGCAAGCTTCTCTTCTTCCAAGCAACCTTTCACTCTCTCTAAGAAGATGACCTTTAAATTTTGTGTAGAAGAGATGAATGAACCCACATTCAACTAATCTCCAAATACTTATAATAAGACAAAACCTGAAATCACTATTCATCCCCCTTGTAAAAATAACCAAAATGCCCTTTTGGGTTATCTTTTCATTTTCAAATGACCCGAGACCCAAAATCAACATCCAAATAGACTTTTCTGACTATTTCAACCCTTTCGGATGCAACAACACAGTCAAAATGACTATAAGGTTGATATAAAAATAAGTTTCTTATTTAATCTCATAATTTGTCCCGACACGTCCCATACCGCGTTCGACTAAAAATTCAAATTACTGAATTAGTATCACATAGCCACATCAATAGCATCACATTCATATATTCCCTAAATATCTTAAAGTAATATTCAGAATCATCCATTTTAATATCCACAATTTGGATAAAACCCAAATGAATTAATTAATAATAAAATCCAATTAATCCATTAATTTAAAATATAATCCATTTTAAAAGTTATTAAAATCACGGGGTATTACAATAATCCACTCTCTAACACTCCCCATTCCCTCGCTCATAGGAATCACATCATGCCGCAAAAGGTCCCAAGTCTCCTTAGGAATATAGCATTCTCGAAACACATGTTCCATATCCTCGATTCTGCCACACGTATTACACCCCGGGTCACTAGTCATACTTCTTTCCAACCGGTGTTGAATAGTCAGAAGTTTCCCATGGAGGATTGACCACAAGAATGTCTTTAGTTTTGTGGGGATCTTCTTACTCCATATAATGCACATGAGATCTCTTCCCATCAACAACCTATAACATGACTTAATAGAGAATTTACCTTTCGAGTCCGATGTTCAAATATGTATGTCCTCTCTAAGTCCGATCCTAGGAATATCCGTGTTAGCAACGACACTAATATCCATGGGATGAACCCAGTGACAAATGGCATTCGAGTCCCACTTACCCTGGTGGCCAAATAGCACTTCCATTCTCACATCCTCACTAGTATTGATCCAGGGGTGTGGCTTGATGAGGGTATCACCATGCCATTTGATGTTTTTGTTCAGGGTCTCCTTCTTTTTTAAAATCCCCCGCCAGATGTGAGAGGCCTTGGACTTACGAACCCAACATCTAGGATTGCGGGTCTTGGTATACTTTTTCTTCATGTGTCATCATCATTGATAAGTGTAGGGGGTGTCCCCACCAAAGGGTGGTTAACTTAGTCAAGCAGATTGATTGGTTCACGAAGAAAGAGAAGGAAGGCTGCCCTATGGACCCACCTCGAAGATCCTTTACAGAAGTGGCTCGAAGGATCCACCTCGAAGAGCCTTCACAAAAGCGGCTCGAAGGACCCACATAGTGATTCTCCAATTTACCTAGTTCGAAGGATCCAATTTGTAGATCAAAGTCACCTGGATAACAATAGTATGTAATAAGTAATAGAATACAGTGTTATTTACTTTATCTTATAAATGTATGTTGAGTGAGGTTGTTTGGTACCCACGAGGGACCATGCCTGGTAGGGCATGGGAGAGCTAACATGCTCTATCGAGCAACCTCCTCTTGGGAATCTCGTAGGGACATGGTTTGGAGGATTAAGAGCAAGTCAACGTTGGGAGTACAATTACTAACCCTCTTGGCACACTCGGGCAAAACTTCATTTAGAACAAACACTACAAGAAAAACACCTTTTTATGACACTCGTAAAAATAAGTTAAAGACATTTATTATAAAAATGTCATTTAAAGGTTAATGCTTTTATTACTATGACATTTCTAATATAAAATGTCATTTTATACATATGGGTATGATTTTTTATGACATTTTAAATATAAGGGTCGGTTTGATTCAAAAGTGGGCAAAAGTCAAGATGGCAAAATTTTCCATGGGTAAAGTTTACCTAGGCAAATTTTACCTAGTTTTTTCACACGAAGCTATCAAACAATAATTAGGCGAAATTAAAGTCAATCCAATTAGTTTATTTAAATATTTTATAAAAAGTTTTTAAACAATTTTTAAAACATTTCTAAAACAGTTTTTTTTTAAATTTGATAAAACAGTTTTTTAAAATAATTTTTACAATATTCAAAACAGTTTTTAAATTATTCAAAACAAATTTTTAACCTTTTAAATAGTGTTTTTAATAGTTTTAAAACAAGTTTTTAATAAAACAGTTTTATAAAACATTTTTTTAAAACCGTTTTTAAATTGTTTTTAAAACAGTTTAAAAAACATTTTTGTAACATTTTTTATAAAACAGTATTTTTTTTATAACAGTTTTTTTTAAACATTTCAAAAACAGTTTTTATAAAACATTATTAAAACAGTTTTTAAAATAATTTTTAAAGCAGTTTTTAACAACATTTTTATAAAACAATTTTTACAATTTTCGAAACAGTTTTCTTAATTATTCAAAACAGTTTTAAACTTTTTAAAATAGTGTTTTAAACAGTTTTAAAACATATTTTAATAAAACAGTTTTAAAAAATATTTTTTTAAATAGTTTTTAAATTGTTTTTAAAACACTTTTTTAAAAGTTTTAAAACATTTTTTTAAACAGTTTTTAAATAATTTAAAAACATTTTTTTATAAAACAGTTTTTTATTTAAAACAGTTTTATAAAACAGTTTGTAAAATAATTTTTTAAATATTTTAGCATAAAAATATAAAACAAGCACTTGTAAGAAGTGGCAAATTGTTTGGCAATTAATTCTTCTCCAAATAGCAAAGCAAAATTTGCCCACTTTTCATGCATTAGAGGTGTTATACATAGGCAAATGGGTTGTAGGCAAATTTGTGAATCAAACAGACCAAAAAGTGGGCAAATGCCACATTTGCCCACTGATTTGACATTTGCCATGGCAAATGTGCGAATCAAACGGACCCTAAAAGTCATCTTTAATTATAGATATTATGACATTTTTTAAAGAATTTTTAACTTAGATTACATATTTTGACCCTTTTTAACTTAGTTTAGGAGCGAAGGTAACCCACTAATTTTTTTTTGTCTTCCACGAGTTCCCGCTTCCTCAAAAATTCTCCTCAATCAAGAGTCCCTCTCCCTCACTCACGCTCTCCTCTATCCTCTCTCACGTTGGGCTTCCCCTCCCTCACGATCTCATCTCCATTCTCTCGATGATCTCCTCTCCATTATATCAGTCTCGCATGTTTTCTCTCCTACTTTTGTTTTTGCACTATTTAAAAATTGGAACTCTTGAAGTAGCTCCGCCTGGTTCGCAATCAGAATCAGAAGATCTGGAAATACATATGGAATTAACAACAAATGGATCTGATATTAACAACAATTAGGTTTAAAAAATGCCTGATTTGGGATCTCGGATTTGGTCCTGATCTCGCTAGAGGAGACGAGAGGGGGATATAACATGTTATTCTTCCATCTTGACTCTTGAGAGAGTAGAGGTCGTAGTGCTGTAGACCGATTACTGCATGATTGCATAAGAATCTTTAGGTTGATTAAAACTTCTCACGCTGATTAAAGATGATGATCTGGAAATAAAACTGCCTTTAATATTATTTTCCCCACCCCTGCCTCCTCTACAGAGCATAACTCGCTATTAAAAAATATATTCACACACATTCACACTGAAGCACCGCTAAATTCATATAGAGATAATAAATCTCTTCCCACTAAAATCATCCGACTCAAATAATCAAATTGAAGCCACACACCCCTACTTATAAGATGACTATTGTATGAATAAAATATTGTAAGAAAATAGTAGTTAGAAATGTATCTATTTCAGAGTAAATTGACGATTTTGTTTCTCCCCTAGAGAAAAATGCCAATGTTGTTGCTTCTTCAGTGCAAAATGATAATGTTGCTTCTTCTTGCACATTGTTAAAAATACTGTGGATTGTAGTGATAATCACATGACTCATTGAAATTAACAAATATGTCTTTATTATAATGTATCCTTATAAGTGTGAAGCTCTGCCTGGTTCAAGGGGAGCCACGGCCTCCCCCAAGTTCTTTGAAATCCTTTCAAGTATATATGCTCTTTGTTTACTTATTAAAGAAAAAAGATACTTTTAGTTGAAAAGCATGTGTTGTCATGCCATCATTATTCATCTCAGAAATGACACTGCATCTCTTTTGTTCTGTTCTATCGCTTAGGTTGGCTGTTTGTTGAGCTCTTAAAATATATAGATAATTGCCTATTTGACCCCTACAGTAAAATGAACCAATATAGAAATTACTGACTTACGGAAAACTTGATATACTTCACATGTTGAATCAATATTGGAGTTTACAATTTCAAATTATATATTAAATACTTATTTAACAAAATATTTTAGTCAAATATATCTGTTCACATATTATACACCCAAAAGTAATATTTGAAAAGCGTGTTTTAAGTCAAAAATCACAATTTTTAAATTGCACTTTTTAGAGTGCAATATATTCACAAATAAGTTAAAAAGTGCAATATTTTGTCAAATAAGTATTGAAAGTATGATTTTAAAACAAAAAACTTTGAATATTTCTTATATTGATTCCCAAGATATATGTCTCCTCTTTTATGTTGCATCTCATATCCCACCTCAATTACTTTTGAATATTTTATGTGAAATTTTTAAGATGAATTTATATAGTATATATTACTGGGGAAGTGAAAATCAATAACACATGTTTTATTTATGGATTCTGATTGAATACACACCCATTATTTTTTGAACCTGGATAGCACCTGCTCCTTTTTTTAGTCTGGACCTTAGTAGAGGCTTTCAATTTGGTCTATAAGACCTTATTTCATTTTTGGGTTCCTTTTGGGATTTGATATTGTGACAGTTGATTTGGTATAAAAACGCTGTAATATTCATCTTCAATGACATTATAACAGTTGATTTTAGTTCAGTCTGAATCTGAATCGGTCTATGAAATATTAATTGACAAACATTTTATTTCTTTCTCTGAAGACATTTATATTTCGTAATATTTTTCTTGAATTACAAACACTTTATGGTGGATTGAAGACATCTTTTATTTCACTTATCATGGTTTGAAGCTTCAATTTACTTCTTCAGATTTTAACTCTTTTTGATTATTTATTTAAGCTTGCATTAACTTATTGTCATTCTATTTTAGTTTTTGCCGTCAATTGTTTACAAATATTCACTTGCAAGAATGCTACTAGGGTTTAATTATTTTTTCATTGTATTTTATTAGTGATGAAATGTGGTAGTGAACTTAGGAGTTAACAATTTTTTGTCTCCTTGACCTAAGAAATCAATACTTTCCACTTTAACCTAGGATAAAACAATTGTTTCGTTCATCTTAGTATTAAAATTCATGGCAGTGATCTTAATTACCTCATATAAGACGACCGTTCGATGTTATTTTATACGAAATCACACTTGTACAACTAATATTTACAATCCTTATATAGGTACAATTTGAGAAATGGGAACAGACAAGTCGTGGATATCTATGCATAAATTATCAAACGAGTACTTGCAAGGGGTTGAATATTTACTTAAAGTTACAGAGAGGAATGATGTAAATTGTGAAGCTGTATGGTGTCTATGTACATCATGTGGAAATTATTTTAAATAGAGTTTAAAAGAAATTAAAGGTCATTTATATGCGAACGATATTGATCAAAGTTATCATATATGGATATGGCATGGGGAAGTTGCTCCTAATTCAAATTTCTCACATGTCAACATGGGTGATCCCATCCATCACGATAATTTGGTTGAAATCTAAAAGATGTTGATTATATGGCGGAGATGTTTGAGAAGGTAAATGAAGAATTTATGGGAGATCCTAAATCATTTGAGAAGTTGCTTGATAATGCCAAAAAGCCCTTTTACAAAGGGTGTGAAAAGTTTACGAAGATGTCTGCACTAGTGAGTCTACTTAATTTAAAAGCAAATAGTGGGTGGACTCTACTCAATTTGAAAGAAAAGAATGGGTGGAATCTTACGAGCTTTTCAAATATACTTGAATTATTGGCCCAATTGCTCCCAGAAGATAATGAACTGCCTTTATCTACGAAAAATGCCATACTTTCTTTACTGTAATACATGTGTCTTTTGAGCAAAACTCACATTTTATTTCACTTATTTGGTTACAAAATAGCTCATGAAAGCTGGAAAAAAAACAAAGCTTAATTAGCCATTATGTGCAAGCCAAGTTAAGACGGTCTCATTGAGTTGTGATTGAATTATAAGAAAATGGGTGATAGTTGGGGCAAAAAGCTGAGTACGGATCGCATGCAATTTCTTTATGTAAGGGTATTAAAGGTCAAAATAGCAGATGAAGAGGCGGGTACTAGTTGGTCCATCAATGCTAAGCTTGTGATTGGGACTTGCGCTCTCAAATCCAAGTCCCAAACACTATATAAATATTGGGACTAAGTATTTGCGTTCGACAAAGAAGGCCTCAACTCAAGTTCGTTGGAGGCTTCAGTATGAGTGGAAAAGGTAAAGAAATATGGGGAGAATAACATTTGTAGGGAAAACTGTTTGGGGATCATTTCATTCAAGTTGCAAGAAGTACCCAAGCGAGTCCCACGGGATAGCCCTTTGTCCACCCAGTGGTACATCCTTGAAGGCTCTCCTACAATTGATGTGATGTTGGTTGTGTGGGTAGGGACTCAGACGGATGACTCATTTCAAGAGGCCTGACAATCCGATTCTGGTGGTCTCATACTCGAAACTCAAGCCAAATCTACCTCTCCCAACCTCTGGTATTTGAGGTTAAATGTCATCTAAATCCAAGATTTGTAGCTATCCCATTCCCATCCTAATCCTGAGATCTACGTCAAGGCTCAAATTTTCACAACAAGCAGAACAATAGTGGGCTCATCTACCCCGCCTAGAATGAAGATCTCATTTTTGTTCAGCCGAGCCCTTTTTGATATTAAATGTGGAAGATGTGTCCAATGGGCAATGCGTGGGGCATGCTAAGTTCCCTGTGGCCAGCATTGACAGGCGTACATATGACCATTCCGACACCAGATCAAGATGGTTCAATTTGGTTGCTGATGAGAAATGCCCCTATATAGGGAGGATACATATTCGCATTTGCCTTGAAGGTGGTTATCACGTGCTTGACGATGCTGATCACGTGACCAACGATGTTCGACGACCTGCAAAGCATTTATCCAAACCACCCATTGGATTATTAGAAGTGGGAATCCGTGGGGCAACAAACTTTCTTCCCCTCAAAATCGTAGACGGTACATGTGGCACCACGAACGCCTATGTGGTGGCCAAGTATGGGCCCAAGTGGGTTCGTACCCATACAATCATTGACCGCTTTAACCCACGATGGAATGATAAGTACACATGGAATGAGAAGTACACATGGGTGATATTGATATTGTTGTAAGATTTTTATCTTCAGCGCGGTTGAGTCTCATTCAGGCATACGCTAATCTTGTGTTACCTAGAATGCACTATGTGCGCCCACTGACCCAGCCCAATAAGATATCCTAAGACACACTACTATGAGGATCGTCACAGCTCGACTCGCTCGTTCCGAACCTACTTTAGTTCAAGAAGTGGCTCAGTTAATATTAAACTCGGACACTCACATATGGATCATAAGGAGAAGCAAGGCAAATCGGTTTCGAGTCATTGGGTGTTTGTTAAGAGCGACCACATTTGCCCGTTGGCTTGACCGAATTCAAATATGGGTGCACCCTCCCACAACTGTATTAGTACATCTGCTACTTGTACATGGGTGCACCCTCCCAGAACGAGTCACATCATCTTCCATATTTTCTAACTTTTGGTGTGTTTCTAGTTACTTCAATCACTTAATTTAGGGGTTATATTTAGTTGAACTTTCTATTGTGAGTCCATTATGCTATGTGAACTTTCTAGCCTGCAGGATTAGTCGAAAGCTCTTCAATTTAAACATTTTATGCTGCGGGACAAATTAAGGTAGTTAGAGGTACTTGTCTTACTTTTACAATCAAATGGTAAGTGAACATTAAAAGTATCTATAAATTTTTTAAGTACATTGATATGAATCTTGGTTTTGACTCAAAATTCATGGATTACTAGTCAAATAACTAGTATAACATAGAAATATAAAGAAAAATTATTTGTAGAATTGTGTTGTTTTTTAATTAACACTAGTCCACTTGCTTAGTTCTGATATGCAGAAGTGAAGAACAAGGAAACCTTATGTATGATTATTGAATATATCTAATGTTGTTCTTGTTTTGTTTGGATTTACCATCCTTAATAATAGTTCATTCATAATAGAAGCGAGATCATTGCAAATTATCATCCTTAATAATAGTTCATTAAAATGTTGATACGTAAATTTGATAATGAGTATTAGTCTACACTTGATGACAAAATATGGGCTGCCATGGTGTTGGGCTATTGATAAAGGATTCATAGCCATAATTATGTTAGCTTGAGGGAGTTATAGTGCCTTTAATACCATTATTGACATCTGGGATATTGATGTAATGATTGTCCTTGTTTCTCTAATTCTATTATATTTATAGGGAACCCTTATTTGGCACTCTCATTGCTTTGTTGCACAGAGGCAAACCTGTATGAATCACCATCCACCTAATTTTATGTTGAAATGGGTGCATATTCATTTTGCTAGTGCTTATGCAAAAGCGTTATTAAAGGTGGAAATAAATCGTATGAATTTTTTAATTAAAAGATGTTTATTTCTAGCAATTTCATTTTTCTACACGATGAAGGGACAGTAGAATTGTGGAATTTTCCAGCAATTTCATTTTCTCAGAGGGAGATGGTGGTAGAACAGGGCACTTGCTTCTCTTCGAAAGCTGCAAGAGCTCAACAAAGCTGTGGTCATCTCTACCGTAACAGCAAAACTGAATAAAGAACAACTCTATGATTTCTAGGTAATTTATTCTTGTTTAAATTTTTTAAAATTAACCTATTGACTGCTTGATTAATTATATAAATCTACCCATAGGCTGCATGATTAATTTATGCAAATTATTGACTTATGTACCACTGCCAGTTATGTCTATTATTTCGTTGGTGCATTCAATTTGATGCATGGTTAATGAATATGTGAATCATGGAGTATTATGTTATCTTGCAATGTAGTTACTTTGATGCAAGAAAAATTCAAAGTTTGGTTTTCTTATTCATAGGGTTAATTCTATTGCTGTCATTTTTTTTTAAGATTACCTTGTTGCCTTGTGCCATGGTGCATATTCCTTTCATTATTTGTAAGGTTATTTAAACAACCAATTTCCTTGTTTTTCTGTCATCTGGAGTTCAAAACACAATGTTCCCACTTGACTAAGTTCCCATGATTTTGGAAATGAGTATGTTTCCAGAATTAATGAATGTTGTAGTTAGTGCTATTTGCTTCTAATTAATGGTTACTTTTATCTATGAAAATTATCATTCTTCCTAAAATTCTTATAAGGGGTTGGAGTCATCTAATATTTCATAATGATCGATTGCGTCATTGAGTTAATGATACATCACATATTATGCTGACTTTAGTGTGTAACTTCATAAAAATATTATTATGTAAACAATGTATCACTAATTTGATTAGTATTTCTACTTTTACAATCCAATATACATTTTTATGGTGGTTATTAGTTTTCAGAGTCAGAAAGACATTTTTCAATCCTTAGGTTCTTGTAATAGATTGAGATAGATATATATATAGAGATGGTGTCATTAATATTTTGTTAGTGATAATGATGATCTGCATCATTTGTGTAACATAACCACAATACCCACAGTTTGGAAATGGATCAGCGTCAAATTGTGTAAAAGAGCAACAATATCAAGTCATTACTGAGGGAACCGGATGATGGAGGTCCTTTAACTTTTAGGGACACATGTTGGATTTGGTGTCCCTTATACTCTGAAATTTTATTTAGGGACCATCAAGCAAACCTGATACGCGAGGCCAGAATCCGGTTAGGGTGTTGGAGATTGGGGGTGAGGAGTAAAGTAACACTAAAAACTTATATTTGAAAATTTTTAAGGGTTCAAAGTCCTATACTACTAAAAATTTAAAGCAATTTTAGATATACACATGTTACTACTATTGTGCTATTTTCTAAACGTAAGGGGGCAAGTGCTACCCTTATATACGATGTGGACCTGCCACTCAAACCAGTCACATCATAAGTATGCGTTCAATATACATATGTGAGATTGATGGATTCTACTACTTTATTACATTATTGGTATTTTTCATTAGGAGATTATTTTTTATTCTTCTAAAAGTTTTTTTTTGAATCATAAGTTGTTCGAAAAATTGAAATTTCCTTACAAATTGCATTCAACTTCATGGCATCCGAGTTTTATAAGCTAGAGCTTAATCTTAGGAGTTGAAGTCTCACATATTAAACCACAATCAGTCTATTTGTTAATTCACTATTGTCTCACTTCTGTGATTGCCTAAAAATATCAACGATTTTACTGCATATTTGGGTATAGATAGATAAATAGAGCCTATTTCCCCCTTTCTTTAGTGTTACGTTGATTATGTTGATGGTATATATTGTAGGTACGCATAATATAAGGGAAATGTCACCTTCATGAGCATTGGAGTGTCATCTTTTGATGGATCTACTTTTGGTCTTACTTCTGTTTGAGATATCGTTTCATGTGCTTATGTTGAATACTTGTAGGTGGAGTTCTGGCCAGCTACAATTTCAAGCATAGAACTGGAATTATGCATTGAGGTTGTTTGAATACTTCACTCACAGATATATTACTTGTAATCCAGTCTCAATAATGTGGGATTTTCACTTATCTTTTGCAAAACCTCCATCTCTTAAGTAGGTCATGCACTGCATTTTATTTTGTAGGTTTGGTTTGCGGAAGACAAAATTGGTGAAGGAATCAGTAGAACCAAGAGGGAAGCAAATTTATCTCTCCATACGCTCTTAATATGATAGGTTTTGGCATCTTTTTGGTATTCAAAAATAAGAATAAGCATAGAAATTCCTTAAAAGTTTACACTATTTTTTAGCGTTGCTGGAACTTACTATGACGTAAAGTATTCACTAAATTGATAAATTGACCCATTTTTATAACTCTGTTTAAGTGAGACCTGCGATAAGTGAGACCTGCCACCTTTATACACTTCTAATTTGTAGAACCAAGTCAGATATTGTATTTTTTTATGTAATTCTAATCTGTAGTTAATCATCATATTTATGTATTTCACCTAACAATATCCGACTCGAAATCATTTAACTTCACATCTGTGAGCTAACGTGGCTAGAGGATAGGGGTCCTATTTGTGGATACATAGGAACATTTTGCGTGACTCTTTTTGGCATCTGGGTGATATTTTTTTTAAAAAAATTTATGTGTAGATTATGAATTTGATTACCAAGGAGTCTGATGGTGAGCTATTTTAGGACGTTCTTCCTCGGATTCACTGTTGTGTTTGTGGTGGAACTGCAACAGAGAAGGTTAATGTACCCAAGAATTCTAATGTTTATTTATTTAATTTTGTTTTTAGTGTATATATTACTTAATGTTCTTATATATGAGCTGATTTGGCATCACTTAAAGTCGGGATATATTTACCTAATAGATGAACTGAGTGCTTATCTCAACTCTGAGCAGCGTATTATTGCTTCAAAACTCATAAAGAGGTTTATACTTCACGCGAAGGAGAATGCGTTCATGGTGGAGCACGACTTTATAATGTCAACTTATCTGGCAGATATAGTCATTATATACGAGGGGAATCCGTTCATAGATTGTATTGCAAATGCGCCTCAGTCATAGTTGATTGGAATTAATCTTTTCTTATCTGTAAGCCTCGCAACTATAATTTTACTTGGGGAAACCTCCGTGAACTGTTCATGATTTTACAAAAGTGCCCGTTGAACTATTTTTATTGCAAAAAATCCCCCCATGAATTATGCATTTTGGTTCAAGTAACTCCACTCCCCATAAAGTGTCCATTGTTGTAGCATTTTTAGTTGTGTTATGCTCTATCGTGACAAACATATCTTCTGCCAAAGAAGTTTTTTTAATGAGATGGACCATCAATGGTGGAGTTTAGGATAGATACTTGTTTATTGTTATCATTTAAGATAATTATGAATTAGAGTCAAGATCCCCTCCATGTATAGTTTTAAAAAAAGTTGGACACTCAGGGGTAACTCACTAACTAAGTTAGGTATTGTTATTCATATTATATATATATATATATATGCAGAACACAACTAAAAATGCTAATCTGACTTAGTCTAGTTCTCATATGCAATTTATGTTATTTATAAACAGAATCCATTAGGCTTAGACTATTTCTTCTTGTATTTAAAATTCAAACTCTCCTTGTATTTCTCCCAATTAGTTATACTTGTCATAAAAAAATCACAGTATGCTTGAATAGGGCAAGGGGTTAGCAGTAAGATGCCTAGTTGGGGTTAATATAGACTTGTCGTCTCTTCTTATGCAGAATAGGATATCGAGTCTTAGGGGAATCGACAGTGATGGTGATTCAACAAATCTACCCTTCACGTCTTCTATTTATTTCAGTACCTCGGGCCCTGATTTTTCGCTTAACTAGGCATTGACACCTTCTAATTGTATTGATGATTCGGGTTTCCTGCAGTTACCTGAAGATGTGGGGCAAGAGAACCCACCAAACAGAGCCTTTGTTAAGGTGAGTTGCATTTTTTGCCTTCTTATATGCAAATAATTTTCAAGGTGAGTTGCCTTTTAAGGCGAGTTATCTTCTTTGGCTTCTTATATAAAAATAAGGTGATTTGCCTTCTTATATAGGTTCCAGTACAAAAAAAACTTTTGAACTATTCAATATTTATTTTTTTATTTTTATTTTTAGTAGAAAAGGCTGGCTTCATATACTAGGAAATATCATACAAGGAGTTCACTCAAGTGTACATCCACACATAGATGATCCTCATTCAAGTTGAAGAGGGGAGGGTACAAGAATAGGTGTGATCAACTTTCAAAATATGAGAGCTGAAATTAATTACCAAGTTCACTCTCTAAAATTTCACATTTACAAGACGAAGAGGGTTCAATTTTATAAGAGGCTAGGTAGGTATGAGTGCCATTATTTGGTTCCTGATAATTCCCATGCACTTTTGTATCTCAGTATAAATGGGGAGGTTCTGTGAGCAACAAGGTTGCAAACTTGCTGCTGTTGAATCCAGTATCTGTGCCACATCAATAGACAGAAACTGTTATTCCATACATTTCTGAATCATGAGCAAAGTAGCTACACAATGACTTATTAGTTCTGAAGGGATTGGTTCTTCATTTATGTTTGACACGTTCTTCAACTTGGAATCAGATGCCTCAAATGAAATAAAAGGCCTTGAAGTTAACTATTCTTGAGAAGAAAAACTACCATGAATAGGATGTCTCACAGCCTCCATGCATGAATCATCTATCGAAACCCTATCATTCATATAATCTATAGCCTCCTCAATATTCTCGACAGTATTTCCCCCACCCTTCAGTGATGACATTGCCTACATAGCTGCATTTACCATATAACAAGCCTTTGTTCTTTAGCTTTCAAAAATTTCATTGACATTAGTTCCTGATTCCTTAATGTTACTTAAAGAATGATTAGTGGAGTTTAAAAGGCCACTAAAGTCACCTAAGGCCATGGGCCTCGGTCCAGTAACTGAGAAGTTTCCTTAATACGTGCTCGTTGCCTCAAGCAATACAAAGAAGAAGAAACCTGCTCATTAGCTTCATTTAACTGTACTAGCACAACAACATATTGCTTTTTAAAAGGCTCCAAATACTTAAGAGTACAGTCACCATCTTTTTGGTTTACCAAGACATCATCATGCATTCGTCGTAAATCAAAGGCCACAGCTTCCTTTTTATCAAGAGCTCGAGTGAGCTCAACAAGAGATTGAACATCAGCTTCCTTTTCCTAAAGCTGTGCCAGAGTAGAACGCTGAGAATCTGCCATCTGTTAATTAATGGCAGCTTCCTTAGGTCCAATTTCAGCTTGTGAATCAACATTTGTTGGAGCCACCTTTGATTGCTTTAGTAAATTACAAATGGGATAAGTTCACGAAGACAATTGAGAGGAACTATTGATGTTTTCCACGATCTCGCCTGGAGAAAATTTTGTGTATCCTTCCACCCTTTTCTCTTTAGCCTGCCCATTCATTTTGGGCTCATTAAAGTTCTCAAAGAACTTGTCAACAACAACATGTTTTGCAAGAAACGTAGGCATGTTCTCTACAGGATTTAAGGGCATGTAATTGATATCCATGACAAATTTAACACCTAGCTCAGGCCGATCAAATTGAACCATTCACTTGTCATGATCTACTGTTAAGACACTTCCATCATGAATATATCTTGTTCTCGAATGGATAGAAACAACACGTTGTCTAACTGATAAAGGCCTTGCAAGATCTGTTGGCAGTCTTTCCCTGATACCTGAACGAAGTTCTGTATAATACGTTCTAACAGAATCACGATATTAATTCAGCTTCTCCTTCTCTTCCTTCAGGAATTGCTCTAAAAACCTTTGTGGTTTGCCTATAGAGATTTTTATGACACCCCATTCAACACGAGTTAATCTCGGAACATGACCCAAACCAACATGACACAAGTATTCTACAAACTCTCTTTAATCAAACCAAGGGTAATCAAATGCACTATAGAACCATTCAAATGCACACCATCTCCGCAGTCGTTGATTTAATAGGAAATTAGAGAGTTTCTCCTTAATTTCAAGTCCTCTGTCCTGGATGGAAGAAAATGGAACACTGGATTGGTCCCTTACAATTTTATCGAAAAGTTTTTATCTTTAAGTCTCTGAGGTTTCTCTTGGTCCATCTTATGCCTGCTCCTAACTTTTGTAGGTAAAATAGCATGGTTTGTAATAGGAACCTCTAAAGTCGACAAAGCTGAATCATTTCCTTTCTTGGATCAGTACTTGAAGAAGAACATTCTGGATGTTTGACTAACTTTGGTGAAGCACTGTGAGAAATTCTTTTACCCTTATTCCTAAAGTTTTTCCCTTGATCTTTAATCTCATCCTCTTCCGATTCACTCATTAACTTTATTTTATTCATTTGTGGTTAAGTCATATCTTAAACTCTTTTTATTATTAACAAACCAGGGTCAAACTCATTAGGTGGCTCTGGAGGGACCCTAAGATACCTCTTCACTAGTAGGCCTTTTCTCTAACCATCATATGTTGTAAAACTTACAACCAATGGTAATGGAGATCAAATTCTTCCCCGACTTTGGGACACCACTCAAAGTTTTGAACTTCACCGTTCCCACACTCTCAACAAAACATTTATTAGCATTAGACAAAGACAAGGAACCTTGGGCGTTGGAGTTGAAAATTATGAGTCATCTACATATATCACGATTGACTATCAGAGTCATGTCCATCCTTAAAGCACAATCTCTATATGTTGCCCGACTTCCTGCACTTTGCGATTGTAACATTATTGGCCTTCTCATTCCTTTAGTACCATAGTTATTTAAGGTGTATCTAGGCGCTAATGTCTCTGGAGACTAGGCGCAAGGATAGCCGCGTGCCTGATTGAAGTGAGGCGTACACTACTCAAAATATGCAAAAATTATAAAGGCCATTAGAATACAATATTATTTTTGGTGCACGACTTTTTTAGTTACAAATGCTACTTTGTAAAAATGACTATAGGTGGGCTTTGGGGACATGGACATTCCATGCCAAAGGAAAGATAGATGTTTTAAGGTACATTGGATTTGGGAAAATGAAAAAGGAAAGATGGGCTTATCACTTTGACTAAGATTCCTTAATGTGTTTCATTCAAATTTGGAAAAAACTATTTAGTGACTGGCCTGAGGTAGTTTAAGGGGTTGGGTGGGTGGGTGGGTGCAAATCAGCAGTCCTATGTTTGGTTGTTGCAAAAATAATAGAAACTAATAAAATCTTATATTTCAAATTACATTATAATATATGATTTTAAGTACGCTGATGTACTTGACACAATTATGCCTATCTTATATTAAGAATGATTTTCAAGTTTGAGCAACAATTATATCGAAAGAATTAAAGTTGGATGTATAGTTATGGTAATCAACACATTATTTTCATTTTAGTTTATTTCATTTATTTTGCTTGCACTGCAGCAATGTTTCTGTTTCATGTATTGTAGGAACGAGCTTGATATGGAAGAATTGAGGATTCCGGTCAGATGCATAAGGCTCATCCTTCTTGTTCCAAAAGTATTATCTTTGTAAGTTTAATTTTCATAAAAATTTGACAATGTCACTCTTGTTTTCACCCATTCTTAGTTCCAGTTTGATAAAATGCACGTGAAACATTAAAATGGACTACTTTGAAAAGTTGTGTTCTCGTACATGTCCATGCTTTCCTTTTATATATACGCTTTCACTACTCTGTAAGGTTAAATTGGTTATTGCAATAATACCTTCTTTGTTTTTTCATACGAGAATCAAATATTGTTAAATTAGTAAGTATAGAGAAATGCATACTCCGCGTAACTCATAATTTTGAATGCTAACGAGATAAATCAACAGGTTCGGTGACTCTTACCATCTAACTACAGAGGGATGGAAGAAATAATATAAAGTCTTATTATAGTTGTCTAAAAGCAAGGATGGAAGAAATTATTTTTAAGGTTGAGCATCAATTACCTGAAGGTGAGGATAATCTTATTTGACTCTTTTTAATGTGAAATGCATCAAAAATATCAATGCGTCAATGGCTTATTTTCCCTATTAGTGAATGAAGTAAAATTTGAATTTGTTTGATAAATTGGGTCTATTTGAATATTGTTGAAGTTTTTTTTATTTCTTAAACAAGGCGGATAGTCCTATAAACAAAGGAAACTCTGCCCAATTTTTTAAAAATTATTTACAATTAATTATTTTATATAAAAATCTTTTCGACTAACATTATACACGACATAATACTTTGAAAAAAACTGAAATTTATATGTTTTGTTTTACATTGCATTAGAGATTTATATATGTTATTTTGAACTTATACAGGAGAATTTAATTAGAGGCATGTGAAAGACATATCATTGCTAGATTAGTGGCATGTGGTTGAATTATTATATTATTTGTAGAGTATACAACCATAATCAATTCATTGTGGGGATTTTGTGTTGTGTGCTTAACTCCTTATATTTTATTTTATAATTGGGACAAAAAAGATACACAGAGATGCATTTGATGAGGATAATAGGTCTCTAATGTGGATAACCGCTCGAAAATCTAGAAATAGAGAATATCAAGAATATGCGACCAAGGAAGTTGGTGAAAAGATTGTGAGTTTCATTCAAAAGTTAAGAAAACATAATTTTTTTTATATAATCTTTATAAATTTGGACATATACTACCTAAGAGGATTGAAAAGAATATGATTTAACATCATCATCATCATCATCATCATATTCCTTGCCTTAAAGCCATCATATGAGGTCGGCCACATGGATTCTCCTTTTCCATTCTAATCTATTTTATGCATCATTATCATTCAAGTTTAAAAGAATATGATTTAACAACACTCTTGATAATTTGCTTTATTGTAGGACGCTTTGAAGAAGCAAGTCCATGTGGGAGCTTATTGAGGTTTATATTATATGATTTGGAGCTTTTGAGGTGTCGACACAATTTCGCGAAAGCTAAAGGAAGACTCATGCATTTATGCGTGATTTTTGGATGTAAATTTTTTTGGAGACATTTTTTTTAATGATGTACATAGTGGCTATATCAAGTTATGATACATGTAGTAGGCCATTATTTTTTTGTGATTAATGTAGATGGTGGGTATATCTATTTGTGTCCCACTAGTTTTTTTATATGGACAAATGACTTGGTCAGGTAAATTTTTTATGGATGTGACTTCGAATAAAAAAAAATTCAAGGTTGTTTTTATATTACTATGAATTTTGATTTGTGTTTAGATTTATTTGTCAACTATGACATTAATATTAGTAATTGTTTTTTTATTATATGTTTAATTTATAACCATTTATATTAAATCCTCACGTGATGTAATATTTTATCACCTTTTTAAGTATTCGAAAATTGTTTATCATGACGCTTTTTAAATCAAATATGACATCCTATAGAGTATATTATGACCTTTTTTGTAGTAGATATGACAGTTTTGAAAAAAAAGTCATATATAATCGTTACCTAATATGACACTTTTTATGGGTATCAATTATGACATCCAAACTTATGATGTTTTTTATTTAAAAAAAAGTGTCGTAAAATGTGTTTTATGACCCTTAAAAAAGTCATAAAAAGGCATTTTTCTTGTAGTGAAATGGTCACTTGAGCCACAACAGTCGAGCTACCTTAACACTTACCTGTTCGAAGGAACCTCCTCGAGATACTTATGTCTTGTAACTTGGTCCCAAAATAACTCTTAACCAACAAATAGATGCCAAGACACTCGAGCCACCTATCAGCCGAGCAACCTCGAAACAGATACCAGCCTGCCTGCCTGATGTTACCAGATACTTGACAAATTCATTATTTAAACCACTTTTTGACGTCATAACGTCTGGCATTTAGGGACTCGAAAATGTAGAACTTAAGTGGGCTTATCCTTAGGATGGCAGGCCTAGTTCACCAAACCTGACCATTTAGCCATCCTCAAGTAAGTCTCAAGCTGACATGTCATGTCTCTCATTAATGCCCACAATACTTCCAGCCAATAGAATGGATTCCCGCCAAAACTATGAGATCCCATGCATCTAATGCAATATCTTGTGCATTTAATGCACCCAATCAGACCGATCGCAGTCAAGCTTACTCGAGCAGCCTTACCCCCCATATATACACTAGATGAACAAACTAGGAGGAAGAGCATTCTGAGCTTGGAGTTGCTATCCAAATTCCTCCACAGTCGAGAACCATCGAGAGAATATTAACTCCCCACACTCATCTAATACACTCGTCATTGAGCATTAACTGAGCTTGAAGTTCCAGCCTTGCCTTCATTGTGCCTAGATTGCTTGTTCTTTCTCCCTCCGACCACACTTCTTGCTGGTCCCATCTATTTATTATGCTTGTCATGTATCTTTTGTGCCAATATGCTATTTAATATAAGTCTGAACATTGAGTTCTCTTGTCTCTAACTCACCTATGGCCACTTCCAACATTTAATACTTAACGGTGTTAATCTTGGTCTTGATAAGGGGTTACGCCTCACTTAATACTAACTATATTTGAAGAACCCACATCTTACATTTGGCGACTCCGCTGGGGAGGTATTCTCTTTTGAAAGATGCCAGAGGATAACACCGCTAGAGTCATCGACTTTGACGCCATACAGCGTGAAGAAAAGGCAAACAACTCTGCGCCGTCTGATGGGGCGAGAGTGGCAAGGGCAGAGTCGAGCATACCTAGCATTGGCATTACGAAAATGACGCCCACGCAAGAGGGAATAGGCCCGACATAAATGAAGGGACTGATGGGTTTGTTTGCAGAGTTCATTAAAACTCTGACAGCCCAGGCGATGTTGGGAGCTCCCATAGGAGTGATCACTTTCACTACACCACCTGCAGCTATACCAGCTCCTACTATTCCAGGAGGCGTGGCTGCACCAGTTTTTAATAATGCCTTCCCCACCACTTGAACACCCTTGGACAGTATGCCCCTACCATGGTTCCACCCATGACAACGGGGCCATTACTGCAAGGTGGGGGAGCAACTTCAGCGGCCCCAATCGCAATAGCCAGCTAAGGAGTAAGCATACTAGCTTCAACGATCCCGGTGGTAACAACATTGCAGCCAACTAGACCTTCATCATCCAGCTTGGTGGAAATGAAGAAAGAGCTGCTAAAGTTCATAGTTGTATCTAAAGGATATAGTTCTTCGGTGTACGATGACTTCCACACCCCCTACCCAGAGGAATACAATAATGAACCCTACTCACTAGGGTATATCCCATTAATTTTTTAGAAGTGCACGGGGAAGTATACTTACCCCAAGGATCATGTGAAGAGGTTTATCGAAAGTCTTGGGCCCATTGCAACGACAAAAAGCTAAGGCTGAGGGAATTTTCAAAATCCCTGATAGAGAAAGCCTACACGTGGCATTCCCACTTGGGCCAGGTAGTGTACGCTCTTGGGAAGAATTGAACGTTTTGTTTGTGCAAAAGTTCTTCTTGACTGAGGATGAGTTTACACTCACCCAGCTCGCACGTGAGAAACAAAAGCCGGGGGAGGACGTTGTGGCTTATATCAGGAGGTTTCGCGAACGCTCTCTGGATGTGAGAGAGGAGACGCGAGAAGACAAACTTCTATAAGCGTGTGCATAGGGCTTGCTACCCGAGTATATATGTCATATGATTAACGAAACACAAGAAGGTACGTTCGCACCATTTTTAAAAGAAGAAAGGAATATCGCTTTAGTGGTAAAGCCCGTAGTACCCCCGCCTATTTTGCCGAGTTTACTAATCAGACCAACGGTTACCTCGGGGAGGGGAATACCCTCGAGGGTCAACTATACGGATGGTGCAGACAAAGAGGAAAGTAGTGACGACTGAGGAGGTAGAAGGGGATGAAATAATAAGAGAAGGTTCAAAGACGAAGAGGATCCTCCCTAACTACCTTGTACGATGGAACAAGCCTTAAACCTTTATGATCTCATGGTCCGCAACAAAATATGCAGGCCAGTTAATGTTAACACTGCACAGCTCTCACAGGAGGATAGGGAGAAACCTCATTATTGCGCACTCCATAACAGGGTAAACCACCCTACCAAATTGTGTTTTTCACTAAGGAGGTTGATTGACCGTCATGCGAAGAACGAAGACATTGAGTTGCCACAGACTAATGTAAACGATGACCCTCTACCACTTCATGGAGCCCATATAGCTAGCGCTTTAATGAGGAGGCCAAGCGGTTGGTGATGGAATAATGGTTCGAAAGGAGTGACTAGGATGGCTCCGAAGAGTCTCTAGAATAATGCACCTTTGAGTTGTCTCAGCTCCGTTTGGGTGACGAGATTGAAGGGGTAGAGGACCAAGAGAAAGGAACATACGATCCCATTGAGGGACTCAATAGGCAGTTGGGAGCCTGCTCTCTAGAGGAAGTAAACGTAGTAATAGCATACGATGAGGCTGCGTATAGAGATGTGGATGAAGTTTATGAGTTAGAATATGGCCAGGTAGACCCATGGATCAAATGTGCGGCGGTTGCTCGCTCGCCAAAGTTCGGAGATTCTTCGATCAGGTCGGCCTTCCTGAAGACTCCCGGCTGGAGGTCACGCAAGCTATCTTGGAGATCACAAAGAAGAATATATCATTACACCTAAAATGAAAAGGACCTATGGCTAAACTTATGAGGAGGTATCTCTCAGAAGTCACATTCTCGTAGGCTGATAGACTGATCAGGTATCCCCGCAACAGACCCTTGTATGTTACCGCGTCAGTAAATAATTGTGTTTTCTCACGAGTCTTGTTGGACGGAGGGGCATCCATCAATATAATGCCCATTGGATCCTTTTATGCTACTGGGCTGTCAAAAACAAGGACATTGACCCATTCGTTGGCAATATCAGGGTATGACAATCAGTCTTCCAAATCGATGGGTTATGTTAATATTGGCATCACGATGGTAAACATAACTTCCCATATTAAATTCAACATCATGAATTGCGAGTCGTCATACCAACTATTGGTGGGTAGGGTAAGGATGCACAACCACAAGTTGGTACCCTCCACTTATCATCAGTGTGCTAAGGCAAAGATAAAGAGTAAGGAGGTGGTGATTCGAGCTACTAAGAAACCTTTTGCAAAGGAGGAAGCTCACATGGTGGATGAAGCTTTTTATACTGATCTTGCCGAAGAAGCTACCACGATAACAAGGTATATCGGGGGGATAAGGATCCCGTTAACTCGAGAGAGGGTGCGGGCACCTGCTCGAACAGCTGCAACTTACGAAGAAAAGCACAAACTGGGAGCGGTGAGCCCCCTAGTCTATCAAGATAGCTCCGTAATCGAATGACCCCACGCATTGAACCTATTGAGAACCAAGTCCAAACGCAGAGTGTTCTTAGCAGACGAACAGTGAGAGAGGTGGATGAGAATCATAAGAAGAGGCCTTTTCAGAATCAAGTGGTCCGGTAATGCAAACGGGTGGTTTTGCCTAATAGTAGAATTATGAGTGGGTAGCCGAGAGTCTGGATGATGAAGTTGACCCGGTCTATGAATGCTTCCTAGTGGATAACTAGGGGCAATGCTTGGTAATTGATAACTCTAGGGTACAACCATTTGTGGAAGAGCCAGAAGAAGAATAAGAATGCATGAAGGATAGCCCCAGGACACAAATCCAAGAGCTGGAGAAGGTCGACTTGGCTAGAGATGGTGAGGATCCAAACCCTATTTTTATCTTGAAGGACTTAGAGGGATATCCTCGAGATGAACTGATCAAGTTGTTGTTGGAGTTTAAAGACGTCTTTGCATGGACGTACACCGAAATGCCTAGAGTAGACAAGGAGGTGAGTTGCCATAAGTTAACCATTTTACCCTCAGTCATTCCGGTGAAACAGGCCACTCGAATGTACAAGGTGAAGTTTGATCTAAAGATTAAGGAAGAAGTTCAGAGCGGACGATTTCATAATCCCAATCCAACATCTGATCTGGCTCTCTAGCATTGTACCCGTGGGAAAGAAGGACAAGATCCAAATCAGAATATGCGTAGACTTTAGAGACCTAGACCGGGCATGCTCGAAGGATGAATTCTCGTTGCCTTCCATTGATAGCCTGGTCGATGCAACAACAGGCCATGAGATGTACAATTTCATGGATGGCTATGTGGGATATAATCAGATAAAAATGGATCCGAATGATAAAGAGAAGAACACTTTTTGAACGCCTTTGGGAAATTTCATGTACACAGTCATGCCTTTTGGATTGAAGAACTCAGGGGATACTTACGAGAGGACGGTGATGGCCATCTTCCATGAACTTTTTCACAAGACCGTGGAGTTTTATGCTGATGATTTGGTAATTAAATCCAAGAAGGAAGGATCCCACCTAGACGATTTGAGGAGGGTGTTTACTCGCTGCAGGAAGTACAAATTGAAGATGAACCCTCTCAAATGTGCTTTCGGGGTAATAAGTGGAAAGTTCTTGGGGTTTGTGGTAAATCGTCAGGGGGTACAAATGGACTTGGACAAGCGATGATCCATCCTTGACATGCCGAGACCAAAATCAATAGAGTCGCCAAATGTAAGATGTGGGTTCTTCAAATACAGTTAGTATTAAGTGAGGCGTAAACCCTTATCAAGATCGAGATTAACACCGTTAAGTATTAAATGTTGGCAGTGGCCATAGGTGAGTCAGAGACAAGAGAACTCAATGTTCAGACTTATATTAAATAGCATATTGGTACAAAAGATGCATGACAAGCACAATAAATAGATGGGACCAGCAGGAATCGTGGTCGGAGGGAGAAAGAACGAGCACTCTAGACACAATAAAGGCAATGCAGGAACTTCAAGCTCAGTTAATGCTTAGTGATGAGTGTATTAGATGAGTGTATTAGATGATGTTCTCTCGATGGTTATCGATTATGGAGGAATTTGGGTAGTAATTCTAGGCTCATAATGCTCTCCCTCCTAACTTGTTCATTTGGTGTATATATGGGGGGCAAGGTTGTTCGAGTAAGCTTGCCTGTGATCGGTCTGATTGGGTGCATTAAATGCACAAGATATTGCATTAAATGCATGGGATCTCATGGTTTTGGTGGGAAGCCATTCTATTAGTTGGAAGTATTGTGGGCATTAATGAGGTACATGACATGTCAGCTTGAGTCTTACTTAAGGATGGATAAATGGTCAGTTTTGGTGAACTAGGACTTCCATCTTAAGGATAAGCCCACTTAAGTGCTACATTTTCGAGTCCCTAAATGCCAGATGTTATGATGTCAGAAAGTGATTTAAATAGTGACTTTGTCAGGTATCTGGTCACATCAGTCTGACGGGCTGATATCTATTTCAAGACTGCTCGGCTGATAGGTGGCTCGAGTGTCTTGGCATCTATTTGTTGGTTAAGAGTTATTTTGGGACCAAGGTGCAAGCCATAAGTATCTCGAGGAGGTTCCTTCGAACAAGTAAGTGTTAAGGTGGCTCAACTGTTGTGGCTCGAGTGACCATTCATTCTCAATGAAGTTTTGCCCAAGTGTGCCAGGAGGGTTAGTAATTGTATTCCCAACGTTGCATTGTTCTTAATCCTCCAAACCATGTCCTTGCGATATTCCCAAGAGGAGGTTGATCGATAGAGCATGTTAGCTCGCACATGCCCTATCAGGCATGGTCCCTCATAGGTACCAAACAACCTCACTCAAAATTCATTTATAAGATCAAGTAAATGCCACAGTATTCTATTACTTATTACAAACTATTGTCATCCATGTGACTTTGATCTACGAATTGGATCTTTCGAAGGTAAATTGGAGAATCTGCGAGGTGGGTCCTTCGATCTGCTTCTGTGAAGGCTCTTCGAGGTGGGTCCTTTGAGCCACTTCTATGAAGGATCTTCGAGGTGGGTCCATAGGGTAGCCTTCCTTCTCTTTGTTTGTGAACCATTCAATCTCCTTGACTAAGTTAACCACCCTTTAGTGGGGACACCCGAGTTTCAATATAGTGGCTCTATTATTCAACACAACTTTCCTAATACCCAACCCTCCTTACCTCTTAGGCCAACAAATAACGTCCCACTTCACCAGGTGGATGTTTTTATAGGTGTCTTTATCTCCCAGTGGAAGTTATGATTAATCCTATCAATCTCCTTACAAACACTCACCGGGAAGGTAATAGTCTGAATATTATAACTCGAAATGACAGGGGTAGTGGCCTGAATGAGCATAGCTCAACCCGCCATGGAAAGTAAGTTTGATTTCCACCTCGCGAGCTTCCTCTTCATTTTATCGAGGTTGTCAGTGAAGATACTCTCTTGCACACGCGCCATTAATGAGAGGGGTTCCCAAATACTTACCTAGGTCACTGGTGAGACTCATAACACAAATGTGAGTAAGATCAAGAGCCTCCCTCTTGGGGACATTAGGGGACCCAAAAATCTTAGACTTAGCAAAATGAATGGTCTGGCCAGAGATATGGCAGAAATCTTTCAGAGAATCCATAACCGAATAGCAATCGGAGTTAGAAGCCTGAGTGAACAAAAATAAGTCATCAGCAAAGAAGATATGGGAGATAAAAGGCCCCCCGGGGAGGCTCTTAAACCTTTCTACTCTTTATTGTCAACATTCCTTGAAATGTCACATGAGAGATACTCCATGTATAGGACAAAAAGGTAGGGAAATAAAGGATCCCCCTGACGCATCCCCTTAGAAGGTCTAAACGAAGGAAGAGGGTTGCCCTTCCAGAAAATGGTCGTACTAGAGTAGGTGACGCAACTCATAATGAGATCGATTAGGTTAGCACTAAACTCGAAAGCAATGAGAACCTTGTGAATGGAATTCTAGCTAATTTTATCATAGGATTTTTTAAGGTCAATTTTGAAAATCATCCCACCCAACTTCCTTTTCTTATTCTGAAGTGCATGGAAGATTTATTGGGTAATAATGATATTATTCATTGTCTGTCTTCCTGGGATAAAGTATGCTTGGTACTAGCTAATGGTTTTCATAAGAATGGGTCTGATTCTATTCACAATAACCTTGGACCTCGGATAAAATCTTATACGTGACATTACAAAGGGTAATGGAGCGAAACTGACTAATGGTTTTCGGATTATCGATTTTAGGTATTAGGGTGATATGACTCATGTTCATGTGATCAGGCACGCTCTCCTCAACAAATCTCTTTCTAACCACCTCCTCAAGGCTCGGGGCAACCGTATCCCAAAAATTCTAGAAGTACATGGATTGGAAACCATCAGGCACGGGCGCTTTAAGTGTTTTAATGCTAAATAAAGCTCTCTTAATTTCATACGCATTAACCTCGTAGTTGAGATTAAGTTTGTCCTCATTGCTAATTTTTGGAAGAATTGAAGTATCAAAACTCTCAGCACTACCAGTACTAATCGACTCGGAGAACATATGCATGAAATATTCATTTATGTGATTTCCTATGACAATAGGATCGCCGGACCACTCACCATTTATAAAAAATCTCTCAATTTTATTTCTTGTTCTCCTAATAATGGTAGAGATGTGAAAAAATTTAGTATGTTTGTATCCCTCCACTAACCAGTGCACTCTAGATTTTTGTTTCCACAAAAGTTCCTCTTCCCTAAGGATAAAATTATACTCATCCCTAAGGTCACTCTCCAAACAATCCAAGTTATGAGAGAATTTGAATTGTTGAGCCATTTGAATCCCTTTAATACGATTTAAAAGCCGCCTTTTTCTTTGAAAAATATTGCCATAAACATTTTTATTCCAAAACATGGCATTTTGAGTAACCGTTTTAATATTACAGTCAATATTAGCCAAGGTGTGCCAACTATTTTTAACGAGAACATCGGAATCATACCTCTCAAACCAAGTAGAAATAAGTCTAGAAGGTTTATTATAGTTCTTTGGGAAGAATTTACCTTCCGTGTAGATGAGCATAGGGCTATGATCTGAGGCCGTTCTAGGCAAGTTGCCCATGACCGCTTTCAGGAACTTAATCCTCCAATCGACATTAGTCATGAATCTGTCAAGTTTCACCATCGAGTTCGTGAACCTCGGCAACTATTAGTCCACATGAGTCTCGGCCCCGTGCTGCTAAGTTTCTATAATTTACACCCGTCAATGTTTCTCGCGAAGTTTTTGAAATAAATTTCCGTTCTTAAGTCTTATTAAATATTCAAATATTAAATAGGTCATATTTCTAATTTTTAGAATTTTTGTTTGACCTATACATCCTTCCACAACCACTTTCCCATAAGTATTTGGATGAATTTTTTTAAATGGTTCAATGTTTTTCCTCGTCAAACTTCAAAAAGTCAAAACTTTTGATTTACACATCAGTTTTTCTTAAAATTGATATTTTTGAAATCTGATTGAGATCTATTAAACAAGAACAATTGCCAGTATATGATTTTGATTAACTTTGCCAATAAATATCTACACTGTAATTGAAATAGTTGTTGTAGGGAAATATTTACTTTGCTATTAAAATACATATAAGAAAATTAGATGAAGTAAAATACAAATTGGATTGAAAAGTAAAATTTATGATTTGAAAAACTAACAATCAATGCTTGGACATTAGAAGTTTACACTGTTAGTATACTATTTATTGTCATAAAAAAATATTTAATTTACAATATATAATAGAATTTGTGATGAAATGAACACGAATTAATCTCTAAGACCAAATATATATATATATATATATATATATATATATATATATATATATATATATATATATATATATATATATATATATATATATTGTGACAATAAACATTTACAATATTAGTAAATATGTACATGTCAAAATATATATTTGATCTACTATTAATATATAAAGACGAAAAAAAGAAAAGGATATCATCAAATTGAAAGGATATATTTACTGCGAGACTTCTAAATAAATTAAGAAAAAATTTATTATGTGTAAAAAATTATGCCAAAAGAAAAGTGAAGAGAGCATAAATGTTTATTGTAGGTGAATTAAATATACAATATTGTAAATTACCAAAGTATGCAAGAAGTGTTGTGCATATGGGTAACATAACACATGGTAAATGGTGTTCAACAAGTCGGCCTTGTCTACGTCCATGGGGAGAGAGTGATACTTTCTTTAAAGTCAAAATAACAACTTGGAGTGTTGGGGTTAATACTTGAGAGTCCAAGCCAAGTTTACATGGTACTATGATTGATTATCAACACGTTCCCCCCTTGTAGTAGGGGGTGTCTTATATATAAAAAATGATGAGTCGTATCTATGTGATGATAATCAATCATAAAAAATGATGAGTCGTATCTATGTGATGATGCTAAAAATTATGATCAACTCAGTTAATGAAAATAGTGTATATATCAGTGAATTGTTTAGGATACGATCATTAGGCATAAACAGTAAATAAGAGATATAAAATACTATAAAAGGATCAAACATAAGATTTGAGTGGGTAGGCCTTAATTGGCCTACATCCATTGTAGATTGAACTTATTTATCACTAAATGTGTTGAAAATACACTATTATTAGGGTTTGCAAACTCTCTTTCTCACTTTCTCTCTCTAGAATTCACTTCTACAGAGTAACAATGCAATATGAAATGACCCGGAGTCTAAGTTTCTGATTAGTTACCTTTTATAAATATATTGGGGTGTAATATACACCCTAAGTCATAATATACATGCTCAACCTCACTAGTGTCGTCATATGTCCTTATAAAAGGTGCATTGGAATGCATGATTATTCCATCACGTGTTATGTTGTTACTTGCTCATGCTGATGGGAAAATAAATAACCAAAATGCCCTTTTTGGCAAAATATACACTTTTCATGCTGTTAGACATGAAGCGGTTGACCTTGTTATGGCTGAGGGTAGACAACCGAGGTACATTAGATGAAAGTAACCTTTACCTCATTTATATATAAATTTATCCTTATGATCATCAATTACCCCAGGCTTTAATATTTTGAACAACTTTGATTGCATTGGAAGGTTTGACGCTACATTTGACTCACTATGTGTTTTAGTTGAGGGTGAATGGGTTAAATGTAAATAGGTCAAAGGTACTAAGGGACCTAAAAAGTTTGAACTAAGGATCCATAAGCTGAAAGAGTCGAGGAACCATAAAATGTTGAAGCCGAGAGTCCATAGGCCGAAGGAGATGAAGGATCCCAAAATTCTGAATCTAAGGCTCCATAAGCTGAAAGAGCTAAGGGATCCCAAATGTCAAAACCGAGGGTTTATGGGTTGAAAGAGCTGGGGGACCAAAAATATTAAAATCTATGGTCCATGGTCCGAAGGAGCTACGGGGACTTAAAATGTTAAAGTCAATGGTCCATAGACTGAAGGAGCTGAGGGACCTCAAATTATTGAAGGCAATGGCCCACTAGCCGAAAGAGCAGAAGAACCTCAAAATATTAAAGTGGAGGATCCATAGGTCGAAGGAGACACAGAATCCCAAATTATTGAGGCCAAGGGTCCATAGGCCAAATTGTTAGGTCCAAGGGATTGTTGTTTAATATTGAGATTGAATATTTTATCTTATAGATAAAAAAAACCTTGTCATCCATATTACATTGCTTACATCTTCCAAGACACTAAGTTTCGCATGTGAGGCCCAATCCATTGCCCTATTTATAAGGTTGAGTTCCCATTCATTTTTTATTACCTAAAAACTTCTCAATGTGATACTCTCTCTTTATTTCTCTCTCTCTCTCTCTCTCTCTCTCTCTCTCTAGAATTCTCCTAAGAGGTTCAAGGCTTTAGAGAGTAGTTTTCAGCATTCTTCTCCTTTGTTAACTTTTGTGGTAAGAAATGGCTTTTTAAATCGATAAAATTTAGTTATTCATTACAATTTTTTTCTTGCTATTAAAATCATGGATAAGAAATTTAGAATTGTTTATTCTTGTCCTTGAGCGAGTTCTTAAACTTTTCTTAGTTTGATGCTTAGTTTGCCTGTTCTCAATACTACTTTTAGTTTGTTAATGCCCAATATGTTAGAAGAGTTTTTTTTAGAATTTCATAAGTCTTTAGCTGAAGAGACCCTTCATGCTTAAGAAGTAGCCAAAGAGTATTTTAGGCTGACTCCGTTATCATTTATCAACACCCAAACCCCTCATTCATAGTTATTTAAGAATATAATTTGAACCTAAAGATGTTTCAACCATTCCCCGTCGTTCAAGTGACCTTTATGTAGGAAGCAAAACAATGCGCTCGGGTGAGAACTTTTTTATATCCATTATGGGCAATTATCATGGAAATGAGTTGATCCCTTGTACTGAGTCAAATACTATAACATCTTCTTCTAAGACATTATATAGGTTCAATGAGGTAGATATTGAGTCTTCATAAGATAATTCACCCTATAAGACTCAACCAATCGAATGTTAAGTCATGTCCATCTAAGAGGCATATATATGCCAATGAGGTGGAAAATTACATGGAAGATGAGTCTAGCTAAGAGTTAGAGCATACACCAGTTCTGTAATTAGCCACAGGCTTTTTATCTTTCACTGTAATATTGTACATTCATTTGTTGATGATGATGAGGTATATACGATTAACTTCATGACGGTTAATCTTTAAAAAACACAATCATCCAATTAAAAGGCTATTAGAATACAACACAAGTACAATATAAAACATGTTATGATAGTGAGATGTTCTAAGGCTGGCAAGAGAGCATATAACATGAGGAATGAGAGCGAGATATGTTTATACAAAGGGATCTTCATGTTAGGATTTAAGCTTCCCTTTTACCCCTGCATAAGGGATATAATTTCCAATCTAGATATGGATCCTTCTCAGTTAGTGCCGAACTCTTCAAGAATCATCCTTGACACTATTATTATGTGGTGGGAGATTCATATCGACTTTATGACCATATATATTTTCAGAAGTATTTATATAGCCACCTCGATCAAAAAATTCACAGGGTACTACCTTTTGAGCCCTCATAACCCAAACGTATATTAGTGATATCTCAAACTTCCAATAACAATTAGAAGACAACTTATTTCTTTGTTAGGGTTTCGTGCAAAGTTTTAGCAGATGAAGTCCATGAAGGCCACTATCAGGAACCCTCACGAATGGGGTGTTCCTTTACTTAGAAGTATATCATTTTACCAATATATTTTATTGTTATTATTTTATGCTTTTGACTTCTTAGTCTAACCACATATTTCAACTTGTGTTCTGCAGCTAAAGTTTCGTTCGGCCCAACTTTTAAGCTTGATTGAAGGTTGATAAAGTGATAGATCAGAGGCTGAAAATTTTTGGGCAGTTGACGACTCTTTCCTAGTTAGAATATCCTTATCCTCTAAACTAAATTCGTAAGTGACTTAAATTCTTAGCTTGTCATTCATCCATCATCTTTTAATTTAGACCATACCTTTCTAATGTTTTTGTAGTCAAGAAGATCGTCCAATCGGTGTCTCAGACTAGGATTGTAGCATGCATATACCTAAGATAATTAGAGATCTAGTAGAGAGTTTTGTACCTGGGTAATAACCTTAGCCCGTAGAAAAGGGCAAGAGAAAGGGGATATAAGTTTCTGGGATAAAAATGGCCAATAAGGCTCGTAGGGAGGGTACTGACATGTTCAAAGAGGCTGATAGAAGCATGAGCCTAGTGAAGCCCCTGGATAATGCTAATATTGCCTCGTTTACATATCTTTGGCAAAATATTTAATCCAACACTAATAGCCTTTATGCCAATTCTTATCGGGCTATAGAATTCTTGAAAAACATTATACATGGCTATGATAAAGGTTGCTTTGACAATATGAGCCGAGGCGAGGAGGTAAACTTGGCCATAAATAAAGTTTTTTAGTTTTTCATACATACTTCACTGCACCAAAAGGCTAAATTGTCACCTTTGGGTCATCCAACCTTGTCACAGTCATTGACCGTGACAAAAAAACATGTGTTTTTTATCACGGTCATTGATCGTGACAAGTTAGTGACAACGGTTTGTCACAATAATTGATCTTGACAAGTCCGTTATAAGTACAGTTGTCACGGACTTGTCACGATCAATGACCGTGACAACTTTCGAAAGTTGTCATGGCTAAAGACCTTGACAGGTTCATGACAACTTTCTCAGTAAAAAATCCTACCGCCTCTTTTTTCCCACCGTTTTCATTTCCCCCTTTCTCTCTCTCTCTCTCTCGTGCATGCGCGTGCGCGCGACTGCTCTCTCTCTCTACCTTTTCAGGTGAGTTTTCTCTCTCTCTCTCTCTCTCTATATATATATATATATATATATCACTCTTTCCTTTGTATATGTGTGTGTGTATATGTGTATATGTGTGTGTGTGTGTGTGTATGTGCAGGTGGATGGGTGTGTGTGTAGGTGGATGGGTGTGCGTGTGTGTGTCTGAGTGTGTGTGTGTGGGTGGGTGGGTGGGGGGGGGGAGGGTAGTCCATTCTGAGACTATGTGACACCGTCTCCCCTCACTAAAACAAAAAACCTAAATTGGAACCCTTTAGCCGGCCAACCTTATCACGGTCAATGACCGTGACAAAAAAAATACGCATTTTTTGTCACGGTCAATGACTGTGACAAGGACGTGACAAACACTTATCACGGTCATTGACCGTGAAAATCCTTATAATATTATCACGGTCAAGGATCGTGACACGTCTGTGATAATTTCTTCAGCAAAAAAGCCCTACGCCTTTTTTTTTTCCCCCACCGTTTTTGGTTTTTCGCTCTCTTTCTCTCTCTAAGCGATTTCGAGCTCTCTCTCTAAGGTATATTTTTTTTCCTCTCTTTCTCTTTCATTTCTATATGTGTGTGTATGTGTGTGGTGGTGTGTGATGGGGTGAGGGGGGCAGGAGGTGGTGGGGGTGGGGTGTGTGTGCATGTACGTGTGCGTGTGTGGTGGGGGGAGAGGAGGGACAGGGGACTGGGGGCTGGGAGGGGGGCAGGGTGTGTGTGTGCAGGTGTGTGTGTGTGTGGTGGGGTGAGGGGGTCAGGGGGTGGGGTGTATGTGTGCAGGTGTGTGCGTGTGTGTGTGGAGGGGGGAGGGGACAGGGGGTGGGGTGGTGGGGGTGGGGTGTGTGTGGTGGGGCAATCTCAACAATTGTATAGCTTTAATTGTAACTTTAATTGTATAGTTTTATATGAAAGTAAATTAATAATTAGTGCCCATTTCATATGAAAGTAGGATTGCTCCTCATTGTAAATTAGTAAATTAATAATTGTATACTTTAATTGTTAGTTTAATTGATGAAATGAATTAATTGAGTAGATGAATTGGAATGAGTACGGGATACACATTTGTTGTTGACATTGCTATTGGATTATAGTGAATCGATGTTGGGTTGGTTAGTTTTAAAAGTGGCATGACCACTGGATTATTGTCCATATGAGGGTGGGATTTTTTAAACTTTTTTGAAAATTACTTTTTATATCGAACAATATATATATATAGTATGATAATTAAATGAAATATACTTGAAATTAGATATAGTGCGCATAGATACTAGCCTTCTAGTTCTTCTGCGTACGCATTCAATAGCCCTTAGACCCGTTCGAGAGTCATTACCCCGGTAATGATATCTCTCGAATTGTCCTGTTTGGACAGTTTAGGACTGCATAATTTCTGTATAATATTCTTAGTGGATTAAAGTTGTTACTTTTGGAGGAAGTTCTGCAGTCGTATCCTAATGTTCTCTGGGTATATACTAGACTGACAAGTGTGACTGTTATTTCAATTGATCAATTGAAATAACACTCACACTTGTCAATCTACGTCCTATACTTGGAGAACTACGGGGATATGCTGTCGAATTTTTTTCAAATCGTAACAATGTGCATGAGCTGTTAAGTATATTACAGAAAAATGCGGTCTTGAATGGGATAAGATCACTCACCCTTTAGAGGAGATGGAGGAAATAGAAATTTCTATTATAAATTGAATTAGTATATAAATAAGACATAATTAAATGAAAATACTATAAATCTAAGTTTTGTTTATACTAATCCATGAATATACGCTTCGTACCTTAAATAGGTGATTAGTTGTGATAGCTGTGATGGGATATCCGAAATACAAAGAGTGGATGGGTGAGATAAATAGAACGGGGGATGTGTTTCGCAGAGATGCTAACGAATTTGTGAAATATGCAAAGAGATGTCATAATGATGAAGTGTTTCTGTGTCCGTGTGCTAGGTGTAAGAATGGTAAGGTGTTTGAGTGGAAAACAGTTGAACTACATTTGTTAAGATCGGGTATGCAAGATAGTTATCGATTTTAAAGTTTTCACGGTGAATTGAAAGTTCCTTTTATCCCCGACCAACCTTCACAACAACCTTTAACAAGTAGGATAGATGTAGAGGGGGACGACGTAGATCATAATATGTTAGAGAATTTAGTTGATGATGCGTACGAAGTTTATGAAGCAGAAGAGAATGAGGTTACTGATGATGTAGAAGGTTCAAGTGCTCATGAAGATATCATGATAAAACTTGACTATGACTGCCAAAATTTACAATTTAAGGCGACCCAATCGTTATACTCTGGTTTTGAGAAAGATCAAACAACTTTACATGCCATGGTTGGTTTGCACAGTTTGAAGATGTAATACGGTTTGTCTGGCAATAGCGTAACAGGAATTCTGAAATGGGTGAAGGGTTTATTACCCAAGGAGAATACACTTCCAAATAACTATCCTGTTATGAAGAACAGTTTGAAAGGTTTGGGAATGAAGTATAAATCGATTCATGCTTGTGTGTATGACTGCATACTATACCGAAAGGAGTATGAAAATCTCGATCGTTGTCTCGTATGCGATGAACCTAGATATGTCCAATCTACTAGTAAGGAAGACACAAGCTCAAAAGTGCCTCAAAAAGTATTGAAATATTTTCCTGTTGGGCTTAGATTAAAGCAATTTTTCACAGTACCATGGATAGAAGAGGCAATGACTTGTCATGCTAGGGCATAAGTAGGGGGTAATATCATGCGTCATCCTATTGATTCTACTGCCTGGAGGAGGATGAATTATGAGTATCCCGATTTTGCTCTAGAACAATGCAACATTCATTTGTCTATATCAACAGATGGTTTTAATCCATTTGGATATCTAAGCACCAATCAAAGTGTATGGCCAGTGATCCTAGCCCCACTTAACCTCCCTCCTTCACAGTGTATGAGACCTGAATTTTTGATGATGGCTTTATTGATACCTGGGCCAAAGGCACCAAGTGATGACATCAACGTCTACCTGGCTCCTTTGGTAGAAGAATTAAATAAGTTGTGGTAAGAGGGTGTGCAATCATTTGTCTCTTTTAGAAAAGAAGAGTTTACGCTGAAAGCTATGTTGATGTGGGCAATTCATGATTTTTCAGCTTATGGGACATTATCCGGTTATGCAGTACATGGTTATTTGGGGTGTCCTATTTGTGGAGAGGAGACTGAATATTTTCGTCTATCCTTTAGATAAAAAAATGTATACCATTTCCACATGAGATTTTTACCCCCGGCTTATAGTTTCAAGTTTGAGAAAGGTTCTAATTTTTTATCGGGCGGGGTTGAACATAGGCTACCGTCGAGACAACTATCGGGTTCAAAAATTGAAAGTAAATCTTCTGAATGTGACCATAATATGCTAGGTAAGAATCCAAAATTTAATAATGTCAAGCATAAGAAGACCCCAACTGGGAATGAAACTGAGACAAGAAAGGCATGGTCTAAGAGGTCAATTTTATTTGACTTGCCTTATTGGAAGAATAACCCGGTGCACCATGTATTGGATGCGATGCATGCAGAGAAAAACTTCGCTGAACATATTGTGGGCACTTGCCTTGGGGGGAGTCATTCGAAGGATGGAGAAAATGCACGAAAAGACCTTAAATCGTTGAAACTTAAGCCACAACTATGGTTGAAAGAAGATAGTAGGGGAAGGACAATAATTCCCCCTGGTGCGTTTACTTTGACTAGTGGGGAAAGGAAGGTACTTTTAGACACAATATATAATTTGAATTGCCCATCTACTTTTTTGTCCAACTTGCAAAGGGTTGTGAATTATGCTACTCATGATCTACATAAGTGTAAGTCCCATGATTGGCATGTGATCATGCAATTGGTTCCTCTATTGTTTAAGCACTGTTTCTCCAAGCACAAGGATTTGCGGAGGGATTTTATGCAAATTAGTAATATCTTCTCACTCTTGTGTGAGAAAATAGTCAATCAAGAATACATAGTGGCCGCAAAATTGGCGGTGACCGAAGCGATTTGTGTGTTGGAGAAGTACTTTCCCCCAGCATTCTTTGACATAAGTGTTCACTTGTTGGTACACTTATGCGACGAGGGACTTCTTTGTGGTCCAGTTAGATATCGGTGGATCTATCCGTTTAAAAGATTGATGAAAGTTTTAAAAGATTACATCAAGAATACGGGATACATTGCAGGATCAATTGCAGAGGAATACATAACCGTGGAGTCATCAATATATACTCGGGAATATATGCCTGACTCGACTAGCGTTGATGACACTGATGAGTTCATCGATGATGGTGGTCATGTGATGAGAAAATGAGTGAAATTAACGAGTTTGCAACATGAACAAGTAGCTCGTTATCTATTTGACACACATGAAGATGTCGAAGAATGGAAAAAGTAAGTTTCGATTGAACGTAATATTTAACATTATTTTAGATTATTTTATACATGATTAATTTTGTAATATGCAGAAAATATGAAGCCTGTGAGAATAATAAAAGACGAAAAACAATGGTGGAATCAGACAGCGAATTTAGGCTGTGGTTGACACAAGAGGTAATTATAATGAAAATGGTTGTTATATAACGTTACATTACACTCAAATTTTACAACTAATATAATTAATTTATCTATATTCTCAGCTCTTAAAGATGGGTGATGCGACATCAAGGCTTACTCGTCTAGCTACTGGACCTTTGTTCGTGGCACAAGAGTACAAAAAGTATCGATTGAACGGTTACATTTTTGGCGCTAAAGTGTACGAGGAAAGTACAAATGTATAGAACTCGGGCATTTCATACAAGGCTCTTACTTTCTTTCGAGCGAGCGCAAAAGATAAAAACCTCGTTGAAGCTGAAATGACTTACTATGGTGTAATTCAAACTATATTTGAATTGGATTATATAAGCTTCAAAGAGGTTGTATTTTACTGTGACCGGGTAAGAGTTGAGGATAAAAATGCTTGTTAAGTTGATCATGTCACCAATTTGATCATGGTTGACTTGTCCAAGTTGAAGAGCAATGACCACTTGAGCGATGAGCCGTTTGTTTGTGCATTTCAAATGGTTAACCAAGTGTTTTACTCGGAGTATATCAACAACGAGCCGTGGTTAATTATCCAACACGCGCCAAAACTTCTAAATAGTAGTGTGGATGACTTGGTTGCTCCTACCCAATATCAATACATTTTTTATGATAACCCGAATTTTAAACAATTTTTCAATTTGTAATAAATATTCCAATTTGCACCGAAATATTCCAATGCGTTTGGACAGTTTGGGACTGCATAATTTCTGTATAATATTATTAGTGGCTTAAAGTTGTTACTTTTGGAGGAATTTTCTATTATAAATTGAATTTGAATTTGAAATTGAAATTTAAGTTTTGTTTATACTAACCCATGAATATACGCTTCTTACCTTTAATAGGTGATTAGTACATAGTTATTTGGAGTGTCCTATTTGTGGAGAGGAGACCGAATCTCTTCGTCTATCCTTTATATCTGAACACTAAGAAATGCCATAATCCTATGGAGTGATGCTCTGTAAATTCCTTCCAACCGTTGTGTAGCCAAACATCACTAGTTGTCAATTTCACTTTCCATACCCCACAACTTGGAACCTTTAGCAAAACATGGGAAAATATGGAAAGTGGAATTGACAACTTCAACTGATGATGTTTGGCTACACAACGGTTGGAAGGAATTTGAATAGAATAACTCCATAGAATTATGGAATTTCTTAGTGTTTAGATATGAAGGGAATTATATTTGACACGATTTCCCGGGGTACATTAATTGGAAGGAGGTGCCATATGAGCTCAAGTAAGCTGTTTGGGTGGCACTACAGGTAATGTATTTATATTTATATTTATATGAATATTTAAATTTCAATTTCGATTTCAATTTTTATGAATATTTTCTTGTTGGGTGGCACTACACTCTTGTGTAGTGTCTTGTAGTGGTTGATTCTTATAGTGGAACTGGAACTGGAAATTGGTGTTGGATTTTCTTAAAAGTTGTCATCTTCTAGACGTTCTTATCTTTAAGGTACGTTAAAGGTTCATAACTTCACTTCTAGCTAAATAATTTGTATATTTGAGATAATTGATGGTGATGTTTCTTCTTATATTAGGGTATTTCATTTTGTTGTGAACAAATCGGGACATCGTGGTTGGAATGGTATGTACCTGATTGTTTGAGATCACACCTAAAGACAATCGAAATTACGGGATTGAGGTCGAATAATGGAGTTGAACAATTGAGGTACTTTGTGGAGAATGCAAAAGTTTTGAACAGGTACGGGATTGTTTCTATTTTGAATGTATATTTGCACTATCTCTATTTTATCTAGATATATAATGTTTGTACAGGTACAACGTTGCTATAATTGTCATGGTCATTGACCGTGACAATTTTTTTATTAAATGTCACGGGTTTGTCACGGTCCTTAATCGTGACAAAACTTGTAACGGTCAAGGACCGTGACACGACCGTGATAATTCTAACGACCTTATCACGGTCAATGACCGTGATAAAAAAATTATCTCTCCCATAATTGTTACGGTCATTGACCTTGACAAGTCCAACTTGTCAAGGTCAATGTAGTGCCAAAGGAGCCAATCTTATTGGCACACTAGCAAAAGTTTATCGACAATGAGACCAATGAGCGACAATTGGCATCTCTCCAATTGAGGAGGGACAACCGGGAAAAAAAATTGGATGTGCACTACTCCGGGTGAACGTCTTATGCCGAGGTGGAGCACATGATGGTAAGTTTTTATTTCTCTTTAGTTTTAGTTATTCTAATTTGGCATTACTTTGCGTTACTTACAAATTCTCTATTATTTTATTTCTGGACACGAGGAGTGGCCCTGAGATAGGCCATATAGGCTCGATGCCTATGTGGAAATTCGGACGAAAAAGGGCAAGGACAAGGAGGTGGCTCCGAGCGTCGCAACCACCATTGTAAGTTACAAATGTTTAATTTTTTTTAATTATTTATAATTTTTTATCTAGTCAATTAATTAAGCGTATACTTTTTGTCTTTTCAGGAAAAGCCTAAGGAAGTGCATGAGTTGCAGTCTGATGCCAACAAAGCATCTTTGGCTACGGACGCACTCAGCCAAGTGCTCGGGCCTGATCGCAAGGGGAGGACTAGGGGTGAGCTCGCGGGTGGGGAAGTCTAGGATTGTCGAAATGGAGACGAGCAACAATGGGTTGGCACATAAGGTGGACACCAATGGTGATAAGCTATCAAGGTTGGAGGCTACGGTCCTAGATATGTACACCTTCATGAAGCATCAGTTGGGAAAGGGCAAGGGGAAGGACAAGGAGGTAGAGGTAGATGAGGACGAGGACGCCAATGCTTCATTGAGAATACGCACGGACTCAGTGCCATATGATGATCCATTTCCCATCGTGACCCCCGCCGAGAGGCCTATGTCAGCAATCGATTGGTCGAGCGTGTTTCTACTCGATATATAATATGGGGAGACGATAACGAGGGGGTTGAGGGATTCGAGCTTCCTTTCGGGTATGCTGGTTCATGGACGTCCCCTGCAGACATTAAGGCAAGAGTTCGCATCACGCATGTGGTGGATGGAGAGGATAACTCACCTTTGTGGTTACGCAAACAATGCGGCATTCAGCATATTTTGGGGTGTCTCAATTCATATGTCGTGTGGCCTTCCTTCGTCCTCCGACCTGCTCCTTCTTCATGACATTATTTCTTTATTTTTATTTGGATATTTGGATATTGGATTGTATTTGTATTTTTTTTTTATTTCGGTACATGTTGGTTTGGATATGGATATTTAAATTTCTATTTTATTTGGATATGGATTATATATGCCATGATTTGGAATATTATTTCTATTTTATTTGGATATATGTTTTTTGGATAGGTACAATTTTGCTATAATAGGTACAAATATACTGTTGGGCAGTGGTAGTGGCCATACTGCCCGCATATTTTTTTTTAATTCTGCCCAAAATTGTCATGGTAAAAAATCGTGACAAGTCCGTGACAAAGAAAATTATCACGGACTTGTCATGATGTTTGACCGTGACAATTTGTTTGGTTTTGTAACGGTCTTTGACCTTGACAAAACTTTTCAAGGTCAAAAACTGTGATAGGACCATGACAAGTATAATGAACTTGTCATGATCTTTGATCGTGACAAGTTCGTGATAAAGAAGTTGTCACCCCTGGACTTGTCACGGTCAAAGATTGTGACAAGTTAGCTATTTTGGTGTAGTGATTTAATTTTAACTTTGCATCGTTATGAATTCTTACCAAGTCTAGTACATCCTTCTAGTGTTTCGTTATGTTTTGTTACAGGTGCTGCTAATGGTGGTGGATCTTCATCAAGATTTATAGAAATAATAAAGCTTTGGAGGAAGATTATGATACCAAGAGGGATTATAGACCAAGAAGATTGAAAATGACAAAATTAAGAAGACCAATATCCCTGAGGTTGAGGCTCTAAAGAAAAACCATAAAGTCAAACATGTCATTTATATTAAATATCTTGAGGTTGGTCATACGAAGATTATAATAGCTACCTCAACGAGTGTCAATGATGAGTTGTGGTTGAGTACATACCTCTAGAATTAAGACCTTGGATTATAATACATTAATTGAGAATATTTTGAGATAAAGACTTGGTTATGCCTTTGTTATCTCGACCTCTCTAACGAGATCCCATCCTGGGAGATGGATGATGAAAATAAATCCATCTGTAAGGAATTTAGCAACAACGAGGATGCTTGGACTTCTATAAAGGTTAACAAGGTTGTCGATCTCGATAGTGATGGATTTATTGAAGATAAAGAGAGAGATACGGGGACTAAGGTCAGTTAGAAAACTACTCTGAATGATGAGACCATCCAAGTTAAGGAGGATACGGATGATGAAGGTCTTTGATTCTTCTTCTCTATCTAAGTCTGTCTTCACCCTGGATGGCCCTTTTGTGATTCTTGAACAAATACTTTCGTTGGTTTATAATTAAATATTTACATACTCCCAGCCGAGGGGTTAAACATCATTATTTTAAAATCATATGGATGCATCTTTATTTTTTCATATCGATGAATGATAAATGTTGATTTTTTATTAATTGTGTGTGCTAGACTCATTCTTCATCCATTTTCTTAATGATTTTCCTCGTGGGTGTTTAATTGAGTATACTTCATGTACGAGAACATAATGTATATAACTTCACGTGCTTAGCTAAATCATCATATTTATCCCTTCACTTTAGACGGTGTATGAGAAGGACCCTAGAAATATTTGGCCAACTCGCGTAGTCCAAGGGGCAAGATGGGTTTTGGAATGCTTTTTCTGATTCAATATCCAACTAACTTTATAACAATTAGGTGAATGAATGTGAATAACATAATAATTTTTCCAAGTAAGGCTTGTGTCCCTCATATTATTATCTCTAATTATTAGCTTTCCTTTTATGCTTATTATGAGCCGTAGCTCAGTTATGCATATGAAAGTTGGAAAAAATTTCAAGATGAAAGTTTTATCACTTATTTCAAGTTCTCTACTGATCTTAGTCTCTTCATTTTTTTATTTCATGATTTGTAAATTTTATAGATGACTCTTAAGTTTATTCTGTTTGTAAAGTTTTGTAGCATATATTTTAATTATAGTCAACCTATTTGGTGGATCTAAGTCTATATTATTTATCCAACGTGTTTTCAGACGAGGCTTTTTCACCTTTCATTAGATGATTAATTAAAGTTCCCATCTTAAGGGTCGTATAAGTTTTTCACTTGTCTACTCTTATTCTAAAAATTTAAGACTTTGTCTTTAATATAGTTTAAGTAGTGCCCATGACTTCAAATTCCTGAACAATAGGTTTTATGTTATAAATGAAGTTCATTATGCAAGAAGTATTATAGAAACGATGTGAAATATATAAGTGGTAAACTTTTCATTCCTCACATGTTTGAAGCTAAACCATATGCAATTATAAGTTACACGGGTACTCATTCCCTTTAGTGGTAGTACTTCTTTAAATGATTTTCATTCTAGGGGCTAAAAAAGGTTCCCCCTCTAGGTTTTCTAAAAAGAAATGTTCTTGGGATGACTTCCTTTATAAGCTTGTAAGGTCCATTCCATATTGTATAGAGTTTATTTTTCTTCTCTATCAATTTTTTGAGGATGTAATCCCCAACTTTTGACAGTCAATGCTTAACCCTCTTGTTATAATAGCAAAGAGTCTATACTAATAGATTTCATGCCTTATCTTGTGTTCTCTCGTATTTCCTTTATTATACAACTGACGTTATTGTCCGTTGTTTTCTTTGCTAAAGTGCTGACTTCTATGGCTAGGAATTCCTATATTTATTAGAACCATTGTCTCATATCCATAGGCTAGCATGATGGCTATTTCACCCATTGGGGTCTATGGGCCCATATGATAGTGTATAACTCCTCCATCCACTCTCCCTTTGCTTATTCTAACCTCACTTTATCCCTAACAACAAGGTTTGGTTTGTCACTTTTTTCTGGCCATTTGTCTGCGGACGAGCAGATGTTGAGAAATAATGCATGTTACCATATTTCTCACAATAGGCTTAGAGTGAATCATTATCAAACTAGGACCTATGATCCATAATGAACGGTCATGGCATTTCGTATCTAGATATTATGTTCTTTCATATAAATTGAAATCACTTCTTGTTAGTGATATTTATCTTTGGTTCTTCCTTTATCCAATTCGTGAAGTAATCCACCTCCACTATGAGGTAACGAAATTGCCCAGTAGCTAGTGGTAAAGGATCGACAAGGTTTTGCCCCATTGAGCAAATGTCCAAGAAGTTGTGATGGGCTTTGATCTCTTGTGGGTTGGTGATGAATATTAGTGTGCCATTGGTATGAGTCACACTTTCTAGTGTAGGCATAATCATTTTTGGCAAAAAACAGTAACACCCCGTATTTTTTAATATTTATGGATTTAATTAATTCTGGTATTTTAAATTACATGCGTGTAGTAATTTAATTAAAATAAAATATTGTGCATTTAATAAATATTAAATTATGGGAATAAGATTAATATTTATGTGGTAGATTTACTAAGTGTGTTTATAGTAAATAAAATACGGTGAATTGTTAGTACGTCGTAGTGAGCAATAACGACAGGATTATGATGATATCTCACCCGGGGCTTGTTAGTAGATTATATTAAGGTTGAGATGGGAAATTTATTTATACCAACTCGTATGGCGATTTCAAGTGCACGGTTGATCCCAAATAGGTCGAAATAGTCAGAAATAAGTACTCGGGGGTAGTAATTGGGTTTTAGAGGCTTTTTAGACTAGTCCGGACTCATGTAGAGGTATTTGGATCATTTTGATGTAATCTAATAACCTAATTTCGGGAATTGTGTTTTAAACCATAAGGGTTAGGTGGGTGCGGCAACCATATCGTTATTTCTAAAGCCTAAAAGAGAAGGAAGAGGGGGGGAAAGAAGAGAAATTAAGTGAGAAAGCTAGAGGAGGCCAATTCAAGAAAGGATTCGGGGAAAATCTAGAAACAATCCATTACACACGAAGTATATCGGACTCTACAAACATACCAATCCAAGTAATTGACTTGTTTTATTTAATAGTAGTAGTTTCTATTCATATTATGGTAGGTGATGTGAAAAACTATTTTTGGGTGGGGTTTTCACATGTAAAATGGGGCTTTTGAGAAATTATCCCATAACTTGTAAAGTAAATGCATATTTGATATTTTTGAATGATTTATACATGCTGAAAATCGGATTTGGTGAGAGATCCATAGACTAATCATAATTAATTGGAGTTTTGAAATGAATCTAGGGTTATTTGAGGGGTTCATCATTCATTTGAATGGAATTATTAGATGATTGCTAGTTGATCTTTGAAATTAGAATGATTCCTAGATATTAGAATCATGTATGAAATGTCCCTTTTCATTCTATATAAATTGGTGAATGTTGAATAACTTGTTGATGATTTTGGGATGGATTTGAAGAAGAAAAACATGGCTTGAATTCACTGAATTGAACCAGCGAACCGGTTCGCCTCAAGGACGATTTCTGCAATTTCGAGGCTTGGGTTATTTTAAGGGTTGGGTTAATTCGGATGAGTTCGATTTAGTTTAGGAAATTATTAAAATAAAATAGACCATTAGAAGTTAATTTTGAAGGCTTTAAGTTACCTTGTAACGAAAGGGTATTCGAAATTGAGTTAAAGTATGGGACAGAGCTAATTCTTTGTATATTTTAATAACGAATTTGGAGAAAGGAATTAGAATAAGTTTTATTTATGGGATGGTTCAGTAAGTTCGGGTATTTTAGCAGGGTGATGCTAAGTTATTAATTTAATTCTGGATGGTTGGGTAAGTCCTGGTATTTTAGCAGGGTGATGCGAAGTTATTAATTAAATTCGGGTTGGTTGGATAAGTCCGAGTATTTTAGCGAGGTGATGCTAAGTTATTAATTTAATTCGGGCTAGCTGGGTAGTTCTGGGTATCTTAGTAGGGTGATGCTATATTATTAATTTATTTGGTGATAAGTTAAATTATTTAAGAGTCGAGGATAGACTCGGGATAAGTAGGCTAGTGCTTCGGGTGATAGGCACGGATTAGCTAGATTTATATATATATATATATATTTGGTACAGAGATAGTATGTATATGAATAAAATTAATATCTGTGTGAATGATATTTATGTGAAACATACCTATCTTAGCGGATATGCTATTAGGTAGGTTGCGTATTGTGGGAGGTCACTCTGGCCAATCTCAGCAGAGGTAGTACCGTACCCCTGGGTCATAGGTGTTGTGCATGACCATGTGGTGTAGGGTTGGAGTCCCGTGGAATAATGTGGAATGGTTATGATCATGGACTTAAGACCATGACCGCCTCCAATGTTCGTTTGTGATTTTCGAGTTCGGTGGTGAGAATCTGACCCAGTTGCCCAGAATGTGGAGGACATTCCTGAAGCACGATAGCATGCTAGTGAGTTCGCATCCAGAATGTGGAGGACATTTGTGAATGCGCTTACATATATAATGATTTATGTATATGTGTAGTTGTTGTGATATATATATATATATATATATATATATATATATATATATATATATGCGAAGCAAATTATATACGGTCATAAGACATTAAGTGTGAATAATGATTTGATAACTAGTGAAAGTTTTTGGAAACGAATTTTGTGATATTAACTTGTGAAATTTGAATTAATAACCAGTGAAAGTTATTTGAAATGAACTGATTTAATTATAATTGAGAATTATAATTGTTAAGCGATGTGCGGCCTATGGTTATATAGAGGCTAGTTAGGCGGGGTAGAATAACTAGGAGAGATGGGGGTATCTCATGTGAGTGCGACACCGACTTAAATATGAAAAGTTGTACTACATATTAGTAATGCATCTTAATTACTTGAAAATGTTTTGCGCTCTTACCCTTGCCAAATTATTTTTCAAAAGCTTTTAGGTGTCCAGCCACAGGGACGCCAATGATGATTCTTCTTTCTAGGGACACGAAACTACAACTGATGTGGAAGCTTGCAGGTTGTTGAGTAGCCGTGATCAAGTGTGAAAAGTAGTGCAGTGTCAGTACACCAATCGTTGAATTCATTTCACTGCCTCAATGCAAAAACCTACACTTTGACTACATTCTTTTAGGGAGTACAATGGCCAGTCCGGGTATCAAAATCGATAGAGACTAGTTGTTAGAATTTTATTGATTTAATACTTCAGAAATAAAAAGTGTAAAAGATAATTATTAACAAAATAAAAGATAATATTAGGCATGTGTTTAAAATAAGATTACAAAATGGAATAAAAACTATAGATTGAGACTAATATCCCTCACCTCAGATTAATTAGTATAAATGGTTACATGGGAAAATAACTTTAACAAGATTGAATCTCATTTCAAAAATTAATTAAATCTAGAGTTGTCACCCCCTAATTTGTCATAAAAGCCTACTATGATTTTGGTGTCAAAAAATACCTCAAAAATTACACACACAAGGTCGTAAATACGGAGCATACATGATATACCGGTTAAATCTCCTAGGTTTAAAATCAAGAACAACTCAATCAAATTAAACTCATAAACTCCATCACCAAAGAAAAGAAACCTATTAACTCAAGGTCAGTTCAATCAATCTCAACCTAGTCTAAATTCGCTACACAAAATAATGGAAAATAAGTATTTAAATGCAAGAAAGTAAATGAACGCAATACAATCTACACTACAAGGCAAGAAATTAATAAAAGGAAACTATATTAATGGTAGGGATGATGAATAGTGCACTTACAACACCCAAATGGGCAACACCCAAAGAGAGATGAAAGAGAATCTCTCAACACCCAAACCCCACCTAAACTATATAAAATGAAATATATCTGATATTTATACAAAATCCACTTATATACTAAGTGGCAAAAGAAATAGATGAAAAGGAAATTAGAAGCAAAAACTGTTGGAAATCTGTTAGGACCGGTTGACAACAGCCAGGGGTCGGTCGACCGGGTGTCAGGAGAAATGGCTTTGCCTCACTTCGAAGGCTTATTCTGAATCACTAGTTGATCGGGGGCTTAGGGACGGTCGACCGGTCCTCTATTTTCTGGTGTCCTTTGGTCCATTCTAAGGAGAAAAGGAGCTGTACAGAAATGGACATAACTTCTTCGTCTGAACTCGAACGATGTGCCGTTTATGGCCACGCGAAGCTGACTCAACGAACTACGCTTTCGTGGAATTCCACTGAGCCGGAGATGAATTATGAAATGTATAAAATGCCCTTGAAGTTTAGTCCGACAATGGAACTTCTCCGAAATACAACCAATCCTCACTTTAAGCCTTTATATACCTATAAAGGCTCAATTAAACCCTGTAAAGTATATATATACCCAAAACTGAGGTTGTCTAGTTAACGAGATTAAATATAGGCATAAGGAACACAAAACGTTGTAGAATGCGTAAAGATAACGGGCACAAATATGCAATATTCGTGACTAATCACGCCCCTAACTTAGTCATTGCTAGTCCCTAGTGATGAAACAAACAAAACATGTCCACAGAAAGTGGTACAAAACATATATTAGCATAAAAATAAATAAGTGCCACTTTCGTGGGGAAAACGATTGCATTTAGCATACACAATAAGCCGTTAAACCCCTAGGTTACCCAAGTGGACGAGTGTTGTCTCATCAGAGTTTTCAAGGATGAAACCCACAAACATCAAAGTTTCCTCAAAAAGCATGACCAACCACATGCGACAAGCCCAACAATAACGAAAAAGATTTCAAACACGTTATTAGCAAAGTGGATGAATTCACACCAAATTCCGTATTATTAACATTATAGAATGAACTTTATAGAATTGAAACCTTAAAAGTGGGAGGGGAGAGAGCACATGCAAAGTATAATTTGGCAAAAACTTAAATAAATCAGATAAGCGTTAAAGCGTGAATATATGTCAATCCTCACCGGATCTCACACTCAACAAATGAAATCACTCAGAACGAGAGGTCATACAGGGGACATGCGGGCATAAAGAGTAAATGTAAATGGAAACTAGACCGTACACATGTCACTAATGGAGAACTCTACATAAAAACTGAAAAATGTGCAATCTAAATGAACTATACGGCCATTAAAGGAGGCAAAAAGTATTTTCACAGATTATCAAAACTATTTAAACTTTTGAATTACATACACCTTAGGATCACATAAAACTTTAATAGGGTTGTAATATAGGCTTGGGGATAAGGTTATGAAATTAAGGGAATTATGTACTGGTTCAAAGTTGTTCGAAGATGAAACTCTTGGAATAATGGAAAATTATGGGCAATTTCAAAATTGAAAAATAACTTCCATAACAAGCATTAGATATGAATTTGGAGAGTAATAAGGATTACTGAACACTATATACATAAATGAAACTTTCTCTTTCTCTTTTTTTTCTTTTCTTATTTTTCTCACTTTTCTTTTGTTTTCTTTCTTTTTCTCTTTTCTTTTTCACTTCTTCTTTTCTTTCACACTCTCACATGCTTAATTGCATCCACATAAAAATAACATCATTCAATCCCAAGTATTATCCCAAACAAAGGTATGAAAGGTAATATGTATGGTTTATAACTCAAATACAGAGTTGGTTATGGGATTTTGGGTTATGAAGGAAAGGCTATATTTAGGCTCATAGGGGTTGACGAGGAAAAATATTTAAGGTAAGGTCAAGGTCAATATGGGCGATATAAAAAAGATGGCTTATGATAGTTTCCTAAAGTTTACGTAATTCTCGAGTCAAAACAAACTTTGAAAATCATGCTCAAGTAACACATTTCATATATGAACTCAACTAATGAACGATCAATGAAAGAATAGTGAGATTACCAATGACTGTAACGTTTTTAAAGAGGAAAGAGAAGTGTATAACACTCACAAACAAAAAAAATCCCTAAGCTCACTAGGTGTAAGTATATACAATGCAAAAAAAGATTACCAGTTTATAAAAATCTTAAACCAAATCATTTGAATAAGAAAAATGCATGTGCTCATGGGATTAAAGTTTAATTCATTAAGTTATTCATAATATTAATAATTGAGGACTAAAGTCTAATAAGTTCTAAAATCGAGAACATGCATCATTGAGTTGTATATTGGATCGGGCATTTATTAAAATTTATCATCGAAAACAGAGGAAAAATGCCCAACATAGGAGAAAAAAAAATCTTTTTGAAATATATAATTTATACAAGAAAAGCATGCTTAGGAAAAACATATAATCAAATAATGGACACTACCAATGAATGGATAGAATATCCCATAACCCTAACTAAAACATGGCATTGTCCGCAATGTACATTAAGAACCAAGTTAAAGAAAGAAAAAGAGCGATATTACCCAAAATGGAGCGATCTCGTGAAAGTACAAGTTCAATGATTCTACAAAACTTGTTAGTACCAAGCATAACAAAAAAAAATAACCAAAACTTAACTAATCACACTAGACAATAAGTAAGAGAAAAGAAAAATAACTATCTACAACCTACAATTTGAACTTCTAACCAACTATACACTAAAAGTTGAAATTTTTAAGGGTTCACCCAAAATACGATTTTCCTTTGAAGGATCAACGAGGGACCCTCCTTTTCATGCATACCTTTCAAAAAATAGGAATTTCATTCAAACAATAGAAGGTATGTGTAAGGAGGAAGAAATTAACCATAATCAATTAAAAAAAATTGCGGGGTGATGGGGGGGTTTGGATTGAACGGGTGACGAATATACGTGGGATAAAAAAATATAATTTCCTCCCAAAGGTTATGCAATTGGAATGGGAGGTGGCACACTTGGAGGAAAAATTTCCTTCATGGAAAGAAACTCCAACAAGTAATCCTCATTGGTGAAAGGGTTAAACGTTTTAAAGTTTTAAACCGATTCATAGGACACTTGTATCAGTTCGACAATATGGAATAAAGATGGGGAGAAAAAAAACTCAAACTCAAGAGATGAGTCATCATCGCTTGAAGATTGAGTTTCGAAGGAAATAAGATCATTTTCAATGAAATATTCTTCTTCGGGGACCAAAGAAGAAATCATTTCATTGCAAATGGATACTATGCCCATTTCTTCCTCATTTTCATTCTCTATTATACCATGAACCAAGTGAATAATCGTTTGTTCCAAAGTAGGTGGGAATTCCTCATTTAGTTCAAAACATTCATTGACTTTAAAAGTCTTGGAAGAAAAATCATCATTGGATTCAAATAATGCATCCAACTCTTGTTCTCAACAACGATTTTCGTCTCAATAACGATTTTCAAAATTTTCATTTTCAAGAATGCATAAACCTTCACGCAAAGTCATTGGTGGAGGTGCGGATTCTTGAAAATGAAAAGATTGGAAACTATTCTCGGAACTACTATCAAAATCATTAAAATAAGAATTTTGAAATCTATTTCAAATCTTTTCAACATTCTTATTATAAGGATTTTGAGGCCCAAAATCAGAATTATTATTCTCAAAATTCCCGTAATACATAACTTGACTTTGATAATACTCACCCAAAGACATTTTAGATGTTTCAATTTTTTTGGGCTTTGGAGTATTTACCAAAAGTCATAGGTTTAGGGGGATTTTAAGAATTATCACTACGATTATCGAAAAAATTATAATAAGACATGCTTACCCCCAAAATAGCTCAAGATAGAAAATTCCTCAAAGTGATGTGCGTCCGAAAAATTCAAGCATTTCTTGACGGTAAATGTAGAATTCCTAAAAAAATAGTTAACAAAGAATACAAAAAACTCCTAGTACACCTTTTGATCAAGGGTGATATCACGGACTAGCCTAGTCGTATGCTTAATGGGCATTTTAGCATATGCAATAAGCCATTAAAACCTTAGTATGTTAGTCGTTGAATTCATTTCACCGCCTTAATATAAAAACCTAAACTATGACCACGCTCTTTTAGGGAGTACAGCGTACAGTCCGGGTATCGAAATCCACAAAGACTAGCTGTTAGAATTCTATTGATTTAATACTTCTAAAATAAAAGTGTAAAAGATAATTGTTAACAAAAGAAAAGATAATACTAGGCATGTGTTTAAACTACGATTACAAAAAGGAATAAAAACTATAGATTGCGACTAATATCCCTCCCCTCAAGTTAATTGGTATAAATAGTTACAAGGAAAGACAAGTCTACCAAGATTAAATCTCATTTCAGTAATTAAATCTAGAGTTGTCACCCCCTAAATTATCATAAAAGTCTACTATGATTTTGGCATCAACAAATACCTCGAAAATTACACACGCAAGGTCGTAAATACAGTGCATACATGATATACACCGTTAAATTTCCTAGGCAAAAAATCAAGAACAACCCAATAAAATTAAACTCATAAAACCCATCGCCGAAGCAAAGCAACCAAATCAACCCAAAGTGAGTTCAATTAATTACAACCTAAACTAAATTAGCTAGAAAGCATGTTAAATGACGTGAATTATATGCAAGAAAGTAAGAAAAGCGATTAAATCTAAGTTACAAAGAAAGGAAATAAATAACAAGGCAAGAAACAAAATAACGAAAGCTTGAATTTAAGGAGAGAGATAATGAATAATGTTCTTACACAACCCATATGGGTAAACCATATAAGGGAGAAAAGTCACACCCAAAATCTTCTCCAAACCCTAACCTCCCTAACCTAAACTCAAAACAAGATAAAAGAATATATGCCTTTAAATACCAAAAACCCACTTATGTACTAAGTGGTAAAAGAGATAAAGATAAAAGAAAAGAAAATGATTTATCCCAAAAATCAAGAAGGATCTCCCCGGGAAAATGGTCATAACATGTTCGTCAGGAACCAGATTAACGAACCATTGGAGGTCATGCGAAGTCGACTTAAAGGGATACAATTTCCGTGCAGAGATCAGGCACGAAGCTCGAACGTAGAAATGACTAAAATTCCCCTGAAATTGCGTACTACATTGAAAACTTCTCAAAAAGCACCATTGAAAGTGGCATTTATATATTTTATGCGTATTTACATTTTGTATCACCATCTTTTGGTCTGGTTTTGTTTTGTTTCATAACTGGGGACTAGCAATGTCTAAGTTTGGGGGTGTGATTAGTCACGAATATTGCATATTGGCGCCCATTATTTTTATGCATTCTAGTACAATTATGTCCATTAATTCCTGTATTTACGATCATGTACTGTATAACCTTGGGTTTTGATATATATATATATATATATATATGTGTGTGTTGCAAAATTTATTTGAGTTTTTATAGGTATTGGAACATTATATAGTGCAGTCTCAGTACGTGAGTCATTGAATTCGTTTCACCGCCTCAATGCAAAAATCTAAACTTTGACTACACTCTTTTAGGGAGTACAATGGCCAGTCCGAGTATCAAAATCCACAGAGACTAGTTGTTAGAATTTTATTGATTTAATACTTCAGAAATAAAAGTGTAAAAGATAATTATTAATAAAATAAAAGATAATATTAGGCATGTGTTTAACTACGATTACAAAATGGAATAAAAACTATAGATTGAGACTAATATCCCTCACCTAGGATTAATTAGTATAAATGGTTACATGGAAAAACAACTTTAACAAGATTGAATCTCATTTCAACAATTAATAAAATCTATAGTTGTCACCCCCTAATTCGTCATAAAAGCTTATTATGATATTGGTGTCAAAAGATACCTCAAAAATTACACACACAAGGTCGTAAATATGGCGCATACGTGATATACCCCCATTAAATCTCCTTGGTGTAAAATCAAGAACAACCCAATCGAATTAAACTCATAAACTCCATCACCAAAGCAAAGCAACCCATTAACCCAAGGTGAGTTCAATCAATCTCAACCTAAACTAAATTATCTACACAACATAATGGAAAACAAGTATTTAAATGCAAGAAAGTAAATAAAAGCAATAAAATATACACTACAAAGCAAGAAATAAAGAAAAGGAAACTATATTAATGGTAGGGATGATGAATAGTGCACTTACAACACCCAAATGGGCAATAATCAAAGAGAGATAGAAGAGAAGCTGTCAACACCCAAACCCTAACCTAAACTATCTAAAATGAAATATATATGATATTTACACAAAATCCCACTTATATACTAAGTGGGAAAAGAAATAAATGAAAAAGAAATTAAAAGGAAAGACTGTTGGATATCTACTACGACCGATTGACCACGACCCGGGGGTCGGTCGACCTGGTGTCGGGGAAGAATAGCTCTGCCTCACTTTGAAGGCTTATTCTGAATCACCGGTCGATCAGGGCCTTAGGACCGGCCGATCGATCCCCTGTTTTCTGGTGTCCTTTGGTCCATTCTGAGGATAAAAGGAGGTTTACGGAAATAGATATAACTTCTTCGTTTGAACTCGAACCGACGTGTTGTTTGTGGTCACGTGAAGTTGACTCAACGAACTATGCCTTCAAGGAACTCCATTGATCTGGAGATGAATTATGAAATGTCTAAAATTCCCTTGAAGTTGAGTCTGACGACGAAACTCCTTCGAAATACAACCAATCCTCACTTAAAGCATTCCAATACCTATAAAAGCTCAATTAAACTTGAAAAAGAATATATATATCCAAAACCGGGGTTCTTTGCTTAACTAGTTTAATACTGGCTGATGATGCTGGAAACAACACCACCAGATAAGGTGTTTGCAAGCTCAAACCAGTGACAATAATGGCAGCACAAAAGAGTCATATATAGTAGAATGAGGTGAGGAGAAGAGGATGAACACCAATATATAAGTGGTTCAGCCAATCTGGCCTACGTCCAATGTGAGTGTGTAAGTAATATCACTGAAATAATGCACTAATGGCCATGGCTATAATCTCTCAAGCTTTCTCTCTCTACTTTGTAAAATGACAGAGTTTCAGCTAGGGTTGCAATTATGGATCCCTTTATAAGGTAGATGATGACCTATATATATAGTGTATGGGGGGTGTAATGTACCCCCCAAGCATAGAATGAGCATGTGCATGAAGATCCAACCAGTATAAGGATGACACCTAGTTGATCTTAAGTAAAAAATAATGACCTCAATATTCCCTCACGTGGAGGGAATGATTTAGTTATTACAAATTTGTCCACGTGTTTTAAACCATATATGTGCTTGTAAATGCTCAGCCATCTTTGTTTGGTGAAAGCTCATCCTTGAAGAGTACGAGGTTGGTGAAGTCAGACTTCCTTTATCCGATGCTGTTCATGATGACCTTATTCATGTAGACCAGCCGAGGTTAGGTTTGAGTAACTGTAATGTCAGCTTGGGCCGATGATGATGTTGCCAGATGATTGGTCCCATGTAATACTACTGATCTTAGTTGACGGCTGCAACGTCGGTTAGGGCCGATGCTGGTATTGAAGGAGGGTTGAACCCATGAGTACTTGCTGACCTCGGCTGATGCCCAAACAAGGTTGATGTATATTGTAGATGCAATGTCGGCTGTGGCCGACCTTCTAAGAGATGATGTTACTGATGGTTGTCGGGCATCTAGTCACCTCGGCTACGATATTAGCTGAGGTTGATGGCTCTGAGTAAAAGGGTGCACTTTAGGCATATCAGCCACCCCTAGTCCTTAGTTACCTATGTGAATAGGTGATTGAGGGGTATGCAAGGCCGAGATTGATTTTTCTTGTGTGCCAATATTCTCCTAACACATGTCACTTGTTGGGTGGCGTGTCTATCAAGGCATGATGATTTTGATTTGCCCCTTAGGTTCCCTAGGCAATAATGTGCCTTGGTACTCGCGCCAAAATGATGAGGTGGGTTTAAAACCCTTTTCTCTTCTTTCTTCTTTATTTCTTCTTGCCTTGGATATTTCTGCATCTCTCTCTCTCTCCACGAGTCTCCTTGTTGCTGTGATTCAGAGCTTGTCTTTGCCTTCTAGTATCTTCTCCCTTTACTTACAACTAGTCAGGTATCGCTTCTACCTTTCCTATCCATTTTCAGCCTTTATTTTTCATTTTTGCATTTCCCGATGAAGGTTTATTTTTTTTATGAGAATTTTTAGGTTTTTCGATAATTCATTGCATTTTCCGGTGACCTTGTTCTTAGTTGTTCTTGGTGTTCTTGGTTTGAGAAACCTTTCATCTTCCTTATTTGATTTTTAGTTTAGGATGAGTTAGGTTGTTTGCCTGTTTCTATTTATAGAGTACAAGTGTTGTGTCGTCTGCCTTATGCTCAGACCCCTGTATCAATTCATAGAAGAGTTCCCTTCCCTTCCCTTCGGGAGAAGACCTTTAAAAAAATTAGGCAGATAGAGCTAGCCTATGAGGAAGCTCGTAGGGATAAGGCCTCCCCCCTAAGACCTATCTTTCCTCCACCTTTGAAGGTTATCTACCCTGAGCCAACCGAGTCTTCTGAGCCAGCAGAGGTTACAGTGGACGCAATGCCAATGTCTGAGTCTGAGTCGTCTTCCTCAGACCCCATGTCTGTAGACTCTTTCCAAGAGGCTATGGATTATTCTATTAGGCAAGATTATGTCCCTGAGAAGGCCGAAGTTTCGAGCCGTGCCTTATCTCATCAAGGTGCTAGAACCTCACAACCTTCCTCTGATGTTGAAATTTTAGAGTCAAGCGTGGTCGTTCCCCCCATCATTGATGCCATTCCTCTGTCGGTCTCCATCGGGGCTGAATTTTCTCAAAGGTTTCCTGATGGTGTCCCTGCACCTACCCGATGTTGATAGGGATGAGGATGATGGGCATGAGAGTGATATTAACACATCTGAGGCAACCGAGATTAAGAGCTCCGTTAATGAGTACGGACTTTTAGCTTTTAGATACCTCTATTCGATAAGCCCTTCCATTAACCTTAGGAGACCTCTGAGGGGATAAAGGGCCTTTGACGTCTGAGATAGAGAGATCTGTGTCTATGAGCAGATGTTCAAGTTGGGCTTTCGTCTTCCTATCCATCCTTCCATCAGAGCCATATTATCCCACATAAATCTAGACTTTTCACAATTGTCCCCTAATTCTTGGAGGGTCATAATTGGGGCCATTGTCCTTTGGAGGGCTATCCATAACTCAGACCTTCCAGTTAGGGTCTTCACAGGTTGCTATATCCCTTCCTCTGCCAAAAAACACCCTATCTATTACCATTTCTTAGCTAGGAAGTCAGAGAAGAAAATGTTGGTTACCCAGACTTCAAATAACAACTAGAAACCTCAGTTTTTCTTTACATCAGGGGCGTGGGAATTTGGTCCATATGCAACATCTTCAGCATCGGTTCCGAGGACGCCTCTGAGGTGGGGGAAGGTGTCTCTTTCTACCAAAGCGGACCCTGGACTTAGCCAGGATAACCTTTAAAAGGTTAGGGATCTTCAAGATCAGGGGGAACATGGTCGTCTAGTAAAATATGAACATCTGATGACCCCTATTACCTCTCTTAAACAAGCTTGGGGGTGGTCCTTTGACCGAGCTTCGTAAGTATCATTTTTCACAAGTTGTACCTCTTGATTTTCATACCTCTGATTTACTAAATCAGATATTTCTTTTTGCAGAACGCCCTGAAGGTATATCTGACGACCTTTGGGAAATGTCTGCCCCAAGCCTTGTGAAATTGATGAAGAACACTGGCCAAAATGTAGCCCCTCCTCCTCCCAAACAGAACGTCGGCACTTCCAAGGTCGATGTTATGAAGAAAAATAATACCGCAACGGACTCAAAGCATCAAAGGCAGAGAAAGAATCAGAGAGGGGATTGTGCGATTCCCATTTCTTCAGATAATGTCCTGGCAGCTTGTCTTTCTCAGTTGAAGATTAGTGAAAGTCTTATTGGCCATAGTCTGAAGGCCACTGATGCCATCGGTGCCATGATGATCTAAGAGGATAAGCATTTCCTACGATATTTGGACATACCTTTGTTGGTCGAGTTTACCCTTCATAGGTCAATTCAGGTACTAATTTTTGCTATTTTTCTCTTTCGTATAACCTCTGCTTTTTATACGTTATAGACTATGCTCATATGTTTAACTTTCCACTATAGGGTATCTTGTCCATGCACCATTTTATTGACTTGACCCTGATAAAGATACTTCTCATAGAGAAGGGTTAGGAAGCTTAGAAGGTGCAAGCCTCTTTGAATGCAGAGGTTGAATGTTTGAAGGAAAATTTGAAGGAGGCTGACAAGCTAGTTAATCAGAGGGATAGGGACATGGCCAAGCTCAAGAAGGACCATGAAGTAGCCCTGAAAGCTAAAGACGATGCCCTTCAGACCAAGGTGGATGCTGCAGTCAAAGCTTCATTAGAGGATGCTTCAAAGAAGATTATTAAAGATTATAAAGTCTTTGATGAGTTCATCAGTTTCGGTGCCTCAGACTTTAAGGATTTAGGCTTTGATGACCCCCGATTTGCTCAGGCCTTGCAAGAGGTTGAGGAGGTCGCCGCTGCTCCTGTTGATACCGCTCCATTCGAAGTCATTAAAACTGAAGAGGCTAATCCTCAGGATGATACGACTAAGGTGACCAACGTCAGTAAGTAGACACAACTGCGGCTGCAGATACTTAGGCCTTGTAAAGCTTTTAAGTTGTAACTTCTTTTTTCTCTGTACTTCTCAACACCTGCGAACTCAGAGGTGTCTTGATATATCTAATTTGTAACTCTTGGATATTGTTAAATGATAATCATTAATCCCATCTTCATGTTAAATTGCTTCTTTCAGTGAATGTCTTCTCTTGCATGTTGTTTTAAGGTCTGAGGTCATCATAATATGATGTTTCACCTCAATTTACCACCAAACTAATGATGTTTAAGGTATGAGGTCACTAAATTATAATGTTTACCTCATAATTTTCACCAAATTAATGATGTTTAAGGTCTGAGGTCACCATATAATGATGTTTCACATCATAATTTACCACCAAACTAACGATGTTTAAAGTCTGAGGTCACCATATAATGATGTTTCACCTCATAAATTACCACCAAACTAATGATTTTTAAGGTCTAAGGTCATCATATAATAATGTTTACCTCATAATTTTCATCAAATTAATGATGTTTAAGGTCTGAGGTCACCATATAATGATGTTTCACCTCATAAATTACCACCAAACTAATGATTTTTAAGGTCTGAGGTCACCATATATTAATGTTTCACCTCATAAATTACCACCAAACTAATTATGTTTAAGGTCTGAGGTCACCATATAATGATGTTTCACCTCATAAATTACCACCAAACTAATTATGTTTAAGGTCTGAGGACATCAAATTATGATGTTTCACCTCATAAATTACCATCAAACTAATGATGTTTAAGGTCTAAGGTCACCATATAATGATGTTTCACCTCATAAACTACCACCAAACTAATGATGTTTAAGGTCTGAGGTCACTATATAATGATGTTTCACCTCATAAATTACCACTACACTAATGATGTTTAAGGTCTGAGATCACTAAATCATGATGTTTACCTCATAATGTTCACCAAATTAATGATGTTTAAGCTATGAGGTCACCATATAATGATGTTTCACCTCATAAATTACCATCAAACTAATGACGTTTAAGGTCTGAGGTCACCATATAATGATGTTTCACCTCATAAATTACCACCAAACTATTGATGTTTAAGGTCTGAGGTCACCATATAATGATGTTTCACCTCATAAATTACCACCAAACTAATGATGTTAAAGGTTTGAGGTCACCATATAATGATATTTTAGCTCATAAATTACCACCACACTAATGACATTTAAGGCCTGAGGTCACCAAATTATGATGTTTACCTCATAATTTTCATCAAATTAATGATGTTTAAGGTCTGATGTCACCATATAATGATGTTTCACCTCATAATTTACCACCAAACTAATGATGTTTAAGATCTGAGGTCACCAAATTATGATGTTTACGTCATAATTTTCACTAAATTAATGATGTTTAAGGTCTGAGGTCACCAAATTATGATGTTTACCTCATAATTTTCACCGAATTAATGATGTTTAAGCATAATGAAACAAAGTATTGACACAAAAATTGCTCTTTTCATTAGTATCCTCTTCATAAACTGATACATGTATTACAAAGAAATAATTGCGACATCATGTGTAGTATTTCTTCAAGTGGTCAGCATTCCAAGGATTGGAGAAAGGTTGCCCCTCTAGATTTTCTAGCCATTAGGTACCAGACACAACCTCATCGACTACTTTGTAAGGACCATGCCAGTTTGGGTGGAGCTTATTTACCTTTTGCAACGTCTTCTTTAGGACTAGGTCTCCCACAGCTATAGGTCTTGATTTCACCCTTTGATTGTAGAACCTTATAGTTCTCTACCTGTCTAATCTTTGCATCTTCTCTTATTTCTTCAATCAAATCCAGATTAAGTCTTCTCTCTTCCTTATTACTCTCAGGGTCATAGGTCTGAACTCTATGAGTGGGAAGTCCTACCTTTGTAGGGATGACATCTTTTGAGCCATGGGCTAACATAAATGGGGTCTCCCTCGTAGGTGTCCTTATTGTCGTCCTGTAGGTCCATAACGCTGCATACAACTCCTTTATCCATCTCCCTTTGGCCTTTTCCAACCTCTTCTTAATCCCATCAAGGATCGTTCGGTTCTTGACCTCAGTCTGACCATTTGCCTAGGGTCGTCCAGGAGAAGAGAAGAACTTCTTGATCCCAACTCTTTCGCAGTATTTCTCCAAGGAAGCATTCTTAAACTACATTCCATTATCTGAGATGAGGGTGTTTGGTAGATCATACCTGCATATGATGTTCTTCCAGATGAAATGAAAGGTTTTTTGCTCGGTGATGGTGATCATTGGCTCAGCCTCTACCCACTTGGAGAAGTAATCAATTGTTACTATATAAAATCGATAGTTGTTTACAGCTCATGGCAATGGTCCTATCAAACCAATCCCCCATATTACAAATGGCCAAGGAGAACGGATTGACGTCATCGGTTGATGAGGGATAGTGGGGAATCTCTAGAACTTATCACACTTCTTCACATAGGCAGCAACATCTTTGGCTAATTTTGGACCCCAGTACCCCTGAGTAATTATCCTCTAAGTTAAGGGTCTTCCTCCTATGTGACTGGAGCAAGAGACCTCATGTACATCTTGCAGGATGTGTAGAACCTATGAGGGGTGGACACATCTAAGGAGAGGTAGTAGTAAACCTTTTTTATACAGGACATCTCCAACAATTGAAAACTTGGCATCCCTGAACCTCAGCTTTCTCCTTTGCAACTTTTATTATGGCAACTCTCCCTGTCTGATGTATCTGATAAGAGGGTCCATCCATGAGGCCCCTAGATTTAAATTAAGTCAAGGTTTGGCAACTTCTTCTTCTTCTTCTTCAATGGTCAGTTTGAACAGAATCTCAACTGGTACTGTTCTTTTGATGCCTGTCCTCGTTACTAAGGCCAACTTTTCTAGTTCATTTGCCCGACTGTTGTCTATCTTAGGTATCCTCTTCATCTTCACTTCTCTGAAGCTTTCTAGCATCATTCTCACCCTCTTCAGGTATCTGGCCATCCTTTCATCCTTAGCCTCGTATACTCCCAGGATTTGGTTGATGCCAGCATTGAGTCACTGTGGACTAGTAGTTGGCCAATATTAAGAGCTTTTGCCAAGGAAAGGCCTACTATCAATGCCTCATACTCTAACTCATTATTCGAAGCTTTGAAGTTGAACTTCAGTGCTTATTCAATGTTGGTACCATCCGGTGCGGACACTATCAGCTCTGCTCCACTTCCATTTTCACAGGATGATCCATCAACGAAGAGGTTCCAAACATCTTCATCTGAAGAGAAGTTTCCCTCTGATAGGGTCCCTTGCTTGAAGAGGTACCTGTCTTCCTCATTTTCAACTATTCCTTTTCTATCTTTGTTGGACACAACCTCATCCAGATTCTAGAAGACGTTACTCTCTAGTTCATCTATAACCTCTTGACTAATCTCAATCTTAGCCTCTTCCCAGGTAAACTCAGCTATAAAGTATGCAATTGCCTACCCTTTGATGGAAACCCTGGGTTGATAAATAATGTCATACTCCCCCAACTCGATGGCCCAGGTCATTAGCCTGCTCGACTTTTCAGGCTTATGGAGGACCTGCCTGAGAGGGGAATCTGTGAGGATGACCATATAGTGGGCTTGTAAGTATGGCTTCATCTTCCTAGAAGCATGTATCAGGTCATAGGCTAACTTTTCCGTTCGAGGATAGTTCTGTTAAGATCCTTGAAGAGCTTTACTATTGAAGTGCATTGGCCTCTGCACTCCATCGTCTTCTCCTACTATGGCCACACTAATAGCTGATTCTGAAATAGCTAAATACATAAATAACTTCTCCCCCAGAATGGGTCGAGATAGGAGCAGAGGGGATCCGAGGTAATACTTGAGCTCTTTAAAAGAATTGTTGCATTCTTTGTCCCATTCGAAGGCCTTTCTAAGCACTTTGAAAAAAAGGAAGACACTTGTCTGTAGCTCTTGAGACAAACCTGTTAAGTGTAGCAACTCTTCCAGTTAGCCTCTGAACGTCTTTGATAGTTCTAGGTGTCTTTATTTTAAGCAGAGCCTTGATTTTCTCGGGGTCGGTCTCTATTCCCCTTTGATTGATGATGAACCCAAGAAACTTTCCTGCTCCTACTCCGAAGACACATTTGGTAGGGTTGAGCTTTATCCTGTATAAATCCATGGTGTTAAAATTTCTTTCCAAGTCAGCCACGTGAGTGTTGGCCTTTAAGATATTTTTCAACATGTCATCCCCATATACCTCCATGCTCTTACCAATCTGATCTTCAAACATCTTATTTACAATATGTTGATAAGTGGCCCCTGTATTCTTCAATCCGAAGGGCATGACCTTGTAACGATAGGTCCCTTTGTTTGTGATGAATGTTGTCTTCTCTGAGTCTTCTGCATCCTTGAAGATCTGATTATGCCCTGAATATGCATCCATGAAGCTCATAAGTTCATGTCCTGTTGTGGCATCTACCATCTGATCAATTCGAGGTAGGGGAAACTATATTTTGGGCAAGACTTGTTCAGATCAGTGAAGTCTACACATATCCTCTATTTGCGTGGCCGAAAATGATAAGCGATTTCGAGTCCAAACGAAGAAGTTATGGTCTTTTGAGCGGAAGAGAATTACAATATACTAAAAACAAGGGAAGCGTTCAAAATTTACAGGTACGAATTGATTCAGATTTAGCCCGAATTGATTCTCTTGGAACCAGTGCACCAGATCTTCCATTCCGAATCGATTTGGATTTCAGCCGAATAGATTCGGCCTACTATCAGCCTCGAGATATTTCCATCCGAATCGATTCGGATTTCATCCGAATGGATTCGGGCCTCCAGATTTTGTTGTTCTTTTATTTACATGTTTGCCATTGGGATATTTTGTATATAAACTCTTTTTCTCTCATTTGAGGAAGGATCTTGCATTTAGTTTAGGTTAGGGTTAGGGTTTGTAGATTTCTTCTTCTTCTCTCTTTGGTAGTGACCCCTTTGGGTGTTGTAAGTTAAACTTTTTCATTACCCCTACCATTAATATAGTTGTACTTCTTTGTTTATACTTAATTTCCATTGATGTCATTTAAATTCCTTGTCTATATTAACTTGTACTTCATTTATTTATTGCTTTCCTAGTGTTAAAGTAGTTTAATTTATGTATTGCCCTTAGATAAATAGGGTCGGGGTTTTGTTCCGCCATTAACGGGCCTCGAGCTCCGGAAACTAGATTTTTTGTAAAATTCCGTTTAATTGAAACCGCGCGTATCAAAGTTAGATCGCTATGAATTTATCTTTCTTTGTCATGTAACGTTAGATTTTATAGCAACAATCCGAGTTTAATCCGTATGTGACCATTTTTTATTAAATGATTATTCAAGCAACTTTGGCTTAAATTCCTTATTGTGTGAAGTTTATGCTTAATTGAAATGCTCGGTTAAATATCTTTCGAGCCTTAACTCTAATTAGTAGTCGTTTTGATCCATGTGGTGCGATGCGATCCTGACCCTCGCTCTACTTTTGCGTAGCGTTACTTATTCTTTTCTTTCGTCACCATTCCCAACCATCACCTTTTCTTTTATTTATTTTACACTTTTATTCCTGAAGTAATTAAACAATTAAAATCTAAAATTCAACCAACTTACAGTTGTGCTTGCTTGTCAAGTGTAGTTGTATCTTAAGTTTTTGTATTGAGGAGGTGAAACAAAAACAACGATTAGCGTTCCTACACGATGCTACTTTTCACCCTCGATCATTTACCATAAACACACTTAGTAAATTTACCCGTAAATATTAATCTTATTCCCACAAATTAATATTTATTAAATACACAATATTTCATTTTAGTTAAATTACTACACATGTGTAATTTAAAATACGAGAAATAATTAAATTCATAATTATTCAAAAATATGAGGTGTTACATACTCCCCCCTTGCAAGGGAATTCATCCTCGAAATTCGAATATGCCTAGTACTAAAAGTTTGGACCCTTACGCGTAATGCATCCGAACGTATTCAATGTTAACTCGTGATAATATTTTGGTGTTTCCACTATACTCACGTCAGTGGTACCATTTTGACTGAAGGTTTACTCACTACAACCCAAGATTAGCAACAAGTCCATTCAAAGGCTTACATACTGATATATTCCCTTATACTTAAGGTCTTGCTTATACAATGCCATGCAAATACTCGTGAAGTCGTTAGCAATGCTTCAAAAAGATGAGCCTATACTCCACTAGCTCTATTATCTCCATGTTTGTAAAGGCCCCACTTCCATAGGTACCAATTTTCCTTGTTGCCAAATCACGTAACTCCCTTCATGGGAGACAACAATAACACTTGACCACTCATATCAGACTTCAAAAACTTTGGTTCACGGTGGCGTAACTCTCACTACATTCCTGACCTATATGAAAATGATGGAGATTAACTAAATCCTTGTCGACGGACCCTGAATTACGTCCTAAAAGCTTGTTATTCCCCACTCCTAACCAACCAAAGGGTGGACGATAAGATTTTTGTATGAAGCCTCAGAAGGATCCTCACAAATAATAAACTTCTATGAGTTATCATACGTAACTCTATCAGTGGCAATTACTACTCCCAATTGCACTAAAATTCTAGATTTACATTTCTAGTGTATCCTCTAACATTTTAGTCACCCCTACCATTTACCCATCGATCTATGGGTTGTTTATCTGCTCAAACACAACTTCACCTCCACTACCTTCTGATAACCCCAACAAAGGCGAGACACAAGTGTCTTATATCGACCCACAATAATGTTTGGTGGCACCCTGTGCCGGTTCATTCCATTTCTTCAATGAAATGTTGGGCACACTTCTAGATAGTGTAACTCCCAAGGTATCAATAACTATTCCATCTCAGGCAATCCTTTCTACAAACTCGAAGGAAATCTTGACTTTCCCTTGATGTTGGTAACCTAACAATGAACTCTATCAGTTTGCGTATCCATTTCATCACTGGAATCACTAATTTATTACAAAATTTTGGTTGATCGCCTCGGACCAACCTTTTCCCGCCTATTAGTGGTGTACTTGAAGACAATTTCACCATGTCTCACTCAACATCGATCCACATGCTCAACATTTCACATTAAGTAGCACATCTTACCCCCCCCCCCCCCTTTTGGGGTATACCAAAATTGCGGCTTGTGCGTCTACTCTAAAACTGAGCACTCCTGTGGCTGTTTTTTGTCTGGTAGAAATCAACATCTCATTTATGCGCAAGGCACTCTAGGAATTTGACTAAGTAATACTCCACTCTACTTTCCATTATTGTGGGGTCCTCCCCTGTCAAGGGATATCTTTTACCTGTGTCTCCACCGTCTTTAAACCCATATCGGGGTGATAGCTCTTCTGGTTTTATACATATTCAAACTATCTTCTTTTTTCAAACAAAGTTCAACCCATCATACTATTTCCCATTCGACTTATAACTTCCCCACAGGCATACGTTCACCACGTTTATTTCCACATCCCCTTAAGTTGGATGATTCTAAAAATCAAACTAACTAAGGTGCCCATACACCCTATATCTCGTGCACAACTGCGTAATCATTACTAACATCACATATGTAACATAATTATCTCAAGCTCGGCCCCACACTCTTGGTGTGGCTATACAATGAGGTTGTACTCATTTTCCCTAGTAATCGTGACTTATTTCTCCTCGACACTACCCCACCTATGAACTAGTGGTGCAAAAGTTCCCTAACTCTTTCTACATAACAGTACTGGCTCCACTGGCCTTATATAGTATAAGAGTTCTCAGCTCAAAGTGTTTTCTCTGCACACTCAATGATTGACATTTAAAACTGATGCCCTAGAATCCAACAAAGTCTCCCCACTCTTGATGTTTATTATGGTTCATGTGTAGAACGTCCCACAAACTAAACTCAAATAATGAACTCTCTCGATGCACTATCACTTAGAATTATTGCTCATCAAGTTTTGTAGGCCCAAAGTATATAACCGAGACACTCCAAATCATTTACCTCGTCGTATAAGTCTAATCATAAACTTCCACATATCTAAGGAGTTATATAACACTGTGCGCGCACTATCACTAAGTTCCCATCGCTAAATCAATAACTGCCTAAATCTCTTCGATATACCCTGAATCACATCAGTAAAGTCCCTACACACTGAGATCAAATATAGCAAGTTAGTTATACTCTCCGAAGTCCACAATATAATATAGACGTGAGTTCATCCATCTTCCAGGTGAGACATCGCAAACAACACATCCTTCCCTAGAACAGCGAACACGATAGCCTTGCTGTAACAGCCCACCATTGCTAACCAGTCCATACTCAGGATAACATCATACTTGCATATTACATTTCTAAAATGAGTAAATCCACTAAAATATATCCTCTCAGTGAGCACACTCTCTCCCCTACAGATGGAACCAAATAGAGCCCCGCTACCCAATGGTAAATATATACACACAATAGTAACACTAATGATACACCCACTAAACCCGTATCACACGCGAGTCTAGTGCTAACACAATACTGTGACTCACCCATGTCACATAAAACTTATCATATTTACCTGAAGCACCTTATACTCTTGACTTACTTGAGTCTACATTGTATAAGTGCTCATCTAGTTTGGAAATTGTGACAAAATTTGAGTCCCATCCCCTAGACACCAAAGAACCTCATAATCAACTCTTATTACCTCAATGGATTCATTTAAAGGAAAATTCTCAACCCCACACACTAGGATTGCATAAATTCATAGATATTGCATTAATTGGTTGTGTGAGTTAATTCCCTTTTAAAATAATTATTTCATAATTTTTGGGAATTTTTAAAAACATTTTTAAATGATTTTTTTCATAATAAAAGTTGGGTTTTAAAACTTTTGGGGTCAATTTGTAATTTTTGGTTTTATCTTATCTTGCTGAATGTTTGGTTGGGTATAATCCGAAAGTTCTTGAGACTTGAGGATGCATGTGTAATTATTTTGAAAACACGCGTTTGAGATTAATCTAGGCCTTACACCTGTCCTTGTTATACCGACCTGATTTGTGTTTGTTGGTAGACTCAGAACCTGTTTGCAATCTCAGACCCTGGATTGATTTTATCAACGATCTGCATGCATTTTATCCCAATCTCTATGAACCTCTCTAGACCAATCAGAGAACGTTTAATCCGCCGCTAATCTTAAACCGTTGGATGTTGGTCAATTGCATTGGACCAAATCTCAGCCATTAGATTTGGGATGATGTTCTCGATCCTTTCTTGCTTAGTATAAAAAGAGGTTGGATCTCAGCATTCAAAGACTTTTGCCAGTTCGAAAAACTGAGAGAAAAAGAAGAGAGAGAGAGAGAGAGAGAAGAGAGAGAAACCAGAAGGAAAACCCTAAATCGTTTCAAACCCTAAAATTCTTTTTCCAAAATCAGTTTTTAACCAAAACCAAACCTGAGTGTTTAAGAGTTATTTTGGAAATGGTTTGATACTTGTTCGTGGGTTATATCCTCTGTGTTTGAGATCTTGTAACCAACTTAGACATTTTTAGTTAGATCTCTACTTCTTTTGTATAGAAACTGTAGATCTTGGTATTTTATGTTATATTACACTTAGATCTACATTTTTATGTTTCTCATCTTAAGAAATCAGAGTTGTTGATTATTGTTGTGTAAATGTTTTTCAAAACTCAAGAATCAATAAATTTCTTTTCTGTTTCTTGTTCTTATGAAACAAGACTCATGATCTAGTTAGAATCACAATTGGTGGTTTTCAATTTCAAAAATATTTTCAAAACCCTCTAAAATTGATTAAGACCTTGAACCGTCTTTCGAGCAAGGTAACCTTGGATTCTGGGTTAGTTTAAAGATCAATAAAGTCTTTTGTTTCTAAAGAAGAGAGAAACTGAAAAACTTATTCATTTAGATCTGTTCTGTAATTTAATAGGCCTTGTTTGTATAAATAAGTGTGTGTATGTCTGCATGCATGTGTTAGATCACTCTCACAAACATTTGTCACACTACAACTCATAAGTGTTGGCTATAAGATCTTGAATCAACAAGAGTCGACGTAAAGCTGGAACAAAGTGTTGAGAAGTTAGCTAGATGGAAAAGCCACATCAACATCAGAACTGTAGAAACGTTAGAATCAACCAGTGGGTACATATTCTAAACTTATATAGGTCTGTTTTGTTTGCATGTGTGTTAAATAGCTTATAACTTGTATATTTTGTTTTAGCAGATTTTTGGTTTATGACTTAGAAGTCACCGTGGATGTTTCCTCAGTTGGGTGAGGTTTTACCACGTTAAAAACTGTGTGTACTTAATCTTTCTACATCTCCTCATCTCATTCTTGTTGGTGTGCTGAGTTTAATTGATTTAAAACTATTTTTTGAAACCTGTTACATAATCTTGAACATATCTCATACATATTTTTATTAAACACATCTTGTGTTAATCTGCTTGATTTAAAAAAAAAGAGTTTCCCCAAAAAACAGTTCAGAGTTACTTAGACAGTTTAATCTTGAATTAAACGGCTTAAGTGACAGCTTTTCATTACCCATGAATAAAACTCATTCCTTCAATTTCTAATATCACTAGCGGTTCAAATGGTTCATGGACACAATACTCTCATCCAAATTGAACCAAAAACTTCTATAACTATTTCCCCTACTAGGCATCCCGCTCCTCTCCCCTAATTCGCTATGGATAAGATCAAAACAAGTGGCCCTACGCTCCACATATAAGAGACCTCTTTGTGTCACCCCCTGCATCTGGCCCCACTGTCCATGTCAGGGTTGTCCTTCTCTCGAACCTGGTAGGCTTAGCCCCGATTGTTACCCATGTGGTTCCTTTGGTTCTGCTAGTCCTGTTGAACACACTGCTAGCCCCGACGGAACCTGACTGAATCCATCGTCACTTAGTTAGAATTCCATTGATCCGAATAATTTAAATGGGTCCCCTATTGGGTATCCCCCCTGCGGTGCCTCTCTAGCACTGTTAAATCCAGTCTTGCCCTTCTAGCTAGATTCTCCAACTCTGTTGGCTCCCTTCACATGGAAGCGTTGATATTAACATTATAAAAGTACAATATTAACGCCATATGCATTAGTTGTCCAAGACATATTTCCCATAAGTGTTGGAGACTTCTACTCGTGAGTCCATCATCACACTTAAGAATTATTTTCTCCTCCCTACCTACCTCATTCGGTAAGAAGTTTGCTAAATAAGTAAATTCTTCATCATAATTGGCCTATGTTCGTCCCTCCTGTGATAAGTCCGAAAACTTCTTTCGCATCTCTGTTTGAACAACAGATGAAAGGACTTACGGTCAAACCGCACCCAAAATTTCTCAATTAATACCTTATCTATCTCCTTATATGTGGTGACTGACTCCCACCACGACAGTGTTGCTCTTACAAGCTTAACAGTTGCCAAAATTTATTTTTGAGTGTTACTGCACTCCACTATACGCAAATGCCTTTGGATGTCCTACTTCCACTAGCTATCTAATATAACATCCGCAATTACCAAAAACTCTGACGGATGGCCCTTTTAATAGGCCCTTTTGAATCTCTCCCATACAGACTACACTCGGTGAGTCTGAATTGGCACCACTATTTTATATGGCAGTGCTTGGGGAAACTATTGTGCCCTAACTGTCATCTCAACATTAACTGCTTGAGAAACAATAGTGGTGGCATTTTTTGGGGTCATTATCCCCCAAATAGTTTGCAACTTCGGCTGAGCCTCACCTCCTGATATCCTCCTAATGGACTTTGCTGGCCCTCTTTCATTGTTCGGCATAAAAAACCCAACCGAACTAGTATAAGATTCGTAAACTATACTCAATAGCAGGAGAACGTAAGTTGCATTATGAATCAACAGTCCTAAGCATAGCGCTCTATATCAAAGAAAAGCCACACTGATAACGTAGTAAGTCCACACAGATCCTCAGGACTCAAAAATCAAATTCTCTAATACCATCTGTGACACCCCACCTATTTAAATATCGGGTGATCAGTCATCTACTAAAATAAAACAGAAATCTCATTTTGTTCATTCTTAGCATCACTGTCGAAAACTATTTAAATTACTAACCACCTATTAGTTAAATAAGCCAGTGCCAAATTTTATCTTTCATTACAAATCGACTAGTAAAACATTAACTTAAAAAAATGTAGAAATAAAATTTAACCGAAACATTCATGCCAATAAGGAAGTCTAAACATCATATAATAAAACTAAACACCGAATAAACCATCGGTTATGAAAATCCAAAATATCACTTGAATAAAATAATCAATAAAAATAACTGAGTCTGGAAATAAAGGGGAAACACGCCCAACTAATATATGAAGTAAAGAACCTATTCTAGAATACAATAAATGAAGTGGCTCGATTAGTCACGTATATTTCATATCCGTGCTCGTTATATTTACGCATTCTAGCACTTTTTGTGTTCCTTATGCCAATGATATGCCCAAAGTGCACCCCCTTACTCAGAGCCACCAACCTCGGCTAATATCGTAGCCGAGGTGACCAGATGCCTGACAACCATAACATCGTCTCTTAGAAGGTCGGCCACAACCGACATTGCATCTACAATATATATCAACCTCGGTTGGGCATCAGTCGAGGTCTGTAAGTACTCATGGGTTCAACCCTCCTTAAACACTAGTATTGGCCCTAGCCGACGTTGCAGCCATCAGTCGAGATCAGTAGTATTACATGGGACCAATCGTTTGGCAACATTATCATCGGCCCAAGATGACGTTACAGTTACTCAGACCTAACCTCGGCTAGCCTACATGACTAAGGTCATCATGAACAACATCGAATAAAGGAAGTCTGACTTCACTAACTTCGTACTCTTCAAGGACGAGGTTTCACCAAACAAAGATGATCGAGCGTTTACAAGCACATATATAGTTTGGAACACGTGGACAAATATGTTATAACTAAATCATTCCCTCCACGTGAGGGAATATTGAGGTCATCATTGTTTACTTAAGATCAGCCAGGTGTCATAGTTATACTAGTTGGATATTCAAGCACATGCTCATTGCATGCTTGGGGGGTATGTTACACTCCCAAACACTATATATAGAGGTCATCCTCTACCTTGTAAAGGGATCCATAATTGCAACCCCAGTAGAAACTCTATCATTTTACATAGTAGAGAGAGAAAGCTTGAGAGATTGTATCCATGGCCATTAGTGCCTTATTTCAATGATATTACTCACACACTCACAATGGACATATGCCAGATTAGATGAACCACTTATATATTGGTGTTCATCCTCTTCTCCTCACCTCATTCCACTATATATTACTCTTTTGTGCTGCCATTGTTGTCACTAGTTTTAGCTTGCAAATAACTTATCTGGTGGTGTTGTTTCCAGCATCATCATTTTGGCACCGTCTATGGGAAAGAGAAGTTTTATCTTCCTCTTTTGTTGCTTAACCTCACCGAAGACTCTGGTGATGAACCAAGCCCCACCCCTTGCGTGGAGCTATTTCACCATTGAATGAGGTCCTTTAAGGCATTAAGCTCATCTTCTTCGCAAGCTCTTTAGTCTCATTAATTAGCATATGGAACCAGAAATGCCACCACCACCTCCTCCACCATCTGGTGTTGGAGGACCCAGTTCTAGCCAGGGACCACCCCAGTTCGAGATGGATGAGGTGGCAGCAACCTTAAACTCCTTAGCTGCAACTAAGCAAATTATACAGGAGCATTTTTCCTAGATAAGCCATAACATAATAAGACCACCTGGGGTTTCACCGGAGATGATTACTCCGTCAGTTTCTCAGCCACAGTATGAGGCCAGGGGACCACCTCAGGCACTGCGAAAGGACCAACCAACCCCTCAACGGAGGAGGGATGTTGCTAGCCCTAGGCGTTTATGCCCGGGGAGGCAAGGAAACCCTTACTCTGAGGACATGTACGGCGATATTGAAGTAGAAGATGCTCAAGCAGACTGTTGGGAGCCATATGAGGTTTCGAATAACACTGTACATCCTATGCAGTAGAGCCGAGGTTGTGGGGCCATACGAGATGGTGGTGACCAACAAAGACGATCATCTTTTGATCACTTGAGTAGAGGGTCGGCCTTTAAAAGGCTCGGCCCAATTAATGACTTGAGGCAGAGGTTATCCAGGTCAAGGAGTGCAGTTGTATTATAAAGGGAAGATGGAGAGCATTGGCCCCATCATGGAAGACCCATCACGGTCGACCCCAACATGGCCGAGACAGGGATCACGAGGAGGTAAATATCCGACATTGTGCAGCGACTGGGGAACCCTTAGTTCACCCCTTGGAGGTGGCTGGGGACAACCTCGGCCAGGTCAACATTGCAAAATCATGGAATGACTCCATTCATCGTTTGGATGAGAAAATAGGGAACCTCATCAAAAGCCGAGACCCACTATAAAGGGCATTCTCATAGGGCTCCCCATTTATGGCAAGAATTGTGAACTTCCCAACCCCTGCCAAATTCAAACCACCAAAGGTGTCTCCCAAGTATGATGGAAGTACCAACCATGTGCATCATATTGAGATGTACGAGTCTGTAGTAGACATTTATTCAATCCCAGATAAGATGAGGTGATGAGATTTCTCAAGAAATTTAACTGGGGCTGCACATATTTGGTTTACTTATCTTTCAAAGAGCTCTGTTGAGAACTTTAAGGGCTTGGCTGAACGATTTATTCAAAACTTGTGTTTTGGGATAAGACCTCAAAAGAAGACCACTCATCTGCTGTATGTCAAGTAGGGAAAGAATGAGAGCCTAAGAGACTACATTGTAAGATTTAACAAGGAGAATCTAAAAGTGGAAGATTACAAAGAGAATATAGCTATGACAACCCTTATAAGAGGACTTCAGAAGGGGAAGTTGCTTTGGAAGCTTGCTGAAGAACCTCCCAAGTCTATGGCCAAGCTATTAGCAACAGCTGGAAGGGTTATGAACGCTGAAGAAGCTATGGCTGTAAAATATGAGGATGAAAATGGAAGCAACAGTGCGAAATTCCAAAGGAAGAAAGATGGAAAGAAGAGGGTTGCGGATGACAAGTTTGCACATTATACTCCTCTAACTGTGAGAAGCGAGCACATCCTTAACGAGGTAAAGAATGACAGGTTCCTAAGATGGCCGAAAAAACAGAAGGCTCCTTCGCATAATAGAAAAAAGAACCTATGGTGTGAGTTCCACCAAGATCATGGTCATGTGACCGACAAATGTTTTACCTTGAAGGGTGAGATCGAGAAAATGTTAAAGTCTGGGAAGCTCAGAAGATATGTGGACGAAATAGCTTCTAAGGAAGGAAGAGATGACCCTAAGAAGAAATGAAATGATAGATGTCGGGAAGATGCCCCTGCCAGAAGAACAGAAGACTCTGATAATGATGATGATGACCCAAATCTCCCACCAAAAGATGATAATGTTCCGGTAAAGAGAGATGGTATGATCTCTTTTGGGTTGAATACCATATGTGGAGGTTTAGCAGGAGGAGGTTCAGAGGTCGCTGATCGCAAGGCTCATGTGGTAGAGTCTAAGTCAGTGACTAAAACTGAGGTTATGAACCTAGCATCTATAGAGGTAAAACATGAGATAAAGAAGGTTAAAATGGATACCCTTGTAGTTGGCTTCTCAAGACTCGATTTTAAAGGTATATTAACTCCACACGATGACCCTTTGGTAATTACAGCAAGGGTGCATGGGTGTGAAGTTTAGAGAATCCTTGTCGATAGCGAAAGCTCTACGGATGTTATGTTCTGGCCCTGCTTTAAGAGTCCATGCCTCAGTAAAGCTAGGCTTATACCCTATCATCATCCGCTGATTGGCTTTAGCGATGAAAAGGTCCATCCATTGGGCATGTATGAGATGGATGTACGAATGGGAGATGAGTGGCCTAAGAGGTTGACCAGGAAAATCAATTTTTTTGTCATGGATGAAAACATCTTCTTAGACTACAACCTCATCGTAGGACGAGTAGCCCTCAAAGAATTTGAGGACGTGCCTTCAATGGTCCACCAAATACTAAAATTCTCGAATCCCTATGGAGTAGGGGAAGTGCAAGGTGACCAAATATCGGTGTGTGAATGCTATTTCAACTATACGGAAGAGAAAGAGGCTCATAAGAGGGAAACAACCATATATAACATCGATACACTTGATCCCAGGGATGAAACCAAGCTCAAGAAGGTAGAGGCCACAGAAGAGGTAGAATCCATCGCCCTCAATGAAGAAGAGCCAGAAAAAACTGTCCAAATCGGCAAAGCCCTAAGACCCAAGATTAAGGAAGAGATGGTGAAGCTTTTAAAGAAGAGATAAAGTGTTTTTACCTGGAGCCATGCAGACATGCCAGGCATTGCCCCTGAGATCATGTGCCGTAAAGTCAATGTGGCAGAAGACACTAAGCCCATTAAGTAGAGAAGAAGAGTATGCTCAAGGGAAAAGTATGATGTCATCAGGGAGGAGGTTAGAAAGCTGGAAGAGGACAGGTTCATCAGAGAGGTCATATACCCTGAGTGGTTATCTAACGCCGTCATCACATTGGGTGAGTTGCCTAAATTATGAAATGACTAAAATGCCCTTGCATGTGCGCTTGTGTACGGAACTTTTCCGAAATGCGTCCAAACTTCATACTAAGCATCCAAATACCTACAAAATCGCAATTAACCCCTACAAAGCAGGTCTATATAGAAATATGAGGTTGTCTAGTTAACGAGCATAAGTATAGGGATCAAGATACCCGAGGGGGCTAATAACACATAGGTTAATGGGTGAAATATGTAATATTTGCGTCGTATCAGTAAATAAAATATGGTGAATTATTAGTATGTCACACTGAGTAATAACGACGGGATTGTGATGATATCTCTATCGGGATTTGTGAGTAGACTATATTAAGACTGAGATAGAAAATTTATTTATAGTGACTCAGATTGAGATTTCGAGTGCACGATTGATCCCGAATAGGTCGAAATAGTCATAAACAAGTTCTCCGGGGGGTAGTAATTGTGTTCCAGATGCTTTTTGGACTTGTCTGAACTCATCTAGGGGTATTTGGATCATTTTGATGTAGTCTAATAACCTAATTTAGGCATTTATGTTTTAAACCATAAGGTTACATGGGTGAGGCAGCCATATCATTATTTTTAAACCCTAAGAGAGAAGGAAGAGGGGAGAAAGAAGATAAATCAAGGGAGAAAGCTTGAGGAGGCCAATTCAGGGAAGGATTCGGGGAAAATCTTGCAACAATCCATCACACACGAAGTAAATCAGACTCTACAAACATCCTAAGGCAAGTAATTGACTTATTTTATTGAATAGTAGTAGATTATATTCATATTATGGTAGGTGAAACTGTTTTTGGGTGGGGGTTTATGCATGTAAAAAGGGGATTTTGAGAAATTATCCCATAACTTGTAGAGAAAATGCATATTTGATGTTTTTGAATGATTAATACCTATTGGAAATCGGATTTGGTGAGATATCCATAGGCGAATCATAATTAATTAGAGTTTTGAAATGAATATAGGGTTATTTGAGGTGTTCATCATTTAGACCCGTTTGAATGGAATATTGATTGTCAGTTGATCTTTGAAATAATAATTATTCTTAGATATTAGAATCATGTACGAAATGTCATTTTTCATTATATATAAATTGGTGAATGTAGAATAACTTGGGGGTGATATTCGGGATGGATTTTAAGAAGAAAAATAGGGCTGGAATTCACTGAACTGGACCGGCGAGCCGGTTCGCCTCCAGGCCGAACCAGCTCGGATTTCTAGAATTTCAAGGATTGGATTATTGTAAGGGATGGGTTAATTAGGGAGAGTTAGAGTTGGTTTAGGAGATTATTAAAATAAAATGAATCACAATAAGTGACTTTTGAAGGCTTTAAGGTACCTTGTGATGATAGAGTATTCGAAATTGAGTTGACGTATGTGAGAGAAGTAATTCTTTGAATATTTTAATAACGAATTTGGAGAAATCAATTCGAATAAGTTTTATTTACGGCCTGTTTAGGTAAGTCCGAGTATTTTAGCAGGGTGATGCTAAGTTATTAATTTAATCTGGGATGGTTGGGTAAGTCTGGGTATTTTAACAGGGTGATGCTAAGTTATTAATTTAATTCGGGATGGTTATATAAGTTTGGGTATTTTAGCAAGGTGATGCTAAGTTATTAATTTAATTTGGGTTAGTTGGGTAAGTTCGGGTATCTTAGGAGGGTGATGTTATGTTATTAATTTAGAAATTAAATTATTTAAGAGTCGGGAATAGACTCAGGATAAATTGGCTAGTGCTTCAGGTGATAGGCCCAGATTAGCTAGATTTTGTGAATATATATAGAAAGAGAGAGAGTATATGAATAAAAATAATATTTGTGTACATGATATTTATGTGAAATATACCCATCCCAGCGAATATGCTACCAGGAAGGTTGCGCGTCGTGGGAGGTCACTCTGGTGAATCTCAGCAGAGGTAGTACCATTCCTCTAGGTCATAGGTGTTATGCATGCCCATGTGATATAGGGTTGGAGTCTAGTGGAATAATGTGGTATGGTTATGACCACGAACTTAAGGTCATGACCAGCTCCAATGTTCATTTGTGATTTTCGGGCTCGGTGGTGAGATTCTGACCTAGCTTCCCAGAGTGTGGAGGACAACCCTGGAGCTCGATAGCATGCTAGTGAGTTCGCATCCAGAATGTTGAAGACATTCGTGAATGCGATTACATATATAATGAGTGATATATATATATGTGTACTTGGTGTGATATGGAATATATATATATATATATATATATATATATGTGGGTACCCGAAAATATAATGATGGGCCTGGACGAGTAGCCCAATTGTGGCGGCCCAAAGTTCGGACCCCCATATCTTAACCAGTTACGATATAGTCTTCTCCCATGTTCCTATTAAGAGGGGTTCTAGGAAAAGATGGAAAACGTAGAGGAGTCCAACACCCCCACTCCCGGAAATAGACATGTATATAATAAACCCTAGGTCTGGGGCAAAGGACAGACTGTATTCTCTGTAATCACTCTCTGGGGTATATAGAAATAACACTGACTGCACCACCGTGGACGTAGGCACCTTTGCTGAACCACGTACATCTTTTTTTGTGTCACTGGCATTTTACATTCCTTATTCTGCTTGGTGATTGTGCTTCTCTTACCTCTTTGTGTTGAATAATAACTGTCACCACAATTGGCGCCGTCTGTGGGAAGCGTTTTTCTTCCCTGAGAAAACCCACACCCAGAAAGGAGTTCGAGATGTCTGGTCACAGTAGTAACGCTCCCCAGGAAGGAGACATCCAAGAACCACCTGCTTCTCACAGGATTAGATCCGAAGTTCGGCGTTCAGATCAGAGGGCTCGCTTAGAAAGGCAAGCCTCAGAAGAAAGCCAAGGACCAGCGAGGTCTACACAGATTTCCAGGCTGATTGATGCATATGAGGCGAGGCTCCACGAGCAGAGGGAGTCTTCTCGTAAGAATGAAGCCGAGAATTCTCGCCTTAAGAGAAGATTAGAGAGAATGGAGAGAGAACTCCATCACGGAACCAAAAGACGTCCCTACCGCACTCCTAGCCCTCAGGCGAGCAAGTCTCGCAGTCGAGGAAGGAGCCCCAGGCGCGGATCCCAGAAAGCTCAGGAAACCGACTCAGAGGATGACCTGCTCGAGCAACTGCGACTAGCTCGCAGTTATAGGAGCCCGAATCGCAGCAACTAAAACATACGAAGTCTGGTCCGAAGAGAGATGGACCAACACCCCGCACATCACGGCACCAGATCGACCCGAGAACTCGTTTGGCGAGCTCTCAAAACTCAGATGAAATCACCTTTCTCGAGGGAAATTGAAGAAGATGAAGCCCCCAAGAAGTTTGCTATTCCAAGGTTCAAACATTATGACGGTAAGACTGATACCATTGATCACGTCAGATAGTATTGGCAGGCCATGACCCTCTGGAACCATCGAGACGCACTAATGTGCTGAATTTTCCCCTCGAGCCTGCATGACGTGGTACAGAAATGGTTTGAAAGGCTCCCCCACCGGTCCATCAGGAGTTTTAAATCCCTGGCCGAGCTCTTCACGACCCGATTCATTACTAGTAGCTCCCATCCCAAAAGGATGGATGTTCTGCTGATAATGAAAAAGATGCCCCAAGAGACCCTTCGAGACTACGCGAAGAGGTACTGGGAATTGTTCAACGAGGTCAAGGAATGTTCAGAGCAAGTGGCAGTGGTCTCTTTCAAAATTGGGCTACCCAGATCTTCCCTTCTGTACCAATCCCTGACAAAGAAAGAGGCCATTACCATTGATGACCTAATGGCCCGCATCGAGAAGTATGCCAAGGTGGAAGATGTGACCCGCCCCAGCACAAGGGAAAACGGTCGAACTAAGCTCGCCACCAAGGGCAGTGACAAGATTGAGAACCAGAAGAAAGGAGCAAAGAATGGGGGCAAAAATGGCTCTAAAAACGGAGGCAATAATGATGTGTCGAAATCATTTCAGGTGGTCAACACCGTCTTCAAAGTACCAATTTACAAAATTCTCGCAAAAATCAAAGACGAGCCATTCATCAAGTGGCCCAGGAAGATGGGAGGAGATCCCTCGAAGAGGAACAATGCGCTGAGATGCGCTTTTCACAAAAAGGGAGGACATAAGACTGAGCATTGCAAAGCTCTTAAGTCCCACCTCGAGGAGCTGGCCCAGTCCAGGCACCTGAATGAATTCGCGGAGAAAAAGGCAGAGAAAGTTACTGCCCATAGAGAGGCAAGGCCTGACAACGTACTCGAAGACGAAGTCGGCCATGAATTCGCAGTAATTCATAAGGCATCCGACGTGAAACAAATTCAGGGCAATTCATCTCGCATGGAGGTAAAAAAGCTTACAGTAGTGATGCAAGCTTTTCAGATCGATCCAGTGAAAACACAGTCAGGAAAGCATCGGCGAATAGATGACGTCGACTATAGTAAGCATATCGTGTTTACAGATGAAGATCTGGTAGGAGTGAGAACCCCACATCACGATGCTTTGATCATTACTCTAAGAATAGCGAACTATGATGTCGATAAATTGCTCGTCGACCAAGGAAGCTCGTCCGAGGTGATGTATCTCGACCTGTTCAGAAAATTGAAATTAAGCATCGTCGACCTAAAGGAAGCTACTGTCCCTTTGGTTGGCTTCGTTGGAAAGATGACTATGCCCTTAGGAAAGATCGTGTTGCCAGTAAGGACAGGAAATATTTCTAAAATAATCGAGTTTCTGGTGGTCGACATTGACTCGCTATACCAGGCTATCCTCGGCAGAGGATGGCTACATGCAATGAAGGCATTTTCCTCGACCTACCACCAGAAGCTCAAATATGTGATCGAATGAGGAGTAATGGAGATCCGTTGTGATCAAGCGATGGCAAGAAGATGCTTCATAGTGGCCATCCGCCCAAAACCAGAAAAAAAGCCCGACAAGTCCAGCAAAAGAGTTGAAGAACAAGAAGGTGTGATACCTTCAAAATAGAAATTAAAGTACGGAAGACCCGGAGTGGAGGAGACCAGGCTCCTCCCCTCTGAATGGGTCGTCGAGGACCTGGAGGAAGTCGCAGCTGGAGATAGCGACGATAGCAGGATTTTCTTGATTGGAGCTTCTCTCACAGATCAGGAGAAGAAGGAATTGACGACCCTGCTGAGGAATAATATAGACGTCTTCGCATGGGAACTATATGAGCTGCCTGGAATTGATCCTAGTATGGTTTATCATCAGCTGCACGTCGATCCTACCTTCAAACCAATCGTGCAGAAGGCACGAAGAACTGCACCCGAGAAGGTAAAAGCCGTGGAAAAAGAAGTGGAAAAACTGTTGGATGCAGGATCCATAAGGGAGGTACAATTCCCCAAATGGTTATCCAACCCAGTAGTAGTTCCAAAAAGTAATGAAAAGTGGAAATTTTGCATCGACTTCACTGACCTCAATAGAGCGTGCCCTAAAGACAGTTTCCCTCTCCTAAAAATTGATCAACTAGTAGACACCACTGCAGCTCATGAGAGAATGAGTTTTCTGGACACATACTCAGGGTATCATCAGATCCCTCTGTATACCCCAGACCAAGATAAAACAGCATTCATCACCACAGTTGGGTTATACTGCTATAAGGTCATACCCTTCGGGCTAAAAAATGCAGGGGCAACCTACCAGTAATTGGTCACCAAGATGTTCAAGGACCAGATGGGAGACACCATGGAGGTCTACATCGATGCATGCTCGTTAAAAGAAAGAAGAAAGAAGACCACCTCTCAGACATGTCAAACACCTTCGAAATCCTCAGGAAGTACCGAATGAAACTTAACGCGAGCAAGTGTTTCTTCGGTGTCCAGTCAGGAAAATTTCTTAGGTACTTGGTCAGTAAGAGAGGCACCGAGGCCAACCCAGACCAGATCGATGCAATAAACAGGGTACAACCTCCTCGCATAATTCGGGACGTACAAAAGCTCACTGGTATGCTCGCTGTATTAAACCGCTTTATCTCTAAGTCCTCCGAGAAGTGCAAGCCTTTCTTCCAGCTTCTAAAGGGAAACAAAACGGTAGAATGGAACCAGGATTGCTCACGGGCATTGGACGAGCTCAAGTCTTACCTCAGTTCCCCACCACTGCTCTTCATACCACAGGAAAAAAATTCCTTGTACTTGTATCTCTCCGTTTCCAACCACACTATCAGTTCCGCATTAATGTGCGAAGTTACAGGAATCCAGCACCCCATTTATTATGCGAGCAAGACCCTACTAGATGCCGAGCAGAGGTACCTACCACTGGAGAAGCTCGCCTTTGCACTAATGGTGGCTTTGAGGAAGCTGAAGCACTATTTCAAAGCCCATACTATAATCATTCTTACATCACACCCCCTTAAAGCAATCCTGAGGAATGCGGATTTGTCAGGAAGACTGTCTAAATGGTCAGTTGAGCTCGGACGATTTGACATCCAATTTCAACCAAGGAACGCAATCAAGGGGCAGATCCTTACTGATTTTATAGCCGAATTCACAAGCGAGCAACCTTCCAACCAACCTCCTCCAGCAAGACAAAAGGGGAATGACACGACAAAGGAAACCTGGAAATTGCTCATTAATAGAGCCTCCAACTCAAAGGGGGCAGGTGTAGGCATTGTCCTCATTACTCTAGAGGATACAATCCTTGAACAAGGAATCAGTCTTGGATTTACAGCCTCCAACAACGAAGCAGAATACGAAGCCTTAATAGCCGGCCTCCAGAAGGCGCACACTTTGGGAGCAAAGCATTTACAAGTGTTCGACGATTCTCAATTAGTCTCCAATCAGATAAGTGGAGATTACAATGCAAAAGATGAGAGAATGGCAACTTACCTCGCCTTAGTGAAAAGACTAATGGCGAGCTTCGAAGAGATCAATATCCAGCAATTTCCCAGAGGGAAGAACATCCATGTTGACGCCCTAGCAGCCCTGAGTTCAGCAGTCGATTTCGACTTAAAAAGAACAATCCCCATCGATTTCCTCGCTCATCCAAGCATTAATCGTAACAGCAAGCCGTCAAGTGTGGAATAGGTGCTTCAGGTAGGCTCAACTCCCAGCTGGATGGACCCTTTAAGGAACTATTTGAAGGATGGCACGCTCCCAGATGACAAGAAGATAACCCACCAGATAAGAGTCAAAGCTGCTCGCTTTCACTTATCTCCAGAGGGTAACTTAATAAGAGATCCTTTTCCGGTCCCTACCTTCAATGCGTTCACCCAAGGAATGTCGAGCAAGTACTACATGAGCTTCATGAAGGAATCTGTGGAAGTCATATCGGAGTAAGGTCTCTAGCTTTTCGAGCAATGAAAGAAGGCTATTGGTGGCCATACATGCAAAGGGACTCTGCGATGTATGTCCGCAAGTGCCTGGAATGTCAACTTCACGCTCCCATGGTCCACCAACGTTCTAGCAACCTAAATTCACTGTCCAGCCCATGGCCATTCGCCCAATGGGGAATGGACATCGTAGGACCACTTCCTACCGCCATCGGCAATCGCAAATATCTGTTGGTCACAACTGACTACTTCACCAAATGGATTGAGGCAGAACCCCTAGCGAACATTCGAGATGCAGATATGATAAGGTTCATATGGAGAAATATAATCACCCATTTTGGCATCCCCAGAACCATCATTACTGACAACGGAACACAATTCGAGAGCGGCTCCTTTCAGAGTTTCTGCGATGAGCATGGAATCAGACACCATTTTAGCTCGGTGGCCTATCCTCAGAGCAATGGCCAAGCCGATGCTTCCAATAAGACAGTGATCGACGGATTAAAGAAACGATTAGAGTGGGCCAAAGGCGCATTGGTAAATGAATTACCATATATTCTATGGCCCTACCGAACCACTCCATGATGAGCAACGGGGGAAACCCCATTTTCGCTGACATATGGAATGGAAGAAGTCATCCCATTAGAAGCAGGCTTGCCAACAATGAGGTCCAGCCTTATCGACTAGGGCCATAATAATACAGCATTGCTCGCTGAGCTCGACCTAGCCGACGAGCGCCGAGAGCTAGACCTAGTAAAACTAGCGAGCTATCAGCAACAGCTCGCAAGGCATTATAACAAAAGGGTCAACCCAAGGGCATTCCAAGTTGGGGACTATGTCCTAAGGAAAGTCCAGGGCAGCGCAGTAAAACCATCAGACGGTAAGCTAGGGCCAAACTGGGAAGGACCATTCAAGATAACTAGAGACGACCTATAAGGAGACTATCACTTGGATACGATGGAAAGTAGAGAGATACCCTGAGCGTGGAATGCAGCCAACCTTAAGAAATTCTATTTCTAGATTCTTCTTTTCATCTTTGATTGTGAAACTGGAAGTTCATTCCCTTATCATTAATAAAAAGTTGTTTGGCAGTTGCATTCTACAAAGTATCAGTCAATTAATTTGCAAACTTTATAACCCAAACACCTTTTCCAAGTAACATGCATATTGATCATTACACTATAGAAGGGAAATGACCCTCCTTAGGTTTTCGTTATGAAATATGAAAAACCTCTTAGCATTACCCCTGGCAATATATAAATCCCTACAGGAGATCCTTAGGCAATATGGCCAAGTCAAAATTGGTCACCAAACGAGATTTGGTTGAACAAAATCCTGATCGGATAGAGCATCCAACACCAGGCGTGTCCTCGCCAATTGCCACACTTAGGCCTAAGGGAGTGTGACAACACAACCTAAAAGGTAAAGTGAGGCAGAATGGTATCTCGTTGGCATACTGGACTGGAAGGACACTTACTTGATAATGCGAACATACAAATCTAGTCAGCTAAGATAGGCTCAAGATTTTTTAAGCAAAGATATGGAAAATATAAGACACCCGTTTAGTCGGCAAATTTGTCGAAGACATAAATTTTATATTAATTCATCACATTTATAGCAAATATAGTATATGTTTAGTCGACGAGTTCGCCCAAAACATTAACTTTACATCACTTCAATACAAAATACACAGAGTTACTACAGAGAGGGTCTTAGTCAGGCTGAGCCCTCCGAGCAAGATAATCAGCCACCTGAGATCTTCGACCATCATCGGGAGGGGGAGCTAACTCTTCTTCAACTTCGTTAGCATCCGACTCCAATAGCTACCGAAGGACGGCATGAATGGGTATCCACTGATCATATCTCCGGAAGGGGTTAGGCATCCGAGTGGAAGGAGATATTTCATGGCGATACCAGAGCATGGAGTTCCTTGGAACTTGCATATCCCTCAAGGCACTCAACCACCCCCTGATGAAGGCGAGCTCTTCAAACTCTGTCAGCCTCGTTGGAGCATCTAACCAACCCTAGTCATAGCCGTCAGCCCACACTCGCCGAGGTCCTTTTTTAAAAAGGTGCCACAGTGGAGTAACATCCCTTTGAAACCCAGCAACAATCATGTATGCTTATCGAACATCATCACAAAGCTCTTCCACTTCCCCATCAGAACCCCTAGCACTTGTACCAGCTCGTGGAACAGTTGACGGGGTAGAACCTTGCAGCACCGGAGGAATATCGCTTGATCCCGCTCCAGCTCGTGAAGAGGAAGAACCTCATAATACCCAGGAACAGTGCTCGGTGCATATTCCCTTAGTCATGAGACTTCCCTCCTCAAAGCTTCATTCTCTCACTGAAGAATCTCCCCGACCTGATTGATCTCAGAGGCATCCAGGAGCCTTGCCCTCAACGTATTCACCTCCTCTTGGACTGAAGCACCAACTTCTTCCATCTCTTGAAGCCTGTCCATCAACTTGGCCACAAGCTCAGACTGATCCTTATACTTCTGATTCCTTGATCAAAGAGATTTACAAAGCTTAACAAAGGCTTGGCGAACCTGAGGACTTGCATTGGGACCAAGGGTCCTGCCCAATTGAGATGTGGCAGGAATGTACTCTTCTACATCAATCAACTACAAGAAATAAAGGAGCAAGGAAAGACATAATCATTAAGCACACTAAGGGAATGAGAAACCTTTTCATTTCATTGATGAGGGCCAAAATACATCGAGCGGCAAAAAGGAAAATTACAAGCAAAAATACAAAAGTAGTCCTAGAAGTAAATTAACTGGCAACCTCAGGCTGCTCAGAGGTAGTTAGCTGCTTCCCCTTATCAGCAGCAGTAGAGGCATCCCCCTGTAGAGATAACTTCGGTTGCCTGGACAAGGCGAGCATCGGTAGGAATTTTCTGAGAGACAGGATCAACGCCTTCGATGGCTGGGGCAGGGGCTTCTTCATCAACAGTCGGCTTCGGGCCCAGATCGTGTTCATTGAAAAGAGGAGAGTCAGCATCGACACCAGCAGCTAAGAGGGCCTTGTTCCAGCCCTTCTTGAAGTTCAGATGGTTGATGTAGCCTATCTGAACCTCGGTATCTTCATATGCAGCAGCCCACCTGGAGCTGTATGAATCCTCCTTGATGGTGGCTGCCTGGGACTCTTTCTCCTTCAACTGCTCGGCCAGTACCTTATTCTCTCCTCTACGATGGCCAACTTGCTCGAGTAGACCAGATCATAGGCCTGCCTCAGCTCGATCAGCTCTTTAATTGCTACATACCTCTCTCAATTGGAATTGATGAGGGCCAGGTCAGAAGAAGCTCGAACAGTATCAGCAGTCTTTAGATCAGCCTTCAGTTGAGTGCCCCTAACTTTTAAGGCAGCACTCTGCTACTCCATCTCGCTGTTCCTGCTCATCAGCTCGTTGTGAGAGCGATAGAGCATAGCGAAATCAGTCACAAACTGCAAAAAAAAAAAAAGACATCAAGAAAAGAAAATAGCTAACACTTAATAAAGAATTAGAGAAAAGAAAAGGTCTTACCAAATCTAGCCTCTAGCTAGCCTGTAGGGCCAATTTATCAGACCCCAGTGCCCTTTGGCGATCAGTAGGAAGAACTTCCCTCTTGAGCAGTGTGGTGGCCAACTGAGGAGAAATAGCAACAGAATCCCCCTCGAGCAATGCGGACACCGGGACTAAGGCCTGCCCAGCCTTCATCCTCGACTCCATTTTTCTCCTCTCCTCCTCTTCTATCTCTTTTTCCATCCTCCCCTTCTCCTCTATCCTTTTCTTCTCCTCCACCTTCTTTCTTTCTTCTTCCTTTTCTCTCTCTCTCTTTCTCTCTCTCTCTCATTTGTTCTTCTTCCCTCCTCTTCTTCTCCTGCTCCTGAGCATAAGACCGAGAGCTATTAGCTACAGCCCCAGAGCTGGACTTCTGCTTCTTCTACCTCTAAGCGAGGAGCACATGATCATCATCATCATCATCATCATCATCATCATCATCATCATCATCATCATCATCATCATCATCGTCCCGAATTAAATTTTTCCTTGGAGGAACCATCTCCTCTCTTGAACTGCTGGACGTGCTTGAAGATCCTCGGGCTTCAGAAGCCTCTTCTAAGTCAGAAGAACTATCACCACTGGAGCTATCCTCACCAAAATTGCCTTCAGCACCGCCTACAATGTCACTCTCAGAACTGCTCTCCTCCTCGTCCAACTGGATAGGATCAGCAGCAGTCTCTTCAGAGGTGTCAAATTCAGGGATACTGTCTACCGGCATCGCTATAAAGCTGGAACCGATGTTTTTGTACTCGAGAAAGAAAGCAACAAACTGGGGATTCTCTCCATCGGCTAAAGGCTCCCTGATATTCCAAGCCTTGATCAACTCAGAAAGATGAACCTCGTTGAGAGCAGGTTCCAAGTTCTTCGACCTCGCTGAAGAAAAAATAGGAAAAGTCAAAAAGATCACAAATCAGTAAAGAAATTAAATGGACAGAGCAAAGTCTACCTATGTATTCTTCCCCATAAAAAGGGAACTGAGAACCTATCAGATCTCGATTCCTCAGACTGGGGCGAAAACTGCCAATTTCTAGTAAGGAAGCCCTCTTGACAATAGTCCTTATAGGAATCAGGTAGGTTTACTACCAATACCCTGTCAGGACTCCTGGCCTTGAGATAGAGAACACCAGAACTAGTTCGAGAAAAAGAATAGCAAAAACAGACCTCGTCAAGCCCTATCTTGGTACCATATAACTGATTTATTTTATAGACACCATTGATTATCTTCCACACATTAGACGAACACTGTGTAGGAACAATGTTGAAATAACCAAAGAAGTGCAAGAAAAGGTTGTTGGGAGGAAAAGTAAATCCCCCTTGGGAAAGCATCAAGACATGGATCCAATGGGAACCCTCTATCTCTCTAACATTTGTAGGGGGAGGGACACACTCAATCTCTACCCACTCTGGGATATTATAAAACTTCCTAAACTCAGACACCGACCTATTACCGATCTTTGCCATTGGGAAACCCTAGAAAACTACAAATTCAAAGAGAAGGCACAGGAGACTTACAAGATAAAAGCTCGACTCGAATGATGAAGAATCACGAGCCCAAATGACAAGAAAGAAATAAGAATGGAGACTGAGAGAAGAGAGCGTGAATCGCTAGAGCTCACAGAAAAATAGGAGAGTACTGAGAAGCTTGAAACGACGATTGAGAAATGACTGCTCTGGATAGATTTTGAGTGCTACTAATCATAATGCACTGACCACGAAGCAAGTTCCGCCTAAACTCAGTCCTCGAACTTTGGGAAGAGTTGCACGGTGTACAAATGAGCCATTATGACAAATCATTTAAATTTATTGATCCCAAGGTATGGCCCAACAAACTTAGGGGCAATTGTGGGTACTCGAAAATAGAATGATGGGCCTGGACGAGTAGCCCAATTGTGGCGGCCCAAAGTTCGAACCCCCCATATCTTAACCAGTTACGATATAGTCCTCTCCCATGTTCCCATTAAGAGGGGTTCTAGGAAAAGATGGAAAACGTGGAGGAGTCCAACACCCCCACTCCCTGAAATGGACATGTATATAATAAACCCTAGATCTGGGGCAAAGGACAGACTGTATTATCTGTAATCACTCTCCGGAGTATATAGAAATAACACTGACTGCACCACCGTGGACGTAGGCACCTTTGCTGAACCACGTACATCTTTTGTTGTGTGACTGACATTTTACATTCCTTATTCGGCTTGGTGATTGTGCTTCTCTTACCTCTTTGTGTTGAATAATAACTGTCACCACAATATATATATATATATATATATATATATATATATAGGAACTTAAGACATGAAGTGTGAATAATGATTTGAGAACCAGTGAAAATTATTGGAAACGAATTTTGTGATATTAACTTGTAAATATTGAATTAATAACGAGTGAAAGTTATTTGAAATGAACTAATTTAATTATAATTGAGAATTATAATTGTTAAGAGAATATGAAAGATAATTGTATAAAATATGCATAACACAAGGTAGTTTGTGGATCGATGGTTATATAGAGGCTAGTTAGGTGGGGTAGAATAACTAGGAGAGTTAAGAGCATACGTTAGGTGCACACTATTGTTAAGAGGTGGGGGGTTACTCATATGAGTGCGACACCGACTTAAATATGGAAACTTGCTGCATATTTATTAATGCATCTTAATTACTGGCAAATGTTTTTAAAAGGTTTTGGACTCTGACCCGTGTCAAATTATTTTCCAATAAATTTTAGGTGTCCCCCACAAGGACGCCAAGGATGAATATTCTTTCCAGGGACACAAAGCTGCAGCTGATGTGGAGGCTTGCAGGTTGTTGAGTATCCGCTTCATTTATTGTATTCTAGAATAGTTACTTTACTTCAGATTTCAATTGGGCATGTTCCCCTTTATTTCCAGACTCAGTAATTTTTATTGATTATTTTATTCAGATGATATTTTGAATTTTGACAACCGTTGGTTTATTCGGTGTTTGGTTTTGTTACATGATGTTTATACTTCCTTGTTGGCATGATGGTTTGGTTAAATTTTATTTCTGCATTGGTTTAAGTTTATGTTTTACTTGTCGGTTTGTAATGAAAGATAAAATTTGGCACCAACTTATTTAACTAATTGGTGGTTAGTAATTTAAAAAGTTTTCGATGGTGATGCCAAGAATAAACCAGATGAGATTCCTGTTTCATTTTAGTAAAGGAATGATCACTCGATATTTAAAAGGCGGGGTGCCACAAAAACAACCAATAATATCCTTATGTGAAAATTCTTTTAGCAGGGGACCTTCCTTCTATATGTATTCCACAAGACCCTTCGTGGACTTCACTCAAAACATATTTTATCTCTATAGCATGAACACATCATAGAGGAGGAAATAATAATCCTCTCTTATGCAATATTTCTCCAAAAGTGGCGAACTTAGTGACTCTTAATCTGGTTTTTCTCGCTTCCTTCTTAAATTCTGGTAAATTCCCATTTTATAAATAATCAATGATATGATTCATTCAAAAGGTTTTGAGTTTATGATTAAATGCTTCTGTTTCTATATCTACCATTTATTTGTTTGGTTCAGTAATGATATCTATCGGCACCACTCTGTAAAGTTCAATCCTAGTGTAGGGGGGTTTCCCGAAATAGCACAAGAGACTCAAGGGAAGGAACCAGCGAGGCCACTTAGCGATGCAGCTCAGTAAGCAGGATCAGTTTATTTATGTTCTTACTTAGTCATGCTGTAACTTTTTTATATTGACTATGATGTAACGATTGTAACTATTCAGTGTGAGGTCAAACGGTACTCTCGAGAGACCAGGCCTAGCAGGGCCTGGGAGAGCTTTTATTCTCTATCGAATGACCTTGTTGTGGGAACTTTAGAGGGACTTGGTTTAGAGGATTGAGAAGTGAGGCATCATTGGGACTTGTCCTGACCACCTTAGATGCACCTGGTAAAACACCGAGAGACCTTTCACCGTGGAAACTTGTGAGGAGAAGACTTGAGCCTCTTCATATGTTGAGTTTTGAACCAAATAACCCTCTACCTAATGTCACATCTACTTTAGGTGTTGTCACTAGTTAGATAAGAACTATCTAAAAAGTACTCGAGTAAACCACTGTGGTGTTGGGTCTATCAGACGGTTTAGTGAGCCACCTCTGTGGTGATAGACCTCTAACACACGGTGGTTTGGCAAAAGGCATGTCTTGGCATTTAATGTTTATGACGTGGAGCTGACTGGTCCATCAGGAATTTAATGTTTGTGACGTAAAGTATGGGAGGATCTTTGTTCACATCTATAAGAGACTAAGGCATCTCGGGAGTTGTGTGTGGGATGGGGGGGGAGGGTATTTATGGGCCTCAACCACCTCTAAGAGAGGAGAGTTTTTTCTAGAGATCGTTTTCTAGAGAGAGAATATATCAAAGAAAAGTTATTGCAAAACCAGAGCTCTTACTCACCTACCATTGTCATTTATTATGAAGTTTTTAATAGCTGACTAGAGATCTTTCACGGGTTGTTGGTGTGTTTGGCTACCTGTCAAGGTGTATTTAGAGTGATTACTTCTCTCTCCCTTTGATTGAGTTACTTATGAGTTTTCTTCGTTATCGTTTGAGTTATAATCGAGTATCTTATGAGTTCAATCTGAGGATTGAACAAATATTATATTGTGTGTAAACATGTGTTCATTAAAGTAGTTTTTGGGTTATCATTCATCACCATAACTATAGGGGTTACACCTCAACTAGTATTACCACACTCCCAAGCTTCAAGGGGACTACCCTCTTACATTTGGAGACTCCGCTGGGTAGGTATTCTCTTAAAAGTATGGCGCAAGATAATGTTAACCATATCATTAATTTTGACGACATTCAACATAATAAATAACAAGATACTAAGGATCTTGAGGCCACCAGGGATGGGGTTTCTCGGGTTAAGGTGCCTCCAGTTCAAACGGCAATTGGCATCCCAAGGGTGACACAAGCTTCCACTAGTGGTGGGATGGTACAAGCACAGATGGCCCTTCTCATGGGTAAGTTCTTCGAGTTTCTACAGACTCCTACTGCCACAATGGTTTTGGGTGGATTTGACCCTAGTTCTTTCATAACACCAATGGAAGATCCGATATCCCCGTCAAGCTCAGCTCCAACGGGGACTGGTCCTGCGAACACAGTACCCACTCCCATCCCAACGGTGGGTATCCCAGGAATAACGGGAATTCCGCCTATGGTGGGTGCGCCAGGTGTAACGAGTATTCCACCAGTGATCCCTCAGCCTATTGCTCTATGGACAAGAAAACAATAGCGTCTGCCTTGGAAGAAATGAGGAAAGTGATGCAGAAGGAGATGTTGAAAATGATAGAAGCTTCCTCGCAATCAGCTAGCGAGGTAGTATCGGTGTATGACAATTTTCGTACTCCTTATCCCCAGGAATACAACGATGAGCCTTACCCAAAGGACTACATTCCTCCCATATTTGACAAATACACAGGAAAGGTGGGAAACCTAAGGAACATATCAAACGCTTCATCGAACATTTGGGGGGTCACTACAATAACAAGAAGCTTATGTTAAGGGAGTTTTCCAAATCTCTAACTGATAAGGCTTACACACGGTACTCCCACTTGGCACCTAAAAGTGTCTCAACGTGGGAGGAAATGTACGTGCTATTTGTCCAGAAGTTCTTTTTGGTAGAAGATGAGTTCACGTTGACCCATCTAGGCAGGGAGAAGTAATGATCGGGGGTGGACATGGTGGAATACATTATAAGGTTCGATGAAAGAGAAGATGCTAAGGAGTCCAAACTGCTGCAGATTTGTGCTGAAGGTTTGCTCCGAGAGTACATCTGCCATCTCATTAATGAAATGCGTGAAGGAACTTTCACGACTATCCTAAAAGTGGCAAGGAATTTATCACTGGTTATTGCCAAATCCTGTCGTGGTGCCTATGATTTTTAGGCAGCCGATATAACCCGTCGTGGCACGAGGCTAACCCCCATGGGTAGGATACGCCGATAAAGGAGAAGGGGATAAGAAACCAAAGAAGGAAAATAAGAGGAAGTTTGGTAGGGACAAAGAGGACCCATCACCACTACCTTGCCCGGTCGAAGAGGTTGTCAGTTGCTACAACTCCATAGTCAACAGGGGAACGGTGTATAAACCCAAGGGCAATCCAGCCGTGGAAACAAATGCATCAACGAGAGCTAATCCCAAATACTTTTAGATCCATCGAAAGGTGGGTCATCCAACGGAAACTTTTTTTACGCTAAGGAAAATCATCAGCAAGCACATAAATATACGGACTCTGCAGATCCCTCGGGAGAATGTTAACGCCAATCCCTTGCCAGCACATGGGGCAAATCTGTTGGTGGGTTATGATGAGGATGTTGAATGAGGAGTGAAAGAACTGGAGATCCAATGAGAAAACTTTGAGAATACCTTGGAGGACAATACCAGGGGATGGCCAACGTGGTGATAGCTTACTATAAAGCCAGTACAAGGGATGTGGAAGATGTATACAACTTGGAAGGAGAAGAGTTAAACCAAGGGTTGGAGTACCAGGCTGTTTCGCAGTCACCCAAGTTCTCATGGTTCTACGACCAAATGGGGATGCCAAAGGAGATCCGATTAGAGATAGTGTAAGTGATTCTAGACATCACACAGAAGAACGCCGTACCATCACTGAGGTGGAAGGGGGCCATGTCCAGGTTGGTGAGGAAGTTTTTTTCTGAGGTGCCCTTTAGTGACGATGACGGGGTTGTGAGATTCCCACATAACAGGCTCATGTACATGACGTCTAGTATTAACGGGGTGAGTTTTGCAAGGGCCTTAATGGAATGGGGAGCATCAATAAACATCATGCATATCAGTTCGTTCTCAATAGACAACATCCTGGAGGAAAGATTGATATTAATGCCTTTGATAATTTCTGGCTATGATAATCAATCATCCAAGCCAATTGGATATGTGAACGTGGGGATTATGATGGGGGACCTTACTTCACACATTAAATTCTATGTGATTGAGAGTGATACTTTATACCACCTTCTGATAGGAAGGGTGTGGGTGAACAACCATGGTTTAGTCCCTTCGATATATCACCAATGTGCGAAGGCAAATGTAAAAGGGACTGAAATCATTATACGTGCGATGAAGAAGCATTTTTCCACCCAAAAATCTCACTTAGTTGATGAAACTTTCTACATGGAGCTGGAAGAAAATTCTAGGGTGTTAACAAGAAGGATGGAAGGAGTGAGGGTTCCCTCCATCATAGAATGGATGGGACCCGTGAATAGACAAAGCGGCGAAGGGAAAAGAGGGAAGGAAATGGCTGAGGAAGCTTACCTTTCTGATCCCAAGAAATAGAACCTCTCGAAGCAGCTCAGGGATAGAATGGGGCCTAGTATGGATCTGACTGAGCATGAGGCTTAGCGGCAGAGTGTGCTGAGCAAGTTTTTGGGAAGCAGACTATCAAAAGCTTCGAGGGAAAGGAAGAGGAAGGCAGTTGTTATGGCAAGCAGGTAATTTAAGAAGAAAATCATGGAGGATGGAAGAATGATTTACCTACTCTAAGGTGTGAGCGGGCAGTTGAAGGAGCTAATCTAGAAGCTGGTGAAGATGCTGACCCGGTGTATGAATGTTTGTTGATAGACCTATAGGGGCAATGTATGGTCATTGACAACTCTAACATACAAAATTTGTTAAACGAAGTGGGAGAAGAGACAAAGTACATGACAGATCGACCGAAGCCACAAGTGCAAGGAAAAAACCCAAGGCCCATTTTCATTTTGAAAGTCTGAGTGAGGAGAAGAGAGGGGCCTTGGTTAAGCTGATTCGAGAATATAGGGACATTTTTTCATGGAAATAAATAGATATGGAGGGGATGGATGAAGAAGTGAGTTGCCAAAAGCTCAATGTTATGCCTTCAACCATACCGATGAAGCAAGCCACAAGAAATTACAAACCGAAGCTGGATTTAAAGATCAAAGAGGAAGTGGAATGGCTGCTGGTGGCAAGGTCCATCGAACCAGTACAACATCCACTTTAGTTATCAATCATCATTCCAGTGGGAAAGAAGGACAAGAGTTAGATAAGGATCTGTGTGGACTTCAGAGATTTGAACAGAGCCTGCCTAAAAGATAAGTTCCCTCTGTCATCCATTGATAGTTTAATTGATGCAACGGTGGGTTATGAGATGTACAGTTTTATGGATGGGTATGTGGGATACAACCAAATAAATATGGATCCAGAAGATGCAGAGAAAAAAATGTTGAGGACCCCGTTGGGTAATTTTATGTACAAAGTGATGCCCTTCGGGTTAAAGAATGCTGGGGTAATGTATCAGAGGATGATGATGGACATTTTACATGACTTATTTCACAAGTCTTTGGAATTTTATGTGCATGATTTGGTCATCAAGTCGAAGAATGAAGATTCCCATTTAGACGACTTGAGGAGGGTGTTCATTCATTGTAGAAAGTACAAACTGAAGATGAACCCACTAAGGTGCGCTTTTGGGGTCACAAGTGGGAAGTTCCTAGGTTTCTTGGTGGATCGGCAAGGAGTACAGATGGACCAGGACAAGCAGTGAGCAATCATGGAAATGCCATGTCCAAGAAAGACGAAGGAGCTCAAAAGTTTCCTTGGTAAAGTCTCCTATCTTAGGATATTTATACCTGGACTAGCCGAAATAACCCACCCACTGATGGAGCTGCTGCGAAAGGGCATAAAATTCAAATAGGAGGAAGCTCACCAGGAGTCTTTGACTAAATTAAATAATCTTCTCACTTATCCACAAATGATGATTCCTCCAAGAGCAGTGATACCATTATAACTATACCTCACATCTACCACCAGATCCATCAGAGCTCTCTTAGAACAGGAAGCTAATGGGCAAGAAAGGACAGTCTACTACCTGAGCATAATCATACATGGACTAGAGGCAAGGTACAGTAGTGTAGAAACATATTGTTTAGCCTTGATTTTCGTAGCACAAAAACTTAGACATTACATGCTGTCTTTCACAATTCACATTGTGACAATATGTGACCCAATTAAGTTTTTATTGGCAAGAACTATTTTGATTAGAAGAGAATCTAGGTCGTTCCTCATTCTTTCTGAGTATGACTTGAAATGTGTGGTCCCTCGTGCGATAAAGATCCAAGCATATGCGAATTTATTAGAGATTTTCCCATCTGGGGTATTTGATCCACCTCGAGAAAGCATTCCAAGAGACGACTTGCAGGCAAGTTTTCTGGATGCCAACCTTGAAGAATGAACGATGAAATTTAATGGTTCTTCGACAAAAAAGAAAGGAAGGGTAGGGGTTATTTTCTCTAAAGGGAAGGAAGAATTTTGCATTTCCTACAAATTAGATTTCCCTTTCTCCAACAACGAAGCAGAATATGAAGCGTTGGTACTAGGGTTGCTAAAAGTTCTTTGAAAGGGCATTGACTCACTATGCATCAAAGGCGATTAAAACGTAGTGGTCCAACAAGTGAATGGGGAATATGCGTTGAAGCACATTAGCCTAGTGCCTTATAGAATTATTATCCAATGGCTGATCATTCAGTTACATCAAGTCAAGATAAGAAGGCATCCCAGAATGATGAATAGACATGCTGATGCCTATGCCACCATTGCTCAGAAATCAGCTATAAAAACTGATACAATTACTGTGGTGATCCAACGGATAACAATCCCATCGATTGTGCAATTAATTCTACCCATGGAAGGTGATTCAGATTGGAGGAGCGAGATTAGGAGGTAGTTAGAATTCGAGAAATGCAAGATGGAACTGAAGGAGCTAGCGTAATACTTTGCCACCATGGAAACCTCTATTTTAGGAACGTGGAAGGATGGCTATCAAGATGTGTCAGTCCAAAAGAAGTTGAATAGAGATTAAAGAACACATGTGATGAACACTATAAAACAACGGAGATCCCTCTATAAAGAACAATCTAGAGGGAAGGGTACTTCTGGCCCATGATGAAGTAGGACGTAGCAGAGTTGTAACAAAGATGCGATAAGTGTTAACTTTTATTTTAGGCAGTTGAATGCCACTTCATTAAAACTCAAGAAGACTGGAGGTGGCCTTACATTGATTTTATCAAAGATGGAGTCGCTCCTCTAGGAAAAATGGATGCGATGGGACTCAAGCGAAGGGACCCATAATTTTATGTTCAAGAGGATCAACTCCAGCGAAGAGGGTATTTCAACAAATAATTGAGATACATCATGAAGGAGGAGGCAGTAGAAGTTTTTAACCAGGCTCACGATCCAGCTCATATTGGAGAAGCAAAGCTATACTACCAGTTGATGACCTTGGGTTATTATTTGCCAACTATGGAGAAGGATTCCACTGAGTTTGTGTGAAAATACAAGTCATGCTAGCTGCATGGAAATATTATTCATGCCCCTTCGGTGGACTTACATTCTTTAGCCACTCCTTACCCTTTACACAATTAGTTTGACTTAGTAGGGGCGATACACCCATCTTCGAGGGGGAAGATCTAAATACTCGTGGCAACATAATGTTTTACAAAGTGGGCTGAGGCGATACCACTAAAGAGAGAAACTGCAAGTGTGGTGGCTAACTTTATTAGGGAGTAAATTATTTGCAAGTTTGGGATACCAAAGGTATCCTCTCTGATAATGGGACCCCATTCGTTAACGAAGAAGTAACGATGATTACAGACAGATAATCCATCGTCCATCATACCTCAACGGTGGTATATCCTAAGGGAAATGGTCAATCCAAAGCAACTAACAAGACCTTTGTCAACATTTTGGCCAAAATGATGGAAGACTTCCCAGGATCGTGGGATGACAAGATCCCAGTAGTCTTGTGGGACTACGAATGACCAAGAGGAAGCCTATAGGGTATACACTGTTCTCACTTGTGTTTAGGGCCGAAGAAATTCTCTCAGTAGAATTGGAAGTCCTCTCTGCCTGATACACCTTACGAAGCAGCATGCTACCTTAGAGTAGGCATGTACAATTAGAAACACTAGATGAGCACATAGATAACGCGATGTAATATTTCCAAATGTACACAAAGTAACTCTCAAGAGCATATGATAACTTGGTGTGGCCCAGGAAATTTTTGGAAGGGGAAATAGTCTTGAAGGCAGTGGTGAAGCACATTCGGGGGCTCCCATTTCCTAAATTCGTTGCGAATTGGGAGGGACCTTTCATTGTAAAGGAGGCTCACGATTCAGGTTACTGTCTAATTTATAAAATGGAAGAGAAATTGTTTGTTTTCGTTATGGTGCAATTTGTTATATGAGTTATTTCTTTTGTAATGAGATGAAAAGAAAGAGTTCATTCGTAAATTATAAAGGTTTAAACTTTGCAATAAACAGAGATATTTCAACGAAACAACACATAGTGACAAAACACTATATCTTTTTCATTAATATGACTTGTAATGATTACAAAAAGATTGGGAGCTAACGCCCAAGGATTACATATGAAGAAAATACGAGGGGGTGTCAGCCCAAGAGGAACCATAGATTTGGGGAAGAAAATAAATCCCCAGGTAGGATCGAAGTAGTTGCAAGGAACATTTGTTGTGTAGCAATGGAACCCTCAAGTATGGCATGGTCTTGAGCCCGTTGAACGACCAGGTCCTCACGTGCCTACATCGCTTTGAGTAAATCCTCTTAGGTAGCCTTGACCCTGATATCAATAACCTCCATCAAAGGCCCCAACTCCAATAATTTGTCCTCCTCAGCTCGTTGGTCCTCCACCTGCTTTTGGAATAGTTCCCTCTGATTGGTCAATTGGTTGGACTTCAGAACCTTCAAGTATTCAATAAGCCAAGAAAATTGGAAGCCATCCCTACTTAGCTCTCTCAAGTTGCCCAAATGTTTATTTATAATAGGCCTTTATAAAGATTAAGTAGGAGTATTAACGACCTCAGCCACTATAGTCGCCATACCCTGAAGCCTATAGCCCATCAGGATAGGGTTTGAACAAAAGCAGTCTGGGGTAAAAGTCTCTACGTAATGGGTGGAAAATCGCTCAATAATAGTTTGATGGTAGGAAAAAAATTGAGGGGATTATCGAAGGATTTAGAAGCAAAAGGCATGAGGGGCCACATCAGAAAGTGGCACTTCGAGGATGAATTCACTATCAACCTGAAATATTATCGTTGAACCTTGGTCGTTGTGGCTTGACTCATCCAGTGAAATTATTTCCTGATGGAGAAAAGTGATGGGTGAAGGGCTTCGTTGGATCTGGTCTTCAATAAGATCGAGCTCTCTTGCAACTTGAAAAAAGATAAAGAGATATGAGTTCTGACAAAAAATCTTAACAAGTGGTTTTCATTGTTAAATCACATTTACTGGTGGAGTTTGATAAAAATCTTAACAAGTGGTTTTCATTGTTAACTCACTGTTACTAGTGGTGTTTGACGAAAAATCTTAACAAGTGATTTTCATTGTTAAGTCACCATTAATGGTGGAGTTTGATAAAAATCTTAACAAGTGGTTTTCATTGTTAAGTCACAGTCACTTGTGGAGTTTGACGAAAAATCTTAACAAGTGGTTTTCATTGTTAAGTCACCATTACTGGTAGAATTTGATAAAAATCTTAACAAGTGGGTTTTCATTATTGAGTCACCATTACTGGTGGAGTTTTGATGAAAAATCTAAACAAGTGGTTTTCATTATTAAAGTAACAGATCCGATTGTTTCCTATTCTTTGTTATAACAAGCATAATGATAACACTTATGCAAAATAATGGGAGAAATCAACAGTTTCCTCTTGGGGAATTAATGAAGATATAATGGTAGGAATGGAAGCTTCATCCTCCCTCAGCCTCCCAGAAGAAACTTTCGACAGAGGAACCTCATTCAGAGCCGAAGAACCATCTCCTTCAAAAGGCACAAGGGCTAACACAAAAACTATCCCCACTGGAGTAGATCCCATGGGAGAAGTACCCACGGACGATATCAGAACTGGTGAAGGAATAGGCCATGTAGAGGCAGAAGGAACACCAGAGCTAAATACACAAGTTGCATCCGCCGAAACCCGTGCAACCATAGGTTGAAATGAGGGAATCAAAGATGGAGAAAGCTGCAGACATAAACTTGAGTGTTAAACACAAGAAATATATAGGTAAAAGGGGTAAGGCAAACATTTAGCTTACCCTAATGACATTGGATAGGGGCAAAATCCAGAGACCGACCTCAACAAAGGAAGCTGTTGAAAAACGTCAATGAGGGAGGAGACTGATGGGGATCCAACTTCAACCTGCAATATATCAGGTTAATTAGAAGCTATGTCAACAAAAGAAAGAAATAGATGGGAGATCTAAAAGTCATTACCTCAGGAATACTTGGCAAAACTGGAATGATGTCCAGAGAAACCAAAGATAAAGGAGAGGACTTTGAAGAAGCTAGGGGAGTCCCCCCTGGTTGAGAAGAAACTCCCTCAAATTCAACAGAAGCATTGTCCCTTTTGGAAACCTCCTCTGCATGATGGGAGGGAGAGTGACGGGAATAGGTGAGACCGATCATGGGAGAATGGGGAGGAGAGGCAAAGATCACAGGCTGACCAAATTGTCCTCCCATAAAGGTACTCACTGGGGGGTGAATCCCCTTTTTCAGTAACCTCCTAACAAAGGCAAATAAATTGGCACAAGAGTTACATATATTGTCATTAAGCTATAAATCATTAAGTGTTGGACAATTTACCTCTTGCTCTGGAGATGAGTGTGATGAGATGACCGCAGGAGAGGCAGGAGGAGAATAGTCGCCAAAAGACCTTTTGGTGGGGTCAGACTCAACCTGGGGACTATCATCAGCAACATTTAGAGTTGTAGGGGGAAAGGCCTCAGACTGCACTTCGCAGCCCCATCTCCTCTGAATTTTGGTACCCAAAGTTTTCTTTCAACTGACATAAGCACCAACAGTGGGGGGACTGTGGAACTTTTTCTGTGTCTTGACACCCCCTCTATTGGATCCACAATAATGGTATGGAAAGCAGCAGCAGGAGAAGAGGGAGGGAGTGGCCTCTTAAAATGCCAGTTACACCCTCTCTAGTTCGGCCTGACACTTGGTTCTTATCTCACGACTTAGTTTTACAGGCATGCCAAGTTGAATGGAGTCAATTGGGAACGCCTCTAGAGGGGATTGGGACTCGGGTTGGGACTTAGACTTAGAGGAACCCCACTCTTGGAAATTTTTGATTTCTTGGAGGGAGATTTTGAAGGCCCCTCCCCAGGAGCACCCTCGATAGTTTCTTTAGGTGTGGAAGCTTTTTTGGGACTGGGACTGACAGTGGGGACCATCGGGCAGTAGGGAGGCAACTCACTTGGAGGATACTTTGGAGTTGTTCTCAGAGGGAACTCCACCCCACGAACAGAATTACCTTTAAGCCCCAGTTCCAAGGGAGAAAAAGAAAGAACTGGGGGATACAATGGAGGACCCTGAACGAACTCAACAATCATGGCCAGTTGCATTAGCCAGTACTTAGTCACAAACAAAGAAGTCACATCCCCTTTTCTTATAATACTGGGGATGGTGACTCGCCCATCTAGCGATGATCTGACCCCCCAAGCAGCAGTAGAAGTGTAAAGAGAACATGCCACAAAAAAGGTGGCTTTGAGGTGGGACAGCTGAAAAACTGGGCAAGGGTCCCCTTGGTCAAAGCTAAATTGACGACTGCACCGATTGGGATTATAGTTATCTAAAGTATATCCCGACTCGGTGTAAGAGGGTAAAAACCCTAGAGAAAATAGAAGTACCACGACCAGAGAAGTATTTCCAGCGATAAGGTCCAAAGTAGTTGGTTGGGCCATCATGGCTTCATGTTGAAAAAAATTCCAAGTGTGGACAAAGATTTCTTCACCATAAGGCCTCATGACAAAGCTATCAGATTTATCAATACCAGGAAGTATCTCCTTGCGGCTCTGCTTCTTATAATGAAGGTATAAATGATGGGGCAAGATGGTCTCCCCACTAGGAGGAGAAATGGTGTTGGCTGATACAAAAGGAAACGAATGTAAAGGAAGCTTGTTAGGATTATGGTATTGGCAAAATTGGCTAAGTTATAATGGCCAAGGGACCATTGCAAGTCTAAATGAGTCCTGTCCAGCCAAGGGTAGAGGTATCCTAATGCCATGGCCGCTAGAGGAAGCTTGATACCTCTAGCCAAACAGATGGATATATTGATAAGGTCTTTCCTGGGTTGGTCGTTTGGTTTGCCAGGCATCACGAACCAGTAAATAATAACAAGGTTATAAGATGGAAACTCAAGAGATGTACCTTATCCTTTGGCAACAGTAGAGGAACCATCCTTTTCAGAAGGATATTTGAAGAAGTAATTGATGAGAGGTGTAAAGGTGGCTTTATTGGATAAATCGGTGCAGCTTCGGCATATTCGATCCAACTCAGAGCGATCAACAGATTCTTTGGCATCCAGGGCCTCATCAGAATAAGGCACATCACCCATAGGCTCAAGCCCCAGAAGTTCACAAACATCCTCCAGTATAATTGTAAATAGACACTATGTAGCTATAAACGTGAGTGGTAATATTCTAGCGAGAGAATAAGACTTGGAGGGCAGCATTGTGTTTGGAAAGAGTGAACTCCCTAAACCATTTGGCCTGATGAAGCCCAACCTTGGCAAGGGCTACAACGTGGGAACTTTGCATGTGGGTGTTCCAAGCGATAAAATGGGTAAGAGAACCTCCAGGTCCCTCAAAATCAATATTTGAGTAAGGTAAGTCACCTCGATCAAGATGAAAACGTAGAGCCCCCTCTGAGGGGAGGAAACCCCATTCGGTTGAGTCTTCATCTTCATCACCCAGGAGTAAGGGGTCACACTTGGCACTTATAAAACCGTAGTTTTTCCTAGAGAGCTTCCACCAGAGTCGTGGCCTCCGTAGGAGCAACAGTAGTAGCACCAGTGGTAGGGGAAACCGGAGAACTTAAAGAGGCCATTATATATAGTGGTGAGGGAAGAAATCTTTTGCTAATCACTGAGAGAATTTCCTTGGGAGAATTTATGGAGGAGAATTCAACTCTGAGTCGGTAGAACGACCATGATATCAAAAAAAGTAATCAAGTCCCCTCGCCATAGGCCCAGGGCATGAAGATCTTTGGTTCAGGTACATCGACGAGAATTTCACTTTTTGACAACAGATATAACGACAGAAGTTGCAACGAATATGCCAGTAGAAAAAAAATTCAACGCAACAGAACAGGGCATGTCGGATTGAGAAGTTTTTGTGTAGACATTTCTTGTTCGCCACAACAAATCTTTACACGAAGGGGTAAATATAGGGGGTTTTATGAAATAGCACAAGAAACTCAAGGGAAGTAACCAACGAGGTAACTCAGCGACGCAGCTCAGTTAGCAGGCTCAGTTTACCCTTGAGTCTCTTATGTTTCTATATCTACCCTTTTTATGTTTGGTTCAGTAATTATCTTTATCGGCACCACTCTGTAAAGTTTAATCCTAGTGGTTGAAGCAAAATGAGCTAAGGTAGCATCTCTGATGTTTTCAATTCTTGGGATTCTTTATGCCTTAACCTTTATAAATCAAGCTATTGGGGTCTTTAACTTGTCCAAATATTTGGCCATATTATCATCTTTGGCATCATATTCACCTAATACATGCCTCACAACTAGTTGTGATTGTGTGCTTAGAGTTGTAGTACTCTAATGAATAGAGTGAGGTTGTAACCTACCAATAAATATTTGTACTTATATTTATCATTAGATGCTGTGAAATTGAGTTGGAATGCATATTCAATGATTGAATCACCGGGAGCTAAGAGGATAAGGCTTGCACCACTGTTGGCTAAATATGAAGAGACATCCATGTAAAAATTCCAAACTAGGATTTCTAGGTTAAAAGGATTTTTTGCCTCCGACCTCTTAGTGTTCAACGGGTATTAGTTTGTGCTCTTTTGCATTGTCTTCAATGATTCTTTCCCTTTTGATTATTTCATAGGGTCTAATAAGACATCATATGAAGGTCTTTTAGTCAAGGCTTGAATGGGAGCTTTAAATATTAAGGTCAAGGCTTGGACAATAGCTTCAAATGTTGGGGTTGTGATTGTGTCTTCTTTAACATTATTTGAGTTGTTCCATGTAATTTTTTCTATTATGTTTGCTAATTTATACTTGTTGATCATTGTTCTTGGTTGGAAATCTATATTATTAGCGTTGATTTTAGCAACCAAGCCATGAGCCGACCTGATTTCTGAGGTTTGGGCGCAAGCTATATAAGGGGATAATTTGTTATCACCACAATTAAGTAGGCTTGGAAGTGTGACTCATATTTTTTGCAGTGTGTATGAGAGAAAATGAGAGTTTCTCCATCTTGAGACATCGAGAATCAACCCCCTGGAAATTATCGTCTTTGAGACTACTAGATGCAAGTAAAACATTTCGCCAAACATAAGTCCTGTTAACAATGGAGTTGAGACAAGGTACACCTTTAAATCTTGAAATTCTTTATCTCACTAACCATTCCACTCAAAGACTTTCATATACACTTTAGGATATAGCAGGCGTTTATCATTTGATCTTAAGATAATTTTTTAAGGATGTCATAAACCTCGTAATACTTTGCACCTCTTTTTTTATTTCTTAGGGCATTTATATCAATTAATCATTTGATTTTAGTCGGATTGGCTCCAATCCCCATTAGTTGACAATAAATCCTAGAAATATGATAGAGCCGACCCCAAAAACACATTTAGCCGGGATGAGTTTCATCTGATGTTTATTTATTATATTGAATGTCTTCGCCAAATTCGTAATGTGATATTCGGCTTTAAGACTTTAGGTGAGCATGTCATTTATGTAGATTTCCATGGTTTGGACGATTTGATCTTCAAAAATTTTATCGACCAACCTCTAATAAGTTTCCTAAGCATTCATCAAATCGAAAGGCATGGCCTTGTTATAGTTTGTGCCTTTTTTTTTGTTTGTGATGAACGATATTTTTTGAGCATCACCTCTATTCATTGAAATTTGGTTGTAATCACTATATGAGCCTATGAAGCTCATGAGCTCATGTCCACCCGTAGAATAGACCATCATATCAATTCTCGGAAGGGGAAAATAGTCTTATGGGCATACTTTGTTGGGATTCATGGTATTTACACACATACACCATTTTCCATTTTTACTTTAGCACTAACACGACGTTTCAAATCCAAGAGGGGTATTTGATTTGTTCAATAAATTCGACATCTAATAAATTCATAAACTCCTCTTGAATGATCAAATAGCAATCTGGAGCAAATCCCCATTATTTTTTTTTTACCTCTTTAGCTAGAGGGTCTACATATAGGTAATGGAAGATAGTGTTAGGGTCTATCCCCGACATATCTTTGTACAACCATACAAAGATATCCCTATGCTTCCTCAAAATCTTTATTACCTTCTTATTAATATTGGGGTTTAAGGATGAGTATATTTGCACGATTCCACCTATTCAGTTTAATAATATGTGACACCCTGTAAAATTCATAAATAGATTGATCAGGTCTAATACAAAAATTATGGGAATAAAAAAATATATGGTAACATCCTCAACATAACAAAATACATATAACTAAACAAATAATATAATAAGAGATAACAAATGTTGAACAAAACAAAACCATATCTAATGCCAATAAATGCCAATATAACAATCTAACTCTGGAATTCAAATATACCTCATAAAATCTCTGACTCGTAATAATAAAGATAACAAACTATAAAATACAACAGCCAGCTGAATATAAATAAATACATAGAGTGGGTGACCTACACTTGCTCGACTCCTACATCCTATGAAGGAAGATTAGAATTCTGCTAGAGTTCCCCTACAATAAACCCAAGTCTATGGCTACTATTGCAGTTTAAGACCTATAAAAACTGATATAATAACAACGTAAACAAGTTTATGATAAATAAGATTATAACTGAGCTTGGGCTAAAATATAACTACACATCTTCCTCTCATCTTTTAATGGATTTTAAGTTATTAGTTACCCAACCTAACAACCTAAATAACATGCAGTTATAATCCCAAAACCATGTGAATAGGTTTATCTCTTTATTCTTTATTCTATACTATCACAATATTAGGTTAATCTCTTACATTATGAATCATGTATTATACAGTGGTCTCAAACCTGAAGTACATCCCGCTAAATAACCAAGGTACTACTAACAATCTTATATCTCAAGTTTATCAATCCAAGGATAGCTCATGTTGCAATATATATACACTTATAGTATATAGAATACAAGAATAGCAAGTCATAAATACGTAAGTATGCATCCCTAATATAAATCAAATACATCTCTAATATAGCTCATAAATCGGTACAACTATCTCTAGGTTCATAACACATAATCATATATGTAGGGGTAAGATAATCTACACATCTAATATTCATACATAGGTAAAACAACCGATATGTATAAGTAAATGGGTTGTTCGTAAACCCATACATAATGAAGGCCTATCTCTATTTTCTTCAGGGATCACTCACGCATATTAGGAGTAGTTATAAGGACTCCCACCCCTATAACCTTAAAGCATCAACAGGGGATAATCACTACGCTTTCTCATCAACAACATAAACTACCATACCCAAGACTATACGATGACTATCAATCTCATATTCAAAGGCTATATGATAACAAAACCTTTGTATTCCCCCTCGGGACATGGGTATCTAGGCAGTAGTTTTCGGGGTAAAATGACTAAGGTAAGGCCCATATATATCATTGGGTTCCCAGCACGGTTGACGTCTTACACTCCCTATAAAGTATATCCCTTTTAGTAGATCACCTATGAGCACTCACACATTGTATGCATTAAACATAAAATATAGGGAGAAATATAACCCTCGCTAACGGGTTAAATCAAGAAAACACATACAGATCCATTTATAGCGGGTCACATATAATATTAATATTATTAGATGGTAAAATACATAAGTTACCCATATCTGATTATATTCATCACTAAACCTAACTCCCAAAGCATTCCAAATTCTAGGTATAGTCACACACTTAGCTTACACTATAAACAAGCACAATAACTATAGTCAATCTGATGTAGCCATATCCCGATCTCCCATGCATCTACGTATAAGTATCATCCACACCCAATATATATAAGAACATCGAATATACTAACTACCCCACCCTAAGTTTTTTTACTTAATCATAGTCTCCCCAAAGGATAAACATCATAATAATATATCTCACAATAATCCTATCAAACCTGACCATCTAACCTAATTATGCAAGCTTCCAATGCTCCATAAAATAGTCAATCTTACTCTCGGATCTTTGACTTATATCTCATAATCAATTTAACCCTCACAAATCCAATGAGGTCAAAATACCGAACTCCCCAAACTCCAAAACCATAACTAAAAATAAAAATATATTCTCACTTCCTCAAATATAAATAACTAAAGGTCAAAGTAACCTAGCTCTATGCCCTAAATTTCAACCAATCACAACACAAAGCTCAAACAAAAATCACAAACCTAGAATGTCATTCTTGATTACTATTGGTAAAATATTCATAAAAATTTCCAAAAAAATCCAAAAATATGAAACCGGTAACCACACATTCATAATGTAATTTTTTTATAATCTTAGGAGGTCAACTGATCGATCCTCATGGTTGATCGGTTGATGGTACCTATACAAAATCCATTCTTCTACCTATGGGTTTTGACCTAACAAACACCCATTAAAGCCCCTCCAAGCTCCCAAATCAGATCCAAACCTAACCTCCTTCATATATAATTATCCCAGCAGTAATCCAAACCTATTTATTACAAATATATATAATCTTAGCATGATCTAATGGGGGTAAATCTCATTTTTGAATCAATAATACTATCTTTATGAAACCTCAACAATTAGTTTACAAGATTAACAACATATAATCAAGATCTAACAATTATGTAACAATCCTAACTCGAACTCATGATGAAATCAATCAATTTCATATTAAGACATTAATATGGTTATTTGCACAATTAAGTTAATTACCAATTAAATAATTTAATACCAAATCAAATTTATAATTAGATTACGTTTAGATTTCAATGAATAGATATAAACTAATACAAAAGCAACTATAATCAAATTCTAAACAAACTTGTCTCTTTAAAACTTATGGTGAAAACTATGACAAGATCCTCCCAATTCCTTCTTTTTATTGAAGATCCTTTTCTCTAGTCTCAAGGTATTTTCCAAATTATAATATGTGACATATGATATCCCTAATGACTCAATAAAACTCTTTAATTCTGAAATCGTACTTGGGCCCTAAGTGGGTCTCGTCTAAAAGATCTCCAATCAACTAGAAGTGACTTAAAACATTACTTAAGCCCTATAACATCCCAATAGGAATAAAAGCCATCATTTTAAGATAAAAATGGACATTCTAAGCGTCCCGAAAGATATATACAAAATATGCAAAAGAAAGTAACTAAACTCAGTAATTTAATAATCAACCGATACAAGTCCAAATAAATTACCAAATATTAAGTCTAATTTCAATTATGAATCAAATAACACATAAAAATGTAAATAGTGACATCCCCTATCACAACATCACAACAAATATACATAATTAATTTTTCATTAATTTTTATAATTAAGCAATGCATATAAAAATATGGCGTATTACATCACTCTTCTTTGACTTTTCCGCCCATTTGCAATCAAGGGTGTCAATGTTGTAATGAGTGGTTATCCTCTTTTATGCTTATTTCTATTATAACGATGTGAAATAATATTCTCTTCCCTCGACTTGATTACCCATGACATATACTACTCCTAAATGGGTTGAAAATTGCAGCATTTGGTGTATTATAGATGGAATAACTTCAAAATTGCTTTAAATAGACTTAACTAATATAATTTTGTATACAGATTCCACGTTTTGATCCATGATGAAAAAATTAACCTTCTTTGTAAGACGATAGGCTATTTTGCTATACACACACAACAGGTTTAAATAATCCTAGTGGAATACTTTTTTATATTGAAATAGATTAAGGGTTGCTGGTACGGTTTTAACTATTTGACATTTATTTTAAGGACTTTAAAATAGTCCTGAAATATCATATCGACCAAAACCACCCCCATCGTTGTAAATTATAGAGACATTATATTGATGAACTATGAGGATCATAACAAGAGGGTGATCATGTGAGTAAAGGTATTCTTGAAGTCTAACTGATAACAGTCAATGATCAAACGATAAATGATTACATTTCTTGAATGTGTCTTTTTTCCTCCTCTCGAGATAAATTTATATCCATGATCTGAGATCCAAACCTAGTTTCACCCACATAAGCATTCATATCTTCAATAGATATTCCATCCCAGTGACTCCTCATGAAATCATATTTAGGCCGAATGAAATCATATGCAGATCACCTTTAGGGTTATATGGAAGGAACACCGTTCACGACATCCATACCGAGTTATCCACTCCAATTAAATTCAACTCCCAAAACACTTCACCCAAGTACAATGGGAAAACAAATCTCATGCACTATTTTAATTGTACCAAAAAACTTTAGATATCTATTCCATCACAGATTAAATGCATTATAAAGTTTTTTTCAACACTCGAATAAGTTTGGCTTATATCTTGTATATAGGGATCTATCGGGGGAAAATAATATCATTCAGGCAGTTATCTGACCTATCTATCAATAAGTTTCTCTTTGGCATAAGATCGACAAAAAGTTTCCTCGCCTATTGAGTGTGAGGCTAAAGGATGATAGAACTACCAAAGGATATATAACCAGGTTCTATAATGAGAAACTTGAGTGTGAGGCACAAAAGTTAGGTTAAGGCTGAAGTTGAAACCAAATCGAAGAGGAAAGACAAGACCAAAAAGCACATTCAAGAGAAATATGATAAGAAGTTCAATTAATACACCCCATTAACTATAGGGTTCCATAATATCCTGGAGGAGATCTGGGAAAAAGGAAACCTAAGATGGCCGAAAAAGATTAAACACTAGCTAGAAGGAGGAGTACGAAGAAGTGTAATTTACACAAGGATTATTGCCATATACTCAACTCAATAAAGCCTTTTCCAAATTATTTTGGATCGGCTACATAAATCTTATGTTTTTATTCTATTATAGTTAATACAATATCTTTGATTAAACCAAATGACACTAGATCTTTAGTTAAACTAGAAGGATTGTGGTCATACCACTGATAAAAGCCTAACATTAAAATATGAATTTTTTCTTTGATACTGAAGGGAGGACTAAAAACAAATACATAGATAAGTTTGGCAAGAATGTCGAGTCGAGGAGAGACTCAAGACAATGAGACGGTTAAGTTAACCTCGTGGAGGAAATGACAGAGGATCAAATCATAGACCAAATGGGGATGATCTGACAAAGATACAATATCGATCTCCCAAATTAAACAAAGTCTCTGAAAGAGACCATTAATATGATCTCCTTTAGTGCCAATTCATTGTTGGTGGAGTAGATTAGGGAGAAGATGCCCCAGCACAAAAAAAAAACATATTGGAATTAGATTAAGGCTTATGAGAAACAAGGCCAAGATGAAGTCAACTTGTCCTAGGTCTTAGACAATCGATCTCGTAAGGCAAACCGATATCGTCTCATCATAGGCTTTCTAAAGTCTAACCTGAATGAATGTCATTAGGTATATTTAAAAGATAAAGTCACCAGTGTTGAAAATTATTAGAATCGTCTAACCAGAATGTCATTAAAACCCTTCAAAAGGTAAAAGTTACTAGTGTAGTAAGAGAGTTAAAATTAAAAAAAAAATATTGGTTTCTAATAAAATATTAACATTCAAATCCCAAGAAAATTACAAAACCATGTCACAAAAAGATAAAAGAAGTTGACATTGACATGATAAAAAAATTATAATCACTGGGATCCCAAGTCTTCAAGTTGAGCATGAGTTAAGACATAGTAATAAAGGAATGTATAAGTTATAAATTTGTGAAAATTATCCCTCATATAATGATACAAAGATTGCTCTTGGTCTAGTTGTTCTTGCACTCTAGGAAGTCTCAGAGTAAGGGACTTTTTATTCAGTAACCTCTAAACAACTTGATTGGATTCTTCCTCTAGTTCCGTCTAACTTGCATCAATCTCAACAACAGTTAAGAAAGGGTTTGGATCATTGAAATCAAGAGGAACATTAACAGGACTAAGACATGTCTTCTCAAAGTCATTTTTATCCTATAAAAGGACATCTACCTCCTTTCAAAGATCATCATTAGAGTTTCTAAGAGCCTTCAAAGAAACCCTCTAAGAGGAAAATCCCTCCATTAGGTTCACAAATATAGGAAGTATGGTAATAATAAGTCCGTTTGATCTCTTATTATAGGCAAAAGTCCCTCAAAATTCCCTATAATCTTAGTAGCCCATCTGAGGTTATTGAAGGTAGTGTTCTAGAGAAGGATAGTACAGAGAGATGGGAAAAACCATGTAATAACTCTAGATCATGGTCCATAGTAGCTGGAGTAGTGGGGTGTGTGAATTATATAGAAATGGTTTGAGGATCGCTTTTATAATAGGACTTCAAGTGCTTATAATAATTCCCCTTTAGCTAATGGGGAACTATCACAACAATAGTGTCACCACTAATAGTAAAATTTTAGTGACTTTCCAAATTCCCAAAAGAATCCAAATCAAAATTATCCCCGACCATAATGTCAGCAAGGTATAGATCGTTTATCGTGGAATGGAGAGAACATGGGGATTTTAGTGTTGAATCTCGTCAAATTATAAATCTCTAAAAGAAGATGAGCTTGAGAAATCTTTTCGAGACATCAAAAAATAGTAAAGAATAAACTTACGCATCCAAATGGATTCACCTATGGGGACTTGGGATAGTTAAAAGATTACTAGATTGGTCCGATAAATGATGGAGATTGTTATCTTATAAATATACCCAAGAGGGGGGTTAATTAGTATTGTAAATTAAATGGATATTTAAAAAAAATCAATCTTCTCTGTTAAACATTAATTAAAATAGGATGGTTCAATTTGAAATGAGAAATTAATCCATAAATAAGTAATAAGTTTTTTTTCTAATAGCAATATTAAAGTGATAGTTAAGTGAGATATTTCAAACTGAGATTTTAACATAGTTCGGCTTTGCCTACACTCATGCTTGAGACAGTACACGAGAAACTTCCATATCTCCGGTTCACTAAGGTGGAATCAACAAGATAAAAGTATTTATCACACCGTACTAGGATTTATTGCACCCCTATGATTTATCACACCTTACAGGATTTATCGTACCATGGCACTACCAACCGTAAAGATACAATGAAGTTCAACCGTAGTATCAATTGAAAGTATTCTAACCAAAGTGTAGAGAAAATATTTCTTAAATAAGCAACAATGGTGAAATGGGTATTTACTTTGTCTCTCTAGAAAGAAAACTTTCAAACAGTCATAAGTGAAATGTTTGAGGTTAAAACTTCTGGATCTTTAGCACAGGTGGGTAAGGTATTGGGAACTTGTCCAATATGGGTTTTAATAATAACTTTTTCTTAAGTGGATTTTCTTGAATCTTTTGTTCTAATGGAGTTTTTGGACTAAAATATCAAAATGGATTTTTTCTTGGTTTCTCTCTCTAGAAACTCAAATGGGTAGTGGTTTAGCTTCTTTAGCACAAGTAGGTTTTGGGTTTGGAGTCGACACTATATAAAGGGGATATTTTTGAAAACTTATCTTTTGATTTTTGGCTCAATATTAAAAGTCATATTTCATTCACCTAAAATAACCTGTGATGGATTTGAATCCATAAGTATACCATCTTAGACTCGTATCTATAAGTATACCATCTTGGATTCAAATCTTTAAGTAGGCCATTATGGTTTACGTATTTTAACCTAGATAAGGTTTGGTAAGCTTAGGGATGTTGTTTAGTGTTTGTACTTACTTTTATGAGATTATTTAATTCTTTACAATTATCACTAAACCTCTAAAACTTGGGATGAATTATTCTTTATTTTATTGATATCTTGTAACTTCAAATGATACTTTAGCATGCTTTGTTTGAATCATGCTATTTTTTGTTTGGTTGACTTGTTTCTTTGGATCTCAAAATATTGTTTGTGTTCTTGCATAGAAGGTTGCTTATTTCTTGATAACTTTATCTTTTCTTTATACTCACATACTATGGAAGAATGATTTAATGATAACATAATACCTTGTCTTTATGGTTGAACAATGTTTCTTCATTGATGAGGAACTTGGACATAGAGTAATCATTCTTCATTACAAGGCTTGTCTTGGAGAAATAACTCTTCTTTAGGAATATGTTATGCATGATGTGGGATTTCTTAAATATGTATTTAATTTTTGAGCCACTTATTTGTACATATATTAGTGTTGGATATTGTTTCTTCATTTTCTTTATTCATGTCTTATATCTTCATTTGTAATGCTTGTGATCTTGAGGTCTCTTTATTGCATGGATGATATAATCCTTGTATTATAACTCATCATATATTGACTGTTTCTTTTTATCTTAAGTACAATAGAGGGAATATAGTGAAGCATAATGACATATTAATTGTGTTGTTATCATACAAAATCATTTTCTTTGAAGTACTTTATGTTTTATAGAGATGATTGACCTTCGACGAAGAGAGTCAAGGGTTGAAGTGTCACCAGAGAGATGCTCTAGTTAATCCCAATATTGAATATGGGAATAGTTAGAATTATGAGGTTCAGCCTCAACTTTGGGCAACAAAACATAAATCTCCATCCGATCATAAACTTCAGAGTTTTAAGCACCCTTAAGGTTATCTTCCGCATCAAGTTGTGGAGGGGGAATACCAAAATCAACCTAGGCATGGAAGGGCCTAAACCTTAAGGGCGCAGTTGTTTCCACATAAAATCAAGAGTATTGTTATCCAAAGAAAATGCCTCATTATATTTATCCGATCTAAGGGCCTCAAACTTGCATATAGTCTATTTTTGAAGGCTTGGGGGACATTGAACACGATGGTATGAAACATGAACACATAAAAGTATCCTATAAGAGGAATAAGGTCACAAAGAATCATATTCATAATCATCATCCTGGTAGTAAGACATGGTGATTGGATCAAAATGGAGGAGTAGACCTTGGGAAATAACAAACAAAAGAAAATTCACCAAAAATTAAAAATATCAAATGATGGGGATCAACTAAGTCACCAGAAGATCTTTAAAAAGGTGCATGTGTCTGGCATACTGTGATAATTATCATACATCCTGAAATGTGGTAATATTAACAGACCATTAGTTTTCTAAACTAAGGATGTGTGTCAGTTTAACAGGGAACAACAACAGTCCACTAGTTAACTTTTCCCTAAAGTTTACTGGTGTGGGGGTACATTTACATCATGTTCAGCTCGCCAATATATCAGTGACACGTAAAGGATAAATGAAAGGAAAATCTCGTGACTAAAAGGGCCCAAAGGTAATATAGCAATGACGTACATGCAAGGACACTTAAATTCTTCTGGAAGATACGCGTTGAAATAGGCGCATGTAGGTACTTGCTAAAAGAGAATGGCCACACGTGTCGGTGTGCACGTTTATTAGGATTCAAAAAGAAACTTCCCAACAGTTATTTGAAAAATAGTTGCAATTAATATGACTATAAATAGGCAATTGGAGGACATAATTACAAGATAACTTTCCACAAAAAAGACTCTTTACATCACTTTTATTTTTTAAGTATATTTTACCAATTGTTTCCACTTTTATCAGTTTATTTCCTCTCCAAACTAGTTTTAATGTTAGATTTAGTTATTATTTCAACTGTCTTGTAACTTTCCATTAAACTTATAATATAGTTTGGAATTCAGCTTCAAGTTACCAACATTTCAAATTTCACTATCGAGTTGTTTTACTTTCCTTTAATTTTCAAATGTTATTTTATCTTCTCTTTTAATCATATTTGTCGTTATTTTACTGTAATTTCCTATTTTAAATATGTATTTTATTTTAGTCCTCAAGCATAGATAAAATAACTTAGAATTTCACAAAAAAAGTCTTCTTTATTGAAGCATTAAAACGTAGCTTAAAATCATATGATTATTTATTGGCAAATTATAATCAATTTTGGTTGACCAGACCCATAATCCTTGCCTTGCACGCTCACAAAATTCTCATAAATCAATCCACCAAAACAAATGTTATGTCGTATAAAAGCATACGGTAATGAAATGGAAAAAAATATATCCCTCCAACCAGTATATATAAATGGTTCTACCAAAACATAAACAAGGTGCCCATTAATCAAATTTCACCCAACATAATTTATCTCCCCATTCTATCATGAATGGACAAAGTGGGTAAAAATTAAAGCAATTGTGTCCACAAGAACTAGGTAACGGATATGAGAAATTTGTGGGATGAGACTAAAATAAGAGATCTAAGATGTAACTAAAGTGAGATAAAATATTCCTACATAACATATATCTATAAAAACAATTATCAAGGAGATACAATCATAGTTATACAATAAGAAAAAAACCCTACCACCAACTTTGATAAGGAAGAATATAGGCAATCTTATAACATTTACCAAATATTTAAGTTTATGTCAAACGTTCATATTCATGAAAACATTATCTCTAAAGCCTAATAAAATTTGAGATCATTGACCAATAACTTAATATTGTAACTCGTGTGTGCCATGAAAAAAAATGAATACCATGAGGGAAAGACCAACCTCGAGCCCAATTAAGATCACAACTCATAAAATAAATTACCCAAAGATTTTCTTAAGTGAAATCTCATATACCTTTTATAAGTATTTCCACCTACCACTTTTTCACTCTCATAAAAAAATTTGAACAAAACATTTTATCTCAAGTCTCAATATATTCTTGAAATGACTTTTGAAATTTTAGAGACATTTCTTTTTTAAATTATTCTTCAAATTTCATCTTTCACCAGAACAAGAGTATGTATATCTTTTCTGACAAAAGGAAGCTTTCAAATTATCTCTTGTTGAATCCCTTTCCATTTCACAGTCATGAGTTCTTCATTGATTTTCAATTGATTCCAAATAATGGAACAAAAGCTCATATATACACATGAGAAATTATAAAATATTTGACAAGAATATATCCATGAGAAATTAATAGAATATCATAAAATATATCATCACAAGGAATTGGTTTGGATTGGGTTAGTTTTTTCCTGTGATGATTCGATTCCAGTTCCAAAAATTACAGGTTGGATTTTATTTGTTTGGTTCTCGGTTCCACTACCAACACAAACCAAATGCAACCATAAATTGATCCAATCAAAACCAATTCAAGAATCTAGGCTAAACTAAAATTTTAATGATCCTAACAAGTGTTTTTACACTTTATACTTATGAAAAATGTTTCTTTATCTTTAATTTAAAGGTTTTTGATTAATTTTAACTTTTGATATTTGGATTAAATAAATAAAGTTTGTTTAGAGTGTATTTTTTATGTTATATTTTAGAAAAAATTATTATTTTAATTATTTATTTTAAATACATTTTTGGAATCGAGAACCAATCGAATCAACCTTGGTTCGGATTAGTCTGGTTCTAGACACAATTGGTTAGGTTTCAGTTCCAAAAATGTGGAACCGACCGACCCTGATCCTGGTTATGGGTTAGTAGTAAAACCGAACCAACCCAAAGCGTGTGCACCCCTACACAAAGGCATAAAATTAATTATATCGAACATGTTTTCAATATATATACGACTCATTAAAAAATCATGTCATATAATATAATGGTATATTTATTAATATCAAAATCATAGACATGTAATTATAAGATAAATAATCATACCTATACCTAGTGATGTCCTAAGATTCTCAAATCTGAAGAAAATTGTAGGCTTAGTCAAAATATTCGTAATAAATGCTCGTTTAGTTCATAACTAAAAGGCATTACCTTTTTTCAACAATAACACGAGCAAAGTAAGGTTGAATGTTAATGTGTTTTATTTGAGAATATTGAATGGGATTCTTTCATTTATTAAAGACACAAGTGTTGTGATAATTATATGGTTATTTAATATTGATAAGTAATATAATCCTTCATTATTTGCTTCATCAGATGAAGTTGAGTGCATTAACGATCAACCATTTATATACTTCGCTTTGACAGTGGACAAAGAGATACATTTTTTCTTCTTAGGGTGCAAAGAACTTCCAAGATGCAAGAACCCATCAGACATACTGTAACACCTTGTATTTTTAGGAATATTTAAATTACACGTGTGCTCATAATTTAATAATTTGAGAAATAAAGTTAATGGAATGATTATTAATTAGTGAATATTTGATTAATATTTGTGTGTTATTATATTTACTTGTGTGATAAGTATATGAAATTGTATTATTTGATGTTACGTCGTAAGTGGGTAAAAGCGACGGGTTAACAGGATCGTATTTGGGACGCGCATGTGGGGTCATGTTGGGAATAAGATGGTAAATTGATGACAGGTGACTCAGATGGTGATTTCGAGTGCATAGATGATCCGAAATGGGTTCTTAGAGGAAGGAGGCATCCATACACCCATTCTAATTCACCTAGGCTTGAGATAGAGGCAAAAGAGAAAGGAAATTCAAGGGACAAACTCTAGTGACAATTCAAGAAAATTAATTCAGTAGGTCATTGGGCCAGCATCAACACGCAAAAAGGATCTCAAGGAGAAAATTCATAATTCTCTACCGTTTGAGGCAAGTGATTAACTTTCTTTGATATTATATTTTGTGTATTAGTTCATATCATGATTGGGGAAAAATAAATATGAACTTTTGGGTGGGATTCACATGACAAAAATGGGTATTTATGGTATGAATCAATAAAAATAAAGTTATTATTTATCTCATATGGAATCTGAATTTTGCCCATATAAAAGGTGAAATCTTGATGAAAAATCTGAAATTGAATTGTGATGAATATATGTGATCTTAAAATTGTAAATTTTGAAAAATAGTGAAAGGGGGGGGGGGGGGGTATTTGAATTAAGGTGAATTAATTCTGGATAATTGATATTGGATCCCATGTTGTAAATAATTTATTGGATCAATTGATATGTGAAAACACGTATATTGGTGATAAGTAATGTTATGTCTAATTTTAAGTATAAGAATAACAAATAGAGAGGCCAAAAAGGAAACTCAAATAGGCAAAAACAAGAGGAATGAGAAGAGTCACTTTTGAGAGTTTTAGAACTTCTTTTTGAGTACTTTTGGAAGATATTTGAGAAAAACTCAACACACATACCTGACTCAATTCTTCTTGTTGAATACAAATATAAATTCGAATTGTTGAATTTGATAATGTTTGAATCTAACTTTTTTTCATTTTTAAAATAGGCCTATAATTGTGGGTTTTGACTCTGTTCGGCAACCCTACTCAGCCTAGGTTAGGTGTTTTGATGTGTCATTGATTCTTTTGGGATCCGTATTATTTTGGAAGGTCCGTAGAGGGTGTTTAGGACTTCTGGGATTTTTGGAAAATGAAATTACCATGGGGTTAGTTAGGAATAAATCGAGGTATGAATTTAGGAGTGTTTAGGATGAACGACACTCGAAAATATAATTATGGATTCGAATGGGAATTTCAGATGGAATTGGGGAACGGGTTGGATTGAGATAGTCTTAGTGTCTAGAATAAAATATAATCGTGATATAAAAATAAGTAAGTGACTACTTATGGAATTGGTAGTCGGATTTAGACTCGGAGAGGCTAGTGCTGCGAGTGACATGCACGGTTAGCCGGTTTAAAAAATATATATATATATATATATACATATACACGGATGCATGTGATTGATATATATAAAACATACCTACTCTAATGGAGGTTGCGCGCAGTGAGCGATCTATCCTGGCAAATCCCAGTAGGTGTAGTATCAATCCTCAGGGTCATAAGTATGTGCACGCCCACTCTATGTGTGGTTGGAGTCCAAGTGGAGTAATGTGATATGGTTATAACCCAATGACTTAAGACTATAACTGCCTCCAATTTTACATCATCGCTTCCCAGGAGCCTGATAGCATACTAGAGATTTGCATTTGCGAGGTAATGCTCTGGGGATTGCAGTTATACATATATAGCGAGCGATATATATGTATGTGTATGAGATGTGATATCTGTATATATATATATATATATATATATATATATATATATATATATATATATATAGGTGAATTAAAAGATATTACCAATAAAAAAATTATATGCATCCGAGAGGACAACTCGGGGATGCTATGTGGAAATACATATAAAAGTATGGCATAAATATATACGACTACATGACACTAATGTGGGAATATTGAAATAATAACTAGTGAAGTTATGTGAAATGAATTCATAAGATTATAAATGAGATTTATAATTAATAAGCATATGCGAAAGCTTAATATGAATTCTAAGTTAAATAAAAGTATATTTCGGGCATAAGGTAGCGTATGGGATTAAGATGATCAGTGATACTAGTTAGGCTGGGTAGCATAACTAGGATCACTGATCATCTTAATCCCATACGCTACCTTATGCCCGAAATATACTTTTATTTAACATAACTAGGATGTTTAAAATACATGCGTTAGGTGCACACGATAGATGAGGGGCGAGAGGTATCTCATGGGACTGTGACAACGGTTTAAATATGAAAGATTGTAGGACATATTTATTAATGTATTTTAAATACTTGCAAAATATTTTCAAAAGGTTTTGGGATCTAACCCATAGTAGTTGTGGATGCCTACAGTGATTGATTAGACGCTTCTACAATTGAGATTTAGATATGATGTACTTTAGAATTATTTCGGGCATGTCGCCCAGTCAGTTAGTATTTATTTTATTCAGATTCTTTCCTTTCAGTTAGTTGGATTATTTTATTGTGACTTTTTACCAAGAATTATCAGTTCATTTATTTATATCAGTGAGTGTGAGTTTCACTATTGCATGGTCAGTTATATGAATGGAAATTTTGTGTTAGTAAGTTAAGAAGTTGTAAAATTTGACACCAGTCCTAGTAGGTTATCAGTAATTAAAAAAAAATCGACAATGATTTTAATAATGAACTAGATGAAATTACCATTTTATTTTAGTAGAGGATTGATCACCCATTATTGAAATAGGCGGGGTGTCACAAATGTTATCGGAGTATCAGGTTCTAGTGTCCTTAGCATCTGTGCAGAGTTACTACATTTTGAGCCTTATTTTCTCTTTTATGTAGAGCTATATGCTTAGGACTGTCGATTCTTATTGGGATTTATATTCTCCTACTATTATGTATAATTAAAGTGAATCTTATACGATTTCAGTTGGATTTCTTATGCCGAACAGGAGAGGACAACCATCGAAGGCCGTTAGGGGGCTGCAAGAGGAGAGTCTCAGCTGGAGCCGTAGAGTACTCAGGGGACGGTGATAGCAGAATAGGTTACCACTATTGTTGCTCAGGCAGTTAATGCTGGGGTGACCATTAAGCACAACAGTATCCCCTCAGCACCGGCACAGTAGACGGTGGCACCAATTCAGATTCATCTAGTGCAGTCAGTATGGGATAGAGTCAGAAGGACCTTTCAGAAGGGCCATCCGTCGATTCTTTAAGAAATGCGAATGTGGTATTAGATAGCCAATGGAAGGAGAACATCCAAAGATAGTTACGTATGGTGGAGTGAAGTAACACAAAGAAATAAGTTTTGGTGACTTTTAAGCTCACAAGACCAGCATTACAGTGGTGGGAGTAAGTCATCACATATGAGGACAGAGATACCATAAAATATCAAGAAATTTTGCGTGCGGTTCAATAACAAGTTCTTTCCATCTTATTTTCAAACAGAGATGCTAAGAAAGTTTCTAGACCTATCATGTAACGACCGGACACTGGATAAGTACGAGAAAGAATATTCCTCATTTAGCAAACTTTATGCTCGACGAGGCGGATACGAAGGAGAAAATTCTCCTTAAGTGTGATGATGGACTCATGAGTTAATTCAGACATGGCCAGCAAGGCTAGAAATATGTTCCACAGGACTAGAAGAGCCATGGGAACAAAAGGGGTAGCCATCAGGGCTGAGGCTACCAGGGACAGAGAGTAATCCAAACACGACATGGACAGTAGGGACAAAGACAGAGGATTACATAAGGAGGTGTTTATATGTGGAGAGCAGGGCCATATGCGTCGAGCTTATCCACAGTGAGTTAGGGGACTGGTGCATGGTTCCCAATAGGGATGCAACAATTATAATAGTTTTTTTATTATGTTTAGACGTGAGTATTATGTCTAGGAACCACCTGAACAACTAGTGATTTTGGAAATTGAAAGTATGAGTTTTATCCTTGGGTAAATGGAGTAAGTTTTATGTGACACGGGTGGGTCACAATATTTTGTTAGCACTAGATTCGCGCATGAGATGGGTTTAGTGGATGTATCATTAATATTACTACTGTGTATATATATTTACCATTGGGTAACGGGACTCTTTTTAGTTCCATTTGCAAAAGTGCAGGTGTGAAAACTGAGAGGATATATTTTAGTGGATTTACTTATTTTAGAGAGATGTGATATGCGATTATGATATTATCTCGGGTATGGACTGATCAGCTATGGCGGACTATTACAGTAAGGCTATCATGTTTGTTATGCCAAGACAAGATGTGTGGTATTGTGATGTCTTACCTGAAAGAGGGTCGATCTCGTGTATCAATTATATTGTAAAGGAGACTTTTGAGAGTATAGTTTCCTCGTTATATTTGATCATGGTGCGTAGGGACTTTACTAATGTGATTTGGGGATATCGGGTTTACCATCGAGTGAAGAGATTGAGCTTGTTATTGATTTAGCGTTGGGGGCTTAGTGGCAGTACAAACATCGTATTGTATGACTCTTTTAAAGATGTGGGAGTTGATGATTAGACTTACACATCTAGAGACATGATTTTGAGTGTCCCAATTATGTGCTTTGGGCCAAAAGATCTTGATGACCAATAATACTAGGCAATAGGGCATAGAGGGAGTTCCTTGTTTGGATTTCATTTACGAGACATCCCACGCATGAACCTTTATAAATGTTAAAAGTTGGGAGATGTTGGATGCTAGGGCTTCTGTTTTGAACGTTAATCGTTGTACGTGTGGAGGAAACACTTTGAACTAAGAGCTATTATACTATATAAGACCACTGGAGAAATTTTTTGCACCACTTGTTGATAGGTGGGGAAATCTCGAGAAAAATTGATCATGATGTAATACCCCATAATTTTAATGACTTTTAATAGGAGATAAATTAAAAGTTAATGGGCCAAATCAATGGGGATTAATTGGAATTAATTATGAAATTAATTGGGATTAATTCGGATTAAATATTGCTAGAGATTAAAGTAATATATGATTTTTAATATTACTTAATGATATAAAATTAATAGGTGAATATAATAATTATTGTCGGGAGCTACATATATGGCAATAATGGAAATTAAGTCGGGATGTGCTTATGAGTCGTGTCGGGACTAAAGTTGGGAAATAAAATGATATTTATTTTTAAGTCATTCGTATGACCATTTCGAGTGTGCCGTTGAGTCTGGAACGGTCAAAATAGGCAGAAAAGTCTACTCGGGGGTTTGATTTGGGTCTCGGGTCAATTGGAAGATGAAAGGACACCCTGAATGGGCATTTTAGTCATTTTGCTTGGGAGATGAATAGTACCTACGTTTTTTGTCTTTTAGATAACCTTGGAGACTTATTATATATGTGAGTTTAGATTGTACGTAAGGTTCATTTCATCAAAACACAAAGTGAGGGCTTTTGAGAGAGAGTGAAAGGACTTAGAGAGAAAGTGAAAGGTTATTTAGAGGAGAGTAAGAGTTGCTTGGAAAGGAAGAGTCACCTACGGCAAACTAATGGGACAACCACCATCTCTACACCTTGCACCACCACCGGATAGTCGCCGTAAAAAAACAAGAGGAGGTGCCAAACACTTGTCTTTTCCAAAGGTTCAGACCTACACATAAGGCAAGTGTAATTCTTGCTCTATTTTGGTGCTTATATTATCCACGTTAGAATAGGATTTTATTTTGGATTGCTGAACTTATGAATTTGGGATTAAAATGATTGATAAATCAAGTTTAATGGATAGGCAAATTCATATAGTTGGAGATTTATTCATGTGAAGACTATGAACATGAAAATGGATAGGTTTTACATGTAGAGGATATATATATATATATATATATATGTGTGTGTGTGTGTGTGTGTGTGTGTGTGTGTGTGTGTGCGTGTGTGTGTGTTTATTAAAGATATGAAAATGATGATAGGTATTGAATGTAGATGAATCCTACTCATGTTGAATATGGAAATTTGATGATTTAGATATGAAATGGTAGTTCTAAATTCTAGGTTTTTAAGAGGTATAAAAATGGAGAATTTAGATAAATTAAAATTTTAAGGATTTAATGGGTTTGATGATGATACCCTTATGAACATGTGGATTTGATGTTGATCTTATGTGAAAATCACCCTTGAACATGTTAGAACAATCTTAGAATATCAAGGTTTTGGGTAGAATATAATCCATGAGGGTTTGGGTGTAAGAACATAAAGAAAAATGCAGAAAACTGAGGTTGAAGACGAACTGGAATGACGTTGATCTCGTTCGAACGAGACATACTATCGTTCGAATGAGATGCCATATCGTTTGATCGAGAATTCTAGGTTTCTGACGAGATTTCAAAATTTTGTTTTAGCCCACAAAAGTTTGGAGAATTTTATTTTAGCCCACAGTAGGTTCTGAATAATTTTGGTACATTAACAAAGAGTGAGAGACTTGGGTTAATGTTGGGAAATTAAATATTGAATTAAGGATAGAAAATTATGTGAGTGATAACTACATAATAAAATATGATGAATTATGTTTGAATAATTTTGGGACATTAGCAAGGAGTGAGAGACTTGGGTTAATGTTGGAAAATTATATTAAAGTGAGAAAGACATTATGTATGTGATAACTACATAATAAAGTACGATAAAGAGAATAATCGTAATTAACAAGTACGGGTAGTATTGATAACTACAACGGGTACTTAGGATAGGATAAATTCCTATTATGATATATACATGTTGAGTGTGTTCCTATTATGGTATAGGATGAGTATATACCTATTGATTGATAATTTGTATGTATGACATACCTATGCGACTTGCTATCGATGGGAGGTTTGTATATGGAGGGCAGTCATATCCTGGTGAGCCTTAAGGGAGATATTTGACTTGTTGCCTCAGAACATAGGACTTAGGTTGGATTGCCATTAGTGAGAATAATGATATTAAACGGACTTTTGGGTGCGTAGGTATGTGCGTAGCCCAAAGTCTTAGGACTCTGTTTGCCTCCACTATTTGTGATTTGTTAATTATGGTTCATGGGACATATCGAACATATGGTCCTTTATACAGTGACAAGATGTATTGGGAAATGATAGTAGAGTATGCATGCGTCGCAGCTGAGCTTAGGGGTGCAGTATTGTATATATATAATAGAATGAATGTGTATATATACTTGTGATAGTGTTTGTTGGGTGAATTAAGTAGACATGAAAGATAATGAGATCTGAAATGAATTAAGTAAGTATATACTTAATTATATGGAATTGAAAAAAGGGCTTTTCCATGTTAAAGATAAATTGGATATATATGTATTATCAGTATTGCGAGAGAAATACGTGGGAAAGATATGGGCTATGGTTAGTTGGCCCTGATATGAACTAGTTAGCATGGGAATAGTAACTAGTATAGCTTTAAGGTACGTTAGGTGTACACTCTAGGTGAGAGGTGAGAATCTCAAGAGAGAGTCCGATAATCTAACATGTATATAATAATTGCCCAATATAGCATTTATTCACTTGTTTTCTTCTAAACTATTTTTACATCAGGCTCTGACTCGTTTTCTTGCATATTCTCTTCTCTCTTGTATCTCCTATATTAGGTGCCCAGACGCAAGGATGCCAACCGTAGAGGATTAATATTTTTGATGAGCTATGGATGCTATGGAGTTTTGGACTTTGTTTATACGCTTTCATATTCATTGATTCATACTCTGTAGTTGAGCTTTCATTTAGGGCATGTCGCCCAAGAAGATTCTAGTCATTTCTTTTCTATCTTAGACAGATTAAGTTCTTATGTTTGTTTTGGTACATTTAATTTTTAATGGGATTATTGTATTTAGATATTTAGACTGGAGAGTTTTGTTCTAGTTGCATTTAATTCAGTTTTGTTATTACTCAATTGTTATTCATTATGTGAATGGATTGTGTTAAATGGTTTATGTTTTAAGAGTGGAAATTTTAATTATATTTAAATTTAAAAAATTTAACACTTACTTAATTGGATATCAGGTAAGTAAAAAAAAATCAACAATGATGCTAAGAATGAACCAACTGTAAATTCTGTTTTAATTGGGTATAGTATTGATCACCCGGTATTTAATTGAGCGGGGTATTACACGTGATTTGTGGGGTAATCGAACATATATTTACTATATAGCCATGTGGAGCTTGCTGGGCTAATTTTGACATATATGTTACGTCTATTAGAATTGTGCACATATGCAAGTGATATAGGGTGTATGGGCGCCCTGGTTAGGTTGATTTTCAGAATCGTCTGGGCTAAGGGGACATGGTAATAAATGTGTTGAATGGTACACCTGTGGGGCCGTAGAAGAAGAATTGTAATAATAAGATGGACTGAACTTCATTCAAGGAAGAAGATAATCCGAATAAATATACAGTAAGGAGAGTTATCACACCTGAGATGGGTTGAAAGACCGTGAAGACCAAGATGAGGGATCTCTCTTTCCAAGGGAGGATCCAGTTATTTTAGGAAGTATAGTGGAGTCATACTCAGTGAAGTTCTAAGGGTGGCTTGCGCATAAATGGGATGTTAATTTACCATATGTAAAGGACCCATGAAGTGTGTAGTTTTGGAGAATATGCATGGGTCACGGTTTTGGGGGTACTCCCAGAAGGGGAGTAAGATGTGCCACATAATGTGGGGTATTGAATGTGTGGATCGGAGTTAAATGAAACATAGCAAAAAAAATTGTGTATACCACTCGTTAGAAAGAAAATGGTTGGTTCGAGGCAATCGACCAAAATTTTATAAAACATGGTGATTCTAGTGATGGAAAGGATAGGCAGACTGATGGAACTCATTGTTAGGATACCAACATCCGCGAAAGGTTAAATTTTCCTTTGGTTTTGTGAAATTGGTTGAGTGAGATGGAACAAGTATTGCGTATTGAGCAAGACGTGTCCCTCGTAGACCAAGCAGTATACGAGGGAGGTGATTAAAATGTTCTAGAATGCGAGGGATGTGTATTCTGGATGTTAAGATAGTTAGGAGGAGTAATTACCATTGGTAGAGTTGCGTCTAATAACTCGTACCAATTTATTATTGACAAGGCGCCTTTTGGGGCTTTATGCGAAACACCTTGTCGTTCACTCTCTGGTTGGTTAAGAGGTGAGGGAAAACAAGTTTCGCTGGTCAGGCGTGATTTAGATTACGTCGACATGAATTGAGATAATCAGAAATTATTTTGTGCATTTTAGGAACGTTGTAAAAGTTACGTCATCACGAACTGAATATTTTAAAGACTGGCGTGAGTTGTCAGGCACTATTATGGGTGTATCCCATTAAAGGAGTTATGTGATTTGGCAAGAAGAGAAGTTGGGACTTAAGGAAATAGGCCTTTCCCCAGTATTGAGATGATAGAGATAGTGGTGTATAGGCACATCTTATTGGAGAATTTTTAATAGGTTCATGATAGTTTTGTGTACTGTCATCAAGGTGAGATTAAGAAATGATGGAGTATATCAGTATAAAAAAAATTAATATACTTGTCGCCAGTCTAGGATCGTAGTGAATAGGCCTTCAGTTCAGATGGTACCACTAGAGAGTGTATCGTGGAGACACCGTAATGTTATCATGAGTGGATGTTGGGTAAATAAGGATGTCCTGCGAGTAAGTATTCAAAGTTTTTGATACCAGGTATATTCAAGTTTTAAGGATGAAATTCCTTTGTATGGGGGGAAGTATGTAACACCCCGAATTTTTGGGAATATTTAAATTACATGTGTGCTCGTAATTTAATAAATTGAGAAATAAAGTGAATGGAATGAATATTAATTAGTGAATATTGGATTAATATGTGTTATTATATTTATTTGTGTGATAATTAAATGAAATGGTAGAACTTTATATTACGTCGTGAGTGGGTAAAAACGACGGGCCGACGGGATCTTATTCGGGATGCACTTGTGGGGTCATGTTGGGAATAAGATGGTAAATTGATGATAGGTGACTCGAATGGTGATTTTGAGTTTACAAATGATTTGAGATGGTTCGAGATAATTAGAATTAGGCACCCAGGGGTTGTAATCGGGTCCCGAAGACTTTTTAAGTTATACGGGACCGTACGGAGGTATTTGGGTCATTTTAATGTTATAACTTAACCTAATTTCTGGATTTGGAGAATATAAAGGGTTTTTAGAGGAAGGAGGAATCCATATACCCATTCTAATTCACGTAGGTTTGAGAGAGAGGCAAAAGAGAAAGGATATTAATGGGAGAAACTCAAAAGAAAATTCAAAAAAATCAATTCGGGAGGGAATTGGGCAAGAATCAACACGCAAAGAAGATCTCAAGGAGCAAATTCAGAATTTCTCTATGGTTTTAGACTAGTGTTTAACTTGCTTTCATATTATATGTTGTGTTTTAGTTCATATCAATATTGGTGAAAAACAAATATGAAATTTTGGGTGGGATTCATATGACAAAATTGAGATTTTTAGGGATGAATCCATAGAAATAAAAGTGATTATTTATCTCATATAAAATCTGAATTTAGTTCATATAAAAGGTGATATCTTGATTAAAAATTTAAAATTTAATTGTGACGAATAGATGTGATCTTAAAATCATAAATCTGGAAAATAGTGAAAAGGGGGTATTAGAATTAAGGTGGATTAATTTTGGATAACTGACGTTGGATCCCATGTTGAAGATGATTTATTGGAGTAAATTAATATGTGAAAATGTATATTGATGATAAGAAATATTAGGGCTGATTTTAAGTGTAAGAAGAGAAAATAGAGACGCCAAAAACGAAACTCAAAGAAACTAAAACGATAGGAATTAGTAGAGTCACTTTGGAGAGTTTTAGATCTTCATTTTGAGTGCTTTTAAAAGATATTTGAGAAAAAATCAAAACACATGCCTGACTCAATTTTTTATGTAAAATCAAAATCTGAAGTCGGATTGGTGATTTGGATAATAATTGGATTTGATTTTTCTGCATTTTTAAAACATGCCTATAATTATGGATTTTGACTCTGTTCGACCGCCCTGCTCAGCCTAGGTTAGGTCTTTTGATGTGTTATTGATTTAGTTGGGATCTAGGTTATTTTGGAAGGTTTGTAGAGGGGGTTTAGGACTTATGGGATTTTTGGAATATACTATTAACCTAGGGTTAGTTGGGAATAAAATCGGGGTATGGATTTAAGAGTGTTTAGTATGAACGACACTCAAAAATATATTTACGGATTCGAATTGGAATTTCGGATGGATTGGGGCACGTGTTGGATTAAGATAGTCTTAATGTCTAGAGTAAAATATAATCATGATATAAATATAAGTAAGTGAGTACTTATGAATTTAGGATTCGAATTTAGACTCGGGAAATACAGGCTAGTGTTGCGAGTGACATGCACGGTTAGCCAGTTTTTAATTTATATATATATATATATATATATGGGTATAGAGACAGTATATATATGAATGAATATATCTGCGCGTAATTAATATATGTGAAACATACCTTCTCTAGTGGATGCTATCGGTGGAGTTTACGCGCAGTGAGCGATTTATCCTGGCAAATCCCAACAGTTGTAGTATCGATCCCTAGGGTTATAGATCTTTGTATTCCCACTCTATGTGAGGTTGGCATCCAAGTGGAGTAAATTGGTATGGTTATGACCCATTGACTTAAGACTTTGACCGACATCGATTTTACATTTATGCTTTGGCTTCAGTGGTGTAATTTTGACCCAGTGGACCAAGTTGAGGTGTGTAACCCTGGATCCTGATTGTATGCTAGGGATTTGCATCCGCAGGGTAATGCTCGGGGGATTACGATTTTACGTATATATTGAGCGATATATATGTATGTGTATGAGATGTGATATATGTATACGTGTGTGTATATATATATATATATGGGGGGTGGGGGGTAAATATATATATATGGATGAATTAAAGGATATTAGGAATAATAAATTTATATGCATCTGGGAGGATAGCTGGGGGATGCTATGTGGAAATATGTATATAAGTGTGGCATAAATATATACGAGTACATGACACTAATGTAGGAATACTGAAATAATAACTAGTGAACTTATGTGAAATGAATTGATAAGATATAAATGAGATTTATAATTAATAAGCAGATGCAAAAACTTAATATGAATTCCAAGTTAAATAAAAGTATACTTGGGGTACAAGTCATAATATGGAATATGGATGAGCAGTGATACTATTTAGGATGAGTATCGTAACTAGGATGTTTAAAATACATGCGTTAGGTGAGGATAATAGATGAGGGCCAACGAGTATCTCATGGGAGTGCGACACCTATTTTAATATAAAAGATTGCAGAATATATTTATTAATTTATCTTAAACACTTGCAACATATTTTCAAAACGTTTTGGTTTCTGACCCGTATCAGAATATTTTTAAAACTTTTACATGTTCATCTACAAAGATTCCATGCTTAACCATCATTCTAGTCAAACGATGTTGCACCAGCTATGGATGCCTGTGGGGATTGATTAGACGCTTCTATCCTTGAGATGTAGATAGGAGGTACTTCAAAATTATTTTGGGCATGTCGCCCAGTCAGTTAGTATTTATTTTATTCAGATGCTTTCCTTTTAGTTAGTTGAATTATTATATTGTGACTTTTTACGGAGAGTTACGTTTATTTTTTATGCCAGTGAGTGTGAATTTGATTATTGCATGGTTGGTTATATGAATGGAAATTTTGTGTAAGTTATGAAGTTTCAAAATTTGACACCAAGCCTAATAGATTATTAGTAATTAAAACATTTTTTACACTAATGATAAGAATGAACCAGATGAGATTCCCATTTTATTTTAGTAGAGGATTGATCACCAGTTATTGAAATAAGCGGGGTGTCATACATACATTCCTACCTTCTGCATCACCGTCCCAATTGTCATCACAATAAGATGAAAACAAGTATAACATAACAATAATATTAAATACCAAAACGTATAGTTGAAATAACATATTTTGTTATACTTTTTACCACTTGTAGGTTGGACTTATTGTGGAAAGATCGGTAGTTAAAGAATACTAATACTCCAGGAAATATTATGATGACTAGTCCTGAGGTACAACAAACTACTTACCATGCAACAATAAATCGTTTAATTAAAATCCTTTCCATTGCTTTCCTTGTTAATCTTTAGGACAATCCTTTATAGGAGTACGTGAATGTTTATCCGATCCAAGGTTACTTTATTAACAAGGTACTTAGAATATTTTGATTATGAAATAAATATTCAAGCATACATTTTATGCCCTTATAGCCCAATAAATGATTACAACAACCATCACCATATCAAATTCATTTTTCATAAGTCTAGAATATTATCATGTATTATAGCAAAATATATTTTTTAAACCGTGTTTATACGGTGTTAATTGTTACTTTGTCATGATCCATGACTTTAATTGATTATATGTTACCCTTTTACGATTAATTTTTCACCAACGAGTTATGTTTATTTTGAGTTTGCATTTGTTTTTTCCCACTAATTATCACTACACCATATACCGGAAATTGTCAAGGTCCATGACCGTAATAGACAACATTGAGACATGGTCCAAAACCATAGGACTATTTTTTAGGTCACGATCCAAAACTGTGGGACGAGTCACAAATACATCCGTAACCTAAAGTTTGGTACATGGTCAAGGTCAATAACCATGAACTTGTCCCGGGCCACGACTATGACCCTAACCATGACCATTTTCTAACCGGTCCCGATCATGAACTGTGACCTCATGTCGTGAAGATATATTCAGTAATCAAGGTTCATGATCGTGACCCCATGTCATGAACATTCATTCTCTGGTCACGGCTCATGAACATGACCAATTCTGTACCCATAAAAATTTTCACGTTTATGGTCATAGTTTTGGACTGTGACCAATAATAAATTTATTTAAAAAATAATTTCAATTTGTTTTCAAAAAAATCTTGTTCATGTTTCCAACATGCCATGCAATTTAATTATAGAACTAACTAATACATTAATCCTAAAGAAATACTATTAAAACTATCAAGCCATCAAATTAATTAAATGAATTCAAAATTAGCAATATAAAAATTCTCAAAGTGTTCCTTGGTTTCCCCAAAGCATGTGCCCGACTAAAGCTAAAACTATTACAACATGTTCCAAATATTAATAGTTATAGGATCCAAAATGTCTTTAACATAATTTAGAATTATAGAGTTATGGTTTTAACAAGTTTATCGTAGTATGTTATCGCGTTGGTTGTATTAAAATTACCAAATCAGAACTGTCATCTTAACAATTTTATCATGTTAAGCCGATATTAACCCAAACCCGATAGCACTAAACCCATGAAAAAAAATTAGTGTCGTGTTATCATGTCGGTTGTATCAAACAAATTTATTGTGTTAACTTGATATTGACCCACACCCAATAAGACTAAATCAATTAACTTATAGCTTCATGTCGTGTTATCATGTCAGTTGTATCATAATTACCAAACTTGAAACGTTATCTTAATAAATTTATCGAGTTAACCTGCTATTGATCCAAACCTGATGTTATATTATATTATAATTTCCTGTCTTGTTATCGTGTCTGTTGTAAAAAAATTACCAATCCGGAATGTTATTGTAGCAACCACTTTACAAATATTAGTAGTGTTCACCACCTTCACCCAATCACAATAGAAGATGGTTTTTTAAAATCATTTTAAGGTACATGTATGTTTGTTAATTAGTTTCAACCATTGGATCTTCATAAAATGCCAAAAAATTCACATCACACAAGGGGCATAAATCACTGGTACAAATATCATCAAAATTTGTAAAGTGAAGCTCAAAACCCAAAATGATTTTAACTAGTTATATTATGAAGAAAAATTTCAAGGGTACTCACATAAATCTAGTTTTAATTTCGTGTATATTATCTATAATCTAGCTTTATATGTTCACTTAACTTTTCTTCTTTCTTTTTATTACAGAAAGTTTAAATATTACTCAACATATACGAATAGTTTCAGTAATTTCCATTACGGTGAATTTCTTGAGTTTGTTCAATACTTATTTTCCCAAATTAAGCAATAAAATACCAACTTAATGAAATCTAAGAATAAAATCACACATGACCATAAATATATGTATCAACACTCAATTGTTGTCAAAATTTACTATAACAAGTAGCAATAAAATAATGTACAACACACAGTCATAGTCTAAATTAAGTAAAAAAAATCCTTCAAATTAGGGTTGTGATCAAGAGTAGACTGAAACCTTATTGGGGCCTTTAATGCACCTGTTTAAGTAGCCAAACCCTTTTACACATGCAAAAAAAGAGATCAATTTTATTATTTATTAACTTTGAGTATAATACTTTCTTTAAGTTTTGTAATGCATAAACAAAAGATTCATCGACCATGCAGTTTTCACTATTCATCTTACATAAATCTACCTTGACAATTTTGTGGCAGGATCAACTTTACAAATATTAGTAGTCTCCTCCAACTTCACCGAATCATAATAGAAGACAATCTCTATAAAATCTATGTAATCTAGTTCTAGGATTTTTTGAACAATTCCATAATAGGTCAGCACCGTATCCTTTGGATTTTATCACTTCTATTAGCCACATAAGAAGTTAAGGAAGAAATTTCAATTACACTATTTTCTATCAATAGTTTTTCCTCATATGAGTTTAGGATAAAATTAATGTAGTTGGCACAAAATTTTATAAAATCTTTTGCATAAAAAATAGGACCTTTGTCTAGACGTGAAAGCCATGAAAAGACATAACCTCTTTTTAGAAGTTGAGTTTATTAATAGATTTGTATTAGGGTATGCTTTACAACAGATGCATAAGTAACCGCAATAAATGATATGACAATTACCTAGTTCGATACCCATACCCTAAAATAATCCATTGTGTTCGTTGAACCTTTTCACTTTAGATTTTGGGCAAGTTCTATCTCATACTTCCAATATGTGTTCATGAACTTGAAGAAATTATATGAAAATATAAATAATACACATACTTAAACTATAAGTTTTGATAGCCATATGCCTATAGGTTTTTAATTGCTCCCTAATCTGAGAAAGAACAATCGTCTTCGAACCCATCGGGAATGTAAATGTTTTACAGATTTATTCCCACTGGTCATTATTTATGTCATCATACAAATTCATTATTTATGACATGATAAACATTCTTCTAGTTATCTGATTTCTCGATGCCCACAATAATATTTATAGTTTTAAATAACAGGTTTTAAAAATTTATATGGTATCTTTGTCACCGATATGATTCTCGTTAATGGTGAAACTAATGTGCTTTTTGTGTTGTGTTTGGAATTCATCGGTAATGAGAGTTAGAGGAGTTGGATTAACAAGGCTTTTGGTAGTTTGATGATTTGTAGATTGAGTAAATAGAATACGATTAACCTGAGGTGGATTAAGTGTCAAGAATTGAGGTGGTGGAGTATTATAGTATTGATATGGAGTGTGAATGTCTTTATATGATTGAGTATCTATGTTCCTCTTCTACATTTCCTACAAATAAATTAAAAAATGAAGTTTTCTAAGAACGTACGACAATCACGTTTAATACACACACACACACACACACATGTGTATATATATATATATATATATATATAGGGAGAGGTTCACAAGTGGACCAAAAGAATGGACTTTTTAATGGACCTTAACAAAAAAACACATATTAACACATTAATTTTAATTTCTATAGTGTAATTGGTCCGCGCTAGCGGCACCGAGACCACACCTTCACCCCACTACGCCCCCACCCCGCCCCCCACCGCCCCCCAACCACCACCATCACCAAAGCAGCCCTTGTGGCAGCCCTTATGACAGCAGGGTTGCCATGGGGGTGGGGGTGGGAGGGTGGGGGGTGGGGTGGGGTGGGTGGGAGGCGTGTGGGGGAGTGGGGGATCGATCGACATGCGTATTTGGTGTCACTGACGCGGACCAATTACACTATAGGAATTAAAATTAATGTGTTATTATGTGTTTTTTGTTAATGTCCATTAAAAAGTCCATTCTTTTGGTCCACTTGTGAACCTCTCTCTCTCTCTCTCTCTCTCTCTCTCTCTCTCTATATATATATATATATATATATATATATATATATATATATATATATATATGCAAGATCTTATAATACATGCGCGATATGTCTGATTTCCATCCACATGGGATTATTTTTTTTTAAATCGGTGGAAAACCTTTATTCGCCATTTAGGCGGAAGTGTATATATGATTGCCTTATAAATGTCCATATCCTTTCCTATGCATTTTTTTGGCAAGCTCTAATTTATTGTGCATATATTGTGGCACATCGCAATATGGGTGTATTATCCATTTAGGTAATTTTATCCATAATGGATTAATATTTTTTTCTTCCTTCTTTAATAGTGTCACTAATGACAATGCATTGTCAGGATTATGAATGTGAAATATATTCCCTATTATTTAGTCCTATAATTCTAGCAAGAAAATTAGTATACGATCGAGCAAGTACAATTGATGAACATCAAGTTTTCGATTTATAAGGTAACTAGACTAATCAATTGTGCTAATCCCATACTAATAAATAGTATTCCCCTCTATATAGCGTGCACCATTAAAAGCAGTTTTTGTGTGGGCCAACTGTAACCTATCGATTTTCTATTAAAATTAATTATTACCATGACTCATTTTTTCATAAAAAGATATATAAAAGGAGAGGTGTGAGCAGATCTAATGTTTCAAAACACAAATGAGAATGAGAAAAATGTATGAAAGTTTGTTTTCACATGGGACAACATATAAACAGCAAGAGTGTTAGTTCAATTAATCTTAAAATTATTATGAGCTTACCAAGTAATTAATATTTTTCAATTAATTCATTTAAACCTAGAATTACTATATGTCCACAAAATGACAAAGCCCTTCCCCCAATTATTTTTCGTGTAAACATCAACCACTTAAGAAAGTGGTGAACACAGCCACAACAACTAACCAAGAAGATATATTCACTAATAACAAATAAGATAATACACGATGTCTTAATGAAATGAAGGATCATCCATCAAGTGAAGATATCTTTCGTCCGCATAATATTAATATCAAGTAATTAATGTTTTCCAATTAATTAATTTAATACAAAAAGTTCAATTTTAGTTCAATTTTAATTCAATTAATCCTAGACTTACTATGTGTTCGTCAATGACGAAACCCTTTCATAAATTTATGTTCACCCAAACATCAACCAGGTGAGAAAGGGTTAAACACAACCACAACAGTCAACCAAGAAGTTATAAATAGATATAATATTATTTTACATAAAAGAAACATAAGTAAAGTTACACGAATGAACAAAGTAACTAGAATCGGATGAGCTTCAATAATAGTTATCCACTTATATGCCAACATGGAATGAGAATATTGTTTTAACAAAAGTAGAATTGCAATAACAAAAAATATTAACAAATAAGTAGATGACCCGAATTAATTATATATAATTGTACACCCTAATTAAATATATGTACTTTGTATATGGATAGATAGATAGATAGATAGATAGATAGATAGATAGATAGATAGATAGATAGATAGATAGATAGATAGATAGATAGATAGATAGATAGATAGATAGATAGATAGAGAGAGAGATAGATAGAGAGAGAGAGAGAGAGAGAGAGAGAGAGAGATGAAAAAACCCTTGTGGGGGGGGGGGGGGGGGGGTCATGTTGTATTAGAATGGGTTCATGTCAGATATTAAAAAAAACATGTAAATTGATCATGACGTGTTAGTTAAACATATAAATGGGTGATGTCGTGGCAAGTAAACTTATATATGGTTCGTGTCAAATATTATCTAAACATGTAAATGAATCATTTGGTGGGAAATCATCAAGCGTTAATTGGTGTGTGGTATTTTAACGTGAGTTAAAATATTAAACCCCTAAAATAATTAAAAACAAAAACATACACATATCTTAATTGATAATGGTTAAGGTCTCAGTACACAGTTACTACACAAATTAATGTTTACTTTCATTTAATAAAAAGTTTAAGGTCTCACAACACAAATGTTATGTATATCTTAATTAATAAATGTTTGATTTTAATAAACATATATATAACTGGGATTTGAGGTATCTTGGGTCCCCCCCCCCCCCCTTAATTCTTCAATATATAGACTTTATCCCCCAATATTTTAACTTATTGTGTTTTGAACCCCAATTTATCTTTCAATCCACTACTGAAACTAGAATCCAATCAAGAAAATTACCAAATAAATACAACAAACACTTCAAAACCCTAGAAGTTGTATATGCACATACATGTATACATATATGTATATATAACCTGTATATTTATTTATGCATATATAAATGTACATACACAAACATATATACACAAATATACATACACAAATGTACATGCATACACAACATATAGAGTATGTGTGTGTGTGTGTGTGTGTGTGTGTGTGTGTGTGTGTGTGTGTATGTGTGTGTGTGAGAGAGAGAGAGAGAGAGAATGAGGTAAATGAGCATAAATAACTTTATTTATACCTTAAATGGTGTCATAGTCCTAGACCATGACCATGGTCCGTAACCATTTTGAAGTAAAATAAATTTCCATGATCAATGATGATGGTCACGGTCCATGACCTTGACCCTTATCATAGTGAAGGAAGGTGGTCATATACCAGAACCATGACCCAACTATTGTGACCATTTTAAGCCCCATCACGACCGACATTAATGGTTTTTTATAGTGACCATTTTACATGCATTATTGTCACGGTCTCTTATAGATGGTCATGATTTTAAATCGTGGCCACTGACATGGCCACTTTGGCTTAATATTTCCCATATAAACAGTTATAGTTCATATTTCCCACTTTGGTATATATCACCCCTAGAACGGGTCACGGTTAAAATTACTTAGCCATGATTATAGACAATGACCACATTTTCTTGACCATTTTCTGTTTTAGGTGTAGTGTATTTCCACAACATTCACTATACTTTGCTACCAATGAAGTGATGAAAAGAAGAACCTTTCAATGTTGTAAGATCTGTGTGGCATGTTTGTTCTCAGTCCGCTCTAGCAGTTTTCATGATGAATGAGTTGCATTATAATCTTATGTTTATCACCTTGACCAACTATAAAAGGGTAATAAGCTTTGCAAAATTATATTTCAAACCTTCTTCACTCAGGATAAACCCTTTCTCTCTCTAAAAACACTTAAACCCACCTTCTCTATACATTTTCTCTTAAACCCTTCATTTCATGAGATATATAATAAGACATTCTTGGTCCTTTCAACCTTGTTATAATTTTTATAGTGGCTTTTTTTTACCATTCTTAGTGGAATTCCAAGCATCTTTTGGAATTCATAAATGTAAGTTTATTTCCCTCACTTATAGTCTAACCCCCTTCGATTTCTTTTGTTAACACCTGCATTTAGTGATCTCTTTAATTTACTTCCTTATTATGATATCTTAATAGAGTTGATTTATGGAGGTGTTTTTTTTCTAAAAATAGTAAATTTACATGTTAAGATTTTTGTGTTTTGTATGATTGATGTGATTCATCATGAAACCTATCCTCTCTAATGATTAAATATTTAATAATATATGTTTATATATATTTAAAATTATTATGCTAAGATTTTAAATGCGTGGTGCGTGAAAAAAGAAAGTCGATCAACATAAGGAACTCATGATTGGCCAAATCAAAGACTAAAAAAAGTAATAACTTACCAACATAAGATTTTGTATCCACTCTTTATGATGCGATTGTTCTTATGTTATTTCAGGGCAAGTCTTTAGGCAAACTGGCGTCCTTGATGAGGGCATACAATTAACACTTTGGTAGGGATAATAATTGGTCGTGACATGATCGTTTCCCCTCAAAAAGGTCATAAGTAAGTACCCCATTCTAATACCATTCAAACACGTCCTTAGGTTCCTAACACCACCCCTTTAACTCTCGGACCCCGAGTCCTACTCCAAACCCTAATCTAGTGGCCATCGAGTGCTTCTGATCTTCGTTTGATATTGGTCAACTCTCAGACTCGAGGGTTTCTCAATGTACCTTAATAAGGCTCTGAATACCCTTTTCAATAGTCCTGGACATACACGATTCGAACTTATGGTTTGTATTTTATGCTCATTATTTTGAAAAAGTCTATTTTGGACTGCCTTTAGGCACCCCTAGCCGTCTATCGACATAGTGGTACTTTACTTAGACCTCAAGTTAGGAGGTATGCATATAAGCATGCCTATGACTATGCCGATTAAAAACCCCCAACCCTAAAATGTTCTTATTTAAGGAGGTCATGACCTCATTCTTAAGGATCCCTTCTCGAAATTTAGAGAGCTCTTACCTCGGAATTAAAGCGTCGTCTTCCAAAAACATCATTTTCCAAACATTCTCTTCACATTTCCTTACATAACTTTCATCCCATCTTTGCAATCCATTTCACCACCACTTCATCACCATAAAAAATCGGCCTACATCACTTTAAAAATCAAGGGAAAGCTTCATATAAGGTCTAATTATGTCATTTTCTAGCTTATGTACATAACATCATTTTTCTCACTCTATTACTTTTGGCATATCTTTTGCTTTAGTTTTACTTTCTCACCTTTAGTAATCCCTTTTTTTTATTATTTAAATGGACAAAAATATAGTTCATTATTCCTAAGAAACAAAAAATAGTGTTTAATACTTAAATCTAAAATTCAAATTTTCTTACATTTTCTCCACTTGTGCACATTTTCACTAAACCAAAAATAAGGAAATTCTATTTTTAGGTTCATGGGGTAAATCTCATCCTTGTGTATTTTTTAACTACGTGGACTTTGACTCCATTTCTAGTTACATAAGCATCTCAAGTTGTCACTTTATTCATTCTCACTTTTATTAGTGTGTATATATATATATATACATATACACATATATATGTATAGTAGTTCATATGTCCTTAGCAACCCTGTCAAGCATGTATATTCACTTTTTCATAGTGAATCATGATCCGGTGTGTTGCTCATATTATATTATATTATATTATATTTTCATATTTTTATTCTCTTTCATTTTAGCAATCTCGTCAGACATTAATATCCATTTCCTAATAGTAGCTTATGATCCGATATATTATATATATATATCGTAGATTTTTTCTTTATTATATTTTCAACGGCTCCGTTAGACATGCATATTCTATTCTTTACGATGATTATGATTCAGTGTGTTGCTCATATTTTAGCTACCTTTTAGATTATCTTCTTTCTTTTAATTTACACTCCTCGGAATGAATCATCTTAGTATTTTCTATGATGTCCGTATGATGATTTCTTTTCTCACCTATTTCACTTCGCACACATTATACACACAAATTGCATTTTGGAGAAAAAAAACGCATAGTTCAATAGCCCATGAGAGATCGAAAGGGAAGAATGGGTGTTTAGCACCTTCCCATTCTGTAACTTAGTCGCCGGACCCGTGATTTACTTGGTTTCATATGCATCAGTTTATCTTGTGATGTCGTTTCTTCAGGGTAGGCCTTATCTTTTTTCTGTTTTAAGAAAAATAATTTGGCAACTCTATTCTTTATATTACTAGCCCTAGACGATGGCCAATATATGTCCGTGGGAGCCCACGAATACCGCGCGAGTGGTGAAAAGGAAAATTCTCCTACTTGACCCCATTCTCTGCAAGCTACCGACCTTTTTTCCTTCGGGGTGAGCCCATATTAGATTTTCCCCCATTTTAAATCCCGGGATGGCCATAGTGGCAACTTTGTTAGGAGTAACTTATTTTTATTTAGAGGACTAGACTCTTTTTACATGGGTTTTGTTTTTCTCTCTCTCTTTTTTCTCTATTTTTCTATATTTGTGTATATCTTTACACTTCTAGTCTCTTCCTATTCTCATAGTCACATGTTGTATACTCTTCTCTCCATCATGACCATTCTCTTATCACATGTATATATCATTTTTCTAACCCATGCTTTATGCTTCACTCACTTGTGTGTACTTACCATGTTTCACTCCATTTAATCACATTTTTATATGCTCATGCTTACTCATATGCTTCACACACCACTCGTAGATATCCATTATTGGTCTCACTAGCACACACTTCCACATTACTCTCACTTAAACACATTTCCACATTACTCCCATTTGGATATATTTGCATGTTTTCCTTACTTACACATATTCCCATGTTTCTCTCACTTTGCACATACATTTCTCCTAGTTATGCATATTCACATGTCTCGCACTTTGTATATACCATCATGCTTTGTATACACTCTATAATTTATGTACATACTTGCTAAATTTACTCTCATTTATTAGCTCTCTTATCTCATGCCACTCATGTATATTCCCATGCTCTACCTCGTGCTTAGTAGTAGTACTTTTCCCACTTAGGATACATAAAACTCTCCATAAAATACTAATTAATAATCATGCATTCTGCACACTACATCACGTGAGCATTACATTTTGACCAAAAAAATTCCCGTAGTGGGGGGTCACTTTGTGATGGGTTTCGATCATGCAAGATGTAGTTAACCTAAGCAATATGATTCCTACCTTCCATTGGCCTAATACCTTTTACGTATATCGAATGGTTCCCCTCATCCTACTGCTTGATCGAACTCATGACGAGAGGTATATAGTAGGGAACTCATTCACATACGTTGAGTATATTGAATTCTCTCTCACACATACCATCTCCAAGAAGGTATATCATGATGTAATTCATGTACACCTAGGTATATCAACTGGCTTGTCCACACGTGCTGATGAAGGACTGCTCTTATAGGCAAGATATATATCGTGGAAGTTATGCCAAAGGGCTAACCTTTCCACTAACCTCCTAATGCATCAACCTTATATATTCATCTACCTTTGGACACTCATACCTAGTTGGCTAGTTTCAATGTGAAACTCTACCGAAATTTTGGGTCATCTTATTCCCTGAATTTTGTGATATTTCACCCATTTTAAAAATAGGCCTCTATCCATGAGTCTAGAAACATGTCAAACCGTGTCTTACATCATGTATCCTTTTTTTCCTAGACTCGAGTCCTATTCTGCATTTTCAATTACACCCTAGGAGGAACATAATATAAGTGAAACCTAATAATAATTACACTGGGAAATTTCCCTTTCTCCCTTTAACAAAAATACTAAAAAATATTTTCTCATTTTTTCTAAAAATACTAAAAATATCCTCTTCCCCTTTTAGGTGCCATCAGATACCCTAGTTTTGGCTTGTCTCCCTATTGACTCAAGTCCACTACCAAACCACCTCGGACCTCTACCATATCCTTTACTTCATCCAATAAAGTTGAACAGTCCCTTTGAAGACTGTTCATGGAGAACCTCGATCATAATGCTACTGTTCAACTAAACCTAATGATAATCCTTTATCAGCTTAGCGCCAAGAATAATAATCTCCGATAAATGACTATAAAATGCAAAAAAAAGGGTTAAAAAACCTGAGGTGTCCAAGCCTGACGTTATCTTCCCCCATATCGTGGGTTCTCAACCTCCAGAACAGATATGGGTTCTAGAAGAGTATCAACAAGTCCCTTATGTCCCAACTGCTAATGATCCATCGTTAGCTCAGTTGTCAATGGCAAACCTCACCCAACTAGGGGATAATTTTCCTGTAAGGACATAATTTTATAAATATCCGGGGTAGAATCTAGGAATTTTCTATTTTTTCCCAGATCACAGTTTGTATGTATGATACCGCTACATTCGGCACGTCAACACGATCATCCTCGACGGCCTTTATCCGAATTCAATGCATCCATTATCTTCACGTGCATCATGCTACATGCAACGTGATGCTCAGCTCATTCCCACTACTCCACTATGCTTTATCGGTAAAATGGTTTATTGGAACTTTAATATTTGCATAAATATTTGGAAAATTTTTTGAAAATTATTTTTTGAAGTCTGGATTATTTTTATTAAAAGATGAATTTTTTTTAAGTGTTGAAGCGAAGTGCCTTGAACGAGGAGCTCAGTCAAACGAATTAGACTGTCGTTCGAGCGAGATAGGCATGTCGCGCGATCTCGTTCGAACGACATCTGTCCTTTGTTCGAGCGACATGGCTATCCCGTTCGAACGAGCCACCGCCTCGATTTTCATATAAATACCTGTTCACCTTCTACACGATTTTTAAGTCTTTCTACAATCTCAAAATTCTACGAAAACAGTCCAGAATGAGACTTCATCTTTTTAAGGTTTTCTAAACCTTTTTGATTCACAAAACCATTCCCATATATGTGTGTGAATATTTAAACCTTCAAGAGGATCATTTACTCATTTGGAGTAATTTGTGAGGAAGTCGTTCTCTTCTTCATTGCTGCCTTACTATAAAGGGATAGTTCCATCCGACGACATCAGAACCGACACCCGAGGGTATTTCTATGTCACATATTTTCATTGTAATCCGTATAAGTCGTTTTCTTACAAAATTATACTGAAAATCAATGGTTTTGCCCCGTTAGGGAATTTTTTTCTCACTTTGTGTGTGTTTGAATGTTCTCAATTGATTTTATCAGCATCAATCACACATAGATGCATGTTTAGGACTTAATTAATAAAAACTATGTTTAATTAAATAACTTCCTTATTTGAACACAAGCGCACTCTTCTCAAATTGGTATCAGAGCTAATTACCCAACTTTACCGTGTCATTTTTCGCAAAAATTTTCTAAGATATCAATTTTCTAACAAATTGATTTTTTGAAAATGAGTGTGTTCATAATGGAGAAGTTGTATAATAAAATACCAATTTTTGACGGGATAAACTATGCATACTAGAAAGCCCGCATGAGATCTGCATTAAAAGCCATTGATGAACGTGTATGCATTTTGGTTAAAAGAGGGTGGATACCTCCCTCCGTCACTCTTGAAAACGTGACCAATTTAAAACCTGTTACTATATGGACTGAAGAAGAATTAAAATGGTCATCTTTTTATTCTAAGGGTTTAAGTGTTATTTCTGGGTCTGTCACACCTGATGAGTTCAAACGCATAATGATGTGCACCACGTCAAAAGAGGCATGGGATGTTTTGCAACTTACCCATGAAGGAACTAATGCTGTGAAAGAGTCTAAACTGCAAAATTTAACAACTCAATTTGAAACAATCACCATGCATGAATCTGAATGTTTTGATGAATTTTATGCTAGACTGTCTGATATTTTTAACACTAGTTTTAATCTTGGTGAACACATTCGTAATGCTAGAGTTGTTAAAAATATTCTTAGATCACTGCCTAAGCGTTTTATCCCTAAAGTCACTGTGTTAAATTCTATGGGTAATTTAAATACGCTTAAATTGGAGGAACTTGTAGGAGACTTGCAAACGTATGAAATTGATATGTTTTGTAAATCTGTCAAGCCTAAAGATAAGGGAATTGCACTTAATGACCAGGAGAGAAAGAGTGAGGGGTCGACAAGAAAGAGGGGAGAGTCATCTAGAAAAAGAGAGACAGATATGCCAGATTCTGAGTGTGATTTTGACTTAGATGATTTGGCCCTATTTGCTAAAAATTTTGAGAGAATTCTTAAATTCAAGAAAAATGGTAATTTTAAAGATAAAAATAAGTTTGAAAAGAAAAATGAAAAGATTTTAAATATCCTCCTAAGAAAGAAAGTGAGAGATGCTTTGAGTGCGACGGTAGGGATCATAGAGCTTTTGAGTGTGCTACTAGGCTGAACAGAGAAAAGGGGAAAGTTGTTCTTAATGCTACCCTTAGTGACGACAGTGAGGTCGAGTCGGTGGATTCTCGAGATGAGTCACCGCATGAGTGTAACTTCACCGCATTCATGGCTAGTCATGTGAGTACTTCTAGTGCTCCTCACGACAATGAGGATGCTTCTTCACAAGGACACCTCGACAGTGAGATCGATGTGAGTGAGGGGGAGGATGACACAAGTGAGAGCGAAAGTGATCTTCAACGCACCTACGCCGAGCTATATTCTGAGTCATTTAAAACTAAAAATCTTAACAAAGCGTTAGTTCTTAGGATCATCGCTTTAGAGGAAGATTTAAGAAAAATGAGAGAGAGAGAGTCCTCTACCTACACTACCTTAAGAGAGAGAGAGTATGCCTGTGTTGATAAAGAGAGTTTGTTTAGAGAGAGAGAGAGAGTTATTTTGAGAAAGATAGAGGGGACTTGACTAAATAAATGGCTAGTCTTATGAGTTAGCTCCATTACTTCGTGGAGACTCGGAAGAAACTTGAAGTCCTTGTAGCCCAGCTTACTCATGATCTGGAGAGAGCACGGGAAGTCAAGGTACAAATCGAGGACAAATATGGGAAGATGGGAAAGATTCTCCTCGGCCCTGCTTTAGGTTTTGGAGATAGGCAGGGAATAGGTTATGATGGTGCCTCCACGTCCCAAATTGCACCTAGACCAGTTCCTGAGTTTACTAAGACTCCTTATGGTCATCGTCAAAAACCTCGAAGGAGAGTTCGACCAAGAAAAGCAAACCAAGGTCCGCCTAAGACTGTGTTCTTTTGTACGTATTGCAAAAGAAAACGCCACCTCAGGGAATTTTTCTATAGCATGGGTCGAACACGACGTACTACTATTCCACCACATCATACTGATGATTTTTCCAGTCTAAGAGAGCGAGTTGAGTTTTTAGCTGCCACATCATAGAGTCTGATGGAGGAATTTCGATGGATGTCTTTGTCGTTAGTGAATGCTTCTCACATTCCGGCTAAAACCAACAACAAGGGTAAAAAAACGGTCACCACCTCTTGGGTACCTAAGAAAGATAAAAAGGCCCTTGTTGTTCATGTCGCTCTCAAAGCACATAATACCTCACAATGGTATTTTGATAGTGGGTGCTCCAGACATATGACAGGTGATGCCTCATTTTTTACCTACCTTGAGGATTATAAGGATGGTAGAGTCACCTTTGGAGATGGGAGCAAGTCTAACATTGTAGGACGAGGTACTGTAGAGTTACCAGGATTTCCTAAGCTAGAAAATATTTCGTACGTCAAAGGTTTGAAAGCAAACCTTCTCAGCATTAGCCAGCTGTGCGATGCTGACTTTGCCGTAAAGTTTGATCGGGACGCTTGTAATGTATATAATCAAGCCGGTAAACTTTTAGTGCGAGGGGTGAGGACAGAGGATAATTGCTATGGGACTGAGCCCGCGTCCTCACTTGTCTGGAACAGTACCACGATCACTCCTATGGATCTGTGGCACCAACGTCTAGGTCACGTGAATGTTAGAGATTTAACTCGTTGAGCTAAAAAGGACCTAGTACGTGGCTTACCATCACTTGGAAATCCAACTTCGACGGTTTGTGGACCCTGTCAGTTGGGAAAAGAAATTCGTATCTCCCATAGGAAGTTGCATTCCATTACCACCTCTTGTGTACTTGAGCTTATTCACATGGATCTTACGGGTCCTACTCGTACTGAGAGTCTAGGTGGTAAGAGGTATATCCTCTTGATGGTGGATGATTTCTCCAGATACTCGATTGTAGGTTTTCTGAGGGAGAAATCCGATGCTGTGGAGTTTTTAACGACCAAGTGTCCTGTCCTACAAAATCAACACGGAGTCACTATTAACAGGATACGTAGTGAAAACGACACTGAATTTAAGGAAGCAAAGGTAGATCTTTATTATGATAGCATTGGGATCAAACATGAGTTTTCTAATGTTAAGACTCCTCGGTAAAATGGGATTGTTGAGAGAAAGAATAGGATAATCCAGGAAATGGCTAGATCTATGCTTCTAGGTCGTAAGGTTTTTAGGAGATTTTGGGCAGAGGCAGTGTCTACTGCATGCCATACGGTGAATAGGGTTTACCTCCGTCCACACACACTTAAGACGCCTTATGAATTGTGGACTAGCAAGAAACCCAACCTTGCATATTTTTGTGTTTTAGGGAGTAAATGCTACATCCTTCGGGATAGAGAGAAATTAGGAAAGTTTGACTCCCGAAGCGATGAGGGAATACTGTTAAGTTATTCATCGAATAGTAGAGCGTACCAGGTTTTTAACCTGAAGATCTCTAAGGTTATGGAGTCAATAAACGTCACCGTGAAAGATGAAGAACCTTCGGCATTTATTGATTCTAGCCTTTAGTGTGAGGATGAGGACGTTTCTGGCAGTAATTTACTTGTACCTCACCCACACTCTGTGGACCCTACTCCTATGTTAGGGGACACACCTGCATGGGTTCGTAAGAGTCATGATCCTTCTGCCATTGTTGGTGATCCCACTCAAGGGGTCAAGACTCGTGCTCAGCTAGATAATGTTGTTATCCATTTTTGCTACACGCCCAAAGTCGAGCCCAAGAATAAAAAAATAAGCACTCAAGGATGAACACTGGATATCTGCTATCCAGGATGAGTTGCTTCAGTTTAAAAAGAATAATGTCTGGTAACTTGTCCCCCGACCTAGTGAGACTAATATGATAGGTACCAGATGGATTTTCAAGAATAAAATGGATCAAAATGGTACCATAATCAGAAACAAGGCTAGGTTGGTCGCTCAAGGCTATACACAGATAGAAGGTGAAGACTTTGGGGAGATATTTGCCCCTGTTGCGAGGCTTAAGTCCTTCCGTTTACTACTCACCATCGTATGTCATCTGCGCTTCAAGTTATATCAGATGGATGTCAAGAGTTCCTTTCTAAATAGCATTCTACAGGAGGAGGTTTACATGGAACAACCGAAAGGGTTTGAATACCCTAAGAACCCAGAGCACGTCTACTATCTGAGGAAAGCCTTGTACGGTTTGAAGCAAGCACCCCATGCTTGGTACGAGAGGCTTACTTCCTATCTCTTAGCCCATGGCTTCAAGAGAGGGGGAGTTGATATGATGTTGTTCGTCAGGAGAGATGATGATGCTATTTTGGTTTCCCAGGTCTATGTGGATGGCATAGTCTTTGGATCCACGTGCTCCCAACATGCTCATCATTTCGAGGAGGAGATGAAAAGTGAGTTTGAGATGAGCATGGTTGGTGATCTTACTTTCTTCCTTGGTCTCCAAGTTCATCAGCTAGAGGATGGAATGTTCATCTCCCAATCTAAGTATGCTAGAGACCTAGTGAAGAAATTTGGGTTAGACTCCGCTACGCATGCATGTACCACTACCAAGCTTAGTAAGGACACTTCAGGCAAGGACGTAGAGCAAACCTTGTATTGGAGTATGATAGGTAGTATTCTCTACTTGACTGTTAGTCATCCCGACATAGCCTTTAGTATTGGAGTCTGTGCGCAATATCAGGCGTCCCCAAAAGAGTCACACTTACTTGCTCTAAAACGTATTATCAAATACGTGAGTGGGACTCTCTTATACGGTATTTGGCATTCCTTTGATATTGATGACCGTTTGTCCGCCTATTCGGATGCCAATTGGGTCGGGGATGTAGATGGTTGTAGGAGCACTTTTGATGGGTGTTTCTATTTTGGTTATCTCTTATCTCCTGGCTGAGCAAGAAGCAAAATTCCATCTCTTTGTCCACCGCGGAGGCTGAGTACATCGCCGCCGGGAGTTGTTGCACGCAAATCTTGTGGTTGAAGAAAATGTTGGAGGATTATGGGATTTCACAGGACACCATGACTATTTCCTGTGATAACACGAGTGCGATACACATATCCCATAATCCAGTCCAACATTCGCGCACAAAGCACATAAGGATACGCGAGCACTTTATACGTCAGTTAGTTGAGGAGAAAGTTGTATCCCTGAGTTTCGTACCCACCGACTGTCAGTTAGCCGATATTTTCACAAAACTTTTAGATGCCCTTAGATTTGAGAGTCTTAGGAAGTCTTTGGGGATTTGCACAGTTGACTGAGGGGTTGGTACGTGTCTAGCATAGTATGCTTTTTCATGTTCATATCATATGCTTCCTATTGCTAGTTTATTTCATATGTATTATTACTTTGTTGTACATATATATATATATATATATATATATATATATATATATTTTTTTAAATCCAAAAATATTTTCTTTTATAAAAAAAATTCGAAAAAAATAAAAGGATTTTTTTATTTGCACCTTTTATGGATGAGCATTTAAGATCGCCAAGTCACAATTTCATTTCAATTATCCATGTGACTGTTTGATAGATATTTGAGACACTACATCATTCCATCCATGTGCTTTAGATTGTTTGGAGTCTTTGAGATGTGATTAGTGTTATCCTTCTACATGTTTGACTCATATCTCCTTTATCGCACACATGCATGGCTTTATTTGATTATTGTACTTGTCTATCACATATTGGCTTGAGTGTTTTCATCTCAATTATGTCTATATAACTAACAACATGCGATAAAACTTGACAAGATTGGAATGCGTATAAAAAACCATTTTGGTGAGAGTGTGTGTTTATTTGAAAATATGGAAAGGCTGCGAAAGGTTCATTTAGCCTTTGCGATTTTAAGCCACCGTTAAAAAGGACCTAAAAATTGAGGAATTTTAATTATTCGAGGTCCAAAGAGGTTAAACGAGCTGGAAAAAAATTAAAGGCAATAAAAAGCAATCTATGCCAAATATGGGCCATCAGGTTTCACCATCAATTCTCCAAAGTTTGAGAATTTAGAACGCCTCTATTCAAAATATAAATCTAAGGGAGTTTGGTTGGAGAATATAAACGGGTTTGCACTTCCTTGAATGTCCTGAAAAAGCATGAAATAGTTTTGGACGTTATTGGTGTGGAAATCACTTTGAGCTTTGATTTGTTGATTTGATTGAGTCAATGTCTCATATTACCACCTTTTTACACCAAAGGAAGATTTTGTATTCATTCGTTAGGAGTATCTGATATTCATCGTGCACATATGTCATGTTTGTATGCATTGATTTTCCTATCGAATTTGATCACACCCCTACATTTACGCTATCATCAACTTGGTTATTTTTGTGTTCTTTTATGGTGTGATTCTTTGTTGTATATTATGTGCGATAAGTTTTAAAAAATACAAAAATAGCAGGTTATTCTCGTGTGTCATTCTCCATGAGCATTCATTTATGCTTCTCATATTTGTCTATTTGGGGACATCATAAAAAGGGGGAGAAGAATTATGAGGGAGAACTGTTTTGGTGTTTGGTTGATTTATGAATGATTTTCTTAAGCTTAATTGATCATCAATTTTTTGCATATCATTATATTTCAAATTATTGCTTGTCATGGGTATTTGCTTTATCTCATGTGTGTAGGTACAACATTGCTCATTATTTGATTACACACCCTGATGAGAAAAGATTTGGAAGTTTCTGAAGAGCTGAAGATTTGGAAGACATGTCATTTAGTATTCTCAGTTTGAGGGTTTAATGGGGACATTATCTTGTATATCATTTGATTGCATGATTTGGATTTTTTATGTATGTACCGGCATAGACATAGGGGAGATTTGTAAGGACATAATTTTATAAATGTCCGGGGTAGAATCTAGGAATTTTCTATTTTCCCTAGATCGCAGTTTGTATGTCTGATACCACTACATTCGGCACGTCAACACGATCATCCTCGACGACCTTTATCCGAATTTAATGCATCCATTATCTTCACGTGCATCATACTACATGAGACGTGCTGCTCAGCTCATTCCCACTACTCCACTACGCTTTATCGGTAAAATGGTTTATTGGAGCTTTAATATTTGCATAAATATTTGGGAAATTTTTTGAAAATTATTTTTTGACGCCCGGATTATTTTTATTAAAAGATGAATTTTTTTTAAGTGTAGAAGCGAAGTGCCTTGAATGACAAGCTCGCTCAAACGACTTTGACTGTCGTTCACGCGAGATAGGCATGTCGCGTGATCTCGTTCGAACGACAGCTGTCCTTCGTTCGAATGACATATGTCCTTCGTTCGAGCGACATGGCTATCTCGTTCGAACGAGCCACTGCCTCAATTTTCGTATAAATACCTATTCACCTTCTACACGATTTTTAAGTCTTTCTACAATCTCAAAATTCTGCGAAAACAGTCCAGAATAAGACTTCATCTTTTTAAGGTTTTCTAAATCTTTTTTATTCACAAAAACATTCCCATATATGTTTGTGAATCTTTAAACCTTCAAGAGGATCATTTACTCATCTGGAGTAATTTGTGAGGAAGCCGTTCTCTTCTTCATTGCTGCCCTACTGGAAAAGGATAGTTCCAGCCAACGATATCAGAACCGACACCCGAGGGTATTTTTGTGTCACATATTTTCATTGTAATCCGTATAAGCCGTTTTCTTACAAAATTATAGTGAAAATAAAAGGTTTTGCCCCGTTGGGGGATTTTTCCTCACTTTGTGTGTGTTTGAATGTTCTTAATTGATTTTATCATCATCAATCACACATAGATGCATGTTTAGGACTTAATTAATAAAAACTGTATTTAATTAAATAACTTCCTTATTTGAACACAAGCGCACTCTTCTCATTTCCAATGCGTATTCTTGTTGATTCTAAAGAGGAAGAATTAAACAAGGTTAAAGAATACCTCATATTGTTATCCAAGAAGTTTAAACAGGTCAAGATCTTAGGAACTACGTGTATTACACCAACATACCTCCCAACCCAAAAGCTCGATTATTAGAAAAGTTCATGAAACCAGACATCAAAAAATTTGGAGGTAGCGAACCTCTCATTTTACACCTTTGTAGCTATCAGTGTGCTATAACTCTACTTAGAGAGTCCGAAGAAATAATAGCCTAAATATTCCACATACCCTTAAATAGATCCATTTTCGATGGTTCTTGTCACCAAAATAATCCCGAATTCGTAGTTGAGAGGACCTAAGAATTCATAATCCAATACAAAAATAATGAGGAGTTAGAATTCAACTATCGAGAACTTAAGTTACTCAAGCTGAATACCTAGGAATGAGTAAGAAACATTAGCGGTGGGTGGAGAGAAAAGGACGCTACCATGACAAACTGACCTTCCGAGGAAGAATAAGTGAGCATTGTGAAGAAAAATTTCCTATAGCATATCATAACCTATATAGGAAGACAATACTAACCTCATTTAAGAGCCCTCTGGGCGGCAGGGGTTGAGATCGAAAAATTTATTATCAATCAAAAAGTTGAGTCTAATATAAAGAGGCTAATAAGGCAGTTTATTCCACGCGAGTATGATAATCCAACCAAAACTATTATCTCAACCATCAATAATATTTCTTGGATTACTACGCTATGGGCGCCCAAAGATCATCTTATAATAGTTAAAAGAGAATAAACCAAGCTTCATACTCCCCTCTTAAAAGTTTACGAAGCGATCCTGTCTCAAAACCTCAATAAGCCTTTGGACCCTCTCCCATTACAGAGCCCACTTCCAAGGAATTTCAATCATGAAGTTCATTGTGATTTCCACCAAATCATCGAGAACATTACTTACCAATGTTTTCATCGAAAGAATGCCATTTAAGACCTCATTGATAAGGGATCCATTACTCCTTCGTCCAATTTTAAACCCAATACTACTCAAAACCCTCTGCTAGCACACCGGAGCGATATGAATGCCATTGTTCTAGATAAGAATATAGATATTGATCCTTCCACTCCTAATATACATTATCTATCTGCCAATTCCCCTAAATCCTTTAAAATTTGTCCCTTTTTCCTTCTGCACGCTAAAAATGCACTAGATAGAGACTTATCTCTCATGATAAGGGCATGCATCGTCATTCGAACTCGCTCAAAAATTGAGATCAAGAGACACTAACTGTTCTGAATTAACTCAGAGGCTTTGGTTTGGAACTACCACCAAGGATGGCCCTTGTGCAGGACAGTTGTGAAATAATCAATGATGTATACATGGAAGCTCGATAATAGGCTTGACAATCATATGATTGATTTGTGTCAGCAGTGGAATTCATCTTAGATAATATCGTGGAGGTGATGTTCAATCCCTTAAATATGTACAACTTCCATACTTCTAACTATTAAAAGGCTCAAGGGATACATGGTTTCCTCTTTACAACACTTCTCCACTGAGTGGGAAGATTTGTATGATGAAGCATTTAAAGTCGTAGATGCATAGATTTCTTATGGAGAGACAATATTATTATCACTATGTGGGGTGATGACTCATGCCCTTTAAACAACTCTGATGATGAACTATATAGTATGGGAATTGGCATGGTTGCCTCTTTATGTGGGATTATTTCTTTTGAAGAGCTGCTATCAGGAATTAATGAAGTATCCATCATGCCAGAATTGGACAAGGACATAGGGTTTTTGTTCTTACCAACATCTATAAATCACATGACCCCGTTAGGGTGATACCATAAAGACCTGATTCTTCCATCAGTGAGCATGCGTATGGATAAATACAAAGGAGTTGTTGAAGAACTCTCAATGCCATAAATGTCGATCGAAGAAAGAAAAATCCTTGAACAGCACAAGAAGGCCAAAACTAACATCACTTTGTGGGGACTTTTCATATTCTTCCAATTTTAAATGCTTTATTATCATAGAAAATTAAGAGAATGTAGAACCAAGACCATTAGGCTTTGAGTGGGATTATTAAATTTACTTAAGGTACACTTGGCTACGATGACATCCACCGAGAAGATATGGTTTAATACATCTCACACTAGGGTTAGCCCTATATGCCCCCAAACAAAGTTTCAGGTTATCAATATACCAACATGTTTTAACTTTCTCCTTAGACGTCCTTGTCTTTATAGTTACATAGATGTGTCCTTTATCCTCTATCAGAAGATGAAATTATTTGTTAATAATCAGGTTATCACTATCATCGAGGATGATGACAATTTTGATGGCATCAATATAAGTAACTTTGTTTTAAAAATCATGTATATGGCTAATGACATGCTCCTCTAGGGTTTCAATATTGATACATTACCGGTCCCAGTAGGGGATAGATTATTCCCAAAGCACATCTCGCACGGTTATGTTAATGTGATCTAAATGTTCAAGAATATGAATTTTATGCCCAAAATGGGTCTAGGTCACTGTCAATAGGGGATTCTTGAATCGATAGTCCTAAAAGACGCTTTCCCCGTGTGGTTCGGATACTAACCATCACCAGTTAAACTCATGGCCCTCCTCCAGCCGTATCGAACGAGGGTGTCAAAAAGAAAATAGGCCACCTCAAGAGACTCCTTAAATGGATGATTTACCAAGGCAGACGGGGATTTCCCCTTCTACAGTTTCCCCAACCGTTGTAAGACCTTGTTGAGAAGAAATTGAAACACGGATTGGAAAACTTCTTTGAAGACAAGATCACCTAGAATGATGACCCAAAGCATGTCATAAAATCCATGCACTTTAAATCTTCAGATTCAAGCACTTCAGGCATTGAAAGAACTGAAAGTTTCAGAGAAATAGTAGCGATGAGTCATTTGGTTTCCACACACTAGGGCTAGATCTCTGTATGATCCACACCAAAGTTGATCCATCTAACCCAACTGCAAAAATTGTCCCTGCTGAAAATCCTCTCCTCAACTGACATATCCAGTTGGAACCCTATTGTTTACCCTCTTCAAATAAACCTAATTATGTCCCTCATTTTTATGTTACTGATATCAATGTAAATGAGGCCTCTTTTGATGAGGTTCTTAATATTTTATTACCAAAAAATGTTTCTAATGAAATGAATGAAGAATTTGAGTATCTTGATTGCCTTATTAATTGAACTGATTCCAACCAAACAATTAATGAAGATGATCTAATAAATGAATGATTCTTAATTAATCTCAATAAGGAAAAAATATAAACACATAATTGCATTCAAGCTAAGGATGATGAGACTATTATTATTATTATTAATCTAGGTTCTAGTATAAATTCACGCGAGATTCGGATAAGTACCACCTCGATGTGCATAAGCGGTCTCAATTCAAATAACTCTTAAAAGAACTTATGGACATCTTGGCATGGTCTTACAGTGACATGTCTCGCATCGACCTATAGATCGTGCAACATAAAATTCATACTCATCCAGAAAGAAAACTTGTCAAGTAGAAATTGAGAAATCTCCGTACTGAGTGATTCCTAAAAATTCAAAGCTGGAGTAGTCAAAAAGTTAAACATAGGATTCATTCGTGTGGTCGAATATCCTACACAGCTCGCAAACATTGTGTATGTGCTAAAATCAGGAGAAAAAGTTCGCATGTCCATCGACTGTCGGGATCTAAACAAAGCATCTCCAAAAGATGATTACCATTTACCCAATATCGAGATGATTATTGATAACACTGCTAGTAATGACCTCAAGTCATTTGTCGACGATTTTGTCAGGTACAACCAGATCAAGATGCATCCCGACCATCAAGAGAAGAATTCTGTTATCACCCTATAGGGAACCATTTCTATATCGCCATGCCTTTCGATCGAAAAAATGGTGGAACTACCTGCTAGAGGGAAGATACAACCATTTTCATGATCTTATCCATAAATAGGTCGAAGTCTATGTTGATGATATGATCATCCAGTTCAAAACATGAGAAGGTCACATCCTTGCCTTAAGGAAATTCTTTAAGTGACTGCAGTAATACAATAAGCAAAAATGCATCCTCGGCATCATGAAAGGAAAACTCATCGGTTTCGTGATCAGTGAAAGAGGAATCAAAGCAGACCCTGGCAAACTTAAAGAAATCATCAAAATGTCACTATATCCAATGGAGAAATAAGTCTATGGCTTCGTGGGCAAACTGCGATACATCATTCAGTTCATCATCCAGCTGACCTCCATCTGTGAATCTATCTTCAAAATTCTCTGAAATGATTTGGCCAAAGTCTGTAACGAGTCATGTCAATAAGCCATTAACAAGATCAAATGGTCCTATACACGACCTTTGGTGCTCATGTCACCATAAAAGAGTCTTCCCCTCCTTATATACATCACCGTCACTGACACTGCGGAAGAAACTATTCTAGAACAATTCATCGAAGAGTCAGGAAAATAAAAAGACATTTACAATACTATAAGAAAGCTAGCAGCGTATGAAGTGAACTATTCTTCATTGGAGAAGGTGTTTGTTGCCTATTACTAGTTGAATTCACAATCACAAGTGTCACTCAAAAACTATGAAAGGAAGACCTATATATGATAACCTTGATGAAAATACTATCGGAGAATCCAATGTATGGATTTTTGATTTCTCAGATAAAGATGTTCTTTATACATCCATGAAGAGATCCGATGGAAAATGTTCTTCGATGGAGCTTCTAACAAGAAGGGATATGGCATTGGGATGATACTAATCGCCCTTGACGATTCTCACACTCCCATCGCCATCAAGTTGGACTTCCCCTTCACCAACAACATGTAATAGTATAAAGCATGCACTGTAGGTCTCAAGATATCCCTCGAGAAAGGAATTATATGCATCGGTATCTATGGAGACTCATTTACCATCATATGATAATTCTCTGAAAGTGGAAAGTTAAATACGAGAAACTCCTACCCTTTCATGCTCACCTTAAAGAGATCGCCTCCCAATTTGAGGGTATCACCTTCCACAAACTTCCCCGCTCAAGAAAAAGCTTCATCGATGCATTTGCAACCTTGGACACCTTGGTCTACATTCCCAAGGGAATAACAATGGCTCCCTTTCTAGTATAAAGTTACTCTGCACCCACTTACTTCTACCATATTGAGCTCACAATAGAAAAAGACCCAGACATAATTAGACTATGGTATTATGATATTCGTTGTCTCCTCAATCATGGTAAATATCCTCGGGAGGCTGACAAGAAAGACCATATGACTTTTTGCAGGCTTGCTACTGTAATAAAGCAATTTTCTAGAGAAATTTTAACATTTGCAATGAATAGCAGGGGCTGATGTCGAAGATATAATACAGAAAATCCACAGCGTGGAATAACGATCCCACATGAACGGTCATATGCTTGTTAAAAATATCATTATTCAGGGATACTACTAGACCACCATTGTCTAATACTGTGCAGCTTATATGAGAAGGTGCCTTAAATGCTGACAGTTTATTAATCTTCAGCATTTTCCTCCTTGAGAGTTATACAATATGACTTCACCTTGGCCCTTCTCAACTTGGAGCATTGGCATCATTGGGAAAGTCACTCCTAAAGCATAAAAATTCTCGAATTCATCCTGATCGCCATTGATTATTTCACCAAATGGGTTAAACTCGAATCATACGTAGTGTTGAATATGAAGAAAGTGGCCAAGTTCATCAGAAAGAAAATTATATGCCTTACGGAGTTCCCTACGAGTTTCTATTGAATAATAGGATCCATATTGAAGTCGAAGTCACAGAAGTAGTGGACGAGTATTGTATTCAGAGGCCCAAGTCCTTTTCCTATCGATCAAAAACATGTGGGGATGGCAAAGCTGCTAATAAAAACCTCAGATCCATAATCAATTAAATGACTGAAATTTGTAGAGATTGGGTAGATAGGATACCATATTCCCTCTGGGGGTACCGCACCTCTACCAGAACACCTATTGGAGCTACCCCCACTCCTTGTTATATGGAATGGAAGCAGTCAAACCCATTGAACCCGAATTACCCTCTCTACGATTCAAGTCAAGTCGATGAAATTGATTGGCTGCAAAATCGCTATGATGAACTCACAATTTTAGATGAAAGAAGACTAATGGCTATATACTATATACGAGGGTACCACCGCCTAATTCTATGATCATTCAATAAGAAATTCAAAGATCGTAGTGTGCGATAATGAGATTTCTCCCTCAAAGAAGTTGTAGATACCATATGGGGCTCGGAAGTAAATTCAAACCTAACAGGAGTAGGCTATACCTCATGAATAAGATTCTATCAGGTGGCGTCACTATGCTCACAGACTTTGGTGAAGAATAAATATCTCTAGTCAACTTGGACTGCCTTAAGAAATTCTACCCTTAATCGAACTTTCATCACGCTACGAATCTTCTCACCTCCCTTATATTCCAAAAAATAAAAATAAAAACTCATTTGTTACCTCTTTTTAAAACTACATAGGACCTGATCCTCTCAAAATTGCCCTTTTTAAAAACAAAAACATATAAAATAATTTTCAAGCCACGTAGAGGTATGTAGACAGCCAAAAAAGTCACTTTAGACACGATCCTGTCTTTTTCCCAAAATGATATCCTTTTATAACACCATTATCTCTCATCATATAAATGAACAAAATGGATATTTATGCCCTAGCCATTAGCATAGATAATTCGAACAAAAAGAAACTTATTCAAAAGGCACAGGGAAATATCTCAAAGCATCACTACATTATTTTATTCAAAAATCCAACAATTACTTAAAGTATCAGTGATAAGGAAGTACCTAATTACCTTCATAAAAATACTAGCCCTGCGGCCTAGCCTACCCAAACACAAGTACACTAACTACAAAACTTGCCCCACGCCTTCACAAAACCTACCTTAATAACTAGATGGATCCCCTTATCATCATAAACACCATTTTCGATCCCCGTAGAACCCCAAGAATCCAAGTTCTGTTTGTATTTCCTTATGTTCTCCATGCAACAGTATGCCTTGACTAGCTTAGAAAAAACCACAATGCCCTCCTCCTTAGCATCAGACATCATAATCCACTTATGCCCAGCTTCCTATGCATAAATCATTGTGACCACACTCCCCCATAACCACCTTAAATAATCCCCATATATAAACCCAAGTTCCCCAATAGATTGAGTTGGATGGGTAGCAGGAATGCGGTATTGCCACAAAGGCCCCAAAGTCATCCTCAAGGACTCAGTTAAATCCTTCATAGAAAAGAAGTTGTTTATATGCAGAGGAAAATTTTCTACCAGACCACTTAATAAAAAAGTCATCAATCAAAGTAGAAGGAAGTTTGGTAAAGGCCTACCAGTCAAAATAATGATAGTTTCCCAATTACAGAATAGGCGACAGTTCGCCCCACCATAGCACTGACTAACGAAAGTGTCTATCCCCGTGCTTCATGAGACAATTAATCATTTTCTCCACAGAAGGACAGAAGTTATGAAAGGACCACCTAAAGAAGTTTGGGACACTAATTAAAGGATACTCAAGAGGGACCATCAAATGTAGTCTCTTCGCCAACTACAAGAATAACATCATAGGGATGCCATGTAAGAAGCTAGACCGACCCTCTTTCTAATCATCAAACCCATTAAATATCTCCGCTAATATGATAGTAGCTAAATTTCAATAATACATCCACGGTATTATTATCACCACCTGAGGGTCTGTCATCATATCTCCGGTCACAAAGAGCATCCTGGTAGCCAATCCCAAGCCTACGGTGCCATCAAAGCCATTTTCAATATAGTCTCTCTAGCACACAGAATTCAACACTGGCGGGAGGTAGATATTTCCCGCACGCACTAGAAGTCGGGAAAAAGAAGGAGATACATAAAGAAATTCAGCTGGCGATACCCAAGGAGAATGGGACAAGTAGGGCATAGTCATAGTAGGACTGGGGTTGACGCTTAACATCACAGAAAATTCTTCATATATAGGACATACCTCGTCCAAGCCAAATCGGAACATATAGTCTTTAGGGTACCAGAATTGTAAAGTCACTTCAAAAATATTCCAGTCAATGGGAAGATTACGCCACAAAGTAACTGGGAGTAAGTTAAATGCTTCATAGTTGATATTATAAACATATGGATTTCAACCCCTCAAGATAGGCAACAAAATCCTCAATTACGGGAAGTGACACCTCAGAAGAGCAAGAAACTTTATAGAACAAAGAGAAAGTAAGAAATTGAGGTGTGATTAAAAACTCCACCCCCAAAGGCCCCTTTAATACTTGAAATCCTCCATAAAAGATGAATGAATTAGTCTATTGTTACAACAACTAGTTTTAAATAAACAGAAGTGCAGAAAAGGACAATCATTGCTGAAGAAATAATTTTGACCTGACTAATATGCCAATAGGCATGCTAAGGGGTATGTCAATCGACACATCCCCTATTTTGGGATTTTCCTTCTTTGTTATTTTTCAAATAAGCCAATTTTATTGAAACAACCTGTTTACGAAGGTTTCCAGGGGATTTATTCCTTTAAAAAATACATATGTTTTATTTTAAACATAAAAAAAATGGTCACTTTAGAGAAAGGATGGAAACTATCTACCATCGCTTGAGGGAAATTAGGCACTAAGACAACATGTTTGCCACCTAATTGGATGCGATAAGAAGGAATGGAAAAATGCTAAGCGATAATATCCTCCATCGCCTCTACGCCATTTCTCAAGGTATACGCTGAAGAGATCGGCACACTGTTACCCTTCCCAGGTCGTTCCAGTGGTGGGGTCACACCTATCTTATAATAGATAGACAGTGGCATCAATAACTGGTTGCAACTTCTAGATAAACATAAACTTTCGACATTCGTGTCTAGCATATAGGGCTCACTCGCCATCACTTCTACCCTTACCTCATTTAACATGTCCTTCACCTTCCTCATGTATTCAGGATGTTCTGACGATGGAACCTCTACCTCACACTCCATCACTTGCCTTACTACCCTCTCTCCTAAGAACTAGACATACCCAAACTCATACGCCATTAGTCTTCGCATCTGGACATGAACGCTCGTAATCCTCACAGCCCCTAAGGCTAGATGCAAAGGATAAAATGCCACTTATCCCAAAATAAAAGTCAATCATAAAAAATATATAAAAAAAGAGAACAAATACACAAAACTAAAAAACAAAACCAAATCCTAACATGATCACTCGTCAGGGTGTTCAGCACGACCCTCACATCCTTCAAGGCTAAAACTTCTTCGACTTTCTATTTTACCTCCTCCACTTATACATCATCGTGAACGCCCCCACATCACTCACCTTTAGAGACATAAACTTATTAGTCATGATTATGCATTAAAACCCCGTTTATTTGTGCATTATAGCATTTTCGTACACGTTATTCCTAGAACTTATGCTCATTCATTAACTACCCCCTAATTTCATCGTATATATGTTATGCGTGGTTTATTTGAGCTTTTATAGGTGTCGAGAATGCATGTCGTGAAGTTTGGTTGAATCGCAGGAAAGTTCCCTTGAAAGACGTAAAGTCAGGGGCATTTTAGTGATTCAGCATTCGAGTTTTGATTCTGAACTCTTCCAAAAGTTGAATCTATTCGAGTCGTCTTCACGTGGCCTCCGTTGGCGCAGGAATTTGATCTACAACAAAGAATTTAGGGAACATTATTTGGATCATGTACCTTAATCATCTATAGCAGCCCCTGCCTCTAGGTGGAAGCAGGTGCAAATCGATTCAGACTCCCTGGCCGAATTGATTCGGGTTGGTCCAGTGCAGCCATTTCCCTTTTGCGAATCAATTCGGGTATAGGACCGAATCGATTCACCCATGTTCTTTCTAATTATAAATTTATCGTCCGAGATATTTTGGGGGTTTTAACCCTTTGTTTCCCTTTTGTAAAGATCAGTTTTTATGCTTAGAAAATTTCTAATTTTAGAAAATCTCTCTTCTCTCCCCTAGGTCAAGTTCATTTATGGTATTTCCTTACATGTAAAGCATTGATTACATTCAATCTATTTGTTTTAATGAAAACTTTGTTCAAATACTTCTTCCTTCTTTACTTCATTAGATTTAACTTGCATTTATAAGTATCTCTTGTATTAGTTTGTGTTTAACTAGATGACTTGCTTAGTTATGTTATTCTTTTGAATATTTAGCTTAGTTTACATCATGAGTAGCTGGTCTTATTGTTGGGGATCATGATCCCACCTTATATGATTGAACTTCATATTTAGGGTTTCTCTTATAATTTTTCTAATGGAACTTCATGTGTTGGAATTGGAGTATCTTAGTTTCTTAACTTCCCTTGTCTTGTAGGGGGATTGTTTGATGCTTTAATACAACCCCAACCCATATAGCTACATAGTTAATTAACCCCTAATTATCCATTGTTGAGTTTAGTCTCTACATGGTTGATGTTCTAACTTAATTAGTTATGATCGATTAGAATTAATTTAAACCAGGTTCCATCATCTTCATAATGAATCCAAGGTGGGAGAATGATCCTCAATCCCCTTTATCTCTTGTATCTTCATATTTTACCCGTTCTCCTTTATTTTAACGCTTGTTATTATAGCAGTTAACTAATCTCACAACTATAATCAACAAATCTTGTTTTACATTTTAACATTGTGGCTTTTAGAGAGTATCATATAACCTATCTCCGTTCTTTTATGAGAGTTCAATCCCTAAGGAATACGATTTCGAACTTACCCAGATACTACTTGTTGCGAAAGATTTGCACTTGAATCACACACTGTAGGAGGGTAGTGAGACTGGGGTCTATTAATAAATGGAAAGGGTGAGGCGTGACCCACTCCAATGGACGCTGTCTGCAAGGTTATCAAGAACTTCTGAAGCAGCTTCTGAAGAGACCTTCTCCTTTTGGTAAAAATGGAGCTCAAGATGGAACTCCCTCCCTGCAAGAAGATGAACTTCCACAACAATAATAGTAATTTTCTCAAGAGGAGCTCCTGAGAGTGATGGCTGTCAGTGGGGAGTGAAAGAACAAGGCACTCAGCACTAGAGAGAGAGCAGGGAGAGAATACTAGAGAGGTTCTGGTGTGATTTTGACAGATTGACTTTGCTATTGAGTTTTTCTATCATGTCTATGACCTTGCCCGGGGGTCCTATTTATACTTGGGCACTAAGGCTGGGTTGGCACTTTTGGCGCCAAAACTTAGAGGGTTGGTGAGGGACAAAGTCTGCAGTGTACTATTTGTCCCTACCTGCAGGTAGGTCTACCTGTCCCCTCTGGCAGATGCCCCCTGGTGCAGACCAAAGTTCAAAAGCAAATATGTCTTCTAATGGAGACAAAATATCTAATTTGCTAAATATCTTTTGAAACGGTAACTTTTGGTACAAACTTTGTAAACTTGAGGGGGGGTCTCGAGGACCACCTACTCTAAAATATTTTCAAGCTTGAGAGGGGTCTTGAGGACCCCTTTCTAAAATCATTTTTCTTGAGAGGGGTTTAGAGGACCCTCTCCTTCAAAATCATTTTATAAACAGTTCTTTTCTTGTGAGCAGCCAGCCCTTTGGCTACTCACTTCACTTGTGACTAAGTGTGAGGTGTGTGAGGACTGGGTGACTCTAGGGTCTCCTACTAGTATTCTATCAATCCTATAGTCCTAAGTGGTTGAGCTTTCTCAACAAACCTTGTCCCTCAGCCGCCAAGCCAAAACTCCCAGGAGATCCCAATGCGCCTGTTCGAGCCCTGCTTGCTCGACTAGGCAACCTGTACAAGAAAGTAAAGTGTTAGTGTTGTTGTTCATTTAGAGACTGATGTTTCATGATGAGGAGTTGCTCATGATAGCTACTCCCTCGATATGAGTTTCTGTCAAAACCCTTGTAGCGGCACTTCTCGAATAACATTTCTGCAGTGACCCTTGCAGTGGAGCTGAGCCTTGCAGTGATGCTGACTCTCTCGACTGTCATTACTGCAGTGACCCTTGCAGCGGCGCTGACCTTTGCAGTGGTACTTCTTAATTTTGTATTTCTGTGGTGACCCTCGCGGGCACCTCTCAAATGTTATTGTTGTAGTGACCCTTACTGTAGTGGCGCTGACGCTTGCAGTGGCGCTGACCCTTGCAGCGGCGTTGACACTTGCAGCGGCGCTGACACTTGAAGCGGCGTTGACCCTTGCAGCGGCGCAGACCCTTGCAGCGGCGCTGACCCTTGCAGCGGCGCTGGCACTTAAAGCGGCGCCGACCCTTGCAGCGGCGCCGACACTAACAGCGGCGCTGACCCTTGCAGCGGCGTCGACACTTGAAGTGACGCCGACCCTTGCAGCGGTGCAGACACTTGCAGCGACGCTGACACTTGCAGCGGCCCTGGCACTTGAAGCGGCGCCGACTCTTGCAGCGGCGCGGACACTTATAGCGGCGTTGACCCTTGCAGCGGCGCGGATACTTGAAGCGGCGTCGACCCTTGCAGCGGGGCGGACACTTGAAGCGGCGCCGACCCTTGCAGCGGCACGGACACTTGCAGCGACGCTAACCCTTACAGCGGCGCTGGCACTTGAAGCGGCGCCGACCCTTGCAGCGGCGCGGACACTTGCAGAGGTGCTGACCCTTGCAGCGACGCTGACACTTGAAGCGGCGCGGACACTTGCAGTGACGCTAACCCTTGCAGCGGCGCTGACACTTGCAGCAGCACTGGTACTTGAAGCGTCGTCGACCCTTGCAGCGGCGCGAACACTTACAGCGACGCTGACACTTGAAGCGGCGCTAGCCCTTGCAGCGGCGCTGACCGTTGCAGCGGCGCTGACCCTTGCAGCGGCGCCGACACTTGAAGTGCCGCCGACCCTTGCAGCGGTGCGGACAGTTGCAGCGGTGTTGATCCTTGCAGCGACGCTAACACTTGCAGCGGCGCTGGCCCTTGCAGCGGCGCTGACCCTTGCAGCGGCGCGGACACTTACAGCGGCGCGGACCCTTGCAGCGGCGCGGACACTTGAAGCGGCGCTGACCCTTGCAGCAGCACGAACACTTGCAGCGACGTTGACCCTTGCAGGGGCGCTGACACTTGAAGCGGCGTCGACCCTTACAGCGGCGCGGACACTTTCAGCGACGCTAACCCTTGCAGTGGCGCTGACACTTGCAGCGGCGCTGGCACTTGAAGCGGCGCCGACTCTTACAGCGGTGCTGACCCTTGCAGCGACGCTGACACTTAAAGAGGCGCCGACCCTTGCAGCGGCGCTGACTCTTGCAGCGGCACTGACCCTTGCAATGGCACCTCTCAATCTTGGACTTTTGGGTGACCCTCGCGAGCACCTCTCGGATGTCATTAATAAAAGAAGCATTTTTATTTTATTTGCTTTTTTTTATTGATAAACACCCTTCTACATTAGCCCCTCGTGCAAAGTCTTTTGTGTTAGGTAGACCAAAAGGCGTTGTACGCCATAAATTTATTTATTTTCAGGGACCCTAGGATTTCTTCATCATTCCCCTTAGGGTCATTAAATGTTATGTCACTTCATCCCAAGTTTTGTAAATGAGGCCACTTATAGTGGACCTCCTTATCTGGGTATAAACTTGGGCGGAGGGGTTAACCGAGGTGAGCCCCTCGCCCTTGGCCTTCTTCTGTTGGCCTTTCCTCTTAGGCGGAGGGGTTACTCGCGATGGGCCCCCCGCCCTTGGCCTTCCTCTGTGGCCTTCTGTCTTGGGCGGAGGGTTACTCGCGGTGCGCCCCTCGCCCTTGGCCTTCATCTGTGGCCCTTCATCTTGGGCGGAGGGGTTACTCGCGATGAGCCCCTCTCCCTTGGCCTTCTTCTGTGGCCTTTCATCTTGGGCGGAAGGGTTACTCGCGGTGATCCCCTCCCCCTTTGCCTTCTTCTTTGGCCTTCTATCTTGGGCGAAGGGGTTACTCACAGTGAGCCCCTCGCCCTTGGCCTTCTTCTGCGGCATTTTATCTTGGGCGGTGGGGTTACTCGCAGTGAGCCCCTCACCCTTGGCCTTCTTCTGTGGCCTTTCATCTTGGGCGGAGGGGTTACTCTCGGTGAGCCCCTCTCTTTGGCCTTCTTCTGTGTCCTTCTATCTTGGGCGAAGAGGTTACTCACGGTGAGCCCCTCGCCCTTGGCCTTCTTCTGTGGCCCTATATCTTGGACGGAGGGGTTACTCGCGGTGAGCCCCTCGCCCTTGGCCTTCTTCTGTGGCCTTCTATCTTGGGCGGAGGGGTTACCCGCGGTGAGCCCCTCGCCCTTCGCCTTCTTCTGTGGCCTTCTATCTTGGGCGGAGGGGTTACTCGCGGTGAGCCCCTCGCCTTGAGTGCTTTTCTGCAGCATCAAGTTTGGGAAGAGAGGGCACTCAAGGTGGATCCCCTTGCCCTAGGCTATTTTCTGTCAAACTTGCAATCTTGGGAAGGTGGAGCCACTATAAATGGAACCCCACACTCTAAGTTATTTTACTATTTGTTCACTTGCTTGAGGACTTCTCAATATTAGCCCCCTCGTGCAGAAGTGTCTTGTAATGTCGAGAGACTTGTGCACGAAACTGTCGTACCTTTTATTTATACTTGGCCGTTGCTCAAGACTGTGAGCACTCTGGTGCCCTTGGATCCTTAGGTGCTAAACTGTCGCACTTTATATTTATACTTGACGCTTGCTCAAGACTGTGAGCGCTCCGGTGCCCTAAGAGCCTTAGGTGCTAAACTGTCGCACTTTATATTTATACTTGATGCTTGCTCAAGACTGTGAGCGCTCTGGTGCCCTTAGAGCCTTAGGTGCTCATCTGGAGCACCTTATGTTTGTACGTGGCATTTGCTCAAGACTGTGAGCACTCCGATGCCCTTGGAGCCTTAGGTGCTCGACTGGCGCACCTTATATTTATACTTGGCACTTGCTCAAAACTGTGAGCGCTCCGGTGCCCTTGGAGCCTTACGTTTATACTTGGCATTTGCTCAATACTGTGAGCGCTCCGATGCCCTTGGAGCCTTGGGTGCTCATCTGGAGCACCTTATGTTTATACTTGGCACTTGCTCAATACTGTGAGCGCTCCGATGCCCTTGGAGCCTTAGGTGCTCAACTGGCGCACCTTATATTTATACTTGGCGTTTGCTCAAGACTGTGAGTGCTCCGGTGCCCTTGGAGCCTTAGGTGCTAAACTGTCGCACCTTATATTTATACTTGACAGTTGCTCAAGACTGTGAGCACTCTTATGCCCTTGGAGCCTTAGGTACTAAACTGTCGTACCTTATATGTATACTTGGAGTTGCTCAATACTTTGAGTTACTCTTTTTTATATGAGAACCTCAAGATTGAACTTCCCGCTTTTAACTGTGGGGTATTTGCATATGAGATGAGCAAGTTAAAATTTTGAAGCTCCCCTCTAACAGCGGGGCACTTGCATATAATTGAGCAAGTAAAAATTTGGGTGTTGCCCCTCTAACTGCGAGGTACTTGCATATAGTTGAGCAAGTTTAAAATTTTAAAAGTTTCCCCTTTAACTGCGGGGCACTTGCATATAACTGAGCAAGTTGAAATTTGGAAGCGGCCCCTCTAGCTGCGGGGTACTTCTTGCATATAGCTGAGCAAGTATAAAAAATTTAAAAGTTTCCCCTTTAACTGCGGGGTACTTGCATATAACTGAGCAAGTTGAAATTTGTAAGCGGCCCTTCTAGCTGCGGGGTACTTCTTGCATATAGCTGAGCAGTTTATAAATTTTAAAAGTTTCCCCTTTAACTGCGGGGTACTTGCATATAATTGAGCAAGTTGAAATTTGGAAGCGGCCCCTCTAGCTGCGGGGTACTTCTTGCATATAGCTGAGCAGTCTATAAATTTTTAGCGCAGCCCCATGTGATTGTGCGGTACTTTTAGTGCAACCCCATTTTGTTATGCATATTCATTTCTTGGGAAGTAACTAAGAGATGGGTTAGCCCTTCTCCTTCCACAAACTTTGAATAAAATTTCACATATATCATAAATAAAGCAATAATTATTTCTTTATACAAAAAATTTCCCTAGGTCTGCAAGGTCCTTGTTCCAAACTTTTCTTGGGAACATTTTTTGTCTTTATAAGAATAACAAGTTTAGAGAGGGGTTAGACCCGCTTCTCCCTATTTTTTGAAAACTGATCAATTACATTTTTCTTGAGAACAGAGGTTAGGACTTGTTCTCTAGGCTATAAATCTGTATGGAATAATAATAAAAATGTAGGTTTTTATTATTATTATTATTATTATTATTATTATTATTATTATTATTATTATTATTATTATTATTATTATTATTATTACTAGGAGGATAACCCCCTACTGGTCAGGTTACAAAAAAAATAATTGTTATGTCTGTAAGGGCTTTATTCAGTATACGTTTCCCTTGGGATGGATATTCCTCCAAGTATAATGAGGAAAGACCTTCATGTCATGGACCCTCTTCTAATCTAGTAGATGTTCTACTATTCTATTAAGAAAGAGAAAATATTAGTTCGCGTACCTTTTGTTAAGGGACTCTAGGCCTTTCCGCCTATATTCCGACTGCTTCTACTTTTGAGTTTAAATGCTTCAGGCGGTTTCTCGTGCTAGGTATCAGTCATGGGAAGTTCTTTGTCTGGGATTCTTGCCATCTCAGGTTCCTCGCTTAGGATCTGTACCCTTGGGGGTTCCTTGTCAAAGGCATCACAGAATTTTGGTTCCTCACCCATAGCGCTACTGGTGGGGATTCCTTACGAAAAAACATCTGTGGCAGTGGGGATTCCTTGCAAAAAAAACATCTGTGGCAGTGGGGGTTCTTTACTGATGAGGGTTCTTCGCTTGGAGTCCCCAAGCCCCTTCTTCACTGGGTTCATCGTTGGAACATATAGCTACTAGGGGTTCCTCATGCTAGGTGTTGCCCATGGGGGTTATTCTCTTGGAGATTGTACCTATGGGTTCCTCGTAATCACAATCAATCAAGGTGGGTTCCTCGACGGCATTACTGTCCATGGGTTCCTCGATGACATTACCGCCCATGGGTTCCTCGACTGCTGTCATGAACGAGGGGTGTCTCGACCTCTCGTTTCGTCAAGGGTTACTTCCACAAATCATGCATTGATTGATGAGGGTTCCTCGACGATGGATGGTATTTTTGTGGGTTCCTCGCCAACCATGGCTGCCATGGGCAGCACGCTACCGAGGGAGGGTATCTCGCGACCCACTAAGTTAGTGGGGAGTGGGTTTGCAGCCTTTGGGTTCCTCGCGACCCACCCTATTGCTAGGTTCCTTACCAATTCTACCGTCAACAACTTGGAGGGTTCCTCATGCGCAGATGCTTTGGGACTTAGGCGTTGCTCGCCCCATAAAATTTCAACTATGGGGCCCACTTCTAAGGGTCCCTCACCAATAGATGCTTCTGCCATGGGTTCCTTGTGCGCTGGATCTATGTCCGTGGCTGGATGTTCTGCTGCCACAAGTTTTTCACTGACAAGGGATTTTACTTGGGGTTCCTCGCGAGTTGGTTTTCTACCATAGGCTTCCTCGACTATTCCAAGTAGTTCCTTATTTAATTTGCCATCCGTTGGTGGTGTAGCCAAAGGCTCCTCGCGAGACCCATTTCATACTATGGGTTCCTCGTCCACAGTGTCGTAGTCACAGAATGAAGTTATAGGACTTGCTACTAGCGAGGGTCTCTCGCGTGGTAATTTTGTATCTGTGGGTTTCTCGTGTTCCATTACTGCCCATGGGTTCCTCGACGGCATTACAACCCATGGGTTCCTCGACCGCTGTAGTGAATGAGGGGTGTCTCGACCTCTCCATTCGTCAAGGGTTCCTCTTCGGACCCAACATTCGAGGGTATCTCGACATTGAATTTCGTCAAGGGTTCCTCGACCTTGTGTCACGTCGATGGTCTCTCACGCGTCGACTTCACCTCCAAGGGTTTCTCGACCTCACGCTTCATCGAGACTGCTTCCATGACTTTTTTTGTTGGCGGCGAGGAACACCCAGGGTTCCTCGCCCATGAGTTCCTCGACTTCCCATCCGGGGGTGTCTCGACCTCATGCTTCGTCGATACTGCTGCCACAACTTCTTTGTAGGTGACAAGGTCCACCCAGGGTTCCTCGCGAGTTGACATTTCTATAGGGGTTGCTACTGCAACTTCCTTTTTTATACGATAAGGGACACCCAAGGTTTCTCATCCATGGGTTCCTCGCGAGTATGTGTTTTTAGAGGGGATGTTGCAGCTGAGGGTTCCTCACTTGGAATTTCCACCACGATGGGTTCTTTTCTTGAGGGTTCCTCATCGCTATCATTGAGCGAGAGGAGTTCCTCGACCATATTGAATTCCTCGCCAAACGCTTAGGGTTCCTGGTTGTCACAACTTGGTCCAGCGCCGTCCTCCGCGACTGAGTTACTTCTACCGGAATCGCCGTCGAAACGGCCGCCCATCCACAGGGGTTTACTGCTGGTGTTACATAATCTTGACCCAAACTTGCCAAGTCTCAAAAAATATACTCATAAGCCTCTGCCACCGGAGCTGCTGCCAGTGAGCTGGTCTGCCCTCCCGGAGGAGCAGGTATCTTTGCTCCGGTCACCACCACATCCACCTGAGTGGCCTGGTCTCTTTGAGCTCCATTCCCAGATGGAATGTCTTCAAACACTAGCTTCTTAGAAACATGAAAACCTTCTATGTCCATTGAAGTGAGGATACCTCCCCAGCATAGTCGCCAAATGTAGGAGGGTAGTGAGACTGGGGTCTATGAATAACTGGAAAGGGTGAGGCGTGACCCACTCCAATGGACGCTGTCTGCAAGGTTATTAAGAGCTTCTGAAGAGACCTTCTCCTTTTGGTAAAAATGGAGCTCAAGCTGGAACTCCCTCCCTGCAAGAAGATGAACTTCCACAACAATAATAGTAATTTTCTCAAGAGGAGCTCCTGAGAGTGATGGCTGTCAGTGGGGAGTGAAAGAACAAGGCACTCAGCACTAGAGAGAGAGCAGTGAGAGAATACTAGAGAGGTTCTGGTGTGATTTTGACAGAGTGACTTTGCTATTGAGTTTTTCTATCATGTCTATGACCTTGCCCAGGGGTCCTATTTATACTTGGGCACTAAGGCTGGGTTGTCCCTTTTGGCGCCAAAACTTAGAGGGTTGGTGAGGGACAAAGTCTGCAGTGTACTATTTGTCCCTACCTGCAGGAAGGTCTGCCTGTCCCCTCTGGCAGATGCCCCCTGGTACCGACCAAAGTTCAAAAGCAAATATGTCTTCTAATGGAGACGAAATATCTAATTTGCTAAATATCTTTTGAAACGGTAACTTTTGGTACAAACTTTGTAAACTTGAGGGGGGTCTTGAGAACCACCTACTCTAAAATATTTTCAAGCTTGAGGGGGGTCTTGAGGACCCCTTTCTAAAATCATTTTTCTTGAGAGGGGTTTAGAGGACCCTCTCCTTTAAAATCATTTTATAAACAGTTCTTTTCTTGTGAGCAGCCAGCCCTTTGGCTGCTCACTTCACTTGTGACTAAGTGTGAGGTGTGTGAGAACTGGGTGACTCTAGGGTCTCCTACTAGTATTCTCTCAATCCTATAGTCCTAAGTGGTTGAGCTTGCTCAACATACCTTGTCCCTCAGCCACCAAGCCAAAACTCCGAGGAGGTCCCAACGCGCCTGTTCGAGCCCTGCTTGCTCAACTAGGCAACCTGTATAAGAAAGTAAAGTGTTAGTGTTGTTGTTCATTTAGAGACTGATGTTTCATGATGAGGAGTTGCTCATGATAGCTACTCCCTCGATATGAGTTTCTGTCGAAACCCTTGTAGCGGCACTTTTTGAATAACATTTCTGCAGTGACCTTGCAGTGGCGCTGAGCCTTGCAGTGATGCTGACTCTATCGATTGTCATTACTGCAGTGACCCTTGCAGCGGCGCTGACCCTTGCAGTGGTACGTCTTAATTTTGTATTTCTGTGGTGACCCTCGCGGGCACCTCTCGAATATTATTGCTGTAGTGACCCTTACTGTAGTGGCGCTGACCCTTGCAGTGGCGCTGACCCTTGCAGTGGCGCTGACCCTAGTGGCACTGACCCTTGCATCGGCGCTGACCCTTGCAGCGGCGCTGACACTTTCAGCGACGCTGGCACTTGAAGCGGAGCCGACCCTTGTAGCGGCGCGGACACTTGCAGCGACGCCGACACTTGAAGTGGCACCGACCCTCGAGCGGTGCGGACACTTGCAGCGGCGCTGACCCTTGCAGCTGCGCTGGCACTTGAAGCGGCGCCGACCCTTGTAGCGGCGCAGACACTTATAGCGGCGCTGACCCTTGCAGCGGCGCGGACACTTGAAGCGACGCCGACCCTTGCAGCGGCGCGGACACTTGCAGTGACACTAACCCTTGCAGCGGTGCTGGCACTTGAAGCAGCGCCGACCCTTGCAGCGGCGCGGACACTTACAGCGATGCTAACCCTTGCAGCGGCGCTGGTACTTAAAACGGCGCCGACCCTTGCAGCGGCGCGGACACTTGCAGCGACGCTGACACTTGAAGCGGCGCCGACCCTTGCAGCGGCGCGGACACTTCCAGTGGTGCCGACCCTTGAAGAGGCGCCGACCCTTGCAGCGGCGCCGACACTTGCAGCGGCGCCGACCCTTGCAGCGGCACTGACACTTGCAGCGGCGCCGACCCTTGCAGTGGCACGGACACTTACAGTGGCGCTGACCCTTGCAGCGGCGCGGACACTTGAAGCGGCGCCGACCCTTGCAGCAGCGCGGACACTTGCAGCGACGCTGACCCTTGCAGCGGTGCAGACACTTAAAGCGGCACCGACCCTTGCAGCGGTGCGGACACTTACAGTGACGCTAGCCCTTGCAGCGACGCTGACACTTGAAGCGGCGCCGACCCTTGCAGCGGCGCTGACCCTTGCAATGGCGCCTCTCAATCTTGGACTTCCGGGTGACCCTCGCGGGCACCTCTCGGATGTCATTAATAAAAGAAGCATTTTTATTTTATTTGCTTTTTTTTTTATTGATAGACACCCTTCTACACACACTATTTTTAGAACATTAATTTTTTGGCAAAAATCGTTGGTTATAAGTAGGGGTGGCAATTCGGGCCAATGGGTCGTGTTTGGGTCTGGCCCGACACGACCCGACACAATTTTATCTGGCATGAACACGACACGACACGCTAGCATATTTTTTTTTGCTAGCACGAACACGACCCGACACGAGTAACACGAAAAAAAAAAATTGTGCCAAATTGGCACGATTGACACGACTGGACACGATAACCCGTTGGGCTAATTGAAGATGTGTTCTCTTTTTTCATGAGATGGAGTTTCTTATTTGGGCTAATTGGGACACAATTGGGTTGTAATTGGAACACAATTGGGTTGTAATTGGGACATAATTGGGTTATTTTCTTATCGTGTTGCAATTGGGCTCTAACGGGCCAATTTCGGGCCAATATTGGGTCAATTTCCTGGCACGAACACGACACGACCCGATAGTGGGCCAAAAAAGTCTGGCCCGAACACGACCCGAACACGACAAGCTGTTTTAATTTCGTGTCAATTTCGTGTTGGATCGTGTCGTGTTGTCGTGTTCGTGCCCAAATTGCCACCCCTAGTTATAAGGCGTTCTCTTTACACCTTTCCATTCCCTATGGTCATCGTGACATCATAGTTTTTAAAACTAATCTAAATTCCATTGATGCAAGATGCGAGTGATAGCACTTCAAATACAATAGTAGAATCCTCATCATCTAATAAACGTTCGGACTATTGGGGACCATTTCCAACTCCTTTCGTTTCAATCTCAGCCCATACCAAACCCCACTCCGAGCCTACCACCATGGCCGATAATCAAAGAGAACACAGTAGTCAAGGCGAATTCGATCCTCCCTATAGACCCATGGGAGATTATTCACTATCGAAGAGGACCACATCTCCGTCGTGCGTCCTCTTTCCTTATAACGCCGCGCAATTCCATTTTCGTAATGGAATGATTCAATTATTACCCACTGCCAAGGCATGGAGAGTGATCAACCATACTTACACGTGAGAGAGTTTGAGGAGGTATGTGTTACCTTTACGATCAAAACTGTCCTTTTGATGTCACACGACTCAAACTCCTTCCATTCTCTCTTAAGGATAAATCTAAAACTCGGCTTTGACCCTTAGCTTCGAATTCTATAGGAAGTTGGCGCGATATGAAGGCCCAATTTTTATAAAAATTCCTACCCATCCACCACACCAACTCTCTCAAGGAGAGAGTGAGACATTCGAGAGATGTTTGGAAAGATTTAATGAGCTATTAGGTAAGTACTCCCACCACGTTTTGAGAAATGGAGACGCATCTCATGTTTCCATAATGGGCTTATGCTAAATGCTAAAACAATGGTGGAGACTATGTGCTCCGATGAGTTTTTTCAATTGGATCTGAATGATGCGAAGGCACATTTCAAGTATTGTGCCAAAACTACTCAAGCATGGGATATGTCAGACCCAAAAAAGACAAATCCATGATCTTCCATTCCACCCTCCTTTAGACTTGGGATATTTCACCTCATTAATGAGGATGAAATTAAAATGAGGACCCATAAGTTATCAAAGAAAGTTGAGGAGTTCGTCTTGAAGAGTCGGGCTCCCGTTGTTGCAACGACTCCGTCAATTGAGGAGTTTTGTGCCATATGCGACACTAGTGTTCATAAAACCAAGGAGTGTATCAAGTAAATGCGATGAGGGTTTTTATTGTAATACCTCGTATTTTCGAAGACTTAAATAATTATGTGATTTATTATTATTGTGGGATTAATTAAATTAAAATGTGAGAATTAATTATTAATCCGGATTAAATTTGATTATTTACTAGCGTGATGAGAAGTTAGTAATTATTAATATCACTATGAGAATAAGTAGTATGGAATGACGATTTTTATATAACTTGTCGTGAGAGAGAACTACGACACTTTGGTACATTAAGTCGGGGACGCGCGTGTGAGTCGTGTCAATACTAATTAAGTGGAATAAAAAGGTAAATTATTTTTAATTAACTCGTATGATCATTTCGAGTGCGCCGTTGAGTCCGAAAGGGTCAAGATAGTCAGAAAACTCTACCCGGGTATTTTATTTGGACTCCAGGATATTTTTAGGCCAAGCCGACACCCGGTAGGGGTAGTTTTGTAATTTGGATTTTTGGAGGTATTAAATGGACGAAAATTAGAGATATAATATATCAGCTAATTGGGGACAATTAGGGTTAGGTTAAACCAAAATCAAGAGAGAGCCACAGTAGGTGAGGGAGAGCAGTTTCCAAAGGAGGAGAATCTATCTTCACCACCTTGCACGACCACCACTACCATCGTGTAGATCGAAACGCAAGGAACGCATCCATCAGACCTTCGAAATCGAGGCAAATGTTTATTGCTTGCTTTCTTTAGCGATAATTTTGTTCATGTTAGTCTAGATTAATAACCTTGGTTATGAAAGTTAATTTGGGTGAAATTGGAGAACTATATCACTAACTAGGGCTGATTTGATAAGAAATTGAAAACCATATGTAGATAGGATGATGCCTACGAAATTTAGATGACTTCTATGAACAAATCTGGGTTTAATTTGAAGTTGTGCATATTAATTTAAGAACTAGGGTTCTTGATAATAAAATTGGGGATTTCGAATTATATGAATAATTGGTGATGATTTAATGATTCTAAGTTGTTAGAATTCATTTAAAAATGTTAGGATTTCGTTGGGAATAATTGATTGGAGTTTGGGATGTTATTTTAGAGGTTTTAGGGATGAAAATGGTGAAAAATGAGGCTATCAAAGGTTGAAGATGAAACAACGCCCAGGACGCGAGAAGTCGCATGAAGTCGTTCGCGCGAGATAGGGTTGTCGCGCAAAGTCGTTCGAGTGACACGTGGAAGTCGTTCGAGCGAGATGCTCTTCTAGTTCGAGCGATATTTCTAATTTTTAGGGAATTTCCTATGTTGCCCCTATGTTGGTAACTGGTTATTTTGAGTGAGGAAAAGTAGTGATCGATGAACCCAAAATAGTGCGGAATTATTGGGAGTTGTTTAGGTGTATTGATTCAAATATTCGTAACGGTGAGATTACCTTGGAGATTACGAGAGAGAGAGATAATCGTAATTGTAAATGCGTCGAGAGTATTAAATGATAAATGCTTACGATATTAGTTCTAACGATATGGAACTTATAATAATAGAAACTAATGGTTAATTGTGGGACTTGATAATGAGACTTTTGTATATGTCGTTGTTGAAAGTCAAGTTAGTCAAAACTTCAAATACCTACAAAATATAACAACTCAAGTGTAGAGGTAAGTAAGGGTATCAATCCACTTTCAAGGTTGTAAAGCAAAGGGAACAAAATTGTAATTCACTTTTTATTTTCTTTTTGGGCTTTTTACTTTTTCTACTTTTTTTAGCTTTTTCAAATATTAAAACAAATGGGTGAGGTGATGATTTAAACTAAACGAAACTAATGTGATATGATAACTAACTAGAAAGTTACTAAAATGGAAAATAAAGTCCAAACTAAAAATAAGAGATAAAGTGAGGTAAATAATTGTGATAACAATCAAGGAGTGGGTTTACACCACAAATTTTAGTTATTCTAATTAATTAATTTAATTATTTGAATTCTCCCAAATTAATATCAAAACTACAAATCAACTCTCGTTGCAAATGTAATTTAATAATAACATTTTAGAATATTAAGTTTAACACCCCACAACTCTAGAAAAATAGATCTACACTCCTTTTAATTACTCACCCGCAAGGATCGATCAATTAAAATTTATGTCAATCTTAGAAAATAAATTTATAGTTGAAATTCAAGTTATAATACCCCACTTAAGAAACCCTTATCTCTAGTTCGAATCTAAAATGGGTATTATAATTAGAATTTCGATTTTCTCTCTAAAATCATTTACCCTCTCTCGAGGCGTAAATCTAAGGGTGAGAGATCAAAATTAACATTCAAAGGGACTTTTCAAGTAATCAAACTAATTAAACTAAAATAACATCAAATAAGGGTTTTACCCCACCCCTTGAAAGGGGTTTTAGCCTAACATGATATGAAATATGACAAATTAATAATCAAAGGCATAAAATAAATGAGAAGAGAAGAAAATAATCAAACCCCAATCTCTTGAAGTGAAATTGAACTTCTATTCCTTTGAAATTAAGCACAATCCATCCAATATGAGCATCCAACAATAATAAACTCGATAATCAACAAATTTCACACATTTATCACTCACAAATATCTAAAAAAAATGAAAATAAAACTATTTACAAATATTTCTACCTAATTTATTCTAACCTAACTCTCTACTTTTCTCTAGAATTTTCTCTCTCTATTTGATGATGAGTCCCCTTAGAATGAGCATGGTCTTCTTATATAGTAGGCACATGGAGCAAAGGGGTATATTGGATAAATGGCTAGGGGTGCATGTGGATATGGTGTGAGGATAAGTGGGTGAGGGAATAAAAATCTGATATTATTAATGGGGGTGTTTTGGGTAAAAGGTGAAAAAAAAGTAGTTGGGAGTTTTTAAGGGTATATTGGGAAAAGGAGTTTAAATCGGCACATGGGGGAATTAAGTTGGTTTTGTTTTGGGTTTTTGGTCTTATTTTCTGCAGGCACGATTTTGCGTGCGAGATGGGTGAATGGATATTGGCTGGAGGTGGGGAGTAGCAGGTGTTCACGACCGGGCTGCCGAAGAACGGGGCTCCGAGTGGAGTAGGGTAGCATTTGGGGTCTTGAAGGGTGCGCCGGCGAGCTGGGTTAGCTCCGACAGATGGTTACTCGCAGTTTGGGGCCGGAGGCAGGGGTCGGTGCCGGTTGGATAGGAATAGAGTGTTGGATCGGGGATGGGTTGGTGGATCACCGGAGGTGGCGGGTAGCTGGCAGTTTCGCCGGACTGCCACACCGGATTTGCAGGCAGCTCCGCGGCTGCGGGTATGGGTTCGGGGCTACGGTCGCCATCGACAACGGAGGCAGGGGGAAGGGGTTGTCGACGATGACTGGTAGGGGGTATAAGGGGGTTGGACACGGTTTGAGTCAGGTGGGTTAGATGGATGTGGGTAGCGGTGTGCAAAAAAACCGACCAAACCGACAAACTCGAGCCGAACCGAAAATTTTTGGGCCGGGTTTTTTTGAGGGTCGGTTCGGTTCGGTTTAATCAGGTATAAAACCAACAGGGTCGGTTCGATTTTTGGTTTTGGCATAAAAAAACCGATTTTGAACCGAACCGAACCGATTTAATTTTTATACTTTTTAATTTTATATTTTATATTATATTTATATTAGTCTTGACATATTATAATATATTTTTTAATTTTATATTTATATTAGGTATTAAAATAATATATTTTTTATTAAAATAAAGGAAAAAACCGAACCGGCCCTGTATAAAACCGGCCCTGTCAAAAATCGAAGAGCAAACCGAACCGGCCCTGTCAAAAATCGACCCGATTCGGTTCGGTTCGGTTCGGTTTTTCAGCATTTTCGGTTCGGTTCGGTTCGGTTCGGTTCTCCTCCTCCAAAAACCGACATGGTCGGTTCGGCCCAAAAAACCCGATCAAAACCGAACCGACCGACCCGTGAACACCCCTAGATGTGGGATGGTGGTGGAGTTTGGTTTGCTTGTTAATGGAGGAGAGAGAGAGTGTGTGGGTGTTGTAGGGAAGAAGATGGATAGGAGGGATAAGGTGTGGTGGGGTGTAAGGGAATATGGTGGGTGTGAGGAAGGATAAGTGGGGTGTAGGATATTTAGTGTGTGAGTGTAATTTGGATACCTAAAAAAAACTAAAACTATTAAAAATAAAACTCTAAAAAATAGAAATAAAATTCCTACTTCTAAAATAAAACAAAGACTCAAATAAAATTGGAACTAAAAAGAGAAATAAACATAAAATCTAATAAAACTAAAACTAAAATTCTAATTAAATGTAAAATCAAATAAAACTAAAAAAATAAATGAAATCCTAAAAAAAATCTAATCCTAATAAAAAATAAAACTAATAACTAATAAAAGTAAAGATGAAATAAAAATAAATTAGTAAATAAAGCCTAGAAAATACTAAATAAATCTAAAATAAATCCTAAAAATAAAAATAATTCAAACTAAAAATCTAAAAAATAATGAAAAGGCACAAACAAAACACACACATGCTTGGGGTAAGTTTGGGCTAGATTTAGGCTCGGGTTAGGGTACGGGAGAGGAAATTAGATCCATTTTACTACAAGTTGCCTCGAATTATAGCCCCAAATAGACGTACTTTACGGTACGGGAGAGGGAATTAGCTCCATTTTACTACAAGTTGCCTCGAATTATAGCTTTTGACACTGCAACTGTAATTAAGCCTGCATATTGAACAATTAAGCGTATAAGACCCATATTGTTGAGAATTAGTAACTAAAGTACGTCTATTTGGGGTATAAATTGTACAGTTTTGAGTGCTTATCACACCACCCCTAAACAAAGCGTTGCTAGTCCTCGAGCAATAAGATAGAGAGAAAGAGAAAGATAAGAAACCAAAAGTGTACCACTTTCGCGGGCACTTGCGATTGCACTTAGCATGTGCAACAAGCCTTTAAACCTATAGGTTACCCTACATGATGAGTTGTGTCTCGTGGGGGTTTGCAGGGAATATACCGACAAAATTCTTTATTTGCAAAAAGCAGTCAATCTCTTATTAGACATAGAATAGTCGCACACTCCATCACATGAGAAAATATTTTCAGAAATACAAGATAGAGTGTGTAAAAAGTTTAAGCTAAGTAAATCCTCAAGGCACATCCTTCCTAGAACTCAACGTGTGTAATGTGAATCAGTCAAAACGGGTCGAGCATCACAAGAGTAATTCCTAGATTGCCTTGTCGGAATCAACGCTTCAACTTCAAATCTCATGGAATATTACTCTCACAAACGAACTCTAGAGATATGGGTTAGTGTATCGCTCTTGTGTGTGAGGAGGTGATTAAATGAGCGCAAGTTCAAACGTCTCACACACATATATGAAAGAACGAACAATTAGAAAGAAAAATGATCTCATGAAAGAATGTTAATCACTATAGTGAGAACGTCGAGTTATTCACCACGTTGACTTTCATTTGCCCAAACACCTAAGGGAACATGGATGATAATGGGTGAGGGGGAAATGAAATGGGAAGGATATGATGATGTGGGTAGGATAGGATGGGTGATGTGATGGATGAATGATAAGTGATGGATGTGAGGTGGATAAAGGATGGATACGAGTGTGAGAAGAGTGTATACACTTTAGGCACAAATGTCTTCATTACATAAAAATTAACTACAACTCTCTTTTTTCTTTTCTCTCTTTTTTTCTCTTTTTTTTTCTCTTTTTCTTTTCTTTTTCTCTTTTTTTCTTCTATTTTTGCTATTTTTATGTTTTTCTCTCTCTTTTTTTTTCTGTTCTTTTTCCCTCACTTTTCAAATCAACAATGAAGACATTTATATTTGAAATCACACTCTTTTATTTGGAAATGAAAGATGATATGGAGATGATAGGTGATGGTGTGGGGAAATGTATATGGATGGTGAGGGAAATAGATGGGAAGGTAATAGGTGAGTGAATGGAAATGTGATAGGGGAAGGTGGTAAGTGTATGGATGAAAATCTAGTACTCGGGACAAATTTCAAGACACGCGTTTCTTACAACTCGAAAAAGATGTCATTCTAAGTGATCAAGCTAAAAATGAAGAATAATGCGATCATACAACAATTAAGTGCGGACCCAAACGAAGTTGAATCAACTTGTGACTCGGAGATTGCGTAAAACTCTCTGAAAGGGTGAAAGGCATGAATCTCACGGGCTAAAGTCTCTACTAGTGATCCTTAAGGTTCTCTTTAGAATTGTAGTACTCTTCAACTCTAAACGTAATGACGTGATAAGTGCGCAAATTTTGTTGAGTCTAGAAATTCATGGTGCAACATGCCTTGTTATGTATTACATAAGCTATTTAGAAAAAATATTTTCTAGCTTGCTTCCTAGACTTTAAAAGACGGATGATTGAAAATTCACATCAATGAGTGAGATGTAAGAAACTGCACGAAATTTTAAAAATCAGGTTTAAAACTCAAAATTTTTCAAAAGAGGCACGATTTTGATAAAATTCCCCACCCCAAAACAAAAAGGAACATCGTCCTCGATGTTAGGTAAAATGTTTTTTAAAATTGAGAGCATAAGGTGGAAAGAGATTACCAGAACGAACCACTAATGAAGTGGACAGAGGGAACCAAGAATAAACCTGAATAAATGATAAGAGAAAAAAATGGGTACAAGTCTATAAGCATGATAAAGCATTGGGTGATGTGAAACACCACCCCCAAACAGGATGAGACTAGTACAAGAAACGCGGGTTGCCTCCCAGTAGCGCTAAGTTTAATGTCTTCAGCCAGACCGAACCATTCTCACCCTAAAGATAGGAACTAGGAAAGCTCGGGCAGAAAAATTGGGCGATGAGAATCACCCCCAAACAAGACTGAAGCATCAGTCTTGTTGGATAGAGGCTAAAACGGGTCAATGCACTTGTATGGCTAAGTGCATCACACGATGCAAAGCATCGGTGGGTCAAGGGAGGGTGGGTAGTAGGGTAAGGGTGAGATTGGAAAGGTATCGGTCACGAGCTTTGTTGAGCTTAAAGGTGAGGGCAACAAGGGACCTATAAGCATGTTACTCAAGTTGTATGGGAAGGCAAAAGGGTTTGGTAAGTGGAATGGGGTGGGGCTCATAAAAATCACACGACCATTCTATAAATGAGCGATGATAATGGTCACGCCGTGACACGCCAGGGAGCTGTTGAGAAGAGAAATGAACACCACAAGGAAGTGGTGTGCATGGAGGAACAAGCTCAATGTCACGGGAGTGGAGAGTATCACCATAAAAACTCTCATGGGTGGAGGGTGGTTTAAGGTGAGGATCTAAAAATGTTGATGGAAACTTGAAATGTGTAAAGTCAAGATCCAAACCAGGTGGTGGGGTGGAAAGGATAATGGGTGGGTCGGGTGGGACAAATGGTGTATCGGGTGGGATAAACGGTGGAGGAAGATGATCCAAATCAAGCACGGGATACACACACTCATTGGGAGGAGTAAATGAATACTCACAAGGGAGTGTGGTTTCTACAGATGGAGTTGTCAACTTCTCCATAAGAGTAGCATTGGTAATTGTTGTGGGTGGGTAAGGCGAGGCACCAAAATCTAAGATAGAGGAATCTCTATAAATATCAGGCTCAAAGGGAGCCATGCATGGTGGGATATCATCCATATCCGGATAGGTAGGAACTATCACGGATTCTATCTCGGGAAATTGGTGAGTACTCGTAGCTGGAGCTAACCTAGAATGAAGTGGTTCCTCGGGAACACAAGGGTGAAGTTTGATAGGTGTAGACTCGGGCATTGTTTTGGATATTACGGGAGTGGGAACCTCAAGGTGGGATTCAGGTGGACATGGTGGGATTGGATCAAGCTCACTATCGAAAGGTAAGTCAACACACTTGTCGACTTGGGACCCAGACCATGGAATGGTCTCAACTTCGAGATTCTCGGGGTGGTGGGGTTGGTCATACTCAGAATATGTGTCACAAGAGGACACATCATCATCACACTCGGTGGCAACGATGGGTGGGGCCATGGAAATATCCGACTCTCTCGCACACTCCAATTCATTTAACCTTTGTTCAAGCCTTCGGAGAGCTTGTGTTTGAATTGCTTGCTCTTGCTCAAGTATGAACTTTTGCACGAGGGTTTCGAGAGCGAATGTGGATGAAAGTGTTGGTGGAATGATGGGTGGTGGTGGTTGAGGTGGACACAACACGCTATAATCGGGACTATATGGAGAATACTCATATGAAGTGTGTGAGGTGGGGCCAAGTTCATCATACACGAAAGGACCTCTTTCGTGATGGACAAATGGTTGATACTCATGGGGTGCGCAGTGAGGGAACTGATCGTGAACAGGGGCACAAGGTTGCCATGACGACTGTTGGAACGTGTGAGGATCCACAACATCGGGTTGGAATTCGTATTGTGTAGAAGGGTGATCAAGCCTCCACGAATAGCTCGGGTACTCACACAACTCGGGATTGGGTATATCATGAGAATAGGTCGAGGTGGATTCTGGAACAGTGTCATATGGATACACATGTTCCATGGTGGGTGCGTAGGGAAATGAAGAGTATGGGCACTCATGGGACAAGTGATCGGCATAGGAATAATGGGTGCACGACAAATGAAGAGACACGTCGACACTTGACACCGAGGGTGATGGAATAGGAGGTGCATGCATATATGGGTCAAGAGTACTAACGGTACTCGTAAGAGAGGTAAAACGACTAAGAATATCTTAAAGAGACGGCTTACGATCACTCTCACACGTGTTGCGTGTCAATGGAAAATGACCAAAGTAGTCCCGTAAAGGACGTTCTTCGACCATGTGGAGAAAAATGTTTTTCTTTTGGAGTTTTTAAAATTTTTTGAAAAGGAACGAAAATATTTTTGGATTTTCTAAAAATAATGGAAGAAAATATTTTTGGATTTTTTATAAAAATAAAAAAAAAAAGATATTTTTGGGGTTTTCTAAAAATAAAAGGAAGAAAATATTTTTGGATTTTTCTAAAATGAAAGAAAGAAAATATTTTTGGATTTTTTGCAAGAAAAAGGGTGGGAAAAAAATATGGACTCTTGATTTGGACGAACTAACTAAAATTGACCACCGAAAAATAAAATTGGACACACACACAAGTCAAGGAGAAATCCTAACTAGCACATAGCCAATTTTTATCTTCAAAATTAGGTGAGAGGGTAGTCAAATTTTAATTAAGTCCGCGGGCGATAAAAATTCATAGAATTTTCTTAGTGATCGCCTTTGCAAAATTTTCTCCTAGTGGGCTACCTAGTTAATGGATTTTAAATTTAGTGATGGCTAGGGTAGCACACAATGGTAAGCGAGTGAGTCGGGTGATGAAATCCCTTCTCGTGAGTGATCGGGTGTAGGTCTTAATAATTTAATTCATCACACCATTCAAAAAATAAATGCGAGAATAAAATCACACAAGAGCACACAAAAGAATTGACTCACTAATAGGAGAGGCGCGAGGGTGTAAAAAATGTACCTCCCACGGTTTTTAGGCCGTGGGGTGCCGAAAAATTTGAGTCGATCGGGGGGAGATCACGCCTATCTCAGTCATCCCCGGGAGTCCTACCGACCCAAGGTAGAGAAACTTATAAATCCTCGCCTTTGGACGCCCTCTCTCTACCTTGTTCGATTTCCCTATCACGTTTGTCTTTGATTATTACAAATTTTAAATGGAAAATAAAATAAAGGTGTCTCTAAGCAGCGCAATACAAGCAATGATAGAATAATCCTAATACAAGCCTTCCAAAAATATAAAATGGTACTAAAGTGCAACAAAATATAGGAAATAAATGAACTACAAAATTGAATCCGCTCCGAGCTTCACAATCCCAAGAATGGCAACGGCGCCATTTCATAACTAAGCTTTTTGTGTCCCCGGCAACGGCACCATTTGATAACGTGACTTTTGCGTGTATCGTTGTTGAAAGCCAAGTTATTCAAAACCTCAATTACCTACAAATAAAACAAACTCAAGTGTAGCGGTAAGTAAGGGTATCAATCCACTTCCAAGGTTGTAAAGCAAAGGGAACAAAATTGTAATTCACTTTTTATTTTCTTTTTGTGCTTTTTCACTTTTTCTAATTTTTTTAGCCTTTTCAATATTAAAACAATAAGGTGAGGTGATGATTTAAACTAAACTAAACTAAAATGAAAATAACTAACTAGAAAGTGACTAAAATGAAAACAAAGTCTAAACTAAAAATAAGAGATAAAGTGAGGTAAATAATTGTGAGAACGATCAAGGAGTAGGATTACACTACAAATTTTAGTTATTCTAATTAATTAATTTAATTATTTGAATTCTCCCAAATTAATATCAAAACTACAAATCAACTCTCATTGCAAATGTAATTTTAATAATAACATTTTAGAATATTAAGTTTAACACACCTCAACTCTAGAAAAATAGATCTACACTCCTTTTAATTAATCACCCGCTAGGATCGATCAATTAAAATTTATGTCAATCTTAGAAAATAAATTTAGAGTTTAAATTCAAGTTATAATACCCCACTTAAGAAACTCATATCTCTAGTTCGAATCTAAATTGTGTATTATAATTAGAATTTCGATTTTCTCTCGAAAATCATTTACCCTCTCTCGAGGCGTAAATCTAAGGGTGAGAGATCAAAATTAATATTCAAAGGGATTTTTCAAGTAATCAAACTAATTAAACTAAAATAACATCAAATAAGGGTTTTACCCCACCCCTTGAAAGGGGTTTTAGCCTAACATGATATGAAATATGACAAATTAATAATTAAAGGCATAAAATAAATGAGAAGAGAAGAAAATAATCAAACCCCAATCTCTTGAAGTGAAATTGAACTTATATTCCTTTGAAACTAAGCACAATCCATCCAATATGAGCATCCAACAATAATAAACTCGATAATCAACTCGATTGAATTTCACACATTTATCACTCACAAATATCTAAAAAAAATGAAAATAAAACTATTTACAAATATTTCTACCTAATTTATTCTAACCTAACTCTCTACTTTTCTCTAGAATTTTCTCTCTATATTTGATGATGATTCCCCTTAGAATGAGCATGGTTTTCTTATATAGTAGGCACATAGAGAAAAAGAGTATATTGGGTAAATGGCTAGGGTGTGCATGTGGATATGGTGTGAGGATAAGTGGGTGAGGGAACAAAAATCTGATATTGTTAATGGGGGTGTTTTGGGTAAAAGGTGAAAAAAAAGTAGTTGGGGGTTTTTAAGGGTATATTGGGAAAAGGGGTTTAAATTGGCACATGGGGGAATTAAGTTGGTTTTGTTTTGGGTTTTTGGTCTTATTTTCTGCAGGCACGATTTTGGGTTGGAGATGGGTGAATGGATATTGGCTGGAGGTGGGGAGTAGCAGGTGCTCGCGACCGGGCTGCCGGAGAACGGGGCTCCGAGTGGGGTAGGGTAGCATTTGGGGTTTTGAAGGGTGCGCCAGCGAGCTGGGTTAGCTCCAACAGGTGGTTACTCGCGGTTTGGGACCGGAGGCAGGGGTCGGCGCCGGTTGGTTCGGAATAGAGGGTTGGATCCGGGACGGGTTGGTGGATTACCGGAGGTGGCGGGTAGCTGGTAGTTTCGTCGGACTGCCACGCCGAATTTGTAGACAGATCCACGGCTGTGGGTATGGGTTCGGGGCTACGGTCGCCACCGGTGAAGGAGGCAGGGGGGAGGGGTCGCGGGAAGGGGTTGCCGACGGTGACTGGTAGGGGGTATAAGGGGGTTGGACACAGTTTGAGTCAGGTGGGTTAGATGGATGTGGGATGGTGGTGGAGTTTTGTTTGCTTGTTAATGGAGGAGAGAGAGAGAGTGTGGGTGTTGTAGGGAAGAAGATGGATAGGAGGGATAAGGTGTGGTGGGGTGTAGGGGAATATGGTGGGTGTGAGGGAGGATAAGTGGGGTGTAGGATATTTAGTGTGTGAGTGTAATTTGGATACCTAAAAAAACTAAAACTAATAAAAATAAAACTCAAAAAAATAGAAATAAAAATCCTACTTCTAAAATAAAACAAAGACTCAAATAAAATTGGAACTAAAAAGAGAAATAAAATAAAAATAAACATAAAATCTAATAAAACTAAAACTAAAATTCTAATTAAATGTAAAATCAAATAAAAATAAAAAAATAAATGAAATCCTAAAAAAATCCTAATCCTAATAAAAAATAAAACTAATAACTAATAAAAGTAAAGATGAAATAAAAATATACTGATAAAAATAAATTAGTAAATAAAACCTAGAAAATACTAAATAAATCTAAAATAAATCCTAAAAATAAAAATAATTCAAACTAAAAATCTAAAAAATAATGAAAAGGCACAAACAAAACACACACATACTTGGGGTAAGTTTGGGCTAGGTTTAGGCTCGGGTTAGGGTACGAGAGAGGGAATTAGCTCCATTTTACTACAAGTTGCCTCGAATTATAGCTCTTGACACTGCAACTGTAATTAAGCATGCATATTGAATAATGAAGCGCATAAGACGCTTATTGTCGAGAATTAGCAACTAAAGTACGTCTATTTGGGGTATAAATTGTACAGTTTTGAGTGCTTATCAGGACTTATTATGATTTTGTATTAAGTATTTTCGGGTGACATATTATCCTTAGAAAAATATTACGAAATTGGGAATATCGTAACTTAAAAATACGTTGATAGTATTTAGTGATAAAAATACTACTTATGGAACATGACATTTGGTTGTGTGTATACCGTTTGATTGGATGGGTTGTGTGTATACCTGTATTTGATATTATGTGTATGACATACTTAGTTGCTTGCTATCACGCGAGGTGGTGTAGAGACAGTCTTATCCTGAGGGGATTATTGACTTGTATCTCAGAACATAGGACTGTGAAGGCTTATTGGTGTGTTGATAAGCTGGCTGACTATGGGAGCGTAGGTATGTGCGTGACCCATAGATATATGTACTATGTTCCCCTCCATTATGTGTGTTTTGTATATATGGTTCGTGGTAAATTTCCAAACTGATAGTCCTTATTATAGTAAGAGATGTACCGGGACAAGATAGCAGAGTAGGCAATGCACTACAGGTATAGCCTTGGGGTGCTGTGTTAGTACATATATAAATAGTGGTGATAATTTATATATACTTGTGTTATACTTACAATGGGAAATTGGTAGGCTATTAAGATTGGGTTAATGCATATATATAATAGTGAAAGATATATATATGTATGCGTTTGGTATATCTAAAATGAGAAAATATCAGATTATTAAGATAGTGAAATCTTCAGTAACATAAATAGTGAATACTTGGCTCTAGTGTGATAACACTTATCTAAAATGATAAACGTTGAGATCAAATACGGAATACTACTACGAGAGGTAATTAGATGAATAAGTCTTTCACCTAGTTATAAGTGTGTCAGATGGATAGGTTGGATTAGATGTACGTTAGGCGTGCACACTAGTCGAGAGGTAAGAATCTCATTTGAGAGTTTGAACTAACATGCATATAATACTTGCTTTAATGAAGTTTTAAACACTTGATAAAATGAATATTTTACACATCGGGTTGTGACCCGTTTCTTGCATCTCTTTTCTCTTTTGCTATATATATATATGTATTAGTACAGGTGCCCAGCCACAGGGACACCGGTTCTAAATACGTGGATGGTTGTTTGAGCTGCAGCTGCTGTGGAAGTTACGGGTTAGTTGAGATTAGACGCTTCTCTACTTTCATTCAGTTCCTAGTTCAAATATCTCGGTTAGGGCATGTGTCGGCCATTCTCATTAGCAGAGTTATACTCAGTTTTCCTTGTAGTTCTTCTCAGTTGGTTTGAGTATTTATTATGGTTTGGTTTGTAACTGTAAACTGGAATGTTTTATCGAGTCATATCTATTTCAGCATGTGATTCTGATTCAATATTTATATTAATTAATTGTGCATCTATGGATTGTATTTAATTTCCTAGATTAGTAACTGAATGGTTTATTTAAAAAGGAAAAAAAATATTTTGACACTTAGCTTAATTATATTAGGTGATTAAATGAGTTATTATGTTTTCGACAGTGATGCTAAGAATGAACCAACAAAACATTCTGTTTTAAATTTTATAAAGGGTTGATCACCCGATATTTAATTGGGCGGGGTGTCACATTTATAAGAGAACAAAACACTCCTCTGGACCAATGGTACAACCTATCTTGGGGAAACTAGGCTGGTTTCCAATATGGATAAATGCAATAATCTCACAATCCTCAGCCTCCTAATTTCAATAACCCTACTTAAAATCTCCTCCCCTTCCTCCCCAAAATTCAAGGCCCTCCCCCCATTCCTCCTTATGTGCACTCACATCAGAGGAGCCTTGAAGACACCTTGCATGCATTGATACAAGCACAAACGACTGTCAATAATCAAACTACTCAACAAGTGGTTCTCATTAAGGCACAAATTACAAAATTGACGGCATTATTGAACCCCCTAGAGAAAAGGAAAAGCCCCCGATCAATGACAATCATGGGAACAAGCCAACTCCATCACAAATCTTAGGAGTGGGAAAGACATTCAAAATCCTATACAAATCCGAAGAGATCTCACAAACTCCTCGAGAGAGTGAAATGACTCCAAATAAGAGTGTGAAAAGTTATCAGCCAAGGAGCGAAAGCTCCTATCCTATGTCCCTTTCCGGAACCCTACCCTCAAAGGCTCCTTCCCATAGCTAAACCCAATAAGGACCAAGAAATCATGGACACTTTTAAACAAGTGAAGATAAATCTTCCTCTCCTTGATGCGATCAAGCAAATCCCATTTTATGAAAAAAAAATTATATATTTGAATACTTTTAAGAGAGAGCACATTTCTCATAAAAAGGTAGAGTTGAGCCAGCAAGTGAGCTCCATTTTCTAACACAATACGATTCTCAAATTCAAAGACCCTGGTTGTTCAATAATTTTGTGTGTAATTAGAATTTTTTCTATTAATCATGTCATTCTTAACCATGGAGCTAGCATCAACCCTTTACCTTATTCGGCTTATCTCTAATTGAGCGTAGGTGATCTTAGCCCAACCAAAATGAGAATCTAAATGTCCGACGGTTACACCGAAAATCCTAGGGGCGTGTTAGAAGATATCCTCATCCCAATAGACACTTTTATCTTCCCGATTAAATTTATTGTTCTTGATACTCATACCGTTCTAAGCCCCAACACTCAACCTCTCCTCATCCTAGGACGACCATTCCTTGTAACTGCGAATGCCTCAATCAATTGTAGGAATGGGGAAATTAATATATCCTTTGGAAATATAACGTTAGATGTCAATATTTTCAATGTGCCACACCTCTCGACTGATGGGGATGAATGTATAAAATAAGTGAATTTTCTTGGGCAGATGTTTGAGGATGATGATCAAAGCATGAGAATTAGTATTGAGTGGTGCGTGTTAGGCGCATGTTTTGACATGATAGGAGAGGCAGACAGAAGTGAAAACATAGAATTAGAGAAAGAATTCAAAACTTGTGAATTCACTTCGATTAACGACTTGAGCATATTTGAACCAACCATTCATGTCAAGTCGCCAATCCCAATTGAGGATCATTTTCCAGAAGAAATTTAGGTTGTCGAGGTAGTTGTCCAGTCATTCACGAAATTGAATAACCTTAATTGTTCAATTCCATGGCCCTCACTATTGAATGTCTATCTGTGCGACAAAATCAACCATGGTTCCAAGGGCCATATTTCTTAAATTATGATATGCATCACGTCATCGGATTTAGAACTCGACATACATGCTAATCGATGGAATATCCAATGGAATGCAGCCATGAAAGTTGAGGGAATTGTAATACACTTAGGGAATATTTTCCAAGTCATATTCGCAAATTTTTCGTCGAACATCGCATGAAACAACCCCGTTTATGGGGCTAGATTAGGTTCCCGGAGTTGAAATTTTGTGTCGAGCAACCCCCGACATGTGAGGGTTTGCAAATTTTTGTCCTGAACCATCATTACATGTTTTATATATCATTTGGATCAAATAAATCCAAGAAAATCCAGCCCTTATGTGTTTTTCATATGTTAGACAAAGCAATAAGAAGCTGAAAGTCCCCCAGGAAGGTTCGAGTCGATTCGATGACCAACCGAATCGATTCATTTCAATCCAATGCCAACCTTCCCATTTGCGAATCGATTCGGCCCCAATTCGAATAGATTTATCCCCAATCCAAATTGATTCGGTTAGAGACAGTAAAGAATTCGAGGTTTTCGAATCGATTTGGTTCCCACACTGAATTGATTCGCCTTGGTCAGGCCTTTAAAATTCCCCATTCATTTTATAACCCACATGCATTCCTCTCCCTTGTACACCTCAAAACCAACGATTTCCTCTCTTCCAAAATCTTTCCCCTACTCTAAACCCTCATCATTTATCAGTGTATCCTTTTCAAATCTTCCTCTTCCTTTTCCAACATATTATTTGTGTTCTTGGTATGCAAAGTAGGGTAAAAATGGCCTTTTTTTATTTCTTGCATTTTCTTCATGAAATTCCCAAATGTCTTAATGATTTCAATGTGTATCCAACAAATAACACTTGTTTATATTGATTTGCTATGTTAGTTGTATTTGTTTGGGTATTTCATGATCTAAATTGCATTTTGACCCTATTTTGCACACTTTGCACACTACGTGTTTGATAAAATTCCACAATGGGTATTTTGTGCACTAAAGCTTTATTCTTGCAATGATTATCACACGTATATGTTGTTTATCCTTATTTTTAGTGCGGTGCGCATCGATTAAGTTTACCCGACCGATTTCTCCCCACGTGCACCCTCTGAACCTAGTGTCCACGATTTTCACGATTACTTTAATTTTGTGCATTACACTAATGGTGTATGCATGAAATTTATATTTTGAAGGTTCTTATGGCTTAAAAACACTATCACGGGCTATGTGGGTTTCGAGTCATTATGATCGAAGGAAGAGGGGGATTGGTTCAGGGCTAAATTCAAATCGAGTCGCCCTATTATGATGGAGAGGCAAGTTCACTGTGACACCCCATCTAATTAAATACCGGGCGATCACTCCTTTATTAAATTAAATCAAGGTGAACAGTTGGTTCATTCTTAGCATCACTGTCGAAAATAACTTTCCCAATTTAAACACCCTAATTAATTAAGCTAAGTGTCAAAACCATTTTTAGACATTACTTTCCAAATTTTTATTTTATAAACCAAGATTTAAATGTTTACAACAATTCAATATTAAAGAATCATACCACAATTATCCTGGAACATATAATCCAAATAATTTAAACATTCAACAACTGAGTCCCAGCATTTAAAACTTAAAGTAAAACATCCAGACAGTAATAAATCCCAAAGTGATAATACTAGAAATAACTGAATCACAACGTCCAATAAAACAACTGAATAATGGAAAGGGCGACACATGCCCCACTAAATAATTATGCTAGGAGTGGAATCAAATAAATGAAGTCGTCTAATCAAGAGGCCTGCAACTCCCACCTAAGCTGCAGAACGTTCCTTCCAAGGGATCCTATGAAAGACGCCCCTGTGGCTGGGCACCTGTAATGTATACATATATATACAAGAGAGAAAGATAAATAGAAACGGGTCAAAGCCCGATAGTGTAAATGATTTAAAATTTGTTTAGCAAGTATTTAAAATGTTTACAGGCCAATGCAACAACATATTAGTGCGGCACTCTCTTGAGAATTTCTCACCTCTCTTCTAATGTGCACGCCTATCGCACTAACCTTCCCAATGGTTTAACTTATCTTAGGTTACTCGTAAGATTGAAAATTGAACAATATAATTGTCTAAGAGGAAAATTTCATTTCGTAACAAAGCTCTCATTTTAACTTTATTTATTAATAAAGTTTCTCAGTGTCATATTATACTTTTCAAAACAAGTATTTCCAATTTGAAGTCAAGATTCATTTCTTACTTACCATAACACAGTAGGCAGTTTCAAATTTCAGAATTTCATATATATGTTAAATATTCGCATAATATATATATATATATATATATATATTCTAACAGCACCCCACATAAAAATTATGGTGCGGACATACTCTGCTATCCAATCCTCGTATCACTCGTACTAAGGGAAATACAAGTTCGGAATCACTCTCGAACTGTATTAACACATACACAAACAATATTGAGGCGAAACATAGATTCCAAGTCTCTAAGAGGTCAGCACATACCTTCACGTCTCTTAGGACCGTCTGACCATCGATCAGATAGCCTGTACCAAGGATATCTATCTTCTAGGGTATGAGTCAATATCCCCCATAAAGGTCCCATCGAGATAAGACTGTCCTACCACGGTAACCTCAGGGATAGCAAGTAGCGCGGGCATGATTTTCACATGCAGATAATATATGCATACACAGTCATATAAATATACTACTTTTATCATATCAATTTAGGTTCATCCCATAACCCATAATCACGACATTTATCCTTATTTTCCCATTATTTGTTATCACGTATAACGGTTCATTTCTAACTTTAATTCGAGGGATTATCCCAACTTACTACGTAACATTCATGGACTCTATCCTCCCAAGTGTAAAAATTCAGTAGGTATTCATCTATCTTCCATCGTAACCATTTTACGTATCTCTCTCTTTAATATAAAATTCCATCGTCCCTTATATATAAACACCCCCAAAATGTAAATTTCGCCTTACATTAAAGGTCTCTTAATCATTAATAATTCCTACTGGTCATAATTATCTCCCAAAATATTTTAATAAGGATGTCTAAGGAGTATTCTTCATTTAGAATCAATTCAACAATTTTAAAAGGGGAATTTAAGTCTGCCAGGAGAGGTCAATCGATCGAGATCAGGGGCTCGATCGATCGAACCTTCGATCTATCGAAGTTCTTAGCTCGATCGATCGATCAAGCAGGTATGGCGTATTCTGCAGTTAACCAGTTACGGGTTCTATCACATAACCTCATCCAAATCCAGATTTTTCACACCCAAACTTCCTAAAATTCGTACTATAATCAGTATACACCCATATTATTCATCTTTAACGTAAAGCAAGTTATTTTACATCAATAACCATGGATTTATAGGCAAAAATTTCATAAAAATCTCAAGAACCCTAGAATTTCTTTAACGTGGTTCTAATCAATATTTTCCATAATTTTCTTCTTCTAAACATCATAAATTCTTGGTTTAATCCTCTACATGTGAAGGGGTTTCCAGATTATCATTCAAATCATTACTACATGCGATTTCCTATCTCCAACTTGGGTTTTCTTCCATGAAACTCATCCTAATCATCCCTAGACTAACATAAGTGATGCATTAACGAAAATAATCAAGATAAACACTTGCCTAGGATTTTTAGAATTCTAATTTGGGGACGATTTTGGTGCGGTTTCGTTCCCCGTCGCGCGATCTACGCGTTGGTGGTGGTGGCGGTGCAATTGGGTGACTTTTTGGCCTTGGATTGCTTGGAAAGCTTCCTCCTTCCCTCTCCTATGGCCGTTCTACAGTTTTGAGTTGTTTTAACCCTAGAAGGTAACCTTAGACAAATTTCGTGGGTTTAATTACCCAAAAATGTAAAATGTCCAAAATGCCCTCCCGGGGTACTAATTAAGCCTAAAAACACCCCGAGGTCCAAGCTAAACCCCCGGGTACACTTTTATGACTATCTCGACCCTTCCGGACACTTTGACGCACTCGAAATGACCATACGGTGACTTATAATATATTTACTTTTATTAATCAATATTTAGTCCCGACGCGACACGGGCGCGTCCCGACTCAGATTTCCAAAATTGTCATTCTATTCACTCTTGACATTTAATAGAACCAACATTATATTACTGTACTCATTAGTAATATTCAACAAGTTTCCCATAATTATTTACTCACATCACGTTAATAATTATAACATAATTAATTTCCGGATTTATATTAAATAATTAACTCACATTAAATTTAATAAATTCCCCAAATTAATATAGCATAAAAAATACGGGGTATCACATACTTCCCCCCTAATAACGGAATTTCGTCCCGAAATTCGAAAAATAACGCATACCTGGTAAGTAAATCTGGGTATCTCTCGCGCATATCTTCCTCACGCTCCCAAATGGATTTCTCCACATTATGATGCTCCTACTGGATCCGTACAAGTGGAACTACCTTCGACCTCAATCTCCTCTCGCTATGGTCTAGGATAGCCACCGGTCTCTTCTCATAAGAGCTATTAGCCTGTAAGTCTATCTCATCTATCGCGATGTGAGTATGGGCCATATCATCCCGAAGATATCGTCTCAACAACGAGATGTTGAATACATCGTGAATGCGATGTAAATGCTCTGGCAGTCCCAATCTGTATGCTACCGGCCCAATCCTCTCAATAATGGGTAATGGTCCCACGTACCTCGGGACCAATTTACCTTTCTTCCCGAACCTCATCACTCCTTTTATAGGAGATACACGCAGTAACACTTGGTCCCCCACATTAAACTCTCGGAAGAACCGTTTCGCATCGGTGTAGCTTTTCTTCCTGTCCTGGGCTACTCGAATGTGACTTCTGATCATCTCGATCCTCGCGAAGGCTTCCTGAATCACCTCTGGTCCTAGCAACTTTTTATCCCCAACCTCGAGCCAACAAGTTGGGGAACGACAAGGCCTTCCGTACAAAGCCTCGAATGGAGCCATGCCAATCGTGAACTGATAAGAGTTATCATAAGCAAACTCTACCAATGGAAGATGTGGCTCCTAACCTCCTCCAAAATCTAGAACACACATGCGTAGCATATCCTCCAGTATCTGATTAGTATGCTCTATTTGTCCATATGTTTGTGGGTGATAAGCTGAACCCAACCTTAACTCTGTACCCGTAGCCTCCTGAAAACTCTCCCAGAAATGCGACACAAAAATCTTGTCTCTATCTGACACAATATTCAGGGGTACCCCATGTAATCTGACAATCTCAACAATGAACAATTGAGCATACTGACCCGTGGTATAGTTTGTCCGCACCGGCAGAAAATGAGCCACCTTGGTCAAACGAGCTACAATCACCCAGATAGAGTCGTGGCCCCGCTGTGATGTAGGTAACCCTGTAATAAAATCCATTGAAATACTCTCCCACTTCCACGCGAGTACTTCCAATGGCTGAAGCAACCCTAACGGTTTCTGATGGTCCACCTTTACCAGCTGGCACGTAGAACACTTGGACACGAACTCAGCAATGTCCTTCTTCATCCCACTCCACCAGTATTATCACCTCATATCCTAGTACATCTTATCTCCTCCAGGATGCACCGCAAATCGGACCCGTGAGACTGGGTCATCACTGCATAACATAATTCTGCTCCTTCTAGAACCATCAATCTCCCATTAAACCTCAAACCCCCATCAGATCTACCAGAATAGGACTCGGCACCCTCAGCTAAGAGTCGTACAATCTTCTCCTGGCAAAACGGGTCTGCGGTTTGTGCCTATATCACCATCATAACAATCTCGGGTGTCACTGTCATAATAGATATGAAGGAATAGGCTAATGCGTCCTGGTGGCCTTCTCCTTCCACTTTGCTTTTCATACGTTCGCTACCTCGTCTACCGATCTACGGTTCAACGCATCAGCAACTACGTTGACCTTCCCCGGATGGTACTGTATGTTGAACTGATAGTCCTTCACAAACTCTAACCATCTGCACTGACGCATATTTAGATCTCGCTGAGTGAACAGGTACTACAGTGACTTGTGGTTTGTGAACAAGCAGAATTTCTCCCCCAATAAATAGTGCCTCCATATCCTCAATGCAAAAACGACGCTGCTAACTCCAGGTCGTAGGTGGGGTAATTCTTCTCATGCGGCTCAATCTTGCAGGAGGCAAAAGCTATAGCCTTCTCTTCCTGCTGAAGTACTCCCCCAAGTCCCCGTAAAGAGGCATCGGTGTAAACTAGGTATGCCACACCCGGCTTCGGTAACACAAGGACTGGTGCTGAAGTAATCTTGTCTTTCAGCTGATCGAAAGCTAATTGACAAGCATCATCCCAAACATATGGTACCCCTTTGTGAGTCAAGTTCGTCAATGGACCCGCTATTTTTGAGAATCCCCAAATGAATCTCCTGTAGTATCCGGCTAACCCCAAGAAACTACGCACTTCCGTCGGTGTCGTGGGCTGTCCCCACTCCCTCACCGTTGATACTTTACTCGGATCAACTGTTATCCCCTGTTCAGAAACAACATGCCCCAAGAACTGTACTTCTCTCAACCAGAATTCGTACTTCTCGTACTTAGCATACAACTGATGCTCTCGTAGAGTCTGAAGAACTTGGCTCAAGTGCTCAGCATGATCCTCCTTGGAGTGTGAATATATCAAAATGTCATCTATGAAGACGATGATAAACTGATCTGGGAACTCTCTGAACATTCGGTTCATTAAGTCCATAAACACGGCTGGAGAATTTGTGAGGCCAAATGGCATCACCCTGAACTCATAGGACCCATATCTCGTCAAGAAAGCAGTCTTTGAAACATCCTGCTCCCTAATACGTAGCTGATGGTACCCCGACCTCAGATCTATCTTCAAAAAGAAATTTTATCCCCTCAACTGGTCGAACAGATCACCGATTCGAGGCAACGGATACTTATTCCATATCGTGACCTTGTTCAACTCCCGGTAGTCCACACATAGCCTCAGTGAACCATCTCTCTTTTTCACAAACAAGACTGGAGCGCCCCAAGGTGAGGTACTTCTGCGAATGAAGCCCTGACCTAACAGCTGCTCTATCTGATCTCGTAACTCTCGCATCTCTTTCGGAGCCATACGGTATGGAGCGCGTGCTATCGGTCTAGTATCCGGTAATAAATCTATGACAAAGTCTATCTCTCGACTAGGGGGTAGGCCTGGTATCTCCTGAAATACATCGGAATACTCACGAACAACTGGAATCGAGTCTAATGGAATCACAACCTCCTTAGAGGTATCCTCCTCTATATAATATAAATCAGCGATCGAGCCTCCCTCTGGGCGAGGCATCGCCACTACAAACATCTCTTACCTCGGAATGGAAAAGACAATACTCCCACCGAAATAATCAATCATGGCTCTGTAAGCTGGGAGCCAATCCATACCGATAATAACATCGTGCTCATGCATATCTAAGACTAACATGTCTGCAGGTAATACCAAGCTACCAATATCTACTCCCACTCCCCGGCATATAAAGAAAATAAGCGATCCACTCCCCAGTGGTGAGTCTACACACGTCACAGTACTCTCTGCTGTGGCTAACAACCCTAAGGCCTTCGCAAAATGCGTAGCTATAAAATAGTGTGTCGCCCAAGTATCAAATAAAACTCGACCCATAGTACCATGGATAGGAAACATACCCTCAATCGCGGGTGGTGCCGGTGGAGCTGCTGCCTGGTGGACGTTATAGACACGTCCATACTGTAACTGCCCCTGCTACACTGGAGCTGCTGGAACGGCTGGTAGGGCTGGTACCTCGGCTGGTGCTGGGAGGGCAGCTGGAAAAAGTGGCCTTTGTGGCTCATTACAGGCACCCTGCTGCTGTGGGGCCCTATCACCCTCTGGGAAATCCTGGCGCTTATGGCCATGCTTGTCGCACACAAAACATCGACCTCCGAAGTTACTCCCCCTCTGACCCTGCTGCTGTCGGTGTCGGCCTTGCTGGCCTTGCTGACTTGGGGCTTTATTCCTCTCTGGGCAATTCTGACACCTATGGTCTTTCCTGCCACATCGGACACACCTCTCTTGAAACTGCTGCACTTCACCACGTTGTTGACTAGTCTCGCTTTTTCCCTGGTCTTGCTGGCCTTGAGGGGAGATTTGCAAAAAAATCATATCAGGGTGAGGACAATCCCTCCACTTGTGACCCGCATGTACACATTTATAGAAGAGTTCCAAAATTCTTCGTTGGTCGGATTGTAGCTTATCCTCAGTCTGATTCGGATAAGATTGACGTTTCTGACCATCCATTCCACAACTGAAACACCTCTTTGTGATTTCATTCTGAATCTGACTTCGTTGTCCCTGACACTTTTGGCCCTTTACATAAATTTTGTTACTTCTGGAACTGACTCGGTCTTGGGTGCTTTGTTGTCACAATTTCGGTGTCTTCGTACAATTTTCAACTTTAGTCACATGCATTTAGTTAACCTCTCTAGATCTTTTGCCTCCTCTAAGTTGTATGCTGCGTTTTGGGTACTGTAAAACTGCAGTGGTAACTGCTTGTGCCACAATGCCCGCAAATTCGGCGATTGGTACCCTTTTTGGAGACACCTGAGGTGTGAGTTGTCCTTGCTCATTAACTTCCCCAATGGTATTAGCTTGTTTTTCCTGACGGGCCATCTGAAAGTTTTAAAATTACATCAGAATAAGTTTAACACTCATATCGACAAGTCGCAGAAGCACGAATTTCCAACGCATAAAGACGAATACAACATTCCTAATGTTAGGGCTCTATAGCAAAAATTGTTAAGCTGAAAGCGAAATAAGCCGTACAGATCCAAAGGACACTAGAACCTGATGCTCTGATACCACATGTGACACCCCATCTAAATAAATACCGGACGATCACTCCTTTATTAAATTAAATCAAGGTGAACAGTTGGTTCATTCTTAGCATCACTGTCGAAAATAACTTTCCCAATTTAAACACCCTAATTAATTAAGCTAAGTGTCAAAACCATTTTTAGACATTACTTTCCAAATTTTTATTTTATAAACCAAGATTTAAATGTTTACAACAATTCAATATTAAAGAATCACACCACAATTATCCTGGAACATATAATCCAAATAATTTAAACATTCAACAACAGAGTCCCAACATTTAAAACTTAAAGTAAAACATCCAGACAGTAATAAATCCCAAAGTGATAATACTAGAAATAACTGAATAACAACGTCCAATAAAACAACTGAATAATGGAAAAGGCGACACATGCCCCACTAAATGATTATGCTAGGAGTGGAATCAAATAAATGAAGTCGTCTAAGTAAGAGGCCTGCAACTCCCACCTAAGCTGCAGCACGTTCTTTCCAACGGATCCTATGCAAGATGCCCCTGTAGCTGGGAACCTGTAATATATACATATATATACAAGAGAGAAAGAGAAATAGAAATGGGTCAAAGCCCGATAGTGTAAATGATTTAAAATTTATTTAGCAAGTATTTAAAATACTTACAGGCCAATGCAACAACATATTAGTGCGGCACTCTCTTGAGAATTTCTCACCTCTCTTCTAATGTGCACGCCTATCACACTAACCTTCCCAAGGGTTTAACTTATCTTACGTTACTCGTAAGATTGAAAATTGAACAATATAATTGTCTAAGAGGAAAATTTCATTTCGTAACAAAGCTCTCATTTTAACTTTATTTATTAATAAAGTTTCCCAGTGTCATATTATACTTTTTAAAACAAGTATTTACAATTTGAAGTCAAGATTCATTTCTTACTCACCATAACACAGTAGGCAGTTTCAAATTTCATAATTTCATATATATATTAAATATTCGTATAATATATATATATATATTCTAACAGCACCCCACATAAAAATTATGGTGCGGACATACTTTGCTATCCAATCCCCGTATCACTCGTACTAAGGGAAATACAAGTTCGGAATCACTCTCGAACTGTATTAACACATACACAAACAATATTGAGGCGAAGCATAGATTCCAAGTCTCTAAGAGGTCAGCACATACCTTCACGTCTCTTAGGACCGTTTGACCATCGATCAGATAGCCTGTACCAAGGATATCTATCTTCTAGGGTACGAGTCAATATCCCCCATAAAGGTCCCATCGAGATAAGACTGTCCCAGCGTGGTAATCTCGGGGATAGAAAGTAGCGCGGGCATGATTTTCACATGTATATAATATATGCATACACAGTCATATAAATATACTACTTTTATCATATCAATTTAGGTTCATCCCATAATCCATAATCACGACATTTATCCTTATCTTCCCATTATTTGTTATCACGTATAACGGTTCGTCTTTAACTTTAATTCGAGGGATTATCCCAACTTACTACGTAACACTCATGGACTCTATTCTCCCAAGTGTAAAAATTCAGTAGGTATTCATCTATCTTCCATCGTAACCATTTTATGTATCTCTCCCTTTAATACAAAATTCCATCGTCCCTTATATATAAACACCCCAAAAATATAAATTTCGCCTTACATTAAAGGTCTCTTAATCATTAATAATTCCTACTGGTCATCATTATCTCCCAAAATATTTTAATAAGGATGTCTAAGGAGTATTCTTCATTTAGAATCAATTCAATAATTTTAAAAGGGGAATTTAAGTCTGCCAGGAGGGGTCGATCGATCGAGGTCAAGGGCTCGATCGATCGAAGCTCTTGGCTCGATCGATCGATCAAGCAGGTATGGCGAATTCTACAGTTAACCAGTTACGGGTTCTATCACATAACCTCATCCAAATCCAGATTTTTCACACCTAAACTTCCTAAAATTCGTACTGTAATCAGTATACACCCATATTATTCATCTTCTACGTAAAGCATATAATTTTACATCAATAACCATGGATTTATAGGCAAAAATTTCATAAAAATCTCAAGAACCCTAGAATTTCTTTAACATGGTTCTAATCAATCTTTTCCATAATTTTCTTCTTCTAAACATCATAAATGCGTGGTTTAATGCTCTACATGTGAAGGGGTTTCCAGATTATCATTCAAATCATTACTACATGCGATTTCCTATCTCTAACTTGGGTTTTCTTCCATGAAACTCATCCTAATCATCCCTAGACTAACATGAATGATGCATTAACGAAAATAAGCAAGATAAACACTTGCCTGAGATTTTCAAAATTCTGATTTGCGGACGATTTTGGTGTGGTTGTGTTCCCCGTCGCGCGATCTACGCGTTGGTGGTGGTGGCGGTGCAATCGGGTGACTTTTTGGCCTTGGATTGCTTGGAAAGCTTCCTCCTTCCCTCTCCTATGGGCGTTCTACAGTTTTGAGTTGTTTTAACCCTAGAAGGTAACCTTAGACATCTGATATAACCCTTGAAATTTCGTGGGTTTAATTACCCAAAAATGTAAAATGTCCAAAATGTCCAAAATGTCCTCCCGGGGTACTAATTAAGCCTAAAAACGCCCCGAGGTCCAAGCTAAACCCCCGGGTACACTTTTCTGACTATCTCGACCCTTCCGAACACTTTGACTCACTCGAAATGACCATATGGGTGACTTATAATATATTCACTTTTATTAATCAATATTTAGTCCCGACGCGACACGGGCGCGTCCCGACTCAGATTTCCAAAATTGTCATTATATTCACTCTTGACATTTAATAGAACCAACATTATATTACTTTACTCATTAGTAATATTTAACAAGTTTCCCATAATTACTAACTCACATCACGTTAATAATTATAACATAATTAATTTTCGGATTTATATTAAATAATTAACTCACATTAAATTTAATAAATTCCCCAAATTAATATAGCATAAAAAATACGGGGTATCACATTCACCTTGAGGATTTCCCCGCCCCAGTATGTCATTTTCTGAATAAGTTCTCATGGGAGGCCTACCTCGGCAAGGTAGGGGAGGTGAATAAGGAGCACATACGTCAGTTTTATGCTTCACTCGTCTCAACTGGAGACGGGACTTATGAGTCGTAAGTGAGGGGTAGAAGAATTCAGATTTCAAAGCCTATCATTGAATTTCACTTGACCGGGGATGCAAACCCTGATGAGTATGGATACCCCTTCTAAGGTGAGGGAAAGCTGACGAATGATGTCATAATTGTGCATCTGGCACCCGAGAAGGTATGGGTTGGGGTAACATTCCCCACTTCTCAAATGCCAGATATTCGTCGTCTTATTCATATAGTGGTCGTTAACACCATTATACCGACCCAATTAAAATCTTTCCTCCAGTCCAAACAGGCCCATTTCCTATACCATATGTTGGACGATAATGTCGTCATTAGCCTTCCAGCCTTGGTGTCACAACAAATGTTGAAGGATGCCTATTGAGAAAAGGTATCGACTACTCTCCTTTTTGCGCGCCTAGTTTCCTGAATTTACAAAAATGCCAAATGTCAAGTTTGTTGAGAGATAAAATTCCCGCCCTCCCTATGTTTCTTAACACCGAGTCTATTCAGAAGAGTTTGAGCGAAGGTTATTGGGAGAGGATAAAGAAGAGAATGATGGACCATGCGGGTTAGAGGTCCGAGCTAAATGATGCTGACACACTGATGCATGATGCCCCGACGGTTCCACCTCGAGTCAATTCGATTCGAGATTTGACTGTGAGGATGGATGCACTCCAGGCTGACTTTACTTCTTTCAGGGGTGATTACCAACGAGACATATCGATGATCACCCATATGTAGATGGAGATGTTTGATTACATGCATGGGGGGATGTATCGTTACCGCCCTATTTCTATGATCTGTATGCGTCGCGTATCCCCAACGTATCCGGTTCTTCGAGTCACCTTTAGGAGTTCTATTATCTTCTGCTGCTTTGCTATTATATTTTGATTTTGTTGTTGGCTTTCTAGTGGTCTATTTGTAAGGGTTGTGAGGATGAATTTGTGTATTTTTTTTTCTTTTTGGATTATCAATATCTAGTGTACACAACTTTATGTTATTAATGAAATGAATATAGTTCCTTCTATCATTTTCATTTGTATATATCCTTTGATTGTATATATTGTTATTTTTGGTACTAACATGTTAATAGGTTCGTCGTGCACTTCTTGGGATTTGCTCCTTACGAGGTGGCATTTTCTTACCCGCTTTTCCATTTTTGTCTTTAATAACATTGGGGACAATATATATTTCAAGTTAGGGGGTGTTATTTACCTATCTGCAACCGATTAACATGTTAATATTAATTCTCATTTGTATTTATTTAAAAAAAATTGAAAAATCAAAAATTCAAATTCTTCTTTTTCTCCCATGTCTCCAATGATTACGTATATGATTGCCCTACCCTTTTATCTAATGATGACTCATGTTTAGAATTTCTAATTTATTATCCTTTAGCCCATGTATTGTTAACATTATGAATAACTTTATAAAATTAAACTGCAAAGCCCATGAGCACCAAACACAAATAATTATTTCTTATTTGTTTTAAAGATATTCTAATTTGTTGATCATAAAGCACATGTTATACATTTACATAAGTGAGATTCAAGACAAACCTTTAATTATGAGTGTATACAATTACTCTGTCTCTTTCTTGAAAAACGTACCTTATTGCCAATCTCATTTTCTTTTTATGGATTGCATATTAATTGATTTCATCATGAATATGGTAATCGAGCATGATTTTTAAAAGTGTTGAGTCCCGAGAATCACATGAAACCCTAGGAAAGAATCATAGGCCTTCTTTGTTATTTAAACCCTTACCGACCTTAGCCTTACCCATACACATTTCCCTAGTCAACCCCGTTGAGCCCTATTATGGCCCTTCGTTTCATTTCCAAATCCCCTAACCAACTGCACATTGGAGTTTTTACCCTTATATACACCTTTCCTACCTCAATTTGGGATTATTCCTGGTATTTAATGATGTTCGACTTATGTGGAATGCAACCAAGCAATGAGTGCACTAAAGAAAAAAATAGAAAAAAAAAAAGAAAACAAGAAAAATAGAATAAATGGCTCTGTGATGCATGAATTCAATTTCATCGCGTGTATGTAATAAAAGTCTTACTCTCATGAATATCGTGCTTATGGACCTTGAAATCCAATTTTGAAATTGCCCACTTATTTCACAATCCCGAATGTTATTCCCAAGTCCCCTTTGCTCCCATAAAAAGACTTTCGTTTCCAAACCCTAACCAAACCCAAGTTACATGCATGAAAAGTCCTATATGATCCTAGGGTGACGTTGATTCAAAGGTCGAACATTTGCGATAATCTATTAGAGTTCATTTTGCCTCAGTTAATATGCAATATCCTTTCATGAGATTGTATTTTTGACTTTTATATATCGTTTTTCTATTGATGACATATGCGCGGCCTAGTTCCCATTTACAATTAATCCTTATCCCCACATGTCCCATGTGTGGAAGTAGGTCTGAACCGATTCAGACCCCCTAGATGAATCGATTCGGTTTGGTTCAGTGCAACAATTTCCCTTTTGCAAATTGATTTGGGTATAGGACCGAATCGATTCGCCCCTGTTCTTTCGAATTACAAATTTTCCATCCGAGATATGTTGGGGGTTTTAATGCTTTGTTTCCCTTTTGTATATATCAGTTTTTATATTTAGAAAATTTCCAATTTTAGAAACTCTCTCTTATCTATCCTAGGTCAAGTTCATTTATGGTATTTCCTTACATGTAAAGCATTGATTACATTCAATCTAGTTGGTTTTAATGCAAACTTTGTTCAACTACTTCTTCCTTACTTACTTCATTAGCTTTAACTTGCATTTATAGCTATCTCTTGTATTGGTTTGTGTTTAACTATATGACTTGCTTAGTTATGTTATTCTTTTGTATGCTTAGATTAGTTTCTATCATGAGTAGATAGTATTATGGTTGGCGATCATGATCCCACCTTGGATACTTGAACTTCAGATTTAGGATTTGCTTTATAATTTTTCTAATGGAACTTCATGTGTTGGTATTGGAGTGTCCTAGTTTCTTAACTTCCCTTGTCTTGCAAGGGGAGTGTTTGATGCTTTACTACAACCCCAACCAATCCAGCGCCATAGCTAATTAACTCCTAATCGTCCATTGTTGAGTTTGGTCTTTAAATGGTTGATGTTCGGACTTTTTTAGTTATGATAAATTGGAATAAATTTAAACCAAGTTCCATTATCTTCGTAGAGAATCTAAGGTAGGATAATGATCATCAACCCCCATTATCTCTCGTATCTTAATATTTTACCCGCTCTCCTTCAATTTAACGCATGTTAGGATAGCGGTTAACTAATATCACAACTATAATCAACAAATTATCTTTTACATTTTAACTTTGTGACATTTAGAGAGTGTCGTATAAGCTATGTTCGTTCACTTATGAGAGTTTAATCCTTTAGGAATACGATTTTGGGTTTACCCTGATTCTACTTATTGTGAAATATTGTCATTTGAATTACACACTAATTTTAGAGCATCACTAACCCATTGTTGTTCCCATCACCTTGTAAAACCACGCCTGCAGAAGGTAACACAAGATTTTTTCAAATCTCAAATAACAAGAAGAAGAGAAAAAAATTATAATGGTATATAAAAGTTACCTCCATAAGGTATGTGGTCCCCATAAAAGTATTTCTGCGACACCTACTAAAAGCATCCAAAGAAGCATAGAGGGATTCCAGCATAAATATCCCCCAGTAAAATAGGTGAATCTCGGAGATGACCCACGAAAAATAAAAAGAACATAAGGACGATGTCACCACTCCTTTCCACCACAAATCCCCGAGCAAAAGAAAAATAAACAAACGGGTTGCCTGCCTCACCTATCTCCCATCGGTAACATTAATCTGTCTAGCCATTAATGTATCCTTCAACATCGATATCCTGACCAATTACCTAGAAATAATCTGAATAATTCCCTCAAAAATGCACAGTGTCTAGTCCACTAAAATATGTTGATCCTCGCACTTCAACCCCATCAACTGATGCACATCCATAAGAGTTACCGTCATCTATCCCATGTCCAAATAGAACATGTGAGTAGTGTCCTACCACCTCTCACCAAAGTGAACAGTACAGTTGAAGACCATGGCATCTCATCCAATGCCCCCACCGTAGGACCAAACCCTACACCATTTACCAATAACTTCATCGCCTGGGGGATCTTCTCCCACACCTTTCTAATCCCCGTCAAATCCCGAATATGGATGCATGATGAAGAAACATCCACCTACATACAAGTAAAAATCCTTAAATCCTTAACAAAAATAAAATTAAATAAATAATAAAGTCAAAAAATAAGTGCAAACACTCACATAACCGTTCAAATTCTTCACCCTCGAGGAGTGATGATTCCCAGGATCCCTCAGCAAGACACTCTCGTCAGCACGGCCTCAAATCTATCATACACATTCTCACTCCCAAGCACTAGCACCTCCGTATCGCTCCACTCTAAGTTGGTCCAATCATCGGTGGTCATAAAAGGGCCATTAGCCAGCCTTCCATAAGTCCCCTTCGAAGGAAAAACGTCAAAGACTAATTGAGAGAGAGAGAGAGAGAGAATTTCATTTTTTGAAATTGTTTTTTAAAAGTGTGGAAAATGATAAAATTGCCCCTATTTATAAGGAACCATGGGGTATGCCGATTGGAAGTTCCATGGTCATGCCTATCGGTGGTACCCTCTTACCTTCCCCAAGAAGCACATAAGTCGATCTCATATGCCGATAGGCACAACTCTGCCTATGCCTGTCGACAAACTCACTAATTTTTTTCAAAAAATCCAAAAATTGCCCGAAACATCAGTAATAAAATCCCCCCCTAAAAAAAGGTCAAAACCACTAAAGTCCATCAAAATCACAATTTTTTCATACAATCATTCAAAAAATTGTCAATCCCCATCATCGCAATACACTGAATTGGCCTTGACTTTTTGCTATTTAGATCCGCAGAATTGACCTAGGCTCCCAAAATTGGCCTCGACACTTTAAATCAGGTCGGTTTCACTCTTTAGTCCGCAGAATTGACTTAAGCCTATATAATTGTCCTCTACCCTCTAAATTAGGTCACTTTCACTATTTATGCCCACATAATTCACCTAAAGCCGTAGAATTAGCATCGACCCTTTAAATCAGGTCACTTTCACTCTTTAGGTCCCCATAATTGATCTAGACCTACATAATTGACCCCGACCCTCTAAATTAGATCATTTTCACTCTTTAGGTCCACAAGATTGACTTGGTACCATAAAACTTTCCTTAACCCTCTAAATTAGGTCGCTTTCACTCTTTAGATTTGTAAAATTGACCCAGTCCCTCCTTAGGTCTGCAGAACTAATCTAGTCCCGCTGAATTGTCCTCGACTCTCTGAATTAGTCACTTTCACTTTTTAGGTCCTTAAAATTGACCTAGACTCACAAAATTGGTCTCGTCCCTCTGAATTAAGTCGCTTTTTCTCTTTAGGTTTGCATAACTAACCTAGGCCCATGGAATTAGTCTCAACCCTCTGAATGAGGTCGTTTTCACTCTTTAGGTCCACAAAATTGACTTAGGCCCGCAGAATTGGCCTTGACCCACTAATTTAGGTCAGTTTCACTCTTTAGAATCGTAGAATTAACCTAGACTCATAGAATTGGCCTTAACCCTCTTAATAAGGTCATTTTCACTCTTTAGGTTTGTAAAATTGACTTAGGCTCGAAGAGTTAGCCTCGACCCACTGAGTGAGGTAAGTATCACTCGTTAAGAATACATAATTGTCCTAGAGCAAAAAAATTAAGTCTCTTTTGTTAACGAAAATGTTATTTATCCCTAATTGATTAATTAAGTTAGCTTAATTAATGTACATTTTAGTTTAACTTAATATATTGATTTTGATGATTCCAAACATATTGTTTTATAAAGTCATTATATAAATATTTATTATGGGTTTATCCTGTTTATTTTCGACTCAACATACCTCGACTCTACTCAATGACATATCTGAGTAAAGGTATTCATGTGTGGTTGCACATTTGCACTTGACACATTAGACACACATGCATATATCTTGATATATAATTTCTATGGTGTGACTAATTAATTATGAGCCAAAGCATTTTCAAAAAGAAATGTTTTTTTTTGTCTGAAATTTTTTTTTTATATATGTTGGAACTGTTTGTTCGAAGTTCTCAGATATCGGGTTTCGAAAATCTCTCGTTTATCCGTCTTTATCTCTTATACTTTTATATATATATATACATATATATATATATATATATATATATATATATATATATATATATATATATATACATATATACATATATACATATATATATATATATATATATATATATATATATATATATATATATATATATATATATATACATACTTTTACATGTCAATATTTTTATCCATGATATATCCGTTTCAGATCTTGTGTTGTCATCCTTGTGCCATGTGCCAAGAAGTTATATTATATATATATATCTTTTTCCTTGACAGCTTTGGAAGTAAACCCTGAGTTAAGTCCCATCCATGTACTTAGTCATAAAAGTGGAAGTCCTCTTGCACGCCTTGCTGTAAATTATGTGGGATGATTTTTTCTTATGCCACGTACACCTGCTTCGGTAGTAATTGTCTTGGAAAACGCATATATCAGAATTGTAATCTTTCACAGATTTTTTGTTCGATCAGAGTTATTTTCTGATGGCTTAAGATCTAATGAACTGTAGCAATTTATGTACACATCATTCGTGTCATCAGCAAAGACCTGATACATTTCATCTATAATTTTTTATTACTGAGCCTCCCTACTTTTATGGACTGACTTATGACGTTTTGAAAAAGAGAAGCCTTCTTTTAAAGATGTCTATCTAATTTATATATCTGTCCGAATTTCTAATTTAAATATCTGTTCCGAAATGAATATTTAATATCTGAATTTTTCTGTTCCGAAATGAATTTGTTTTGTCCGAAAATAAATTATATCTGTTGGAATTTTCTGTCCGAAACATTTTTTTGGAAAATATCTGTTCGTTTTTTCTATATATATAATTCAGTTCAAAACCTCTTATTTTCTGTCCGACTAGAACTATATATGTTCGAATCGTCCGTACCTCGGCCTATTATGCTTTTTACAGCCTTAGTCCTCTTGTGTCATTAAGATATGACTACTCAAAAAAATGAAGACCAGCTACAACACAAGTCATCTCCATTAAATGCTTTTGGACTCACACTTATTTGATGAGACTTAGGCGATGGCACCTTTGTCTATACTTGGAAAATGTTCCTTGTTTTATCCAATAGCTATATAGAGACCTATTACATGCAGTCCCTCTCATTTTAATGATCCGATATTTTTTTATCTATGCGTATAATATATATCTGAACGAAATTAATTTTTAATCTCGATCAGAATTTTTTTTTACCAAAAAAAAAATCCTTTTATAATTCTGTGAGGAATTTAATTTGATCTGTTCCGAATTTTTTTTATACCTGTATCTGATATGCTTAATAAGCCCCATTTACTATCTTGACAAAAAATTATTGTTTACACATCAGTTATAATTTTTACACATCAGTTCCACATTAATATATCAGTTGGATATTATCTCTTGGACTAATATAGTTTTGCAGAGCCATTTTATTGAGAAGCAAAATAAAGATTTGCAGTTCAATCTTGGAGATTTTTTTTTGTCCTCTCTCATCTCAGAATATCAGTTGCATTTAATGCTCCCTCTGTTCACTATCTCCAAGTTGAAGATGAGCTCAGCTCAAGTTTTCTTCCAACGGCTATTTTCTCTTAGGCTACAAAAGAAGAGATCACATTCAGTTGGAATATAGAAGACACGAAAATATCAAAAAGAGAGCATCCAAAAATTTATTCAGCTCCACATACTCACAGAAAAAAGGGAGAGCAACTAGAATTTATATTCAGCTCATACACTCGTTCAAGAATAGCATTGAAGTTGACACTCAGATTTGAGATAGCAACAAAGTTCTATTTAGTTATTTGTTGAAGAAATTTGAAGAGCTCAAGAATCATTATTCTGCTACAAAAATTTCAAGAAGAAGACTAGTGCCAAAAATCAGATTTATTGTAAAGTCTCACTCAAGAAGAAACTCGGATCAATTTGTATTTTAGAGAGTTTCGACATTCAAACTTTGTACTCAACATTCGGATTTGTTTGAAGCTGGAATTTTAGCTTCGGTTGTACTTGGAGCCGGTATTTGCTTCAAGTGACTGTAAATGGTGGTTTGATCCTACCGTACAAGTGGATCAGGACTAGTGAAGCGCGGGAGACGGAAGCTTGCTCTTGGCGCGTGGACGTAGGCCGGGTTTGGGCCGAACCACGTTAAAAATACGGTGTCATTTATTTTCAGCACTTTTATTTATTTATTTGCTTGTGTGTGATTGGTTATTTTTATTTTAAGCACTTACACTTGCAATTAAATTAATTCTGAAAATTTGATAATTTTTTTTAAGACAGAAATAATTATTTTCGTAATAATAAATTAATTCCATAATATTAATTTTTATTAATTGCGAAAATTATTTATAAATTTATTTGGATCTTATAATCTTGAAATATAACTTGTTTAATTTATTGAGAGTGTTTAATTGTTATTCTTGTGTGAATCACTTTAGATTAAATCCAGAATATAAAATACGAAAATTGCATATTTATTTATTGTGTGTTATAATCTCTGATTTATATTGTTTAAATTTATTGGTAACTTTTATTTAATCATTATTGGTTTAATTATTTAAGATTTATTTAATCTGAAATTTGTATTAAGTGTTTTTAAAATTAAATATTTTCTGAAATTTTAATTTAACCCGAAAAGTTCGTAAAATCTCAATTCACCCCCCCTCTTGAGTATTTTCTGGGCAACATCTTTCACTCTTTAGGTCTGTAGAATTGACTTAGGCCTGCAGAACTGGCCTCAACCCACTGAATCGGGTCTCTTTCACTCTTTAGGTAGGATCGTATAACTAGCCTCGACCCTCTGAATTAGATTGCTTTCACTCTGAATCGGGTCATTTTTACTCTTTAGGTCTGCAGGATTAACCAAGGACCATAGAATTGGCCTTGACCCTCTAAATCAGGTCGCTTTCACTCTTTTGGTCTTTAGAATTGACTTTGACCCACCAAATTGATCACTTCCAACGTCTTAGGCCCACGAGGTTACCCAAAGTCCCCATTAGAGGCCTCGACCCGTTGAATTGGTCGCTTACACTCCTTAGGTCCTCAGAATCAAACCTTTACCTTCAAAAATTGTAACTTTCAATAAATATGTCTATTTTTCGATGACCTTAGCTTATCATATACTCTCCCCCAAGAAAGTAATTTTTTGACACCCCATTCCGGTACCCTTCAAACACCTCCTTAGGTCCCTAACACCATTCCTTTCACCCTAGAACCGCCGATCCTACTCTAGAACCCTGTTAAACTCTTGTACCCAGAGGTTTCTCAATGCACCTTCATAGGGCTTTGAATAACCTTTCTAATGGTCCCAATCGTGCATAATTAGGACCTGCAGTTTTGTATTTTATGCTCATTTTCTCGAAAAAAAATCCATTTTGGACTGCATATAGGCACCCCTGGCCCTTTGCATATCGGCACAGTCGTACTTTACTTTTCCCGTAAGACATGGTCTATGCTAACAAGCAGGCCTACCCTATGTCAATCGGTAGACCCCCTAACCCCAAAACTTTCCTATTTAAAGAGACCATGACCTCATTCTCATGGACCCCTTCTCGAAATCTAAAGAGATCTTACCTCAAAATCAGTGCGTCTCCTTCTAAAAGCAACATTTTTCAAACATTATCTCCATATTTACTTACATAAACTTTTCCCCATCATTTTTATTTATTTTCACTACCACTTCATCGCCATTAAAAAAATATCCTACATCATTTAAAAAAATCAGGAGCAAAACTTCATAGAAAATGTAACTCTATCCTTTTCAAGATCATATAACTAGTGTCATTTCTCGCACTTTATTAGTTTTTCAATATCTTTCACTTTAGTTTCACTTTCTCACCATTAATAATCATCTTTTTTATTATCAATAAACATAAAAAAATAGTTTTATAATTCCAATAAAATGGAATAATATAATTTAGTCCGTAAACCCCGAATTGGAATTTTACTTCCCCTTTCCAACACTTTCTCCACTTTTGCACATTTTTCAACAAACTAAAAATAAGAAAATTCTACTTTTGGGTTCATGGGTTAAATCCCACTCTTGTTTATTTTCAAACGACATGGACTTTGATGCCATTTTTTACTACGTATGCATCTCAAGTTTCCCTCGAGATTCGTGTCCTCTTTTCTTTTTTTTCACATTTTTCATTCTCAATTTTATTTGAATAATATGTACATATTTATACGCACATATATATACACTAGTTCATATGTCCTTAACAACCCCTTCAGACATGCATATTCATTTGTTCATAGTGAATCATAACCCGCTGTGTTTCTTACATTATATTCTATTTTATATTTTTATTATCTTTTGTTTTCTCAATCCCGTCATACATGGATATATATTTCCTCATAGTGGATTATGATTCGATGTATTGCATATAGCATAGCCTTTTCTCTTCATTATATTTTTAGCGGCCCCGTCAAACATTGGTATCCTATTATTTGCGATGGATAGTGATCCGGTGTGGTGCTCACATTTTGGCAACCTTTTAGATTACCTTATTTCATTTCATTAATACTCGTCATAATGACTCATCTCCGTCATTTCCATGATGTGGGTATGATAATTTTTTTCTTACCTATTTCACTCTACACACGTTATACACATAAATTACATTTTGGAGAAAAGGGATAATATTTTTGTAGCCCGTAAGAGATCAAAATGGTAGGATGGGTTCCTAAAACCTTCCCATTCTGTAACTTAGTCCCCAGACCCGAAATCTATTTGGTTTCGAATGCATCAGTTGTCTTGCGATGCCTTTCTTCAGGGACGGTTATATCTTTTACTTATATTAAGAAAAATAGGTTGGTGACTCTATGCTTTATAGTCTTCCGTGGAAGCTCGCAAAAACCGTGCAAGTAGTGAAAATGGGAGTTCTTTTCCTTAGACACATTTTTCGTGAGCTAGCGACCTATTCTTCCTTCGAGCTGAAGCCAAATAATATTTTCCCCATTTTAAAATATGCAATATTCGTTCCCTTGGAAATGAATTCACTTCTTTCATTCCCCACCACCCATGGAAAGGCCTTCCTTCTCAGATAAAGGGATTCCTATTCAACGGACTCTACATCTGATGGTGAGGCCTATGATGTTCCGAAAAGAGTGACTAGTAGTACCATGATGAAAACAACTTGACGAATGCCAGAAAGAAATGTCCCGAGGGCAGGGTCGCCACATCATTGCTCAGGGTCTATCTGTGAATGGGTTAGGGAGATAAGTGGAGGCATTACCCTTGGCAACAAGGACAAAAGGAAAGTCGTCCTTATCTTGGGGGAATGATGAGAAGTGGGAAGGATGAGAAGTAGGGTTCCCTTACATATTTTTTTGGCCTTTTCAGGATCTCTTGATTTATCTCTCTCCTTATGATCATTTTTAATGACCAACCATGCTCATTTTTGGGTTCCTAGTATCTTAGGGTGAGGGTTGATATTTTTTTAGGTTGGCCTTCAACGCCAACAGGTCAACCTTGGGAGTGCTTCACTGACCATACATGTTTTCTTCGTTGTTGGAGTCAAGAAGATTGACCATTTCATGGGACTTTGAAAATGTATAGAAGTGTTTCTTGGCTTAATCAATGTCAAAATATTTTATGTTTGGGATATGTAGGAGGTTTTATTTTCGTCCGTGAACATACCCTTGACATTTTTTTAGTGTGTAGATGCTTGAGTTTCATACATCCCTCTATTTGTTTGGGTTCCTTATCGCTTCATCGACTCAAAGACTTCAATGGATTATCGGGCCTTCTCATATATTGTATATAACCTTCGATACATTTTAGGATGACCTATCCATGGAAATGTATTTTTTCATATTTCTTCCAATTATTCTTATCCTTATAAGTTATATTTTGAGAACTCATGCAAACGATGCCCTTTGGTTCAGATATTTTTACATGATTTTGTATTCTTCTCAAAAGAATTATCATGAGGATAAATTGGCAGCATGTGCATGGTTATGACCAGTAGGTTCATGATGGTACTTTTTACGGTCGTGTGCACGCATTTGGATCGAAGCGGGAAATTTAATTTTTTCTCTATAAAAAACATTTTTTTTCCATTTTTGAATAGAACTCTTACTTCCATTTATAAAATGTATATATATATATATATATATATATATATATATATATATATAAGATCTTATCTTTCACCCTCTAGAAGTCATAGATGAGATTTGATTTTACCTCACTTTGATTTTAACATATTGTGAGAGATTTTTGATTGATTCATCAAAATGGCCTTAGAAAACCTACCCTTCATAAGTTTCCAACGAAAGGAAGATATGAAGAATTAAAGTGGATTTCTCCAAATTGGGTGTTTTAAAGCTAATAAAAGTGTAAGAGGAGCTTGGTTGAGAGACGCTAGATCGGGTGGAAATTAAAGAATTAGTGGATTACAAGAGCTTGTAACTGGGAACTCAAGCTAGGTAAATGGATGATCTCTTGTAAAAGTCTTCATGTGGAGTGGATTATTTGTAGAGTCCCGAGGGTTTTTACTCTAGGTTGGTCTTTTCCTCATAAATATTGATGTTGTGCCTATTCTTGCATTTAATTTTATTCACAGCACATAACCTCACATAATCTTACATAGACAATTGATTTACATTGCTAGATATTTATACCTCACGTCATTTCAATTGTAATAACAAATATGCTTAGATCTCACTCAATCATAAATTAACTTAAATTTGGATCTAGGTGTAGATTTATCATCTGGATTAGTCGTAATTGAACTGAAAAGCTTTAGAAATGAAATTGAATGACTTCATAACACTTTTCTAAAATAAAAATTGAATCTAATATTTTTAGGATAAGTGTTGAAAATTTTTCTAAGTGTGAGTTTGAATTACAAGGTTTTTAAATAAGAAAATTTTAAATTGGCCATTAATTATTAGTTTGTCCTCTTCATCCCCCACTTAGGAAATTAGAATGATGATTGTCTCGTTTTTAAATTAGTATCGAAGCAAGATTGTTCTTTTTGTGCTTAACATCGTGAGTTAGATCATTGTGTACTAGTTTGTGCTAGTTTGTTATTGTGACTTACTTGCATTTTACTTGTGCTAGTTTTACTTGAGTGACTAGTTGTTAATTATCTTTGAAGTAATTATAGGTGATAGAATGTTATAAATGGATATGTATTTCCTCATAGTGGATTATTATTCTATGTATTGCATATAGCATAGCCTTTTCTCTTCATTATATGTTTAGCATCCCCGTCAAACATTGGTATTCTATTATTTGCAATGGATAGTGATCCGGTGTGGTGCTCACATTTCGGCAACCTTTTAGATTACCTTATTTCATTTCACTTATACTCGTCAGAATGACTCATCTCCATCATTTCCATGATGTGGGTATGATAATTTTTTCTTACCTATTTCACTCTACACACGTTATACACATAAATTACATTTTGGAGAAAAGGGATAATATTTTTGTAGCCCGTAAGAGATCGAAATGGTAGGATGGGTTCCTAACACCTTCCTATTCTGTAACTTAGTCCCCAGACCCGAAATCTATTTGGTTTCGAATGCATCAGTTTGTCTTGTGATGCCTTTCTTCGGGAACGGCTATATCTTTTACTTATATTAAGAAAAATATGTTGGTGACTCTATTCTTTATAGTCTTTCGTCGAAGCTCGCAAATACCGTGCGAGTAGTGAAAATGGGATTTCTCTTCCTTGACCACATTCTTCGTGAGATAGGGACCTTTTATTCCTTTGAGGTGAAGCCAGATCATATTTTCCCCATTTTAAAATATGTGATATTCATTCCCTTGGAAATGAATTCACTTCTTTCATTCCCCACCACCCATGGAAAGTCCTTCCTTCTCAGATTAAGGGATTCCTATTCAACGGATTCGACATCTGATGGTGAGGCCTGTGATGTTCCGAAAAGAGTGAGTAGTAGTACCACGATGAAAATGACTTGATGAATGCCAGGAAGAAATGTCCCGAGGGCAGGGTCGCCACATCATTGCTCAGGGTCTATCTGTGAATGGGTTAGGGAGATAAGTGGAGGCATTACCCTTGGCAACAAGGACAAAAGGAAAGTCGTCCTTATCTTGTGGGAAGGATGAGAAGCAAGGTTTCCTTACATATTTTTTTGGCCTTTTCACGATCTCTTCATTTATCTATCTCCTTATGATCATTTTTAATGACCAACCATGCTCATTTTTGGGTTCCTAGTATCTTAGGGTGAGGGTTGATATTTTTTTAGGTTGGCCTTTAAGGCCAACAGGTCAACCTTGGGAGTGCTTCACTAACCATACATGTTTTCTTCTTTGTTTGAGTCAAGAAGATTAACCATTTCATGGGACTTTGAAAATGTATAGAAGTGTTTCTTGGCTTATTCCATGTCAAAATATTTTATGTTTTGGATATATAGGAGGTTTCATTTTCGTCCGTGAACATACCCTTGACATTTTTTTAGTGTGTAGATGCTTGAGTTTCATACATCCCTCTATTTTTTTCGGTTCCCTATCGCTTCATCGACTCAAAGACTTCAATGGATTATCGGGCCTTCTCATATATTGTATATAACCTTCGATACATTTTCGGATGACTATCTATGGAAACGTATTTTTTCACACTTCTTCCAATTATTCTTATCCTTATAAGTTATATTTTGAGAACTCATGCAAACGATGCCCTTTGGTTCAGATATTTTTACACGATTTTTTATTCTTCTCAAAAGAATGATCATGAGGATAAATTGGCACCATGTGCATGGATATGACCAGTAGGTTCATGATCGGTAATTTTTACGGTCGTGTACATGCATTTGGATCGAAGCGGGAAATTTTATTTTTTCTCAATAAAAAACATTTTTTTTTCCATTTTGGAATAGATCTCTTACTTCCTTTTATAAAATGAATATATATATATAAGATCTTATCTTTCACCCTCTAGAAGTCGTAGATGAGATTTGATTTTACCTCACTTTGATTTTAACATATTGTGAGAGATTTTTGATTGATTCATCAAAATGGCCTTAGAAAACCTACCCTTCATAAGTTTCCAACGAAAGGAAGATATGAAGAATTAAATTGAATTTCTCCAAATTGGATGTTTTAAAGCTAATAAAAGTGTAAGAGGAGCTTGGTTGAGAGACGCTAGATCGGGTGGAGTTTAAAGAATTAGTGGATTACAAGAGCTTGTAACTGGGAACTCAAGCTAGGTAAATGGATGATCTCTTGTAAAAGTCTTCATGTGGAGTGGATTATTTGTAGAGTCCCGAGGGTTTTTACCCTAGGTTGGTCTTTTCCTCATAAATATTGATGTTGTTCTTATTCTTGCATTTAATTTTATTCACAGCACATAACCTCACATAATCTTACATAGACAATTGATTTACATTGCTAGATATTTATACCTCACATCATTTCAATTGTAATAACAAATATGCTTAGATCTCACTCAATCATAAATTAACTTAAATTTAGATCTAGGTGTAGATTTATCATCTGGATTAGTCGCAATTGAACTGAAAGGCTTTAGAAATGAAATTGAATGACTTCATAACACTTTTCTAAAACAAAAAATGAATCTAATATTTTTAGGATAAGTGTTGAAAATTTATCTAAGTGTGAGTTTGAATTACAAGGTTTTTAAATAAGAAAATTTTAAATTGGCCATTAATTATAAGTTTGTCCTCTTCATCCCCCACTTAGGAAATTAGCATGATGTATTGTCGCGTTTTTAAATTAGTATCGAAGCAAGATTGTTTTTTTTGTGCTTAACATCGTGAGTTAGATCATTGTGTACTAGTTTGTGATAGTTTGTTATTGTGACTTACTTGCATTTTACTTGTGCTAGTTTTACTTGAGTGACTAGTTGTTAATTATCTTTGAAGTAATTATAGGTGATAGAATGTTATAAATGGATATCTATTTCCTCATAGTGGATTATTATTCTATGTATTGCATATAGCATAGCCTTTTCTCTTCATTATATTTTTAGCATCCCCGTCAAACATTGGTATTCTATTATTTGCAATGGATAGTGATCCGGTGTGGTGCTCACATTTCGGCAACCTTTTAGATTACCTTATTTCATTTCATTTATACTCGTCAGAATGACTCATCTCCATCATTTCCATGATGTGGGTATGATAATTTTTTCTTACCTATTTCACTCTACACACGTTATACACATAAATTACATTTTGGAGAAAAGGGATAATATTTTTGTAGCCCGTAAGAGATCGAAATGGTAGGATGGGTTCCTAACACCTTCCCATTCTGTAACTTAGTCCCCAGACCCGAAATCTATTTGGTTTCAAATGCAACAGTTTGTCTTGTGATGCCTTTCTTCGGGGACGGCTATATCTTTTACTTATATTAAGAAAAATATGTTGCTGACCCTATTCTTTATAGTCTTTCGTCGAAGCTCGCAAATACCGTGCGAGTAGTGAAAATGGGATTTCTCTTCCTTGACCACATTCTTCGTAGGATAGCGACCTTTTATTCCTTTGAGGTGAAGCCAGATCATATTTTCCCCATTTTAAAATATGCGATATTCGTTCGCTTGGAAATGAATTCACTTCTTTCATTCTCCACCACCCATGGAAAGGCCTTCCTTCTCAGATTAAGGGATTCCTATTCAACGGATTCGACATCTGATGGTGAGGCTTGTGATGTTCCGAAAAGAGTGACTAGTAGTACCACGATGAAAATGACTTGACGAAAGCCAGAAAGAAATGTCCCGAGGGCAGGGTCGCCACATCATTGCTCAGGGTCTATCTGTGAATGGGTTAGGGAGATAAGTGGAGGCATTACCCTTGGCAACAAGGACAAAAGGAAAGTCGTCCTTATCTTGTGGGAAGGATGAGAAGCAGGGTTTCCTTACATATTTTTTTGGCCTTTTCAGGATCTCTTGATTTATCTCTCTCCTTATAATCATTTTTAATGACCAACCATGCTCATTTTTGGGTTCCTAGTATCTTAGGGTGAGGGTTGATATTTGTTTAGGTTGGCCTTCAACACCAACAGGTCAACCTTGGGAGTGCTTCACTGACCATACATGTTTTCTTCTTTGTTTGATTCAAGAAGATTGACCATTTCATGGGACTTTGAAAATGTATAGAAGTGTTTCTTGGCTTATTCCATGTCAAAATATTTTATGTTTTGGATATATAGGAGGTTTTATTTTGTCCGTGAACATACCCTTGACATTTTTTTAGTGTGTAGATGCTTGAGTTTCATACATCCCTCTATTTTTTGGGGCTCCTTATCGCTTCATCGACTCAAAGACTTCAATGGATTATCGGGCCTTCTCATATATTGTATATAACCTTCGATACATTTTCGGATGACCTATCTATGGAAACGTATTTTTTCACACTTCTTCCAATTATTCTTATCCTTATAAGTTATATTTTGAGAACTCATGCAAACGATGCCCTTTGGTTCAGATATTTTTACACGATTTTTTATTCTTCTCAAAAGAATGATCATGAGGATAAATTGGCACCATGTGCATGGATATGACCAGTAGGTTCATGATCGGTAATTTTTACGGTCGTGTGCATGCATTTGGATCGAAGCGGGAAATTTTATTTTTTCTCTATAAAAAACATTTTTTTTCCATTTTGGAATAGAACTCTTACTTCCAATTATAAAATGCATATATATATATTTATATAAGATCTTATCTTTCACCCTCTAGAAGTCGTAGATGAGATTTGATTTTACCTCACTTTGATTTTAACATATTGTGAGAGATTTTTTATTGATTCATCAAAATGGCCTTAGAAAACCTACCCTTCATAAGTTTGCAACGAAAGGAAGATATGAAGAATTAAAGTGAATTTCTCCAAATTGGATGTTTTAAAGCTAATAAAAGTGTAAGAGGAGCTTAGTTGAGAGACGCTAGATCGGGTGGAGTTTAAAGAATTAGTGAATTACAAGAGCTTGTAACTGGGAACTCAAGCTAGGTAAATGGATGATCTTTTGTAAAAGTCTTCATGTGGAGTGGATTATTTGTAGAGTCCCGAGGGTTTTTACCCTAGGTTGGTCTTTTCCTCATAAATATTGATGTTGTTCCTATTCTTTCATTTAATTTTATTCACAGCACATAACCTCACATAATCTTACCTAGACAATTGATTTACATTGCTAGATATTTATACCTCACATCATTTCAATTGTAATAACAAATATGGTTAGATCTCACTCAATAATAAATTAACTTAAATTTAGATCTAGGTGTAGATTTATCATCTGGATTAGTCGCAATTGAACTGAAAGGCTTTAGAAATTAAATTGAATGACTTCATAACACTTTTCTAAAACAAAAATTGAATCTAATATTTTTAGGATAAGTGTTGAAAATTTTTCTAAGTGTGAGTTTGAATTACAAGGTTTTTAAATAAGAAAATTTTAAATTGGCCATTAATTATAAGTTTTTCCTCTTCATCCCCCACTTAGGAAATTAGCATGATGTATCGTCACGTTTTTAAATTAGTATCGAAGGAAGATTGTTCTTTTTGTGCTTAACATCGTGAGTTAGATCATTGTGTACTAGTTTGTGCTAGTTTGTTATTGTGACTTACTTGCATTTTACTTGTGCTAGTTTTACTTGAGTGACTAGTTGTTAATTATCTTTGAAGTAATTATAGGTGATAGAATGTTATAAATGGATATCTATTTCCTCATAGTGGATTATTATTCTATGTATTGCATATAGCATAGCCTTTTCTCTTCATTATATTTTTAGCATCCCCGTCAAACATTGGTATTCTATTATTTGCAATGGATAGTGATCCGGTGTGGTGCTCACATTTCGGCAACCTTTTAGATTACCTTATTTCATTTCACTTATACTCGTCAGAATGACTCATCTCCATCATTTCCATGATGTGGGTATGATAATTTTTTCTTACCTATTTCACTCTACACACGTTATACACATAAATTACATTTTGGAGAAAAGGGATAATATTTTTGTAGCCCGTAGGAGATCGAAATGGTAGGATGGGTTCCTAACACCTTCCCATTCTGTAACTTAGTCCCCAGACCCGAAATCTATTTGGTTTCGAATGCATCAGTTTGTCTTGTGATGCCTTTCTTCGGGGAAGGCTATATCTTTTACTTATATTAAGAAAAATATGTTGGTGACCCTATTCTTTATAGTCTTTCGTCGAAGCTCGCAAATACCGTGCGAGTAGTGAAAATGGGATTTCTCTTCCTTGACCACATTCTTCGTGAGATAGCGACCTTTTATTCCTTTGAGGTGAAGCCATATCATATTTTCCCCCTTTCAAAATATGCGATATCCGTTCCCTTGGAAATGAATTCACTTCTTTCATTCCCCACCACCCATGGAAATGCCTTCCTTCTCAGATTAATGGATTCCTATTCAACGGATTCGACATCTGATGGTGAGGCCTGTGATGTTCCGAAAAGAGTGAGTAGTAGTACCACGATGAAAATGACTTGACGAATGCCAGAAAGAAATGTCCCGAGGGGAGGGTCGCCACATCATTGCTCAGGGTCTAGCTGTTAATGGGTTAGGTAGATAAGTGGAGGCATTACCCTTGGCAACAAGGACAAAAGGAAAGTCCTCCTTATCTTGGGGGAAGGATGAGAAGCAGGGTTTCCTTACATATTTTTTTGGCCTTTTCAGGATCTCTCTATTTATTTCTCTCCTTATGATCATTTTTAATGACCAACCATGCTCATTTTTGGGTTCCTAGTATCTTAGGGTGAGGGTTGATATTTTTTTAGGTTGGCCTTCAACGCCAACAGGTCAACCTTGGGAGTGCTTCACTGACCATACATGTTTTCTTCTTTGTTTGAGTCAAGAAGATTGACCATTTCATGGGACTTTGAAAATGTATAGAAGTGTTTCTTGGCTTATTCCATGTCAAAATATTTTATGTTTTGGATATATAGGAGGTTTCATTTTCGTCCGTGAACATACCCTTGACATTTTTTTAGTGTGTAGATGCTTGAGTTTCATACATCCCTCTATTTTTTTGGGTTCCTTATCGCTTTATCAACTCAAAGACTTCAATGGATTATCGGGCCTTCTCATATATTGTATATAACCTTCGATACATTTTCGGATGACCTATCTATGGAAACGTATTTTTTCACACTTCTTCCAATTATTCTTATCCTTATAAGTTATATTTTGAGAACTCATGCAAACGATGCCCTTTGGTTCAGATATTTTTACATGATTTTTTATTCTTCTCAAAAGAATGATCATGAGGATAAATTGGCACCATGTGCATGGATATGACCAGTAGGTTCATGATCGGTAATTTTTACGGTCGTGTGCATGCATTTGGATCGAAGCGGGAAATTTTATTTTTTCTCTATAAAAAACATTTTTTTTCAATTTTGGAATAGAACTCTTACTTCCTTTTATAAAATGCATATATATATATATATAAGATCTTATCTTTCACCCTCTAGAAGTCGTAGATGAGATTTGATTTTACCTCACTTTGATTCTAACATATTGTGAGAGATTTTTGATTGATTCATCAAAATGGCCTTAGAAAACCTACCCTTCATAAGTTTCCAACGAAAGGAAGATATGAAGAATTAAAGTGAATTTCTCCAAATTGGATGTTTTAAAGCTAATAAAAGTGTAAGAGGAGCTTGGTTGAGAGACGCTAGATCGGGTGGAGTTTAAAGAATTAGTGGATTACAAGAGCTTGTAACTGGGAACTCAAGCTAGGTAAATGGATGATCTCTTGTAAAAGTCTTCATGTGGAGTGGATTATTTGTAGAGTCCCGAGGGTTTTTACCCTAGGTTGGTCTTTTCCTCATAAATATTGATGTTGTTCCTATTCTTGCTTTTAATTTTATTCACAGCACATAACCTCACATAATCTTACATAGACAATTGATTTACATTGCTAGATATTTATAACTCACATCATTTCAATTGTAATAACAAATATAGTTAGATCACACTCAATCATAAATTAACTTATATTTAGATCTAGGTGTAGATTTATCATCTGGATTAGTCGCAATTGAACTGAAAGGCTTTAGAAATGAAATTGAATGACTTCATAACACTTTTCTAAAACAAAAATTGAATCTAATATTTTTAGGATAAGTGTTGAAAATTTTTCTAAGTGTGAGTTTGAATTACAAGGTTTTTAAATAAGAAAATTTTAAATTGGCCATTAATTATAAGTTTTCCCTCTTCATCCCCCACTTAGGAAATTAGCATGATGTATTATCGCGTTTTTAAATTAGTATCGAAGAAAGATTGTTCTTTTTGTGCTTAACATCGTGAGTTAGATCATTGTGTACTAGTTTGTGCTAGTTTGTTATTGTGACTTACTTGCATTTTACTTGTGCTAGTTTTACTTGAGTGACTAGTTGTTAATTATCTTTGAAGTAATTATAGGTGATAGAATGTTATAAATGGATATCTATTTCCTCATAGTGGATTATTATTCTATGTATTGCATATAGCATAGCCTTTTCTCTTCATTATATTCTTAGCATCCCCGTCAAACATTGGTATTCTATTATTTGCGATGGATAGTGATCCGGTGTGGTGCTCACATTTCGGTAACCTTTTAGATTACCTTATTTCATTTCACTTATACTCGTCAGAATGACTCATCTCCATCATTTCCATGATGTGGGTATGATAATTTTTTCTTACCTATTTCACTCTACACACGTTATACACATAAATTACATTTTGGAGAAAAGGGATAATATTTTTGTAGCCCGTAAGAGATCGAAATGGTAGGACGGGTTCCTATCACCTTCCCATTCTGTAACTTAGTCCCCAGACCCGAAATCTAATTGGTTTCAAATGCATCAGTTTGTCTTGTGATGCCTTTCTTCGGGGACGGCTATATCTTTTACTTATATTAAGAAAAATATGTTGGTGACCTTATTCTTTATAGTCTTTCGTCGAAGCTCGCAAATGCCGTGCAAGTAGTGAAAATGGGATTTCTCTTCCTTGACCACATTCTTCGTGAGATAGCGACCTTTTATTCCTTTGAGGTGAAGCCAGATCATATTTTCCCCATTTTAAAATATGTGATATTCGTTCCCTTGGAAATGAATTCACTTCTTTCATTCCCCACCACCCAAGGAAAGGCCTTCCTTCTCAGATTAAGGGATTCCTATTCAACGGATTCGACATCTGATGGTGAGACCTGTGATGTTCCGAAAAGAGTGACTAGTAGTACCACGATGAGAATGACTTGACGAATGCCAGAAAGAAATGTCCCGAGGGGAGGGTCGCCACATCATTGCTCAGGGTCTATCTGTGAATGGGTTAGGGATATAAGTGGAGGCATTACCCTTGGCAACAAGGACAAAAGGAAAGTCGTCCTTATCTTGTTGGAAGGATGAGAAGCAGGGTTTCCTTACATATTTTTTTGGCCTTTTTAGGATCTCTTGATTTATCTATCTCCTTATGATCATTTTTAATGACCAACCATGCTCATTTTTGGGTTCCTAGTTTCTTAGGTTGAGGGTTGATATTTTTTTACCTTGGCCTTCAACGCCAACAGGTCAACCTTGGGAGTACTTCACTGACCATACATTTTTTCTTCTTTGTTTGAGTCAAGAAGATTGACCATTTCATGGGACTTTGAAAATGTATATAAGTGTTTCTTGGCTTATTCCATGTCAAAATATTTTATGTTTTGGATATATAGGAGGTTTTATTTTCGTCCGTGAACATACCCTTGACATTTTTTTAGTGTGTAGATGCTTGAGTTTCATACATCCCTCTATTTTTTTGGGTTCCTTATCGCTTCATCGACTCAAAGACTTTAATGGATTATCGGGCCTTCTCATATATTGTATATAACCTTCGATACATTTTCGGATGACCTATCTATGGAAACGTATATCTTCACACTTCTTTTAATTATTCTTATCCTTATAAGTTATATTTTGAGAACTCATGCAAACGATGCCCTTTGGTTCAGATATTTTTACACGATTTTTTATTCTTCTCAAAAGAATGATCATGAGGATAAATTGGCACCATGTGCATGGATATGACCAGTAGGTTCATGATCGGTAATTTTTACGGTCGTGTGCATGCGTTTGGATCGAAGCGGGAAATTTTATTTTTTCTCTATAAAAACATTTTTTTTTCATTTTGGAATAGAACTTTTACTTCCTTTTATAAAATGTATATATATATATATATAAGATCTTATCTTTCACCCTCTAGAAGTCGTAGATGAGATTTGATTTTACCTCACTTTGATTTTAACATATTGTGAGAGATTTTTGATTGATTCATCAAAATGGCCTTAGAAAACCTCCCCTTCATAAGTTTCCAACGAAAGGAAGATATGAAGAATTAAAGTGGATTTCTCCAAATTGGATGTTTTAAAGCTAATAAAAGTGTAAGAGGAGCTTGGTTGAGAGACGCTAGATCGGGTGGAGTTTAAAGAATTAGTGGATTACAAGAGCTTGTAACTGGGAACTCAAGCTAGGTAAATGGATGATCTCTTGTAAAAGTCTTCATGTGGAGTCGATTATTTGTAGAGTCCCGAGGGTTTTTACCCTAGGTTGGTCTTTTCCTCATAAATATTGATGTTGTTCCTATTCTTGGTTTTAATTTTATTCACAGCACATAACCTCACATAATCTTACATAGACAATTGATTTACATTGCTAGATATTTATACCTCACATCATTTCAATTGTAATAACAAATATGGTTAGATCTCACTCAATCATAAATTAACTTAAATTTAGAACTAGGTTTAAATTTATCATGTGGATTAGTCGCAATTGAACTGAAAGGCTTTAGAAATGAAATTGAATGACTTCATAACACTTTTCTAAAACAAAAATTGAATCTAATATTTTTAGGATAAGTGTTGAAAATTTTTCTAAGTGTGAGTTTGAATTACAAGGTTTTTAAATAAGAAAATTTTAATTTGGCCATTAATTATAAGTTTGTCCTCTTCATCCCCCACTTAGGAAATTAGCATGATGTATTGTCGCGTTTTTAAATTAGTATCGAAGCAAGATTGTTCTTTTTGTGCTTAACATCGTGAGTTAGATCATTGTGTACTAGTTTGTGCTAGTTTGTTATTGTGACTTACTTGCATTTTACTTGTGCTAGTTTTACTTGAGTGACTAGTTGTTAATTATCTTTGAAGTAATTATAGGTGATAGAATGTTATAAATGGATATCTATTTCCTCATAGTGGATTATTATTCTATGTATTGCATATAGCATAGCCTTTTCTCTTCATTATATTTTTAGCATCCCCGTCAAACATTGGTATTCTATTATTTGCGATGGATAGTGATCCGGTGTGGTGCTCACATTTCGGCAACCTTTTAGATTACCTTATTTCATTTCATTTATACTCGTCAGAATGACTCATCTCCATCATTTCCGTGATGTGGGTATGATAATTTTTTTCTTACCTATTTCACTCTACACACGTTATACACATAAATTAAGAAAAAACGGTTATATCTTTTACTTATATTAAGAAAAATAGGTTGGTGACTCTATGCTTTATAGTCTTCCGTGGAAGCTCGCAAATACCGTGCAAGTAGTGAAAATGGGAGTTCTTTTCCTTAGCCACATTTTTCGTGAGCTAGCGAGCTTTTCTTCCTTCGAGGTGAAGCCAAATAATATTTTCCCCATTTTAAAATACCAAGACGGCCACATCATCTCTCAGGGTTTATCCCTGAATGGGTTAGGGAGATAAGTGGAGGCATTGCCCTTAGCAGCAAGGACAAAAGGAAAGTCTTCCTTGTCTTGGAGGAAGGTTGAAGAGGAGGGTTTCCTTCCTTATTTTTTTTTGCCTTTTCAGGCTCTCTTGATTCCTTATGATCATTTTTAATGACCAGCCATGTTCATTTTTGGGTTCCTGGTATCTTAGGGTGAGGGTTGATATTTTCTTAGGTTGGCCTTCAACACCAACAAGTCAACCTTGGGAATGAGTCACTAACCATACATGTTTTCATCTTTGTTCGAGTCTGGAAGATTGACCATTTCATGGGACTTTGAAAATGTATAGAAGTGTTTCTTAGATTATTCCATGTAAAAATATATTTTTATATATATAGGAGGTTTTATTTCCGTCCGGGAACATACCCTTGACATTCTTTTTGTCTCTAGATGCCTGAGTTTCATACATCCCTCTATCCTTCTTGGGATCCATTATTGCTTCGTCGACTTAGATACTCCAATGGATTATCGGGACTTTTCATATATGGTATATAACCTTTGATACGTTTTAGGATGACCTATCTATGCCCACATATTTTTTCACATTTCTTCACTTGTTCTTATCCTTAGAAATTATATTTTTAGAACGCTTGCAAACGATGCCATTTGGTTCAGAGATTTTTACACGATTTTGTATTCTTCTCAAAACCATGCCCACGAGGATAAATTGGCACCATGTGCGTGGATATGACCAGTAGGTTCTTGATCGATCATTTTTATGGTCGTGCACATAGACTTTGCTGGAAGCGGGAAATTTAATTTTTTCTCTATAAAAAACATTTTGTTTCCATTTTTGAATTATAACTCTTACTTACAGTTGTAATATATATATATATATATATATATATATATATATATATATATATATATATATATATTCGATTGATTCATTAAAACGGCCTTAGAAAATCTACCGTTCATTTGTTTCCAACGAGACGAAGATATGAAGAATTGGTGTTGATTTCTCTAAATTGGATGTTTTAAAACTAATAAAAGTGTAAAAGGTTTGGAGGAGCTTGGTTGAGAGTTGCTACAACGGGTGGAATTTAAAGGATTGGTGGATTACAAGAGCTTGTAACTGGGAACTCAAGCTAGGTAAATGGATGATCTTTTGTAAAAGTCTTGATGTGGAGTGGATTATTTGTATAAAGCCCCGAGGTTTTTTTCCTTAGGTGGGTCTTTTTCTCGTAAGTCTTGATGTTGTGCCTATTCTTGCATTTAGTTTTATTCACAACACATAACCCCATATAATCTTAAATATACAATTGATTTATGTTGCTAGATATTTATATCTCACATTATTTCAATTGAAATAAATAAATATGGTTAGATCTCGGTAAAAATATGTGCGTGATACTGATTAAACCAAATTCGCAAATTTCCAAGTTAACCTTATTTAATCGGTGTCAATTTTTGAACAAAATTAATTCAGCCCCTAAACATATAACTACATGTGGATAAATGAAACCAACATAAATAATTGTGGACACGCAGATTTCATGAAAAAAAAACTTTCGGGTAAAACCTTTTATTTCACTATAAACTATAAATCGCAACTTACACGGATTACAATGAAATCTGCAATGGATTAATGCGCAAAAAACTTACAAGACCGCGTAGTTCTGAATCAGCAAGGAGAACCCTCAAGTCGTCTCGTTGATCGCAGCCATAGTCATCAGCCCAGTACCTCCCTCAAGTGGCACCTAGTCAGCTATGGAGTGCCTCTCCACAAGGTGTATGCAAATAAATACAAAACTATCTAGAGTTCTAAAATGATTCACAAGAACAATATTCTAGGATGCTTTGTTATGAATTAAATATTTTAACACACAAAACTTGAAGAACTTTTGCCTAGAATTTGGCATTGCATTTTCGTCAAAAGTCTTGAGAAAAGTGATCCACAAACAGGTATTTATAAGAATAAAAAAAATTTAAGGCGGTGGGGTCGTTTGAACGACATTGCATCTCGTTCGAACGAAACGGCATTGTCATTTGAACGACTTACTCCTGTCGCTCAAACTACTTGCTCCTTTCGCTTTAACGACTTGCTCAAAAAAAATGTTTTTAAAACTTCGCCTACAAGTCTTAGAAAAAATTGTTTTCGAAAAGTCAAAACCATGTTCGTCTTTTTGATAAAAAAATAAACATCCCAAATATAACTCTATGAATTAATTCAAACTCTAAATCATTTTATACCTTTTGGGATGCCGAGAAGTCTTCAAACTTGGAGATAATTGCGTTTGGTTTGTCTTGACATTGCGTGACGACTTCTAATGGTATACGCCAAACTAGCCTAATGTTATTCTATGAGCAATCCTAGAAAAATTGTTCTTACAAATCTCCCCCTTTGTCTATGCCGGTACAAAACAAATAAAATATATGAACACCAAATTAAATTTAAAATCTCCTATTACTAATACGAAGATACTATTACCTTTCCCAGCCCTAGAAAAATGGAATGGCATAAGTTTCTTCCTCTTCAAAAACTTTACCTTCGATTTTCCAAACTTGTCTTCATCCGTGTGTTTGAGCATTCCGTAATTAGGTATCTACACACATGAGACAACAACCATATACCTTCGTAACGCATCGAGTTAGATATGAGATAACCATAAATCAAAATATCAACGAGATAAGTATTAATGAGATAGACATAAATCATATCAAATCAAATCAAGTCTTCCCCATAATACAAATTCTAAACTCCCTCACAAATCAAATGCTTTTAAAACTCCATTTTAATTTTCTCTCCCCCTTTGTTTTCTTCAAAATAGACAAAGCGACAAAGAAGTAAAACAATAACCATTAAGTGCAAGGCATCACGACTACAAACCATACCAAATATTTTTGAAATTTTCATTTTAAAAAAAATAAAACTTACAAAAATATCATACAATATGTAATATATACAGAATATACCAAACCAAATTCGTCACACATATATAGATATAAACAACCACAACACACGACACAAAATACATAAGTCGTGCACACTAGCATAGTATCGATGTGTCCAAATGTCTGGAATAAAATGAACGGGTGTGAACTAAACACAAATGAGTTATAACCCACACACTCAAATGTGTTCAAGAAGTTCTAATTGACTGTAAAATTTTATCAAACCAAGCTTTATCCTCAAGTGAAAAATAAAGTTGAACTTAATGAACAAAACCATCACGATGCACACAAGCCTAGAATTTTAATAATTCTACAAATCAATAGCGTCATGACAAAAAGATTAACTAGGATACATTGTCATTGTGCAAACCCGTTGATATTTCCATCCAAACACCCTCAAAATAATACTCATTATATTTTTCTTTTGATGTGGCCCCTTTTTGGCATATTTATCTTTTTATAGCCTTTAAATTTTTTTGAGCTCTTTTAAATGGTGGCTTTAACGACGAGTTAATTTTTAACTCTCGTAGCCCTTTTCCCGTGATTCACTCATCATATTTTGTTGCAGTTAAATGCTCACGATAAACGGTTTTTACATGCACTACTTTTATTGTCAAGTTTTATCGCATATGGTTCATTTTAAAGACAAAATTGAGATGACAACACTCCAATCAATATGTGATAAACAAGTACAATAAACTAACAAATCCATGCAACTGTGCATTAAAGGAACTTATCAGTCAAGCATGTAGGTAGTAACAACTAATCACGTCTCAATGACTCCTAACATTGTAAAGCACAAAGATGAAATGATGACGCATATCAAAATACTATCAAATCATCACGTGGATATGGAATGAAATTGTGACTCGACCATCCTAAATGTCCATTCATATATGGTACAAAACAAAATACATAACTATTTTTGTATTTTTCCAAAAAAAATTATCAAAATAAAATCTTTTTGTATTTTTTAAAAGTTTTCAAAATAAAAAGCTAACACAAAAAGTACACAAGTCATAACACTAGCAAGAATATATCATGAAACACAAATAGCGTATGACAAACATGCAAACACAATCAACTATATGATATAGCAAGAGAAGAATCATGTGCAAGCAACCGACAATCAACTAGTCTAACATCTAGTGCCTCTAAAAGTGATTTCCTAACCCAAATAGGTGTGCAACAAAGCATTGGGGTTTTGGGAACCAAGGGAACACTAGATTTTAACTTCTTAGAACCTTTTCGAAGATTGAAACAAAATCGCCTAAGGTGACCTTTCCTACCACAATGTGAACATGTGAAAATAGGTGGAACGACACCTATGGGTTGACCTTTTCTAATGTCCTTGGGATAGGTTGACCCTTTAAAATAAATAATGGTCTTTGTCTTTAGCAACGAAAGCATTAGGACCATGTGAGCCATTACCATTACTACTAACACTACTCGAGTCTAGCGAATCATTTTTCAACATCAAAATTTTAGACTCTAGTAAAGAATTTGACTCTTTCAAAATTACGGACTCCTTATCTAAATTTTCAATTGATCCTAGAAGGTTATCACATTCGTTCTTAAAATACGTACACTTATCCCTAAGAGTCTCCTCGCGTGCCACAAACTCATCGAGTAAAATATTTTTATCAGCTTTGGCATAAACACAAACCCTAGAATTTTAAAAGTCCTCCAATTCTTTTTCTAAAAATAGGACTCTATCATGACTCTCCTTTTTGGACAATTTTAAAGCATCAAAGTCATGGTCCAAAGCAACAAACTTGTCACGATAAAAATCTCTTTGATTTTAAACCGTTTGCAAAAGATCCATAGCCAATTTAAAACGAGAATTTTCTTTTTCCAAAAATTTAATTCTTTTCGCAAACGACATATTCATACTATTTGTATCGTCAAAACAAGGAGAATCCATCGAGAAAAAAACATGGACAGAAGTGATAAAAATCACCCAAAGAGCGGTAAACAAGATCTAACGCAATAACTAGCGTAACCCTCTTTTCTACTAATTTGTAAAAATATGTGCTCGATACTGATTAAACCAAATTCGCAAATTTCCAAGTTAACCTTATTTAATCAGTGTCAATTTTCGAACCAAATTAATTCAGCCCCTAAACATATAACTATGTGCGGATAAATCGAACCAACATAAATAATTGCTGACACGCAGATTTCAGGTAAAAAAACCTTTCGAGTAAAACCTTTTATTTTACTATAAACTGTAAATCAAAATTTACACGTATTACAATGAAATCTGTAATGGATTAATGCACAGAAAACCCACAAGAACGCGCAGTTCTGAATTAACAAGGACAACCCTCAATCGTCCCATTAATCGCAGTCGTAATCGTCAGCCCAGTAGCTCCCTCAAGTGGCACCTAGTTAGCCATGGAGTGTCTCTCCACAAGGTATATGTAAATAGATACAAAACTATCTAGGGTTCTAAACTAATTCACAAGAACAATATTATGGGATTCTTTGTTATGAATTAAAAGGATGTTTTGACACACAAAACTTGAAGAACTTTTGCCAAGAATTTGGCAATGCATTTTCGTCAAAAGTCTTGAGAAAAAGTGATCCACAAACAGGTGTTTATAAGAATAAAAAAATATCCATAACCGCCTGGAAAGTTTCCCAAAAGTGAGACACAAAAGTCAGGTATGTATCTAAGATTATCGATAAACGTACCCATGCAACCTCACAATCTCAACTGCATACAACATGCATACTGCTCTGCCATGAAGTTCGTGGGAACGGATAAGAAATATGCAAACTTCATCAAACATTCCACTATAACCCAAATAGAATTGTTCTTCTTAGGAATTAAGGGAAACCCGATGATGAAATCCATCAAAATATTATCCCACTTCCACTCAAAAATGAGTATGGGTGACAAATTCCTCAATAGTCGCCACTGGTTCACCTTCCCCATATGACAAGTGTTACATTGGGACACAAACTTATAAATGTACAGCTTCATTCCGGACAACTAATAATGTTTCCTCATGTCTTGATACATCTTGTCCCCACTTGGATGCATCGAAAACTATGATCCATAGACCTCTTGCATGACAACCCTACCCAAAAATCCTGATTTGATGGCATAACCAACCTCCCCTGCTACTGCAATCCACTATCCAAACCAACAGTGTAAAGAATTACACCAGTGGATAAAATCTTGGCCACTCTCTCCTTGCAAAACACATTGTCTAATTAAGATCTAACCACCCGCATAAGGATATCGGGAGTCACAATTATTATTCCCATAAATACATCGAATAACACACCAACCACCTAAATGGACCCACATCCGTCAACTGAAGAACAGACAAACTTCCACTAAATCATCGATTTAAACCATCTTCTACCACATTCGCCTTCCCCGAGTGATAGTGAACCGTAAAGTGGTAGTCCTTGATAAACTTGAACTAGTATCGTTATCGCATGTTCAAATCCTTATGCGTAAAAAAGTACTGAAGACTCATATGATCATAAAGAGCCTTGACTATTCACCCCATAAATAATTCCTCCTAATGTGTAGTGCGACCATTGTGATTGATATCTCCAAATCATGAATCTAATAGTTACCCTCGTGGGGTTTCAACTTTCAAGATAAATATGTAATAGGACGATCCTCCTACAATAACACTCCATTTAATCACTATTGTAACATCCAGACCCGTTTTGGATCATCGTTGGGTTAACCCACACCGAACAGGGATGTTAAAGTGAGGGAAGATTTAATCAGTTCATTTAAGAAAGACTTTAATTTATTCATAAGTGTGATGCTTTAGATTCTTACTTTGTAAAAGGTGAGCATTGTAAGCTTAGTTATTTGGCATAATTTATTTATGAAAAAGTGTGTTTATTCTTAAATGCTTATTAGACTAAAGCAATTCATACCACCTTGTATTATTACAAATTACAGCTAAAGCCCAAATAAGTTCAAATGTCCAAAGTGCAAATATCAAGTCTAATATTCTTAAAAGTGGTATAGAGCTTTCTAACGGTGTTGATCACCCCCCCCCCCCCCGGGGGCTTTACTCGCGTCCTGTCTGGCATTCCCACTCGCGGTACCTGGGGTGGGATGGGTTTTTTTTATAAAAAGTAGGTACGAGAAAATGCTCAGTAGGGAATTAATATTAAGCAACACATTTTTCTACAAATTACGAGGAGATGCAATGAATATTTCTTTTGTTCAAATATATAAAACAAAAATGCCATTTAATTGACCATGATGTGACAACATGTTATGCACCCAAGCAATGAGCTCATACTCACACTTATCCCATTTTACTACCCTTTACCGGGTTTAGAGACTTATAAATTCACCCTTTCGCCATTAGTCTCAATTATTACTTAATTCAGTTGTTCACTTGAATTATTCATTCAACTCTAGATTTGTCCTTCTTTATAATTTTTTTCAGAATCTTCCAATTACCGCGTACTTTAACAGGCTCCTCATCGCCGACGATGCCACCATATGCTCTGGACAGTGGTTTTAAAATTTTCACCCTAGGGCTCTTGGCCCTTCTTAGTCTTTTTTGATGTCATCCCTATAAGGACACAAGTCTCCGATTGAGTCTTAATGTAGTATTGGCTCAATTCTGGATAAAAACACTTGAGTCATAGGATAAATTTCTTGAGCATCCTTCAAGCCTATGACCTGTTACAGTTGAAGACGTTGCGGCCCGTGTTTCAAGAAAACATCTTTGTCGCGTTTCAGTGCCTCGTTTCGCGTCATCAACATGAGGATTTCATAATCTCCAAAAGGTATGAATGTATTAATATATATATAGGAGCTTGGAAATTTATTTTGGGTGTTAGTATTTTTTTGTTAATTTTTTTGAATTCATAGTTCTAAAGATTTTGTTCTCGGACACCTTTCCGTAGAAAAATCATATCAAATCCAAAAAAATCAGAAAATACAAAACTGGCGGTCACGCGTTCGTATCGAAATTATTTAGAATCATGGCTTGCAATCTCGTTAGAAAAGTCGTTCAAACGACCTCGTTCGAACGAACTTCTAATGAGATTCAAAAATTATTTATGTTTTCTCGTTAGAAGTTTCGTTCGAACGAAAATCGTTCGAACGAACTACTAACGAAATTTCAGTTCCGAGCAGTTTTTTTTACAGTTTTTTTATAACTTTCCACTTTGCCCACTAACTTTTACCACCTTTACATAGTGCGAAAAATACATTTTCTAAGATAACTTTTTCACATTCTAAGAGTCTTTTGAGAGCAAAACTTTTAAGAAAAAGTTCCATGTTTTGTATTTGATTTTTATGGATTAAATTCACCAAAAAACACATACACACCCATTTGTTTAGTTTATTCCAAGTACCTATTGATATATCATTTCTTGGAGAGTTTTGGTACCTGGTTTTCTCTACACCAAAAAGAAGAGAGTTTGGGTTTTTCTCTACCCCAAAAAGGAGAAAATTTTATAGCGGTGTTCTCACTCGAAGAAAGGCTTCGCGTGAGGGTTGACGGTGACCATAGCCCCATCGGTGGAGTTCGAGATTGTGGAGGAGTCCACGGTTATTCACTAGGCAGAGGTTGAAGACTGAAGGAGTGCGTCAAGTCTTGGACGGACTCAAGTCAGTTTGTGTAAGTCCTCTTGTGTCGAGTCTTTGTAAAAACTACCATACTTAGTGAATTCGTGGCTAGGGTCGTCCGAAGTTTTTCCCATTTGGGTTTTCCTTGTACATCGGCGCGTCGTGTGATATTGTTTAATTTTATCTTGCTTAAATCACATAGATGCATGCTTAGATAATTCAAGATAGAATTTGGTTTAATTATCACACTTATGTTCTTTGGTGTTAAAATATATTTGGCTGAAATTGAAATTAATTCAATTCAAAGATAATTTATTTTGGAAAAATTTGGTTTGGTCTAATTTGCAAAATGGATTATTCTTGTTAGGCAAATTTCTAGGACTTGAATTGAAATATTTGGTTTAAGTGAAAAATCCATTTGTCGTTTAATTTATTCACTTTGTGTTTCGTTTAATTTTAATTTGAAAAAAATTAAAAAAATTTGTAAGTTGTTTATATGTTTGAACCATCTTTATTCCGCACTTTAAGGAAATTCATTTTGAAAATTTTAAAAATTGGGGGTCCTATCGTTTTTAAATTGGTATCAGAGCCGGAGCGCTAATTTATCGCGTCAAAGATCCATTTTTTGGCTTTTATATTTTTTGTGCTCCTTGTATTTTTAGGTGGTTCATTTTTTACTCACTCTCATTTTTGTTTTGTATCTCTCGATCGGACGTCTTAATGATAATTTGTCAATTTCAAATGATAATGAAGTTTTTGCTATTCGAGAGGAATTTAATGGGCTTAATAAGTGTAATTAAAATTTAAGAGAATTAAATGCGAGGTTTGCAAAAAGAATTAAGTTTCTTGAAATTGAAAATTCTTGTTTTAATGCTAAAGTTGAATTTTTGCAAACCTCGCTATCTCAAAAAGATATTTTTCGTGAAAAGCTCATGTACATAAATTATAATTTTACTATCTTAGAAAAGTCCAAGAAAGAGAGTGATAGTCAAGAAAAGACTCTTAGGGACAAGTTTGCTCACATTGAGGAGGAGCGTGATAACCTTCTAGGAGTTATAGAAAATTTAAAGAAGGAGTCCCGTAAATTTGAGGAGTCTAATTTATTACTTGAGTCCGAAATTTTAAAAATGAAAATGAGTTTCAAGACTCAAGTAGTAGTTGTAATAGTTCTAGCTCATATTGTTCAAATACTTTCGTTGCTAAAGGTAAGACCATTATTTATTTTTGAGCGTCAACTTTATCCAAGGACTTAAGAAAATGTCACACCTTAGGTAACATTCCTCATGTTTACACATGCTTTCATTGTGGTAGGAAAGGTCACCTTAGATCATTTTTTTTTTATCTTAAAAGAAGCCCCAGGAAGTCTATATTTAGCATTTCATTAGTTCCCAAATTCCATATGTTTAAATATACATCTATATGGGTTAGGAAATCATTTTTAGACGCGCCAGATATTAGATTTGTTGATTCTCATTTGCTTTCACATGAAACCTCCCCTGCTAAATTTAAAGGTTGAATGTGTTAGTTTTGTTTGCATACTCTAGCTTTTTGTGCTTCATATTATATATCATTGGTAGGTGTATGCATGTTTAGTCATTTTTTAGTCATTTCTTTATTTCATATCTCATGCTAGAAATCATGACTTGTTTATCTTTTGTATTATATTTTTTGTTTGCATTAAATGAAAAAATACAAAAGATTTGTGTTTATCATTTGTGTTTTATTTTTTTGTAATTTAAGATTAATGAAAAATACAAATTATTTTGTTTGTCTTTTGAGTACATATTTTTAATTTCTGGTTAAAAAAAAAATTTTAAACTCAAAAAGATTTTTTTTGTGTATTTTAGTTTGACACATTCTATGTGGCATATACTTGTGTTTGAATCCCATCTTTTACGCTCCCATGTGGCTAGAACTTTTGGTTTAGATTCTCAATCCTTATTATGTTCTTTACCATGCCTACATGGAGTAGTTGGATTTTTTGTTGACTAAATGGATTCTATTTTTATATGCCTCAATTCACACATGCACGAGCTCTTTTGAAATTTAATCGTCACATGTTATATTTGAGCTTTGTGAGGTGTTCTCATACCAATCTTGTCATCTACATATTTGTGACCTAGGAGGACTAGTGAATGTCAAAATCCGTTACACGTGAGATTTGTGAGATATAAAAAAATGTTATATATGAATGTGCACAGGGAAGGGCTCCGAAAGGATTTATTATCCTTTATGAATAGTAAGCCACCGTTTGTTTGGACCTAAAAGAAATACGTGATCCAAAGGCCTAAAAATAGAATAATGGCATTAAAAGAAAAATAATTGCTAAGGCCTATGTTTAATTGATATTGTCATTCAAAAGAATAATATATGCTTATTGAGGGAGATTGGATGGTATATCAACGGTTTGCACAATGTTCGTTTATCCTAGTTGTCCTTTCATTGTCATGACTCTATTGGTTTGTAGAATCATCAAAAGTCTAGGGTTGTATGCATTGTGTATGTTTGTTCATTGAGTTCAATTTATATTGTCACAAGAGGTTATGTTCAAATGTGATGAAGTTTGCAATCAATTGAGAACTCCGTGAACATGTTTTAAGTGATTGGGTTTAAATTTAATTATTACTATTTCACACCCCAACACTTTCGTTTCCATATAACACATTTTTCCATACGAGTATGACAAACTTATCGTATTTTGTGTCATTTGTGTGTTTATATTTATATATACTTGCATGAGCATTATTGGTATATATTTAGTCTATGTATATATATGATATTTTTCTGTCTTTGCCTTGCTTTCTAGTCCATCTATGCTTTAATTCATAATTGGTATCTATCTAGTTGCACTCTTTGTTGATATCACATGCTTAATACTTTATGTATTGATAGAAAGAACTTTTCTGTATATTTTTGTCATTGCTTGAAAAGTCCTTCTAATCAAAACCTTGAATTACCTACAAAATATAACAATCTAAAGTATAGCGGTAAGTAAGGATGTCAATCCACTTTCTAGGGAGTAAGCTAGAGACAAATTCAATTGTAATTCACTTTTTATTTTCTTTTTGTGCTTTTTCACTTTTTCAATTTTTTTTTAGATTTTTCAATATTAAAACAAAAGGGTGAGGTGAGGTTTTAAACTAAACTAAACTAAGATGAAAATACTAAATAGAAAGTGACAAAAATGAATAATAAAGTCTAACACTAAAAATAAGAGATAAGTGAGGTAAATAATTGTGAGAACAATCAATGAATGAGATTACACCACAAATTTTAGTTATTCTAATTAATTAATTTAATTATTTGAATTCTCCCAAATTAATATCAAAACTACAAATCAACTCTCGTTGAAAGTGTAATTTTAATAGTACTCTTTTAGAAAGTAAATTCTAACACCCCACAACTCTAGAAAAATAGATCCACACTCCTTTTAATTAATCATCCGCTAGGATCGATCAATTAGAATTTATGTCAATCTTATAAAATAAATTTAGAGTTGAAATTCAAGTGATAATACCCCACTTAAGAAACCCCTATCTCTAGTTCGAATCTAAAATGGGTATTATCACTAGAATTTCGATTTTCTCTCGAAAATCATTTACCCTCTCTCGAGGCGTAAATCTAAGGGTGAGGGATCAAAATTAACATTCAAATGGATTTTTCAAGTAATTAAACTAATTAAAATAAAATAACATCAAATAAGGGTTTTACCCCACCCCTTGAAAGGGGATTTAGCCTAACATGGTATCAAACATAATAAACAAATATTCAATAGGCATAAAATAAATGAGAAGAGAAGAAAACAATCAAACCCCAATCTCTTGAAGTGAAATTGAACTTCTATTCCTTGAGTTGAAATTCACATCCCTTAATTTGAATGATTCAAACACAATTACATCAAGAATCTCACTCAATTTAATCCTCAAAATAATTTATTTTCTCCTCACTATCTAAAAATAATAAAATAAAAATTCTAATCTAAAACTACACTAAAATGATATTTTCTCTCTCTACAAATTCCTATCTCCTTGCTCTATGTCTTCTTCTTTAATTTATAGTAGGCATGGAGCATGGGGGTATTTTTGAGAATTGGCTTGGGTGTGCATGTGGTTTGGGTGAGATCATGTGGGTAGTGAGGTGAGGGAATAAAATCAGATTTGGGGATGAGAGGTTTGGGGTCATTTTGGGTATTGGATAAAAAGTGTTTGTTTGGGGGTATAATGGGTATTGGAACTTAAAAGGTTTAATTAGGCACATGGGGGTTACTGTTGAGTTGGTCTTTGTTTTGGTTTTGTATTTGCAGAGAAAAACGTGTTTAGCAAAATGGGTTTGAATGGCTTTGGATGGAATGGGGTGGCTTGACTTTGAAAATGTCTACGGGTTAAAGAATGTTGGGTTTCGGGTTTAGGCGACGGGACAGTCGCGGCCGGCCGGAGCTGTGAGGGTGGGGTCGGGTTGAGGCGACCGCCGGCGGGTTGCCGGATTTTATGGGGTTGCGCCGCGGCTGGACGAAGGCGGCAGGGGCTGGCCGAAATGGGGAAGGGTGAGGTGCGCCTGGGCCGCCGCGAGCAGGACTGCGTGGTAGGAAAGGGGCTGCCGGAGGTTTGGCGGCAGCGGTTGGAGGGGTGACGAGGGCAGTAGGTCGCCGGACTAAGGGGGTCAGGCCGGGGGCAGTGCGGTTTCAGGAGGAGAGAGAGTGGTGAGTTATGGAGGGTTAAGGAGGAGAGAGGGGTTTGTGGAGAGAGAGATGAGAGAAAAGGTGGGAGGTTGAAGAAGAAGAGGGAAGGTTAGTGTGGGTGAGGGTGCAGGGGATAATCTGTGAGGATGAGGGAGTAGGATAGTGTGTTTGGTAGTGTGTAGGTTTTAGGGTGTGTGTTGTGTGTGTGTGTTTAATTTGAACCCATAATAAAATATAAATTAAAATTAAAATTAAAAATAATTTAAATTAAAAATTAAACTAAACTAAAAATAAAAAAATAAAATAAAATAGACACGACACGATACACTAAACAAATTCTAAAAAAACTAAACACAACTAAATTAAAAACTAATAACTAAAAAAATTAATTAATAACTACTAAAAATATAAAATCCTATAAAATAAAAGACACAAAAATAAAAAGATAAATCTAAAAAGAAATAAAAATAGAAATCTATAAGACTAAAAACTAAAAGCCTAAAAAAATAAAATCTAATAAATCTAAAAATAACTAAAATCCCAAAAAAAACAAATTCTAATAAAATGAAACTAATTAAAAATAAAGATAAAATAAAAATGCAATAATAAAATATAAAAATAGTAATTAAACCTACAAATTCTAAATAATCCTAAAATAAATTCTAGAAATTCTAAATAAATCTAAAATAAATTCTAAAAATAAAAATGACTCAAACTAAAAATCTAAAAATAATAAAATAAAATAAAATAAAAAGGAAACAAACCAACACACACAGGGCTTGGGTGACAGTTTGGGCTAGGATAGGGTAGGCTAAGGTTATGAGATTGGGCAATTAACTTCATATTCTGCACAATTGCCTTGAAATACGCATTTGAACACCGCAATGTGCATTCGGCCTACAAAATAAATAATTAAGCACATAAGAGTCATATTATCGAGAATTAGCAACAAAAGTGCGTCTATTTGGGGTATAAATAGTACAATTTTGGGTGCTTATCACACCACTCCCAAACAGAGCGTTGCTAGTCCTCGAGCAATAAGATAGAGAGAAAGAGAAAGATAAGTAACCAAAAGTGTACCACTTTCGCGGACACTTGTGATTGCATTTAGCATGTGCAACAAGCCTTTAAACCTATAGGTTGCCCTATAGGACGAGTTGTGTCTCGTGAAGGTTTGCAGGGAATATACCCACAAAATTCTTATTTGCAAAAATTTATTAAAAGGCAGTCAATCTCTTATTAGACATAGAATAATCGCACAATCCATCATATGAGAAATATTTTCGGAAATACAAACTAGAATGTGTAAAAATTTTAGCTAAGTAAATACTCAAGGCACATCCTTCCTATAACTCAACGTGTGTGGTGTGAATCAGTCAAAACGGGTCGAGAATCACAAGAGTAATTCCTAGATTGCCTTGTCGGAATCAACGCTTCAACTTCAAATCTCACGGATATAACTCTCTCAAACGAACTCTCGAGATATGGGTTAGTGTATCGCTCTTGTGTGTGAGGAGGTGAGTAAATGTAATCAAGTTCAAACGTCTCACGCACACATAAGAAAGAACGAACAATAAGAAAATAAAATGATCTCATGAAAGGAATGCTAATCACAATAGTGATAACGTCGAGTTATTCACCACGTTGACTCTCATTTGCCCAAACACCTAGGGGAAATATGGATGTATATGGGTGAGGGGGAAATGAAATGAGGTTGAATATGATATGATTTGTAGGATGGATGGGATGAGGTAGGTAGGATAGTGATGTAGAATGGGATTGATGTGTGAAATGATGGATATATGATGGATGAGCGAGAAGAGTGTACTATACTTTAGGCACAAATGTCTTTATTTAAAAATTAACTACAAACTTTCTTTCTTTTCTTTTCTCTCTCTTTTTTTTTCTTTTTTTTCCTATAATTTGCTATTTTTCTATTTTTTTTCTTTTTCTTTTATTTTTTTTTTATTTTTTTTTCTCTCTCTTTACAAACCAACATTGAAGACATTTACGTTTGAAATCACACTCTTTTTCTCAAAATGATGATGGTATATGAATGGAGTGATATATGGATGATGTGGGGAATATATGGGAATATGGAAGAACATGGGTGAAGTGAATGGATGGGAAGGTAATGGGTGATGGGTAAATGAAATGTGATATGGAAAAGTGGTAGGTGTATGGATGAAAATCTAGTATTCGGGACAAATTTCAAGACACGCATTTCTTACAACTCGAAAAAGATGTCATTCTCAGTGATCAAGCCAAAATTTTATGAAAGAATAATGAGATCATACAAAAATTTAGTGCGGACCCAAAAGAAGTTGAATCAACTTGTGACTCGGAGATTGCGTAAGACACTCTGAAAGGGTGAAAGGCACAAATCTCACAAGCTAAAGTCTCTACTAGTGATCCTTAAGGTTCTCATTAGAATTGTAGTACTCCTCAACTCTAAATCGTAGTGACATGATAAGTGCGCAAATTTTGTTGAGTTTAAAAATTCATGGTGCAAAATGCCTTGTTACGTATTACATAAGCTATTTAGAAAAAAGATTCTCTAGCTTGATTCCTAGACTTTAAAAGATGGATGATTGAAAATTCACATCAATGAGTGAGATGAAAGAAACTGCACGAAATTTTAAAATCAGGTTTAAAAATCAAAATTTTCAAAAGAGCTACGATTTTGATAAAATTCCCCACCCCCAAACAAAAAGGAACATCGTCCTCGATGTTAAGTAGAATGATTTTTAAAATTGAGAGCATAAGGTGGAAAGAGATTACCAGAATGAACCGCTACTGAAGTGGATATGTGAAGCCAAGAATAAACCTGAGTAAATGAGTGAGATAGCAAAAGATGTACAAGTCTATAAACATGATAAAACATTGGGTGGTGTGAAACACCACCCCCAAACAGGATAAGACTAGTACAAGAAACGCGGGCTGCCTCCCGATAGTGCTAAGTTTAATGTCTTCAGCCAGACCGATGAAATCTCACCCTAAGGATAAGATCTATGAAAGCACGGGGTGGCAGAAAAATCTGGTGATGAGAATCAACCCCAAACAAGACTGAAGCACCAGTCTTGCTGGACACAAGCGAAAGTGGTCAATGCACTTGTATGGCAAAGTGCATCACACGATGCAAAGCATCGGTAGACCATGGGTGGGTGGGGATTAGGGTAAGGGTGAGGAAGGCATGTGTGATTAAGCATCGATCACGGGCCTTATTGAGTCGAAAGATGAGGGCAACTAGGGCCCTATAAGCATAGTGCTCAAGTTGGTGGAGGAGGCGAAAAGGTGTGGAAATAGTGATGGGGTGGGCCTCATAGAAATCATACGACCATTCTATAAATGGGCGATGATAATGGTCGCGCCGTGACACACCAGGGAGCTGTTGAGAAAAATCAACACCACAAGGAAGTGATGTGTATGGAGGAACAAGCTCGGTGTCACGGAAGTGGAGAGTATCATCATAAATACTCTCGTGGGTGGGGGATGGTTTCAGTTTAGGATCTAAAAATGTAGATGGAAACTTGAAATGTGTAAAATCAAGATCCAAACCAGGTGGTGAGGTGGAAGATATAATGGGTGGGTCGAGTGGGATAACTGGTGTATCAGGTGGGATAAACAATGGAGGAAGATGATCCAACTCAAGAGTGGGAGACACACACTCATTGGGCGGAGTAAAGGAATACTCACAAGGGAGTGTGGTTTCTAAAGATGGAGTTGTCAACTTCTCCACAAGAGTAGCATCGGTAAATGGGGTGGGTGGTTCAAACGAGGCACCAAGATCGGAGATAGAGGAATCACTAGAAATATCGGGATCAAAGGGAGCCATGCATGGTGGGACATCATCCATATCCGGATAGTTAGGAACTATCACGGATTCTATCTCGGGAAATTGGTGAGCACTCGTAGCCGGAGCTAACCTAAGATAAATTGGTACCTCGGGAACACAAGGGTGAAGCTCGATAGGTGTAGACTCGGGCATTATTTTGGATTCGACGGGAATGGGAATGGGAACCTCAAGGTGGGGTTCATATGGATATGGTGGGAAATGATCAGGCTCACTAATGAAAGGTACGTCAACACAATTGTCGACTTGGGACCCGGACCATGGAATTGTCTCAACTTCAAGATTCTCGGGGTGGTAGGGTTGGTCACACTCAAAATACGTGTCACGAGAGGACACATCATCGTCACACTCGGTGGCAACGATGGGTGGGGCCATGAGAATATCCGACTCTCTCGCACACTCCAATTCATTTAACCTTTGTTCAAGCCTTTGGAGAGCTTGAGTTTGAATTTGAGTGGCGTGCTCTTGCGCAAGTATGAACTTTTGCAAGAGGGTTTCGAGAGCGGATGTGGATGAAGGTGTTGGTGGAGTGACGGGTGGTGGCGGTGGGTGAGGTGGACACAACTCGCTGCTATCATGATTATACGGAGAATACTCAAAGGAAGTGTGTGGGGTGGGGTCAAGTGCATCATACACGAAAGGATTGCTATCGTGATGGACAAATGGTTGATGTGCATGGGATGCGTAGTGAGAAAACTGATCGTGACTGGGTGCACAAGGTTGCCATGACGACTGTTGGAACGTGTGAGGATCCACAACATCGGGTTGGGATTTGTATTGCATGGAAGGGTGATCAGGCCTCCACGAATAACTCGAGGACTCACACAACTCGGGATTGGGTATATAGGGAGAATTGACCGAGGTTGGTTCCGGGACAGTGTCATATGGATACACATGCTCCATGGTGGGTTCCGATGGATATGACAAGTATGGATACTCATGGGACATGTGATCGGCATAGGAACAATGGGTGCACGACAAAGGATGAGGCACGTCGACACTTGACACCGAGAGTGATGGGATAGGTGGTGCGTGCATAGATGGGTCAAGAGTACCAACGGTACTCGTGAGACAGGTGAAATCATGAAGAATATCATAAAGAGACCGTTCGGGATCACTCTCACACGTGTCACGTGTCAATGGAAAATGACCAAAGTAGTCCCGTAAAGGACGTTCTTCGGCCATGAGTGGGAAAATATTTTATTTTTTTGGTTTTTTTAAATTTTTTCAAAAGGAAACAAAATATTTTTGGGATTTTCTTAAAATAATGGAAGAAAATATTTTTGGATTTTTCTAAAAATAAGGGAAGAAAATATTTTTGGATTTTTTATTTTATTTTTTTTAAATGAAAGAAAGAAAATATTTTTGGACTTTTCTAAAAAAGAAAGAAATAAAATATTTTTGGATTTTTCTAAAAATAAGGGAAAAAAATATTTTTGGATTTTTTTTTTTAAATGAAAGAAAGAAAATATTTTTGGATTTTTCAAAAAAAGAAAGAAATAAAATATTTTTGGATTTTTTGGAAGAAAAGGTGGGGAAAAAAATACGGACTCTTTGAATTTGGGACGAACTCACTAAAATCGACTACCGAAAAATGGAATTGGACACACACACAAGTCAAGAAAAATTCCTAACGAGCACATAGCCAATTTTTACCTTAAAATTTAGTGAAAGGGTAGTCAAATTTTAATTAAGTTCGCGAGCGATAAAAATCACGAAAATCTGAGTGATCGCCTTTGCAAAATTTTCTCCTAGTGGGTTACCTAGTTGATTGATTTTAAATTTAATGATGGCTAGGGTAGCACACAATGGTAAGCAAGTGAGTCGGGTGATAAAATTCCTTCTCGTGAGTGACCGGGTGTAGGTCTTAGTCAATTAATTCATCACACCGTTAAAAATAAATGCGAGAATAAAATCAAATAAGAGCATACAAGAGCACACAAAAGAATTGACTCGCTAACAGCAGAGGCGCGAGTGTTTAAGAAATATACCTCCCACGATTTTTAGGCCGTGGGGTGCCGAAAATTTTGAGTCGACCGGGGGGAGATCACGCCTATTTCAGTCGTCCTCGGGAGTCCTACCGACCCAAGGTGGAGAGGCTTCTAAATCCTCGCCTTTGGACGCCCTCTCTCTACCTTGTCCGGTTTCCCTATCACGCTTGTCTTTAATTATTACAAATTTAAATGAAAAATAAATGGTGTCTTATGCACCGCAATACAAGCCAAATAATTTTAAAAAAAAAGTCCTAATACAATCCTTCTAATAAAATGCAAAAATAGTACTAAAATGAAAAAAAAAAGTACAATACAAGTGAATCACAAATCCGCTCCGAGCTTCACAACCCCAAGAATGGCAACGGCGCCATTTGATAGAAAGAACTTTTGTGTATATTTTTGTCTTTACTTGAAAAGTCCTTCTAATCAAAACCTTGAATTACCTACAAAATATAACAATCTAAAGTATAGCGGTAAGTAAGGATGTCAATCCACTTTCTAGGGAGTAAGCTAGAGACAAATTCAATTGTAATTCACTTTTTATTTTATTTTTTTGCTTTTTCACTTTTTCTAATTTTTTTTAGCTTTTTCAATATTAAAACAAAAGGGTGAGGTGAGGTTTTAAACTAAACTAAACTAAGATGAAAATACTAACTAGAAAGTGACAAAAATGAATAATAAAGTCTAACACTAAAAATAAGAGATAAGTGAGGTAAATAATTGTGAGAACAATCAAGGAATGAGATTACCCCACAAATTTTAGTTTTCTAATTAATTAATTTAATTATTTGAATTCTCCCAAATTAATATCAAAACTATAAATCAACTCTCGTTGCAAGTGTAATTTTAATAGTACTCTTTTAGAAAGTAAATTTTAACACCCCACAATTCTAGAAAAATAGATCCACACTCCTTTTAATTAATCACCCGCTAGGATCGATCAATTAGAATTTATGTCAATCTTATAAAATAAATTTAGAGTTGAAATTTAAGTGATAATACCCCACTTAAGAAACCCCTATCTCTAGTTCGAATCTAAAATGGGTATTATCACTAGAATTTCGATTTTCTCTCGAAAATCATTTACCCTCTCTCGAGGCGTAAATCTAAGGGTGAGGGATCAAAATTAACATTCAAAGGGATTTGTTGATGTAAAAAATTAGATCACTCTAATAATTCAATCACAGATAAATAAATGAGACAAAATATTTTAAAGTGGTTCAGCCTTATAAGAATGGCCTACGTCCACTGTTGTGTTATTGCTGAGTGTTTAGGAATTCTCGATTACAATTTCTCTCAAGAAATTCCTCTCTCGATTCCAGAGTTTGGATTCGGGCCCTTACAATGAGGATTATACAATGTATTTATAGCCCTGGGGCTGTAATATGAAAGGGTAATACATTAAATGGTATACATATGAAAGGGTAAAACATTTAATGCCCTTTTTGCATGTGCGTCTGAATGATAAGCATTTAATGAATCAGTTGAACTGTTGGTTATCCAGCTATTAATGCTTTGTTCGAGATGCATCTCGGACCGCCTGAGTTGCTCGGATCGCCTAAGCTTCTCGGTACTCAAGAGTTCCTCGGAGAAGCATTGTTCCTCGGAGCGTGTGAGTTCCTCGGGGAAGCAGTGTTCCTCGGGGAACTAGTCTTCCTCATTATAGTCTTGTTCCTCGGAGCGCGTGATCATCTCGGAAGTGCTTGTTGTTGCCATGTAGATAGCCACGTGTCTTCATATGATTGGTCCATGTCAGCAGATTAAATTTGGTATCAACAGAAGCCCCCAATATTTCATAGTTCGAAATTTGAGGAGTATGGGACATTCTTTTTCGGACTATGGTAGCTTTAAATAGTCTTCCTGATTTTTAGGAGCGTTTCCTTCGTATTTATTTCTCCTTCCCAATTCGTAGAATCATGCTTTTTTGGACTTTTCTGCGTGCTTCGATTCCCGTATCACTTTTCGTCTTTTTAGCCGCTGTTGTCCGCTTTGATTCTCGCGCCACTTTTTATCTTTTTAGCCGCCGGTAACGTAATCATCCTTTTTTGTAATCATTACTTCACCATTTCCCAAGGCAATGTATTTAAACTTCACAGACACTCCCATCGTCTTCTACCTTTTCAAATTTGTATCTTCGAGTTTTACGTCGTCTCTTCCCACTCTCTTGTGCGTTCATCTTTTCCGTCGTTCGTTGTCAGCAGATCCATTCTTTTCCTGTAAGATCTTCTTCTTCCTTCTTCTTCATTTCTTTATTCACCATGGTTTACCCTGTTGAGTCTCTTGAGAAGTTTCGTTCTGATTTCTCCATTCCCTCATGGGTCGTTTTGGAAGAGCTTTCTGAGCCTTCTAATTACTTCCATTTGGCTGAGGGACATTGGTTCCCCAGTCTCTTTTTTGCTGAGTGTGGATTTTTTTTTCCACCAAATTCCTTGTGTCTGGAATTCTGTCGGTACTTTGACGTTGTTCCTGCACGAATAGCCCCCAATACATGGAGAATAGTTAATGGGGTGCATAGATTAAATCAAGTGCATGGAACTCGTATAGGAATTCCAGAAATCATGTACTGCTATAGATGGGCAGTTAATGATAATATTTTTTATTTAAAAACTAGATTTTTAAATAGAGCTTTAGTAGTCAATCTCCCTGATGCCAATAGGGATTATTTTGAACACGGGGTTGTCACAAAAAATTGGCAACACCCTCCATTAACTGGAGATGAGGTTTACCAGGGTCCCAGATGCCCTCCTTATGGCAATGGGATAGGTTATTTTTATTTCATTTTATTTATTTTGAAATCATGTTTCTTTTATGTTTGATAAAATGTGCCACTGATAACAATGTTTATTTATTTGCAGTTGAGAACAAGAGAAAGTGCCCAAAAGAAGAAGATGTCAATATAAGGCATTTGAAACTTATCTGGAGTCTGCATCAAAGTGTTGCCGACGATCACATTAGGTCGGCTTCGTATCTGCTCCAGTACAAGAGCTACATCACTTCTTTCACTGCTCGTCCAGTGATAAGTGAATCAGAGCCAGTACCAGCTTCCACCAGCTCATCGCCTGAATCCCATATTCCTTTAAGTGAAAGGATGAAGAAGAGAAGACCTCCTACCCTGTTTGAGAAAACTGCCTCCGGTTCTGGGGAGGCAAAAAGGAGTAGGATTGATGTCCCAAGGGAGGGGACGAAGAAGAATGATGCAGCTCCTCCAGCTGCTCCTGCTAAAGTTGTCGAGAAGCCCGCAGTGGCTACGAGCAGGTCTGCTGCTCCTGGAGAGGTGATTGTAATATCACCGACCAAGGGTTATTCCTTGGTTGAATATGTACCTATTCCCCCGAGGAGGCTGAAGAAGAGCTCCTCGGTCAATTTGGCTGATACCATCACTCAGCCCCCAGCTGCTGGGACTGGAGTTCCCACTTTTGTTCCCCCGAGCTCTGCCATGAGCTCGGTAAAGTCCTGGATCATTCCCGATGTCCAAGGTACTGAAGAAAACCTTACTCGGGACATGGTCACCTCGCTAGCTGCTCGTCATCTTGCTTCTGTAAGTCTCTTTACTTTGAATTTTTCATATTTCCTTTGTCATTTCTGTTTCTAACTTGCTTTCTTTTTCTGTTCATAGTTGACGAGGTGCTTCAATATAATCCTGAAGAAGGATGAAGCGATTAAGGCTTCTTGCTCCTCGTCCAGTGTGGAGGGAGATCTGGAAGAAGCTACCAGGTCTCTGGCAGATTCTCGCCAGAAATATGCTGATGACAAAGTTGCCTGGGAGAAGAAGCTTGCCTCCTCCGAGCAAGAGAAAGCTCGAGTTATTGATGCCTCCAAGGAGTTGGAGAAGAGAATAAATGCCTTGGAGAAGGCAAATAAGGAGCTTGAAGAGAAGCTCAAAACTGCAGGAGAGTTTGAAGAGAAACTCAAGGCTGTCGAGGAGGAGTTGCCTCAACTTTGAGAAGTAGGTCGGCAGAAGGAGGAAGCAGAAAGGCTGCTGAGAACCTGCTGTCCGAGAAGCTCTCCTCGGAGAAATTGAAGAGGAAGATAGTTGTGAAGAAGTCCTTCAGCTCTGGCTGGGACAAGGGGTGGAACAAGGGGTTGGCTGCCATGGTGTCGTAAGTGGACTATGGCAGTCTCAAATACTTTAGAGATGGATGGGTTGCTGCCCTTCAGGAGATGAAGGTCGACGAGTCTTTCGAGCTCTTCCAGAGATATATTTTTGGTCCACCTCCAACTCTAGAAGACTTAGAAGAGGACGAAGCTACCTCTGAAGAGTCTTCGATGGTGATGGGAGACCTTGCCCTAGCCATCCAGCCTGTTGCTGAGGCAAATCAGCAAATCGTTTCTTCCTCCGAGCAACTGCCTACTCTCCCCGAGCAACTATCCCTTCCCTCCGTGCAACCTACCTCTTCATCCCAGCCTCCCGAGAAGGTTTTGGGAGATAAGTAAAAGGTGTAGTGTTGCTCGGGTTTCTCTTTATTTTGTTTCTTTTTATCAAATGTAACCCAGAATATGTAACTTTGAACTATGATCTAATAAAACTTGAACATTTGCATATTGATGTCTATCTTCCATTCATACTTTGCTTATTCTTCTTATTGATGATTGCTCTTCTTTCTCTGCTAGTTTCTGGCTAGGATGGAACTGCTATCTGCCCATGATACAAAGTTGCTGCGACAATGCAACGATTATTTTAAGGCTGGTCACACAGACCTAAGTGCAGCACAAGTTGTCGATATCCTCGGACAGGATGCTTCAGAACAGGCAGTTGAAGCATATCAGTACGTGAAGTGTCTGCTTGATCGGGCTGTAGCCAATAACACTGCCTATTATGAAATGATCGAGGATCTTCAAAGCACCCTCGAAGACCTTCAGCTTCAACACAAAGAATCCACTGCTTTGTTGCATGAGGGGTACGAGAAGAAGTACCATCAAATCATTGCCGATAAGGGCTATGAGAAGCTTTTTGCTGGATATGATGTAAGGGAGAGGACCTTGAGAGGTGAGGTCGAGGAATGCAGACAGATTGATGTGTTGCTGGAACAAGAAAACATCAACCTGCAAAAGGAGCTGTCACAATTGAAGTCTGCAGCTTCCACTTCCAGTGCCTTGATCCCAGTGACCGACGAGGGATTTTCATTCTTTGAGGTTGAGAACGCCAAGTTAAGGGAAGAGTTGGACACCTTGAAGATGTCGGGCCCTTCCACATCTTCTCGGGGACGAGCAAGAGCTCCTCGGGGACGAGCAAGAGCAGCTCGGGTTCTTGTCGAGGAACAGAGAACTCAGTCTGCGTTAGAGAACCAGGCTTTCCAATTAATGGCGAAGAACCAGGCTTTGTCTGATATGTCAAAGAAGATTAGGGACCTGGAAAAATAGCTCTCTGCGCAGAAGTCAGTCTTGGAGAATAAGGAGCTTTTCATCAAGAATCTCCACGAGCAGCTAGAAAGGCTAACGTATCAATTCCACAAACAGCCCAGGGAGTTCTGGATGGCTGGATACAACGAAGCACTATTCCACTTGGACGATCGTATCCAGAATGCCAACAATTAGGGCTACAAGCAAGGCTGGCTGAATGCCTCAGGTGTGCTGAAGCTCGAACAAGGTCATTATCTGTGGGACTACCATGATCCCGGGTTGCTCGACTTGCCTGTGCCACCATACAATTTGGACATGGATTGGATCCCTGCTCGGGCCATTCCTCGGAGCTTAATTTCAAAGTATCTCGGTGATTACAATTTACATTCTCAAATCGAGGTATCTCGTCCCGAGAATCTTTTAGATCGACCATTCGTGATGAATACAAGGATGTTGAAAGATCTTAATTTTATCAATTCTCCTCTGTCTTTAAATGATCCGCCTGCTGGTGAGGAACCTGTGTCAAAAGCAGAGGGGAAAAGACCAGTAGAATAGGAATTTTTGATGTAATAGTTAGTATACATGTCAATGTAACTTATCAATGTAACTTGTAATTTATTTTGAATTTAATGAAAGACTTTCATTTTTGTTTGCAAATCTTAATTGCTATTGTCTTGTAAATATCAAACACTTTACATTTATGCATATCTGTTAAAAGATAACAATATTGTTTTATTCGTCGAGCAACTCAGTAATAGTTAAAAAATTTCAAGTTTCAATAATATTGCTCGATCACTTAATAATAAAGTCACGAGTGTGAAAAATGTTTAAAATTTTTCCAACTAACCAAGGTCGTTAAATTATGCTTGTCGACCAACTACAGTTAGTGGGTTTTTATCCCCGACCAGCCATACTTGGTAGATTTTTATCTTTTTCATAAAATGTGTCCGACCAACCAAGGTCGATAAATTCTTCTTGTCGACCAACTACAGTTAGTGGGTTTTTATCCCCGACTAGCCATAGTTAGCAACTTTTGCACTTTCTGGAATAATCTTACCTCCCGACCAACATAAGTTGGCATTTTCGAGAATATATGTACCTCCCGACCAACATAAGTTGGCATTTGCGAGAATATTTTGTTTTCTAGCCAAACAGGTTCGCATTTTTAGGAATATTTCGTTTCCTAGCCAAACAGGCTGGCATTTTTAGGAATATTTCGTTTCCTAGCCAAACAGGTTGGCATTTTTAGGAATATTTTGTTTCCTAACCAACCGAGGTTGGCATTTTTAGGAATATTTTATTTCCTAACCAACCGAAGTTGGCATTTTTAGGAATATTTTGTTTCCTAACCAACCGAAGTTGGCATTTTTAGGAATATTTTGTTTCCTAACCAACCGAGGTTGGCATTTTTAGGAATATTTTGTTTCCTAACCAACCGAAGTTGGCATTTTTAGGAATATTTTGCTGAGCAGTCTGAGCTTTGCCGAGTTTTGCCGAGTAGTGTGTAGCACTAGTATTCCCCGAAAAATTCTCAATAAAAGGAGGGACTTTGGCAGAATATCTTCATTTTATTCATACTGATGGAAGTGTGTTACATATACATCACTGATAATACTTGCTCAGGTGCTCTGCGTTCCATGCATTCTTAAACTCCTCCCCCTCTAGAGTTGCTATTCGGTAAGTTCCTGGTCGAACAACTTCTGTAACTCGGTATGGTCCATGCCAATTTGCCTCCAGTTTGTTGTGCTTTTGAATTACTTTCTTCAGCACATAGTCTCCTTCTTTCAGGTCGCACTTCTTCACCCTTTTGTTATAGAACAAAGCTGTTCGCTGCTGGAAAGCAGCATTTCTAATGGCTGCTTCTTCTCTAACTTCCTCGAGCATGTCTAAATCTAATCTTCTCATTAAGTCGCTGACAGGTAAGGGTGTCAAAAAAACGGACTGGACCGATGGACCGAACCGAACCGAGCCGAACCGACCCTTTTTTCGGTCTTTTTTCTTAATCGGTCCGGTCTCGGTTTATTTTTTTGGTGGACCGACCTAGTCGGTCCGGTCCACGGTTTACAGTTTCAAAAACCCTGTTAGGACCGACCCGGACCGAATGTATATAAAATAATATATTTTTACATATATATGTATATATATAAGATAAATAAATAGTAAAAGTATATATTTCAATATTTGATTAGTTTAAATTATAGTTTAATCCAATAGTAGATTTGTTTTAATCGCAAATTTTGATATTTTTTAGTTTTTAATGTTTGAAAAAAATAGACTCGGGTATATTTGTACTATTATAAATGATGTAATTCATTAATGTGAGGATCGACGGGTTAGACCGGACCGACCCTATAAATAACCGAACCGACTAGGGTCGGTTAACCGACATTATCGGTCCGGTCTCGGTTCAATTTTTTAGAGTACCGACCAAGTCGGTCCGGTCCAAAAAAAACCTTAAAACCGAACCGGACCGGACCGCGAACACCCCTACTGATAGGGGAATTGAAATTCAGTACCCTGTGTGTTGGGAGGCCCAACTCGGCAGGTATGACAGCTTCACTTCCAAACGCCAGCATATATGGTGATTCTCCAGTTGCTACTCGGGGAGTAGTTCGGTAAGCCCAACGTACTGATTGTAACTCGTTGATCCAGTTTGCTTTCGCATCATCCAGTCTTTTCTTCAATCCATTTAGTAGCGTTCTGTTTGTCACTTCAGTTTGCCCATTGCTTTGAGGATGGCCTGGTACTGAGTGGACCTTCAGAATGTTTGATTGATGACAATAGGCAGCGAACTCCTCATTATTAAATTGTGTTCCATGGTCTATGATGAAAGCATGAGGAAGACCATATCGACAAATGATGTTCTTCCAAAAAAATTGGTACACCTTCTCGTACATCATGTCGATGAGTGGCTCAGCTTCTACCCACTTAGTAAAATAATCCACTGCGACGACGAGGTATTTGAACCTTCCTCGAGTCGTTGGCAGTGGCCCAACCAAATCAATTCCCCACATGGCAAATGGCCAAGGGGAAGTTATGGGTGTCAACAATGCTTGTGGAGTTCTTCGGATGGAGGAAAAATGCTGGCACTTGTTACATTTCTTGGCATAGGCTATACAATCAGCCCTCATCGTCGGCCAGTAGTATCCCTGCGTCATCACCCTTTGCAAGAGTGTCCGACCTGCTACGTGCGCTCCATAGGACCCTTCATGGATCTCTTCAATTAATTCTTTCACCTCGGAGGGATGTACACATCTCTGCAAACCTGCCATAATTCCCCGTCTATATAAAACACCATTAGTTAATACATACCGAGCAGCTTTGAACTTCAATTTCTTGGCTGCGAGTTTGTCAATTGGCAATTCTCCCTCCTCGATATATGCCCTGATGGGATCCATCCAAGATGGTCCTAAATCAAGGGTAATAAAGTTCATCGTCATATCTTCATCTATGCTCCGACCAGCTAACACTTCAATTGGGATTGTTCGTCGTAGCTCGGTGCGAGTAACTGATGCTAGTCGAGCTAAGGAGTCTGCTCTCGCATTCTCCATTCTTAGTATTCTGACCAGCTGAATAGCGGTAAATTCTGACACCAGCTCCTTTTCCTTTGCATGATATCTGATCATTAATTCTCCTCTAACTGCATATACTCCCACATTTGGTTTACGATCAATTGAGAGTCACTGAAGATCACAACCTGCTGCGCCTCCATAATTTTGGCCAAATTAAGCCCTGCAATCATGGCCTCATATTCAGCCTCATTGTTGGAAGATTTGAATTGGAAACGCAAGGCGTATTCCATGTTGACCTCGTCCGGAGTGCTCAAAACTATCCCCGCGCCATATCCTGCAGTGCAAGATGAGCCATCTACATATAGCCTCCATATAGGTAACTCGTCTTCAAATTTCTGATTAGTCAGAGTTCCTCGGTGAAATATTTGTTGCTTCCTTTCCTCCTCGGATTTTTCTTGCTCTTCATCGATCATTTCTTCTTGCCCTTTTACCAACCGGAGTTAGTCTGAGCTCGAATTCAATGATCCTGTAACATCCACTTGCCCTTTTACCAACCGGAGTTGGTCTGAGCTAGTGTTTATTGATCCTGTAACATCCACAAGTTGATCAGCGAGCAACTCTTATTCCTCGTCCGGAGTCCTCACAACTATCTCTGCGTCACATCTTGTAACATCCACACGCTCTTTTACCAACCGGAGTTAGTCTGAGCTTGTGTTTGTTGGTCCTGTAACATCCACAGGTTGATCAGCGAGCAACTTTTGCTCCTCGGTGGTATCAGGATAGGTGAACTCCGCTATAAAATCTGCTACAGCCTGCCCTTTTAATGATGATCTGGGTTCATAAATTATATCATATTCACCGAGCTATATTGCCCAGTACATCAATCTCCCTGATTTTTCTGGCTTATGAAGGGCTTGTCTCAATGGAACATCGGTATATACTACTATAGTATGAGCCTGGAAGTATGGCCTCATTCTCCTACTCGCCTCAATCAGCGCCAGTGCCAATTTCTCCAGCCTTAGATATCTGATCTCTGCTCCTCGGAAGGCCTTACTTGTGTAGTAAATTAGCTTTTGTACTCCATTCTCCACTCTGATCAACGCCGAGCTAACTGCTTTCTCGGACACTGCAAGGTACAAATATAATTTTTCTCCCATCACCGGCCTGGACAACAGTGGAGGTGCTCCCAAGTATTTTTTCAAGTCTTGAAAAGACTTCTCACATTCATCATTCCACTTAAAAGTCTTTCTGAGTGTCTTGAAGAATGGGAGACATCTATCAATTGCTCGTGACACAAATCTGTTAAGTGCCGATACTCGTCCAATGAGACTCTGTACTTCCTTTTTCGTTGTTGGAGATCGCAGCCCTAATAGAGCTTTGATCTTTTCAGGATTTGCTTCAATGCCTCGTTGATTGACAATGTACCCGAGGAACATGCCTTCTCGTACTCCAAATATGCACTTCGTTGGGTTCAGCTTCATTTGATATTTATCTAATTGATCAAAAGTCTGACTTAAGTTAACTAGATGATCGACAGCTTTCTTGCTTTTCGTCAGCATATCGTCAACATAGACTTCCATATTGTCACTGATTTGTTCAGCAAAGACCTTGTTCATCAGCCTCTGATATGTCGCACCTGTATTTTTCAAACCAAAAGGCATAACATTATAACAATAAGTTCCCCTAGGGGTAATGAAAGAAGTACTCTCCCTATCTTCAGGTTTCATTTTGATCTGATTGTAACCAGAATAAGCATCCATGAAGCTCAGCAACTCGTGTCCCGAGGTAGCATCCACCAGTTGATCAATTCGGGGCAATGGAAAGTGATCCTTTGGGCATGCTTTATTGAGGTCGGTGAAGTCTACACACATCCTCCACTTGTTGTTCTTCTTCTTTACCATCACCACATTAGCTAACCAATCTGGATATTTAACATCTTCAATGAAACAAGCTTTCTGGAGCTTCTCGACTTCCTCCTGTATAGCTTGATTCTTCTCGGGACTGAATACTCTTCTTCTCTGCTTCACAGGCTTGATCTCCTTATTCACATTGAGCTCGTGACATAAGAAGTTTGGGTCTATCCCAGGCATATCTTCATGACTCCACGCAAAAGTTTGTCTTCTGCTTCTAAGGAAAGTTATCAATTCCTGTTTTAATGAGGCTTCCAACAATGAACCTATATGAGTAGTTCGCTCAGGGTGCTCGTCGTCCAGAATGATGTTTTCAGTAGCTTCCATCACTTGACCCTTCACGATTTGCGACTCATCTCGAGGATCCAATGTTTCAATTTCTGCACCTTCATCCACTTGATAAGTAGTAGTCTTTTTCTTTGATTCTTCCAGTTCTTCTTGCTCGGCGGATGACTAATATCATTCCCGAGCTACTTTCTGATCACCTTTCATAACTCCTACTCCAAAGTTTGTTGGAAATTTTAGGCACTGATGCACTGTAGATGGTACAACCTCGAACTTCTTCAATCCTACTCTTCCCATGATGATATTGTACGATGATTGGACATTCTTATCCATCACGAAGAAACATATTCTTTATGTCCGACAAGCAGGCCATGTGCCAATGAATATATTCAACTTGATCGTCCCAAGTGGAAATACTTTCTCGCCAGCAAAACCGATGAGGGGTCTGTGGTAAGGCTCCAGTTGAGATAGCTTTAGATTTAAACTATCGAAACATGAGTAGAACATGATGTCTGCCGAGCTACCATTGTCGACCAGCACTCTTGAAATCATTACCTCCTTCATTCTCATCTTGATCACCAGTGGATCATCCTGAGGATATAAAACACCTGCAAGGTCATTTTTTGAAAAACCGATGACCAATTTCTCCTTGTTCACCTTTCTCGGGCGATCTTCCTCAGCTAGATTTATTCGCTGAATGTACGAGCAAGCTTGAGCCTCACCGAGGTAAGCTTTTCTTTCTGCAGTAAGGTCTCTTCCTCCTGCATCTCCTCATGTAATAACATTACAATCAAATGACCCAAAGCGTATTGAAAATACCTCTCGTTCTGGCTGCCTTGGTTTCTTGGGAAGATCGGGGTCATCCTCTGGATCAACTTCATGGTTTCTCTTCTTGTTCTCCTCTGCTCGACGAGGAGATCTAGACCTCTCTCTAGTTCGGTCGTTGTTCCTTCTTTCGCCTCCCCGATCAACATACTTTCCTAGCTTTCCTCGTCGGATGAGTGTTTCAATCTCATTCTGAAGAGCTATGCAATTTTTTGTCATATGGCCATGATCCTTGTGGAACTCGCAATATTTTTCCCTATTCCTCGTGTCAGGGTCTGCCTTCATTTTCTTTGGCCAGTTTAACTCCTCGCTGTTCTTAATTTCTTCCAGGACGTGGTTGATATTTGCCTTCAAAGGCGTGTAATTATCAAATTTCCTCAAGACCTCCCATGACGATCTATTTTTGGATTGTTTGTCACCACCATTGTTCTTATGTTCTTTCTTCTTAGCTTTATCACCTTCCACCTTGGTTTCTTTGGCGTCCATATTCTTCTTCGCAGACATAGCCTCCTCGGCATTCATAATCTTGGACGCTTTTTTCATCAGGTCCGACATGGTTCGAGGTGGATCTTTGGCCAAAGTGTAGTACAACTTGTTTGGCAGTAGTCCACTCATCAAAGCAGTAATCGCTGTCTTTTCCTCATAATCAATGACTTCGAGTTTCTCGTTATTAAAACGAGTTATATAATCTCTGATACTCTTACCAGCTTTTTGTCTAACACTTAACAAATGTGCTACTCGTTTAACTGGCTTTGCTCCAAAGCATAAATTCCCAATGAATAACTCGGCCAGTTGAAGAAAAGTTAAAATCTTACCCCGAGGAAGATTATTATACCATATTTGAGCAGATCCGGTAACTGTTCCCGAGAATGCTCTGCATCTCATCTCATCTGGGACAGCATAGATGTCGGTTGCAGCTTGGTATTGCTCTATATGAAGGACAGGGTCAGTCTTCCCATCATACTTGGGAGTCACAACAGGTGCTTTGAACTTTGATGGTGTTGAAAAATCAAGAATGTCCTGGACAAAAGGTGTTCCTCGAACAAAGGTTCGTTGTAGAGGGTTCTTGGCCTTAGCCATTTCCCCTAATCTATCCTCCAGCCTCTGAATAGATCCTTTCCATGCATCATTTCCTTCCTCGGGCCTATTGGTTCGAGCAACTGATCGCGTTGACGTGGCTTCCTGGGATTTATCTCGACGAGCAGCTGGTCGGTCATAGGATCCATCTTGACGAGCAACTGGTCGCGACTGGGCAGATCCTTCCCTTAAATCTGATGGTCGTCGAAAGCTCCTCGACGCTGCATTAAGAGGACTTTTGTTCCTCCTAGGGCCCAATCGGTCGAAAGGAGAAACCCTACTTAATCTTTCCAATGCGCTGGTCCTTTCTGGGGAGAGGGTGACACATTGTTTAGTATCTGTGGCTCGCACTGACGAAGTTCGTCCAGGTTGATAGGAAAAATCTTCAGATTCCTCATTGCGATATGAATTAGTACGCCTAGTACGCGAAGAAGGCGCACGGGTATTTCTTTGAATGCTTCGTGGTCCGGAATGGGCTGATGCACCGCCATGGAGGGTTTGGATGAGTTGTCGCATTGTTTCTTGCATGACGGTCTGGTCCTGAGCCAGATTTGCCATTATTCCAGTCAGATCTGGAATAATTGGCGGAGCAGATGGATTTGGAGGGGTTCCAGCGTTTCGATTGCTGGATTCAGGAATATCATCCATTGGTAATGGATTGTTTTTTATGAAAAACGATATTATCAATCGTTTCCCACAGACGGCGCCAATCTGTTGATGTAAAAAATTAGATCACTCTAATAATTCAATCACAGATAAATAAATGAGACAAAAGATTTTAAAGTGGTTCACCCTTATAAGAATGGCCTACGTCCACTGTTGTGTTATTGCTGAGTGTTTAGGAATTCTCGATTACAAGTTCTCTCAAGAAATTCCTCTCTCGATTCCAGAGTTTGGATTCGGGCCCTTACAATGAGGATTGTACAATGTATTTATAGTCCCGAGGCTATAATATGAAAGGGTAATACATTAAATGGTATACATATGAAAGGGTAATACATTTAATGCCCTTTTTGCGTGTGCGTCTGAATGATAAGCATTTAATGAATCAGTTGAACTGTTGGTTATCCAGCTATTAATGTTTTGTTCGATATGCAGCTCGGACCGCCTAAGCATCTCGGTACTCAAGAGTTCCTCGGAGAAGCATTGTTCCTCGGAGCGTGTGAGTTCCTCGGGGAAGCAGTGTTCCTCGGGGAACTAGTCTTCCTCGTTGTAGTCTTGTTCCTCGGAGCGCGTGATCATCTCGGAAGTGCTTGTTGTTGCCATGTAGATAGCCATGTGTCTTCATATGATTGGTCCATGTCAGCAGATTAAATTTGGTATCAACAGGATTTTTCAAGTAATTAAACTAATTAAAATAAAATAACATCAAATAAGGGTTTTATCCCACCCCTTGAAAGGGGATTTAGCCTAACATGGTATCAAACATAATAAACAAATATTCAATAGGCATAAAATAAATGAGAAGAGAAGAAAACAATCAAACCCCAATCTCTTGAAGTGAAATTGAACTTCTATTCCTTGAGTTGAAATTCACATCCCTTAATTTGAATGATTCAAACACAATTACATCAAGAATCTCACTCAATTTAATCCTCAAAATAATTTATTTTCTCCTCACTATCTAAAAATAATAAAATAAAAATTCTAATATAAAACTACACTAAAATGGTATTTTCTCTCTCTACAAATTCCTATCTCCTTGCTCTATGTCTTCTTCTTTAATTTATAGTAGGCATGGAGCATGGGGGTATTTTTGAGAATTGGCTTGGGTGTGCATGTGGTTTGGGTGAGATCATGTGGTAGTGAGGTGAGAGAATAAAATCAGATTTGAGGATGAGAGGTTTGGGGTCATTTTGGGTATTGGATAAAAAGTGTTTGTTTGGGGGTATAATGGGTATTGGAACTTAAAAGGTTTAATTAGGCACATGGGGGTTACTGTTGAGTTGGTCTTTGTTTTGGTTTTGTATTTGCAGAGAAAAACGTGTTTAGCAAAATGGGTTTGAATGGCTTTGGATGGAATGGGGTGGCTTGACTTTGAAAATGTCTACGGGTTAAAGAATGTTGGGTTTCGGGTTTAGGCGACGGGACAGTCGCGGCCGGCCGGAGCTGTGAGGGTGGGGTCGGGTTGAGGCGACCGCCGGCGGGTTGCCGGATTTTATGGGGTTGCGCCGCGGCTGGACGAAGGCGGCAGGGGCTGGCCGAAATGGGGAAGGGTGAGGTGCGCCTGGGCCGCCGCGAGCAGGACTGCGTGGTAGGAAAGGGGCTGCCGGAGGTTTGGCGGCAGCGGTTGGAGGGGTGACGAGGGCAGTAGGTCGCCGGACTAAGGGGGTCAGGCCGGGGGCAGCGCGGTTTCAGGAGGAGAGAGAGTGGTGAGTTATGGAGGGTTAAGGAGGAGAGAGGGGTTTGTGGAGAGAGAGATGAGAGAGAAGGTGGGAGGTTGAAGAAGAAGAGGGAAGGTTAGTGTGGGTGAGGGTGTAGGGGATAATGTGTGAGGATGAGGGAGTAGGATAGTGTGTTTGGTAGTGTGTAGGTTTTAGGGTGTGTGTTGTGTGTGTGTGTTTAATTTGAACCCATAATAAAATATAAATTAAAATTAAAATTAAAAATAATCTAAATTAAAAATTAAACTAAACTAAAAATAAAAAAGTAAAATAAAATAGACACGACACGACACACTAAACAAATTCTAAAAAAACTAAACACAACTAAATTAAAAACTAATAACTAAAAAAATTAATTAATAACTACTAAAAATATAAAATCCTATAAAATAAAAGACACAAAAATAAAAAGATAAATCTAAAAAGAAATAAAAATAGAAATCTATAAGACTAAAAACTAAAAGCCTAAAAAAATAAAATCTAATAAATCTAAAAATAACTAAAATCCCAAAAAAAAAACAAATTCTAATAAAATGAAACTAATTAAAAATAAAGATAAAATAAAAATGCAATAATAAAATATAAAAATAGTAATTAAACCTACAAATTCTAAATAATCCTAAAATAAATTCTAGAAATTCTAAATAAATCTAAAATAAATTCTAAAAATAAAAATGACTCAAACTAAAAATCTAAAAATAATAAAATAAAATAAAATAAAAAGGAAACAAACCAACACACACAGGGCTTGGGTGACAGTTTGGGCTAGGATAGGGTAGGCTAAGGTTATGAGATTGGGCAATTAACTTCATATTCTGCACAATTGCCTTGAAATACGCATTTTAACACCGCAACGTGCATTCGGCCTACAAAATAAATAATTAAGCACATAAGAGCCATATTATTGAGAATTAGGCACAAAAGTGCGTCTATTTGGGGTATAAATAGTACAATTTTGGGTGCTTATCATGTATCATATTGGTATCATTTTCTTACATCTTAGTTGGTATCCATAATTATTTATTGGATCAATTATGCATTTGTTGCTCATATGCTTTCATGTTCTTATCACTTTCAACTTCATCATGTTTAAAATTAGTTTATATCCTTTGTCTATTCCTGAACAAAAAGGGGGAGAATGATAGGGGAGAAATGGTATCTAATCCTATTGTAATCGTATCTTAGTTTAGGAGATTTAACTTAGGGGGAGAGCGCTATCTTCTTAGGTTTATCATAGTTGATAAAGGGGAGAATTAATTTAGGAGGAGTATTTATTTTACATGCATTTAATATCCTTAATATTACCTATGCGTTTGATAATTTGCTTAAGTGTGCACGAATTCTTCTAAGTGGAAACTTTCATCGGCAAAGATATTGATACTTGGGTTTTTGAGTCAAGCTATGTAATTTTTTATTTTGGGTGGGATTTGCTTTATAGTTTGATAGTAAAGCTTGATGGCCCTTTAGGATTTTTGTTTTGTTTTTGTCCCGGAATAGCCAAAGGGGGAGATTTGTAAGGACACAAGTCTCCGATTGAGTCTTAATGTAGTATTGGCTCAATTTCGGACAAAAACACTTGAGTCATAGGATAAAGTTCTTGAGCATCCTTCAAGCCTATGACCTGTTACAGTTGAAGACGTTGCGGCTCACGTTTTAAGAAAATATCTTTGTCGTGTTCCAGTGCCTTGTTTCACGTCATCAACATGAGGATATCATAGTCTCCAAAAGGTATGAATGTATTAATAAATATAGGAGCTTGAAAATTTATTTTGGGTGTTAGTATTTTTTTGTTCATTTTTTTGAATTCATAGTTCTAAAGATTTTGTTCTCGGACATCTTTCCGTAGAAATATCATATCAAATCCAAAAAAAATCAGAAAAATACGAAACTGGCGGCCACGCGTTCGTATTGAAATTATCTAGAATCACGGCCTGAAAACTCCTTAGAAAAGTCATTCGAACGACCTCGTTCGAACGAACTTCTAATGAGATTCAGAAATTGTTTCTATTTTCTCGTTAAAAGTTTCGTTCGAACGAACTCAAACTCATTGGAACGAACTTCTAACGAAATTTCAGTTTCGAGCAGTTTTTTTGACAGTTTTTTTATAACTTCCCACTTTGCCCACTAACTTTTACCACCTTTACATAGTGCAGGAAAGACATTTTCTAAGATAACTTTTTCACATTCTAAGAATCTTTTGAGAGCAAAACTTTTAAGAAAAAGTTTCATGTTTTGTGTTTGATTTTTATGGATTAAATTCACCAAAAAACACATACACACCCATTTGTTTAGTTTATTCCAAGTACCTATTGATATGTCATTTCTTGGAGCGTTTTGGCACCTGGTTTTCTCTCCACCAACAAGAAGAGAGTTTGAGTTTTTCTCTACCCAAAAAAGGAGAAAAGTTTGTTGCGGTGTTCTCACTCGAAGAAAGGCTTCGCGTACGGGTTGACGATGACCATAGCCCCATCGGTGGAGTTCGAGACTATGGAGGAGTCCACGGTTATTCACTAGGTAGAGGTTGAAGACCGAAGGAGTGCGTCAAGGCTTGGACGGACTCAAGTCAGTTTGTGTAAGTCCTCTTGTGTCGAGTCTTTGTAAAAACTACCATACTTAGTGAATTCGTGGCTAGGGCCGTCCGAGGTTTTTCTCATTTGGATTTTTCTCGTACATCGACGCGTCGTGTGATATTGTTTAATTTTATCTTTCTTAAATCACGTAGATGCATGCTTAGATAATTCAAGATAAAATTTGGTTTAATTATCACACTTATGTTCTTTGGTGTTAAAATATATTTAGGTGAAATTGAAATTAATTCAATTCAAAGATAATTTATTTTGGTAAAATTTGGTTTAGCCTAATTTGAAAAATGGATTATTCTTGTTAGGCAAATTTCTCGGACTTGAATTGAAATATTTTGTTTAAGTGAAAAATCCATTTGTCGTTTAATTTATTCACTTTGTGTTTCGTTTAATTTTAATTTGAAAGAAATTAAAATTTGTTGTAAGTTGTTTATATGTTTGAACCATCTTTATTCTGCACTTTAAGGAAATTCATTTTGAAAAATTTAAAAATTGGGGGTCCTATCATTTTCAAATAATTTGAGAAGCGGTAGTCTTACTCAATCAATGCTCTGATACCATTTGTTGGAGTACGAGGCCCCCGATTTTAAAATCTCTTATCAAAAGTAAAACAATTTCCTTTTAAATAGATGTGGAAGTGATAGAAATGGTTCAAATAAACAAAATAACAAATTTTAATTTCTATTCAAATTAAAATGAAACCCAAGTGAAATATGATGGAACACACACACAATTAATTAACCCAAGTCCTAGAAATTTGCCTAAGTCATATTTTCAATATAATCAAGTTAGGCCAAACCAATTTTATCAGTTGAATTAAATGACTTGAATTAAATTAACATAAACATTACCCAATATTAATTTGCACCAAATTAAACAAGTAGTGATTAAATTAAACCAATTTTATCTTTGTACCTAAGCATGCATTCTAGGTGATTTTGCAAAAGATAAAATAGACAATTAATCCACTACGCCGCGATGTACGAGGAAAAACCCACAACGAGAAAAAACCTCGGACGGCCCTAGCCACAAATCCACTAAGTATGGTTTTAAAAATAAAAGACAGAAAGACTTACAACACTCGACTCGATCCCTCTTAAGCCCCGACGCTCCTTCTTGTATACACCTCCGCCTAGTGAATAACCACGGAGCTCCACCGCGATCTCAGAATCCACCGATCGGACTTTGTTGGTCACCGTCACCCAAGCTGGGAGCCTTTCTCCAAGTGGGTATGATGACGCAAACAATCTTCTTCTTTGTGGGATTTAGAAGTAAACCCAAACTTCTCTTCAAACGATAGAGATCAAAATCGGTGCCAAACTCCAAGTAAAGTATAGATATATAGATAAACTTGGATAAACAAACTTTGGGTGAAAACAAAAGTGTTTTTGAAGATTTTCTTAAAAGAACCAACACTTTAAACAATGAACTTTTTCTTTTGAAATTTTTCTCTCAAACTCTCTCTAGGAGATAGTAGTGTATGAAAAAGCTAATTTAGAAAACTTGGTTCCCTCAATTACATATTCAGGTAAAAAGTTAGTGGGAAAAGAAGTGGGAAAGTGGGAAAAAACTGCTCAAAACTGCCATTTAACTGTTCCCGCCAAAACTCGCTCGAACGAGAATTTCGTTAGAATAAAGTCTCGTTCGAACGAATTCTAACGACCCTTCTAATAAAATTCCAGTGGAAAAAAAATAAGGTCATTAGATATCTCGTTGGAAATCTCGTTCGAACAGCCATCTCGTTCGAACGACATATCGAACGAAGTTACAGTGGCCAATCTGGGAACTCGTTGGTAAACTCGTTCGAACGATATATCACCCAATAAAAAATGTCTCAAGCTCCTATATATATATTCAAATGCATTCATACCTTAGGAGACATTGGAACTATGTTGGTGATGTAGAAACGAGGCACTTGAAACACAGAATTTAATGAAGCTTTATACTCTTGGCTGCTACATCTTGAACTAAACACATCATAGGCTTGAATAGGTACATTGAACACTATCCAATGACATAAACGTTTTTGTCCGGAATTGAGCCAAAAATACATTAAGACTCAATTGGAGAATTGTGTCCTTACAAATCTCCCCCTTTGGCTATTCCGGGACAAAAATCAAACAAAAATCCTAAAGGGACGTCAAGCTCTACTATCAAACTATAAAGAAAATCCCACCCAAAATAAAAAATTACATAGCTTGACTCAAAAACCTAAGGATCAATATCTTTGCCGATGAAAGTTTCCACTCAGAAGAATTCCTACACACTTAAGCAAATTATCAAACGCATAGGGAATATCAAGGATATTAAATGCATGTAAAATAAATACTCCCCCTAAATTAATTCTCCCCTTTATCAACTATGATCAACCTAAGAAGATAGCGCTCTCCCCCTAAGTTAAATCTCCTAAACTAAGATACGATTACAATAGGATTAGATACCATTTCTCCCCTATCAATCCCAATACTTATTATTTATGTGTTTAACATTCATCTTATGTCCACATTATCTCATTACCCTTTTTTATCAATTTCATCTTCCATGGTTGTTTTTGAACATCGTAATTTAATAGTCATAGCAAACTCACCTTCCCTCAGTGTTACACCCCAAAACTAGACCCAAGAGGTCCCGAGAGGAGGCCTAACCCTTGGGGTCCTCAAGTTTGCTAAAAATCCCCTTTTTACCCCCTGATTATATTTTTGTGAAAAACATTTGTTTATTTTATTTCATTAGTGGTACAACATTTAACTATTCTCAAAGTGTCAAATTTATCATCTTATGTTCAAAAACATATCCTCACACTTACTGTTTTCCCACATAAAATACTCGTCAACGTGCTTAAGACCATACTTATCAAAATTCGTAGTCTTCTCTTATTATTTCATGTAATTTCAACATTTATGCTAATTCTACTACGATAAATATTAACAAAATTTGGGATTGTTTTTCCTTGGTTATTAGTTTGGTAACAAGGCCCATTTTAACATGCTTGTTTAAATAAATACTGACTCACTTTAGCATACTACATGTTTATGGGAGGTTTTCACCTTAGAAATACCTTAATCATGCATTTATTATACATAAATCATAGCTTTAAAACTTAACATGCTATCTTCCCATCTATCAAGGTTCAAAAATACCATCTCCTTCTTGTAAAAAGAAATTTACTTAGACTTAAAAAAAGTTCCACTTTGCAAGACCAAATATGCTATGAATAAATCTACATATCTATGGCATAAAACATCACTTAACACCAATTTATAACTAGTAAAAACCTTGAAAGCTTGGAAGAAAACCTACATTTGATTTGAAAAGGAGAACTAGTAATGGATGACTTGAAAGCTCCTAATTTCCTAGCTCTAAGACTTTGGCTCTACAAAACTCCTCTAAGGTCTCACTACAATTGTGCTCCACCACCTTCTTCTTCAAAAAAAGATCTTGCATATAAGTAGAAGGTGCAGATATGGGTGTATGTGGTGTGGAAATGCTTGGTACCACTCTAAAAATGGAGGAAAGACTTGAGGAAATGGGGATGGATATGGGAAGCTCTAGAAGGAGGAGAGAAAGGTGGTAATGGTGGTGGATAATCCTCCTCCTAAACCATCCTCAAATAACCCACCAAAGGCCATGTTTAAGGATTAAAAATTTACCCAAAAGCTCATCAGGTTCATCATTTCTCAAGGGGGTGACATGTGTTCTTACAAAGGGCTGAAATGGTGACAGCATTTCCGTTATATCGGATTCCTTCAGGGTTGTTCAAACGGACCTAAACATCATTTGAACGACTTTAACCTGTTGTTTGATACGTCATTCTCGCAACCATTCTTGCGACGTGCCCCTATTATCCTCTCTCCTGGTTGTTTGAAGCCTCGCTATTAACGACGGGAAAACGCTCGTTCGAACGATGTGGCAGATTTATTTGAACGACTTCAATGTCGTTTGAAGTGTTGATATCTCTAATAAATAAATTTTCTTTTTTACTTGATCATAATTATAACTTAAATTCATAGAGGTTCATTAATTAAACCAATTGAAAGGTTAGAATTATTAGATTAAGGATTCCTTCATTTAATTTCTTATAATTATGAATTACACGATAAGGAGACACAACATTGGATCGGGGTATTACAACTATAAGGAAGTATTGGTGGATACCAAATACTCAATCACACTATTAGGAAGATACAAAACCAAAGTTTAAGTCAAATACTCCTTGAGAGTGTCAAAGGCAAGTTAATACCTCTCAATTGTACCTCGCTAGTGCCATTTTTTAATGAAATGAAGAAATTATGTTTTTGCATTCACTGATATACCTGTCATTTGTGTTCCATGTCTTGTAGTTTATTGATCTTGATGATTACATTCATGCCGCCTCTCATTTAGGCCAAATCCTTGGTTCAAATATAAAAGACCAAGTTCAACGAGCATTCTCGGTCAATAATTCCACAATCTTCAAAAATCCTTAAATGAATACCTATAAAACTCTGCCATCGTATGTGTTATGGGTTGTCCTTAATCTAAAATGGTTTGCACCTTCTACGCATCGACCGATAATCCCAACTGTGAAACTAACCAAAAATTACACCTCTCATTTCTAAACCCCATATTTTTGGAAATTTGCATACAACTTATGATCCCACAATATTTGAAGTGAAACCCTAAAAAGCTCGGTATTCTCCTCATTAGTCCATGAAAAAATCAAGATGTCATTAATAAATACGATGATAAACTAATCAAAATATAATCAGAACACCAGATTTATCAAATTCGTGAACATGATAGGGAGTTAATCAACCCAAACGGCATGAAGCTAAACTCGTAGGAACCATAATGAATCAAAAAGGCAATCTTTGCTATGTCCTCCTCCCGTACCCTCAACAAATGATATCCTAAATGCAAATTAATCTTTGAGAATAACGAAGCACCCTGGAGATGATCAAACAAATCATTAATCATCAAAATATGATACTTGTTCCTCATTGTAACCTTTTTTAACTCATTATAGTCAACATATAACTGTAATGAACCATCCCACTTCTTTACAAAAATAACAGGACCTCCACATGGAAATGTGTTACACCAACTGAACTTATATTGCAACAACTGATTAATTTGAGACCATTGAATTCTCCACACATATTTGACGCCACGTCATAACCTTGGCCATATAGTCTAGAAATACTTAATACAAGTCTTGCAAATAAAAGATTTATCGATAACTTAAATGACATAACCGTTGTATGCCAAATATGTTTTACACCAATCAAATGCTCTATGATTTTCCCACTCTTATCCACATAATGCAAGACAACGACAATTTACTCCTTAACTAATACATCATGGGACTCATCAATTAAAATTGAAAAAAAGGAATATCCTACATATTTAATAATGTAGTCAACAATCTCTCTTTAAATTTAATTAACAATGTCTTTTTGAATATCCGATGATGTCAATGTGTGGTTTGAAAGAGAATTCTTCATTGCAAGATAACAAGAAAAGTTAAAAAAGTTCCCTCTGTTGTTTGACTCTTCTAATACATCATTAGCGCAAAAGAAATTGAATAGAGTTGACTGATGCACTTTGCCGTATTCAGTAGTCACTATGTGTTTTGTCCAATTTCCTTAATACAACCGTCTCAATATGTTTCTCTTGGTTCATTAAATCCTCACATGCTTTAAAAGTTTGGTTATGAATACTACTAGGACCTCCCACGTGAGTTAAAAATCTTTTTTTCTTTTGATTCAGAAACCCTTTTCCCATAAATGACTCCCCACCTTCTTTTTCAGCCACACATTCTTTAAAAATATGATAATATAAATAATATGCAGCATTAGTAGTAGTGTTATGTTCCAGACATGGAGAAAAATCATTGAACCAATATGGGTAAAAACGCCTCAATTGTTTTCCCATAATTGTAGGTGAAACATTATGGCCACGAGGTTAACAAGACCCGTCTGTAAATAATTTCTACATATTATATTTTTCACTTTTGAATTGCTATGGGAGATTGGAGTTCGTAATGCAGGATCAACATGAAAATCCTCCAAAATTATTTCACACTCCTCTACATTTCTCTAAATCTCAAGTGGTGGTCATGGTGTGAATGTCATCACCGATTTTTTTTCAAGTATTTCTCTATACTTTAATTCTACAATATCAAATTTAAATCAACATCCATCCCCTAATTTTATAAGTTCAATGTTATCCCTAAAATTATTCATAATTTAATCCTATAATTAACCCTAGAATTTTTTATTTTATTTTTTTGCATATGAATCCATTCAATCACATAGAAACAACAAAATCTCATTTGAGACGGATACAAGCCACAACTCAAAAGTACCAAGCTACATAATTAAGAAAGAAAAACTAGTTTTTTTTTAGTCGACTCTAAAACAACGTGGAGAATAGTTAGGTTCCCCCATATACTCATAATAAATACTCTTTAACCCGAAGTAACCGCAGGCTACCAAATACCTCCATTAATAATAATTAGGAATACTCCACAAGGTTTCCCTAATATCAATATTATTGCACAGGGTACATCAAAAAACAAAACTTCAATCAAACAGGGTATTCCAAGAAGGTTGGGGAACTTGGGTGGGCCACGGATAGAGCACAGAAGGATTAATTTTCCAACACCAAAGCGTCTAAGGCAGACGCAAGGCTTTATTATTGATGTCACAATAAGTAACGCGACACCACCTTGGAGCTATCGTTTGGTTAGATGAGAAAGATAAAGTTTGGGGCTGAGTAGGCTGGTGGTGGTGATGGTTTTGGTTTTCTTTCGTTGTTTCAAGAGAGTAGTTGTGTGTTGATGGGGGTTTTTTTTTTTTTTTGGGGGGGGGGGGGGGGGGGGGTAGTTTGGTGGTTTTTTACATATGCGTGGGCTTTCTCAGATAGGATATAACACATGGAATTTATTTTGATGATGCGCGTGTTTATCTAGCATCTTCCAGGCGTTTCCTTTAGTCTTTTGGAATTTTAAATGTTTTGTGGGCTTCGGCTGCTGGGTTGAGTTCTGTTTTTTGTCTTGTGTTTTTTTTTTTTTGGGGGGGGGGGGGGGGAGGGTTGTAGTGTGTTGTGTTTGTTTTTTGTTTTTGTTGAGCCAGTTTGTTCCGGTTTTGAATCTGATATGTACATGGTTTTTCAGCCTTGGGCTCTTTCTTATATATTTTACCATTCATATAAAAAATGTGACACCACCTTGATCGAAAATTGTAGAACTGATCCTTGCAATTAAAAACACTATATTTGAATCCAGTGGGTGAAAATCCACTGAAATAAGCATAGAAATTGGATTAGCCCAAAACGCCTCATGAAGAGAAGAGTTAGTTGACTGAATTTTACTCAACTGAGTCACGTGCTCTAAAGACCACTCTCCAGTCTATCGTTTCTCAGTACCCAAATGCTCAAACTAGGGGCCTGGAAATTTTTCATAAATAAGTAACATAGGTGGCTCTATGACGCCCCAAGAATTCCTTGGTACATATTCTGGTACTTAGGAAGGTTAATTAAGCGGCATGAATCAATATCCTTTTCAGGATCATATTCGATAACTTTGTTGTTACCAGTTTGTTGTCTAATAATTACAATATTTAAAATCTTTCATTCACACAAATAAAAAATATTCGATCGACATGCGTGTTCGTTTGCCGCTGGCGCGAACCAATTACACCATAGGAATTAAAATTAATGGGTTGTTGGGTGTTTTTCTGTTAAGGTCCATCAAAAAGTAAAGGTTTTTAAGTCCACTTGTGATCCTCTCCCTATATATATATATATATATATATATTTATTCAGTATATACTGAATATATATACAAAATATATTCATGAAAATATCATGCACAAAATATCCATGAAAATATCAAGCACAATATATTCCGTGCACACAATACCATGCACAAAATATCCATGAAAATATCATGCACAATATATTTCGTAATATATTAAGTATATACTGAATTTATATACAAAATATAGTCATGAAAATATCATGCATAAAATATATTCATGAAAATATCAAGCACAAAATATGCATAAGACGATCACAAATGAACCCAAAAATATCAAGCACGTATTTTTGGGGGAAGTATGTAACACCTCGTATTTTTTGGGCTTTTATTAATTAATTAATTCAGTAGATTTTAAATTACTTGCGAGTCGTAATTTAATTGAATTAATTATTTTTAATATTATTTAAATATTAATCCGGTGAGTAGACGATTAATATTTATGGGATTTAAAGTTACTAAGTGAATAGTAATAAGTTAATAAGTTAACAGGTAAATATTAAATTTTAGTAAAATAATTCGGATGGCAACTCTGAGTGTACGGTTGAGTCCGGATGGGTCGAAATAGTTGGAAAAAAGTGCCTGTGGGTAGTAAATGGGTCTTGGGACATTTTTAAGCATATTTGAGCCCACATAAAAATGTTTGGGCCCTTTTAATAAAGCCCACAAGCCTAAAAAGGGATTGACTTAATAAACCCTAAAGGTGAGAGGGTGTGAGAACCATAACTCATTTAAGAAACCCTAATCAAAGAGAGGACAAAAGAGGGAGCAATTAGAGAAATCTTGGGAGCCTAAATCAAGAACGAGCGTGGACATTATTCATCAAACCCATCATCTACAACAAGAGAATCAGACCCTACAAACCCTAGAAGGCAAGTAATTAAACTTGCTCTTAATTATTTGCATATTTCTATTCATATCATGGTGGGTGTTAGATAAATCCCATGTTCTTGGGTTAATTTAATATCTAATATGGGTCAATTATAATTAGATTTTCAATCTGTAGAGAAATTGAGGAGTTTAAATTACTAAGCCTTATATTTGTGGGGATTATATTTAATATTTGGGGATTTGAAATCTTGAGTTTTGTATATTTATTAAACTGTTGTTGTAAGAATGGAGGAGTTTAGGGTTTGTAATTTTAGAAATGGTGGATAGATTTGGGGATGACGAAGGAGGAGAGAGAAAATTAGGGTCGTTCGAATGACCTGGTCTTCCGTTTGAGCGATGACCGATGTCATTCAAATGACAACCAAGTCATTCGAGCGAGATTACTTTCTAGCCGTCATTTCTTGCTTCCCTTATTTTGGCATTGGGTTTAGTTGGGTTACTGTTTTGGGGATTTGGTTTATTGGTGGCTACATATATGGATTATTTGAGGGTGTTAGTAATGGGATATTTAGGGTGATTATCCCAAGGGGAAATTAAGGTTTACATTGGGTAATTTAAGAACCTTAAATTTAATAAGTGTGCGAGACTTATTGAAAAGAATTTTGAATAATAAATCCTGATTATTATTATATTAGACCAAGTGAGCAAGTTTGGATATATTGGTTGAGTGACACCAAGGTACTAAATTAATTAATGCGTGTTTAATTAGACTTGAGTCGGAATATAGACTCGGGGATAATTTTGGCTAGTGTTATGAGTTTTTGTGCACGGTATAGCTGGTATTTAATGTATATATATACGGTAGTGTTATAGTGTGTGTGTGTATGTGTGTGTGTGTGTGTGTATATATATTGCGTGATCATAAATATCAATGATTAGATATTTAGTAAAAGAATACCCCTTTTAATGCTATCATAGGAGGCTGTGGGATGTGGGTGAATACCATGGCTAGAGGAGCAGGGTGAGTATAGTCCCCAGGTCATATCGTCCGTATTTAGGGGTGAGACGTCTTGGGTATGATTCAGTCTTATTTTCGGAGGGAACTATGACCGCCTCCCGTTTGTTTTGTTTTCACTGATTCGGGGAGCTAATCGTGTCAGGGTGTCCGGGTGGATGAGTATACCTGGATTGATAGCAGTATAGAGAACATCCGGTGAGTGCCTACTCATGAGGATGGTTACATAATTACGGCATGTGCATGAATGTTGTAATACGATGATACGTATATATATAGTGCAAATAATTATATACGAGTAACATACATGATGTGAATTGTATTCTTTATTATATAACTCGTGAAAGTGTTATATGATCGCAAATGGGAATAATGATTTGTTAAGTTAAGATGTTATACAACTTATAAATCATATATTAAACATACTCGAGTTAGAGTAGTGTGTCAGAATGGAATTATATAACAATAACTAGTTACGGGGTAAATGACTAGGTGGGTTATATAAAAAAATGATAGGTGTGCACATTAATTGAGGGGTGAGTCGGTCCTCAAGAGAGTGAAACACTAGCTTAAATATGAAGAGCATTCATGCATTTTAATTGACTGCAATTTAATTCACTTTCTAAATATGTTCAAAATATTTTGGGTTATAACCCTTGCTATCTAGTATTTTCAAAAACCCTTTTAGGTGTCCGACCACAGGGGCACAAGGCTTGATCTCATTCCAGGGTATGTAGTTGTGGTACATGTGGGTGCTACAGGACTTGCATTAGACGCTTCCCTTATTCACTCCTAGATAGGGATAGTATGCTAGTTGTACTTTCGAGCATGTTGATAATAACAGTTGTACTTCTACTTCGGATTAGCATGTATTGGTTATATTTTCCACGTGACAGTTTTATGTTGGTTCAATTTTTCTTAGTCGAGGTTTATTCGACTAACACTTTTTCAGATGCTTGTAATATGTTTAGACTCATTTATATTGTGATGGTTATGTTGGGTTTCTTGTTAACTAATCATTAGGTGGTTAGTAAATTAACAAGTTCGATAGTGATGCTAAGAATGAACCAGATGGAAATCTTGTTTAATTTGATAAAGGCCTAATCACTCGGTGTTTAATTAGGCAGGATGTCACATATGATATCAGAGCATCAGGTTCTAGTGTCCCTAGGATATGTATGGCTTACTATGATTTCAGTGTTCCATTCTTTTGATATAGATCCCTATTATTAGGATTTTTGACTCATCTTTATGCTTATGAGATATCGTACTTCTATAATTTTGAATTTGTATTAACAGTGAACTAATACAACTCGTTTTGAATTTCAGATGCCACCCAAGAGAGGGAGAGGTAAACCTGCGAGGGCAGCCACCAAAGGCGGAGAGGGAGAGGCTCATCAGGAGCTCGAGATTCCATAACCATAGGCCCCACCGAGGTTTGTATCTATGGCACAGGTAACTGATATTGTGGCCCAAGCAGTTAATGTCGACGTGACAGCCATGGCAGCATAGTTTCCTTAGCCCCAGCCATAGCAGCCAGTGGCTCTAACAGCTCAAGCCCACCTGGGGCCGTCGTAGAGGCAGCGAGTTAGGGAGGCATTCCAGAAGGGCCATCCCCCGGAGTTTTAGGGTAGTGCAGAGGTGATTCTATCCTATCAGTAGAAGAGGGAGATGTAGCGCAACTTGTACATGGTCGACTATAGCGAGGTACAAAGTCAGATGCTTGCTACATTCAGGCTGACTGGGGCAACCTTACAGTGGTGGGAGTCGACGACCACTGTTAGAGAGAGAGAGATTCGATGACTATCGTCAAGTTCTGGATGCGGTTCGACCGTAAGTACTTTCCTTGGACTGAGATGAGGAGGATATTTAAGGAGGTGATTCAGGGTGATAGTTCTGTAGCAGAGTACGAGGAGGAGTTCACCCATTTGGATAATTTGGTGCCAGATGAGGTAAGCAATGAGGAAAGAAATAAGGCAAAATTTATTAATGGTTTGGCCTAGAGGATCAGGTAACATTTGATTGGGAACCTTACTTTGAAGACTTATTTCGACGTCGTCAATGCAGCTTTGTTACACTTCTAGGACCATCGCTTCCACCTGAAGAGAAGCAATAGGGGAGGTGAGACCAGCCAGCAGGGTAAGGCAATTGGGGGTGATTCTAGTGGAGTACAACAGGCAGGCAGCCAGCAGGGAAAGGATACCCATCAGGGGAATCTTGTTAAGAGATTTTGACTCGGAGGTCAAGGGTTTAGGCAGGGCCCGAATCAGCAACAGGTTCCTCAGGGCCACCAGGGCCAAGGGAACCATGGTGGAGGCCAGTAGGGACAACATCGGGGGGAGCCTCATCGGGGCCAACAGAGCCAGCATCAGGGAGACTTTCAGAGGCTTTGCTTCGGTTGTGGACAGTCGGTCCAAATGAGGAGGGAGTGTCCACAGAGAGGTAGGGGCCAGCATCAGGGTGCCCCACAGGAACAGCAGGCACAGATGCCCCCAGCAGCACAAGCTGCACCCCCCCTACAACAGCAGGGACAGTTGTACTACGGGCGTGTGTAAAACGTTCGGGATATTCCGATTCCACTAGCACCTCAGACGCCGTCAATAGTCGAAGCTACGTATTCTATTCATGGACATGAGGGTAGGATTCTCTTTGATATTGGTGTACAAATTCATTCATTAGGACCATATTTTCTAGAGTTTATGGGTTATTATATTCGATCGATAGTCTCCTTATGTGTGTAGAGTCACTGATGGGGGGTGGGTCATTCATACACTCAATCTGTAGAGGAGTAGATATTGTGATTGGGAGACTAAGTTTAGCAGTAGGCCTCTTAGTGTTAGATATAGAGGGATATGACGTTATTCTAGGCATGGACCGGTTAGCGGGGGTACAAAGCGATGGTGGACTATATGAGAGGACCATAGTATTTTCCATTTCGGGATAGGAGATTTTTTTTGTGGCGATGCTTCTTCCTGAGGGAGGGTTGAGCACTCATTTATATTACATTGAGCAGGAAACCTCACAGGGGGTGGTGATTCATGTAGAATTGATTCCAGCCATAAGGGACTTTGAGGATGTATTCCAGGATATACCATGTCACACCCTAACCCCATTAGGATATAATTAACTAAATAGTTTACAAACCACAATTATAATTTATTTATTATTTAGGTAATACATATTGAAACAACTTCAAGGTTAAAATGCGGAATAAAAAAAATCCAATCGTTTTAAGGAGACATAATTTCAACAGAACTCACATATCATTTAACTTAATTACAACTAGTACAGTGTATAAAACAAATTAACAAGACCCTACTTCTATTTACTCAACCTCCTAGACCTGGCAGTGGCAACTGGAAAACCTGAAAATGTAAACATATAAAACCATGAGTTTAAAAACTCAGTGAATGTACTACAGCTATCTATAGTAAAAGCACTATATTAACATCTCAACACAACAATATATACATCTCTGTGCCAAATTAGGCCATATACATATCCGGAGTTAATAAACCCCACATCTCCTGCCCGTAGGCAATAATCATATCCATAGGTTTTAAAAAAACCTAACATCTCCTGAATTGCATAGCAACTCAACATATCATGACTTTTATAAAGCCATAACATCTCAACATCTCTTGGCTTTTAAATAAGCCATAACATCTCAACATCTCTTGGCTTTGAAATAAGCCATAACATATCAACATCTCATGACTTTTAAATAAGCCATATCATCTCAACATATGATACATATATGTCATATCCAAAATCAACTCAGTAAGTACACTCACCTTGTGTTGTCAACTATGTATTCACGTTTCCCTCGGGTGGAGCTGAACTTGGTTGATTTGACCTTACACCTGTTAATCCAACTAAATCAGTATTGAAACTCAATCATAAGTATTATCTTAATATAATTATGTAACTTTAAATAAGTACACAACCACGATATGATTCTACTCAAGTCATATTCCATGAAACTTATGTAAAGATGAAACGATGGTATATATGTTGATAAGGTCATGAACATTCAACCCTAGAAACTACCTCGTAAGGAATTTATAACTAAACTCAAGTAAACATAAAAGTATACTTCTGAATATATATACACATGAAACATGTACTCAAAATACCCTTGGGAAGGAGTAGATACAAACATTCTTTCATGGGGTATCCAATATGGGGTCAAATCATTGTCCTCCATACTTAACCATCCCATATTCATAAATAGTACATATACAGGTGTTCAAGCTTATCAATCTGAAAACACATCTGAATATACTTTCCGTTACAAGTGACGGTGTAATTTTTCAAGCATCCTAGGGCAAGTTATGGCCATTTCTTTACAACACAAGAAATCACCCCTACAAACTCCTCTATTGTTCCTTCGACTTCCAAGAATTTTCATAATTTTTATACGTCATAAGTTTCAATGATTTTCAAAAAAATTTTAGTAGACATACTGAATAGTTCATAATTAAAGTTTCATAATATATGGACTTCATTTTCTATCTCAAAAGCTTGACCAAACTCAGGGCATACCGAAATGAAATATTCAAACAACAACTATATACCAACTTGCAACCATCACTAAGACCTAACCATAAGGATTTAAATTTTGATTTTCGGATATGATATGAATATATAAGTCTATTTTCATATCCATTTAGAATTTGTGAATTCCAGTAAGCACACAAAGAGATATGCAAGTTTGAATACAAAGGGTTTCAATACAAAGCAATATAACCTATAACACCACTTATCTCACATATGAACCAATACATATTATCACAAAGGAGGATGGAATTTGGATCAATAATTCACGATTTATATACTTTGAAATAAGTATAATAGAAGATTAAAACAATATTAACACATAATATTACCTTGGAAACACCTTAAGGATTTTCTTGGAATTATTTTCCTAGATTTTCCTTATAACCCTTTCTTCCTTAACTTCTACCTCTCTTTCCTCAAGCTAATAACACCTCAAACTGAACCTAGGGACTTATTTGATGAAGAAATAAGGTTAAGGGAGAGTTTTAAGTCATCCAAGGATGCCTCCCAATCCATCCAATCAAATTAAAACATTTGGTTTAATAAAAGACAATTTACCACTTAAGGGAATTGACAGATTCGCCCCTTCTCGTAATTTCGACCTAACTTCTTACTCGAACATTCGTTTGATTCACCGTTTGTTGTGTTACAACCCTAACTCACATATCTACAACTATGTAGTTTTCACCTCAAGTCAATTGTAATGTTACAAGGGTCAAAACTAGTCTTAAACAGGAATATTTCTATCGAAAATAACCAAATCTTGTGTTCGTAAATAATTCGACATTTCATGATTTATGAAAGTAGAATTATACTAACCATAATCACTTAACATTATATATACTAATAACACATTATTCATATCCCATAAGATAAGTATAATTTAAATACAATTTATCATAATTATATACGGGTTGTCACATACCAGGTTTACCACCTAGTCGAGATATTGAGTTTGTTATTAATCTAGCACCAGGTACGAGACCGATTACCCGAGCACCTTACTGCATGGCCCCTTCAGAGACGCGTGACTTCAGAGAACAAATTCTGCACCTTTTGGTCCAGGGTTTCATTCGGTGGAGTAAATCATCGTGGGTTGCTCCTGTGATGTTTGTGATGAAGATGTATGGTTCGCTCCGCTTGTATGTCGACTATAGGGATCCAAATAAGGTCATGATACGGAATAAGTATTCGTTGCTGGCAATCGATGACATATATAATTAGTTGCGAGGGGCGACGTACTTCTCCAAGATTGATTTGAGATTGAGGTATCATCAATTGCATATTCGGGAGGAAGAAGACCCTAAGACCGCCTTTATATCACGATATGGATCCTAAGATTTTTGGGTGATGCCATTTGGGCTCACAAATGTGCGAGTAGTGTTCATGGATCTCATGAACAAGGTTTTTAGAGAGTTTCTTGACCAATCCATCGTTGTGTTCATAGACGATATTTTGGTCTACTCGCGCACGGAGGAGGAGTATGCAGAGCATCTGCGTATGGTTCTGCAGGTTACGGAATCGCCAGTTGTACGCCAAATTCAACAAGTGTGGGTTTTGGCTATGGGAGGTGCAGTTCTTTGGCCATATTATTTCAGGCCGGGGTATTATTGTGGATTCGAGTAAGGTATTGGTGGTGAGGGAGTGGGGATAGCCCATGACACCGACCGAGATTCGTAGATTTTTAAGGTTGATCGTGTATTATTGCCGCTTCATTAAGGGCTTTTCAAATATTGCGGGTCCATTGACGAATTTGACTCGTAAGGGGGTGCCATTTGTATGGAATAACTAGTGTCAGTTATATTTTGACGAGCTAAAGGACAAGTTGACATTATCCCCCGTACTTGCTTTGCCTAGAGGAGTATTGGAGTACCGAGTCTATACGGATGCATCCTTGTAGGGACTTGGGGATGTGTTGCAGCAGGAGGAGAGGGCTATGGCTTATGCGTCCCAGAATCTTAAACCCCATGAGAGTAATTACCCCACCCATAACCTTGAGTTGGCAGCGGTCATTTTTTCTTTGAGGATATAGAGGCACTATCTTCTAGTAGAGAAGTTCACATTATTCACGGATCACAAGTCACTTCAGTATCTCTTCACACATAAGGATTTAAGCATGAGATAAAGGAAATGGCTAGAATTCATGAAGGACTACCAGTTTGATATTCAGTATCATCCTGGTAAGGCTAATATGGTGGAAAATGCATTGAGCCGATGACTTACGAAGGACTTGACAGATGTCTGGAAAGCGAAGTGAAGTGAACTTTTTCACGATGATGAGGTCTCTATAGCATGTATGGTAGTTTTAGTGATCACGCCCGAGATTATCATGTGGGTGGTGAGAGCACGGGCAGAGGATCTATTTTGCCAATAAAGGGTGAGACAGTTTCTAGCAGAGGGTGCACAGTCTTACTCTATCAGCTCAGAGGGAGGGCTACATTTTAATGAGAGGTTGGTCGTGCTAGAGGACGAGGATTTTAGGCATGCCATTTTGATCGAGTCCCATGGCTCTAGATTCGTGGTACATCCCGACGGGAATAAAATGTAGCAGAACATGAGGAGGCAGTACTAGTGGTCAGGGATAAAGTGAGATATAGCAGAGTTTATCTCGAAATGCGCCACTTATCAGCTTGTTAAGGTGGACCACCAGAGGCCTTCAAGGATATTATGCTAATGATGACTAGTGTGGCCATCACGTATATTCAGTTTGGGTAGAATCTAAAGATAGGTGCGTTAACGACCTTATGTTATTGATGGTTGTAATAAGATGAGTGTTTCTCTAAGTTAGGCATTGTTGATACCAAATTTAGTCTGCTGACATGGACTACTCACTTACAGACACGTGTCTGCTAATGTGCCAAATATGTATACTTCTATCGAGCAACTCAAGATCACCGAGAAACTCAAGATCACCGAGAAACTAAGAAGCCACGAGGAACTCAGGGGCCCCGAACAGCTCGAGCGTGTCGAGCTACTTAGGCGGTCCGAGCAGCTTAGCATTCTAATCAGGATAATCAAGGAGACGACTGCGCATTAAATGCTCATTTATTATCATACAGATGTACATGTCTACTAGATAACAGCGCATTGTCCTTTCATTTGTACAGCCTCAAGGATAGAAATACATTGTAACCTCCTCATTGGAAGGGGATAGGAATTTCTTGAGCAAACCATTTTTCTAGAATTCCAAACAAACAGTCAGTAATAACAAAAACAGTGGACGTAGGCCATTCTTGCAAGGCTGAACCACTTTAAAAATCTATTGTCTATTATTTCTTATTTCTTTTTATCTGTGATTAAAATAATTAGGTCAAATCTAATTTTTTACATCAACAGATTGAAGCCGTCTGTGGGAAACGACTGTAATTATCATTTTTTACCAAAATAATTCATCACCGATGGCTGATCATCCTGAATCCAGCAATCGAAATGCTGGGATCCCTCCAAATCTTCCATCTACTCCTCCAAATGTTCAAGATCTGGCTGGTATAATGGCTAATTTGGCCCAAGGGCAAAACAACCATGCAAGAAACTATGCGTCAACTCATACAAACCATTCAAAGCGGAGTGCCAGCCCAATCAGGGCAACGAAGCGTTCAGAGAAATACTCGTTTACTTTCTTCACGAAATAGACAAACGTTATTCCCAGAGGAATCTCAGTACAGACGCATCGATTCATATCATACTGAGAGATCCAACGATCCTTCTTTTCAGCCTGGACGGACTTCCTCGGTACGAGCTACAAACACTCAACAAAACATCACTCTATCTCCAGAAAGGACAAGTGATCTTGAAAGATTGAGTAGAGTCTCTCCTTTTGATCGTTTGGGTCCTATGAGGAATAGGAGTCCCCCTAGGACTATGTCGAGGAACTCTCAACGACCATCTGATTTAAAGGAAGGCTCTGCCCAATCACGACCAGCTGCTCGTCATGAAAGATCCCAAGAGGCAAATTCAACACGATCAGTTGCTCGAACAAATAGGGTCGAGTAAGAAAATGATGCATGGAAGGGATCAATTCAAAGGTTGGAGGATAGATTAGGGGAGATGGCTAAAACCAAAAATCCTCTACTAAGGACTTTTATCTGAGGAACACCATTCATACAAGAGATTGTGGACTTTCCCACACCGTCAAAATTCAAAGCCCCAGTAGTAACACCAAAATACGATGGAAAAACTGATCCTGTTCTCTATATAGAATAATACCAGGCAGCTGCTGATATCTATGTTGTTCCAGACGAGATGCGATGGAGGGCCTTTTCAGGAACCCTTACCGGATCTACTCAGATGTGGTACAATAACCTTCCTCGGGGGAAAATTGCGACTTTCTTTCAGCTAGCAGAACTCTTTATTGGAAATTTTTATTTTGGAGCAAAGCCAGTCAAACGAGTAGCACACTTGCTAAGTGTTAAACAAAAGGCAGGTGAAAGCACCAGGGATTATATTACTTGTTTCAATAATGAGAAGCTCGAGGTCATTGATTACGAGGAGAAGACAACAATTACTGCTCTAATGAGTGCACTGTTGCCAGATAAATTGTACTACACTCTAGCCAAAGATCCGCCTAAAACAATGGCAGAACTAATGGCAAAAGCAGCCAAGATTATGAACGCCAAGGAAGCTATGGTTGCGAAGAAGATATTGGACACTAAAGAAACCAAGGTTGAGGTTGATAAGCCTGAGAAGAAGGAGCAAAAGAATAATGGTGGTAACAGGCAGTCAAAAGCAAAACAAGCATTGGAACAATTGAAGAGATTTGGAAATTATACTCCTTTGAAAGTAGATATAAACCACATTCTGGAAGAGATCAAGAACAGCGAGGAGCTAAACTGGCCAGAGAAAATGAAGGTAGATCCTGACAAGAGGAATAAGTCCAAATATTGCGAGTTCCATAAAGATTATGGTCACACGACCAAAAATTGCATAGCCCTTCATAATGAAATTGAAGCACTCATCAGACGAGGAAAGCTGACCAAGTATGTTGATCGTCGAAATGGTGGAAAGAACAACGACCGAGCAAGGCAGAGGTCTAGATCTCCTCGTCGAGCAAAAGAAGATAAGAAGAGAAGTCATGAAGAAGACCCGGATGATGACCAAGACGACCCGATCTCCCCAAAAGACCAAAACAGCCAGAACGTGAGGTATTTTCTATCCATTTTGGATCATTTGAATGTAATGCCATTACAGGAGGAGATGCAGGAGGCGGAGATATAACTACTAAGAGAAAAGCTTACCTCAATGAGGCTCAAGCTTGCTCGTACATTCAGCGAATAAATCTAGCTGAAGATGATCGCCCGAGGAAGGTGAATAAGGATAAACGGGCCTTTAGTTTCTCTAAGAATGACTTGGTAGGTGTACTATATCCTCATTATGACCCATTGGTGATCAAGATGAGAATGAAAGAAGTGGTGATTTCACGAGTATTGGTGGATAATGGTAGCTCGGCAGATATCATGTTCTATCCATGCTTTGATAGCTTGAATTTGAAGTTATCCCAGTTGGAGCCGTACCATAGACCCCTCCTTGGTTTTACTGGCAAAAAGGTTTTTCCACTTGGGATGATCAAATTGGATATGATTATTGGTACATGTCTTGCTTGTCGAACAGAAAGAGTACGCTTCTTCGTCATGGATAAAAATGTCCAATCAACTTACAACATTATCATGGGAAGGGTAGGACTAAAAAAATTCGAAGCGGTACCATCTACTGTACATTAATGTTTAAAATTCCCAACCAATTTTGGAGTAGGAGTGGTGAAAGGCGACCAGAAAGTAGCTCGGGAATGCTACTATTCATCTACCGAGCAGGAGGAGCATGAAGAATACAGAAAGTAGACTACTACCTACCAAATAGAAGATGCGGAGATTGAAACATTAGACCCTAGAGATGAGTCCCAACTCGTGAAAGGACAGGTCATGGAGGATACTGAGAATGTCATTCTGGACGACGAGCATCCAGAACGAACAACTCAAATTGGTGCATCCTTGGATGAATCAATAAAACAAGAATTAATTGCATTTCTAAGGCGAAGAAAGCAGATTTTTGCGTGGAGTCATGAAGACATGCCAGGATTAGATCCGAATTTCTTGTGCCACGAGCTCAATGTGAACAAGGAAATCAACCCAGTAAAGCAGCGAAGAAGAGTGTTCAGTCCTGAGAAAAATCAAGCTATACAGGAGGAAGTAGGGAAGCTACAAAAAGCCTCTTTCATTGAAGATGTCAAATATACTAATTGACTAGCAAATGTGGTGATGGTGAAGAAAAAAAATAACAAGTGAAGGATGTGTGTAGACTTCACCGACCTTAAAAAGGCGTGCCCAAAGGATCATTTTCCTTTTCCCCGAATTGATCAACTGGTGGATGCTGCCTCGGGGCACGAACTATTAAGTTTCATGGATGCTTATTCTGGTTATAACCAGATTAAAATGAAGCCTGAAGATAGGGAGAGTACCTCTTTTATTACCCCAAGGGGAACTTATTGTTATACTGTTATGCCTTTTGGACTTAAAAATGCAGGTGCTACTTATCAGCGGTTGATGAACAAGGTGTTTGCAGAGAAAATCGGTCATAACATGGAGGTTTATGTTGACGACATGCTAACGAAGAGAAATAAAGATTCTGATCATCTCGTTGACTTAGGACAGACCTTTGATCAACTAGAGGAATATCAAATGAAGTTAAATCCCACCAAATGCATATTCGGAGTATGAGAAGGCGTGTTTCTCGGATATATTATTAACCAACGAGGAATTGAGGCGAATCCTGAAAAGATCAAGGCTCTATTGGAGCTGCGATCTCCGACGACGAAGAAGGAAGTGCAAAGTCTCACAGGGCGAGTTGCAGCACTTAATAGGTTTGTGTCACGAGCAACTGATAGATGTCTCCCATTCTTCAAAACACTCTGAAAGACTTTTGAGTGGAATGATGAATGCGAGAAGGCCTTTCAAGAATTGAAGAAATACTTGGGAGCACCTCCATTGTTGTCCAGGCCAGTGATGGGAGAGAAATTATACTTGTATCTGGCAGTTTCAGAGAATGCAGTTAGCTCGGCGTTGATAAGAATGGAGGATGGAGTGCAAAAATCCATCTGTTACACTAGCAAGGCCTTTCGAGGAGCAGAGATCAGATATCCAAGGCTAGAAAAGTTAGCACTGGCATTGATCGAAGCAAGTAGAAGGATGAGGCCATATTTCCAAGCTCATACTATAGTTGTGTATACAGACATGCCGTTAAGACAAGCTCTGCACAAACCGGAGAAATCAGGAAGATTGATGTACTGGGCAGTAGAATTGGGTAAATACGATATAATTTATGATCCTAGGTCGTCGCTCAAAGGACAAGCAGTGGCAGATTTTATCGCAGAGTTCACATATCCAGACATCTCCAAAGAGTAAAAGTTGAATACCGACCAGCCTGTGGATGTTACAGGATCATCCAATTTAAACCCCGATCAACTTAAGTCGGTTGATGAGTAAGAGAAAATGGTCGACGAACAGTAAAAAGTGTTCGAAGAGGACATAAAGAAGCAACAAATATTCCACCAAGGAACCCTGTCTGACCAAGAATTTGACAATGAGATACCTGTGTGGAATTTATATGTAGATGGCTCCTCTTGCACTACAGGCAGTGGAGCAGGGGTTATTTTAAACATCCCTGATAAAATTAATGTAGAGTATGCTCTGGGTTTTCAATTTAAAGCTTCTAATAAAGAGGCTGAATATGAAGCTATGATCGTGGGTCTCAGTCTAGCCAAAACTATGAAAGCGGAGCAGGTCGTTGTATTTAGTGACTCACAGTTGATTGTAAATCAAATGTTGGGAGTATATGCAGCAAAAGGAGAATTAATGATCCAATATCATGCGAAAGCAATGGAGATTGTATCGAGCAACGCAGAGCGGTTAATTAGAATACCAAGGTTGGAGAATGCAAGAGCAGATGCCTTAGCTCGGTTAGCCTCAGCTACACGCACCGAGCTGCGAAGAACAATCCCAATAGAAATCTTGGCTAGTCGGAGCATTGACGAAGATCTGATGGTGAACTTTATTACCCTTGATTTAGGACCATCTTGGATGGATCCCATCAGGGCCTATATTGAGGAGGGGGATTTACCAACTGATAAACTCACAGCCAAGAAACTAAAGTTTAAAGCTGCTCATTATGTATTGAGTAATGGCATTTTATATAGACGAGGATTTATAAAGGGTTTGCAAAGATGTGTCCACCCTTCCGAGGTGAAAAATTTGATTGAAGAGGTCCATGAAGGGTCTTGTGGAGCCCAAGTAGCAGGTCGGACACTTTTGCAAAGAATGACAACGCAAGGGTATTACTGGCCGATGATGAGAGCTGATTGTGTAGCTTATGCCAAGAAATGTGATAAGTGTCAACGTTTCTCCTCTATCCGAAGAACTCCACAAGCATTATTGACACCCATCACGTCCCCTCGGCCATTTGCTATGTGGGGAATAGACTTGGTCGGGCCACTTCCAACGACCAGGGGAAGATTTAAATACCTCGTAGTCGCTGTGGATTACTTTACTAAATGGGTGGAAGCTGAGCCTCTTATTGATATGGCGTATAACAAGGTGTATCAATTTATTTGGAAGAATATCATTTGTAGATATGGTCTTCCCCATACATTCATTATAGACCATGGAACTCAGTTTGACAACGAGGAGTTTGCTGCATATTGTCATCATTCAAACATATTGAAGACCCACTATGCACCAGGCCATCCCCAGAGCAATGGACAAACTAAGGTGACGAATATAACGTTATCGAATGGTTTAAAAAATGACTAGATGATGCAAAGGCAAATTGGATTAACGAGCTACATTCCGTGCTATGGGCTTATCGTACTACACCGCGAGTAGCAACAGGAGAATCTCCATACATGCTGGCATTTGGAAGTGAAGTTTTTATACCTGCTGAATTGGGCCTACCCACACACAGAGTGCTGAATTTTAATTCTCCTATCAGTGACTTGATGAGGCGATTAGATCTAGATATGCTCGAAGAAGTTAGAAAAGAAGCGGCAATCAGGAATGCTGCATACCAACAACGAACAGCTTTGTTTTACAACAAGAGTGTAAAGAAGTGTGATTTGAAGGAAGGAGATTATGTGCTGAAGAAAATAATTCAAAAGCACAACAAACTGGAAGCTAACTGGCATGGACCATACAGAGTAACAGAGGTTGTTCGACCAGGGACATACAGGATTGAAACCTTGGAGGGAGAAGAATGCATGGAATGCAGAGCATCTACGCAAGTATTATCAGTAGTTGATGTTTCTATGTAAATGCAGTTTTCTTCAGTATGAATAAAGTGTTGAATTCTTTACCCAGTTTCTCTCTTTTTGTTGAAATTTTTCAGAATATTAGTGCTACACACTACGCATCAAGATCTGAACAAATATCCACCAACTCCGGTTGGTCGAGAATCAATATCCACCAACTCCGATTGGTCGACAAATTAATCTCCTCCAACTCCGGTTGGTCAGGAATCAATATCCCATAACTCCGGTTGGTCGGCAAATTAATCTCCTCCAACTCCGGTTGGTCGGGAATCAATATCCACCAACTCCGGTTGGTCGGTAAATTAATCTACTCCAACTCCAGTTAGTCGGGAATCAATATCCACCAACTCCGGTTGGTCGGCAAATTAATCTCCTCCAACTTCAGTTGGTCGAGAATCAATATCCACCAACTCCGGTTGGTCGGCAAATTAATCTCCTCTAACTTCGGTTGGTCGGGAATCAATATCCACCAACTCCGGTTGGTCGGCAAATTAATCTCCTCCAACTCCGGTTGGTCGAGAATTAACGTCCACCAACTCTGGTTGGTCAGTAAATCAATTGCAATCAACTCCGGTTGATTAAATTAAGCAGGATCATGGGATGTAGGTCGTTTCATTGCTTAGAATCAAAGAGTGATGAGTCACTATAATAAAAAAAAACATATCAAAATACGCATGTATTCACAAACAAAGATATTCTGCAAAATACTTAGAAGAAAATAAAATAGCAAAAGATGAAAAAAATTCTTCATTCAAATTAAGAAGAATTACATATGCTGTGAAAACTACAAGTCATTACATCAAAGATCCTACTCTATTGTTTTTTTCCCTTTTGCCTTTGAAACAGGTTCTACTTCAGCAGGAGGATCGTCTAAAGCATAAGGAGAGTTTATGAAATTTACATCTTGAAGCATTCGAACATTCATCACTGATGGCAGATCAAGCAAATGCTCTGGTCGAGATATGTCAAAATTTGAATGAAGACTGTAATCGTCGAGGTACTTTGAAATCAAGCACTGAGGAATTACCCGAGCAGGAATCCAACTCATATCGAGCATAAAAGGAGGCACGGGAAACTCAAGCAATATAGGATCATAATAATCCCATAAGTAGTGACCCCGCTCCACCTTTAGCACGCACAATGCATTCAGCCATCCTTGCTTATACCCCTCATTATTTGACTGTTGAATCCGATCATCAAGATGGTAAAGGGCTTCATTATAGCCAGCCATATAAAATTCTCTGGGTTATTTGTGCAATTGGTAAATTAACCTCTCCAGTTGCTTGTGGAAATTCTTCACCAGGATTTCCTTATTTTCCAAGGCAGAGCTTTGTGTGGAAAGTTACTCGCTGAGGTTCAGATTCTTCTTGGACATCTCTGCTAAAGCTTGGTTCTTTACCATCAATTGAACTGCTTGATTTTCTAAAGCTGCTTGAGTTCTTGCATCTTCAATAGAGATCTGACCAGCCCTTGCTCGTCCCCGAGAAGAAGATCTTGCTCGTCCACGAGCAGAGGTGGAAGGTCTAGCTCTTTTTAAAGTTTCTAATTCATTTCTTAAGTTGGCATTTTCGACCTCCAAGAAAGAAAAACCTTCATCAGTGATAAGGACCAAGGCCCCCGAGGAAGATGCGGCAGACTTAAGTTGTTTAATCTCTCCCTGCAAAATAAGGTTTTCCTGTTCCAACAACTTGGCGATATGCCTGTGCTCTTCAACCTCAAGTTTTAAAATGCTCTCTTTCTTCTCATAAGCAGAGATAAACTTACCATATCCTTTGTCAGCACTCAGTTGCTGATATTTTTTCTCACACCCTTGGTGCAAAAGGGTAGAAGACTCCTTATATTATTATTGGAGTTCATCGATGGTACCCTAGAGATCTTCAATCATCTCATAATAGGCCACATTATTGTCTACTACACGATCAAGCAGACATTTCAGATACTGGTAAGCTTCAACTGCTCGTTCAGAAGCATCTAAACCCAGGATATCAATGATCTAAGCATCATTCAGATCTTCACGACCAGCCTTGAAGTAGTCATTGCATTTTTTCATTAGTTCTATATCGTGAGCTAATAAAAGCTCCATCCTGACCATAAACTCGCACAGAGAAGAGATATAAAGCATTAATAAGAATGCAGATAGAGCAAGTAGAAGAAAAAGTCGAGATGAACAACGAAAAGTTTGAATTTTTATTTCATCATAAAGGAAAGTACAAAGTCTGAGATTACATTCAGAAATAACAAAATAAACACCCAAACTACTCTACACCTTTTTTGTGTTTCCTATAACGACCTCGAAAGGTTTTGAAGAAGAGACTGATTGCTCGACGGATAAGATTAGCTGCTCGGCAGAAGAACTAGCTGGTTGGGGCTGCTCGGGGATATGCACAACTGTGACTGAAGGGGCCTGATCTGCAATCATAATAGATGATTCATCTTAATCAGCCTCATCCTCCTCTTCTCCTCCAGAGGAGGGAGGAGGGCCATGAGTGTGTTTCTGAAATAATTCAGAATCCTCAGCAACTTTCAGCTCTCGTAAGGCTGCCACCCATCCATCCTGAAAGTACTTAAGACTGGTATATTCCATTTGCGAGGACATAACATCCAAACACTTATTCCAGCCTTTATCCCAACCTGCGCTGAATGATTTTTTAACAACCTTTTTTTTTTCTTTCTTCGAGGAAGCCCTTTCCCTAAGGAGTTCCTCGGCAACCTTCAATTTCTTCTCCACCTCCACTTTCTAAGGTTCAACATACTGAAGTTTAACAACTTCCTCTTCAGTCGATTTGAGCTTAACTTCCAGCTCCTTGTTGCTCTGCTCAAAAACCTTGTTGCTCTGATCAGACTCTTTTAACTTTTTCTCCAATTCCTTGGAGGCATTTCCAGTTTAATCTCTATCCGACTCAATAGACTTAAGTTGCTTCTCCCAAGCAACCTTATCTTCCTCGTACTTTTAATGAGAGTCTTTTAAGGATTGAGTCAGACCAATAAAAGCCTCCTCTACACCTCCCAAGGAGCTTGAAACCTTAAGAGCCTCATCCTTCTTTATAATAGTGTTGAAACATGTTACCAGCTGAAAAAAGAAATAATATTAAGTCAGTACAGGGATATAGCAGTGAAAAATGAGAACTCAGATCAACAATACTTACTGAGGCAATATGTTGAGCAATCAAGGTAGTAACTCTGTCACGAGAAAGAGTGTCTTCAATACCTTGGACTTCTGGGATAATCCAAGACTTCACCGAGCCTATAGCAGAGCTCGGAGGAATAAAAGTGGGAACACCACCTTCAACATTTAAGTACTGAGAGACAGGTTCAGCTGGTCTCTCAGAAGAACTTTTCTTTAACCTCCTCATAGGAGCAGGAATAGTCTCAACCAAAGATGTTGTCTTGGTTGGTGATATAACGATAACCTCACTTAGAGGAGAAACAGCGATAACTTTGCTCGGGGCCACTGGGGGCTTATCAACAATTTTCTTGGTAGCAGCAGGAGGGGGTGCATCAGTATTCTTTACCCCTTCTTCTGGGACACTTTATTTACTTTTCTTTGCCTCTCCAGCAGTAGAGACACACTTATCAAAGAAAGCAGAAACTTTTCTTTTCTTCATTATGTCACCAATAGGAATATTTAACTCTGAAGAAGAACCTTCCACACTAGTATCAGTAGTTGGTACTTGGTCAATGTCTACCACTACTGGACGAGCAGTAAAGGATGAAGTGTAAATCTTGTACTGCAACAAATAAGAGGCCGACCTAATGTGTTCCTCGGCCACAGACTGGTGCAAACTCCAGATAAGTTTCAAATGCTTTAAATTAACCTCTGTCTCCTTTGGAGATTTTCTTTTGCTGTCAACTGCAAATAATAAAAAATTAATTGTCAGTGATACATTTTATCAAACATCAAGAAAACGAGATTTCAAAAAATAAAAAATAACCTATTCCATTGCCATAAGGGGGACACCTGGGACCCTGATATACATCATCTCCATTTAATGGAGCATGTTGCCAATTTTTCATAACAACCCCATGTTCAAAGTAATCCCTATTAGCATCTGGAAGATTGACAACTAAAGCCCTATTCAAAAACTTAGTTTTTAAATAAAAAGTACTATCATTGACAACCCATCTGTAGCAAAACATAATTTCTGGAATTCCTAAACGGGTTCCATGAATTTGGTTTAACCTATGGACTCCATTAACTATTCTCCAGGTATTTGGCGCTATTCTTGTAGGAACAACGTCAAAATATTGACAAAACTCCAACATAAAGGATTTGGAGGAAAAGAAAAGCCACATTCGGCCACAAAGAGACTTGGGAATCAATGTCCCTCAGCCAAAGAAAAATAGTCATAAGGTTCAGAAAGTTCTTCTAATATAACCCATGAAGGAATTGAATATTCAGAACGAAATTTGTCAAGAGATTCAGCAGGGTAAACCATGATGAACAAAATAAGTAAAAGAGAAGGAAGAAGAGCTTACAGGAGAAGAGTGAATCAGTTGACAACGAACAATAGAGGAAACAAACGCACAAGATAGAGAAGAAATGAAAAGTTTGAAGACACAGGTTTGAAAAGTAGAAGACGATAGAATTTTTGCCGTGTTTAAATACTTGACCTCAGGAATAGAGAAAGATAATGATTAATAAGAAAGACGTTTGCGTATCCGGCGGCTAAAAGAAGAAAAAGAGCACAAATATCGAAGCGGTCATGAAAATTCAAAATATTTATAAGGCCTGATACTGTGCACCTAAAAAACAAGTTATATACAGCGAATGCTCTCCTAAAAACTATACAACGAGTGTAGTTTCCAAGCAGAATGTTCCATACTTTTCTTCAACATCAAACTATGAAACATTGGGGGATTCTGTTGATACCAAATTTAGTCTGCTGACATGGACTACTCACTTACAAACACGTGTCTGCTAACGTGGCAAATATGTATACTTCTATCGAGCAACTCAAGATCACCGAGCAAATCAAGATCATCGAGCAACTAAGAAGCCACGAGGAACTCAGGGGCCCCGAATAGCTCGAGCGTGTCGAGCTACTTAGGCGATCCGAGCAGCTTAGCATTCTAATCAGGATAATCAAGGAGACGACTGCGCATTAAATGCTCATTTACTATCATACAGATGTACATGTCTACTAGATAACAGCATATTGTCCTTTCATTTGTACATCCTGAAGGCTATAAATACATTGTAACCTCCTCATTGGAAGGGGACCGGAATTCCTTGAGCAAACCATTTCTCGAGAATTCTAAAAAAACAGTCAGTAATAACAAAAATAGTGGACGTAGGCCATTCTTGCAAGGCTAAACCACTTTAAAAATCTATTGTCTATAATTTCTTATTTCTTTTTATCTGTTATTAAAATAATTAGGTCAAATCTAATTTTTTACATCAACAGGCATTTCCTAAGTAGATGATGGGATACAATCGCTGTGCGATGAAGTAAATGGTAACCCATGTGTGTTAGGTTGGTCATAAAGTCACGTTGACCAGAAAGATAGACACGATCGGCATTGGCAAGGTTGTTTGGCACTCGCCGACTGGAGCGATTCATGTTTGTCAAGGATAAAAAGAGGAAGCATCACTCCTAAGGAGGGAAGTCCAACATTCACTTCCCAAAGCATAATAGGTTTGTATGTTACTTTCATCTCATGGAGGTGAATGGTTCGTGATTCGATTGTAATGATTGGTGACCAAAGTCAGGTTGTATGCCTAGGCTAAGATCTGATGAGAACGTCTAAGAGGAGTCGTAGGCTTCAAAGTTAATGGTATAGATTCTCCTTTCGTAAACCATAGTATGTTGCATGCGAATGAGATTCTCTCAAAACAGTTATTTGCCAATTCTGACTCATTATGTTCTTTCGGTTTTGGTACCCGAGGATTGTGTTCTCTAAGTTACGATAGCCTGAAGTTATTTCGCATTGTTATTTCAGTTATGGTGCGGCTTGACTCAATATGAGCGTGGATAGACCTAGTATGGTCATTGAAGCTCAAAAACTGATGTGTTCTTATGGGAAATATCCCCTTATTCTATAAAAAAAATTGTGTATATGAGGTTGTGAGTTCTACACCATAATTTTCTATTTATGTCTATTTTCCTTAGATTAACGGTTTCATAATTTAACTGATGTGGTGGTTAGTGGATCTAGTTGTAAGGACTGATGTGGGTATTATGATTTGAGAATGTCATAGGCGTTAGAACTCGAGGAGACTTGGCACGTGGTGGTGTTTTATCAGTGTGAGTGTAAGTGAGTTGGCATAAGACTCGAGTAAGAGTTCCATAATTGAGATGCCTGAGTGGTCCTTAGATCATAAAAGGACCATACGGGAGTACCAATTGGACGTGCGATTTCTGACTTAGTTGGTATGTTTCACCTCGGGTTAAGCGACTAGCGAAGCAAGGTGAGCGTCAAGTTTAATGAACTTTATGGTCAGGATGACCCGAGAACTCGAGGAGACTCAGGACATGTAGTCCCAAGTATTGGGATACCTTACAATGATGGGTTGGGTGTTAGTTGCATACCATTTTACTCTTGGGTGAGTGTCAATCAGTAGAGAGTGTTGCTTCGATAAATGTGTCGAGTATGCCTTGGGTGCTAGCAAGGAAACCTTCAGACTTGATTTAGTATGATCATCACGAAAATGAAGACTCGAGGACTGTTATGCAATTTGATGATGAGCCTAACGATTAGTATTAAGACATATCTCGTGTTGAGTTCTTTGGTGACTGCTCTTGTGAAAGAAAGTACGATGATTTCCTAGTGGTTAGGATTTTGATAACCCGGCCTCGAAGGATCCCCATGACTTATAGTAAGGATTGATAGCCTCTAAAATTTGAGGAATTGATGGATTAAAAATTTTGAGGAAGAAATTCCCTAAGGAGGGAAGAATGTAACATCCGCCCCTGTGATTTTGATCGTATTCATATGATTTAGTAACTTGTATGACCCATTCGAGCTTTATACTTGGTAAGATGGATCTTGGGTCCAATTTGGGTAATGTAGTGGCCCTGGTGCGATTAAACTGGATTTGTCTGGCTCAAAATTTTTATGCAGTATTAGTGCGACCGTTCGAATGAATAAGGGTGACGTTCGAATGAGGAAGGTTGTATAATTTAAACGAGGTTTAAACGACCTACTGATAAGAAATACATGTTTATTTTCCATCGATCTCTGGGATCTCGTTGGAACGCCTTCGTTCAAATGAGTTGCGTTATCGTTCGAATGAAGGGCACATTGTCGTTCGAACGAATCCAGACTTTACCCTATTTTTAAATGTCGTTTGAATCTCGTTGTAACTCTCGTTCAAACGAGAGGGGATATCGTTCGAACACCTTGCAAAAATCAAAATTTTTTGCACATTTTAATGTGCTGTCACGACGTGGATCGTTGAATCGGATGAGCGGTCGAGCTCCCAGTGACTCAAATCCAATCAAAGGTCAAAGCTTGGTTGGACTATTGGATAAAAGATTAAGTTTAGAGGACTTTTGAGGATTTAACCTTTAGGTTTTGGGGGGTATCTAAAGTGGGTTTTGGCTCATTTAAGCAACCCAATCAGATTTTGCCTCTCTCTCTAGTTCTTGGAGCTCCTCCTCCACCAACCACCACCATCCCTCCACCCAAGACCACCATAATTTAACCCTTTTACACCATATTTAAGCTTATAAAATCCATATACACTACAAGTTTGAGCGATATGGTATATCATGGAGATGTTGTTAGGGATTTTTGGAGAAGAATAATAAGGGAGCTAGAAAGGGGGTTTTGCTTGGAGATTTCGTGGAGCTAGGCAACATCCTTGAGGCCACCTTAAGATGTGTGAGGTTTCCATCACCATCCTCTTCATCCTACCATTGTTGGATCTTTTATGAGGTGGGAAACTCTATTCTTTAGCTTAAGAACTATATTTTTCATAATATTAGTCTTGTAGTTAGAGTGTGTGAGGGTAGAATGCATATGTGATTTAAGTACGTTATTTCTTATGGATTTGTGTAAAATTGTCTACAAATGATTGCAAGAGTTTTGAGTAAAATGATTTATTTCAAGAAAGCTTGGTATTTAAATATTTTATGGAATAATATGTTTGAAACAATATTTATATTATTGAAGATATTTTATGAGGAAATTTCTCAAAGTTTTCTTGTAAAAATTGATATTTTCATAAAGATAGACATTTATTCAAGTTTAATGAAACAGAAAATATCTTTTGGTCTTGAAAATAATGTTTTTGCAAATATTATGAAACTTCTAGAATGAACCATGTATTAAACCCATTGAATGGGATTTTTAGACTTGAAATCCCTCTTCTTATGTATATGAACTTGTAGTAATTTGGTAATGAGCATATAGACAAGTTTGTTGAAGATTTTAAGGGGTTTTAATATAAATCAAAGAAAATAGAAATTAAGACTCGTGAAAATGGAGGAAAAGACGAATTTGGAAATAAAAGGGGTAAAATGGTAAGTTTATGTAAAGTGCAAATTTTTTATGAAATAAGAATGTTTAAAAATGTGTTACACAAATGGTCCTAAATGAAAGTGATTTTTGTGGTAAATGCCATGCAAGTGTGTAAAGAACACGAAATGGTGATTTTAAAAGTGTAACACAAAATGGGGTGAAATCCCCGAATTTTGGCTTCGACCGGACAAAGTGGAATAATGTGGGCATTTGAAAAATGTTGAAACACATTAATATGTACTCGGATGAGACCGAAAAAGAATTAAGAAGGACCGGATTCCTACGGTGAAAGACCCAAAATAATGGCCAGAGTATATGGTAGTGTAGCTCACAGTGTGGAGCTCGTTAAAGTATGCAATTATTTAGAGGATTGTAAGAAAAAAAATGGAACATGGTAGAGAAACGGGTTGTGTTGTGAGTATGAGAAAATACAACCTAAGATGAAATGAAATTGGTAAGTGTTCCAATTGAAAAGATAATATGGACAAGAAATATGAGAAATTGGCTAGTGTCTGTATGAAGCGATTAAATGGGTAACTAACAAACTAAGGAGGTTATAAACCGTAATTAACACAAATGTGTGGTCACGAAAGGTTTTCAAATGAAAACAAGTATTTTCTAACGCGGAGTGTGTGTGTGTGTTAAAAGGTTATTTTCGAGGAAAATACTAAAATAAATTCAGTGTGAGTAAATTGGTGATTACGATAGAGGAAATATCCTCTCTAAGCAACTGGTATTATGTTTAAGTATTTAACCGGGTGAGTAATCGGGAAATTTGTTAAGTTAAGGAAAAAGGGTCTCTTCATAGGATTAATATGATTTAATTGGAAAAAGTAACGTTTTTGGAATAAAGACCTTTTCACGCACTAATATATATGTGTGTGTGTGTGTGTGTATATATGTCCATGTCTGTGTCTGTGTGTCTGTATCGTGATTGCACGTACACGTAGGTATGATGTGTTAAAGTCTCTTTTTTGTCGTTCAATTCTATATTGCATTGTTGTATTTTCCACTTGGCATTCGGATCATTCCCTCTTCTTTGTTATGGATGGTTGTGTGCAGTTCTATATTTCGAGAGCGTTGTACATGTAAGTATCCTTTTTATTTTACGTTAGTAGCTCCGAATGCTCGGACTCCTGGGACGCTTCCTATGGGTCCTACATGTAGATTGATATGAATGAGAATTGCATGTTAAACAAGTGAAAAGTTAATTAAATAAAACTGGACTAGCAACATTATATAGGTTGTCTCATCGCACTTCACACATAACGTTCGGGCTGGACCGCGTTGACCTACGAATAACCCACAAATTCGGGTCGGGGCATTACGGTTAGAGAGGAAACAAAAATCGTAAATTAGTTAATGAATAATAGTTTAAAATAGTAAGGATTTTATTCAATTTGACTTTCAAACTTAGTTATAAGAAATGAGGTTAGGGTGTGTCATTCTTTTTCTCTCTCTAGAAACCCTAGATGACATATTATTTTACCTCGCTTTGATTGAAATATTTTGTAAGATTTTTTTTACTAATTCATCAAAATAACATTAAAAACCTATCGTTCATCATTTTTCATTGAAGATATTCAATTGAGAGGTCAATAAGAGGAAGACCTGAAAAATTGTTATGGAGTTCTCCAAAGGGGATGTGTGGAAGTTAATACAAGTGGACTTTTCTCTGTCAATGAGCTTTGGAGGAGCTTGGTTGAGAGAATCTTGATCGGGTGGAGTTTAGAAGATTAGTGGATTACAAGAGCTTGTAAATGGAAACTCAAACTAGTTAAATAATTGATCTCTCGTAAAATCCTTCGTGTTTTTAGTGGAATAGTTGTAGCGTTCCGAGATTTTTTCCCTAAGGTGGGGTTTTACCTCGTAAATCTTGGTATTGTGTTTACTCTTGCATTTACTTTTATTCACAGCACACAAACTCACATAATCACATATACATAATTGATTTAGATTTTTAGATATTTAGATCTCACATATATGCAATTGAATTGAATATATTTGGTTAGATCTCACAGAATCACAAATTAGCTTGAATTTGGATCTAATTGGATCTTGAAGTATACTTCTCATCTTGTTTAATTGCAATTGAACGCAAAGTCTTTTGAAATGAAGTTGAATGACTTCATAAGAATTTTCTTGAACTAAAATTGTATCAAATCATTTTAGGATAAGTGATTGAAATTTTTTCTAAGTGTGAGTTGGAATTACAAAGTGTTTAAATAAGAAAATTTTGAATTGGTCATTAATTTTATGTATGTCATGTTCACCACCCTCTAGTTCATTTGCATGTCATATTTTTGCTTTTTCATTATCAACCTCTACTTAATCCTAAGACCATCCTGAAGTTGACAATTGGATCTATTCAAATGAAAACAGTGATTCAAATTCCTCCTCATGATGATTGTCTTAGAGGTGGTCGGAGGGGTGGATTTTAAGTCATTGGATCTATTATGAATTTATTAGTATCTCGATTTAGACTACTCGAGTTATAAACTGTGGTTGGTTCCTATCCACAATTGGACCACGGTTTTAAAGCTCGAATTTAGTTTCAACTGGTTGTACAAGTAGCTTGATTTTAGCTACTCGGATGTACGCGGTGATTTGATCTTACTCGTAAGTGGATCATAGTAGTGAAGCGCAAGGAGATGGAAGATATAGGCACGTTGATGAAGGTCGGGTTTGGGCCAAATTATGTTAAATTTCGGTTTTATTATTTTCCCCACTTTATTTGCTTATTTACTTGTGCTTGCTTGATTTTATATTTTCAACACTTAAACTTGCAAATAAATTAATTTCGAAAATTGGTAAAACTATTTTAAAATCAAAATAATTATTTAAAGTAAATAATTAATTTCAAAATATTAATTAATAAATTTAAATAAAATATGAAAATTGATTATATATTTATTAAGAGTTGTAATCTGTAATTAAACTTATTTAATTGATTGGTAATATTTATATTTGATAATTACTGTTTTGTTCTTTAAAGATTTATTAATCTTAAATTTGATTAAGTGTTCTAAATTAAATACTTTCTATAATTTTTATTTGATCCAAAAAGTTTGTAAAATCCTAATTCACCCCCTCTAGGGTATTTTTCTGGGTAATAACGTGAAACATCTAAAAAGGCTTGGGACATACTCGAACTCACCCCTGAAGGTACTAGGGCTGTTAAATCTTCCAAACATTAAAACCTCATCACTCAGTTTGAAACTATTAGGTTGGAGGAGAGCCAAACGTTCGATGAGTTCTATACTAGACTGTTAAATATCGTGAACTCGTCTTTTAACTTGGGAGAGAGAATACCCGGAACACATGTAGTAAAAAAATCTTTAAGGTCCTTACCTAAAAGATTTAATTTAAAAGTGATAGTACTGAATTCCTTAGGTACTTTAGACTCTATTAAACTCGAAGAACTTTTAGGTGATCTTCAAACTTATGAGCTTGACATGTTTTCATCCAAAAAGATGAAGAAAGATAGGGTCATTGCTTTGAAAGCCCGGAAGGAGGAAATATGAATTTGAGATGAAGAAACTGACATCGATTCTGATGATATAGCCATATTTGCAAAGAAGTTTAGAAAATTTCTCAAGTTTAAAAAACAATTCAAAGACGTAAAGAAGTTTGAGAAATATAAGTATAACAAAGCTGGACAATTACCTAAAAATCGTAATGATAATTTTAAAAGGGATGAGTCGAATAGATGTTTTGGGTGTGAGGGCTATGACTATATGGCAGTTGAGTGAGAGGAGGGAAAGAAACCAAAGGTGTGTAATTTCACCCTTACTGATAATTATTCAAAAGAGGAACACGATTCCCTGCTTGAGCGCAACTACACCACGTTCATGGCTAGTCATGTAAGCCTTGATTAAAAAATCCTCCCAAGAAGATAATTATGTGCATGACACTTCTAAGGACATTTTGGTTGGATCCCAAGTAAATGATGATGGGAAAAGTGGAAACAAAGAAAATCATGAAAAAGAGGAGGGAGTGAACTCCAAGTTGCCTTCCGTGAGTTATTTGCAAAACTAATGAAATTAAAAAGGAAAAACTTGAAGTTAAAATCTAGGCTGAGAGAATGTGTAGTAGGTAATGGTGGGAGTGTTTTGATTGAATATCTTATGGAATGTGAGAAGACTCTTAGGAAAAAACTCACACTTGTTGAGGGGAACGAGATAGCCTTCGGGAATTAATGTAGATTTTAAATAAGGGTTCCCTAATTTTTTTATGAGTCTCGTCATTTTTTCGAGTCTAGCCAAAATTCGAGCCTACAATACAACCGAATGAAAGTCCTAATTGATCTCAAATGAAGTTAGTTATATATGTGGAGAAGCAGAAGGGAAAGATTCAAATTGAGGAAGAAATTGATGATCAAGAAATTGGCTCCATACAAGAAGTGATTCAAAAAGAGCCGGACATGGCCCTAATCACTCATGTGGTTCAACCTATAGAAGTGTCTAATCAGATCAAAATCAAGCATAATGATATCTCTGTAGAAGAAGTCAAAGATATTGGAAACTGTAATGTTTCACCAAGAGGCACTCAAATTCCTGAAGTGGAAAATTATAATGAAACTAATCAAGAATTGGCCTTCTGGTATGAATTCCATTTATCATCAAAACAAGCTGAGAAGATCTTTAATTCCTCTACCATCGAAACAATCTTCTTTTTTCTTTCAGAATCAGAATGGCATTCTTGATTAGTTTCATTATAATTTTCCATTTAATCCCTATATTTGACTATCCAAAAAAAGGTATCAAACCTATAAAAGACTCATTGATTCCATTTGATCCTTTGTTCAATTGAGTTACAAGATCCAGAAGCAAGGTAAATTCTCAAAATTCTCCTTCCTCCTCTAATAAATGATTAATTTCATCTGTTGGAACATAAGAGGTGTAGCAAGTAAAGCTACAAATAGAAGAGTTAAGGGACTTAAAAGAAACTACTTACTGCCCCATATTGCTCTTTTAGAACCCAAAATGGACTCAAGTAAAATCACTAAATTCCAAAGAAAATGGGGATTCTCTAGCAGTGTTCATAACTGTTCAAATAAAATATGGTTTTTGTGTTCTGCTGATATTTTGTTCATTGTGATTAGAGATGAAGATCAGTTATTAGTAATGAAAGTTCGAGGGTCTTCTTTTAATTCTATTCAAATTATTGCTATAGTGTATGCTAAATGCACAACAGCAGAAAGAAAAATTCTTTAGGATATGCTTGAAGATATTTCTATCCAGTTCAATTCTATTCCTCTATTGGTAATAGGGGATTTTAATGTGGTAGATCATGAAGAAGAAACAAGTGGGGGGAATGAAGTTAAATTTAATGCTTCTCAAGATTTTAGAGATATGATTGCTAATTGTGCTCTTTCAGATTTGGGTTATAAAGGTTCCAGATTTACCTGGACTAATAATCGAGTGGATGGCACTATTTTTAGCAGATTGGATAGAGGTTTGGTGAACTTCCAATGGTTAGCTGAATTTCAATCTCACTCTATTACTCACCTCGACAAACATTGCTCAGATTATAGTCCTTTATTATTGTCCATCAAAACAGTTTTAGATGAATGCCCTAAGCCTTTCAAATTTCTCCATATGTGGACTTTGGATACCTCTATAGAGAAGCTTATTAGAGATGCTTGGAACATTAGGGTGTCTGCTTCACCTATGAATTATTTTGCTCAGAAGTTGAAGAATGTTAAAAATAAATTGAGGGAATGGAATATTACTCAGGTTAAGAATATATTCCAAAAAGTGAATGACCTTGAAGATGAGATTTTAATTAAAGAGGCTAATTTTGAGGCTTTCCCTTCCAATTCTTCTAGAAGTGAACTGCAAGAATGTAAGGCTAAATTGAATCATGCTCTCAAAATGGAAGAATGCTAATGGGCTCAAAAGTGTAAGATTAAATGGCTAAAGGATGGGGACTCTAATACTAAAGTGTTTCATACAACAATTAAGGTTAAGAGGAATCTATTAGTCATTAATCAAATCACTAATCATAAGGGGCAGTTAGAGGACTTCCGAAGAAGGAATTAATCAAACTTTCATCGACCACTTTTCTAAGATGTGGAAAGTTGATCTTATCAACTATAATGGTGAATATTTGAATCTTATTCCCCATTCTATTAAAGATGAAGATAATGTCGAACTTGTTTCTATTCCAGAAGAAGATGAGATATATAAGGCTGTAAATAATTTGAATGATGACAGTGCTCCTAGGCCTGATGGGTCTGGAGGTTTGTTTTACTCCAAATATTGGAATATTATCAAAGATAATTTTGTAAAAGCAGTTCAAAGCTTTTTTAATGGGGCAGATATGTCTAGAAGCTGGTCAAGTAGAAATATCATGCTTATTCCGAAGGTAAATAATCCAAAACTTTGTTCCCATTTCAGGCCAATTAGTCTATGTAACTTTTCGAACAAAGTTATTTCTAAAATCATTTCTGCTAGACTTGGTCCCATTCTCCCTTTTATCATTTCCCCCAATCAAAGTGGTTTTTTCAAAGGTAGATGCATTCAAGATAATATTCTCTTAGCTCAAGAAATGATTCAATCTCTAGGGAAAAAATTCCATGGAGGTAATATTATTTTCAAGCTTGATATGGAAAAAGCTTATGATAGGGTTTGCTGGCCCTTCCTATGTTCTACTTTGAGAAAATTTGGGTTTTGTGAGGTGTTCATAGACTTGATTTGGAGAATGATTGCTTATAATTGGTTTTCTATAATTTTGAATGGTCAAATGCAACCTTTTTCAACTCTTTTAGGGGTCTTAGATAAGGAGACCCCTTATCTCCTAGCATGTTTATTATAGACACGGAAGTGCTTAGTAGAAAATTGAATTTTTTGTTTGAAAATAATATGGCTACTCCTTTATCCCATCCCTCTAGAAGTTTATTGATCAGTCATTTGGGTTTTGCTGATGACCTTATAATCTTCAGTAATGTTGGTAAAAGATCCCTCAAAGCTCTCTTTAAGGTTGTCTCAGAGTTTGAAAAAGCATCAGGGCAGCTAGTTAACTTGGAGAAAAGTGATTTCTTTATGTCTAAAAAGATCAAGAAGGGTATAATCAAGAGTATATAAAATACCACTGGTCTTCAATATAAGTCCTTCCCAATAAAATATCTGGGATGCCCCTTGAGCCCTGGTAGAAAGAAAATTGACCACTTTACTGATATTATTAACAATGTGAGAAATAAGATTTTCAGTTGGTCATCTAAACTTATATCTCAAGGGGTAGACTCATTCTTATTAAACATGTTTTATCTTCAATTCCATTTCATCTTCTTGCAGTAATCTCTCCTCCCAAAGCTGTTTTAAATAGGATCAAAACTATGCTAAATAATTTTTTGTGGGGTGACTGCTCCTCTGAAAAGCACCACCATTGGTTAAGATGGGATAATATATGTTTTCCCACAGAGGAAGGGGGCCTTAATATCAAAAATATGGAAGATATAATTAAAGCTTCAAGTCTCAAACTTTATTAGGAATGGAAATTTGATAATGGCTTATGGGGGAAATTTATGAGAAACAAATTTGGGGATATTTCAAGTAGTCCGAAAGGCTCCCACGCCTTTAAGAGAATAGCTGCAGTTAAATAAGAAGCTTCAGAGCTTATTGATGAAGAGAGACAAATATGGAAGCCAACAACATCAGGAGAATTTAACATCAAGTCTGCTTATAGCTGCATCAAAAAACTAGATCTTTAGCTCAGAGCTGGAAATACATATGGAGTAAGCACTATCCTAATAAAATCTGTATATTCATTTGTAAATTTATGCATAATGTCATTCCAACTGATGAGAACATCCAATCCATTGGAATAAGACTGGCCTCAAGATTCAGGAACTATGAAGTAGAAATAGAAACAACAGATCACTTTCTTTGTAAATGTGATATAGCTCAAGAAGTGTGGAAGTTTTTTGGGACTAGACTCGGTATCTCTTTGAAGTTTCAATCTTGTAGAAATATCATTATGTCATGGTGGCTGTACATTCCTAATAGAGATCACCAAAAAATCATTTTCTCTAATCTCCCTAAAATGATCATGTGGGAGTTACGGAAGTCTAAAAATCAAAATAACTTTGAAAATTCCTTTGTGTCATTAGAATTTATCATCAGAAATGTTCAGTCTAGTTTAACTGAGTTGGGATCAGTTATTATTTTTAAATACAGATGCAATTAAGAGGACTCTTATGCTAATTCATGGTTCCAGCTTAGCGTTAAACACTCTCATGATTTCTCATTATTAGAGATAATTAAATCCGATTGCTGACTCCTTGGCTTCTATGGCTGCTTCTTCCCAAAATTATGTTAATTATAGGTCCTTCTCATCTCTTCCTAATATGATTAGAGGTCTTCTTCAAATGGATAGAATAGGAATTTCTCAAATTACAAAAGTGAAATTGTAATGGGATTATTTATAAAATCCCAAATTTTTTGCGTTCTTTAGCTTCTTGTAAAGGGGATTTTTATAAATCCTCTTATTTATTGCTTTCTAACTAGAGCATTAGGCTCAACCCCTAGTTTCCTTTTGTTTGAGATATTGCCTTTTTAGGCTTGTTTTAATAATATTTGTGAGGGTACTGTCCCTCTTCTCTAAAAAAATGATTCAAGGTTTTTAAAAAGTAATCAATTTTCCATTCACAATATCATAATCATCCATTATAGAATGTTCATGTATATGTGAGATTCGATCATTATATTTGCTATTTTATTCACATATAATGAGATAAAACTACCCAATTCTGAGTGTTCGATAGCGCGTGCATCCCGTGAAAATATATATCAAAATGAACTTTTGGATAAGTAACCCAATGATCAAATATTTCGAATTGGAAGGTTATATTTGTTATGCACACATGCATAATAAGTTGAGATTGAAAAGTGAGTTTATACCATATTTATAAATTTGCATTTAATACTTGATTATATGACTTATGTGTCTTTTGTAAATTGAGTCAAGTTTTTGAATTTTGAGGGTATATTCATTGCAAACCTTAATGAGACAAAACTCGTCCACTAGGAAAACCCCGGAGTTTAACAACTTGCTGCATATGCTAAGTGTAATCATGATTCCTACGAAAGTGATTTACATTTTAAAATTTTAGTTTTGCTCGAGGAATATAAAAGTTTAGGTTTGGAGTTATTTGATGAGTGCATAATTTTGTATTATTTATACCCAAATCTAGACCTTGTTAGGCCCGTTGTATCATTAATAATAAGCTTTTGCATTCATTTTTACTATTTAGAAGAAAAATGCAAGATTGAGTGTAATTTGAGTTAATAATACAATTTTAAAATCCATTCTCGTTAAACTCTTGTTGTATACTCATAACCTCAAATATTCATCGTTAATCGCTTGTGCATGTTTTTTGAGTATTTACAGGGTTTACGATGCCAATAGTGAAGTTTGGAAGAAAATTGGATAAGAACATGTCACTTACGCATCTTTAGGGAAAAAATGGTAAATATAGATGGACAATTTTAGAATCGGACAAAATAATGGTTACCGCACTCGGGTACAACCGAAGTTATGGTCTCTCAGGCTCTCAAGAAGGGAATCGGTATGCATGCCCAGCTAAGCTAGACATGCAGTAGCTGAAATGTCATCCCTTATTGGCAAAATGAGGTTGGTCACTTTCCTCAGAGGGGAATTATTTTTTTCCTTTGGGTCATGAAAATCTTAAACCTTGAATCAAGGGATGCCTGTGTGACACCCCGCCCAATTAAATATAGGGTGATCAGTCCTCTACCAATTTAAAACAGGATATTCAGTTGGTTCATTCTCAGCATCACTGTCGAATTTTTTTTTAACATATTAATCTCCTAATATAAAATTAAGCTAGGTGTCAAAACATTTTCAATTTTAATAAAACCAAGTAAATTCATTTCTTTCCATCTTAAAATATAAACCATTCACCACACATAGGAATGTAAATAAATACTGAACATGAATCAAGTACTGCAATAAATAAGACTGAGAAAAACTCTCAGTTCAAAACTCCAAACCATACAATAAACTGAATACAATATCTCTGATGGAAGAACTTGAAGTGGGCGACATATGCCCTAAACAAGAAGTCGAGATGAAACTAAATGGAAAGGATAGATGCGTCTACTGCAAGGACCTATAGCTCCCACGATAGCTGCAACACGTCAAGCAATCCAAATCTCTAAATCTGATACTCTTGTGGCTGAGCACCTGATATAATACATATATATAGTAAAAGAGAGAAGAGATACAAGAAACGGGTCAGAGCCCGATGTGTAAAAATGATTTAGCAAGTATTTAAAACTGGTTCTTAAAACAAGTCTTATACGCATGTTAGTTATCGAACTCTCACATGACTTTCTCACTTCTCGTCTATTGTGCACGCCTAACGTACATCTAATCTTCCCCTAGTTATACCTCCCAGTCTAACTAGTCAGAAATCATACTAATACTAACTATGCTCACTAGTAGTATTCCCGTATCGCCCATACAATACGCTATTCAGATAGTTTATCTCACATACTAAGTTTCATTATTCACCGTTTGAACGGTTAATCTTTTATTCACTAAGATCATTTTACTTTTCATTTTCATTTTATCTACTAGTATCACAAAGTAGGAAGTTACCCAAGTACACTCACATATATATATAGTCTCATCATCCCTATATATATACACTAATCCTGCACCCTTAGGTTAAGACCGCTTGGTACAATGTAATAATTATTATTATTACCAAATCTACTAATTTCACATAGTAGCAATATTCACAAGTTCATATATATATATATATATATATATTTTTTTTTTTTTTTAAATTAGAATATTATTGATGATAAAGGAGAAAAATAGCCTTTCTCCGGTGGCTTACATTCTAGAATTGGAGATGTCAAAGTCATCAATAAAAGCATTAAAAAATCTAGAGAAAGGACCTTTATAAGGTCGAGCTTTAAAAACAATAACAATATCATAGTGAATGGCCTGGATGATCGATTTGGATTTCATTGGGATACCGTCAAAATTAGCTTTGTTCCTAGAGCACCAAATCTGCCAACAAATAAAGAGGGGAGGAATTTTACAAAGAATAGATCTAATATTTTTTCCACGGCAATTTATCCACCATGAAATGATTTTAGATCTCAATGTAAAATTTTGAATCCTGAGGCCCATTAGATTTTCAAAATGAGTCCATACTTCCTTAGCAATTTCACTGGAAAGAAATAAATGATCGTCATCTTCTTCTTGGGATTGATTACAGCATCGACATTTAGAAACCATAGGAATATGTATATATATATATATATAGTACCATCATCCCTATACATATATATATACTAATCCTGCACCCCCGGCTAAGCCCCATTAGTGCATATCTCCAGAAAATCATGCATCCCTAGGTTAGCACCCATTAATGCACCTATCAATAATAATTCAGCACCCCCGGGTTATCACCCATTCGTGAGCCTAACAATAGAATATTGCATCCCCGGGTTAGCACCAATTAATGCACCTATCAATATTAATCCGGCATCCCCGGGTTATCACCCATTAGCGCGCCTAATAATAATCATCTTTGTACCCCCGGGTCATCACCCATTAGTACACTTATCAATAGAGTTTCTGCACCCCCGAGTTATCACTCATTAGTGCTCTTAACTATAAGGTTCTTGCACCCCCGGGTTGTCACTCATTAGTGCTCTTACAATAATATCACATAATAGGCATACACACATCCTATTATAAATTATAGGTATTTCTCCAACCTACATATATACTCCCCATACGTATTTTAATCTCATCTCTACGTATAGTATAAATATTTAGATTACTATCTCTCTCGTAATCTCCGAGGTATACTCTCTCTCTATACCGAAATAATTAAAGTATTTATTCTCACATACTTTCCCAAAATTCCATCTTATTTAAGATTATTATCTGGTAGTTTCTCTCACTCCAATAAACAAATAAACTCCAAACTGGGCTTTAAGCAAATTCCCAGAAATTCACCATGTGGTTTGAACCAGAATGACATGTCGTTTGAACCAGAATGACATGTCGTTTGAACCAGAAGGACATGTCGTTCGAAACCAGAAGACATGATATTCCAACCAGAAGATATGTCGTTCGAACAACTTCCAATGTCGTTCGAACCACTTCGCGCGACTTCGCGCGAGATTGCACTGTTCGTCTTCTTCACCAAACTTCAGCGTTTTTCACCATTTTTAAACCTAAAAACCTCTAAGATTCGATTCCCAACAACTCATCATCAATACCCATCAACACCTAACAGGTTATAAATCATTCCTAACCTCCTAGGATCATTAATTCGTCATAAATCATCATAAATATATAAAATCCCCAATTCAATTTATATGAACCCTAGTTTCCAAATTTTCAATTACAGAACCTAATCAACCCAGATTCGTTCATCAATATATAATCAAATTTCATGATTAATCCTCTACATACATGAAGGAAATCCAGCCACTAATTAAACCAATTCTTAATCATAATTTAAATCTCCAATTTTCACCCAATTAACATATAATTCATGATTAATTCCACCTATACTAACATGAGCATGATTATTGCTAAAAGAATGCAAGTAATAAACACTTGCCTCGAATATGATGATCCGATCCGTTGATGATGTTGGTACATACGCGTTCCTCTCTTCACGATCTACGCGTTGGTGGTCACGGTTATGCAAGGTGATGCCAAATAAGTCTTCTCTCTTGGAATTTGGTTCTCCCTCACACCCTCCATGGCCGTTCTAACTTCCTATCACTTCTTAACCCTAATGGACTTTCCTTAGCTGATATAATTAATCCCAATTTTCGTCCATTAGTTTAGCCCAAAAATCCAAATTACAAAACTACCCCTACAGGGTGCTGGTTAGGCCTAAAATCACCCGGGACCCAAACTAAACACCCGGGTATACTATTTTGACTATCTCGACCCTTCCGGACTCAACGGCGCACTCGAAATGACCATATGAGTTAATAAAAATAAATTCTCTTTTTATTCCATTCAATTAGTCCTGACACGACTCACACGCGTGACAGACTTAAATTATCGAACTGTCGTATTTCTCACTTTCGACAAATTATCACATATCATAATTCCATATTACATATCACACGGTAATATTCAATAGTTCACAACAATAAGTATTAACCGTTGGCACGCTAGTTAATAATTATTTAAATCCGGATTAATAACAAATTAATTTCTCACATTTTAATTTAATTAATTCAACAACAATAATTAATTGCATATTTATTCCCATAATAATAATTAATAACATAATTATTTAAATCGTTAAAAATACGGGGTGTTACATACTTTCCCCCTTACAACGGAATTTCGTCCCGAAATTCGGAAAAAGTATACCAGGTACAGACAATGCTGTAAAAATATTGCGCATCGCATCCCGGCGCTCACAAGTAAGCTACTCCGTACCACCCATATAGTACGCTATCGAATATCCTTAATAATGAACACTTCACATGTGTTTGCTTTAAACTCCAGGTTACCCTGTCATATAGGCTCTTGCCCAAGCCTTTCAGCTTAAGTTTCACTACCTCAACTTTATTTTAGATATTCACTATCTAGCCTTCTTCTATTTGCACCTTAGTAGATTTATCCTCTTTTCATATATATACGACTTCGTCTCGTGTCGTTCATACAAGTAAATTCGCTGTGCAATATATATTTCACACACAATATATACGATAATATTGATTCTTCTCCGACATTTGTAATCATAACTGGTCCCTCACCTTTAACTATTACGTGGAAGATACTACTCTCGTCCTCCCCTAAGATCTCAGGGTTCACATAAATTTTCTCTCCCGCATCCGATTAGACCGCTTGTCCTAACCATCCCTCTGTGGGTATTAGGTCGTACTCAATCGCATTTTAGTACCTATAATCTCACCATCTCAGCTACATGAGAAGATCCTTGGTAATACTCTTCCATTCTCTAGTGAAAGAAGCCCCTACTGGTTTCGAATTGTTCACCATTTTTCAATTCGTCAGGTGACCCACTGCAAGACCATCCTTGCAATGTTAACTTACATCGTAAGCCATCACCACTGTTGTTTGTATTCTGATACATTTTATCTTTCTTGAATAAGTTTTAATTCATCTTGAAACGTAAGTTTCTGATAAATCTCACGGAGTAATCTTCGGATTACCCGATTACATGTTATCGAATTCACATGCTAATCACAATCCACTACCTGATTCAATCCCTTAGGGCGCCCATACACCCTATACCTCACGCATCATTATACAAAAGACATAAAATTTTCTTACCTCAATTCTTGCACACTCGGTATGCTGATGTGGTAGGGGTGCACTCAGCCGCCCCACTAACCATAACTTAATCAATCCTTCAATGGTATCATTGCTCTATTCAGAATGATACTGAGACTAGGCGACTCTATTGGCCTTAAGTCATAAACGAATTATTAGCTCTAAATTATATCCTCATATTAGTACAATAACCAATATACAAAACTTATGTACTATTGGCCAAACTTCTCTCCAACTCCCGACGTTCGCTAGTTTCATGCGTGGGATATCTCGCAAAGCGAAATCCAAACAAGGAACCCCCCCGATACACTACTATCTAACCTAGCCGGTTGTCGAGGTCCGTAAGACCTTCAGTACCTACTATGTACTTTCCCACAATCTACGTATTGTGATATAAAAGTTTACTCATCCACTCTCATGTCCTTAAAAGGTAACATGAAGTATGGCGCCCTCATTATCCCAAGTACTTGGCGCTATAGATATATAACGAGCTATATTTCGCCGCTCGATAAGAACACAATGTATTCTAAGTCTTAACAGACAAATAAATTCCTATGCTGGGAAATCACATTTTATTAGACACTATACTCGCTGAGGTCTATATTACCATGAAAGTTTCATATATACTCATATTTGGATTCAAACCTATTTCAGGTGGCGCCGCACAAAACTAAGATCACTCCTTCCGGAGTATCCGGCACGACAGTCATATCAATATATTTATACTATCGTTTAACCATATGGTAATTAATCACTACACATTACCATAATAAAATCTACTAAAGCTAACTCACTGCAGTAGTAAATTATAATAACAAAACACATTCTTAGGGCCCACTCGGTTCACTCACGGGAAATCATCAAAATGCCCTGCTAACAACGAGAAATACTTTTGTCACAAAACTGTTAAAACTAACATTCCCACTAAACTCGACCCGCACGCGAAGTTTAGGGTCTCCAATTTACATAAAAGTTGTGGCACACTCATGTCACTAGAATCTATCCTTTACTCACAAGGAAGAAGCAAAACCTCACCAGTCTCGCCAAATCATAGGGTCTCAGCACGTGGCTGCCATCACGACCCATGAACATCTGCAATCGTCATACATCCTAAGATTTCATCCTATGGTCGTCCCCTCTCTCATCACAGACAATTTATTCCATCATGTGGATTTCGCGCCCATTATTGAAACGTTGGCCCTAACTCTCCAGGCCTCAATTATAGCTTTATTGAACTCCCGTTTACATCCCGGGCCCCGTAGACTCTAACATACTGCATGATGCTATTAACGAGGACTCTACTAGTCCAGTCTGAACCCATCACTCTCGGGGTATAAATTTCCTGGGATAAATTCCTTTGACCCCAAATTCTTTTGCTGGAAGTCTCGCTCCTCCAGTCGTTATGCCTAACTGGCACGGCTTACTATTTCTAATCTCTTCGGTCTCACTTCTCAATTGTGGACACATTCAACACTTGTAGTTCTGTTTCCTTTACATAAGGAAAACTTTACGAACTATTTCCCATCACTGGTCCCACTGACCATTTTGGGAATGCCCTTCTCTCGGACCGACAGTCTCAACTCACAATTATTCTTCCACTGTCCCTTTGGCTACGCTAGCTATCCGAAACTATGGTTGGCCTCTACAACCTAATTGACTTCATCGTCCTCTTGAAGTTAATCACTTAACATCATCTAACTGCGTTCCCCATTGGGTATACTCTCATGTGGGGTTTCACTAACACCGTTAAATTCAGTTTCTGCTCTTCAGCAAGTTCGTTAACCCTCTTTACTCCCTTCTCTTGGAAGGACTGCAATCACTAGTAACCGTATGACTTTTATGACATCAACATTAGTCATCCTAGATGGATTTCTCACCCATACTGATATTCAATTCACGGGTCCTTTATCCACTATAAACCCTTTGGATAATTTATACTCCTCTGCCAGGTACGAAGTTCATTATGCAATTCAACCTTTCTCTCACGATCGGTTTCTATCTTACCCATTGTGCTAAACATCAAAATTTCACTCACATTTTGTTATCACATCGAATGGAAGACCTCACGGTCAAATCGTACCCAAATTTCTCTATAAATTTCAAACACACTTCTTCATATGTGGTGATTGACTCTAATCACTACATGATGCTCCTAAGAGCTGTAGTTTTTAACTACAAATTAACTTATGAGTGCCGTCACGTCCCACTCTACACAATTGCCTTCCGATTTACTACCTCCGCTGGTCTGTTACACTTTTTCATTTTCTTTTCTGCATCTTCACCGATGGGTTTTCAAAAGAGCTCCTCTGATTTCCCCTTTATCGACTATATTAGGTGGTCCTGAAATCACTCCACCATTATCTACGACTGTGTCCTGGGAACCCACAGTTCTCGAGTGACGATTTTACTATCCCTTACTTTGGTAATTCTCGTGGTGATTTTTGTCCCGATCACTCTTCCCCTGAGTACTCTATGTCTTTTGTTGAGCCTCTTCTCCTGCAGTTCTTCTTACGGCCCTCGCTGGTCGTGCTAAAATATTCGGTGTTCGAATCACACTGAATTTCTTATGATGAGTCACATCCATTATAATTCATAGCAGGAGAATGTAAGTCGCATACGTAAGGGAACACAATAATCCTATCATAAGGCTCTACATCAAAGAACGATACGCTGAAACGTAATAAGCCGCACAGTTCCTAAGGACATTAGAACCTGATGCTCTGATACCACCTGTGACACCCCGCCCAATTAAATATAGGGTGATCAGTTCTCTACCAATTTAAAACAAGATATTCAGTTGGTTCATTCTCAGCATCACTGTCGAAAAACTTTTTAACATATTAATCTCCTAGTATAAAATTAAGCTAGGTGTCAAAACATTTCCAATTTAAATAAAACCAAGTAAATCCATTTATTTCCATCTTAAAATATAAACCATTCACCACACATAGGAATGTAAATAAATACTGAACATGAATCAAGTACTGCAATAAATAAGACTAAGTAAAACTCTCAGTTCAAAACTCCAAACCATACAATAAACTGAATACAATATCTCTAATGGAAGAACTAGAAGTGGACGACATATGCCCTAAACAAGAAGTCTAAATGAAACTGAATGGAAAGGATAGATGCGTCTACTACAAGGACCTACAACTCCCACAATAGCTGCAGCACATCAAGCAATCCAAATCTCAAAATTTGATACTCCTGTGGCTGAGCACCTGATATAATATATATATATAGCAAAAGAGAGAAGGGATACAAGAAACGGGTCAGAGCCCGATGTGTAAAAATGATTTAGCAAGTATTTAAAACTGGTTCTTAAAACAAGTCTTATACGCATGTTAGTTATTAAACTTTCACATGAGTTTCTCACTTCTCGTCTATTGTGCACACCTAACGTACATCTAATCTTCCCCTAGTTATACCTCCCAGTCTAACTAGTCAGAAATCATACTAATACTAACTATGCTCTCTAGTAGTATTCCCGTATCACCCATACAATACGCTATTCAGATAGTTTATCTCACATACTAAGTTTCATTACTCACCGTTTGAATGGTTAATCTTTCATTCACTAAGATCATTTTACTTTTCATTTTCATTTTATCTACTAGTATCACAAAGTAGGAAGTTACCCAAGTACACTCATACATATATATAGTCTCATCATCCCTATATATATACACTAATCCTGCACCCTTAGGTTAAGACCGCTTGGTACAATGTAATAATTATTATTATTACCAAATCTACTAATTTCACACAGTAGCAATATTCACAAGTCCATATATATATATATATATATATATATATATATAGTACCATCATCCCTATACATACATATATACTAATCCTGCACCCCCGGCTAAGCCCCATTAGTGCATATCTCCAGAAAATCATGCATCCCCGGGTTAGCACCCATTAATGCACCTATCAATAATAATTCAGCACCCCTGGATTATCAACCATTAGTGAGCCTAACAATAGAATATTTCATCCCCGGGTTAGCACCCATTAATGCACCTATCAATATTAATCCAGCACCCCCGGGTTATCACCCATTAGTGCGCCTAACAATAATCATTTTTGTACCCCCGGGTTATTACCCATTAGTACACTTATCAATAGAGTTTCTGCACCCCCGAGTTATCACTCATTAGTGCTCTTAACTATAAGGTTCTTGCACCCCCGGGTTATCACCCATTAGTGCTCTTACAATAATATCACATAATAGGCATACACACATTCTATTATAAATTATAGGTATTTCTCCAACCTACATATATACTCCCCATACGTATTTTAATCTCATCTCTACGTATAGTATAAATATTTAGATTACTATCTCTCTCGTAATCTCCGAGGTATACTCTCTCGCTATACCGAAATAATTAAAGTATTTATTCTCACATACTTTCCCGAAATTCAATCTTATTTAAATTTACTATCTGATAGTTTCTCTCACTCCAATAAACAAATAAACCCCAAACTGGGCTTTAAGCAAATTTCCAGAAATTCACCCTATGGTTTGAACCAGAATGACATGTGGTTTGAACCAGAATGACATGTGGTTTGAACCAGAAGGACATGTCGTTCGAACCATAAGACATGTCGTTCGAACCAGAAGACATGTCGTTCGAATGACTTCCAATGTCGTTCGAACCACTTCGCGCGAGATCCCCATCTAGTTTGAACCACTAAGCGCGAGATTGCACTATTCGTCTTCTTCACCAAACTTCAGCGTTTTTCACCATTTTTAAACCTAAAAACCTCTAAGATTAGATTCCCAATAACTCATCATCAATATCCATCAACACCTAACAGGTTATAAATCATTCCTAACCTCCTAGGATCATTAATTCGTCATAAATCATCATAAATATATAAATCCCCAATTCAATTTATATGAACCCTAGTTTCCAAATTTTCAATTACAGAACCTAATCAACCCAGATTCGTTCATCAATATATAATCAAATTCTATGATTAATCCTCTACATACATGAAGGAAATCCAGCCACTAATTAAACCAATTCTTAATCATAATTTAAATCTCCAATTTTCACTCAATTAACATATAAATCATGATTAATTCCACCTATACTAACATGAGCATGATTATTGCTAAAAGAATACAAGTAATAAACACTTGCCTCGAATATGATGATCTGATCCGTTGGTGATGTTGGTACATACGCGTTCCTCTCTTCGCGATCTACGCGTTGGTGGTCACGGTTATGCAAGGTGATGCCAACTGAGTCTTCTCTCTTGGAATTTGGTTCTCCCTCACACCCTCCATGGCCGTTCTAACTTCCTGTCACTTCTTAACCCTAATGGAATTTCCTTAGCTGATATAATTAATCCCAATTTTCGTCCATTAGTTTAGCCCAAAAATCCAAATTACAAAACTACCCCTACGGGGTGCTGGTTAGGCCTAAAATCACCCCGGGACCCAAACTAGACACCCGGGTATACTATTTTGACTATCTCGACCCTTCCGGACTCAACGGAGCACTCGAAATGACCATATGAGTTAATAAAAATAAATTCTCTTTTTATTCCATTCAATTAGTCCTGACACGACTCACACGCGTGACAGACTTAAATTATCAAACTGTCGTATTTCTCACTTTCGATAAATTATCACATATCATAATTCCATATTACATATCACACAGTAATATTCAATAGTTCACAATAATAAGTATTAACCCTTGGCACGCTAGTTAATAATTATTTAAATTCGGACTAATAACAAATTAATTTCTCACATTTTAATTTAATTAATCCAACAACAATAATTAATTGCATATTTATTCCCATAATAATAATTAATAACATAATTATTTAAATCATCAAAAATACGGGGTGTTACAGCCTGGGTACAAATGGCGTGTCAATATGAGTTCAAACGAAGAAGTTATGACAGTGTAAAGTTAGAAATCGAAAGAATGTCAAAGACAAAGCCCTGGATCATACCCGAATCCAAACCCCGTGACTCGAGCACTATTTAAATATTATTGGTCTCGAAATAAAGGTTATGTAGATTCTTGCGATTCATCAATCAGAGGCTGTATGAAGGAGATATGAAGTTTTATGGGGTTAAATGTGATTAATGAATTATTGAAAACACTTTTTGCATTAAATATTAGTGCACCAGTTGGCGCCATCCTGGCATGCCATGTGACAGTGCTAGGACCCTTTTAGCAATGTGCTACATTACGAGCTACAATACACGCTACAGTACCGAGATTCCATTTTTTACTTTTTATATTTTTAGCCCTAAACTTTTTTTCTTTAATTATTTCTCCATAAAACCCTCATTATTTCTCATTTATTTTTTAAAAGGATTAAGAATTATTATTTTTCCCATGCTCTATTATCAACAGCCAACATTTTAAAATAAAATAATCCTTAATCCATACCCTCCTTTTATTATTCAATTTATTAAACCATCCTTTTATAAAATATCAAAAATGTCCTCAAACCCTGAATTCTACCTACAAAAAGGGACCTTTGGTCTTCATTTTTGGGAGGAATTTTAAGAGTTAAAAATAGAAAGAAGGATATAATTTCGAACATATATAATTTTATAGTACCAAAATATTATACCTTGTGTGTTAGTTTTGAGTGTTTGGGAGACTATTTATTTGCCAATCTGGGAGAAACATTATGTATTGATACTCAAGTATTAGGCTTAAAATTTTGGGGAGTGTAGAAGCCCTTTTGTGTGTCCTTTCGATGAAAATAATTTTTCAAAAACATTTTCCAATTTTATTATGCACCAATTTTGTGAACCAATTTTACTTAACCCAATTTTATCTTGTTAATTCTAAACATCCATCTAGTGTGATTAAGCAAGAAAATAAAGCAAAGTCCACAAAACGCGTCGATTTACAAGGAAACCACTAAGGGAAAAAATCTCGAACGTCCCATGCCAGACAATCACTATGATACGGTATTACAAAGTACAGACAGTAGACTTACTCAATGACTCAATCCCCACAAGCCTTGACAATCTTTTATGCTTCAATAGCTCCTCGACAGTGCAACAAAAGAGTCCACCTACGCCAGGTCCACAACACGTGAGTCCATATGTGCCTCGATATCCATCGATACAGCTCGACAACCATCTACGATTCAGAACATGGAGTCCACCGCTTATTCACCGCAATCAGCAAGTATGGAGTCCACCGCACGAAAATCGATTCTTCAATGATGGAAGAATGAAACCATGGTGCAAACACAAGATCTCTATAACATATGGTATGTAAACTCGGATCTTGTAAACACAAGTGATGCTTTTAACTTTGGAAACCTTTGTAAACTAGTGCCAAAAAATGTGTAATTTATGTTCTGTGTTTTATGTTCTACATCCTCGAAATTTTGAGTCAAAGACTCCTTAAATAAAAACTGGAGGCGGAAGGTCATTTGAACGATATCACCATGTCATTAGAACGACTTACTCATCTCGTTAGAACAAGATATGCATATCATTAGAACGACAAGTTGATATCGTCTGAACAACTACTAATATCATTTTATCCATCTAAACACAAGCAGATGTTTCATACGACTCGAAACACAATATAAATTCATAAAAACTTTTTAAATAAAATAACATCCTTATAAAATATTTATCGAAAGTCCATAAACCAATATGCCTCCATACCTGAGAGAATCTCGAAAAACTAATGTTAAGACGTGAAATGTGCATCAAAACACGACATGATCTATATTTAAAGATTGGACTCTACGTCTTCAATACAACGTCATAGACTGAATGGGAATCGTGACAAGTAAAATCTATCTATGACTAAAAGTGATTTTTGTTCGGAATAATTCCAATACATACAAATTGACACTATTTGGAAATTTGTCCTTACAAATCTCCTCCTTTGGCTATTCCAGGAAAAAACTAAAAAAGTGAAATGCTTATGTTGGGCCATCAAGTCTAATGAACTAAATCCCATCCTGTAAAACCCAAAAATGAAAATACAGGATGCGATCTAGTAAACAAATATCGGATCGGTAGCATGAATGTCTGAGTCTGATGTAGTCATAAAATATCGAATCTCTGACAAATACCTACACACATGAAACAAACAAATACGATGTGAAGTTTGAGGTATAAATAATCTATAAAATCAATATGATACCAATATAAAAATACTAGCAAACAACTCCCCTACATCACATATCTATCTCTACTCCTTTTTGTCTCGAATAGACAATCAGTGAGAAAAATAAGCATATAAACACATATCTAGCATGAAATAATCATATGAAGCAGATCTAGATAAACATGATAAACTAGCTAAAAATAATCACTATATCGCGGATCATAGCTAGCAAGTAGTCACATAGAATAAACATCAATATCATGAATAATGTGACTAAATAAAATCAATGCAGTGTAATAATCAAGCAGGAATAATCAATATTGACTGCATATAAACTGTCCAAACAACCAAGAACTACCAAAACAATGTAATATAAGAATACATATAAAGGAGGTATTGAAACAAATCAAATAATAAAAAAGTCAAACTAGGTCGTTCGAGGGACAATGCCAGGTCCTTTGAACGACTGAGGCATGTCGTTCGAACCAGGTAAGAAACGACCTAAAATAGTAGCACGTCACGTGAAGTAACCATCTAACGACTTATCTCGTGACCCATCTAACGACCATACCTGACACTTACTATAGGTCATTTGAAACATCGTTCGATCCACTCTTCGAACAAAGTGGTCATGTTGTTCGAATAATAGCCACAAGTCTTTTTAACGACTTCAAAAACTCTCAATTCCGGTTCTAAAAATATGCAACTTTTGCCCAGAGAAGAAGTTTTCCAAATCCAGCAACTGAAAGTACACAAATAGTAGCAAACTCAAAAATAAACAAAGATAATGTGAGTTAAATGCTAACATAGTATCTATGTGCCTAAATATGGTTATAGAATGAATGGATGTGAACTAGAACAAATGAATCACAACTTAAACACATCAAAATGATCAAGAAGGTCTAATTGATAGCTAAATATCAACAAACTAAGTTTTAGCCATATGTGATACTGAATATATTAGGCTTAATGAACTAAACTTACATCATGCACACAAATCCGGAATTTTGACATTTCTACCAAATAAATAGCGTCATGACACGATTTTTCAACAAGATGATTTGTGGTGCGAACTCGTTGTACTTTTCCATTCAAACTCCCTCATATATTCATATATCTTTTTTTAATTCATTTGAGGTCTCTACTTTCTCACCTTAGATAAATCCTATTGGCCCTTTTTGGCATATATTTGATCTTTTTAAATACCTTAGTTTTTTCTTGGGCTCTTTTAAACGGTGATTTTCACGATGAGTTTATTATACTCTCGCAGTCATTTCTCATTCACACTCATCATTTTTTCAATATGAAATATCAATCCTCATGGGCAACTGTTCTTACATGGACACCTCCTCATAAGTCTAATTTCGCATAGATGACAAAATTAAGAGGAGAACGTCTCACCAAACTCCAATATGCATGAGAGGTGAAACATTCATGTACGGTTGTGCATGTGTGTGCGATGTCATATATACAAAGTCGAATACAAATGCAAATCAACTTTGAAACAACCCCATCAATCTATGGTTAAGATCATTCAAAGCATCTAAAATTATGACCAAATGTCCTAGCCACATGTATGATGAAACTATGGGGGTCCAAGCACACCAATATGCCACATCAGTCATGTAAACTCACAACACAAAAATAAATCGAAAATATTTTTGAATTGTTGAAATTTTTTAAAAAAAATGTATTTTTTAATATGACTTGGTGAAAGAAAATTATAATACAAAAAGTACACATGCCATAACACTAGCATGATATATAATAAAGCAAAACTAGCGTATGACAGACAAAATCATGCAAGCAATCAACGATATAAAATAGCATGTGATGCATCATGTGCAAGCATGTGAGACTCAACTAATCTAGTAATTAGCATCTCCAAAACTGATTTCCTAACTCAAACAGGTGTATACCTAACTCGAGAGATTATGGGAACTGACGGAACACTATCCTTAAACTTCCTAGGACCTCTTCCAAGATCAAAATAGAAATGCCTAAGGTGACCTTTCTTACCACAATGTGAACATGTGTAAATGTGAGGAATGTTACCTACGGTTTGACATTTTCTAACGTCCTTGGATTTGGTTGACCCTCTAAAACAAACTACGGTTTTGGCTTTAACACAGAGGCATAAGAACAAGACGATCCATTACCAACACTACTCAAACTACTCAAGTCTTTTAAATTACTTTTCTCAACTTTAAAATTTTAGACTCAGGCAAAGAATTATATTATTCCAATTCTATGGACTCCTTCTTGATATTTTTAATAATTCCTAGAAGATTATCTCGCTCCCCATCAATGTGAGCAAACTTATCCCTAAGATTCTTCTCATGTGCCTTAAAATCATTAATCAATTTATTTTCTTCAACAACATAAACATTCACCCTAAAGTCCTCTAACTCTTTCTCCAAAATAAGGACTCTATTATCACTCTCTTCATTAGCCAATTTTAAAGATTTAAAGTCATCATGCAAAGCAACACACGAATGATATCTCTTTGAGTTTGAAACGTTTGCAAATATTCAATTATATTTTTTAAACGAGAATTTTCTTCTTAAAAAATTTCAATTCTTTTTGCAAACTTCAAATTCAAGAGATTTAATTCTCCAAAGCTAGGGGAATCCATCGGGAGAAAAATAAACACAAGAGAGAGAAACAAATAACCACCTAAAGAGATAAAAAAATAAGGATCTACACAATAACTGAGTGTAACCTGCTCTGATACCAATTTGTAGAGGCCCTTTTTTGTGTCCATTAAGTGAAAATATTTTTTTCAAAAACTTTTTCCAATTTTAATATGCACTAATTCGTGAACCAATTTTACTTAACCCAATTTTATCTTGTTGATCCTAATCATGCATCTAGTGTGATTAATCAAGTAAAATAAAGTAAAGTCCACAAAACACGCCAATGTACGAGCAAACCACTAAGGGAAAAAACCTCGGATAGCCCAAGACAGACAATCACTATGACACGATTTTATAAAGTTTAAACAGTAGACTTACTCAATGACTCGATCCTCACAAGCCTTGAGACTCTTCTATGATTCAACCACTCCTCCACAGTGCAACGCAGGAGTCCACCTATGCCAAGTTGATAATACGTGAATCTATGCATGCCTCGGTATCGACTAATACAACTTTGCAACTGTCTGCGATTCAGAACATAGAGTCCATCGCTTCTTCACTGCAATCAGCATGTATGGAGTCCACCGAACGAAAACAGGTTCTTCAATGATGAAAGAATGAAATCGTGGTGCAAACACAAGTTCTCCATAACATATGGTATGTAAACTCGGATCTTGTAAACATAAAGGATGTTTTTAACTTTGGAAACCTTTGTAAACAAGTGCAAAAAAATGTTTGAGTTTTGTTCTGTGTTTTATGTTCTGCATCCTCGAAATTATGAGTCAAAGATGATTTAAATAAAAACTTGAGGTGATTGGTCATTTGAACGATATCACCAAGTCGTTAGAACGACATACACATCTCGTTATAATGAGATATGCATGTCATTAGAATGACAAGTTGATGTCGTTTGAACGACTACTAATGTCATTTGATCCATCTAAACACAAGAAGATGTTTCATGTGAATCTAAACACAAGATAAACTCAAAAAAACATTTTAAAATCATTTTAAATAAAATAACATCCTTAGAAAATATTTATCGAGAGTCCATAAACCAATATGCATCCATGCCTGAGAGAGTCTCGAAAAACCAATGTGAAAACATGAAACGTGCACCAAAACATGACACGATATATCTTTGAAGCTTGGACGCTATGTCTTCAACACAATATTATAGACTGAATGAGAATCGTGATAAGTAAATTCCATCTATGACTCCAAGTGGTTTTTGTCCGAAATAAAGCCAATACATACAAATTGACACTATTTGGAAATTTGTCCTTACACTAAGTAAATTTTATTAATGAAAATTATTGTTTCATCTTGCAATATTTGTGTTTCAATTATGATGCGTGAGTAATTTTATTTCTAGGATTAGGTGAAGTTTATCATGATTAACTAAAATTTCGTATTAATTCAATTTAGTATTAAATCCCGATGTGTGTTGATTAAAACAAAAATTTAGTATTCACTTAAAACTGCACGATAGTGTGTTTTAAACCTCCTAAGTTATTTGATAAATCATATTTCAAGTGTTTAATTGTGTAATCTTTGATGAGCTATACTTACATTAAATTGTTTGGTATCTCATAATTAAATGCAACATTGAAACTTAAAATTGATATTTTCGAGGGAATATGTATTTAAGGTGTTTAATTTGAGAGACAATAAAATATTTTGTGAACATTTATTGTTTTATTTTTTGGAATGTATGCAACGAGAGTCGGTGCATTTTGTGTTATGAATTCGGGAATATGGTATTATGGCCATCTCGGTATCTCTCCCCTTCTCCTTTTTTCTGGTGGGGGAAAAGAGAGGGAAAGAGAAAAGGTCCCGCTCCCTACTTTCTCTAAGCGCACTTTGACCATCGTCGGTGTGGGGTGAATGTGAAAAGATGGAGTCTTCAGTCAATTTTTCACAAAACAAGCAAAAGAATATGTCACCGCTTCGAGAGAGAGGCATCAAAGACAAACTAATGCTTATGAAACCAATAGTTTGAAGATTAGGGGGCTAAGTTACGGAATGGGAAGGTGTTAGGCACCCATCCCACCCTTTCGGTCCCTCATGGGCTTGTGTTACCATTTTCCTTAATTTCTCCGTGAAGTGTGTGTGCGTGTATATTTAAATGGAGATCGGAATCATCCAATTCATATCATGGAAAAGATAGAGTGAGGTCATCTAAAGGAATGTTCCCAAACAAATATCTAGAAAATACGATGTATGCGTTTATCGAGATATTGATCGTTATGATGGAACGATATATATGTTGGATAAAACGCCAATAAGGATCATACATATAATATATAATAATATAATGTATAGATGAAAATGCAAAAATGAGAAAATTGAACTCGAGTCTCGGGTTTTAGCCCAAAACGCCTACGTAGCCTATAAAGTCATCAAAGTCCACGTAGTTCGTATGCGGCATAAGGGTGGTGTTTATCCTATAAATTCGAAAGGGAATTTGTTATATGTGTTTGTAGAAAATGTATTTTAGTTTTGAGACATTGTGGTATGTAATCCCGTTGGAATTTATAGGTGTAACCCTCTTTTTCTTTGTTTTTTTTATAGAAACTAAAGTATGTGCAATATAATTAATAAGGGATGAGATATTAATATGTATGAACTAAAGTAAAAGCCAGATTAAGAATTTATGTAACTAATGTAAAAATAAAGAATTTAAAGAGAGAGAAGGATTTTTGGACAATCTTTGGAGAATTGAGGCTTGATCTTGATCCTTGATGAACTCCCTTGAATGTTGAGATGAATGTTGGATGAGAGAGAATGGGATTTTGCTAAATTGGGTATGAAAAGGATGGGAATGAAAGATGGATAGGAATTTCACATAAGGAAACTTCGTTGATTGAAGGGAATGTTGTTGAGATCACTGATATTGATGGATCTAAGGTGTCCCTGGGAGTGAGGTCATGCCCTATATTTTTAGGATAAGGAGGTGTCGGTCAACATAGGCCTAGCCCTACCAATCGGTAGGTAACCCTAGGCGCACTGCCAATAGGCAAGGAAATGGACCTACCAATCGGTAGTCTCATGCACATTTTTCTGGAAAAATAGTCATAGAACACAATTCGTTGATCCAAATAGCACATGGGGCATACTGTTAGAAAGGTAATTTATATACCTTCAAGAGTCCTTTGGGCCGCTCCAGGGTTCGGGAGTTGACTTCAGGTCAAACGGGGCTTGAAAGTGTTCGTCGATCCATTAAACGGGAGATTGTCGAACAATAATGGATCGTTCGTCCAAACTGTAAGTCAGAATCGCGCATGGGGTAGACCGTTGGAAAGGTTATGCGAGTTAATTCAACATTCCAAAGATATTTTCTTGGTTTGGAAAGTTCACTTTGGTTAACCGGGCCCGGACGCACCAGTGACCTTTTAGAGTAAAATCAGTCATTCATCTATATCGTAAGGCTACTTGGCATACGGGGTAGACCGTTGGAAAGGTTATTTAGTGCCCTTCAAAGATTCATTCAGTCTTATTCGAGATGAAGAGTTGACCTCGATTAAACGGAGTCCAAGAGCGCCCGGTGGCCTACGGATCAATTTTCTGGGAAAATGGATCGTTCATCCAAATGATTATGTCGTTTCATGGACGGGGTTGATCATTGGAAAGGGGTTTCAGTGCCATTAAAATATTCAAAGATCTTTCGCTCTGATGTTTAAGTTGACTAGGGTCAAATCGGGGCCCGGGAGCGCCTGGTGGCCTCGAAATCGATTTTCAGTGGTAAAATGGGTCGTTTGTCCGAACGGTTATGTCGTTTTATCTGCAGGGTGGATCGTTGGAAAGAAGATTCAGAGACCTTAAAATATTCATTGAGATTTATCTCTGACAATAGAGTTGACAGGAGTCAAATGGGGCTCGGGAGAGCCCGGTGGCCTCCAAATCAATTTTCAGTGGTAAAATGGTTATTTCATCTGAATAGTTATGTCGTTTTGTGCATGGGGTGGATCATTGGAAAGGATATTCAAATCCCTTCGAAGATTCATGAGTTTTTTCTCTGACAATAGAGTTGATCGAAGTCAAATGGGTATCGAGAGCTCCTGATGGCCTTTAAATTGATACTCGGAGTATGACCTAGGGTTTATAGTGAATTGGGGAGATGCTAGGGACATAAGAAGAGCCTTAGGGGGTACTATAATGTGGTGTCTATAGAGACCCTTGACGGGTGAGATTGGAAGAAGTGAAAGTCGTCGAATAGACACCACATGATGTTTTGGAAAGAAAATCGATTCTACGGACCTTAAGGGACAAGGATGGTCATTTCAAAGGGTCGAGGTCGATTATGGGGACCTAAGGTAATGTTGGGTATAGACGATTCTATGGGCTGAAGTTAATTCTGAGTACCCAGGGTAGGGAGTGACCAATTATAAGCGTCGAAGCCAATTTTAAGGGACTTAAGTGGGAGCGACTAATTCTGAGGGCCGAGGTCAATTCTGAGGACCTTAAGTAAGAGAGACCAATTCTGAAGGTCGAAGACAATTCTGAGGGCTTAAATGAAGCAACCAATTCTGAGGGTCAAAGCCAATTTCGAGGGCTTAAGTAGGAGCGACCAATTCTGTAGGCCGAGGTTAATTCTCAAGACCTATCACATTGACGTTGTCGTGAGGGCTATGTTCTGGACAACCCCTATCTTTGAACTCGTCCCCCGCTAAGAATGGAAGCGACTTGACTTAGAAACCTAACAGAAGCATATCATTCGCCCCATACTGTATCTCTAGTTCCAGATTATTGGTGCTTGCATTCTTAGTATTATCATCGTAGCCCAAGATGGTGATGACCTGCCCATTGGCAAACAACTTAATTTTTTTATAGAGAGAAGAAGACACACCCTTGATACTATAGAGCCATGGTCATCCGAGCAATAAGTCGAAATAAGTCAGGATATCGATGACTTAGGATTTAATAATGGAATTTATAATATTTATGGACCCCATCACTTCTTAACGAGTATTATCATAAGCACACACTGTAGTAGAGGTTATAACAAGTTCGCTCATTTTTAGTCCCAAGCAATTGAGGGTTCTCAATGGGCAAACATTAAGAGTTGATCAATTATCAACAAGTAAAAGTGGGATGATTTTTCCCATGACTTCGATGGAGATATTGAGAGCATAGTTGTGATTTGGACCACACTTTGGAATTTATTCTTCGAAGAAGGAGAGAATTCTAGTAGAGGTTAGAAGTCCGACCAGATTCACTACTTTTTTTGGTGTGGTGGCAAGAGGGGCTGTGGGCCCGGTGAGGAGTTTGATCAAAGCATTTCGGTGTATCTGGGAAGACATAAATAGTCCCCACAGAGTGATGTTAGCTTGGGTTTTCTTCAACTGATCGAGGATCTTTCTCCCCTCAAGGGTCATTTTCGTCATAAGAAATTTCTCAACACCTTTTCCCTTGTCGATCGTTGATTGGAACCTGATAATGCCTCCTTGATCTAATCATATGGTTCACAAAAGAGGGGAAAAATAAAAACCCTGTTTCCTCATCTATCTCGCGTTGTTTGTCCACCTTGTTGATTTATCCTAGCATCTCCTCAAATGATATCATTCCACGTATACTAACTATTGGGATAATCTTTTCTAGGCTTTGCTCTTCATTGGAACTATCAAATTCGTCTCCCTATTTTGTGGCAATGACATTATCTTTCCAGGATAAGTCAATGAACTCCGCAACCTCAACGGCCTCTAGGTATACATCCTCCCACTCAACGGGGAGATGTAGAAGCGAAGGGACCAATCGCCCTTGTAGTTCCAAAGCATCAAGTATCTCGAACATACTACAAATTTCATCGATTTGTCGTAATAAGTCTGCCATAACCTGGATAACATCATTCAAGTTGACTTCATTAATAGTAACCACCCAATTATTTGACACTCGAGTCCATTTTCGAGCTTCCAAGAACAGTTTACTGAATCTTTGGCAGTCAGTGGTAATTTTTTAGGGCAATTTCAGCCCGAATTCTAGAAGCTGGTTCAATACTATTGATAATTCCATATTTTTCCCTCCGGAATGAGTACGAACAGCAATGCATGCTATTATAAGGAGTGATATAGCCTGAACGGCAAAGTAGGTAGGATATAGAAGAAAATATGGCCAAACTTGGAGGGGTTTAGGGGAGTATATGGGTATGATGGATGATTTACTGGGAACGATCTGGGTAGATGGATTAAATTTTAGGTCTTCTTCTAGGAAGATGGCATTTGCATGACTTGGGAGTGGATTATGGGTAATGTTTGGTTTAGGATTGGATGGTGGGGGGGATGATACCCCAATCAATCAGACCTTGGATTACATTTCAGAGGTGGAAACACTGATTAGTGACGTGGGCAGTATTTTGGTGAAAACCACAATGGGCATCTGGTTTTAAATTTTTGGGAAGTGGGTTTGGTAATGGACGAGGGTCCAATGGCTTGATAAGATTTTGGCTTAAAAGGGCTTGGTAAAGTTTGGAGAGGGGAGCATGAAGCTCGGTATATTCCTTTCTGACCGGGTTAGGGCGTCTTTCTGGTGCCCATGAAGTGGAAGGCTGAGAGATGTTATTGATGGTTGAAACTGTGGTATTGGTAGGCTTCTCACACTTTCTGGAAGTTAACTGTCCGGATACTTTCTTCGGCTCAACATCTATCATGGCAGGATTTTCTTCAATCTCCATTTCTCCTTCCTTAAGGTCTCAGAAATTAGGGTAGTATTGTCCACCCATCTTTTCTATGACATGGGGTAAGAAGTTCTTCTTCATAATACTGACTTACTCCTCTTCGGAGGCCGATTGGTCTTGGTGGCCACTTTATCTATCCACCATTCTAAGAAATTACTAACTGATTCCTCAGGAATCTGTTTAAGAAGTTCTAAAATACGGTGGGTAACCTCCAACTCTTAGATATACTTGTACTGTGACATGAATTCACGGGCAACATCTTCCCAACTGTAAATCCTCGATTCCTCGAGAGATAAGTATCAGCGATGAGAGCCGTCCTACAGAGTCTGTAGGAACATTTAGGGAAATTTTTCCTCGGAGGCACCTAAGAGAGTCATGGCTCGGTGCTAATTTCGGAGATGCACATTTGGGGGTCCACTATCTCCGAACTTCTCAATGTTAGGCATCTTGAACTTTTTCGGCAGCCTTGCTTTAGGATAGGGAGACATGTGGGTGTAATCTATGTAGTTCCCGAACATTCGGACTTGGTCAAACTTCTTTGTCAACATTTTAAGGTCTTCTTTAACCTTTTTTAATTCTTCTTCCTTCGGATCAACGGTTATGGGTAGGTTAGCCCCTGGCTGGGCAAGATTCAGCATAGGGAGCTGAGCTGGTGGGGGCTCATTAGTAGGAGGGTGATTGGGCATAAATTCTTCCCATTTATCCCTGTAATTTAGAAGCTTTTATCGCTCCGTAAAGTGTAATTCGAGCGTATTTATATCATATCATTGTTATTGACAAGTTTCTAATGAGTACGCCGAGTTTCATGTATTTTCCATCTTCTTCGCAGGTGTTGAGTGTTTAGGAAGGATCAGCATCCTAATTCGAGTTCCATACCAAAAGCTTCAAAGAAATACAAAGAGGAAAAGTTCCTGAAAAGATGGAACCGAACCAAAGGGAAGAAAAAAAGAACCGATTCCATCCTGGAAAACTTCTTGTAAAGGCTGTCAAGATGGAACCGAGCCGAAGTGGAAGGAAACGAACCGAGCCTACACCTGGAAAACTTCCTATAAAACACGAAAAGATGGAACCGAACCGAATAAGAGGAAAAATGAATTGATCCTATGCTCAAAGAACTTTCTGCAAAGGCTGTCAAAGATGGAACCGAACCAAACCCCTTAATAGGATCCGTTCTGCTTTCAAAAATTCAAACTTATCCACTTGTAAAATTAGAATCCTGCATGGTTGAAACTCTTGGAAATCGTAGATTATAAATTGTACACTCCTCTTAGACATGAGAGGAGGCTTCTGATTCGTTAGGGAAGATTTGTAATCAGTTTAGAGAAGAAGAACAATACGAAACCCTAGTTTGCTTCCAATATTGCAATTCAAGGAATACTATTCCAATTCTTGTTTTCATATCTGCAGTAGTTATTTCTATAGTAAGCAATTTCATTCTTCATCACCTTCAAGTGTTCGTAAAAATATTTTCTTTCATCCAAAAAAACGTTTTCTTCATGTTTTCATATGTCTGGCTAAATTTTCAAGGGTTGGGGTGCATAAACCCCACCCGATGTAATTCACGATAGTGGAAATAAAAGTCGGAATGAAAACCTTAAATGAATTGTATCGTAGTTCATACGATACTACTTTAATTCAACCTTTGCTTACATACTGTGTGGGCTACTATCCCTCATATGTCTAATACTTAGGAGTATTGAAAAGTCGGATTCATTTAAAGTTTTAATTCTAAATTTAATATCTTACGAAGTGAATTACTAGGGTGCGGGGGATTGTAATCCGACCTATTTTCCTCCATTCATAGTTAACGTTTTAGTCAAGTAATTCAAAATTTTGCAGTAGAAAAATCGCATTCATAATTTCAGTAGTTAATAATTTTCAAAAGTGCATATAGTTGTAGTTGTTTCACAAATCAAATCACCTTTTCCTTCTCTTTAGAGTCAAAGTTAAGTTTCCTTCGTCTGTCCAACGTCGTCACGACTTTGTTCATCCTATTTCCCTGAGGAACGATACCCGAGTTATCGGATTATTACTTGAGTGGAAGGCTTGCACTTGATCCTACGTAGCACGCACACTAGACACATTTATGGTCACGTTAAGTTTTTAGCGCCGTTGTCGGGGAATTAGATAGACTTAAGATTAGATCAAGTCAATCTAAAACTTTAACCAAAAATTTCCAAAAATCCAAAAACATAAAAAAAATGAAAATACACAAAAAAATCTTCATCATCTCTCATAAGCATGTTAATTCAAAATCATGAACTCACTCTAACTCCCCATAATACTCCTACCAGCATTCACGAAAACTCGATAGTTGAGTACGACCCCGACAACCCTCACACTCCTAACGTTCCACAATTCTGGGTTCCACCTCCCACGCCTATGCAATCAATTGCAAATAACACTCCGACCTCCCTCTTAGGACACTCTTCATAGCACACTCTTAGCATACCAAGTGAGAATATAGAGTCATCAAGTGAGAGAGACATGTCATAACACGGTAGTGTAGCCGCCGGTGAGGAAGAGGTCCCGTACTGCCCTTTGAGAGAAATCTTATATCCCGAGCGAACTGTCACTCCGGGATGCATTTTACTCCCGTATAATGCAAGGCAATTTATCTTTAGGAATGGGATGATCCAGATACTTCCCAGCTACCATGGAATGGAGTCACAAATGCCATATCTCCAAATCCAGGAATTTGAGGAAGCGTATGAGACACTCAGCGATCAAACTTTCACCAAAGATGTGATCCGCCTCAAACTCTTCCATTCTCACTAAAGGACAAGGCTAAGACCTGGCTATGGTCTTTACCTCCAAACTCGATTGCATCATAGAATGAGTTGCAATCTAAATTTCTCAAGAAATTATTTCCTACGCGTCGAACGAACTCCATCAAGGCTCAAATTCAAACCTTTTGACAATTAGAAAATGAGTCGTTTGATCGATGTTATGAGCGTTTTAATGAGTTAATTACTTCGCGCCCTTATCATGGACTTAATAAATTGTAAATAATTTCCTTCTTCCATAATGCGCCGAATATAAATTCCAAACAACTCATTGAAACCATGTGTGATGGTCCCTTTATCGACCCAGACACCAACGATGCTAAGCTTCACCTGAGGTATGTCGCTAAGACTACCCAAGCATGGGATACATCAGATCCTAGAGCTCATAATCGAACTTGCCAAATGACCACCACTCCATCGGCGTCCGACCTATTTCACATAGAAAAGAATACTATGACGGATAGTCGACTCGATATACTTAAGAAAGGAATGCGATAAATACTTTAGATATATGCAAGAGGACCAACCGGCTCCATCCCGAACCCTATTAAGAAGGTGTGTGCTATTTGTGAGGCGGGACATTCAACAGAAGAATGCCCGACGATACCCGCCTACAAAGTTATGCTTCAAGAGCAAGTAAGTGGTACAGGAGGATTTAAGGGTAATTTAGGTGCACCGCACGGGAATTCTTACAACCCTTCATGGAAAAACCATCATGGTTTTAGCTATGGGCAACAAAATGCTACGATGAATCCTAATTCACATGTTTCCCCTCCTCCACCATCGTCCTTTCAACAAGCACCACACATTCAAGGACATGTGCAGGCACCACTACCTCCAGGGCCATATATCACTCCACCGCAGAGAAATCTCGAGGATACGATAAACCAATTTATCACTGCCCAGAATGCAACCATTGCTAGACACATTTGTGGTCGCGTCAAGTCTTTGGCGCCATTTTCGATCACTTATCACGGCTTTTATCCGATATACCTAGTGATCCTAAACCTATAGACAAATATTTTCTAGATGAGCAAATTTTTTCGACCTCTTCTTTGCCCTGGTTTGCGGATATAGTGAACTATCTTATCACGGGAGTCGTCCCTCTCGATTGGAAACTTCAAGATAAGAAGAGTTTCATTACTTGGTCGCTCATGTTTTTCTATGATTCTTTTTCTTTTTAAATATTTCACCGATCAGATCATCCGACAATGCGTACCTGATGAAGAAATCCCAAAAGTCATCCAATTATGTCATTCGGAAGCATGTGGAGGCCACTTTTCCATGAAAAAGAAAATCGCTAAAATTCTTCAATGCGATTTGTATTGGACCACAATATTTCGGGATATGATCAATTGTTGCAAATCTTGCGATAGGTGTCAAAGGATGGGAGCAATTACCCGATGAGACATGATGCCATTAACCCCGATACTCATTATTGAGATCTTTGACTGCTGGGGTATTGACTTCATGGGCCCTTTCCCCATCTTTTAGTTTTCTATACATCCTTGTCGTGGTAGACTACGTTTCTTAATGGGTGGAAGCTATAGCTACCAAAACTAATGATAATCGTGATAAAATTCCTACATGGACACATACTTTATCGCTTCGGTGCTTCGAAAGCGATAATTAGTGATAATGGCACGCACTTTTGCAACAGACCATTTGAGAAGCTCATGAGAAAGCATGGGGTCGTTCATAAGGTTGGAACAACCTATCACCCATAAACGAATGGACAGGCCGAATTGGCAAATCGTGAAATCAAGCACATACTAGAGAAGACCGTCAATCCCAACCAGAAAGATTGGTCCCTTCGATTGAACGATTCGCTATGGGCCTACCGTACCGCATACAAGAACCCACTCGGAATGTCCCCATTCCGCTTTGTGTATGGCAAACCTTGTCATCTTCCCTTTGAGTTGGAGCACAAAGCATATTGGGCCATTAAGAGATTAAATTATGATATGGACAAAGCCGATGAATCTCGCAAGCCTTAACTGAATGAGTTAGAGGAGATACGCAATGATGTGTATGAGAATGCTATGATTTTAAAAGCTCGAGATGAAACTAGCACATGATAAGATTATTCGATGAAAAGAGTTTCAACTGGGATAAAAGGTACTCCTCTATTACTCCCGGCTTTATCTATTTTCCGGTAAATTATTATCCCGATGGACTGGTCGATTCGTTATGAGAAGCGTATTCCCCCATGGAGCAGTAGAGTTGGAAGATCTAAAAGGGGGAATGCATTCAAAGTCAATGGACAGCGCCTAAAGCTATATGTTGAGGCGTGCGTAGAAGAGATCGACACCATCTGGTTGTCAGACCCCGTTTACGGGGTCGAATGAGCTTGATTTGAGAGGTTGTCGCACCCCCGACGCATATGGGGTGAATTCTTGTGTATAGTAGTTGTGTGAAAGTATATTAGATTGAGTCCGTAGGTAGTTACGTAAGGTTAGGGTTAGGATCACGCACACCAACATGCACTTCGTAAGGGCATCGAGAAATCCAAGTGGGAGAATAATTGAGAAATTGTCCAGAAATTCGACGGTGTGGGATTCTAGTCTAGCATGCTAAGTAAGAGGGTTCTGCCTGAGATGGAATCGAATCGAATCCTCTAACCGGATCGGTTCGGTTTTGATAAATCGCAAAATAAAAAATTCCAGAACCGGATCTGTTTACCCCTGAACCGGATCGGTTCTGGTTCTGCAGTTTTGGTTCTTCCGGAGGTGACCCCCCTCCCCTATCCCCTCTTTTCCCTCCATTCCTTCCCCTCTTTCCCCCCAAACATTCATCCCCCTTTTCCCTCCAACCCTCTCCACCACCTATAAATTGAACCTCTCCCCTACCCTTCCATCCACACCTCCATATCATCTCACCTCTCTAAACCCTATATTTCTCATTCCCAAATTCCCCGATATTTCCATGGCAAATCCCTCTCTTCCCCCAAAATATATGTCCACCGAGATTCTTCCCAACGGCAATGGGAATACCGCTCCCACATGGAGCGCGTATGGTGCGAAAAAAATTTCAGCCTCTCCCGCCAACTGCACATTGAGCTCATCGTCAACTGGGACGAGCTTCCCCGTTCAGTCACCAATCTTTTTAGCAGGAGGGGGTGGGTGAAATACCTCCAAGAACCCCACAATGTAGTGTGGGCGGATGAAGTCCGATCTTTCTATGGCTCTCTCGTCCACACGGGCGAGTTTGAGAGCCAAGCTTTTGTCTACGACCGTCCCATCCCGTTTTCTATGGCCATTCTCGCTCGCAAACTTGCTACCAAGGGCGTCCCCAACCCGGACATCTATGACTACCCAACCAATGCACCCACCATCCCAAAACAATAATGCATCGATCGTCTCACACCCAACGAGATTGGGGAACGGGTCACTTTCCTCATGGTACGCCTAAATGATAAGGCACGTATTTCCTTCCATATTGTGTGCGCCAACCTGCATCAAACCACAAACAATTCGGTGATGCGCCCTCGCCAAGCTACCCTCGTGTACCACCTTTTTTATCCAAACTTCACTCTCAATCTGTCCCGCTTGCTTTACACCGATATTCTTTGCACGGCCTTGGAGAAAAAAGGTGTGGTGCCCCTCCCTTATGCACGCCTCATCACCTCCCTCCTTGCCAATGCCGGTATCCAGCCACCTCATGCCTTCCCCCGCCTCCTGGAACCCATTGTGAAAGTGTCCCGCACTCGGAGTGCCCAACAGAGATCTGCCCATCAAGCATCCAGTGTGGTGGTTGATGTAGATGCAGAGGAGGAGATCCATGTTGACCAGCCCGAGGCCGAGGATGTTGAGATGGGCGGGGCTAAAGAAGTAGAGGACGATGACTCAAACTTTGAGCCACCGGGTGAGGATTTTGATAGGCGTCTTTCAGCGGTGGAATCCCGTTTTGACGGATTCATCACATAATACAATCGAGACCAAACGGCCTATCAAAGGGATCAAGACGCATACCGAAGGGACACGAGCATGATGCATCAACTCCAAGCCCATTTATACGAGCTCAACTTCGATGGACCGCCCCCAACTTTCTTCTATGATCCCAGCGCACCCGGACCCTCAAATCCGCCTCCCAAATTAATCCCTTGTCTGTTGTTAGTTGTTTGTGTGTTTTTTTTCATATGTTAAGTTGTGTGTTCTACCCTCTCTTTTGTAACACAGGTGTTAAGAATCTATTAAAAAAATTCTGCATTTATGTCTCATTTGTTTGTTTTATTTTCTCGCACTTTTAAATTCGCCTTTAGTTAGATTTTAGTCCTTTTTTCTTGAGGACAATGCAAAAGTCTAAGTTAGGGGGGTCGCAAGTGCGTCTTTCTAAAACTTCACAAATTTTCAAAAATGCCCGTAAATTTCAAAAAAATCATAAAATCTTGAAAAATCCCAAAATATTTTTCTTCAAAATAAATAAAAATTGGAATTCAAATTTTTTTAAAAATATCATTAAAAGTTGGTTTAAAGTCTCAAATTGTAAAAACATAATGCACAAAGCCGAAATTGACCAAAGATGGAAATTGAGCGAAAATTGACGACTTAACGAATAAATGTGGAGATTAATAACCCCGGTGAGATTCGAACCTTTCATTTTTGTGAAATTTGTAAATCAATCCGAGTTAAAATTTAACTCAAAGTTCTTTTCAGCGTCTAAAAAGTCGTCGAGAATCTCAATCCTTTCACTTTGATTGGTTATGGAAAATGTGTGCGATATTGCCTTGAAAAATGTGCCAAAATAGATATCTAAACTTAATTCATCTCGAAACGCATATGGTAAAACAAACCGCATTTGGACAATGAAGTAGGCCATCGTTTGTTACCCAAAAATATTGGCCATAAAAAATTTTGAAAAATTATCCCTTTGCTACCCAAAATTGAGTCGAATAAATTTTTCCCTCTCGTTTGACAACCCGAAAAACCCCAATTGGCCCGAAATTGTGAAAAGTGATAATCCCATAAATTAAGTTTGGAAAGTGCATGAAAAGGGGCAAGAAAAGAATAGTTATGCTCAACAAAAATACCAAGAAAAGAAAAGCGTGAAAAACAAAAAAAAAAAGAGAAAAAGAGAAGAAAAAAAAAGAGAAAAAGTTCGAAAAAGAACTAATGGACATCATAAGAAAATTTACCAATTCTGAAATTCCCAATCACTCCCATTTTACCCAATTACACCTTAAACCCGAAAAAGTCCTAATCGAGTCCAAAATTGCGATATTGGTTACCGTGTGGAGAGATAAAACACCAAGAGATAATAAAAGAGATCAAAAATATGAATTAGAGGCAATGTTCCCTCTTTCTTATAACCGTAATCCGATGACGAGATCCGGTTACCATAAAATTTTCGTCTTTCTACTTGTGTGTGTGAACTTGGTTCCAATATATTTACTCTTATAAATCACGCATACCGAGAGAATAGCCACATTCCGAGTAATTCGTTTGTGAGAGTATTTCGTGAGATTTTGAAATCAAAATGAATTTTCGGATAAGTAACGTAAGGGTCAATTGGTGGAAATTCGCGGTTAAATTTTTGGCTTCGCACACACGCACTATGATTTGAGACTCTTGAACATGAATTGATGATGACAATTTTCTGAAAAAGTTTTAATTATACAATTTTTGCGTATTTTGAGTTTTCTTTGAGTTGAATTTTGTGGGTATATTCACTGTAAATCCACACGAGACACAACTCGTCCTACTAGGGTAACATAGGGGTTTAAAGGCTAATTGCATACGCTAAATGAAATCGCTCGCACGCGAGAGAGGTATTCTATACCATTTTAAAGTTAGACCATGTTTTTATTCTTTTACATTGCTCAGGACTACCAAAGTTCTAAGTTAGGGGGTTTGATTAGGCATAAATTCTTCCCATTTATTCCCTTAATTTAGAAGCTTTTATCGCTCCGCAAAGTGTAATTGGAGTGGATTTATATCATATCATTGCTATTTACAAGTTTCTAATGAGTACGTCGAGTTTCGAGTATTTTCCATCTTTTTCGCAGGTGTTCAGTGTTTAGGAAGGATCAGCATCCTAATTCGAGTTCCATACCAAAAGCTTCAAAGAAACATAAGGAGGAAAAGTTCCTGAAAAGATGGAATCGAACCAACGGGAAGAAAAAAAGAACCGATTCCATCCTGGAAAATCTCTTGTAAAGGCTGTGAAGATGGAACCGGGCTGAAGTGGAAGGAAAATGAATCGATCTTACACCTGGAAAACTTCCTGTAAAGCACGAAAAGATGGAACCGAACCGAAAAAGAGTAAAAACGAACCGATCCTATGCTCGAAAAACTTTCTGTAAAGGCTGTAAAATATGGAACCGAACCGAACCGAACTCCTTATTGGGATCGGTTCTGGTTTTGGAAATTCGTACTTATCCACTTGTAAAATTAGAATCATGCATGGTTGAAACTCTTAGAAATCATATATTATAAATTGTACACTCCTCTTAGACATGAAAGGAGGCATGTGATTCGTTAGGAAAGCTTTGTAATCAGTTTATCGAAGAAGAACAATAAGAAACCCTAGTTTGCTTCCAGTTTTGCAATTAAGGTAATATTATTCCAATTCTTGTTTTCATATCTGCAGTAGTTATTTCTGTAGTGAGCAATTTCATTCTTCATCACCTTCAAGTGTTCGTAAAAATGTTTTCTTTCATCCAAAAAATGTTTTCTTCCTTCTTTCATATGTATGGATAAATTTTCAAGGGTTGAGGTGCATGAACCCCACCCGATGTAATTCACGATAGTGGAAATAGAAGTCAGAATTAAGACCTTAGATGAATTGTATTGTAGTTCATACGATACTACTTTATTACAAGCTTTGCTTACATACTGTGCGGGCTACGATCCCTCATATATGTAATACTTAGGAGTATTAAAAGGTCGGATTCATTTAAAGTTTTAATTCTAAATCTATTATCTTACGAAGTGAATTACTAGGGTGTGGGGGATTGTAGCCTGATCTATTTTCCTCCATTAATAGTTAAAGTTTTAGTCAAGTAATTCAAAATTTTGCCGTAGAAAAATCACATTCATAATTTCAGTAGTTAATCATTTTCAAAAGTGCATATAGTTGTAATTGTTTTGCAAATCAAATCACCTTTTCCTTCTCTTTAGAGTCAAAGTTAGGTTTCCTTCATCTATCCAACATCTTCACGACTCTGTTCATCCTATTTCCCTGAGGATCGATACCCGACTTATCAGATTATTACTTGAGCGACAGGCTTGCACTTGAGCCTACATAGCACGCACACTAGACACATTTGTGATCGCGTCACAGGAGCACGTGGAGCATGCTGATATTCCTTGGGGACCCAAATAGGCTCAGGTGCGAGCAAACCTATAGCGCGAGGAAAGAGGACCTCGATCTCTTAGAGAGTAGGGACCCAATTTCACTGCATCTCATGAACCTCAATTTGAAGGTTGTCAATCTTGGCAGTGAGTTGGGTAAGGATCATCATCAAATCTGGCTACACATTCGGTACTTGGTTAGCATACTCCATGAAAAGTGGATGAAGGTGAATTTCAGATTCAGAGGAAGTAGCGAGGGAACTGGCGGAGCCTCGGTACGGTTCGACGAAAGATCGAAGCCAAGAGGGAGCCAAACCAAGGGTCGGGTATGCAATCGACCTGAGAAGGACAAAGATTCGTATTTATTTTTAAAAGAAAAGGGGGGAAACTGTTATTATTGAAAGGGGAGGAAAATATTTTTGACATTCTTGGAAAAGGGGAGGACAAAACATTTTTTGGGTAAAAAGGAGGAAAATATTTATGGTAAAAGGAAGGAAAAATATTTTTGGTATTTTGATAAAAGAGGGAAAAATATTTTTGACGCTTTTGGTAAAGAAAGAGGAAAAACGAGAAAAAGGGTCTCAACATGTTTATTAGTATTATTATTATATTCTCACTTATATTAGGTTTATCGAAATGCAAAAAGAAATGTCGGGCGGGACCCGAGCCTAGGAAAATTAGATTTTAAAAAATATGTAAAATACGGTTGGACTTATTGCCAGGCTCATAGACATGGTTCCATTTTGAAAAAGATGAAATCGAGCAAAACAGCGGGCGATATGGCGACCCATCATTTCAGCAGAGTTTCGAGTAGTAACCGATAAACTAAATATGAGTGCCCTAGGTTTTACGCCTATACGAGGGTATGCAGTTATTGGGTTAATTTGAAGGGTTCCCCCCATTGGCATGACTTCCATGATATACGTCTTGCTTTTGAGGGCAATGAATACATGTGGACAAGCCATTTGATATACCTGAGTGTACGTGAATTGCCTTATTATATACCTCGTGGGGACAGTATGTGTTAGAGCGAATTCGATATACTCGACGTACGTGAACGAGTTCCCTATAATATACCTCTCGTCATGACTTCAGTTAAGCGGTATGATGTGGGGGTGGGGGGACCGTTCGATATACGTCGACGGTACTTATCCAATGGAAGGTGAGAATCATATCGCTAAGGCTAACTGCGACCTACCGGACTAGCGCCCATCACGAAGTGACCCCCCAGTAATAGGACAAAATTTGGTCAATAGTCATGATCTTTGGTGATGTAGTGTGCAAATGCATGATTCTTTATCCGCATATTATGGAGAGAGTATTATGATGAGCACTGTACTAATAAGGAAGAATTTATAAGTATAAATCTAGCATGGATCATGAAGATTACAATAAGCATGGATATGTGAGGGAGAGGGATGTGTGACTATCTATTAGTGAGTGTGTGGTAGTGAACCTAATCATGGATCAACTACAAGTGATGTGTGACAAGTGTAAATGAGCATGAATACATACAAGTGTGGTAAGTGGAAGTGTGTGTTAGTGACACCTAAGCATGGATATTCTAAGTGGTGTGTGTAACATGTGGATATAAGTGATCCTACGTGTAAGTAGTGTGAAATGTACATGGAAAGTATATAAAAGTGTGTGAGTGAGGAGTGATATAGGCATGAGGTATAATAGAGGAGAAAAAGGGAACATACAAGTAGGTGCATACGCACACAAGCAAAAAACAATAACAAGCATGAAAGCAGAGTCTAGCCCTCTTAAGTCACTCCCAAGCGGAGTCTCCACTGTGGCCATCCTGGGATCTCTCCCCTTCTCCTCTTTCCCGGTGGGGGGAAAAAGAGAAGGAAGGAGAAAAGGTCTCCCGCCCTGCTTTCTCTAGGAGCGCTTCGATTGTCGTCGGTGTGGGGTGAATGTGAAAAGATGGAATCGTCAGTCTATTTTGCACAAAACGAGCAAAAGAACATGTCGTCGCTTCGAGAGGGTGTCATCAAATACAAACTGATGCTTACGAAACCAATAGTTAGAAGGTTCAGGGACTAAGTTACGAAATGGGAATGTGTTAGGCACCCATCCCACCCTTTCGATCTCTCATGGGATTGTGTTACTATTTTTCTTAATTTCTCCGCGAAGTGTGTGCACGTGTATATTTAAATGGAGATCGGAATAGTCCAACTCATATCATGGAAAAGACAGAGTGAGGTCATCCAAAGGAATGTTCCCAAAATAATATCTAAAAAATACGATACATGCATTTATCGAGATGATGGAATGATAATATATGTTGGATAAAACGCCAATAAGGATCACAAATATAATATATATTAAAATAATGTAAAGATAAAAAGGATACAAGTGTGAAAATGAGAAAATTGGACTCGAGTCTCGAGTTTTAGATCGAAACGCCTACGTAGCCTATAAAGGCATCAAAGTCCACATTGTTCGTATGCAGTATAAGAGTGGGGTTTATCCCATAGATTCAAACGGGAATTTGTTGTATGTGTGTGTGTTGAAAATGTATTTTAGTTTTGAGAAATTATGGTGGGTAATCCCATTAGAATTTATAGGTGTAACCCTCTTTTTCTTTATTTTTTTTATAAAACATAAAGTATGTCCAATATAACTAATAAAGGATGAGATATTAATATGTATGAACTAAAGTAAAAGCTAGATTAAGAATTTATGTAACTAATGCAAAAATAAAGAATTTAAGGAGAGAGACCTTCTTTGGAGTTGGATTTTGATTCGAACGAGATATGTGGTTTCATTCGATTGAATGAGTTTGATTTTGGTTCGAACGAGATATGTTGTTTCATTCGAACGAACTCCTATTTTCGTTCAAATGAGATTCCGCCACCTCACAAATCGTGTTTTCAGTAAATAGCCGTGCTGGGAACTTTTTTAGTTAGAATTTTAGCGAAAATTACTTTCTTATCAGAAATCAAAGGTCTCCAAACTCTAGTTTCACCCAAACTCCTTAAGATCCAATATTCAATCTTCATATGCTTTGAGATCTTACTTGGCATCAAGGTTCTACTCATCATCATCATACAGTGGATTACGTATTTTCTATTTACACACGGTGGACTCTGTGTTTGTGGTGTTGTGGTGAAGAAACAGTGCGTCAATATTCTATATCCGTACTCGGTTGGTGAGCCTTATCAGTTGACACTGAGGTATTGTTGACTCATACGTTGTGGCAATTGCACGAGTGGATACATGCATGTCATTATACGAAGGTTGATAAGCGAAGAGCATCAGGGCTTACGAGGGGCATCGGGTCTATGTTGTAAGTCTACTTCTGTGCCCTTGTAATTTCATACATCGTGAATTTACGTGGCTGAGTCGTTCGATATTTTTTTCCATGTGGATTTTTCTCGTATATCAGCGTGTTGTGTTGATTAATCTATTTTATCCTTTTATCACCTAGATGCATATTTTAAGATAAAAGATAAAACTGGTTAACCTGTTTTAAAAAAAATAGTTTCAAATTGGTGCAAAGTGTTATTTGGGTCAATTTTGTTTAAGTTTAGTATTTATTTTAAAAAATTGACTTTTGTTTTCACCACTCTGTATATCCCCATAGATTTCTTAGTTTTTAACATAAAAATTATAATTTAATAAAAAAATTGTTTGCTTAAATTATTTTTTAATAAAATTGTTAAAAGATAAGTTTAAACAAAATAATCTTTCTAATATATAAAAATAATTCCTATGTTTAAAAAGGTAAGTAATTATAAAAAAAAAATTTAAACTAAATTTTTAAAAATCAGTTTAAATAATTTTTTTACTAGTATAGTTTTTATGTTTAAAAAAATTTAAAAAAAAGTAAAAAAAACTTTTGTAAAGAAAAAAACCATGAAAAAAGAAGTTTAAACATAACAATTTTATATAAAAAAAAATACTTCCAACGTTTAAAAAGGAAAATAAGTATAAAAATATTTATTTCAAAACAAAATATGTTAAAAGGTGTTTAAACAAAATATTTTTACAAAATAATTTTTTACATTTATCAAGAGAAATAAGTATAAAAATATTTTTTTAAACCAAGACAATTAAAAAACAACATAAAAACACTTTTATAAAGTGTAATTTTTATGTTTAAAAGCGAAAATAAGTATAAAAATACTTTTTTATAACAAAACCGTTAAAAACAAGTTTAAACAAAATATTTCTAACAAATAGTTTTTATGTTTAAAAAGGAAGATTAGTATAAAACATTATTTTAAACATAAACTCTTAAAAAACAGTTTCAAAAAATATTTTTTATGATTAAAAATGGAAACATGTATGAAAACATTTTAAAAAACAAACCATTACAAAGCATTTTAAACAAAGCACTTTTTTAAAATTAAAAAAATAATTTTTGTAAAAGTATAAAGGTGTTTTTTTAAGTATGTCTAACACCCCATATTTCTGAGTATTTGAAATTTAATTAATTCGGTTATTTTAAATTACACACGTGACGTAATTTAATGGAATTAATTATTATATATTTATTAAAATATTAATTGGAAGATATAAATACTAATATTTATGGAATAAAATTACTAAGTGAGTAGTAAATGATTATTTTACATCATAGTGAGTGATAGTGACGTGATATTGCTATATCTCGAACGGGAGTCAAATGCAGACTATATGATGTCGAGATAGAAAATTAGTGTAGAGTGACTCGAATGGCGATTTCGAGGTCACGGTTGGTTTCAAATCGGTCGATATAGTCAGAATAGTGTATTCGGGTGTGCTCATTGGGTCCCTGAGCGTTTTAGACCAACTCGACACCTCATAAGAGCTTTTCTATCATTTAAGAGTCTAGGGTAGATGGAACTCTGAAAATTAAAGAGGTATATCAGCCCATTTGAGTATGAGGCTAAGGTTACAACACTTTAGAGAGAGGGGAGGACATGGGAGAGGAAGAGGAGAAGAAACATAGGCATTTCCACATAGTTTAGCACCACGAACGTCGTCGGAATCGAAATCGGAGCAAGGAAAGGGCATCCTCACCATCTCATAACGAAAATCAGACCCAACTCTTTAAGGTATGTGTTTATCTTACATTAAATTGAGCATATTATAATACCCATGTAGTGTAGGGTTTTCAATTTATAATTTAAGTGATGATTATTGGGATTTGGGTTGGTAGACCACAAGATTTAGAGTAGGAATTCTTGTAGAACAAATCCTTACATGTAAGAATTCATGTACAACAAATCCTTACATGTATATTACACGAAATCAGTGAGAATGAATGATTAATATGAAAGAAATATGGGTTAAACAATGAATATGGATGAAGAACACATAGACTGGGGTTTTGATGAAATATTGGGTTTTGATCGGTTCTTGGGTAGATTTCTTATCATCTTAATGTGTTATTTACGTTGATTATTATCCATATATGAATAATACATATTTGGGTATGTTGGATGGTGATTGGGGAAGTGTTATGAAGCTTTGAAAGAGTTTTAATGGATTAAACTTGTAACAACAAAGAAGGAGAACTACAAGGGGTTTCGAACCGGTTCGGACCCTCTATCGAATCGGTTCTGTAGGCGAACCGGTTCGCCTGTTGTGCAAATCGATTCAGATTACTAGTTTCTGTCAAATTTGGTTTTTGGACAATTTCTCATGAAATTAATTACAGGGAAAACTTTGGGCTTTAGTTTAATAATTGTATAAAGACTTGGAGAAGGTCAGTAGGTATATGATTAAGGCTCGGTTAAATCTTAAATAGTGTAGAATTGGAATTTGAATCGACGATACTTAACCGATTGAGAGGCGTATCGAGAATTTACGATTTGAGTTACGGGAAGAGTGAACGATAACCTAAGACATCTACTAGTAGTATAGTGATGTAAACCACTTAAATAACGTAAGGAATAGTGGGTGGTGAGTGATACTCGGAAACACGGATGAAACATTATCGGAGAATTAAAGTACGTCGAGTATTCGAGAGACATAAATACCACATACGGGATATATTATAGGTTGTGTGTATACCTATACTATATATATGTTGTGTGAATACCTATTATATGATTTATTATGTGTGTGAACATACCTACGCTGCCTGCTATCACGGGAAGTTCCGCTCAGAGGGTGATCCAAGCTTGACGATTCCCGCGAGGTCTGGATGTGTGCCCCAAAATGTGACACCCCTCCTAATTAAATACCGGGTGATCAGTCCTTTATTAAATTAAATCAAAGTGTCTGATTGGTTCATTCTTAACATCACTGTCGGAAATAATTTCTCTTTATTAATCACCTAATAAATAATTAAGCAAGTGTCAAAAAAATTAATTTTATAGATCAATTCCTATTGTTATGATTTACTATATGAAACCATTTTTGTGAACACAGATAATAGTAATGAATATCAAACCATCCAAGTGGAATAAACAGGCTAGATTAATCAATCCAAATAAAATATCCCAAATCAAAGGACAAAGAAATAATTAAAACAATCCCAACTAAAACTGAATACTGAAATAATAAAGAGTGCAAGTCTCTCTGAACTAAATAAAAACTGGAAATGGGTGACACATGCCCCATCTAAAATGACTAAGTGAAGAGCTGAGATGTCAAGAATGAAGTCGTCTAAATGCAAAGACCTTCAACTCCCACACTAGCTACAACACGTCAACAGTCCAAAGATCTAAGCCTGACTCCCCTGTGGCTGGGCACCTGTAACACACACACACACACGTATATATATATATATATATATATATATATATATATATATATATATATATATATATATATATATAAGATAAAGAAGAGATGACAGAAAATGGGTCAGAGCCCGAGTGTAAAATAGCTTTAAAATAGTTTATCAAGTATTTAAAATGCTTACCAGTTGATACAACATATATGTTAGTACCTCGACACTCACTTGGAAATTCTCACCTCTCAACTAGTGTGCACGCCTAACGTACTACTGAACTAATCTAGATAAAGCTAATCCAGTTAACTAGTCTAACCCAATTTTCGCTCAGTAATCCTGATTCACGTGATCGCATGGCTATAGTTTACATCTGATAACCTTTTTCTTATGAATTTACCAAGACAGCTAGGTTCATCTCAATACAGCCTTAAGTTTATAACCACTTAATTCATTTAATATTAATTATTCAATTTTATCTACTTACAAGTAATAAGCACCCAAAACTGTACATTTTATACTCTGAATAGATGTATTTTAGTTGTTAATTCCCGGCAATTTGGGTCTTATGCGCTTTATTGTCTATTTTATAGGTCGAATGCACGTTGCAGTGTTTAAACGCGTATTTCAAGGTAATTGACCGGATTATGGAGCAAATTACCCTTGTCCCGTTCCCTAGCCTACCCTAAACCTGTCCCAAACAGTGTGTGTTTAGTTTGTCCCATTTTATTTTATTTGTGTCATTTTTTTTTTAGGGTTTATTTTATTATTTTATTTTATTGAGTCATGTATATATTTTTAGGATTTTTATATTTTTAGCGCGTCGTGTATTAGTTTTTATATTTTCTTTTATTTTCTTATTTTTAGTTAGTTTATTATTATTTCATTTTCTATTTTTATTTTTTATTTTATTAGTTTTTTATTTTTATAGTTTTTATTTTAGTTGTGTTTAGGTTTTTTTAGAGTTTGTGTAGTGTGTCGATAGATTTTTATTTTTAGTTGATTTTTATTTTTTATTTTATTCGTTTTCATTTTATTAGGTTAATTTTTGTTTTATTTTATTTTGAGTCTTAGTTTTTTATTTAGGGTCACAAATTAAACACATACACACACCCTAGAATCAAACTCATTCACACCTTTAATCCTACACCACACACACACCCAACCACCCCCCTCACCCTCACCCTCACCCACATTCCCATGCACCCACCTACACACTAACCCCACACCCTTCTTCTTCTTCCTCACCCAACACTCTCTCTCCTCAAATCCATAACCCAACTACACCCTCACTCCGCACCTCAAATCACCACCATTTTCCCTTCCCTCTCCAACCTTCATCATCACAAACCCAAAGTCCTTAACCTGGAACCCGCCGGAAAAACTTTTCCAAACCCACTAGTCCCCATGCCCCACTCCGGTGACGCACCTGCGCCGACTGCAACCCGAAACTCTATCTCCCTACCCCGGACCTGCCAACCCAATCAACCCGAGACCTCTTACCCGCGACTGCCCCGGCGCACCCAAACCCGCAACCCACAAACTGCGACCCAGTCGAGCTCCGGCATCTTATTCCTCCTCACATCGAACCCATTTAAACCCCACAACCCGGCATCCACAACTCGTCCATACACCTGAACCAAACCCGAGTTTATCCACAACTCGAACCTGCTTCCGGACCTGCAACTCAAACCCATTTTCCTCCCACGCCACGACCTCACCTGCCTAAGCCAAATACTAATCCATCAAAGACCAAGTCAACCAAATTAACCCACATGCCACTTAAAACCAATTAAACCCCTCTTACCTTACTTTTCCATAAATACCCCCAACAACCTATTTTTACCAAATCAGATTTTATTCCCTCACCTCACTTCCCACATGACCTCACTCAATCCATGCACATGTGTGCATAATTCCCTAGATACTCTCACCCAAATACCATTCATATCCCATACATCCTTGTCTTCTCATATTTACCCCCATGCTCCATACCTACTATTTAAAGAAGAAGAAGAAGACTCAATTTGAAGGAAGCTTTGGAATAAGAATTAGTAGAGAGAAACACCTTTTTTTTAGTTTAGTTTTTTTTAGATTATAATTTATTTATTTTTTTAGATAGTGAGGGAAAATAAATTGTTGTGAGGATTAATTTGAGTGAAATTTCTATGTAATTTTGTTTGGATCATTTAAGTTGAGGGATGTTGATTTCAATTCATGGATTGAAGTTCAATTAAACATCAAGAGATTAGGTGTGATTGTTCTCTTCTCTTCTCATTTATTTTATGCCTTTGATTATTAATTTGTCAAATTTCATATCATATTAGGCTAAATCCCCTTTCAAGGGGTGGGGGAAAATCCTTATTTGATGTTATTTTAATTTAATTCATTTGATTACTTGAAAATTCTCTTTGAATATTAATTTTGATCCCTCACCCTTAAATTTACACCTCGAGAGAGAGTAAATGATTTTCGAGAGAAAATCGAAATTCTAAGTTATAATACCCATTTTAGATTCGAACTAGAGATAGGGGTTTCTTAAGTGTGGTATTATTCCTTGAATTTCAACTCTAAAATTCATTTTCTAGATTGACATAAATTGTAATCGATCGATCCTAGCGAGTGACTAATTAAAAGGAGTGTAGATCTATTTTGTAGAGTTGTGGGGGGTTAAACTTAATTTTCTAAAAGATTACTATTAAAATTGCACTTGCAACGAGAGTTGATTTTTAATTTTGGTATTAATTTTGGAGAATTCAAATAATTAAATTAATTAGTTAGTATAGCTAAAATTTGTGGTGTAGTCCCACTCCTTGATTGTTCTCACAATTATTTACCTCACTTTATCTCTTATTTTAGTGTTAGACTTTGTTTTCATTTTAGTAACTTTCTAGATAGTTGTTTTCACCTCACCTCACCCAATTGTTTTAATATTTGAAAAAGCTAAAAAAAATTAGAAAAGTGAAAAATCACAAAAGGAAAATATAAATTGAATTACAATTGAGTTTGTCTCTAGCTTACCCCCTTGATTTGGATTGATACCCTTACTTATCGCTACACTTGAGATTGTTATATTTTGTAGGTAATTGAGGATTTTGATTAGAGGAGCTTTTCAAACAACGACGAAAGATACACCGAAAAGTTATTTTTTTCAACAAGCACAGTAGATGAATCACATGTACATATATTTATCACTCATAATATATATACTAATAGGGCACCCCACATAAATCTATGGTGATGGCATACTCTGCTATCAAGTCCCCATATCTCTTGTACAAAAGGGAAATACTAGTTCGGAATCACTCTCGAACTGTATTAACACAAAACACACATATTGGAGGCAAAGCATAGTTCCAAGTCACTAAGAGGTCAGAACATACCCTCACGTTTCTTAGGACCGTCTGACTGTCATTCTCAAATACATGTACCAAGGATCCTATGTTCTAGGGTACAAGTCGATATCCCCCATAAAGGTCACATCGAGATAAGACTATCCCGACGCGAAAACCTCCGTGATAGCAAGTAGCGCGGGTACGATTAAACACAAATTTTCACATACTATATATATACATACACTCATATACATATATTTACATTATTCAGATAGGTACACCCACGGCCCATATAATATTTTAACCATACGTGGCACGCAGCGCCCGAGTCCTATGTATAATTAATTATTTCTTTTGTTTTCTCAATTACTGTAATTTCTTAGGTACTTCTTGACTCTTGAAGTGTATCATTTTGATAAATATAAAATCAGTAGGTTCACACACTCTACTGGTCTTTCCCAAGTCCCATCATAGTATTTAAATTATGTTTAAGGGTCCTTATGCATTGGGGTTGGATTAACATTTAAAAATGAAAGAAGATTCAATTTTCAGGTGGAGTCGATTGATCGAAGGAAATGGTTGATCGATCGACCTAGTCGATTGATCGACTTGATCGATCGATCGATTAGTTATTGGCCCAGAATTTCTGCGAATAATTCCTATGAGTTTCTTCCATTTTAATCATCAAAACCTCCATTAAAATGTCCTAAACTTCCAACCAAACATCACAAACATTATATAAACGGGTATGGATGATTTATAACATAAAACATTCCTTAATTCTCCAAGAATCATCATTAAATGGTTACAACTTACAATTCATGATTTGGTCTCTAACCCTATTTTACCATATTAATTCAAAAATCCACATGATATTTTCAGATTTCCTTCTTTAATCATCATTCAAATTCGTGATAAATACTCTACATATGATAAGAACATCATCCCAACATGATTTCCATTCAAGCATATGAATTCTAGTCTTCCAATTTCATTAAATCTCCATAAAAACTTATAATTATATTACCTACTCTAACACGGATGAAATATCAACTCAAGAACAACAAGATAGATGTTTGCCTGGAAATCAAAGGTCTGAGTTGTAGAAGATGATGGGTATAGTTACGCTCCTCGCTCTCCGATCTACGCGTTGGTGGTGGAATTGATGGGAACGGTATAGGATTTATGGTTCTCCCCTTTGGAAACCTTCTCTCTTCTCTTTTCCTTAACCTCTCTGCAACTCAAGTGTTTCTAACCCTCGAGAACTCCAACTTCCATCAGATATAACCCTTTAATTTTCGTTATTAATTAAGGCCCAAAATTAGAAATTACTAAAATGCCCTCACGGGTTGCCGGTTAGGCTTAAAATTGTTCTGAGACCCAAACTGAACCCCCGGGTACACTTTTCTGACTATCTCGATCCTTATGGACCCATTGGCGCACTCGAAATGACCATACGGGTGATTTAGAATTAATTTACTTTTTATTTCTTTAAATTAGTCCCGACACGACTAACACGCGCATCCCGACTTAATTTCTATAACTATCCTGTTATTCACTCGCCATAATTTTTAATAATTTCAATCTCATATATTACTTTACTCATTAAGTAATATTTAACATAATTATTATAAAAAATTACTAACTCTCATCACGCTAGTTAAATCAATTTATCCCAATTTAATTTAATTAATCCCATAATTAAAGGCCATAAAAATACGGGGTAATACACAAAACATTAAATTTAGGGCGGCTCACTCTGTGCAGTGTATTAATGGGATCAACGTGTCATTTGGCTACGTTAGGTATGTGTGTATCCCAAAGGTTTATAACTATGTTCGCCTCCATTGTGTGTTGTTTGATTTATGGTTCAAGGAGACATTCCTAACTAGTAGTCCCTGATTTGGTACAAGAGGTACATGGACTTGATAGCAAAGTATGCTTGAATCGCGGTAGTTACTCCGGGAGATGTTGTAGGTTTATATATTTTAGTGTAGCTTATATATACAAGTTTGGAAATTCTACTTATGTGTAATGATAGAAAAAGATAGACAGTGTGTAATTAAAAGTAATTTAAGTATGAGAAAATATAAATAGATGATGCAATAATAAAAATTTGATTAAAATGAATTATTAGCTTAATGGTAGCGTATCATATAGGCGGTACGGGGGAGCTCAACCTAGTGTGGTTAGTTTGAAACTTAGGCAAAGTCAAGCGATGTAGTATGGCTAGGTGGGTAAAATAGGGGACGTTAGGTGTGCACTATAGATGAGAGCTGAGGAACTCAAAGGAGTGTACGCTGGACTAACGTATGTATCTAATAACTACTTTTATAACTGCAATCTAAATACTTGATAACTATTTTTCAAGTGGTTTTGGACTTTGATCCGTGTCAAAATATTTTTTTAAATATTTTAGGTGTCCAGCCATAGGGATGTCAAGCTTGATGACTCATTCTAGGGATGCATAGCTGATAAATTAGAAAATTGCCTCTATATTGTATTTTCATCGTTGTTGTACAACTTATTTTTCATCAAAATTCCCTTGAACCTACAAAAATATAACAAAACTAATGTAGAGGGTAAGTAAGCGAGTATCAATCCATTTCTAAGGACGAAACACAAAATTAGTGAGGACATATATATAGATTCATTAGCATTTTATTATATATTTTTTTTTTTTGCTTTTTATAGTTTTTATGGATTTTTCAAGGGATTATTAATTAACTAACTATATACTAATTTTTAAAGTACTAACTAAGATGTAAAAGTTAATAAAAAATGAGGTAAATAAAATTGTGCTAAAAAGTAAGCTAACTAAATTGGACTCATGAGGGCTTCAAAATACATCCCATGAATGGGAGATTAGCCCTCAATAGTCATCATCCAAAAAATATAAGATAAACAAATGAAGCATGAGATGATTAAAATAAAATTAATAAGAGAGGAATAAATCAAACTCATTTAAGCCTTGAATTGGACTGGAATCTTCAATTACATCAACAATCTCTCAATTACAATCACTCACTAGTATATTTATTGAATCTAAAATAAATATTACAAAATAAAAATAAAAAGGATAGTGGATGAATTCATAATGGACAATTAAATAATAAAAGAGATTTGCTAAAAATGCAAATCCTAACATTATAAAATTGTACATTAGAACCTATCCAAAGAAATAAATTCTAGATCATTACTTTATATTGAGATAATTGCTAAAAATGCAAAATCTCAACATAAAGGAATGGATTAGAATTTACCTCCCATAAAGGATAAATTCAACTACATCAATCTATTTTGAAATAATTGGTAAAAATGCAAAAATTCATAATAGAGGGGTGGGGTGGAATTCATCCTAGAGATAAATTGCACTACACACCTCTATATTGAGATATTTGCTAAAAATGCAAATACTCATGAAAAACCGAATAAATGCGGTGTTTGATAATTGATTAAATTAAAATCGCAAGTTTCAAATAAACCTTATTTAATTAGAGTCTATTCTTAAACAACCCTCAAACAAACAACTGCGTGTGTGCGTGTGTCAACCCATAAATAAACAAAGCATGTGATACAAATATTCAGAAAAAATCCCCGAAGGGCAAAACCTTTGATTTCTAGAACTTTGAATAATTTACAAGACCATTGACTTACATACAACCTGATAATCGCCCACAAGTGTAACGCACGGTGTCTTCGTCAAACCTTCAAAGCAATGGCTAGAAATATTGTCGGCTGGAGTCTCCCGCAGGAACTCCAGGTGGTCAGCAATAAAGAAGAAAACGGCTTCTCCACAAAGATTGAACAAAAGCAATGCAGTGTTCTTGAGTTTCAAAAAGGATTCACAAAGGTATGGCAATGATGTGTGAATCAAAACATGAGTCTTGGGACTCAAAAATAAGAAGACTTGAGCTGATAGAACTCTCAAACCCCAAACCGGTTCGGGTGTACCGCCCGAACCGGTTCGGCCTTCGGTTCGAGAAACTTCGTTGGTTTGGGGCTAAAAGTGTACAGCATTCTTCCAAGGCTTTTCTCGAAATTTTCTCCATTTTCAAAGGGCCATAACTTCTTCACCGTAGCTCGTATTAAGGTGTCGTTTCTTCTAGTATCTTCGTGGTGTCGACCTCTTCAACTTTCCAGTTGATCGAACCTCCGGATGGAGGCTATAAAATTGCTAAAATGCCCCTGAACTTTCATATCTTGCCTTTTTTCACTATTTTGACTTCTCTTGCATGCCACTTGCATAAAGTTCCTAAAATCATGGAACGTGAAGTCGTTGAGGTAGATGTGGGGCACATGATGGAGATGTTGAATGCTTGATTCCCAGAATTCGGATAGAGGTTGTCATGTGATATTGATAAGTGACGTGCCAAATGTAGCGGCATACGACATACACAAATGTAACATGTTGGACATGAGAAAAATGTCCTTACAAATCTCCCCCTATGTCTATGCCGGTACATACATAAAAAATATCCGAATTATCAAATACCAAATTGCCTATACAAATCTTCTCTCCCATTAACCCAAAACTGGAAAGATACAAATGAATAAATTTTCATCGTTTGTTTTTCAAATCTTCAGTAATCTCAAATCTTTTCTCATCAGGGTGTGGAACATATGATCATCAATGTAGTACCTACACACATGAGATAAAGAAAAATACCAAGTGACATAACGAGTTTAAAAAAAGAGATAAACGCAGATACCAATTTACGAGAAAAACTCAAAACTTTTAAACTCCCCCGTAATATGATAATTCTTTCTCCCCCTTTTGATTATGTCCCCAAATAGACAGATGAGAAGAATAAATCAAACAAGCAAAAACGGGGTGTCACGGTATTCAAAATAAGGGATCAAACAAATGGCAAACGTGCTCTTGCAAGGAGATGCTCAAAAAATCTTCACAAGCTATTTTTGATTTTTCAAATTTTTCACACATAAAAAAATAGGATATAATTTATAAAATATGTAAAACATGACACAAAAATCACACCATGGATTTAAACTAAAACAACCAAGTCATGGAAATGGAAGGAATGGGTGTGAACACATTCGATAGGTAAATCAACTCAATCAATCATATGTGCATGATGCATATGTGTAGCCCTAACGAATGAGCATAAAAAATATCCTTAGGTGTAAAGATTATTGAATTTAGATGACATTGTCTTATGCAAATCAACAAATCAAAGTCAAAATGATTTCCACCCCAATAATGTCCAAAACTATTTAGCGCATTTTCAAGAATTTCAAAGACGTGCAAACCCATATAAATTCTCCATCCAAACTCTCTCATGCATATTTTCTTTTAGAGGTGTATAAACTAAATTCTCAAACTTTGGAGAATTGGTGCAAAAACATAAATGGCCCCTTTTTGGCATGAATTTCTTTTTATTCCCTTTAAAAATTTTCGGGATCTTTTAAACCTCTTTGGACCCCGGATAATAAAATTCCTCTATTTTTTAGGTCCAATTTAACGGTGGCTTAGTATTCGCAAAGGCAAAATGAACTTTTTGCAGCCCTTCCCCGTTGATTAAAAAAGCACCCAAAACTCACAAAACGGTTCTTATATGCACAATTTCCTTATAAAAAAATTATCGTGCTTGGTTCGTTTTAAAAGACAGGATTGAAGTGAAAACACCCAACCAACATGTGATAAGACAAGCACAATAATCAAACAAATCCGTGCACGTGTGCAATAAAGGGAAATATGAGTCAAACATGTAGGAAGTAACACTTAATTACATTTTAATGACTCTAAACATTATAAAGTACAAGGATGAATTGACCTATTGTCTCAAAACACTATCAAATAGTCACATGAAAATAATGGAATGATGATGTGACTCGGTCATCCTAAGTGTCCATCCAAAAACGGTGCAAACAACAAACAAAATTTTTTTTGGATTTTCAAAAATTTTATCAAAATAAAATCTTTTTGTATTTTTTCAATTTTTCAAAAAAAATTAAAACAAACAAAAAATGATACATACTAGCAATAGGCAAATAGTGACATCATGAAAATATCCTATGGAGGTAAACAAGTCAAACCTCAATCATTAGGTGCAAAGGGTTTTCCAAAGTTGGGGACAACTTATGAAAAACCTCCATCAATTCTTGTGAAGTTTTGACTAAAAACGTAACTTGCTCACCTAAATGTGCAAACTCTCTCATGTAGTCTCTGGGAGCATGTAAAGTATTATGTGTGGGTGAATGTGTGTCAGAAACACGTGTGGTAGCAAAAGGTGACACATACCCCAGCTTAAAACAAAATTCCTAAGGTGACCTCTCCTCTTGCAATGAGAACAAACATAAATAGGCCTAGGAACACCTTTCTCAAAAACTCTATGATGCGCTCTCCTAATAGGAATGGGACGCCTAGGTGGATTAGGGTGAGACTTACGTGAATCTAACACTAAAGTGGGAACCGACTCGGTAGCTAATTGGGAAGTAGAAGCACCAACATGACTTATTCCTAAATTCTCACCTTTGCCCTTAAGAACAACCTTCTTAGGTGCGTTCTCAAAATTGACTTTGACCACCCTGGCATGTTCGAGATCACTCTCGAGTTGGGATACACGTGTCGTCAGACTAGACAACGTGTTGGTCAAACACACTTCTCCTTTCTCAAAACCTCCTTCTTCTCTCTCTCCAAATCTAAAACCCGATGACCTAAATCTCGATTATACTTCTTTATTTTCAAGGTCTCGGTGTACAAATCTCTAAATGATTTTTGGAGCTCACTTTCATCTCCACTCTCCTCCCCGCTATCTCCCTCACTCAAAGAACACAAATCACTATCATCGTTATCGTGTGCACTCTCATGAGACAAAGTGGGTGTTCTCACACGACTAGAAAAAATGACTACCATCCCATGTGCTAAACCTTTATCCGACTCATCTACCTCATCACCCTCACTATCACTAAGTGTGGTGGGCATAGCAGCTTCTTTTCCCTTTCTCCTTATCCTAGTAGGATACTCTCTAGCTATGTGTCCTTTCCCCTCACACTCAAAGCACCTGATCTCATCCTCCTTGTCACTATCTTTGACCTCCACTTTCTTTTTATTTGACTAAAAATATCCCTTTTTATTGGAATAATTTTCTTTATGCATTTTGAGAAACTTTTTAAAAAAAATCGTAAACAAGGCCATATCTTTAAAATCAAAATCTTCCTCAGAGTCGGACTCACAAACTTTTTCATTCTTTTTCTTAAAATGAGTCTTTAAAGCAATGCCATTATCCTTAGCCTTAATGGTTTTGGGAAACATGTCAATCTCATAGGTTTGAAGATCTCCTACAAGTTCTTCCAACTTAAGTGATTTCAAATTTCCCAAAGAGTTCAAAACAATGACTTTAGGAATAAAGCGTTTTGGAAGAGATCTCAAAATCTTTTTAACGACACGCGTGTTATCAATCACCTCACCCAAATTAAAACATGTGTTAACAATGTCCGACAAACGTGCATAAAAATCATCAAAGCATTCAGACTCAAACATGGTAATAGTCTCAAATTGGGTGGCCAGATTTTGTAATTTTGAGTCTTTGACCGCGTTCGTACCCTCATGTGTCAATTTCAAAACATACCAGGCCTCTTTAGACGTGGTATACGTCATAATTCGGCAAAATTCATCACGAGTGACAGCTCCAGAAATAGCACTTAGACCACGAGAATTAAAATTAGACAATTATAATCATTTTCAGTCCAGGCTGACAGGGGTTTTAAATAAGTGATATTATCAACGGTGACAGTGGGAGGAGTCCAACCATTTTCGTAAAGCAACCAAACACACTCGTCAATAGATTTCATACGAGCTTTCCAGTAGGCATTATTAGAACCGTAAAAAATAGGCATCTGATTAAATAAGTGCTCCATAGGAAAAATTGCGAATTTTTCACAAACTTGATTTTAAAAAAATCAATATCACACAATTTGGCAAAAAATAGGAATACGCGATAAATTAGCGTAACCCGCTCTAAAACCAATTTGAAAAACCGAATAAATGCGGTGTGTGATAATTAATTAAATTAAATTCGCAAGTTTCAAATAAACCTTATTTAATTAGAGTCTATTCTTAAACAACCCTCAAACAAACAACTGCGTGTGTCAAACCATAAATAAAAAAAGCATGTGACACAAATATTCAGGAAAAATCCCCGAAGGGCAAAACCTTTTATTTCTAGAACTTTGAATAATTTACAAGACCATTGACTTACATACAACCTGATAATCGCCCACAAGTGTAACGCACAGTGTCTTCGTCAAACCTTCAAAGCCACAGCTAGAAATACCATCGGCTGAATCTCCCGCAGGAACTCCAGGTGGTCAGTAATGAAGAAGAAAACGGCTTCTTCATAAAGGTTGAACAAAAGCAACGCAATGTTCTTGGGTTTCAAAAAGGATTCACAAAGGTATGGCAATGTTGTGTGAATCCAAACATGAGTATTGGGACTCAAAAATATGAAGACTTGAGTTGATAGAACTCTCAAAAACGTCTCTCCAAGTCTTAAAAAATAACTCCCCCGAAGTTAGCTTTTATAGGAATCCAAAATGAATTTTAAAACTTTAGGACTCTTGCCAGCGTCAGGTACCCCAAACCGGTTCAAGGGTACCACGAACCGGTTGGCCCCCCGAACCGGTTCGGCCTTCGATTCGAGAAACTTCGCTGGTTTGGGCTAAAAGTGCATAGCATTCTTCCAAGATTTTTCTCATAATTTTCTCCATTTTCAAAGGGCCATAACTTCTTCACTGTAGCTCGGATTGAGGTGTCGTTTCTTCCAGTATCTTCGTGACTTCGAGTTCTTCAAATTTCCAGTTGACTAGACCTCCCGATGGTGGATGTAAAATTACCAAAATGCCCTTGAACTTTCAAATCTTGTCTCTTTTCACTGTTTTGACTTCTCTTGCGCACCACTTGCATAAAGTCCCTAAAATCGTGGAACGTGAAGTCGTTGAGGCAGATGTGGGACACATGATGGAGATGTTAAATGTTTGATTCCCAAAATTTGGATAGAGGTCGTCATGTGATATCGATAAGTGATGTGCCAAATGTAGCGGCGTACGACATACACAAATGTAACATGTTGGACATGAGAAAAATGTCCTTACAACTCAACATAGAGGGGTGGAGATAATAATATCACACAAAGATTAAAAACTAAATTTGAGATCCTATCAAAATGGCCCCAAGTCTTCAATTTATAGGTGGAAGAAGCTAGGGGTATAAATGGGAGAACAAAGGTGTGCATGTGGTTTGGGTGAGGTATGGAAGATATTGAAAATATGATGATGGAGATGAGGGGTGTGAGGGTTATTTTTAGAAAAGGTGTAAGACCCTAAAACACGATTAGTAAGGTTAATTATACGATTAAGTATAAGTTATGAGTTATAAGTTATAAATTGGTTATGTGGTTAAATGCATCATGAAAATATGTTTCTAAATGCATCATTATGTTTATAAAAAGTAAGCTAGAGTGTTGGTGCGAAAGTGGCGATGTTTGGTCGCCAAATGTGAAAGTTATGAAATTTTGAATAAATAATTACTCTTCTATTCGAGCCCAAATTAGGTGTACTAGTTTTATGATTTTGGGAAAACACAAAACATGAAAGTTGTATATGTTTAAGTTATATACTCATAGACACAAAGTGAGAGTAAATCGGGGTCCGAAATAGTGAGTTATGGTGATTTTACGAGGCAGGACAAATCTGTCATTAACGGAATTGTCCTATTGGACCCCTTGCCCAACAAATCGCGTAATACCACCTTAAATTGGTAACATAGCCACGTTTTTAAGCTTATAAGGCAGAACTTATCATCTTTTTCATTTCCTATTACAAGCTTGAGAAAAATATGCTTATGGAGAGAGAAAAACAAAGTTAAGGAAGAATTTCGTTGAAAATTCACCATAAATCGAGGAATTCTCGTGAGGTAATTACATCTTTATTAAAGTTTGTCACATGGATGAGTTATATACTTGGCATGTTTTTATTTCTGATTTGGATATATATTTTAATGATACCCATATTGTTGAATTGTGTTGGAACAAGGATGGGTTAAGAACATAAGTTAGAACCAGAGCTAGGATCGTAAATGCATACTTTAAAGTCCTAAATTTACATCATCTTTTCGTAAAGCATTTTGATTTAGAAAATTCATGATTATGATGTATATTTCTGCTAAAACATGTTTATTATATGTTTCCATGAATTATACTCAATGTCAAGGTTATGTATGCTTAAAAATGTTAAGTTAAGCCTTAATGTTGTATTTTGACCTAGTTATGCTAAAAATGGCATAAATAATGGAATACTTATTGGAATTGAGTGATTCAAGTTGGAGAGTAAAATACACTCATACATGTATAACATATCCTAAAATTGTGTAAAAATACCAAGGAATGAACCCTTGGTGATAGTTTGAAGTCTTGGTAAAAAATCCGCCCTAAAGGAGCAAGAATGCATACCAAGTGTTTGACGTTTTGCTCGACATAGAAAATGGGCCCTAAAAATTATGAAACATTAAATTTGTATTATTCAATGTGTTTACTGATATTGGGTGGAATATCATGAAAAGTTATGTTGTACAAAAAGTATGAGAATTCCAGGAAGTTGAAGTTGTGTTGTTGTTTTTCTTGAGAAACGATTTGGAAAAGGCTGTAATAAAATGGGCATAACTTTGTCTAGCAAATTCGTAATTTAATTCTGTAAATTGTGTTAGAACCCTAATTAATTGGGTGTTATATAAATGTGAAGTGTCATATGTAATTCCTCCTTAGTTATTTCTGATTGACCAAATTATGTGATGTGTTACTGGGTTTGATGTTAATCGGTGTATTCAAATACTAACGACATTGACTTGTTAGGTGGGGAAGCAGCTAATACTACCATACCAAGGAAGTAGTTGGTATTAATCTTAGCACCAAATCCAAGGTGAGTGACCTTCCTTATGAAATATAAATGCTTATAATTTCATATGGAAATGTGTAGTTAAACACATGTGTGAAAAGGTTTATGGGAGTGATGTTGTATTTATGAAACATATGGATTAAAAATGTTAAGCGATGTTATATAATGATATGGACTAGTGAGTCCTTTATCTAATGTTAAGGACTGTGGTGGGTCCTACGGGATGTGGTGGTCTTGTTAATACAACTTAAAGGTTTGTGTACTCGGGCCTAATAAAGGGATGTGGTGGTCCCTAATAACTGTGGTGGGTTAATTGGATTGTGGCGGGTCCAGGCTTGCGAGAGTTTCACGATTCCTGTTGGGTTATAGCATTAAAACAAAATAAAAATGGTTATTCAAATTGGTTATATGTGTGGTATGTGGTCATTCACTAAGCCTTTATAGCTTACACTCCTATAATGTTTTGTTTCAGGTATGCTTATAATTTGGAGTTCACTGCCAAGTTAGGACCTTAAAATGGGGGAGTGACGGATTTTTAGTATGGTTTGAATATCAGAATTTCTTTTGGGTAATTATTAAACTAAGGATCTTGGTTATGTAAAGTTATGTAGTACTTATTAGTTATAAGTAAAGGCAGTTATGTTTTCATCTACACATACCTTTGGAAAAAAATCTTATGTTATTTTCCTTAGAGAATTAAATTAAAGCATTGTTTAAGCCAATTTATCTCTAATTAAAAGGATGAGTTTAACAAAATTAAGTCGGGGCATGACAAAAGGGGAATTAATTTTGTTGGGGGTAATTTGGGAAAAAAGGGTTAAGAGACGTTTAAAGCATGTGGGTATTTATTTGGTCTTGGTTTTGGTTTATGTTTGGAATTTGGCAGGTAGAAATCGTGTGAAGCTTTGAGAAAAATGGGAAGACATGGAAAATGGGTCTTGGGTCTTGACACGGTTGAATTGGATGTCAGGAGTTGGAGGGATCCGGGTTGGGTGTTTGGGTAGCTGCTGGTTTTTGTTTCGCCGGCTATTTCGGAGGATGATAGATGGTTGAGGTGCATCCGGGTTTGTTGTGGGTTTCGTCGGAGGTGGGTCGGTACCGGCGGGTTGGGCTCGATATGGTTGGGGTCGCGGGTTGAGCTCCATGGGTTCGCACGAGTTGGTTAAGTCGCACTGGGTTAAGAGTTAAAGAGTCTTCGGCGGGTTGATTCCGGTGAGATGGGTCGCCAGGGGGCTAAGCGGGTTGGATGGTGGTCGAAAATGGGTTAATAGTGGATGATATGGGTATTTGAAGGGGTTGGGTTAATGGGTTGTTAATGGGGGGAAAGAGAGGAGAGAGAGTGTTAGGATGAAGATGACGATGATGAATAGTGGAGGGGGTTTTATGTATGTGAGGGTGTATGGTGTTAGGGTGTGGGTGAGAGGGTTGTTTAGGTGTGGTTTAGTGTAGGATAGGTTTTGTGTGAGTGGGTTAGGATGAGTTGCTTGTGTGTAGGATGTGTGTGTGTGTTTAATTTGAACCCTTAAAAAATAAATACTAGCTAATAAAAAAAAACAATTAAAACTAAAAATCTAAAAATTAAATTCCTACTCTAAAAATAAAATAAAGACTCAATTAAAAATGAAACTAAAAAGAAATAAAAATAAAATTCAAATTCAAATAAAACTAAAACTAAAACTAAAATCCTAAAAAATGTAAAAGCTAATAAAACTAAAAAAATTGAAATCCTGAAAAAAATAAAACTAAAAACTAATAAAACTAAAAATAAAATAAAAATGCACTAAAAAATAAAATAGAAAAATAGAAAATAAAACCTAGAAAATTCTAAATAAATCTAAAATAAAAACTTAAAAAAATAAAAATGAACTCAATTAAAAATATAAAATAAAATAAAATAAAAAGGGAGGAAATCGAACACACACGGCTCAGGACAAGGTTTAGGCTAGGTTTGGGGCTAGGTTAGGGTTACAGGACAAGGTATTAGCTCCATTTGACTGCAAATTGCCTCGAAATAATACGTTTGACACCGTAACTGCAATCAAGCCTGCACATTGAACATTTACGCGTATAAGACCATTATTGTCGAGAATTAGTAACTAAAATACGTCTATTCGGGGTATAAAATGTACACTTTTTGGTGCTTATCACACCACCCCCAAACAACGCGTTGTTAGTCCTCGAGCAGTAAGATAGAGAGAAAGAGAAAGATAATGAACCAAAAGTGTACCACTCTCGCGGGCACTAGCGATTGCACTTAACATGTGCAATAAGCCTTTAAACCTATAGGTTTCCCTATAGGAAGAGTTTTGTCCTGTGAGGGTTTGCATGGAATATACCCACAAAATTCTTTATTTAAAATAATTTATTAAAAGGCAGTCAATCTCTGATTAGACATAAAATAATCGCACAATCCATCATGAGAGATATAATTTCATAAATACAAGCTAGAATGTGTAAAAAGTTTAGCTATGTGAATAATCAAGGAACATCCTTCCTATAACTCAACATGTGTGGTGTGAATCAGTCAAAACAGGTATAGTATCATAAGAGTAAGTCCTAGATTGCCTTTTCGGAATCAACGTTTCAACTTCAAATCTCACGAGATATATCTCTCTCAAACAAACTCTCGAGATTAGGGTAAGTGTATCGCTCTTGTGTGTGAGGAGGTGAGTAAATGTAAGCAAGGTCAAATGTATCACACACATATAAGAAAAAAACGAACATTAAGAAAGAAAATTATCTCATGAAAGGAATGTTAATCACAATAGTGAGAGCGTCGAGTTATTCACCACGTTGACTTTCATTTACCCAAACACCTAGGAGAAAATATGAATGATTGTGGGCGATGGGAAATGAGATGTGGTAGGTTGGTGATGTGATGGATGGATTGTGTATGTTTGAGAAGAGTTTATTACACTTTCACGAACAAATGTCTTTATTTCTTGACTGCAACTTTCTCTTTTTCTTCTTTTCCAAATACTCATCAATATATGAGATAAATCTGCTAAAAATACAAATAACCCCAACATAGATTTGTATTTAATTATTTTTCATCTGAATCGGCTTTGGGAGAGTTATTCGCTAAAAATGCAAACACTCTCTATGACAGATCTTCTCCATTTTTAATTACTTTTTTTCTTTTTTATTTTTCTTCTTTTTCAAATACTCATCAATGTATGAGATAAATCTGCTAAAAATATAAATAACCCCAACATAGACTGTATTTAATTTTTCTCCATCTAAATCTACTTTGGGAGAGATATTTACTAAAAATGCAAACACTCTTTTTGACGGATCTTCTCCTTTTACTTTTAACACTCTTCTCTTTTTCAACATGGTGGGTGGAAAATGGAATTGATATGGAAATGGGTGATATGATATATGGTGATGATATGGAAAATGGAAGGTGTATGGCTGAGGATAAATGTATGATATAATGGAATTTGGTTAGTGTATGGGTGAAGGTATGGTGATCGGCACAAACTTCAAGACACATGTTTCTTACAACTCAAAAGTGATGTCGTTCTCAGTGATTAAGATAAAAAAATTTAATGAAGAATAATGAGATCATACAACGATTTAATGCAAACCCAAACGAAGTTGAATCAACTTGTGACTCGGAGATTGCATAAAACTCTCTGAAAGATTGAAAGGCACGAATCTCACAAGCTAAAGTCTCCACTAGTGATCCTTAAGGTTATCTTGAGAATTATAATACTCCTCAACTCTAAACCGTAGTGACGTGATAAGTGCACAAATTTTGTTGAATTCAGAAATTCATGGTGCAACATGCCTTGTTACGTATTACATAGGCTATTTATACAAAGATAAATCCTCTATCTTGATTCCTAGACTTAAAAAGATGGACGATAGAAAATTCACGTCAATGAGTGAAATGAAAAAACTGCACGAAATTTTAAAAATCAGGTTCAAAAATCATTTTTTTTTCAAAAGAGGTACGATTTTGATAAAATTCCCCAAAGGAACATCGTCCTCGATGTTAGGTAAAATGATTTTTTAAATAGAGAGCATAAGGTAGGAAAGAGATTACCAGAATCAACCGCTAATGAAGTGGACAAATGAAGGCAAAAAGAAACCTGAATAAGTGATAAAATAAAAATGTGTACAAGTCTATAAAGCATGGAAAGCCTAGGGTGATGTGAAACACCACCCCCAAATAGGATGAGACTCATACAAGAAATCACGGGCTGCCTCCCGGTAGCGCTAAGTCTAATGTCATCAGCTAGACCGAACCATTCTCACCCTAAAGATAAGATCTATAAAAGTGCAGGGTGGAAAAAAATTGGATGATGAGAATCACCCCCAAACAAGACTGAACCGTTAGTCTTGTTGGATAAATTGACAAAGGTGAGGGTGAAGAAACACCGATCACGAGCCTTATTTTTTTTTTGTGGTTTCTGAATATTTTGAAAAAGAAAAGAAAATATTTTTACGATTATTAGAGAATGAAAGGAAGAAAATATTTTTGAATTTTTATAAAAATAAAGGAAGCAAATATTTTTGGATTTTTGTGGAGAAAAAGAAGGAAAAATATATTTTTGGATTTTAAGGAAGGGAGGGGAAGAAAATATTTTTGGATTTCTTTTTTTTTTGGAAGAAAATAGTGGGAAAAAAATAATTGTGGATTTTTCAAAAATTATTTTGCAAAAGGAAAGAAAATATTGTTTTTTGGATTTTTCTAAAAAATATAAAGGAAGAAAATGTTTTTGGATTTTTGTGGATAAAAAGAAGGAAAAAATATTTTTGGATTTTTTAGAAAAATAAAGGAAGAAAATGTTTTTGGATTTTTTGGAAGAAAATAGTGGAAAAAATATGTGGACTCTTGAATTTGGGCGAACTCACTAAAATCGACTACCGAAAACTGAATTGGACACACACACAAGTTAAGGAGAATTCCTAACTAGCACATAGCCAATTTTTATCTTTAAATTTAGTGAAAGGGTAGTCAAATTTTAATTAAGTCCGCGGGAAATAAAAATCATGGAATTATTTGAGTGATCGCATTTGCAAAATGTTCTCCTAATGGGCTACCTAGTTGATTGATTTAAATTTTGTGATGGTTGGGGTAGCACACAATGGTAAGCGAGTGAGTCGGGTGATGAAATCCCTTCTCGTGAGTGACCGAGTGTAGGTCTTAATCAGTCAATTCATCACACCATTCGAAAATAAATGGGAGAATAAAATCAAATAAGAGCACACAAGAACACACAATAATTGACTCGCTAACAGGAGAGGCGTGAATGTTCAAGAGATGTACCTCCCACGATTTTTACGCCATGGGGTGCCGAAAAATTTGAGTCGATCGGGTGGAGATTACACCAACCTCAGTCGGCCCCGGGAGTCCTAGTGACTCGAAGTAGAGAGACTTATTTTCCTCGTCGTGTACGCCCTCTCTCTACCTTGTTCGGTTTTCCTATCACGCTTTTCTTCTTTTTATTAGAAATTGAAAATAAAAAATAAATGGTGTCTCTATGCACCGCAAATACAAGACAAATAATAGATTCCTAATACAAGCCTTCTAAAATAATGAAAAAAATGGTACGAAAAATAAAAGTGCAATACAAATGAATCACAAATAGTAATCCTCTTAAGTGCTTCGAGCTCCAAAGTTTGGCAATTGCACCATTTGATAAATTAGCAAATTGCCTCTCTATTGTATTTTCGTCGTTGTTGTGCAACTTTTTTTCCATCAAAATTCCCTTGAACCTACAAAAATATAGCAAAACTAGTGTAGAGGGTAAGTAAGTGAGTATCAATCCATTTCTAAGGATGAAACACAAAATTGGCGAGGACATATATTGTGGTGACAATTAAGTTCAACACAAATTAATAAGAAAAGGCAATCACCAAAGCAAATAAAGAATGTAAAGAACGTCAATCACACGACACAGTATTTTACGGGGTTCAGCAAGATGCCTACGTCCACGATGGTGCTCTCAATATTATTTATCTATACTCCGGGGAGTGTTTTATTGGAAAAATAATGCATGCCATTTACCCCAGGCTTAGGGTTTGTTATATACATGTTTGTTTACGAGGAGTGGGGGTGTTGGACTCCCCCACGTTAATCCACAACTCCTAGAATATCTCCTTACGATATTTCAGGAATAGACTAAGTCGTAACTGAATTTGGTTGAGATTTGAGGCTTCCCGACTTTGGGTCGTTTTTATTGGGCTACTCGTCTTGGGCCAGAATAAAAAATTGAGGTACCCACAATTGCCCCTAAAGTTATTGGGCCACAATTCGAGCTCAATAATTTTAAATGATTTGGCATAATGACGTTTTTGTTAATTGTGCAACACTTTCCAAGATTGAAGTGCTTCTTCTAAACTTATTTAGGCGGCAGCCCGCTTCGTTTCCTGTGCGCTATGATTAGAAACGTCATACATGTAAACAAACATGTATATACCAAACCTTAAGCCTAGGGCAAATGTCATGCATTATTTTCCCTGCAAAACACTCCCCGAAGTATAGAGAAATAATATTGAGAGAACCACCGTGGACGTAGGCATTCTTGCTGAACCACGTAAAATACTGCGTCGTATGATTGGTGTTCTTTACATTCTTTATTTTCTTTGGTGATTGCCTTTTCTTATTAATTTATGTTGAACTTAATTGTCACCACAATTGGCGTCGTCTGTGGGAACGTTTGTCTTCCTTTAAGAAAGCCCTCACCAACAAAGAATTTAGAATGTTTGGTCACAGTAGCAATGCTCCCCAGGCAGGGGATATCCAAGATCAATTTGCCCCTTGCAGGATCATATCTGAAGTTCGATGTTCAGATCAGAGGGCCCGCCCAGAGCGGCAAGCTTCAGAAGAAATTCAAGGACCAGAGAGGTCCACACAAATCTCCAGGTTGATCGATGCCTATGAGATAAGGCTCAAAGAGTAAGGAGAAGTCGCTCGCAAACAAAAGGCTGAGAATGCTCGCCTCAAAAGGAGACTGAAAAGTATGGAGAAAGAGCTCCATCGTAGCACTAGGCGACGTCAATACCGCTCCTAGCCCTCAGGCGAGCAAGTCTCGCAGCCGAGGAATGAGCCCTAAATGCGGATCCCAAAGAATTGAGGAAGACAATTAGGATGATAACTTGCTCGAGCAACAGCGATGAGCTCCCCGTTGCAGGAGCCCAGCTCGAGGAGATGAGGATATACGAAATTTGGTCCATAAATAAATGGACTAGAACCCAACACATCGGGGTGCCAGATCGACCAGAAAGTTAGCCCGGTGAGCTCTCAGGACTCAGATGAAATCCCCTTTCTTAAGGGAGATAGAAGAAGAAGAAGAAGAAGAAGAAGAAGAATCCCCCAAGAAGTTCGCAATTCTAAGATTCAAGATCTATGATGGTAAGACTGACCCTATCAATCACGTTGGGCAGTACAGGCATGCCATGACTCTCTGGAACCATAGGGATGCACTAATGTGCCGTATCTTTCCCTCAAGTTTACACAATGTGGCACATAAGTGGTTCGAGAGGATCCCTCACAGATCCATCGGGAGCTTTGAGTCCTTGGCAGAGATTTTTATGTCTCGCTTCATTACCAGTAACTCCCATCCTAAAAGTATGTATGCCTTGCTAACAATTAAGAAAAAGCCCCAGGAGAGACTCCGAGACTACGCAAAAAGGTATTGGGAGTTGTTCAATGAGGTCAAGGACTGCTCAGAGCAGGTAGCAGTGGCCTCTTTTAAGATTGGCCTACCCAGCTCTTGCACCAATCCCTGACTAAGAAGGAGGCCACAACCATCAATGACCTGATGGCTCACATTGAAAAGTATGCCAAAGATGAAGATGTGACCCACCTCCGTGCAGGAGAGAATGGTCGAGCTAAGCTCACAACCAAGGGAAGTGATAAGGCCGAAAATCAGAAGAGAGGAGGAAAGAATGGGGGCAAGGTTGGATCCAAGAATGGAGGCAAGAACGATGTTTCGAAATCATTTCAGGCAGTAAACACTGTCTTCAAAGAACCAATCTATAAGATCCTAGCGAAGATCAAGGACGAGCCATTTGTTAAATAGCCCAGAAAGATGGGAGGAGATCCCTCAAAGAGAAACAATGTGCTAAGATGCTCTTTTCACAAGGAATGATGATATAAAACTGAGCATTGCAACGCTCTTAAGTCACACCTTGAAGAGTTGGCCCAGATCGGAGTTTATGGAAAAGAAGGCAGATAAAGTTGCTGCCAATGGAGACACAAGGCCCGAAAACGTGCTCGATGATGATGTTGGCCATGAGCTCGCAGTGATTCATGGGGCATCTGATTTAAAGCAGATTCAGGGAAACTCAGCTCGGATGGAAGTGAAAAAGCTTATAGCAGCAATGCAATCTTTTCAGATCGATCCATCAAAGACACAGTCAGGGAAGCATCGGTGAGCAGATGACGTCGACTACAGCAAACACATCGTGTTCACGGATGAATACTTAGTGGCAGTGAGAACCCCACATCATGACACCTTGATCATTACACTCAGGATAGTAAACTATGATGTTGACAAGTTGCTCGTCGACTAGGGAAGCTCATCCGAGGTAATGTATCTTGACCTGTTCAGGAAATTAAAGTTAAGAATTGTCGATTTGAAGGAAGCCACTGTCCATCTAGTTGGCTTTGCTAGGAAAGTAACTATCCTATTGGGAAAAATCATGCTGCCAATAAGGGCAGGAGGTGTCTCCAAGATGATCGAGTTTCTGGTAGTCAACATTGACTCACCTTACCAAGCTATCCTCGGCAGAGGATGGCTACATGCGATGAAGGCCGTCCCCTCGACCTTCCATGAGAAACTCAAGTGCGTGACTGAGCGAGGAGTGATGGAGATTTACGAAGATCAAGCGATGGCAAGAAGGTGCTTCACAGCAGCCATCCGCCCAAAACCAGAGAAGAAGGTCGAGAAGGTTAAAGAGAAGGTTGAAGAGCAGGAAGGTTTGATACCTTCAAAATAGTAGTTAAAGTATGGAAAACCCGGAGTGGAGAAGACCAGGCTCCTCCCCTCTGAGCGGGTCATTGAGAATCTGGAAGAGATCGTAGCCGGTGGTAGTAAAAAAGATAGAATGTTCTTGATTGTAGGTTCTCTTACTGATCGAGAGAAGAAGGAATTGACGGTACTATTGAGGATCAATCTAGATGTATTCACGTGGGAACCGTACGAGCTTCTTAGAATTGACCCACGTATGGTTTGTCATCGGTTACACGTCGACCCCACTTTCATGCCTATCGTGTAGAAGGCACGGCGAACTGCGCCCGAGAAATCTAAGGAAGTAGAGAAGCTGTTGGATGTAGGATCCATATGGGAAGTTCAATTCCCCAAAATGGTTGTCCAACCCAGTAGTGGTGCCAAAGAACAATGGAAAATGGAGAGTCTGTATCTAATTCACTGACCTTAACAGGGCATGCCCTAAGGACAGTTTCCCCCTCCTAAAGATCGACCAGTTGGTGGATGCCACAGCAGCTCATGAAAGAATGAGTTTCCTAAACGCATACTCGGGGTATTATTATATTCCTCTATATACACCAGACCAAGACAAGACAGCGTTCATCACTACCATCGAATTATGTTATTACAAAGTTATGCCCTTTGGGCTCAAAAATGCAGGAGAAACCTACCAGTGGCTGGTCACCAAGATGTTTAAAGACCAAATAGGAGATACCATGGAAGTCTACATCGACGATATGCCCATCAAGAGCAGGCACAAATAAGTCCACCTCTCAGACCTATCAAGGACCTTCTAAATCCTCAGGAAATACCGAATGAAACTCAATGCGAGAAAATGTTCCTTCGATGTCTAGTCAAGAAAATTTCTCGGGTACTTGGTTAGAGAGAGAGGCATTAAAGCCAACCCATACCAGATTGATGCAATCAATAAGGTACAGCCTCCCCGAACGATACGAGATATACGAAAGCTCACTAGAATGCTCACCGCCTTGAATCGATTCATCTCAAAGTCCTCTGAAAAGTGCCAGCCATTCTTCCAGCTATTGAAGAGAAGCAAAATAGTGGAGCGAAATCGAGATTGCTCAAAAGAATTGGAAGAGATCAAAGATTATCTCAGCACACCACCCTTGCTCGTAATACCTCAAGAGAATGATTCCCTATACTTATACCTTACTGTCTCCAGCCACGCCGTTAGTTCTGCACTGGTATGCAAAAAAACAGGAATCCATCACCCAGTCTACTACGCGAGCAAGACCCTATTGGACGCGGAGCAGCGATACCTACCATTGGAAAAGCTCGTCTTTGCACTAGTGGTAGCCTTAAGAAAATTGAAACATTATTTTGAAGCCCACTCCATCATCATAATTACGTCCCACCCTCTCAAAGCAGTCCTACGAAAAGCGGATCTTTCCGGCAGACTATCGAACTGGTCAGTCGAGCTCGGACAATTTGACATCCAGTTTCGACCAAGGAATGCAATCAAGGTGCAGGTCCTCACCGACTTCATTGCGGACTTCACAGGCGAACAACCTTGCAACAAACTTCAATCCATGGATCAGAGGGAAGATGATCCACCAGGAGCTGTTTGGCGACTGTTTGTTGATGGAGCCTCCAACTCGAAGGGGGAAGGAGTAGGCATTGTGCTCGTTACCCCAGAAGATACAATTCTCAAGCAGGGGATCAGGCTTGGATTTGAAGCCTCCAACAACGAGGCGGAACACGAGGCTTTGATAGCAGGCCTGCAAAAGACACAGGCGTTGGGTGAAAAATAGCTGCAGGTGTTCGGCGACTCATAATTGGTCTCCAATCAGATAAGTGGGGACTTCAACGGGAGGGATGAAAGAATGGCAGCTTACCTTGCCTTAGTAAAGAAGTTAATGTCCAACTTTGAGAAAATCAGTGTCCAACAGTTTCCCAGAGGACAAAACAATCATGCTGACTGGCAGCCCTAAGTTTAGCAATTGACTTCAGCTTAAAGAGAATAATCCCTATCGACTTCCTCTCCCAGCTGAGCATCAACCAGAGTGAAGAGCTGCCAGACATGGGCCATGTTCTCCAGATTGAATCAGCACCTAGTTGGATTGACCCCCTGAGGGACTATTTGAAGGATGGTACACTACCAGACGATAAGAAGGCCGCTCATCAGATAAGAGTCAAAGCTACCCGCTTTCACTTATCTCCTGAGGGAAAGTTGTATAAGAGATCATTCACCGACCCTTACCTCCAATGCGTTCACCCAAAGGACGTCGATCAAGTTCTGCGCGAGCTTTACGAAGGAATCTGTGGGAGCCATATTGGAGGCAGATCGCTAGATTTCCGAGCAATGAAGGAAGGCTACTGGTGGCCATACATGCAGAGAGATTCCGAGGTATATGCTCGCAACTGCGAGAAGTGTCAACTACATGCTCCCATGGTTCACCAACCTGCCAGCGACATAAGATCACTTACCAGCCCCTGGCCTTTCGCTTAATGGGAAATGGACATCATAGGTCCTCTTTCTACCGCTGCCGACAATCACAAGTATATGTTGGTCACAACAGACTACTTCACCAAATAGATTGAGGCAGAACCGCTTACGAACATCAGAGATGCAGATATGATGAGATTCATATGGAAAAATATAATTACCCGCTTTGGGATCCCCAGAACCATCATCAGTGACAACAGAATGCAGTTCGAGAGCGGCCCCTTCCAGAGTTTATGCAACGACTACGGGATCATGCACCACTTCAGCTCGGTGGCCAACCCCCAGAGCAACGTCCAAGCTGAAGCTTCCAATAAAACAGTGATCGATGGATTGAAGAAATGACTAGAGCGAGCCAAAGGCATATGGGTGAGCGAGCTGCCACATATTATGTGGGCTTATCGCACTACCCCACGGTGAGCAACTGGGGAAACCCCATTCGCACTAGCATATGGAATGGAAGCGATCATCCTTTTAGAAGTTGGCCTCCCAACCATAAGGTCCACCTTGGTCGACCAGGGCCAGAATGATGCAGCATTACTTGCTGAATTTGACCTAGCTGACGAACGCAGAGAACTAGCCCTAGTGAGACTAGCAAGCTATCGGCAACAGCTCGCAAAGCACGATAACAAGAAGGTCAATCCAAGGGGATTCCAGGTTAGAGACTACGTCCTAAGGAATGCCCTTGGCAGCACCGTAAAACCATCAGATGGCAGCTAGGTCCAAACTGGGAAGGACCGTTCAAGGTGACAAGAGACGACCTACAAGGAGCCTATCACTTAGAAACGCTGGAGGGCAGAGAAATACCATGATCTTGGAACGCACCCAACCTGAAAAAAATTCATTTCTAGTTTTTTTTATTGATCTTTTATCGCATTATTGAAATTAGTAACTCACTTTTTTATTATTTTTTATTAATAAAAGATTGTTTGGCAGTGGCATTCTATGAAGTGTTAATTTTACTATGAACTTTTTAACTTACACACCTTCTCCAAGCGACATGCACATTACTCAGTATATAAAAAGTAGGGAGTTAGCCTCCTCTGGTTTTCGTTATGAAACACGAACAACCTCTTAGCATTTCCCTTGGCAATATATGAAGCCCTACAGGGGACCCTTAGGCAGTTCGGCCAAGTCGAATTGGTCACCAAACAATGTTTGGTTCAGAAAACCTGATCGGATAGAACATCTAACACCAGGTGTGTCCTCGCCATTGCCACACTTAGGCCTAAGAAAGTGCGACGAAATGACCTAAAAGGTAAAGTGGGGCAGAATGGTATCTTATAAGCATACTAGACTGGGAGGACACTCACACAACAAAATAACCCTACCCACATCAAATCTAGTTGGCTACGAAGAGCCAAAGATAATCAAACGAGAAATTAATGAAGTAAAAAATACAAAACACATGTTTAGTCGGCGAATTGCCCAAAACATAATTATTTCATTACTTCATTACATTTACAAAGGGTTACATTGAATTAATTAAATCTTAATGAGGATTAGGCCTCTCAGCAAGATAATCATCCATTTGCGCTTTTCGTCCATCATCCGAATGAGGAGCTAATTCTTCCTTGACTTCATTCGCATATGGCTCCAATAGATGCCTAGGGATAGTATCTATAGGGACCCACTGGTCATCCTTACTAAAAGGATTAGGCATCATAGTTGAAGGAGAGATCTCATGACGATACCAGAGCACTGAGTTCCTAGGGACCTTCAGCTCCCTGAGAGCACTCAACCATCCCCTGATAAAGGATAGCTCTTCGACCTCCGCCAAACTCGTCGGAGCATCTGTCCAACCCTGGTCATAGCCATCAGCCCACACTCGTCGAGGTCCTTTCTTGAACATATGCCTCAACAGCATGACATCTCTTTAAAGCCCACCAGTTATCACATAAGCTCGACGAACATCTACTCGAAGCTCGTCAGCCTCCCTAGTTGCACCTCCATTATCTGTGCCAGCTCGTGGATCAGCCGAAGAAGAAGAGCCCCTTAAAACTTGAGGAACGACGCTTAGCGCGTGCTCTCTGAGTTGCAACACCCCCCTCCTCAGAGTTTTATTCTCCTGTTGAAGAACTTCTCTGACTTGATTGATCTCGAAGGCATCCAGAAGTTTATCTCTCAGAACGTTCACTTCTTCTTGGACAGAAGCACCAACCTCTTCCATCTCCTGAAGTATATCCTTCAGTTTGGCAATGAGCTCAGACTAGTCTTTAAAGATCTTGTTCCTCGACCTAAGAGACTTGCAAATCCTTACAAAGGCTTGGCGAGCTTGGTTGCTCGCATTAGGTCCGAGGATCCTTCCCAGCTGAGAAGTGGCAGGTATATACTCATCTACATCAATCAACTACAAGTCATAAAAATCATTAAAGAACAGAAGAATCAGTATGCAAAAAGGAAAGTGTTCTCATTTCATTAAAATAGAGCGGTCCAAGTACATCGATAATCAAAAGAACAGTACAAACAAAGCAAAAATACAAAAGGAGTCCTCAGAACAGGCTAGCTAGCAACCTCAGTTTATTCAGAGGTCGTTGGTTATTTTCTTTTGTCTGCAGCAGCAGGAGCACCTCCCTCTGATGGAGCAACTGTTGTTCCCTATACAGAAGGAGTACCAGTAGGAACGGTCTCAGAAGCAGTAACACTACCGTTAATTGCTAGGGCAGGTGCCTCATCCACAACAGGCTTCGGGCCTAGATCATGCTCATCAAATAATGGAGAGTGGATGTCCACTTCGGCAGCCAAAAGAGCTTTATTCCAGTCCTTCTTGAAGTTTAGTCGACTGATGTAGCCTATCTGAACCTCAGTATTCTCGTACACAGCAGCCCACCCAGCATTGTACGAGCTCTCTCCCACCGTCTTCACCTTCTCTTCCAGCACCGTGTTCTCCTCCACCATAACTAACCTTCTCATGCAGACCAAGTCGCAGGACTACCGTAGCTCGTTGAGCTCTTTGACCGTCGCCCCCTTCACTCGATTGGCTTCAGTAAGGGTGAGATCGAAAGACCTCTGAGTATCATTGAGAGTCTTCAAATTAGCCTCCAGCTCGATATCCTTCCCCTTCAGCTCGGCATTTTGCTTCTCTAAATTAGCATTCCTCTTTACCAGCTCATCACGGGTACGATAGAGGACGGCATATTTGGTCACGAACTGTAAATAAGAAAAAATGTTAAAAGGAAGCATTAAATAGAATATTATAAGCATAGAAAAGCAGAAGCAGACTTACCAAGGCTAGTCTTTGACTCGCCTACATAGCTAACTGGTCGATCCCCATTGCCTTATGTCGATCAGTAGGCAAAATTGCTCTCTCGAGCAACGCGTGAGCCAACTAGGGAGAGAGGGAAACAGAAGCCTCCGCATGCAAAGCGAACACGGGCACTAGGGCTTGCCTCGCCTTTGTCCTCACCTTCTCCCTCCTTCTCTCCTCTTCCCTCTTCTTCCTCTCGACTCTCCTTCTCTCCTCCACCTTCTTCTTTTCCTCTTCCTTCTTTCTCTCCCTCTCTCTCACCAGCTCTTCCTCCTTCTTCTTCTTCTCCTTCTCATGGGAAGAACACTGAGAACCAATTATAATCTCTCCACTGCTAGTTTTCTGTTTCTTCAACTAACGAGAAAGAATCACATCATTATCTTCGTCATCTTGAATCAGGTTCTTCCTTGGAGGAGCCATGTCTTTCTCACTGGAACTACTAGATTCACTCGAAGACTCTTGAACCCCTAAAACCTCTTTCGAGCTAGAAGAATCTTCACCAGAGCTTTCCTCACTGGAACCACCCTCAGCACCGCCCCTGTCAGCACCTTCACTCTCCTCACCAGACCTGCTTTCTTCCTCATCCAATTAGATGGGATTTGCAGCAACCTCTTCAATGATGTCTAGCTCAGGAATGTTGTCCACATGTCGTGTAATAAAACTGGACCTAAAGTTCTTATATTCCAAGAGAAAAGCTATCGATTGAGGGTGTTCACCGTCAGCCAAGAGTTCCCTGATGTTCCAGGTTTTGATCAACTCAGTAGCTCGAACCTCACTGAGAGCGGGTTCCAAGTTCTTTGTCCTCGCTGAAAAGAAAGAGAAAAATATCAGAGAAATCAAAAATTAATAGAGGATCGATGAGCAAAGCAAAGACTAAACCTACCTACGTACTCCTCCCTATTAAAGCGGACCACAAACCTGTCAGACCTCGACCCCTCAGTATGGGGAGGAAATTGCCAATTTCTAGCAAGAAAACCCTCTTGCTAGTAGTCCTTGTGGGAATCAGGTAGATTTACTACCAATACCCTATCAGGACTCCTGGCCTTGAGGTAAAGAAGATCAGAACTAGTTCACGAGAAAGAATAACAAAAGTAGATCTTGGCAAGCCCTAGATTGGTGCCATAGAGTTGATTTATTCTATGGACACCATTAACAATCTTCCAGACGTTTGGCGAACACTGTGTAGGAAAATATTGAAATAATCAAAGAAGTGCAAAAACAAATTGCTTGGAGGGAAAGCAAGACCCCCCTTGGGATAATAAGAGAACGTGAATCCAGTGAGCTCCCTCAATCTCTCTAACATTACGAGGGGCAGGGGCACACTCAATCTGAAATGTTATAAAACTTCCTAAATTTGGGTATTGATTTATTGCCTATTTTTGCCATTTACAAACCCTAATTACAATTACGAAGAAATGTCAACAGAAAAAGCAAAGAGAAAGAGAAAGAGGAACTTACGAAGTGAAAACTTAGCTTGGGACGATACAAAGTCACAAGCAAAGACGATGAAGAAGATTGAAATTGGAAGACGAAGACCTCAAAATGAAAGAGCAACGGCGGGATCTTGGAGAAGGTTAGAAGTATGGAGAAACTTGAAGCGACAATAATAAAAGACCTCTCCGAAGGATTTTTAAACATTATTAATCATAGCGCACAGGAAACGAAGCGGGCTGTCGCCTAAATCTGTTAAGAAGAAGCGCTTCAACCTTGGAAAGTGTTGCACAATTCCCAAAAACATCATTATGATAAATCATTTAAAATTATTGAGCCCGAATTGTGGCCCAACAACTTTAGGGGCAATTGTAGGTACCTCGATTTATCATTCTGGCCCAAGACGAGTAGCCCAATAAGAATGGCCCAAAGTAGGGAAGCCTCACATCTCAACCAAATTCAGTTACGACTTAGTCTATTCCTAAAACCTCCTAAGGAGATATTCTAGGAGTTGTGGATTGATGTGGGGGAGTCCAACACCCCCACTCCCCGTAAACAAACATGGATATAACAAACCCTAAGCCTGGGGCAAATGGCATGCATTATTTTTCCTGTAAAACACTCCCCGGAGTATAAAGAAATAATATTGAGAGCACCACCGTGGACGTAGCCATTCTTGTTGAACCACGTAAAATACTATGTCACGTGATTGGCGTTCTTTACATTCTTTATTTGCTTTAGTGATTACCTTTTCTTATTAATTTGTGTTGAACTTAATTATCACCACATATATATAGATTCATTTGCATTTTATTATATTTTTTTTGGATTTTTCAAGGGATTATTAATTAACTAACTATATACTAATTTTTAAAGTACTAACTAAGATGTAAAAGTTAATAAAAAAAATGAGGTAAATAAAATTGTGCTAAAAAGTAAACTAACTAAATTGGACTCATGAGGACTTCAAAATACATCCCATGAATGGGAGATTAGCCCTCAATAATAATCATCTAAAAAATATAAGATAAACAAATGAAGCATGAGATGATTAAAATAAAAGTAATAAGAGAGGAATAGATCAAACTCATTTAAACCTTGAATTGGAATGGAATCTTCTATTACATCAACAATCTCTCAATTACAATCACTCACTAGAATATTTATTGAATCTAAAATAAAAACTACAAAATAAAAATAAAAGGGATAGTGGATGAATTCATAATGGACAATTAAATAATAAAAGAGATTTGCTAAAAATGCAAATCCTAACATTATAAAATTGTACATTAGAACTCATCCAAAGAAATAAATTCTACATCATTACTTTATATTGAGATAATTGCTAAAAATGCAAAATCTCAACATAAAGGAATGGATTAGAATTTACCTCCCATAAGGGATAAATTCAACTACATCAATTTATTTTGAAATAATTGGTAAAAATGCAAAAATTCATAATATAGGGGTGGGGTGTAATTCATCCTGGAGATAAATTTCACTACACACCTCTATATTGAGATATTTTATAAAAATCCAAATACTCAACGTAGAGGGGTGGAGATAATTTTATCACACAAAGATTAAAAATTAAATTTGAGATCCTATGAAAATGGCCCCAAGTTTTCAATTTATAGGTGGAAGAAGCTAGCGGTATAAATGGGAGGACAAAGGTGTGCATGTGGTTTGGGTGAGGTATGTAAGATAATAAAAATCTGATGATGGAGATGAGAGGTGTGAGGGTTATTTATAGTAAAGGGGAATTAAGTTTGTTCGGGGTAATTTGGGAAAAAGGGGTTAAGAGACTTTTAAAGCATGTTGGTATTTATTTGGTCTTGGCTTTTGGTTTATGTTTGGAATTTGGTAGGTAGAAATCGTGTGAAGCTTTGAGAAAAATGGGAAGACTTGGGAAATGGGTCTTGGGTCTTGACACGGTTGAATTGGATGTCAGGAGTTGGAGGGGTCCGGTTTGGGTTTTTGGGCAGCTGCTGGTTGTTGGTTCGCCGGCTGTTTCGGAGGGAGACAAATGGTTGATGTGCAACCAGGTTTTTCGTGGGTTTTGCCGAAGGTGGGTCGGTACCGGCGGGTTGGGCTCGGTATGGTTAGGTTCGCGGGTTGAGCTCCATGGGTTCGCACGGGTTGGTTAAGTTGCACCGAGTTAAGAGTTAGAGGGTCGCCGGCGGGTTAATTCCGGTGAGATGGGTCGCCAGAGGGATAAGCAGGTTGGATGGTGGTAGAAAATGGATTAATGGTGGATGAAATGGGTATTTAAAGGTGTTGGGTTAATGGGTTGTTAATGGGGGGAAAAGAGAGGAGAGAGAGTGTTAGGATGATGATGATGATGATGATGATGATGATGATGATGATGATGAATAGTTGAGGGGTTGGTTTTGTGTATGTGAGGGTGTATGGTGTATGGTGTTAGGGTGTGGGTGAGAGGGTTGTTTAGGTGTGGTTTAGTGTAGGATAGGTTTTGTGTGAGTGGGTTAGGATGAGTTGGTTGGGTGTAGGATGTGTGTGTGTGTGTGTTTAATTTGAACCCTTAAAAAAAATAAAGACTAGCTAGTAAAAATAAAACTATTAAAAATAAAAATCTAAAAATTAAATTCCTACTCAAAAAATAAAATAAAGACTCAATTAAAAATGAAACTAAAAAGAAATAAAATTCAAATTCAAATTCAAATAAAACTAAAACTAAAACTAAAATCCTAAAAAATGTAGAAGCTAATAAAACTAGAAAAAATTGAAATCATAAAAAAAACTAATCCTAATAAAATAAAACTAAAAACTAACAAAAATAAAAATCAAATAAATATACACTAAAAATAAAATAGAAAATAAAACCTAGAAAATTCTAAATAAATCTAAAATAAAAACTTAAAAAAATAAAAATGAACCAATTAAAAATTAAAAATATTAAATAAAATAAAAAGGGAGGAAATCAAACACACACGACTCGGGACAAGGTTTAGGCTAGGTTTGGGGCTACGCTAGGGTTACAGGACAAGGTATTTAGCTCCATTTGACTGCAAATTGCCTCGAAATAATGTTTTTAACACCGCAACTGCAATCAAGCCTGCACATTGAATATTTACGCATATAAGACCATTATTGTCGAGAATTAGGAACTAAAATACGTCTATTCGAGGTATAAAATGTACACTTTTGGGTGCTTATCAATAGCTGCAACACTTGTGGAGACTTGCAGGATTGATGTAAACCCTTCAGTTATTCATTCCTAGATTAGGATTTACATCTCAGTATTTTATTTGGGCATATTACCGCTTTCGTTGATGCAGTCTTTTTAGTTTTTTTATCAAGCTATGTTTTGGATTCAGTTTTATTTTCTTTAAATTCATTATTGGATCTTGTTTTGGGAACCAATGGTTTATTCGGTACTATTTATTTATCAATTTATCGTGTAGTTGATTTAGACAATTTTAATTGTATGGATGGTTTGATTATTGTATTTATATTTCGCATGCTGTTATATTAATTAAAGATAAAATTGTCAGCGACTTAATTTGACATGGGTGATTAGTAATTTAAAAAGGTTTCGACGGTGATGCTAATAATGAACCAAATGAGATTCTTGGTTATTTTGATAAAGGCCTGATCACCCGTGATTAAAATAGGCGGGGTGTCACAGATAAAATCATAAAATCAATTTCTAGTGTTCATAGGATCTGTGCGACTTACTACAATTTCAGCATAGCGTTCTTTGATATAGAGCCCTATTATTAGGACTATTGCATTCATGATTATGTATTTAAGATTTTTTTCTTCTGGTATTTTATTTGTAGAGACTGTGAACTCATACAATTTGATATATTTTCAGATGCCCCCAGGAGAGGACTACCGACGAGGGTAGTGGCGATAATCGGTGGGAGAGAGGCTCAGCAGGAGCCACAAGCACCGCAACCACAACCGCCGCGGGAGATAGTTACAGCGACAGAGGTGGCCACTATTGTGGCACAAGCAGTTAACACCTCTATGACTACCATGACACTTCACTTTCCTCAGTCCCATCCACCAGAGTAGCCAGTGGAACTAGTTGTTTAGGCCCACCCCGGGCCTTCAAATTGGCAGAGAGTGAGGGAGGCATTTCAAAGGGCCACCCACCCGAGTTTCAAAGTAGTTTTAACATGATTTTATCTTGCCAGTGGAATAAGGATATTCAGTGCCACCTGCGCATGGTTGACTATAGTGACGTGCAGAAGCATATGTTGGCCACTTTTAGACTTGTTGAGGCAGCCTTACAGTGGTGGGAGTTTGTTACCACTGTCGAGGAGATGAATATTATGCCCATTATTGAGTTCTGGGTGTGGTTTGACCACAAGTACTTTGCACTAGCTGTTGAGACAGAGATGTGAAAGAGGTTTAATGAGGTGGTTCAGGGTGACCATTTCGTAGCTCAGTATGAGGAGGAGTTCACATATTTGGCTAATTTTATGCTTGATGAGGTGAACAATGAAGAGAAGAAGAAACCGAGGTTTATGGTTGGGCTAGCCTGAAGGATGAGGCAAAACTTGATATAAAACCCCGCATTAAGGACCTATACGGATGTCTTCAATTCCGTACTTCTATATTGTCAGGATCATCGCTTCCATCTGAAGGGCAGTAAGAGAGGGAGTGAACCTAGCCAACTGGGAAAGGCAGGTGGAAACAGTGCTAGTGGAGCATCGTAACAGCATTCGTGTAGACAGCAGGGGAAGGATTCCCAACAGGGGGATTCGGCTAAGAAGTTTAGATTTGGGGGGCTATCGACCCGAGGGAGGTTTCAGGCAAGGCCACCACGATCCTCGGCATTAGCAACAGTAAATTACTCAGGGCCACTAGGGTCAAGGGAATAATAGGGAGGCCAGTAGGGCCGAGGCCACCAGAGCCAGCAGTAGGGGTTCCCTCGACAGGGTCATCAGGGCTAAAGACAGAGAGACTTCCCGGTACATTATTTTACTTATGGAAAGGCAAACCACAAGAGGAGAGACTACCCATCGCAGGACAGAGCCCCACAATAACAGGGTGCCCAGCAGGGGCAGCTAATGCAGTTACCCCTTAAAGCACTAGTACCACCAGCCCACTGCAGCAGGGGCAGTTACAGTATGGACGTGTCTACAACGTTCGAGATACAGGCATACAGCAGGCCTCACAAGGGCCACCTAAAATAAAGGGTACACTTTCTATTCACGGGATTGAGGGCAGGATTTTATTTGATATGGCGACATCAGACTCTTTCATAGTGATCGAATTTTCATGAGAAGCCGATCTATTAGAGATAGCCGGTAATCTCCTTATATGTGTAGAGTCACCATTGGGTAGTGGGTCACTTATACACTCGATCTGTAGGGGTGTGGATATCGATGTGGGGAGATTATATTTAGTTATCGACCTTCTAGTGTTATATATGGAGGGGTATGACATCATTTTCGGTATGGATTCATTAGTTGGATGCTGGGTGATGGGGGATTATTTCGAGAGAACCATTGTGTTCTCTGTTCCAGGGCAAGAGATTTTCCTAGTGGCGATGCCTCTTCCGAAGGGGTTTAAGCACACATCTGTATTATATTGAGAAGTATACCTCACAGGAGATGGTTATTTCTTTAGACTCGATTCTAGTGGTGAGGGAGTTTTAGGATGTGTTCTAGGAGATACCCGGACTTTCGCCTAGCTGGGAAATTGAGTTCATTATTAACCTAGCATCGGGTATGAGGCTTATCACCCGAGCACCTTATCGCATGGCCCCATTATAGAAACGGGAGTTGAGAGAGCAGATTCAACCGCTTCTAGGATAGGGTTTCATTGGACGTAGTACATCATCGTGGGGCGCACCAGTTTTGTTCATTAAGAAGAGGGATAAATCACTTCGATCATGTATCGATTGCAGGGAGTTGAACAAGGTCACAATCCGAAATAAGTACCCGCTGTCTCGAATCGATGATCTGTTCGCCAACTAAGGGGAGCAACTTACTTCTCCAAGATAAATTTGAGGTTGGGTTATCATTAGTTGCACGTAAGAGAGGAGGACATTCCTAAGACTGCTTTTCTAACACGGTATGGGTCATGTGAGTTTAGGGTAATGCCACTTGGGATCACCAATGCGCCAGTTGTGTTAATGGATCTGATGAACCAAGTTTTCAGAGAGTTCCCTGACCAGTTCATGACCATGTTCATTGACGATATTTTAGTTTACTCTCGTTCTGAGGATGATCATGCCGAGCATCTACGGATGGTTTTACAAACACTGAGGGATCACCATTTGTACGCTAAATTCAAAAGGTGTGGGTTTTGGCTTCGGGAGGAGCAGTTTATGGGCCATATTATGTCTGATCGGGGTATTGCTATCGATTCGAGTAAGGTATCGGCGGTGAAGGAGTGGGGATAGCCCACGACACCGACCTAGGTTCGTAGCTTTCTGGGGCTGACTTGATATTGTTAGTGATTTAGTATGGGTTTCTCAAAGATTATAGGTCCGTTGACGAATTTGACTCACTAGGGGGTACCGTTTATTTAGGACGACCAGTATCAGTTAACTTTCAATGAGCTAAAAGATAAATTGACCTCAACACATGTACTTGCACTGCCTAGGGGATGAGTGGAGTGGAGTGTTTACATGGATGCATCCTTGTAGGGACTTGGGGGTGTACTATAGCAGGAGGAAAAAGGCTATAGCTTATGCATCTCGTAAGCTTAAGCCTCACGAGAGGAATTACCCCACACATGACTTGGAGTTAACATCGACTATGTTTTACTTGAGGATTTGGAGGCATTATCTTTCGGGAGAGCACTTTACCTTGTTAATGGACCATAAATCACTTGAGTATCTATTCACGCAGAAGGATCTGAACATGAGACAGAGGATACAGTTAGAGTTCATGAAGGATTACCAGTTTGATATTCAGTATCATCCTAGAAAGGATAATATGGTGGCAGACGCGTTGAGCCGACTGCCTATTGGGGAGATAGCGGAAGGCGAAGTGGAGAGAGTTTTAATATGACGACAAGGTTGCCAGAGCCAGCATGTCCGTATTAACTATCATGTTCGAGATTGTTATGAGGGTGGTGAAGGTACAGGTAGGGGATCGGTATTTCTAGGACAAAGTTCGCTAGTTGTTAGCTGATGGGGCAGAGTCCTATTCGATTAGTTCCGAGGGAGGTTTGCGCTTTATTGGGAAACTCGTGGTTCCAAAGGATGAGGATTTGAGACATGTAGTGGTGTCAGAGTCTCAGGGGTCGAGGTTTGGGATATGTCCCAGTGATAATAAAATGTACTAGGATATGCGTAGAAGTATTGGTGGTTAGGGATGAAGCGAGTCATAAAAAAGTTTATCTCGAAATATGCTACCTGTCAGCTAGTGAAAGTAAATCACCAGAGACCGACGAGGATGTTGCAGCCACTCGAGATTCTAGTGTGGAAGTTGGAGAGTATCTCCATGGATCTTATTATCGGGTTTTCGATATTGCAGTGAGGTCACAACTCCATCTGGGTGATAATGGATCGGTTGACTTAGGTGACCCATTTTCTGCCAGTTCGTATGGATTTTGAGACAAGACAGTATGCACAATTGTTCCAAGCTCCTATATATATATATGTGTAATGCATTCACACCTTAGGAGTGATTGGAACTAATGTTGTTAACGTAGAAACGAGGCATAATAAACTCAGCATTTGATGAAGCTTTATAATATTGGCCACTACATCTTCAACTAACATGTCATGGATACACTTGAACATTATCCTATGACTCAAATATTTTTGTTCGAAATTAAGCCAACACTACATTGAGACTCAATCGTAGACTTTTGTCCTTATAAATCTACCCCTTTGGCTATTCCTGAACAAAAACCAACAAAAATCTTAAAGGGACGTCAAGCTCTACTAGACTCAAGACATCCCACCCGAACTTGACTCAAGACCCAAGGATCAATATCTTTGCCGATGAAAATTTCCACTTAGAAGAATTCCTGCACACTTAAGCAAACTATCAAACGCATAGGGAATATCACAATATTAAATGCAATTAAAATAATTACTCCCCCTAAATTAATTCTCCCCTTTATCAAACAGAATCTACCTAAGAAGTTCGCGACTCCCCCTAAGTTAAATCTCCCAAACTAAAATACGATTACTATAGGATTAAATACCATTGCTCCCCATTTTTGTTCAGGAATAGACAAAGGATAAAAGAACTAATAAACAAGATGATGTATAAGGTGATAAGAACATGAAAGTATATGGGTAATAATAACACAAGTAATACATAAAAATATTAATGAATACCAACTATGATGCGAAAATAATTGATACCATTTTGACAAATAAGATTCTAAGCATGTGATATCAAATAATGTACGCAACAAGATAGATACCAATTATGAATTAAAGCATAGGTGGACTAGCTAAAATGGCAAAGATAGAAAAATTTGCCATATATATGTATATAATAAATATCATTAACGCACACGCACATATACTAGGTATAAGCACCACATATGACACAAAGTATAATAAGCCTTTCACACTCGTATGGCAAAAGTGTGTCATATGGAAACGGAAGTGTAGGGGTGTGAACTAGAAACAGTTAAATTTAGACCCAAATGCTTAAAACATGTTCGCGGAGTTCTCATTTGATTGCAAATTTTATCACATTTGAATATAACCTCATGTGACAATATAAATTGAACTCAATGAACAAACATACACAATGCATACAAGCCTAGAGTTTTGATGATTCTACAAACCAATAGAGTCATGACATTGAAAGTACAACTAGGATAAATGGACATTGTGCAAATCGTTGATATACCATCCAATCTCCCTCAATAAGCATACATATTTTTGGATGAATATATCAATTAAAACTAGGCCTTGGCAATTATTTTTCTTTTTAATGCCATATTTTATTTTTAGGCATTTGGACCACGTATTTCTTTTAGGTCCATTCTAAACGGTGGCTTACTCGCAAAGGATGATATTTCCTTTCGGAGCCCTTCCCCGTGCACATTTATATATATTATTTTTATATCTCACATAAATCTCACGTGCAATGGATTTTAACATGCACTAGTCCTCTTAGATCACATAATACATAGATGACTAGATTGGTAGGAGAACACCTCACAAAGCTCGAATATTCATGTGAAGTTAAAATTTCAAGTGAGCTCGTGCATGTGAGAATAGAGGCATATAAAAATAGAATCCATTATAGCAATACAAAATCCAACTACTCCATGTAAGCATGGTAAAGAACATTTTAACGATTGACAATCTTAACCAAAAGTTCTAGCCACATGGAAGCGAAAAATAAGGGATTCAAACACAAATATATGCCACATAGAGTGTGTCAAACTAAAATACACACAAAATAAAAAATATTTTTGAGTTTTTAAAAATTTTTAACAAACAAAAAAATATTTACTCAAAAGACACACAGAAATCATTTATATGTTTTCATTAAGCCTATATTACTAAAAGGTGAAACACAAATGATAAATAAAAATCTTTTTGTATTTTATATTTAATTCAAATCAAAAGAAATATAATAAAAAAGATAAACAAGAATCATAATTCCAGCATGTGATTAAGCATGGAGCATAGATTATAAAATTATTAAAACAGGTATACAATTAGCATGATGATTTAGCATGAAGCACAAAAGCTAAAGTATGCAAACAACTAACACATTCAACATTTAGATTTAGCAAATGAGGAGGCATGTGAAAGTAAATGAGAATCAAAAATCCTATTTTGTAAAGCTACCAAGTCAGGTCTCCTAACCCAAACTAATAAGGAATGATGATCTCGGGGTGTAGGAATCTTGGATACCTTGGTTTCCTTACGTTGGGATTTTCTAGGACCTCGTTTAAGATAAAACAAAATTTCTTAAGATGACCTTTTTTACCACAATGTGAGCACCTAAAGACTCGGCGAAAAAACTTACCTAAGGAATGATCTATAACATTGTTCCTAGATGATTCTCCTAAAACATTGGTTTTAGCTTTATGAGTTGATTCATTATAAGTATCGAAGCCTAAGCCACAAGTGTCATTTTTAATTTGGACCGTTCCTAATATTTTATCTAATTTCTCTAAACGACACTCCAAATTAAATTTCACTTTACTAGAGTCTTTTAATTTATTTTCTAATTCTAGAATGTTAGACTCTAACAAAACATTTTTCTTTTCAAACTCGAGAAGATCCTTTTTCATTGACTCCATTAAACCCCTAAGGCTATCTCTCTCGCCTTCTACATACTTAAGCTTCTCTCGAAAAGCTCTTTCTCGTGTCTTAAGGTCTTCAATCAACCCACTATCATCAAAGACCTTGACACGCTCTCTTAAACTAACTTCTAACTTCAAATTTAATCTTTTTAATTTAATAAATTCTTCATATAATTCTTGAAATGCAAATTGAAGTTCACTTACATCAACCTCATCATTACTTTCTCTCTCTTTTTCACTCTCACAACCATCAAAAATAAGGGAATCATAAACTTTAACCTTGGAAGTGTCATGTGTTAAAATTTCATCAATAGAGGAGTGCTCACTTTCACTCACATGACTAGCCATAAAAGCCACAAAGTTGGGCTTAGCGGGGGAATCGGGTCCCTCTTTCTTATCACTATCATTAAGGGTTGCATTGTAGGAAATTGGTTTCTTACCCTCTCTCCTTAGTTTAGTGGGGCACTCAAAAGCCCTATGACCATACCCTTCATAACCATAACACCTATTTGAGTCGTCCCTGTTTAAATTTTCCTTAAGAGTTTTAGGGATCTTTTAGGCTTTGTCATGCTTAGAATTTTTAAATTTCTTAAAATCCTTTTTAAATTTATCTTTGTTAAATTTAAGAAATTTATGAAACTTCCTAGAAAATATAGACATATCTTTCAAGTCACTCCCTACTACTTATTTTTCCTCCTTTCGGGCTTTCAAAGCAACGCCCTTATCTATTTTTCTAAGGACATATTTTTATAAGTCCGTTATCAATTAATTATGTCGTATACCGCTTCACCGTCGAAGAGCATTCTAGAACATTCAAGCATCAAAGACGGATCCGAATTAATCAAGTTCTTCATCAAAAAGACTCCGCGAAGTTTACTTTGGTAAGGTTTTGTTTTAAATACCTTAATTTTCTACTTAGAGATTTTGGGATATTTTTACAAAATATTTTCTAAGTGTTGGAGCGGACTTTTTCATCAAAAATTGAGAATGAGTATTTTTTTCTAAGTGTTGGAGCGTATCTCAATTTTGACGCGCAGGTCGTTCAAGCGAGATTGCCATCTCGTTCGAGCGACATTGGATGTCACCCGATGTCGTTTGAACGACATCTGTAAGTCACTCACGCGAGACTGCTATCTCATTCGATAGAGCACGTTTTTTTAGGCGACGTGATTTTGTATAAATACTCATTAAATGGTAATATTTTCATTAAAAAATCCCAGCGTTTTATATAACAGAAAAACTGTGAAAGCATAATTCTTTTGTCTTCTTCTTTTAGGGTTTAATCCCTTTTGTTTTCAATTCACAAAACTCCCATATGCTTTAGTGAATTGTTTTGGTATTCAAGTACAATAATTTAATTTTGTTCAACCTATGTGGAGAAGGCATCTCCATATTTGATCGGTGGATACCGAGCGTAGTCATTCTGCGTGTGGACGAGCCGAAGATGACGAACCGACACCTGAAGGATATTTTACTGTCTCTCATATCTTTGAAGGTTTGATGAAGACACCGTACATTACACACTTGTGGGCGATTATCAGGTTGTATGTAAGTCAAAGGTCTTGTAAATTCTTCAAAGTGTTATAAAGGGTTTTACCCAAAAGGTTTTTTTTCCTGAATCGGTCGTCTTTATTTTTCATGCATGGATTAAATGATTTATCACATTTAGATGCATGTTTAGGGGCTGAATTACTTTGGTCCAAAAATAGACTCCAATTAAATAAGGTCTACTTGGAAACTTGCCAATTATTTTAAATCGGTATCACACATCGCATTTATTGGTTTTTCAAATTGGTATCAGAGCAGGTTACGCTAATTTACCGCGTATTCCTATTTTTCGCAAAATTTGCGTGATATTGATTTATTTTTTTTAAATCAGTTTTGTGAAAAATCGCATTTTTTTCGATGGAGCACTTATGTAATCAGATGCCCCCCTTTGATGACACGAGTCAAAGTTTTAATGATTTAAATAGTTTGAATTTGACGTTTGTTAAAAGAATTTATTTTCTTGAAAAAGAAAATTCTCGTTTTAAATCCGCGATGGATCTTTTGCAAACGGTTCAAAATCAAAGAGATTTTTATCATGAAAAATTTGTTTCTTTGGACCATGAATTTAATTCTTTAAAATTGTCCAAGAAGGAGAGTGATGAAAGGGTCCTATTATTAGAAAAAGAATTAGAGGACCTTAAAAATTCAATGGGTTGTGTTTGCCATAGAGGATAAAAATATTTTAATCAATGAGTTTGTGGCACGTGAAGAGACTCTTAGGAAAAAGTTTGCTTTAATTGAGGGGGAGAAAGATACCCTTTTAGAAATTAGTGAAAATTTGAAAAAGAAATCCCTATCTTTGGAAGAGTCTAATTTGTTGCTTGAATCAAATATTTTGAAGTTGAAAAATGATTTAAACGATTCAAGTAGGTTTGATAGTGATGGTAATGGCTCATCATGTTCTCATGCTTCTAATGCTAAAACCAAAACCATTTGTTTTAGAGGGTCAACCAATTTCAAGGATATTAGAAAAGGTCAACCCATAGGCGTCATTCCACTCGTTTACACGTGTTCATATTATGGTAGGAAAGGTCACCTTAGGTGTTTTTATTTTGATCTTGGAAAAAGTCCTAGGAAGTTTATGTCTAGTGTTCCCTTGGTTCCTAAATCCCCCACACGACATTTCACATCCATATGGGTTAGGAAATCACTTTTAGAGGCACTAGATTTTAGACAAGTTGATTTCCATTTGCTTGTACATGATTCTTCTCTTGCCATATCATATAGATGATTGTGTTTACATGTTTTTCATATGCTAGTTTTTTGTTTCATGATATTTATGTTTGCTAGCATTGTGACATGTATCATTTTGTATGTTTTCCACTTTTTGAAAATTTTTGAAAAATACAAAAAGATTTTATTTTGATAAAATTTTGAGAAAATCCAAAAAGAGTTTTGTATTTTATTTGCACCTTTTATGGATAAACACTTAGGATGACCGAGTCACAATATCATTCCATTCTTTTCATGTGACTATTTGATAGTGTTTTGAGACAACAGGTCAATTCATCCATGTGCTTTATAATGTTTGGAGTCATTAAGATGTAATTAAGTGTTACTTCTTATATGTTTGACTCATAATTTCCTTTATTGCACACGTGCACGGATTTGTTTGATTATTGTGCTTGTCTTATCACATGTTGGTTGGGTGTTTTCACTTCAATCCTGTCTTTGAAACGAACCAAGCGCAATAAAACTTGATAAGAAAATTGTTCATGTAAGTATTTTTTGTGAGTTTGTGTGCTCTATTTGAAAATGGGGAAGGGCTGCGAAAGGTTCACATTTGACCTTTGCGAATACTAAGCCACCGTTATATTGAACAAAAAAATTGAGGAATTTTATTATCCGGGGTCCAAAGAGGTTAAAAGAGCCTGGAAAAAAAATTAAGGCAATAAAAAGAAACTCATGCCAAAAAGGGGCCATTAGGTTTATTCACTAATTCTCCAAAGTTTGAGAATTTAGTTTATTCACCTCTAAAAGAAAATATATATGAGGGAGTTTGGATGGAGAATTAAAACGGGTTTGCACATCCTTGAAAGTTTTGAAAAGCGCTACATAGTTTTTGACGTTATTGGGGTGGAACTCACTTTGACTTTGATTTGTTGATTTGTATAAGACGATGTCATATAAATTCCATAATTTTACACCTAAGGATACTTTTGGTGTTCATTCGTTAGGGGTACACGTATGCATCGTGCACATATGATTGATTGAGTTGATTTACCTATCGAATGTGTTCACACCCATTCATTCCATTTTCATGACTTCGTTGTTTGAGTTTAAATCCATGGTGTGATTTTTAGTATTTTATTGTTGTATAAAAAATTTGAAAAATCAAAAATAGTTTGTGAGATTTTTGAGATACTCCTTTGCATGTGCGCAGTTTGATCCATGTGTTGATATGCATTTTTATCGTGACACTCCATGTTTTGATTTTTTCTTCTTATCGGTCTATTTGGGGACATCATAAAAAGGGGGATGAAGAATTATCATGTTATGGGGGATTTTTGGGGAGATTTGATTACATTGATTGCTTTATTCTTATATCATTTCAAACTCGATGCGTCACGAATTTTTTTTCTTTATCTCATGTGTGTAGGTACGAAGATTGAAGATCATTATGATGCACACCCTGATGAGAAAAGCTTTGAGATTTGACGAAGATGTTTGAAGAATAGTTTGATAACTTGCAAATTTATTCATGGGAGGGTAGATTTGTATAGGCATTTTGGTTTTTGATAATTCGGATATTTTTATGTATGTACCGGTATAGATGGGGATATTTGTTAGGACATATTTTTATAAGTCCATTATCAATTAATTACGTCGTATACCGCTACACCGTCAAAGAGAATTCTAGAACATTCAAGCATCAAAGACGAATCCAAATTAATCAAGTTTTTCATAAAAAAGACTCCGCGAAGTTTACTTTGGTAAGGTTTTGTTTTAAATACCTTAATTTTCCACTTAGAGCTTTTGGGATATTTTAAAAAATATTTTCTAAGTGTTAGAGCGAACTTTTTCGTCAAAAATTGAGAATGAGTATTTCTAAGTGTTGGAGCGTACCTCGATTTTGACGCCCAGATCGTTCAAGCGAGATTGACATATCGTTCGAGTGACATTGGATATCGCGCGATGTCGTTTAAACGACATCCATAAGTCGTTCGCGCGAGACTTCTATCTCATTCAAACAAGCATGTTTTTTGAGGCGGTGCGATTTTGTCTAAATACTCATTAAATGGTAACGTTTTCATTAAGAAGTCTCGGCGTTTTACAGAACAGAAAAACTGCGAAAGCAAAATTCTTTTGGCTTCTTCTTTTAGGGTTTAATCCCTTTTGTTTTCAATTCACAAAACTCCCATATGCTTTAGTATATTGTTTTGGTGTTCAAGAACAATACTTTACTTTTGTTCAACCTCTGTGGAGAAGGCATCTCCATATTTGATTGGTGGATACCGAGCGTAGTCATTCTGCGTGTGGACGAGCCGAAGACGATGAACTGACACTTGGAGGGTATTTCGCTGTCTCTCGTATCTTTGAAGGTTTGCTGAAGGCACCATGCATTACACACTTGTGGGAAATTATCAGTTGTATGTAAGTCAAAGGTCTTGTAAATTCTTCAAAGTGTTATAAAAGGTTTTACCCGAAAGGGGTTTTTTCCTGAATCGGTCGTCTTTATTTTTCATGCATGGATTAAATTATTTATCACATTTAGATGCATGTTTAGGGGCTGAATTACTTTGTTACAAAAATAGAATCCAATTAAATAAGGTCTACTTGGAAACTTGCGAATTATTTTAAATCGGTATAACACACCGTATTTATTGGTTTTTCAATTTTCTTTTCAGTTTTAAAGGGAAACATGTCAGTTTATAGGTTTGTAAATCACCTATGAGCTCTTCTTATTTGGTAGAGGCTAAAGTGGGTAAAGAATTTAACACGGTCACCTTAGGAATAAATCTATCGGGTAGGGACCTTAAATTTTTCTTTACTACTCGGTTGTCGGGTATTTTCTCTCCCAAATTAAAAGATGAATTAACTCTATCGGAAAGTTTAGCATAAAATTCATCAAATGTTTCTTTTTCATTCATTTTGATGGTTTCAAATTGAGTGGTGAGGTTTTGGAGTTTTGAAGCTTTTACGACACTAGTTCCTTCATTAGTGAGTTGTAAACTATTTCAATCTTCTTTAGCGGTTTCACACGTCATAATGCGACGGAATTCATCCGGTGTGACAGTGCTAAATAAGGCATTTAAACCTGGAGAATTAAAATTAGCAAGTTTAAATTCATTCTCACTCCATCTATCGGTGGGTTTGGGAACACGCTCATTTTCTAGTAAATGTGTGGGTGGGGACCACCCGTTAACAACAGACAACCAAATCCTCTCATTGATAGACCTAAGTGTCGATTTCATACGCGTAGTTGGAACCATCGAAAACAGAAAATGGGGAAAATTCCATTTTTTTAGTCAAAAATATTTAAAAGGATCTTAACCGCAATAATTTAGCGATCCCGCTCTGATACCACTTGTAGGTGCGATAGGCCCCCAACTTTAAATTTTTCAAAATGAATTTCCTTAAAGTGCGGAATAAGGATGGTTCAAACACATAAACAACTTACAACGAATTTTAATTTCTTTCAAATTAAAATTAAACGAAACACAAAGTGAATAAATTAAACGACGAATGGATTTTTCACTTAAACCAAATATTTCAATTCAAGTCCTAGAAATTTGCCTAACAAGATTAATCTATTTTTGCAAATTAGGCCAAACCAAATTTTATCAAAATAAATTATCTTTGAATTGAATTAATTTTAATTTCACCCAAATATATTTTAACACCAAAAAACATAAGTGTGATAATTAAACCAAATCTTATCTAGAATTACTTAAGCATGCATCTACGTGATTTAAGCAAGAAAAAATTAAACAATATCACACGACGCGTCGATGTACGAGGAAAATCCAAATGAGAAAAATCTCGGACGGCCCTAGCCACGAATTCACTATGTATGGTAGTTTTTACAAAAACTCGACACAAGAGGACTTATTAAAACTGACTTGAGTCCGTCTAAGCCTTGACGCGCGCCTTCTGTCTTTAACCTTCGCCTACTGAATAACCATGAACTCCTCCACAGTCTCGGACATATCAGAAGACTTACTTCGTTAATCAAATGTCATCGAATGCCTCAAAAGTCTGTCCATCACGGGTGGAGTGCGATAATTTCTTCACAGCAAAATGTCACAACAATAACTGGACCACATAATTTTGAGGTATGGCATATCTAAAGCTCTACCCTTCCACATTGGAAACAACTTCAAACAACTACACACGTAAGTGGTACCAACAACTCAGTGGTACTACAGGATGGCTGTAACTTATACCAACTTTTTTACATCCATAAGAGCGACGATATTCAAAGTTGATAATGCACAACAAATATACGGGTGTTTCCTCCCCCTAAAGCACCAAAAGTCAACTCAATCATTGAGTTCAACATCGGTGCTCTCACCTACTGGTGGGCGATTAAACTACGATAGTTGCACATGAATTGCGGTCTCCTAAAATGCTTGGACACTATGCCCTCCCAGAGTCCACGTCTCATCAAATCACCATCTCAAAAGATAGTAAGTTAACACGTATCCCAAAAAAATTATTCAAGTGGAGCACTAGTCATAATTACAACAAGTACTCATACACGGATGTCACGCGTATTATCCTGTTGTCGATCGCAGATTCACCTCATGCGTGGGACGTCTCACGAATGAAATCCAAATAAGGAACCCTCCCTATACACGAGGCTATCTCTGAATCGCCCGTCGAAATCGTAGCGTGAAGATCTTCCAGGTCATCGAATACATGACCTAATCGTAAGGCTCTACGTATCAAGGAAATGATGCGCGAAAAACTTAATGGACGCCCTCAGATCCCTAAAGGCTCTAAAACCGTGCTCTGATACCAACTGCGACAACCCTACTTTTTATATCTAATTCGGTTAGCTACGCCCAATTAAATTAAAGCGGAGCGTCAATATGGTGTCATTAGAAACAGAATTTAAATAAATGCAATAAAGTAAACATGTACACTCTCATACGTGTAACCAAATCATATAATAACAACTATAACAAGTGAAACCAACTCATAACTATTAACTGCAATAATCCATTAGTAATCTCAAACTGAAAATATAAAATGCCAATACAATAGGCCCAACACAAAACGGGAAAGAGTAATACAACAATTCTCTCAAATCCCAAGTATAAACAAAGTGATATTAATCGTTGATACCACCCTCAAGAAAAAGGGAAACAAAAGACATAAATTAAAATAAAATAACTCCACCGCTACAAGAATCCTAAGATTGGTATGATTTCATCAAGCTCCATAGTCTATTATCCATCGGGACGAGGACCTGTCATATATTATATATATAGGAGAGGAGCAAGAACCAAGACAGACGAACGTCAAAGCAAGAAAACAAGCTATAAGATTATAAGATGTACTTATAATGAAAGCACACTAGTCATTACTCGTCTCCAGTAATTAAGTTGTTCAATTACCCAACCAATGTTCCTATATCTTGACTACCCAACCCAAACTCGAGTAACGTGTAGTCTTATATCGTATCATTGTTAATCATTACTAATCTCATTTCAGTATTTAATGTATCAAAATGTTTCCTTCAAGTATAATATCAAACGCGTCGATTCGGGATATTACTTTAAGACACAAGCATAATATCTCACACAACAAGTCATATCGGGTCACTATCGTTATCCGGGGGAACAAGTCATAACATTAGGCCTACACGAGAATATTTCCCAATACTCCATGGTAAGGGCAATCATACTAAGTCCTAAATCACATGGCGTTCAAAGATCTTTCTATCCGACCCGCATTACAACCATGTGTCCGGTTCCGGTGGTTTATCTCCGACACGGCACTCGAGCGGAACCTTACCGGATCAATTACAAAAATCGCATTCAACATGTGCCTAATTCGATCGGAGAACTAGTCTAGTGTATACTCGACAATATACATGTAAAACAATTTCACACTTATGTATATATACAATCGTATCAAGTCTCTTACTCGAGTTATACAATAGTCATTATTTACAATATAACATAATTTACACCATTAATTTACTAATTCAACATCAAACCATTTCAAGGTTATATATCCCTAATAACCATAACTATTTGATCAAGTTAGAATATTAGGCATAACACCACAATTATCTTTCTAAAAACATGAACATCCTTAGCGCTCTTATTTCAACAACATGCTGCCCAGAATTTAAAATGCAGATTCGAGGCGCTTCCGATCCATTTTTGGAAAAACTTAAAACTATAAAGTTGTTCGAAAAGTGATTTTTTACAAGGACACGCGTGCACGCTACCATAGCCTGCTTAAAACAGACCCAAAACTAACATATACAATTCACCCCTATTTATGATAACTTGTTGCGCAGATATATAAAACGCCGATTTGAGGCTTTTCCGATCCGTTGTTGGAAAAACTTAAGACTACAAAGTTGTTCGAAACTTGATTTTCTACAAGTTCACGTGAGCACGCCACCATAGCCTACGTAAAACATACCCGAAACTAACATATATAGTTCGGACCTGTTCACGACAACTTTCTGCGCATAACTGTAAAACGCATATTCGAGGACTTTCCGATCTGTTTTTGAAAAAATTTAAAACTACAAAGTTATTCCAGAATATGATTTTCTACCGGGTATTGTGGACAAAACATCCATTTTCGGAACCAAAACAGCTCAAAACATTTTTTTTAATATGACGATTTATTAAATTTCATAGATTTCTCAAATTCAAGATGTTGTTCAACAACTCAATCCCTATAACGATGTTATTTCATTTGAATCTATATGGAGGGTGATCCTAATACATTGCATATCGTTTTTAACATCAATTTCATATTAATTTAGGGATCCAAATACATGTTCATGTGAAATTTCATTATAGATACATATTATACACATATAGGTTATTAACTTGCCTTGGATTGTATGGAGAAATTGAATCCTCTTAAAATCCTCTTAGCTTTCTTCTCTTCTTACTCTCTCTCTATCTACCAAACCATAGCCCCCTTTTGTGAAATGATAAAATGAAGACTTCTTCTCTTCTTTTCTATTTATACATAGGGTTGGTTTATTTACAAAAAATGTCATTTACCCAAATTTAACCCTCTCGATCCTTTTACGCATTAATTCGCTTCTAATATTTAAGTCGGACATTCGTATCTCATTGAATTCATTTTAACTTTTCATTTCCAAACATTTTGAATATATATACTGACATAGTTTCATTTCCAAGCATTTCAAATATATATATACTGGCATAGTTTTTTTTTCAATTTCAATTCAATCAAAAATGCGGGGTATTACATTCCCCCCTCTACGAACGGGATTTCATCCTCGAAATCGAAATTAAAACAAATAAATTCAAGAAGTAAGGTAGTTTCGCACGTACCCTCCATAAAGAGATATGGTGACTAATTTGCAAGCCATCCTCTCTCTCCCAAGTGGCCTTAGACTCATCATGATTACTCCACATAACACTAACAACAGGAATGACTTTTGAACTCAACTGCTGCTCACGAAGATCTAGGATTCGGACCGGCCTCTCCTCGTAGCTCCCTTCGGGATGAAGCTTAACCCCATCTAAATCTATGTGTAGGTGTGAGTCCTTGGGACGTAAGAACTTCCTCAACATGGATACATGAAAAATATCGTGTACCCGCTAGAGCTGGTTGGGTAAGGCTAAACGGTAGGCAACTGACCCCACCCTGTCCAACACTGTAAACGGGCCCACGTATCGCGGTGAAAGCTTCCATTTGGCACCAAAGAGAACAACGCCTCTCATGGGTGAGACCCTTAACAACACTTGATCCCCAACGACGAACTCTAACTTCCTCCACCTTATGTCAACATAAGTCTTCTGACAATCTTGCGCAGTCTTCATCCGTGCACGAATCAAGTCTACCTTCTCTGAGTTCTCCGTAACAATATCCGGAACCAATCATCCGGTGCTCTCCGAACTCTAACTAACATGCAGGGGATCGACAAGGCCTGCCATATAAAGCCTCGTATGGTGCCATGCCAATAGTCTGTTGATAACTATTATTGTATGCGAACTCCACCAGTGACAAATGTGTATCCCAACCACCTTTGAAGTCCACACACAAATTCGTAACATGTCCTCAAAAATTTAGTTTACCCGCTTCGTCTGACCACCAAACTGAGGGTGGAACGCATTACTCAAACGAAGACCGCCCCAAAAGTACCAGATGAAGACACTGCCGCGGTCGGACACGATATCACGCGGTACCCCATGCAACTTCACAATCTCGTTAATAAACACCGTGGCGTACTTTGCTTCCGTATAATCCGTCCTTATTGGAAGGAAATGAGCCACCTTTGTCAATCTGTCGATGATGATCCAAATCGAATCATGATCGCGCTGCGATCTTGGCAACCCAACAATAAAATCCATGGAGATAATTTCTTATTTATAACTGTACAATCGAACTCTCACCACGAAGCCTAACATAGCTGAACTACTAAGTTGATCCAGAAATTAATAACCCCAAGTCCCAACTCGCTAAGTTTCGTGCGTGGAGTGTCCTGCAAGCAAAATCCAAACAAGGAACCCCTCTGATACACTACTGTCAACTTGTCGAGATAAGGAATTTGTCAACTCAAGACCCCTATTGATGCAAGAATCATCTAACTCCAAAAACCACTTATCTCTGGACTCAACGGTTTATCACACAGCAAATAATCCAACTTTGCCTATTCAATACAGATATCACTATTCATCAATCATGCCTCGATACTCAACTTAGGATCGACTAACAGATAGTACTGAAAGCTCAAAAGCCAACTCTACTCCGAGTTATCAATAACACTTGCCTTGCACTTAAATTAATGGTGAGTCAACCGATAGGGCGACCCTTATTATCCACTAAGGTTGCACATGTGCATAAGCATATAACTTCTATGCACTTACAAATATTGTTCCATTTTTCCAAGTCTGGACTTAGGTAAATAATATCAGCAAGGTTCATACTCTCTCGAACAAGATAACACTAACAAAGTTGCATTATGGGCGATCAACGATCCCTCACCTAAAGGTTTCGAACTAACCCGAGATGCAATATGCCCCCTTGCATATACCCACTTCTCACGATTTGGTCGCTCTAACCCAAGGGGACAGAACCTCGCTGGATTCGACTTACTGCTCTTTTGTTAAGAACACGTATAGGAATTCAACCTCTCCGACAGGATTTTCCTTGGACTGTGAGTATATTAGAATTTTCTCACCGAACATCAAATTAACTTGGTTCTTCAAACCACGAATAAGGCTTGTACATTTGCCAAGCAATGAGGTAAGACAAAAAATTCCCACTTATCATACCAAATTAAAATATCGAATTTGGCACACTCACCATCCAGATACTCATCTTCCAGCACACCAATGCTACCTGACCTTTATGAAGAACAGTGTGTTATCCAATAGGTCAAAGGTCGTAAATATAAGGTAGCGAGTACCTTCACGTAGCGTGACCCCAATTAACACTCAGTACTCCACACATAACTAAAGTAAAAATTAAATATCTTACGAACCCATTCGGGGGTGTTTGCCCAAGAGTACACACCCTCCTTACAAAACTTCTCAATAACGGTCGAAACATTGCCTTGTTGTCCCCTACAGTGGAGGTTATGACAACCATTTCAATGAATGGGTCCAACATTTGAAACCACAAATTGTCTCAATTCTTGCTATTAATGACGACACTCACTTGGCAACAATATCATTAAACACGTAAAAACTGACTGAGCTACACGCGACTCTTCCATTATTAAAATACCATCATGGTATGACTATTCACTAGTATAGACGTCACCATAATCGAACATCTTACACTTGGTTTTGGAACACGTCTTGATCTAAGTAAACAACATGTCACTAACTACTCACTCGTTCTTTAATTCACATTAATACATAACGAGGGCCACAACACAGCCATATTACCATATCTGATGGATTCAAAATCAAGCACCACCATTATCACGGTGCAACAAATTAGTACCCCCAATCACCGGGTGATAATATAAAACCGAACTCGTGGATATATCACCAACTCAAGTGATCACACTAGCATAAAATGAAACGCCTATTGAACACTCCATCGTGATGTTCTCACTCGATAACTCATCCCTTGAGATTCTCTACTCACCGTAGGGTTCACAACTGGAAACTCCAGCTCAAGTCCATCCCTTAGCACACCCATATTCACATCCCGCTCTAGGTAGTTTTTAACAAGTATATCAGTGCTACAAAGTAAGATAACCACATCTTATAGAACAACCATTATAATCTAGGGCTTTACGAAGAACACTGAACTCTAATCGTTACCAAATATGGCAAGAAGACTCCCTCAATAATTCTGGACTTCTCCAATGTCAATCCTCGTATGACCTTGCAATACGGACTTCCTCATCCCTAGTGTCCATGGCCAAGACATCACAACATTACTGATACCTTCTCAAGAGCTTGTTCGGGATAACTCGCCGAAACATTCCACTCTGAACATGTGAGTACCCAGCCCACTAGCATATCTTGTGCATGACCGAACACACACCTAATCAGCCTTAAGTTCATACCATTATGGATTTTATCATATCAGAACACGATGGCACCACTGTGCCACCCCAATACGACATCTATCGCTTGTGTGTACAATGTGTAGGTTTACATGCCTACCAAACATCCCTAATACTAACACAATATTTCAAGGATAATCACTTATCCATTCTAGATTCAGACACATGAATCTAACATTGAACATCATCGAATAGATAAATCTAGTTCCTGATTTTCACAAGTATGATAATACTCTTACGTACACCAAAATTGGACCCCTCAAGTCATCCTTTGACGAGGTGGGATATACACCAATTTAGAGTATTCCTATCTCAAATCACAACCCTTTATTTACAAGTTCATTAGTAATAATATACTCTTATTATCACAAGACTTACTTCGTTAATCATTCAATGATTAATACGTCATCGAATGCCTCAAAAGTCTGTCCATCACTGGTGGAGTGCGATAATTTCTTCATAGGAAAATGTCACAACAACAACTGGACCACATAATTTTGAGGTATGTCATATTCTAAAGCTCTATCCTTCCACATTGGAAACAACTTCAGACAACTACACACGTAAGTGGTACCAACAACTCTGTGGTACTACAGGGTGGCTGTAACTTATACCAACTTCTTTACAGCCATAAGAGCGACGATATTCAAAGTTGATAATGCATAACAAATATACGGGTGTTTCCTCCCCCTAAAGCACCAAAATTCAACTCAATCATTGAGTTCAGCATCGATGCTCTCACCTACTGGTGGGCGATTAAACTACGATAGTTGCACGTGAATCGCGCTCTCCTAAAATGCTGGGACACTATGCCCTCCCAGAGTTCACGTCTCATCAAATCGCCATCTCAAAAGATAGTAAGTTAATACGTATCCCCAAAAAAATATTCAAGTGGAGCACTAGTCATAATTACAATAAGTACTCATACACGGACGTCACACGTATTATCCTGTTGTCGATCGGAGATTCACCTCATGCGTGGGACGTCTCACGAATGAAATCCAAACAAGGAACCCTCCCTATACACGAGGCTATCTCTGAATCGCCCTTCAAAATCGTAGCGTGAAGATCTTTCAGGTCATCGAATACAAGACCTAATCATAAGGCTTTACGTATCAAGGAAACAATGCGCGAAAAACGTAATGGGCGCCCTCAGATCCCTAAAGGCTCTAAAACCGTGCTCTGATACCAACTGCGACAACCCTACTTTTTATATCTAATTCGGTTAGCTACGCCCAATTAAATTAAAGCGGAGCGTCAATATGGTGTCATTAGAAACAGAATTTAAATAAATGCAATAAAGTAAACAGGTACACTCTCATACGTGTAACCAAATCATATAATAACAACTATAAATAGTGAAACCAACTCATAACTATTAACTGCAATAATCCATCAGTAATCTCAAATAGAAAATATAAAATTCTAATATAATAGGCCCAACACAAAACGGGAAAGAGTAATACAACAATTCTCTTAAATCCCAAGTATAAACAAAGTCATATTAATCTCTGATACCACCCTCAAGAAAAAGGGAAACAAACGACATAAATTAAAATAAAATAACTCCACCGCTACAAGAATCCTAAGATTGATATGATTTCATCAAGCTCCATAGTCTATTATCCATTGGGACGAGGACCTGTCATATATTATATATATAGGAGAGGAGCAAGAACCAAGACAGACGAACGTCAAAGCAAGAAAACAAGCTATAAGATTATAAGATGTACTTATAATGAAAGCACACTAGTCATTACTCGTCTCCGGTAATTAAGTTGTTCAATTACCCAACCAATGTTCCATGTCTTGACTACCCAACCCAAACTCGAGTAACGTGTAGTCTTATATCGTATCATTATTAATCATTACTAATCTCATTTCAGTATTTAATACCAGAGGAGGTGCCGAAGGTGTTTTTGGCGAGGAGAGCTACAGTAGTGACAATTCTTCTAGCGCAGAAGAGGTTTCTGAAGCCCAAGAACCTTTGAGTTTGTCTAGTAGCTCTAGCGAGGAAATGGTTCCCCCAAGAAAGAACTTGATTCGTGATGATGATGATGATGATGATGATATGCTCCTTGCTCAAAGGTCGAAGAAGCAGAAGTCCAGCAGTGGGACTGTTGCTACTGGTTTTCGGTCTGCTGCTCAGGAGCAAGAGAAGAAGAGCAGATGAGAGAGAGAGAGAGAGAGAGAGAGAGAGAGAGAGAGAGAGAGAAGAAGAAGATTGAGGAGAAGAAGGAGGTCGAGGAGAAGAGGAGGATATATAAGGAGAAGGAAAAGGAGGAAGAGAGGAGAAAAATGGAGGCGAGGAAAAAGGATGGGCAGGCCTTAGTGCCCGTGTTCGCGTTATCAGAGGGGGCCTCGGTTGCCACTTCTCCTTAATTGGCCTCTGCGCTGATCAAGAGAGCGGTCCTTCCTGCTGATCACCAAAGGGTGATGGGGACTGACCAGTAAGCCCTGCAGGCGAGTCAGAGGCTAGCCTTAGTAAGTCTATTTCTCTTTTCTAATGCTCATTAAATTCTGTTTGTTTCCTTCTTCTAATATTTTCTTCTATTTGTAGTTTATCACTAATTTTGTTGTGCTTTATCGCTCTCGCGATGAGCTGATCAATAAGAACGGCGAGCTAGAGAAGCAAAATGCCACTTTGAGAGTAAAGAGTGTCGAGCTCAACTCTAGCTTGAAGGTTGCTGATGTTGCCCATACGTCCTCTGACCTGGCCCTTATTAAAGCCAATCGAGAAAGGGAGGCAGTGGATAAAGAACTGAGCGAGCTGCGGTAGGCCTATGATTTGGTTTGTTCGAAGAAGCTGGCGATCGTGGAGGAGAACAAGGTGCTAAACGAGAAGCTGAACGAGAAGGAGTCTGAGGTAGCCACTGTTAAGGAAGACTCATATAACTCTGGGTGGGCTGCCGCATATGAAGATGCTGAGGTTCAGATAGGCTATATTAGTCGTCTGAACTTCAAGAAAGGCTAGAACAAAGCCCTCTTGGCTGCCGAGGTGGATGTTGCCTCTCCCTTATTCAATAAGCACGATCCAGGCCCAAAGCCAATTATGAATGAAGCCCCTACCCCATCCATCGAAGGTGTTGACCCTGCCCCTCAGCTAGTTCCTACTGATGCCCTTCATGTTAGGGTGACATAAGTTATCCCTGCTGAGGGAGGTGCTCCTACTGCTGCTGACAAGGGGAAGCAGCCAGCTTCTTTTGAGCAACCCGAGGTCGCCAGCTAATTTTTCCTTAGAGTTCCTTTTGTATATTTATTTGTAATCTTCCTTTATGTTTCTCGATGTACTCTGATCCTTTTATGTATTAATGAAATAAGAAGGTTTCTTCCCTCCGTATACTCATTCATTTTATCTTTTATTGCCCTTTTATGCCCTGTAGTTGATTAAGCTAGATGACTATATACCAGCCACTTCTTAATTGGGAAGAATGCTTGGTCCTGATGTGAGTCCCTAAGTTCATCATACCTTCGTGAGAATTTACAAATTGCTGCGATTGAGGAACAAGCATTTTATAGAGCAGACTGAGCTCGTTGTTAAACTGAAAGACATGCTCCGGGAGATGAAGGAGGTTGGAGCCTATATTTAGGAGGAAGTGAATACTCTGAGGGCGAGACTCCTTGATGCGACTGAGGTTAACCAAGTCGGAGAAGTTTTACAACAAGAAAATGAGTCTTTGAGGAGGGAAGTGTTATGCCTTAAGGAGCATGCGCCGAGCACCGCGCCTCACATTTTAAGGGGTTCATCCTCATCACGAGCAGGCACATGACCAAGCGAGGTCCCTTCGGTGCTGCGAGGTTCTACCCCATCGACTGTTCCGCGAGCTGGCACAAACGTAAGAAGCCCAACTAGGGAAATGGATGGGCTCTGTAAAGATGTCCGTCGCGCATACGTGATTGCTGCTGGTCTTCAAAGAGATATTATACGGCTGAGGCATCTATTTAAGAGAGAACCTCAACGAGTATGGGCTGATGGTTACGACCAAGGTTGGGTAAATGCTCCGACGAGGTTGACAGAGTTTGAAGAGATCGCCTTTATCAAGGGATGGTTGAGTTCCCTAAGGGAGCTGCAAGTTCTAAGAAACTCAATGCTCTGGTATCATCACGAGATATTTCCTTCCACTTTAAGGCCTAACCCCTTCAGGAGGGATGAACAATGGATACCCATCGATGCCATCCCTCGGCAGCTATTGGAGTCAGATGCGAACGAGGTAGATGAAGAATTTGCTCCTCACTCGGATGACGGTCGAAGAGCACAAGTAACTGATTATCTTGTTCAGAGGCCTCGGCCTCATTAAGATTTTACTAGTTGTAATTCTGTACACATGTGTAATGAAACAATGTAGTATCGGTGCTTTGGGCGATCTCGCCGATTATACACGAGTTGTCCATTTCTGTTGTGAAATAATATAAAATTTATGTTTTGGGCAAATTCGCCGACTAAATAAGTGTTCCATATTTTTGCATCATTTATTCTTTGCTTAATAATGTTGGGCCTCTCTTGGCCGACTAGATTGGTAAATTTGCATTGTCGAGTAAGTGTCCCCCCAGTCCAGTAAGCTAATGAGATACCATTCTGCCTTAGTTTACCTTTTAGGTCGTGTCGTCACACTCCCTTAGGCCTAAGTGTGGCAATTGGTGAGGACACACCTGGTGTTGGATGTTCTATCCGATCAGGGTTTTGTTGATCAAACATTATTTGGCGACCAATTTGTCTTGATCGAATTGCCTAAGGATCTCTTGTAGGGCTTCGTATATTGCCAGGGGCAATGCTAAGAGGTTGTTCGTGCTTCATAATGAAAACCTGAGGAGGGTGTTTTCCCTGCTATCGTGTACTGAGTAGTGTGCATGTCACTTGGAAAGGGTGTGCAAGTTATAAAGCTCATATATTAGTTAACTAACATTTCATAGAATGCATCTGTCAAACAACTTTCATTAATCGTAAGTGAACGAGTTGCCATTCTCATAAATCTGGTAAAAAAGCAAATGAAAGAAAAACTAGAAATAAAATTTCTTAAGATTTGCCGCATTCCATGCTCGAGGTATCTCTCTGCCCTCCAGTGTTTTTAAGTGATAGGCTCCTTACAGGTCATCTCTTGTTATCTTGAATGGTCCTTCCTAGTTTGGCCCCAACTTTCCATCTGATGGTTTTACTGCGCTGCCAAGGACTTTCCTTAGGACATAGTCACCAACTTGGAATGCCCTTGGGTTGACCTTCTTATTATAGTGTTTTGCGAGCTGTTGCTGATAGTTCGCTAATTTCACTAAGGCAAGTTCTCTGCATTCACCAGCTAGGTCGAGTTCAGCGAGCAATGCTGCATCATTTTGGCCCTAGTCGACAAGGGTGGACCTCATAGTTGGTAGGCCTGCTTTTAATGGGATGATCACTTTCATTCCATATGTTAGTGAAAATGGGGTTTCCCCCATTGCCCGACGTGGGGTAGTGCGGTAAGCCCACAGAATATGTGGCAGCTCGTTTACCCATGTGCCTTTAGCTCACTTTAATCGTCTATTTAACCCATCGATCACTGTTTATTTGCAAGCCTCAGCTTGATCGTTGCTCTGGGGATACGCTACCGAGCTGAAATAGTACCTGATCCCGTGCTCACTGCAGAAGATATGGAAAGGGCCACTTTCGAACTGTGTTCCGTTGTTAGTGATGATGGTTCTGGGGATTCCAAAACGGGTAACTATGTTCTTCTATATGAATCTCATCATATCTGCATCTCGGATGTTTGCCAGTGGCTCTACCTCGATCCACTTTGTGAAGTAATCCGTTGCGACCAATAAATACTTACGTTTATCGGTGGCGGTAGGAAGTGGTCCTACGATGTCCATTCCCCATTGGGCGAAAGGGCCAGGGGCTGGTGAGTGATCTTAGGTCGCTGGTAAGTTAGTGAACCATAGGGGCATGTAGTTGACACTTCTTGCACTTGCGAGCGTACACTGCTGAATCTTTTTGCATATATAGCCATCAGTAGCCTTCCTTCATAACTCGAAAAGCTAGTGATCTTCCTCCAATATGTCTCCCACAGATTCCTTCGTGCAGCTCGTGTAGAATCTTTTCGACATCCCTCAAGTGAACACATTGTAGGTAAGGGCAGGAGAATGATCTCTTATACAGCTTGCCCTCAGGGGACAAGTGAGAGCGAGCAGCTTTGACTCTTATCTGATGAGCGGTCTTCCTATCGCTTAGAAGTGCACCATCCTTTAAATAGTCCCTTAAAGGGTCCATCCAACTGGGTTCTAACTCAATTTGGAGCACATGTTCCACGCCTGTCAGCTCATCGCTCTTGTTGATGCTCGGGTGAGCGAGGAAGTCGATGGGGATCATTCTTTTCAAGTCAGAATTAATTACCGAACTCAGGGCTGCCAAGGCGTCAGCATGGTTGTTCTGTCCTCTGGGAAATTACTGTACACTGACTTCTTCAAAGCTGTCCATTAGCCTTTTGTCCAAGGTGAGATAGGCTTCCATCCTTTCATCTCTTGCATTGTAGTCCCCACTTATCTGATTGGAGACTAATTATGAGTCGCCGAATACCTGTAACTGCCTTGCTCCCAAAGTGTGTGCTTTCTGGAGGCCGGCTATCAAAGCTTCATATTCCATCTCAATATTGGAGGCTTCAAATCCAAGCCTGATTCCCTGTTCGAGGGTTGTATCTTCTGGAGTAATAAGCACAATGCCCACTCCTGCCCCCTTTGAATTGGAGGCTCCATCAATAAATAACTTCCAGACTCCCTCTGTTGCGTGGTTCTCTCCTTGCTTCATGGGTTGAAATTGGTCTAGAGGATCCTCGCCTGTGAATTCAGCTATGAAATCAGCAAGAATTTATCCCTTGATTGCATTCCTTGGTTGAAATTAGATATCAAATCGTCCGAGCTCGACTGACCATTTAGTTAGTTTGCCTGACAGATCCGCTTTCCTCAGGATTGCTTTAAGGGGGTGCGATGTAAGAACAATAATGATGTGCGCTTCAAAATAGTGCCTTAACTTCCTTGAAGCTACTACAAGTGCAAAGGCGAGCTTCTCTAGTGGTAGGAACCGTTGTTTAGCCTCTAATAGAGTCTTGCTCGCGTAGTAAACGGGGTGCTGAATTCCTGCTTTCTCGCACACCAGTGCAGAACTCACGGCGTGGTTGGAAACGGCGAGGTATAAGTACAAGGAATCTCCTTCTTTAAGTATGACGAGCAGGGGTGGCGAGCTAAGATAGTCCTTGAGCTCATTTAATGCTTACGAGCAATCTCGATTCCATTATACTGTCTTGTTTCCCTTCAAGAGCTGGAAGAAGGGTTTGCATTTTTCGGAGGACTTCGAAATGAAACGGTTCAAGGCAGCGAGCATGTCGGTGAGCTTTTATACGTCTCGTATTATGCGAGGGGGTTGTACTCTGCTGATTGCGTTGATCTGGTCCGGGTTAGCCTCGATGCCCCTCTTACTGACCAAGTATCCGAGAAATTTTCCTGACTGGACATCGAAATAACACTTGCTCGCATTGAGCTTCATTTAGTATTTCCTGAGGATCTCAAAGGTTCTCGATAGGTCTGAGAGGTGGTCTTATTTGCTCCTGCTCTTGACGAGCATATCGTCGATGTAGACTTACCTGGTGTCTCCCATTTGGTCCTTGAACATCTTGGTGACCAGCCGCTGGTAGGTTCCCCCTGCGTTTTTGAGCCCGAAGGGCATGACTTTGTAACAGTATAATCCGACGGTGGTGATGAATGTTGTCTTGTCCTGGTCCAGTGCATACATAGGGATCTAATGATATCCCGAATATGCATCTAGAAAACTCATTCTTTCATGAGCTGTTGTGGCGTCCACTAATTGGTCAATTTTTGGGAGGGGAAACTGTCCTTAGGGCAAGCCCTGTTAAGGTCAGTGAAGTCGATGCAAACTCTCCATCTCCCGTTATTCTTTGGAACTACTACTGGGTTGGATAACCATTTAGGGAATTGAACTTCCCGTATGGATCCTGCATCCAACAATTTCTCGACTTCCTTTTCCACGACTTTTGCCTTCTCGGGCACAGCTCGTCGTGCCTTCTGAGTGAAAGGTTTAAAAGTGGGGTCGACGTGCAACCGATGACAAACCACTCTGGGATCAATCCCAGGCAGCTCGTATGGTTCCCATGCGAAAACGTCTACATTGCCTCTCAATAAAATTGTCAATTCCTTTTTTTCTTGATCTGTGAGTGAAGCTCCAATCAAGAATACCCTGTCCTTCTTGCTACCACCAGCTGTAACTTCCTCCAGGTTTTCCATGACCCGTTCAGAGGGGAGGAGCCTGGTCTCCTCCACTCTAGGTCTCCCGTACCTTAACTGCTATTTTGAAGGTATCAGACATTCTTATTCCTCGACCTTCTCATTGAGCTTCTCGGCCTTCTTCTGTGGTCTAGGGTGGATGGTCGCTATGAAGCACCTTCTTGCCATCGCTTGATTGCCATGGATCTCCATTACTCCTCGCTTGATTATATACTTGAGTTTCTGATGGTAGGTCGAGGGGACTGTCTTCATCGCATGTAGCCACCCACTACCGAGGATAGCTTGGTATGGTGAGTCAACGTTGACTACTAGAAACTCAATCATCTTGGAGATACTCCCTGCCCTTACCGGTAGCACAATCTTTCCCAGTGGGATAGTCACTTTTCCAGCGAAGCCAACAAGAGGGACAGTGGCCTCATTCAGGTTGGCGACGCTCAACATCAATTTTCTGAACAGATCGAGATACATTACCTCGGATGAGCTTCCTTGGTCGACGAGCAACTTGTCGACGTCATAGTTGGCAATCCTGAGCGTAATAATCAAGGTGTCATGGTGTGGGGTTCTTACTCCCACCAGATCTTCACTGTGAACACGATATGTTTGATATAGTCAACGTCATCTGCTCGCCGATGTTTTCCTGATTGGGTCTTTGCTGGATCGATCTGGAAAGCTTGCATTACTACTGTCAGCTTTTTTACCTCCATCCGAGCTGTATTCCCCTGAATTTGCTTCACATCAGATGCCCCGTGAATTACTGCGAATTCATGGCCATCATCGTCTTCGAGCACGTTGTCAGGCCTTGCTTCTCCATTGGCAGCGACTTTCTCTGCCTTCTTCTCCATAAACTCATTCAGGTGCCCAGACTGGGCCAGTTCTTCGAGGTGGGACTTAAGAGCTTTGTAATGCTGAGTCTTATATCCTCCTTCTTTATGAAAGGCGCATCTCAGCGTGTTGTTTCTCTTTGAGGGATTTCCTCCCATCTTTTTAGGCCACTTAATAAATGGCTCGTCCTTGATCTTTGCCAGGATCTTATAAATTGGTTCTCTGAAAACAGTGTTGACTACTTGAAATGCTTTTGACACATTATTCTCGCCTCCGTTCTTGGAGCCATTCTTTCCCTAATTCTTTCCTCCTTTCTTCGGGTTCTCAGCTTTGTCGTTGCCTTTGGTAGCGAGCTTAGTTCGATCGTTCTCCCCTGTGATGAGGAAGGTCACATCCTCCACCTTGGCGTATTTCTCGATGCGAGCCATCAGGTCATCGATGGTCATGGCCTCTTTCTTTATCAGGGACTGGTACAGAAGGGAAGAGTTGGGTAGCCCAATTTTGAAGGAGGCCACTGCTACCTGCTCTGAGCAGTCTTCAACCTCGTTGAATAACTCCCAGTACCTCTTCGCGTAGTCTCGGAGGGTCTCTTGAGGCGTCTTTTTCATTGTTAGCAAAGCATCCATCCTTTTGGGATGGGAGTTACTAGTAATAAAATGGGCCATATAGAGCTCGGCCAGGGACTCAAAGCTCCGGATAGACCTGTGAGGGAGCCTTTTGAACCATTTCTGCACCATGTCATGCAGGCTTGAGGCAAAAATTCGGCACATTAGTGTATCCCGGTGGTTCCAAAGGGTCATGGCTTGCCTGTATTGCCTAACGTGATTGATGGGATCAGTTTTTCCATCGTAAATCTTGAATCTTGGGATAGCGAATTTCTTGGGGGCTTCCTCTTCTTCTATTTCCCTCGAGAAAGTGGATTTCATCTGGGTCTTGAGGGCTCGTCTAGCAAGCTCCCTGGTTGATCTTGCGCCGCGATGTGCTGGGTGTTGGTCCATCTCCCTTCGGACCAAGTTTCTTATGTTCTCATTGCTGCGAGCTGGGAACCTATAACGGCGAGCCAGTTGCTCATGCTCGAGGGAATCATTGCTTGACTCATGTCTCTCACTTTTCTAGGGTCTACGCCTAGGGCTCCTTCCTCGGCTGCGAGAATTGCTCGCCTGAGGGCTCGGAGTGCGGTATGGATGTCGCCTAGTCCTGGGATGGAGCTCTTTCTCCGTACTCTCTAATTTCCTTTTGAGGCGAGCATTCTCAGCCTCCTGCTTGCGAGAGGACTCCCTTTGCTCTTGGAGCCTTGCCTTATAGGCATCAATCAGTCTGGAGATTTGTGTGGACCTCGCTGGTCCCTAGCTTTCCTCTGAGGCTGGCCTCTCTGGGCGAGTCCTCTGATCTGAACGCCGAACTTCAGATCTGATCCTGCGAGGAGCAGATTGTTCTTGGATATCTCCTGCTTGAGGAGCGTTACTGTTGTGACCAGACATTTTGAACTTCTTCGTTGGTGTGGGCTTTCTCAGGGAAGACAAACGTTTCCCACAGACGGCGCTAATTGTGGTGACAATAATATTCAACACAAATAAATGAGAGAAGCGCAACCACCAAGGAAAATAAAGAAGGTAAAATGCCAATCACACAACACAGTATGTACGTGGTTCAGCAAGAATGCCTACGTCCACGGTGGTGCAGTCAGTATTATTTCTATATACTCCGGAGAGCGTTTATAGAGAATATACTGTGTGTGTCTCTTGCCCCAGGCTTAGGGTTTATTATATACATGTCTGTCTTCGAGGAGTGGGGGTATTGGACTCCCCCACATTTACCATCTTCTCCTGGAACATCTCTTATACGAGAACATGGGAGGATACTAAGTCGTAATCCTATTTAGTTAAGGCAAGGGGTCCGAATTTTGGGCCGTTTTTACTAGGCTACTCGTCCGGGCCCATAATGCTAAATTCGGGTACCCACAATTACCATAATTAATTCAATTAAAATTACGATACACAAGTAATTTAAAATTTCCCGAATTAATTAAATATTAAATGCATAAAATTACGGGGTGTTACATACTCCCACCCTTACAAAGGAATTTTTTCCCCGAAATTAGGTCGTACCTGTGGTGAATAGCTCTGGATATTGTTTATGCATATCCTCCTCCCACTTCCAGGTAGACTCGCCAATGTTGTGATGACCCCACTGCACTCTAACTAATGGAACATCCTTGGATCGTAACTTGCTCTCACTACGGTCCAGAATAGCCACCGATCTCTCTTCATACGAGATGTCTGGCTGCAAATCAATTTTCTCGAGTGGAATGTGCCAGAAGGCCCTATCTCTCCTTTGATATTTCTTCAGCGATGCCACATGGAACATGTCGTGTATCCGCTGAAGATGCTCTAGAAATCCCAGTCTATATGCTACCGGTCCCACCCTCTCAATAATAGGGAAGGGTCCCACGTACCTCGGTGCTAATTTACCATTCTTACCGAACCTCATCACCCCTTTCATAGGGGACACCCGGACTAATACCTGATCCCCAACCTCTAACTCCACATGTCTCCGCGAAGCATCAGCATAACTCTTCTGCCTATCCTGAGCTATCTGAATCTATCCTCGAATCAGCTCTATCTTGGCAGACATCTCCTGGACAATCTCTGGCCCCAATAACTTATTGTCCCCCACCTCTAACTAACAGGCAGGTGAACGATAAGGTCTTCCGTACAGTGCCTCGAACGGTGCCATACCAATCGTGAATTGGTAAGAGTTGTTATACGCGAACTCTACCAAAGGAAGATATTTCTCCCATCCTCCATCAAAGTCTAAAATGCGCATCTTGAGCATGTCTTCCAGTATCTGGCTGACTCTCTCAGTCTGCCCGTCGGTCTGTGGGTGATAGGTTGTACTCAAACGTAACTCTATGCCCGTGGCCTCCTGAAAGCTCTGCTAAAAATGGGCCACAAAAATCTTATCTCTGTCAGACACAATATTTATCGGTACCCCGTGCAGCTTAACAATCTCCGCTATGAATAGCTGCGCGTAGCGCATTATCTCAAAGTTTGTGCGAACCGGCGGGAAGTGGGCCACCTTGGTCAATCGATCCACAATGACCCATATGGAGTCGCGGCCCCTCTGCGATGTAGGTAACCCTATAATAAAGTCCATGGAGATGCTCTCCCATTTCCACACAGGAATATCTAGTGGTTGTAACATCCCTAGAGGTCTCTGATGGTAAACTTTCACAAGCTGACACGTGGCACATTTCGAGGCAAACTCTGCTATGTCCCGTTTCATTCCTGCCCACTAATACTTCATCCTCATATCCTGGTACATTTTATCCCCACTGGGATGTACTGCAAATTTCGAACCATGGGACTCTGTCATTACAACGTGCCTCAACTCCTCATCCTCAGGCACAATTAATCTCCCGTTTAAGCGTAGGCCTCCCTCCGAGCTGATCGAGTAACCTGCTCCCTCTGCTAACAATTGTCGTACCTTATCCCGTCAGATATGGTCCTCCACTTGAGCCCTCACAACTCACATAATTATCTCAGGTGTGATGGATAATGCTGATATGCAGGGCCTTCCCTCATCATCCTCATATCGAAGCTCCCTCCACTTCGCTTTCCAGACTTCTGATATTTCCCCAGTCGATCTCCGGCTCAATGCGTCTGCCACCATATTAGCCTTACCAGGATGATACTCAATATCAAACTGGTAGTCTTTCACGAATTCTAGCCACCGCCACCGCCACCACCTCTGTCTCATATTCAGATCCTTCTGTGTGAAGAGATACTGAAGTGACTTGTGATCCGTGAATAAGGTGAACTGCTCCCCCAGCAGATAATGTCTCCATATCCTCAAAGCAAAAATGACCACTGCTAGCTCTAGGTCGTGAGTGGGGTAATTCCACTCGTGGGGCTTTAGCTTTCTAGACGCATAAGCTATAGCCCTTTCCTCCTGTTGAAGCACAACCCCGAGTCCCTGTAAGGATGCATCGGTAAACCCGATACTCCAATCCTCCCCTCGGCAAGGCAAGTACTGGTGTAGATGTCAACTTGTCCTTAAGCTCGTCAAAATCTAGTTAATAATGATCACTCCAAATAAAAGGCACCCCTTTCCGAGTCAAATTCGTCAAAGGGACTGTAATCTTTGATAATCCCTTAATGAACTACTTATAACAGCCTGCCAATCCCAAAAAACTGTGCACCTCGGTCGGTGTTGTGGGTTATCCCCACTCCCTCACCGCCGACACCTTACTTAGATCCACCGCGATACCCCGGCTTGACACCACATGACTAATAAATTGTACCTCCCGTAACCAAAATCCACACTTTTCGAATTTGGCATAAAGCTGGTGATCCCGCAGCGTCTATGGAACCATACGCAGATGCTCTGCGTGCTCCCCCTCAGTGCGCGAGTAGATCAGGATGTCATCAATGAACACGATGACAAACTGGTCGAGGTACTCTCTGAAAACTCTGGTAATGAGATCCATGAACACTGCTAGCGCATTGGTGAGTCCGAATGGCATCACCCTAATCTCGTAAGATCCATACTGCGATAGGAAAGTGGTCTTAGGAACATCCTCTTCTCGGATATGTAACTGATGATACCCTGACCTCAAATCGATCTTGGAGAAGTAAGATGCCCCTCTTAATTGGTCAAATAAATCATCAATCTTAGGCAACGGATACTTATTCTGTATCATCACCTTGTTCAGCGCCCTGTAGTCGACACACAATCGAAGCGAGCCATCCCGCTTCTTTACAAACAACACTAGTGTACCCCATGGCGATGTACTCCACCGAATGAAACCCTGACCCAAGAGCTGCTGAATCTTCTCTCTTAGTTCACGCATCTCTGAAGGGGCCATGCGGTAAGGTGCTCGAGCAATCGGCCTCGTCCCTGGTGCTAAGTCGATTATAAACTCGATTTCCCTGCTGGGTGGCAACCCTAGTATTTCCTGGAACACATCCTCGACGTTCCTCACTACCGGAATTGAATCCAATGGAACTACCACCTCATGTGAGGTCTCCTCCTCGATATAATACAAGTGTGTGCGCGACCCTCCCTCAGGTAGAGACATCTCTATTAGGAACATCTCTTGTCCCGGAATGGAGAACACGATTGTCCTCTCGTAATAATCTACAGTCGCCTGATATCCTACCAACCAATCCATACCTAGGATGATATCGTACCCCTCCATATCTAACACTAAGAGGTCCGCCGCTAAACTAAGCCTTCCAATCAAAATGTCTACCTCCCAACAAATCGAGTGAATCAATGCCCCGCAGCCTACTGACGACTCTATATACATATGAAGACTACTTGTGGTCTCTAGTAACCTGACCCGTTTAGCAAATTTAGATTTAATGAATGAATGAGATGCTCCTGTATCAAAAAGTATCCTACCCTCATGACCATGGATGAGAAACATACCCTCAACCGCTGGCGGCGCCTACTATGCTGGAGGATTGAGAACATCTCGGATGTTATACACACGCCCGTAGTGCATTTGCCCCTGCTATTGTGGGGCTAATAGAGCCGGTGCTACTGGCGGCATCTATCCCTGCTGTCCCTGTTGGGCACCCTGTTGTTGGCCTCTGCCCCTTTGCGAGCACTCCTTCTTGAAGTGTCCTGTCTGGTCGTAAATAAAACAACGTCTCTGACCGTCCCCCTGTCATTGGCCCTGACATGGCTGGCCCTGCTGGCCTCCCCCATTGTTCCCTTGGCCCTGACGACCCTGAGGAACCTACTGCTGCTGATTTGGGCCCGGCTGACCCTGCCTAAATCCCTGTCCTCCCGATCGGAACCCACCAGGCCTAAATTTCTTAGCCTGATTCGCTTACTGACTGCTAGTCTGCTGCTGAGTACCACTTGTGTCACCACCACAAACTGCCTTGCCCTACTGGCTTGGCTCCCCTACCCCTTGCTCCCCTTCGCATGGAAGCAATGATCCTGGCAATGTACAAGAGCGACATTAATGACATCTATATATGTCACCAATGCCGAATTACCAATCAAGTGATGCCTGATCCTCCAGGCCAAGCCATCCATGAATTTCGACTTCTTTTGCTCCTCATCGATCACCTCATTTGGCACAAAGTTTGCCAAACGGGTGAACTCCTCCTCATAATCCTCCACTGAACGGTCACCCTGAACTAACTCGATGAACTTCTTCCTCATTTCTGCCTCTACCGCTGGTGGAAAGTATTTGCGGTCGAACTGCACCCAAAACTCGGATATCATCATCAAAGCCCTCTCCTCAGTGGTGGTAACTGACTCCCACCACTGTAAGGCTGCCCCCGATGGACGGAAGGTAGCAAGCATAAGTTTCTGCACATCGGTACACCCTAGCATATGCAGATGGTGCTAAATATTATTCTTCTAGTCACAAGCCTCTAATACATCAGTACTACCCCGAAACTCGGGTGGGTGACCCTTCTGAAAGGTCTCCCTAACTCGCTGCTAAGACGGTGGCCCCACTGGAGCCTAAACTACTGGTGCCACTGGAGGTGGTGCCTGGGGCTGAGGAAAATGGGTTGCCATAGCCCTCATTGCTGCCTCAACTGCCTGGGACACTATCACGACCACCTGAGTAGTGGAGATCAACTCGGGTGGGGGTGGGGGTGGGGGTGGCGGTACCTGTGGCTCCCGATGAGCCTCCCTTACCTCATTCCTAGCCTCATCCCTCTCCGCTCTCTGTCTCTTCGGTGGCATCTGAAAATAGATCGAATTGTATAAGTACACAATTTATACAAAAATCTAATAGCAGAAATACGATATCTCAAAAGCGAAAAATGAATCAACAGTCCTAATAATAGGGTTGTATAACAACTGAACGCTACGCTGAAACGTAGTAAGTCGCACAGATCCTAAGGACACTAGAACTTGATGCTCTGATACCATCTGTGACACCCCGCCTAATTAACCCTGGGTCATCAGTCCTAAATTAAATTAGAACAGGTTTCTCAGTTGGTTCATTCTTAGCATCACTGTCGCCTTTTTAATTACTAATCACCTAAGTGAGAAAACTAGACTAGTGTCAAAAAAAATTTCCTTAATTTAATGAAATACTCATGCGGAAATAAAATAATTTAAAAATCACAATTAACTTAAATCAACCATTCACAATTTGAATAAACTGACCGAATAAACCATCGGTTCAAATCCAACAAAAGTAAAGACAGATGAAGATAAATCTCAACGATTCTGACATAAACTAAATAATGTTGTGAGCGACATGCTCGAGTAACTGATAGGAATTTCTACGCTAGAAATGAAAAGAATGAGGCGCCTATCAAACTCCCGCAACATCCACATATACTGCAGCAACGGATCCCTGAAATAAATCAAGTCTGGCGTCCCTGTGGCTGGACACCTAAAAGGTTTTTAAAAATATTTATAGCGAGGGTTAGAACCCAAAACATTTGGAAAACATTTAGCAAATGATTAACTTGCAGTAATAAATATGTATACATGCTATTCATATTTTAGTTAGTGTCGCACTCCCTTGAGAACATACTCACCCCTCCTCTAATGTGCACTACTAACGCCTTAATTAATTTCCTCAGTTATTTACCCCATAACTAGATAATCGAAAAACCCCTTGCAACCACCCTACTCTAATCGAGTATGCCATAGTTATGATTTCTAAATTATTATCAACATTAGCTTAATTAATCATTTCCTTTTTTAAACTCATATAACTTTCACACCCATCATATATATAATACAATTCACGGCCTGTATTAATTAACCCGTATATAATTATTTATCTCATTATATACGTATAGTCATATTACAACATTCACACATGATAATAATATCTGGGGATATACTCGTCCTACTCCTCAAGCTAGGGGATTCACCATCTACGCGCAACCTCCCACAATAACACTAGAGTATATATGATAATAATATCTATCCACTGATATTAATGCACACACTATATATATATATATATATATATATATATATATATATATATAAAATACCCCGATTTTACCGTATACTAAGTCCGTAACACAAGCTTATACAATTTATCATGATTTTATGGTCCAACCCTGATTATTAATTAACTATCACATTAATTAATTGAATTACTTTTGGTATCGCCCAACCAATATATTCGGACTCGCCCACTCGGTCCATATTTAATTATTTTGGAATATTTTTCTCCAAAATTTAACCATAGTGTGCCACACATAAATTCCCTCCAATCCCAATTACTTTCCCTCATAATTGATTAGAATATAAGTCCTATATTTATTTCTCATTAAATAAGGTATGGTTAAAGAATTTTAATTAAATTTCACTTCTATACTAAAATTGGTCGAACTGCCAAAAATCCCCGACCATCGATCGATCGATCCCAGCCATCGATCGATCGATCAAACGGGTCTTCGTCCTCTCCGAAGGCCTGTTTCAGCCATGGACGAAAAGCTTAAATGTCCAACTCCTTCTACCGTCTAACCCAAGTCCTCTCATCAATATAACACATCAAGAACATCATAAGTAACCCCCATAAAGTCCTCAAACCCCGTTTAATTTCCGTTCTCTACTGTTTCTTTAAATTGGGAAAAAATCTGAGTTATTCGTTAATCAGTCTCAACACCAAATTACCAACTTAATTTTATTCATAATTCATCTGGGTTTATCACAACTAAGGTAGATATCTATTCAGAATCATGTAACACCATAAATTCCTACACCAATTCTCATCTTGTGTTCAAATTATAAAAACCCCATTTTTGTACCCGTTCATTCCCAAAACGAATTTTAGGTATTCACATCACATAAATATGAATTGAAAACACAAATAAATTCTACAACAAGTTAACCACTTGACTTATGATTTTGTAGGGTCTGATCCGTAGTTGTTATTCTCAAGGTTGATGATGAAATCCCCCCCTTTGGCTCTTTTCTTTATCCCCCAAATTGGTTCCCAGTGCCTTTAACTGCTCCTTAGGGTTTTCTCTCCCATTATGTGTTTTTCAATCTCTAATTAGCCGTTTCTCTTTTCCTTTTAATTAAGTAATTAGGCTTAATCCCGTTTTTATCCTAATAGGCCAAGTCCAAGTGACCCAACTACCCCCGTGTGGGCCCGACTATGCCTAAAAACAACCTGTGACCCGTTTACTACCCTCGGGTACACTTTTTTTACTATCTCGGCCCATTCGAACTCAACCGTACACTCAGAATAGGCATCCGAATTAATTTATAAAATCCTTATCTCACAGCCAATTTAGTCTATATCGACTCCCGACTGAGATAAATGAATGCCCCGTAATGACGTAAATAAATTATTACTATTCACTTAGTAATTATATTTCCCTAAATATTAACCATTCATTCTCCGATTAATATTAAGATAAATATGACCATAGTTAATTCGATTAAAATTACGACACACAAGTAATTTAAAATTTTTCGAATTAATTAAATATTAAATGCATAAAATTACGGGGTGTTACATCCACTTGGACATCTTTTTGATTCACTTCAACTAAAATACTTGATCTTAGCTATCTTATTTTCAGGAAATCAGTACCTCATTCATATCAGAATATTGTTAGGGTATTGGTCTGTATTTAGTTTGAGTAATGTAATTTTCTTTTTCTAGGATACGGGGTAGATATAATTTTGTATAAGAATAGGATTTTCTTATTTTTTGTATCCCTACAAGTCCTCGATGACTTAAAGGAGATTTTGTCTCATATTTTTAAAGGGGGAGATTGAAGCACCCTATATTTTTTACTCACTTAAGTCTATACTATATATGCGCTTATCTAGTTTGGAAATAGTGACAAAATTAGAGTCATATCCCTTGTTTCCAAAGAACCTCAGACACTACATCAAATTATCCTCTGATGGTCCTAAAGTTAGTATACCAACATTGCACCCAGGCTTGCATATTTTATGTTGCATTTATATCATTTTAGGTGTGTGAGTGTTAATTCCCATCAAAATAATTTTCTAATATTTTTTGAGATTTTTTAAACAGTTTTTAGGAATTTTTTAACTTTTCTAAAATATTTAAAATTTAGGTTTTAAAATGTTTTGGGCTGATTTGTAATATCTTTTAATTCCTAAAAACTTGGTTGGGTAGAAACCAAAACCGACAAGAAAATGGGGGGGTAGAAAGTGGGATTTTTAAGAATCCAAAAACATGCGTCTTTTGTGTAATCTAAGCCCTACATGGTTCTGCCTTATACCGGTTAAGATTGTGTTTCTTCTTACTCACATATCTGAGAGATGTTATCAACCGTTGGATCTAACTCATCGATGGTCTGCATGTTGCCTAACTCAATCCAAGTCTTAACAATTGGGCCAATAGAATGCGTTTAAATGCGATGCGTTTACATCCATAAGATTTGCATTAGATTTGTAAGGTTTAATCCTGGTCGTTGATTTGGTTAATTGTTCCAGATCCTTCCATCGACTTGTATAAAATAGAGGCCCTTGGGTATACGATTACAATCTTTTGGTGAGTGTGAGTTTGAGAGAGAAGAGAGAGAGAGAGAGAGAGAGAGAGAGAGAGAGAGAGAGAGAGAGAGAGAGAGAGAGAGAGAGAGATTGCAAATCGTAGCCAACTCTTGAAAAAATTTATCATAAAATTTCTTGTGAGTTTGAGAGTGATTCCTGTTCGAAGATCATTTCCTTTCTGGTTTTAAATCTCTTTTCCAACCAGTCACTGAGTTCGATCACGTTACTTTTTCATAGAAAGTGTATATCTGATTCTTTTGTGATATAAATCATTTAGATCTGCTTAGTTTGATTTCTTTATTTGGAAATCATTATTTGTTGGTGTTTTTGTACTTAAGTATTTATATTAAACGTTTTGCCAATAAATACCTTTTTTGTTTCAAGTTTTGATAAAAAGAGGCTTCAAAACATTTTCAGATCTTGAGACGTTTACACTTTTCAGTTCATATTTCACATTTTGTGAAATAGATTTGCAAATAAATAAGAGAAAGTGTATAGGATCTTGGCTCTTTTTTAATAGCAAGATTGTCACTCGATCTATCACAAAAAAGGAAGTCTAATTTTTAATAAATTGTGGTTCAAAATCTTGCATAACATTTTTAGTAGAAATCTGTAATTTGTAGGACTATTGGTCTGTATAAGTGCGTGTGTGTTCATGCATGTGTTAGGCACAACACCACAATACATGTTTCACACTACAACACTAAAACAATGTTGGTCGAGAGATTTCTAACCTTAGAGTCGACGTAAAGCTAAAAAGAGGAGGAGGTGCAAAACTGTAGAACAACTAGGATAACTTTAGACCTTCAGAGAAGTCAGATTTACCTAATGGTTCCGGTATAAATTCTTGACTTAATATAGGTCTAGTTGTATGCTTAGTTTGTTAATAGTTTATAACCTTATAACTCGTTTTTAGTGGATTTTATTTTTGAGGTGTAGACACCTTCGTGGATGTTTCCCCAATTGGGGGGGTTTTACCTTAAAATCCCTGTGTACTTGCATGTTTAATCTTCCTCTCATCCCCTTCTGATTGTGTGCTGATTTAGACTCTTTTAGTTTTGTTTTTCAAAACTTGGTACCTGTAACTGAAATATCTCGTTCATAACTATTTTCATACACATCTTGTGTTAGTAATTTGTTTTGTAAAAATGAGTTTCTCAAATAAACTGTTCGGAGCCATTTAAACTGTTGTAATCTTTTATTAAACAACTTAAGTGGCATTATTTTTTTCAGTAGTATAATGATGAATAAACCATTGAAATAATGTAAGGAATAGTTGGGAGCCCTTCGGATAGTGAATGATATTTATAAATACAGATGAAACATTATGTGAGAATTATTAGCACGTCGAGTATTCGAGAGACATAAATACAACGTACGGGATATATTATAAGCTGTGTGTGTGTGTGTGTGTGTGTGTATAGATTGTGTGAATACCTATTATGTGATTTATAATGTGTGTGAACATACCTACGCTGCCTGCTATTACGGGAGGTTCCGCTTAGAGGGCGATCCAACCTTGACGATTCCACCGAGGTCTGGATGTGTGCCCCAAAACATTGAATTTGGGGCGACTCACTATGTGCAGTGTATTAGTGGGACCAACGTATCATTGGGGCACGTTAGGCATGTGCGTATCCCAAAAGCTTAAACTATGTTCGCCTCCATTGTGTGTTGTTTGATTTATTGTTCGAGGAGACATTCCGAACCGATAGTCCCTGATTTAGTATGAGAGGTACATGGACTTGATAGCAGAGTATGCCTGCATCGCGACAGTCACTCCGGGAGATGTTGTAGTTGTATATAACAGTCACTCCGGGAGATGTTGTAGTTGTATATATATATTATAGTGTGGAAATTCTACTTGTGTGTAATGGTTAAAAAGATATATAGTGTATATCTAAAAATTATTAAAGTATAAGAAAACTTAAATAAATGATGTAATAATAACAATTCGGTTAAAATGAATTATTGGCTTAATGGTAGCATATCGTATGGGCGGTACGGAGGAGTTCAACCTAGTGTAGTTAGTTAGATACTTAGGCATAGTTAAGCGATATAGTATGGTTAGGTGGGTAAAATAGGTGACGTTAGGTGTGCACTATAGATGGGAGATGAGAACTCAAGGGACTGTACGCTGGACTAACGTATGTATCTAATAACTGCTTTTATAACTGCAATCTAAATACTTGCTGAATATTTTTCAAGTAGTTTTGGACTCTGATCCGTGCCAAAATGTTTTCAAACCATTTTAAATGTCCAGCCACAGGGACGCCAAGCTTGATGACTAATTCCAGGGATGCGTAGTTGCAATACTTGTGGAGGCTTGCAGGATTGATGTAGGCGCTTCAGTTATTCATTTCTAGATTATGATTTACATCTCAGTATTTTATTTGGGCATGTTTTCCCTTCCGCTGATGCAATATTTTTAGTTTTTTTATCAGGCTATGTTTTGAATTCAGTTTTATTTTCTTTAGATTCATTATTGGATCTTTGTTTTGGGAACCGATGGTTTATTCAGTACTATTTATATATCTTTTTATCGTGTGGTTGATTTAGACAATTTTAATTGTGTAGATGGTTTGGTTATTGTATTTATATTTCGCATGTTGTTATATTAATGAAAGATAAAATTTGTGAGCGACTTAATTTGACATAGGTGATTAGTAATTTAAAAAGTTTTCGACAGTGATGCTAATAATGAACCAATTGAGATTCTTGATTATTTTGATAAAGGACTGATTACCCGTGATTAAAAAAGCGGGGTGTCACAGTATAAAATTTGTTACAAAACATCTTTTTAAAAAACCAAAATCGTTAAATAACAAGATATGCAAAACAGTTTTTTTAAAATTAAGTTTTATGTTTAAAAAGGTGAAATAAGTATATTTATATTTTAATAGTAAAAATATTATTTTTTTAATAATTAATTTTATTTTTAATGTAAATTAAATTGTCTATTTTATTCATTTTATTATGAATAAGATCAATTTTAAATTTTGACATAAAAATGAATAATATTTAATGATTAATACACGAATTTTATTCAAAATACGATTAAAATGTGCGACATAAAAATTAGAAAAATTCTATTTATATTAAATTAAATATATATAAAATCACATATCGTATTTGTAGTCCGGGGCTCTGATCGCGTGCCTGTTGGAAAATGAGTCGGCGACTCATAGGTAGTGGCTTGGTTAAGGGAACCCACCGGAGCCGTAGCGAAAGCGAGTCTTAATAGGACAATTGTCACTGCTTATGGATCCGAACCTGGGGATCTATCCATGCTCAGGATGAAGCTTGGGTGAAAATAAGTGGAGGTCCGAATCGAATAATGTTAAAGAATGAGGTCATGAGTTATGGTTAGGGATGAAATGCCACTACAAGTATCATATGTACAAAACTAGCATGAAGCCCACGCGATGCGAGGCCGAATATATATATAACTATGAAAATTGTACAAATTAATTGTTAGCAAACCAATTCAGAATCACCAATTGAAATAACATAACTATTTAGCACATCTAATTTTGTTTCTTTAGATTAAATTTAAAGAACCAATAAGTAAAAAAAAATGATAACATAATGTGATAAAGAACTGTCCTTCATCAGCCGAGGTGGTCATCAGGTTTCGATTTTGTTTCCAATATCAATACTATGAATTTTATCCGGTGCCAGGGTAATGTTTTATACTCGTCACAAATTTTGTCATCATTCTTATCCTTGATAAAAAAATAGTTCATCTCACTAAAATCATTGTTAACATAATTTGAGAGAAAAAAAGAACAAATAATAAGATACTCACCAGGGGTGTTTTGCGGTCACACATATACACCTCCATGAAAGCTTAGGAAATCAATTAAAAAATGGAATCCACCTACCTCTATAATTGTTATAATTTAAAATTCAACAAAAAAAACAACCACCATATCTCTTAAAACTCAATTCCCTCAAACCCATATATATATATATATATATATATATATACAGAAAGGATCTCATGCATACCCAGTTTGCATACCCTCCGTGCGGACCATTTTTTTATAATAGTAAAAAAAATAATTTTGGGTTGATTTTTTTTTATAGTTTCTAAACATTTCAATAGGACCATAAAAAAAAATTCAACTCAAAATGAATTTTTTTGCTATTTTAAAAAAATCGGTCAAACTTTGTCAGTTTTTAAGTTGTTTTTAAGTTGTTAAAAACTGACAAAGTTTGACCGATTTTTTTAAAATAGCAAAAAAATTCATTTTGAGTTGAATTTTTTTTTATGGTCCTATTGAAATGTTTAGAAACTATAAAAAAAAAATTACATCAAAAATACCTTTTTTACTATTTTATCAAAATTGGTCCGCGCCAGCGGTATGCAAACTGGGGTATGCGTGAGAACCGCTCTATATATATATATATTAGCTATGCACTGAATTCCAATTAACGTAACAAATCATTTACCATATATATGCGTGTCTATGAGTGTATATGCAATGAGAGAGAGGAGAGGTCATGTAAAGTGAACGGTGCCATTAGGTAAACCTTCAAGTGCTATGCATTTAAGGTACATCTCCTTGTTATGCTTATTTTCTACCAAAACAACACCAATTTTTCCAAATCATTCCTGTATTACAATAGCTTAGCTTTTTGTGTTACGTGGCCAGTGAGATTTTGTGAAAATATGTTATGTTTACCAAATCTAAAATCAAGAGGGAATAGGTTCTTAAAAAATTAAAAATGGAGTACATTGAATAGGAAGTCAGTTAGATGGACTAAATTCATTGTATTGGAGTGTAGAGAAAGATGGATTATTATCTTCACGTATTCTTCTCTAGAGAGAGACTCTCATTTATGATATCATTTATTAAGTTGCTACATGTCAGTCTCACATGATTTTAGTCTACAGTTTTTATATAGCAAAATCTAAAATCAAGAGGGAATAGGTTATTGAAAAATTAAAAATGGAGTACATTGAATAGAAAGTCGGTTAGATGGACTACATTCATTGTATTAGAGTGTAGAGAAAGATGAATTATTATCTTTACGTATCATTCTCTAGAGAAAGATTCTCATTTATGATATCATTTATTAAGTTGTCACACGAGAGTTTTTATATATTTATATAGATGTGAAACTAGAAAGTGAGCACATTAACGGAACACCGGAACATCCGTTGCATATGAGACGACAAAAAGAGCCCCTACATTTTTGTGTGTCGTCTTTTTGGCCCAAGTTGAATCGGAGAGTCTGATACTAGTAAGTAATTTGGAACACAGGGGACGATAATGGCGACCTCTACATCTGCATATCAAAAGCTTTTAAGCGTGGGCACCAAGATCGTTGCCGTCGGCCGAAACTACGCCGCTCACGCCAAAGAACTCGGTAACGCCGTCCCCAAGGTCTATGCCCAAACCCCCTCTTACATACTTTTTTACTTCTTCTCAACAATCACAACACTTTATGTATGCAGGAGCCGGTGTTGTTTATGAAGCCCACCTCATCCTACTTGGCCAACGGAGGCACAATTGAAGTCCCCCATCCTTTGGAATCTCTCGATCACGAGGTAGAGCTTGCCGTTGTCATCGGTCGAAAAGCACGCGATGTTCCTCAGGCCACCGCTATGGATTACGTTGGAGGTCATTATTATTTCAACCATTTTCTTTAAGATCCTTAAATCATCTAAATGAAAGCTTTAGTAATGTTAATGAATTAGCGATTCTAATTGTATTTGCTAATGGGCAAATCAACTCGTATACATTTCAAAATGATTCACTAGCGTTAAGGTAATGGGTCACGTTTTTACACTCGATAAAAGAGCCATCCGTGTAGATGTGGAGCTGATAAGCCTGGAACATGATAATAATCCTCATTAACACAACCCATCACCTAGTCTACTCACGATGTCAAATAAACACATTCTTCGGGAGTCCCCTTGTGTACACGTAGGACTCCATCTAACGTCCTTATTATTTGTGATATGTAATCAGCTTGGTCGGTGCTTATTTCATAACTCATGTGGGCCTAGTCTGTCGTTGGGACATTCAGTTGACCCATGCCATTATCTAGTTAAAATCAGTGCTCGCAATTGCCCCAAAGTTGGATTTTAGACAAAGGAAAGATAACTGTGAGGATTTGAACACGAGGGGTATTCCAATCTTCTTGTATGGCCATATCATTGATGGTTGCGTGCTGCATCCTTCATGAACAGTCGCACAATAACTTTTATCCTCGGAAAGTGGGATGGTCCATATGATTGCCGAGGGTGGGATTACCATCCCACCAGCCTCAGAGGTCCCAAACATGTGGAGTGAATAAAGTTCATTGCCCGAATGTGCTTCATGATACCAACTTAGGGATTAATGAGATTCTTTATTGTAACGACCCTAAAACTATAAAAGGCCGCGGTTATATAGGGAGCCATGACCATAAGTAAAGTTCTGTTGTTAAGGTCATGACCTTGGATAAAAGTCGTGGACTGAGTAAGAAAGGTCATAATTGAAGACTTTAGGCCATGACCATAAATGTTCTTGCAGTAAGTCCACGACCTTGGACTTGAAGGCTGCAGAAGGTAAAGGAAGGCCGCGCCCTAAGGAGAAAGGTCGCGGAGTCTGGTGACGTGGACCTTCGAGTTCTCAGTATGTGAGGTGATGATGTGGCCTAATTAGGTCATAACTCGAGGAGCAAGTATAGAGGGTTCTAAAAGCCTTTTTGTAGGGATATTTGTGGAAAGGTGATGTCCTAATTGGAAACCTAGGTTCCCTAGTAATTCCTATAAATAGCAACCCTCAACACACTTCTCAATGTGGATATAACCTTAATTTTCCATTTTAGAGAGAGAAAGTGAGACTGTAAGAGAAAAAGAGGTGGCGGTGGTTTGAGACTGTGAATACCTACTGTTCACCTGAGAGGGAAGAGGCGATGGGGACTTACCGTTCACCAGATAAGCGTTTAGAGGCGGTAGAGGGTTATTGTTCATCGAGCCAAAATCCAATAAGGTAATGGATCTGTTATCTTCCTCTTTTTCCTTGATTAAAACCCTAGTTTTCATGTTTTCTATTGAATGAGATGAGCCCATGTATGTATTCTGGGTCTAGGCCGTGTAGTTTTACTATTCATTTAGTTTTCTAGGTTTAAAAGCTAGATTGTTTTCTGTTCATATAGTTTTTCTTCATTTAAAGACCGTGGACAATTATTGTTCATCGAGGTTTTAAGGCCATAGAGTTTCACTGTTCATTCGGAATTTAGAGACATGGGAATATTACTGTTTATTGGGAATATCCTTAATTTTGAGAGGTTTTTTTATTAAGGTTCTTGAGGCGACTTTGGAGTTATAAAGTGAGTGTTTTGAAGATTTTTTGTTGACCTCGAGGGATTTATATAGGGTTTTACCTTTGATCTTTGAGGATTTGAATAATGAGATAATTGGGGTTTAATATCATTGTTTTACTAAAATGCCCTTGCTGTTTGCTGATCAGGAGTTCTAATTCTTTCTTTCGCAGACTTTTGGGGTAGTATTATATTGTGCCTGGATGAGTTGAGATGAGATTCGATGCTAAGGCAACGATATATTTTGGCCAGGACTAGGTGTTATTATCTATTCGAGGGCTTTCTTAATGCTTGAGGTCAAGACGGTTATTCCTAGGGAGATTGAGCTTAGGACTAACTATGGGGCTTGCACCTTAGCAAAGCTCGGCTAATGTTGTGGAGTTAGGAGCAGTTCGCAGATCCGCCATCCTGGAATTTGGCAGGAGGGGAGGTTTCAGTCTGTGGCATGACTAGGTCAAAGATATTTATTCATGAGATGTCCAAGGTTATAAAATAGAGGCCGCAGACTATTGAGGCGAACCATGTGAGATTGAGCAATGGGGAAAGCCGAGGGTGAACCATGAGAGATTTGAGTCATGGGGGATGTGGTGATGAACTAAGGGAGATTGAGCCTTAGGAGAAGCTGTGGAGTGATGAACTAAGGGAGATTGAGTCTTAGGTCATCGGGGTAATTTGAGGGGTTGAGGAAACTTAAATCCTTTTCCTTCCTATTTGCTTATATTGCACCATCTTACTTATTGCTTGTATATTTATTATTTGCTAATTTTGTTGTAAAGATTCATAAGAGGAGAAAGACTAAAAATGTTTTGAGGCTTGTATTAGAAACTTCTACAATTGATATAAATGGAGCTAGTGTTTACTTAGTAATTTCTTTATATTGTGCATTATTAAACAGTGATCTGCCAACTCTGATGATGAGGCCGAGGCCTTCACATAGGCCGCGACAAGTAAGTTGCCTAATAATAAAGTTTTAGATTTTTCCATGTGAGAATTAGTGATAATAACGACCGCGACCTAATAAAAATGTTGCAGGGCGTAACATTTACTGTTATATGCCTTGTATCTCTTCGTGATAGCATATACTACATAAAGTCCCGATCTGTCGAGTTTTGATCGGTGTTGGAACTCTCGAATTCAAACAAAGATTACCTATGTTATTGTCAAAAATTGAGAATTCGCCTTAATCCCCAAAGCTTATGGGCTCAAACTAGGTTGTCACTGCTTTGCTTTTACTTTGGTCTTAATGTTTATGCCTCGAATGCTAACTCCTTTTTTCTTTACTTTATCATGCAGACGACCATAAAAAAGGATTTGCTTTTCGTCATTTGTTTATGCCTCGAATGCTAACTCCACCTCAGCACATTAATTTTGCTGACCTTGAGAGGATTTGATCAATCAAGGGCAACTAATTGTCCGAACACTCCAAGTCGGCCAATGTGCTCCTTCACTTCCTCAAAAGGTTTTGCTCGGCAGGTACCTAGAGATCTAGAGATCCTTTCTGACTTTGATGACAACATTTCAGTTTACATTCCCCTTGGTACTATTTGTACTAGCTCCTCACTCACAAACTCCAACTAGACCTCAGATTCGTTTGAGCCTCTGAACGTGAATGGAAATCGAGGCATTTGTTGAACAAACTTTCGTACCAAAGAGACTAAGGAAGTAGAGGAAGAAGAGGAAAATATGGGATTTCGCTGAGTTCTCTACTTGCTTGCCAGCAGCTCCAGGGAAAGGTCTATTCATCACCCTTGCAAGGAGAAAAGAGAGGATCTGTTGTCAAACATCATTATTGGATACTCCCCTCAAAAGGGGAAGGAAAAGGAAGGACCTTCATGGCGACTGAACTTGTTTCCGAAAGCATTTTGGTAGCTCCAATATATATACATACATACATGTATATATATGTATGTATGTATGTATAGATTATTTAATAAATGCCAGATTTTCAATAATTGTGAATGAAGTAACATGCATACTAGAAATGGATTGTTAGGAATGGTAAATGACTAAAAGGTTAAGGATTAGGAAATCAGCGGATTTGCTCCTGCCCGACAGGAGGTTCAGGGCAATGGCAAAGTGTGGACGTGACCTTAAGAGGCTGGCAATATATGCTACCCAGGCCTTTGCTCCTAGTGACATGTTGTTTGCATGTGTCTTTTGCTTGAATTTCACATGTACTTTCTTAACTTATTGCATTCATGGAAGCGTAAAACGGTGGTGAAATGATGAAAAACGGCAGTAAGCGTGAATGTGAACGTGAACGTTATGCCTTCGAGTTTGAAAGGGCCATAAACAACCTCACATTTCACCTTGGAGAGGCCAATAAGAAATTGGCAAATGAGCGAATTGCGCATTTAAGGTTGCTGAGCTGAACCACGACCTGGAGGTGAAAGTTCCGAGCTCGATATTAGCTTTAAAGGTTTAAAAGAGAAGATGGTGTAGCTTGAGGGAGGGCAAGCTGAAGACAACCAAATTGGCTAACATTGACGGTGAGAACAAATGCTGAGATTGAGATCTTGCCCTGGGGAGAGATCGTAAGTAGTTTAACTTCATATAAAAGCCATTTTTCAAGATGGGTTGGGATGAAGGTTTGAAGGCCACTGTGGTTGCCGAAGGCATTAAGTTGTTTGCTAACCACGACCCGGTAATGCTTGTTGAGTAGAGGCCAAGGGTGCACCAGACTGCTTGCCCTTGATCCTTCCTTGGACACCCTTCTCTTATTTTAAATTTTATTGTTGAACTGTCGTGGGCTTGACTCACTTGAGTTGTATTAATGAAAATTTCTCTTTTTGTTCCAAATGCTTATTTATTTTTGCGGAGCGACCTGTTTTGTTCTTACTGTGTTTGGCATATTAATTGAGATGACCTTGCTTTGAACTCACGTCAGTCGTCTGTCCGAGCAAGTAAATGGTCGCCCAACGACTTATTTTAAGCAAGTTGATGGACTTATAATGCAAGCTTGTTTCAGGCAAAGTGTGCGAGTAGCACATAAAAGCCTTTAAAGTGTTATGTCGAGCTTTCAAGGATGGGTTTTAACAACTTGGCTGTGAACAAGGAGCTCGGTGAAGTGAGTGGACTGACTGCCATACACACTTCAAAAGCAAACTACGACCCTAGTGGTCAAAACTGCAAAGGTGGGGATCTAATTGTGGATTTGGCGAGAAAAGCATTGCACTTAAAAAGAGAGTTTGAACAGGCTTGCGTTGGGTTTGGTTGGACGCACACAAGTCTGGGACAACAAATGCGGACATTAAGGTTAGGGATATTACGGGCTACAAAAATGGCTTTGACACTAATGTTCTTTTCGTTGACCTTATTTTCTATTGCCACTATTTGGTCACGAGGACTCGTGAGGCCCATTTGGAGGCTGGTTGCTCTCTTAAACTATACATATGATAACAATGATGATGATCCTCATCAGTGCAATGCAGGTAGCCTAAGTGATTCCTCTCCCGACTCCACAAGTTTAAGCCCAACTTTTTGTTTATATATGGCTAAGTTTTTAATGCTCATGATAAAGCTTTCTTTCGTATTGTTTTATTTAGCATGTATGTTTTATGCTTTACTATTCCAGATGGTTAGTTTGTATGGATAATCGTTCGACATTTCACTAACCCTTTGACATTGGTCGGGCTTGTAAGACCAAAAGATATAAGTCAATTCATCAACCTGCCCTCCCTTGGATTAACCACCTTTTAATTCTGCTGAGTAGAGTTGTTGGAAGATTCTGATCGTCCATTGCTTAAGGGTAGGCCACCAAGTTGAAGTAGTGGTGAAATTCGTGGTTCGCATAAAATTGTTGTAAAGCGCCGCGCAATGATGATTGTTCGCGAAATGCCGAACCTTTATAAGATGTTATTTGAATTGAACTTTATCATGTTAGCACCGACTCAACCTCTATCTACTTGGTGAAATAGTCAGTTGCAACCAATAGGTACTTTCTATTTCTAGTACTCGAGTGCGCACGATAACCTGCCCCATTCAACAAAGGGCCATGATCTCCGAGAAGCTTTAACATGCAGATGTTAGATGATAGGGTTCATTAAGCTCAGAGATTTTTCCACGGGCAATACATCCGTTTGTTTAACTTGGTGATGTTAGAGAAGTAGATTAAAACCATGCTTTATGTAATAATTTTAGTTATGGATTTATTGTTATAATAAAATCAGTTATTCCTATTTTAATGAGAATCATGTATGGACATAATGTTTGCAGTATTTTATATATTGATGATGTCTTTTATTCTGCCCAGTAGGTGTTCTGGTGTGTAGAGTACGACTTACACAAAGAGGATCAGATCATCAGTTCTTGTGGAATATAAATTTTATCGTTCACAGTCTTAGATGGAACTGGACACACCATCAGTAGGGCTGTAGCACAATATTTTAGCAGGTCTATCTTGATTATAGGAAAATGTGTAGTTTCAACTTATTTTGCTAGTACACTTTGTGTGGATTGAACGGGACCAATTTGAGGTTATTGTTTTTATACTGATTTTATAAGACAATGTACACCTTGTGATTATTAGGTTTACTTAAGGCTCTTAATCCGGATATGATTGATGGACACAAGCACTAGTTATTTATTACTTTGACGTATCGGGTGAGATTCATTATTGGATCAATAATCTTGATAAATTGGGTAATGGTGATTAATGTACGGTGAAAGTCTTTTATGGATGGAATTCACGTCTTGGTATAGAGACTGGTGATACCCCTTTGAGATCCTTGAGATACTTATAAGTTTTGTATGCGTCAAACCCTTCAAGTGGATTATGTTAATCCGACACTACAAATAAGTTAAGTTGGACCGCTCAAGGACTTAAAGAAGTTAATCCGATAAATTATCAGTAATTTGTTTTATTAACGGGTATCTGTAACCTTAACATGGGAGAATTAAGTAATTAATAATGAGGAGCCCGAAATATAATTTTGAGTTAAGGAGTGGAGTTGCAATTATAATTATTTAGTGGTATTGATTATAATTAAGGGACTGAGATTAGGATCCAGGAAGGATTAGGTTTTCTCAGGTTTATTAGGAGCCATATCTTTATCTCTCCTTAGGGTCCCTACTGTAGCCTATATATATGCACCTAAGCTTCATTCTTTCTTAACCTAGCCGTCACTCTTAAATACTCCAAAGACCCGAGTTCATACTTGTGAAAAAGAGAGACAACGGAGAAGAAAGAGGAGACAAGAAGGTGGTCACGAAATAGGAGCCCACCCTCTACTCGTGGCTGTCCATATCGGGAATACAGTAGACGATCGTGAGGTGAATCGAGCCATCACATATTCTGTTCGTGATAAAACGAGATTAAATCAAAGAGATCTCGCAGGTAAATCCTAAATCTGCCTTGTAGGATTTCACGTATGTGTAGTTTTTTTTGTAGTTCGATTTATACACGTTTTCAATAGACCGTTGGACTTCTGCTCCAACGGGTGAGGACTAGCCTTGATGCTCGGACGAACTGGGTATTTCATTTGTATGGTTCGATCGAGGTTGGAATTGACTTTAGATGCCACCGTAGCTGATGCGTGAGCATAGCCGTTGTTCCATGAACATCATAGTCACCTACTTTTGGTAGGTTACCCCTGCATTCTTCAAGCTATAGTTGGAAATTCCTTATGTGGTTATAATGGAGGTCTTCTCATTATCAGGGCGGGGCAACAAAGGGATTTGATAGTACCTAGAATATGTATCTAAGAAGCTCATCCGTTCGTTGCTAGCGGTTGCGTCTATAAGCTAGTCATTCTTGGGCAACGTGAACCATCATTGGGACAGGCTTTATGGATCTTCACTTTTCATCGGTCTTTGTTGCAATGATGGGATTAGATAACTAGTTAGGGAATTGAACTTTCTTAATGGACCTTACCTCCAGAAGTTTTCCTACCTCTTCCTATGGCTATTTGACGAACTTTTTGTGTCATAGGGAATCAGATTTACACGCAACTTGTGACTCGTTACTTCTATATTTGTTCCCGGTATGTCTCAAGGTATGTCATAAAGCTCCTTAAAAATGCAATAACTCCTAATCGTTTGGCAACGTGCTTTCAATTAAATTTTTTCTTAAGGGGGTCAACGTCGAAGGCCACAACATCATGTGCTTGACATGATTTGCTAGTGATATCCTCTACCCATGGTTGCCAATATTTTAGTTGCTATCTATTGGGGACTAGATTTCCTTTTGGGACTGGCTCATTCTTGTGTGGGAATAATGATAAAAATTACCAAGCAACAACGTGATTTTCCCTAATCTCCATCACCCTCAATTGATGACGCATTTGAGCGTCTGATAGTGGATCAAACGACCTTCATACCATGGTGAATCGATGTCCACAACTAGGAAGACAATCATCTTCGAGATCTCACCAGCTCGGACTGACAATACGACCTTCATCTCTTGCATCAGCTTCATGTTATTATTCCGATGTTTAATTTAGCTAATCTATCATATTGTGACCATTCGATAATTTATGAACTTTTTATATTTATTTTGATTGTAATATTTTATGTTATGAATCTGGATGTCTATTAGAATATATATAATACTACATGAATACTCAGTTTTTCCATATTTCTACAAAAATTAAGAGGAGAAGACTAATAAATTAACAAAATTAAGAATGATGAAGGGCAATGGATTGGATCACAATCTCAAATGATTGCAGTTGTTGTGGAGCATTTTGAGAGAACATTGGGTACTTCTCCCCAAATTGGGAGTTAAGATTTGCTTGAAGCTATTTCTATGCTTCATTTATGAAGAAGATACTGAATCTTTGTGCAGAATTCTTGAAAAAGAGGAAATTAAAAGATTTGTTTGGGAGTTGGATGGGGCCAGTGTTGCTGGTCTAGATGGGTATATAGTCCAATGTTTTAAAAGTTGTTAGGGTAGGATATAATTGATGAGGATGTTTATAATGCTGTCAAAGCCTTTTTTATTAATAGTGCCTACTAACTCGCTCAAAATATTGTATTGCGCAAGTGCACGCTAATCGCGAGAGTAGTAAAAACCCGGTAAGACCAGAGTTGGTTTTTACAGGAAATTATATGAAGAAACGAAGATATTCTTCTAGGTATAAGTTGATTAAAGAGAAGTAATAATAAAAGAAAAGATGATTTAGGTTTCGAGAGTTATAGCGGACCAAAGCGAACCACAATTACTGGAACACTTAACTAAAGATTAATAGAAGCAAACAAGATTTATAAAACGGATGATAAAATGATTCTTAACAAAAGGTTGAGGAGCATTCCCCCACCTCGGATGATCACAATCGAAACAGTACTTACGATTGAATCATAATCAAATGGGAATAAGATGTTGTTCTCAACAATCCCGCATGAAAGGTGTCATCCGAACAATACGAGATGAAGGTTTCAACATATTATCGAACAAACGCGTTGATGTTGGAGTTAAGTCTTAAAAACAACTCTTACATGGTAAGAGAGGTTAGAATCCTATGAAACTCCAATATCAATACATACACTCATTTATTGGATTCAAACATTAAACTAATCAAGAAGTGGAACTATCCAAGGTGATTTTATGCTCCCAACCTAAGGAAACTAGCTACTCATAACACTAATTATGCATACACACAACACGGGGTTAATTAAAAGGGGAAACACCATTACAAAAGATAGCATTCAAGACAAAATAACTATATTAATTAACCAAATAATGTCAATGGCCAACAAAGTACAACCAAAATGGAATTTGGTAACTTACAAACAATTAAATAGATTATGGAAAGTGAGAAGAAATGCACTAGCTGTAGTAGAGAGAAGAGAGAACAAATCCAAAAATATCTATCTTCTCTTATTTCACACGATTCCCAGCACACCTCAACAACTACAAATCACTTGCTATTTATAGTAAGTGGAAATAAACCACCAAACAAGATGTCAAAAACCCAAATCAAAAAATGGAAACCAAAACTACTTAACCAAAGAATCGCACACCTGAGGAGGCCGGTCGACCGAGCTTCGAAAATTACTCCTGTCTTTATTCATAGACAAACCCTGAATTATCTGTCTACTGCGGCTTTGAGGCCGGTCGACCGGGGCTTTGATTTAAAAAGGTCTGTTCCCATCTCATTCCTCCCAAAGGGACCTCAGAGTAAATTGACCATAACTCGGTCGTTAGGAACCGGATTGACGCGCCGTCGGTGGCTACGCGAAGTTAACTCGGAGAGCTATAACTTCTGTGAAGAGTTCGGGCACGAAGCTCGAACGCAGAAATGACTAAATTGCCCCTGAAGTTGCGTAAAGGGTTGTAACTTTCCCGGAAAGCGCACACTTGCACCGTATAGCATTCCAATACCTACAAAAGCTCAAATAGACTTTGCAAAACATATATATATATATATATCGAAACCAAAGGTTATACAGTATGTGAACTTAAATACGGGAATTAACGAACACAATCGTGCGCACATGCATAAGTAATGTGAGCAAATATACAATATTAATCACCTACCTTCCTAGATATGTAACAAGTACATTAATTGCCACCAGTCCCAAAGTTGAAACGCCCACTTTTTTCAATGAGATTAGATCTATTAGTTTGTGCAGTTTCTCCAGCAAAATTGTCACTAGACCCATGACTATGAGATTTGCCAGTTACCTTCCAATATTTTTGAAGAACAGTATGCATTTGTGAAAGATAGATATATTATTCATAATGTATTCCTGGCAGAGGAAGTGATACAAAAACTGAACAGTTGTTTAGAGGATTGAATGTTGTGATTAAGTTGGATTTTGACAAAGCTTATAATAGAAACTCTTGATTATCTGTACTGAAGTTATAAGGAGGTTTGATTTTCCTGAGAAATGGATAGATATGGTGTGGAGTTGTCTTTCCAATTTGTTGGGTTTCTATCATCATCAGTGGAGAAGCTCATGGATACTTTAAATATGGTAGATGGCTTAGACAAGGGGATCCACTATCCCCAAGTCTATTTATCATCGCAGCTGAAGTGTTTAGCTGTGGCTTAAAGAGACTGTTTGATATTGGGAAGATAAAAGTCTCTCTCTCAACCTCTAGGCACTCCTATAATCCCTCATTTGCCATATGCAGATCATGTAATAATGTTTACTAATGGGGAAAAGAAGTCTCTAAAAACTATGTCAAATTTTTGGCTGATTATGAATATATATTTGGTCATTCAATTAATAAAGGTTAGAGCTGCTTTGTCATTTCTGAAAACAGCGAGGCTAGTAGACTTGAAGTGATTTCCAGAACAACGGGTTATTGCAGAAGACATCTTCCAATAATATACCTTGGATGTCCTCTTTATACGGGGAGATAGATACAAAGTTTATTTACTGATCTTATTGCTAAAATGAGGAAAGCATTGGATGGATGGAAGGAGAAATTTCTTTCTTCTGGTGTGAAGGTGACCTTAATTAATGTTGTCTTGCATTTAGTCCTTATTGATCTTATTTCTGCCTTCAAGTCGTCAAAATAGTGTCAAATAATTGGAGAATATTATTGCTGATTGCTTCTGGGTTCATGGTGAAAATATATGTTATCCAGTTGCTGAGGGTGGGCTGGGTTTTAGAAGTTTCCTGGATCCCTAAAGTGTTGGGATTTAAACTGTGATGGAAATTTAGATCCCAAATTCTTTATGGAGCAATTTTTTGGACAGGAAGTATTGTAAAAAGCATCATTGTAGTAGAGTTGTATTGCAAACTAAATGCTCTTGTGTGTGGAAAAGAATCATCTAAGGTAGAGAGGGCATGGAAAATGATCCCAAATGGATTATAAAGGATAAATCTACTAAATTCTGCTTTGAACAATGGCTAAACTCTGGGCCTCTGACCCTAGATACATTGATAAACAGATTCACAACTTTTGGAATAATGAAGGGTGGGATAAGGGTTCGCTAGCTCAGGTGGTAGTTGAGAAATTGCTTAGCAATATCAAAATTTGCAGACAATTGAGGAATAAACTCATTTGGACAATGGGAAGTTTACTAATGCTCTAGCTTGGGAGTGTCTAAGGCAAAGAAGAAGCTCCTTTGTTGAATAGAAAGTATTGGCATAAATGAATCCCAATTAAACTACCTATTTTTGTGAGGAAAATTAATGAATAAAAACCTCCTTCCAGATGATTGCTTGTTCAAACTGGGAGTGAGAAATGCCTCAAAATGTCGTTGTGTGGGAAATAGAGACTTTGCAGCTTGTTTTTTCTACTGGTAAAAGAGCACTCTCTGTTTGGACTCATTTTAACAGTAACTGTGGTGTAAACAGCAGGCCTACTCTGCTTCATCTGAGACTAAATGATTGGTGGCTTGCTGCCCCAAAGGCTGAATGTTTAAAGTGTTCTTATATAAGGTGATCCCCATTACTATTTGCTGGAATCTAGGGACTGCTTGAAATAAAGGGAATTATGAGGTATGTCAAACTCCCAAATTATCTTACAAAGTGAAGATCAAATTGCTGATATATATCATTATTGGAATAAACTGCAGTTTTTGCTGGATTTAGATAAAGCTGTGCTTGTCGATTTGGCTGTTTTACTTTTGAATTGGTGCAAACCTATGTGTGAATGGGCTAAACTCAATTGTGATGTGGCATCTAAGGAAAATCCTGGCCCTAGTGGGGGATGTGGAATCATTAGAAATGATAAAGGCAAAATTATGGAGGCTTATGCTGAATGGTATGGTTGTGGAACAAACTCAAGAGCTGAAGGTTTGGCTTTGAGGGCAGGGATTAAATTGGTAATTAATTTGGGAGTGAAAAAGCTTATTGTTGAATTGGATTCTATAGTTTAGTTGAGATGATCAAGAACAGTTATAATCCTCCTTGGAAACTTATGCATGTAATTAAATAAATTAGATCTGACCTGGTTCTGGACTAGCAGGAAACTCAAATTTGTCATGTATATAGGGAGGTTAATAGCGCAACTGATGGTCTGGCACTTTGGCAGTTGAGATTTGTGTAAATGCTCAATTTAGATATTTCAATGAATTACCTTGTATAGTTAGGGGAAGGTATAGAGTTGATTGGTTTGGAACCCCTTTCATTAGATCGTGTAAAAGGCATTGCTATAGCTAAGTTTCATGTTCTTGTTTGATACGTTCGCCATGTAAATCACCGGGGAGGGTCTAGTCAACACCATATATGATCTATAAAATTTGTGGGGGGTGCTATCCCTCTTTCTTTAAAAAAAAACATATTCGAACCTTGCTTTGTTCATATTGACGTACTTGTATCTTGTGTCGTGTTCGTATCCCGTATCCTTGCTTCTTCGCACCTATTAATGGGGAGATGGTTTTCGCTTCGTCAAAGAGTAGAAGTTGAATTCTCACCCGTTTTATAGTCTATGTAGTATGACATTACCTAATGCATGCATAATGTGTATTAGAGTCTATGCTTATTCCTGCCACAGTCAAACTCAAATAATATGGTAACATTTCTGTACTTTTATTCCATGGAATTGTTTTAGATGCCATGTGTGATACTCCGCTTAATAAAATACCGGGTGATCAGTCCTATACCAAGTTAAACAGGAATCTCATTTGGCTCATTCTTAGCATCACTGTCGAAAAACTTTTTTTTATTACTAATCACCTAGTCTTAGATTAAGCTGATGCCAAATTTTATCTTATGAATTAAATCAAACTCAACCAACATACTAGGAAACCAAATTGACTATTTACAAGAGATAAACTAAACATGCCACAAATTAAGTACAAGTGTTTGTCGAGTAACATCGACTACAAGCAATCCACAAAGTGCAAGTATAAAAGAATTTACCGATACATGCCAAGACTGAATATGAAAGTACAACCTCAATAGTACAACTGAAAAAATCCCTATCTAAAGATAGAATGAGAAAAGCGTCTAAACAAAGATCCCGTAGCAATCCACATAAGCTGCAGCTGCGTACCCTGTGGGAAGGATCAAGACTGGCGCCCCTGTGGTAGGATACCTAAAAGGTTTTTGAAAATATTTTATAGCAACGGTTAGAACCCAAAACATTTGAAAATATTTAGCAAGTGTATTTAAATGCAAGAAATTAAAATGCAAATGCTCTCCATATTTAAATTAGTGCCGCGCACTCCCTTGAGTTTACCTCACCTCTCAACTAATGTGCACGCCTAACGAAACTATAAATGACCCACCTAGCTAACCACCCCTTGCCTAGTCTTGTCACATAAACCCCCCAACTTCCCACTACTCTAACTCTAGTGGGTTTAGTATACTTTATAAGTTATCCATCACATTAACTTATTTAAATCATTTCCCATTTAATGCCATATAACATTCTCACGAGTTATATCCCTTATACAATTTACACCATGTATACGAGTTATAAGTTATCTTTCACACTAACTTATTTATATCCATATCCAACTTGATTCCATATAACTTTCACAAGTTATATTATCTATACATTTCACACCATGTATATATATAAATTCCCGTATATAATTCTACACTAGATATACGTATCATATCTCAACATTCACACACATGTCGGATATAAATGCTATCACCGAACGCATAGGAGGCGACCCTAGTTCCCTCCATAGTGTCCACTCCATACCGTAACGGCCCCACCTCTAATACGAACGCTATGGCCTGGGGAATATACTCACCCTGCATTCGCTAGTCAGGGGACTCACCCACATCGCGCAACCTCCTATGATAGCATTAATATTGGTATGGCTTTTACTATATATATTATTCACACAAATATATATAAATCATATATGTACTACACATCGACATATATATAGAATTCCAGGCTATTGGAGTATTATGCCCATACCCAAGCCTAAAACATTTAAGTCTATGGACCGACTTCATTTTGATCAATTACACACTAATTAATTCTCATTATTTTGGTGTAACCCTTTCACGTATACCCGGACTCTCTATCTCTCGGCCCGAAATTTAATATTCCCAATTCAATGTTCAATTTCATCCAATTAAGTTTCCCCCACTTAATTAACAAGGTTTCAATCACTCAATCATAAACCTTAATCTCCCCAATTTAATTAATCCTCTAATTAATCCAAGAGTAATTAGTCACACCTATCAATCTAGGCAATCTCCAACGGAATAACAAAAAAAAAAAATATTCCTTAAAATTTGCCCCACGAATCTGCCCAGATTTATAAAATGCCGTATTGGGGCATTTTGGAGCCGTTTTTGGAGAAAACGTATCAGAGAACAAAAGTTAGAAAACACGATTTTCTACAGGGTTTTGCGGATAGAATCGCCATTAGAATAGTAAATATCTCAATTCTGTAAAGATTTCTTCATCAAAACTTTTCAAGATTCATCCTAAATCCATTCTTTTGTTATCACAAATCTAGCCCTAACAATTTCATCAATTCAATCATCAATTTCATCAATTCTCAAAACCCCTACAGATTTATAACTCCCATTAAAAAGAAAATCCCCAATTTTCTAAAGAACAAACCCTAGAATTTAATTGAATTCCACCTCTTTTAATATGAAAAGATAGATGCGATTTAATAAACACAATTTAAACCACTTGCCTCAAAATGAAGATCCAAGGCTTGAATGAAGGTGTTGAATTGGAATTGAAGCAATCTCTCCACGTTCCCCAAGTTCCTCTTCTCTTCTCTTAGGCTCTCCCTTAGCTTTTTCCCTCTTTAGTCTTCTAATGTGATTTAATGTTGCCTAGCCCTTACACATTTGGGGTTAAAAATCCTATTCACGTTTTTGGGCCAATGAGCCTTATAAAAAGGGTCCATACTCTCCATATGGAGCTCACATGTCTAATTAGGCCCCAATACCCAATATATGCATATAACCACTCCTTACGGACTATTTCGGCCCTAACGGACTCAACCGCACGCTCAAAATCACCGTCCGGAATAAATTTCTAAAATTAACTCTCACCCGTTAACTTATTTAAATATATTCACTTTTAAATATTCCCATTAATTAATTCTCATTAATTTACGACACAAGTGAATTACTAATTACTGAATTAATTAATTAGAAATAATAACCCAAAAATTACGAGGTGTTACATACTTCCCCCCTTATAACGGAATTTCTTCCTCGAAATTCGGATAAGCCTAGTACTCCTGGTCTCAACTAGCCCGCAATCAATTACCCTTAGCATTGTTACACAAGTTATTGAGTGAATGTAATTAACCAGAGCGCCCATCCACCCTGTACCCGTGCTTAACCGCACTAAATGAAATACGACATTTACTAGACCTTAATCTGTAATATAACTTATCCCACAGTTATAACATTTCTAGCCCTAACAATTTCATCAATTCTCAAAACCCTTACAGATTTATAACTCCCATTAAAAAGGAAATCCCCAATTTGCTCAAGAACAAACTCTAGAATTTAATTGAATTCCACTTCTTTTAATATGAAAAGATAGATGCGATTTAATAAACTCAATTTAAACCACTTGCCTTAAAATGAAGATCCAAGGCTTGAATGAAGGTGTTGAATTGGAATTGAAGCAATCTCTCAAAGATCCCCAAGTTCCTCTTCTCTTAGGCTCTCCCTTAGCTTTTTCCCTCTTTAGTCTTCTAATGTGATTTAATGTTGCCTAGCCCTTACACATTTGGGGTTAAAAACCCTATTCACGTTTTTGGGCCAATGAGCCTTATAAAAAGGGTCCATACTCTCCATATGGAGATCACATATGTCTAATTAGGCCCCAATACCTAATATATGCATATAACCACTCCTTTCGGGGTATTTCGACCCTAACGAACTCAACCGCGCGCTCAAAATCACCGTCCGGAATAAATTTCTAAAATTAACTCTCACCCGTTAACTTATTTAAATATATTCACTTTTAAATATTCCCATTAATTAATTCTCATTAATTTACGACACAAGTGAATTACTAATTACTGAATTAATTAATTAGAAAATCCAGAAATTACGAGGTGTTACACCATGTTAAATGGATATGAAGTTATTAAATGTTCGTCTTTTAACACACACTCTTTGTTCACATATTCTATTCTCATCTCTAGTTGAGCGATGTCTACTGGCAATCAATGTTTAAAAAGGCGCGAGGCGAGGCCTCAGCAAAAAGGCACGAGGCCGCAGCGTCTATGGAACCATACGCAGATGCTCTGCGTGCTCCCCCTCAGTGCGCGAGTAGATCAGGATGTCATCAATGAACACGATGACAAACTGGTCGAGGTACTCTCTGAAAACTCTGGTAATGAGATCCATGAACACTGCTAGCGCATTGGTGAGTCCGAATGGCATCACCCTAATCTCGTAAGATCCATACTGCGATAGGAAAGTGGTCTTAGGAACATCCTCTTCTCGGATATGTAACTGATGATACCCTGACCTCAAATCGATCTTGGAGAAGTAAGATGCCCCTCTTAATTGGTCAAATAAATCATCAATCTTAGGCAACGGATACTTATTCTGTATCATCACCTTGTTCAGCGCCCTGTAGTCGACACACAATCGAAGCGAGCCATCCCGCTTCTTTACAAACAACACTAGTGTACCCCATGGCGATGTACTCCACCGAATGAAACCCTGACCCAAGAGCTGCTGAATCTTCTCTCTTAGTTCACGCATCTCTGAAGGGGCCATGCGGTAAGGTGCTCGAGCAATCGGCCTCGTCCCTGGTGCTAAGTCGATTATAAACTCGATTTCCCTGCTGGGTGGCAACCCTAGTATTTCCTGGAACACATCCTCGACGTTCCTCACTACCGGAATTGAATCCAATGGAACTACCACCTCATGTGAGGTCTCCTCCTCGATATAATACAAGTGTGTGCGCGACCCTCCCTCAGGTAGAGACATCTCTATTAGGAACATCTCTTGTCCCGGAATGGAGAACACGATTGTCCTCTCGTAATAATCTACAGTCGCCTGATATCCTACCAACCAATCCATACCTAGGATGATATCGTACCCCTCCATATCTAACACTAAGAGGTCCGCCGCTAAACTAAGCCTTCCAATCAAAATGTCTACCTCCCAACAAATCGAGTGAATCAATGCCCCGCAGCCTACTGACGACTCTATATACATATGAAGACTACTTGTGGTCTCTAGTAACCTGACCCGTTTAGCAAATTTAGATTTAATGAATGAATGAGATGCTCCTGTATCAAAAAGTATCCTACCCTCATGACCATGGATGAGAAACATACCCTCAACCGCTGGCGGCGCCTACTATGCTGGAGGATTGAGAACATCTCGGATGTTATACACACGCCCGTAGTGCATTTGCCCCTGCTATTGTGGGGCTAATAGAGCCGGTGCTACTGGCGGCATCTATCCCTGCTGTCCCTGTTGGGCACCCTGTTGTTGGCCTCTGCCCCTTTGCGAGCACTCCTTCTTGAAGTGTCCTGTCTGGTCGTAAATAAAACAACGTCTCTGACCGTCCCCCTGTCATTGGCCCTGACATGGCTGGCCCTGCTGGCCTCCCCCATTGTTCCCTTGGCCCTGACGACCCTGAGGAACCTACTGCTGCTGATTTGGGCCCGGCTGACCCTGCCTAAATCCCTGTCCTCCCGATCGGAACCCACCAGGCCTAAATTTCTTAGCCTGATTCGCTTACTGACTGCTAGTCTGCTGCTGAGTACCACTTGTGTCACCACCACAAACTGCCTTGCCCTACTGGCTTGGCTCCCCTACCCCTTGCTCCCCTTCGCATGGAAGCAATGATCCTGGCAATGTACAAGAGCGACATTAATGACATCTATATATGTCACCAATGCCGAATTACCAATCAAGTGATGCCTGATCCTCCAGGCCAAGCCATCCATGAATTTCGACTTCTTTTGCTCCTCATCGATCACCTCATTTGGCACAAAGTTTGCCAAACGGGTGAACTCCTCCTCATAATCCTCCACTGAACGGTCACCCTGAACTAACTCGATGAACTTCTTCCTCATTTCTGCCTCTACCGCTGGTGGAAAGTATTTGCGGTCGAACTGCACCCAAAACTCGGATATCATCATCAAAGCCCTCTCCTCAGTGGTGGTAACTGACTCCCACCACTGTAAGGCTGCCCCCGATGGACGGAAGGTAGCAAGCATAAGTTTCTGCACATCGGTACACCCTAGCATATGCAGATGGTGCTAAATATTATTCTTCTAGTCACAAGCCTCTAATACATCAGTACTACCCCGAAACTCGGGTGGGTGACCCTTCTGAAAGGTCTCCCTAACTCGCTGCTAAGACGGTGGCCCCACTGGAGCCTAAACTACTGGTGCCACTGGAGGTGGTGCCTGGGGCTGAGGAAAATGGGTTGCCATAGCCCTCATTGCTGCCTCAACTGCCTGGGACACTATCACGACCACCTGAGTAGTGGAGATCAACTCGGGTGGGGGTGGGGGTGGGGGTGGCGGTACCTGTGGCTCCCGATGAGCCTCCCTTACCTCATTCCTAGCCTCATCCCTCTCCGCTCTCTGTCTCTTCGGTGGCATCTGAAAATAGATCGAATTGTATAAGTACACAATTTATACAAAAATCTAATAGCAGAAATACGATATCTCAAAAGCGAAAAATGAATCAACAGTCCTAATAATAGGGTTGTATAACAACTGAACGCTACGCTGAAACGTAGTAAGTCGCACAGATCCTAAGGACACTAGAACTTGATGCTCTGATACCATCTGTGACACCCCGCCTAATTAACCCTGGGTCATCAGTCCTAAATTAAATTAGAACAGGTTTCTCAGTTGGTTCATTCTTAGCATCACTGTCGCCTTTTTAATTACTAATCACCTAAGTGAGAAAACTAGACTAGTGTCAAAAAAAATTTCCTTAATTTAATGAAATACTCATGCGGAAATAAAATAATTTAAAAATCACAATTAACTTAAATCAACCATTCACAATTTGAATAAACTGACCGAATAAACCATCGGTTCAAATCCAACAAAAGTAAAGACAGATGAAGATAAATCTCAACGATTCTGACATAAACTAAATAATGTTGTGAGCGACATGCTCGAGTAACTGATAGGAATTTCTACGCTAGAAATGAAAAGAATGAGGCGCCTATCAAACTCCCGCAACATCCACATATACTGCAGCAACGGATCCCTGAAATAAATCAAGTCTGGCGTCCCTGTGGCTGGACACCTAAAAGGTTTTTAAAAATATTTATAGCGAGGGTTAGAACCCAAAACATTTGGAAAACATTTAGCAAATGATTAACTTGCAGTAATAAATATGTATACATGCTATTCATATTTTAGTTAGTGTCGCACTCCCTTGAGAACATACTCACCCCTCCTCTAATGTGCACTACTAACGCCTTAATTAATTTCCTCAGTTATTTACCCCATAACTAGATAATCGAAAAACCCCTTGCAACCACCCTACTCTAATCGAGTATGCCATAGTTATGATTTCTAAATTATTATCAACATTAGCTTAATTAATCATTTCCTTTTTTAAACTCATATAACTTTCACACCCATCATATATATAATACAATTCACGGCCTGTATTAATTAACCCGTATATAATTATTTATCTCATTATATACGTATAGTCATATTACAACATTCACACATGATAATAATATCTGGGGATATACTCGTCCTACTCCTCAAGCTAGGGGATTCACCATCTACGCGCAACCTCCCACAATAACACTAGAGTATATATGATAATAATATCTATCCACTGATATTAATGCACACACTATATATATATATATATATATATATATATATATATAAAATACCCCGATTTTACCGTATACTAAGTCCGTAACACAAGCTTATACAATTTATCATGATTTTATGGTCCAACCCTGATTATTAATTAACTATCACATTAATTAATTGAATTACTTTTGGTATCGCCCAACCAATATATTCGGACTCGCCCACTCGGTCCATATTTAATTATTTTGGAATATTTTTCTCCAAAATTTAACCATAGTGTGCCACACATAAATTCCCTCCAATCCCAATTACTTTCCCTCATAATTGATTAGAATATAAGTCCTATATTTATTTCTCATTAAATAAGGTATGGTCAAAGAATTTTAATTAAATTTCACTTCTATACTAAAATTGGTCGAACTGCCAAAAATCCCCGACCATCGATCGATCGATCCCAGCCATCGATCGATCGATCAAACGGGTCTTCGTCCTCTCCGAAGGCCTGTTTCAGCCATGGACGAAAAGCTTAAATGTCCAACTCCTTCTACCGTCTAACCCAAGTCCTCTCATCAATATAACACATCAAGAACATCATAAGTAACCCCCATAAAGTCCTCAAACCCCGTTTAATTTCCGTTCTCTACTGTTTCTTTAAATTGGGAAAAAATCTGAGTTATTCGTTAATCAGTCTCAACACCAAATTACCAACTTAATTTTATTCATAATTCATCTGGGTTTATCACAACTAAGGTAGATATCTATTCAGAATCATGTAACACCATAAATTCCTACACCAATTCTCATCTTGTGTTCAAATTATAAAAACCCCATTTTTGTACCCGTTCATTCCCAAAACGAATTTTAGGTATTCACATCACATAAATATGAATTGAAAACACAAATAAATTCTACAACAAGTTAACCACTTGACTTATGATTTTGTAGGGTCTGATCCGTAGTTGTTATTCTCAAGGTTGATGATGAAATCCCCCCCTTTGGCTCTTTTCTTTATCCCCCAAATTGGTTCCCAGTGCCTTTAACTGCTCCTTAGGGTTTTCTCTCCCATTATGTGTTTTTCAATCTCTAATTAGCCGTTTCTCTTTTCCTTTTAATTAAGTAATTAGGCTTAATCCCGTTTTTATCCTAATAGGCCAAGTCCAAGTGACCCAACTACCCCCGTGTGGGCCCGACTATGCCTAAAAACAACCTGTGACCCGTTTACTACCCTCGGGTACACTTTTTTTACTATCTCGGCCCATTCGAACTCAACCGTACACTCAGAATAGGCATCCGAATTAATTTATAAAATCCTTATCTCACAGCCAATTTAGTCTATATCGACTCCCGACTGAGATAAATGAATGCCCCGTAATGACGTAAATAAATTATTACTATTCACTTAGTAATTATATTTCCCTAAATATTAACCATTCATTCTCCGATTAATATTAAGATAAATATGACCATAGTTAATTCGATTAAAATTACGACACACAAGTAATTTAAAATTTTTCGAATTAATTAAATATTAAATGCATAAAATTACGGGGTGTTACATCCACTTGGACATCTTTTTGATTCACTTCAACTAAAATACTTGATCTTAGCTATCTTATTTTCAGGAAATCAGTACCTCATTCATATCAGAATATTGTTAGGGTATTGGTCTGTATTTAGTTTGAGTAATGTAATTTTCTTTTTCTAGGATACGGGGTAGATATAATTTTGTATAAGAATAGGATTTTCTTATTTTTTGTATCCCTACAAGTCCTCGATGACTTAAAGGAGATTTTGTCTCATATTTTTAAAGGGGGAGATTGAAGCACCCTATATTTTTTACTCACTTAAGTCTATACTATATATGCGCTTATCTAGTTTGGAAATAGTGACAAAATTAGAGTCATATCCCTTGTTTCCAAAGAACCTCAGACACTACATCAAATTATCCTCTAATGGTCCTAAAGTTAGTATACCAACATTGCACCCAGGCTTGCATATTTTATGTTGCATTTATATCATTTTAGGTGTGTGAGTGTTAATTCCCATCAAAATAATTTTCTAATATTTTTTGAGATTTTTTAAACAGTTTTTAGGAATTTTTTAACTTTTCTAAAATATTTAAAATTTAGGTTTTAAAATGTTTTGGGCTGATTTGTAATATCTTTTAATTCCTAAAAACTTGGTTGGGTAGAAACCAAAACCGACAAGAAAATGGGGGGGTAGAAAGTGGGATTTTTAAGAATCCAAAAACATGCGTCTTTTGTGTAATCTAAGCCCTACATGGTTCTGCCTTATACCGGTTAAGATTGTGTTTCTTCTTACTCACATATCTGAGAGATGTTATCAACCGTTGGATCTAACTCATCGATGGTCTGCATGTTGCCTAACTCAATCCAAGTCTTAACAATTGGGCCAATAGAATGCGTTTAAATGCGATGCGTTTACATCCATAAGATTTGCATTAGATTTGTAAGGTTTAATCCTGGTCGTTGATTTGGTTAATTGTTCCAGATCCTTCCATCGACTTGTATAAAATAGAGGCCCTTGGGTATACGATTACAATCTTTTGGTGAGTGTGAGTTTGAGAGAGAAGAGAGAGAGAGAGAGAGAGAGAGAGAGAGAGAGAGAGAGAGATTGCAAATCGTAGCCAACTCTTGAAAAAATTTATCATAAAATTTCTTGTGAGTTTGAGAGTGATTCCTGTTCGAAGATCATTTCCTTTCTGGTTTTAAATCTCTTTTCCAACCAGTCACTGAGTTCGATCACGTTACTTTTTCATAGAAAGTGTATATCTGATTCTTTTGTGATATAAATCATTTAGATCTGCTTAGTTTGATTTCTTTATTTGGAAATCATTATTTGTTGGTGTTTTTGTACTTAAGTATTTATATTAAACGTTTTGCCAATAAATACCTTTTTTGTTTCAAGTTTTGATAAAAAGAGGCTTCAAAACATTTTCAGATCTTGAGACGTTTACACTTTTCAGTTCATATTTCACATTTTGTGAAATAGATTTGCAAATAAATAAGAGAAAGTGTATAGGATCTTGGCTCTTTTTTAATAGCAAGATTGTCACTCGATCTATCACAAAAAAGGAAGTCTAATTTTTAATAAATTGTGGTTCAAAATCTTGCATAACATTTTTAGTAGAAATCTGTAATTTGTAGGACTATTGGTCTGTATAAGTGCGTGTGTGTTCATGCATGTGTTAGGCACAACACCACAATACATGTTTCACACTACAACACTAAAACAATGTTGGTCGAGAGATTTCTAACCTTAGAGTCGACGTAAAGCTAAAAAGAGGAGGAGGTGCAAAACTGTAGAACAACTAGGATAACTTTAGACCTTCAGAGAAGTCAGATTTACCTAATGGTTCCGGTATAAATTCTTGACTTAATATAGGTCTAGTTGTATGCTTAGTTTGTTAATAGTTTATAACCTTATAACTCGTTTTTAGTGGATTTTATTTTTGAGGTGTAGACACCTTCGTGGATGTTTCCCCAATTGGGGGGGTTTTACCTTAAAATCCCTGTGTACTTGCATGTTTAATCTTCCTCTCATCCCCTTCTGATTGTGTGCTGATTTAGACTCTTTTAGTTTTGTTTTTCAAAACTTGGTACCTGTAACTGAAATATCTCGTTCATAACTATTTTCATACACATCTTGTGTTAGTAATTTGTTTTGTAAAAATGAGTTTCTCAAATAAACTGTTCGGAGCCATTTAAACTGTTGTAATCTTTTATTAAACAACTTAAGTGGCATTATTTTTTTCAGTAGTATAATGATGAATAAACCATTGAAATAATGTAAGGAATAGTTGGGAGCCCTTCGGATAGTGAATGATATTTATAAATACAGATGAAACATTATGTGAGAATTATTAGCACGTCGAGTATTCGAGAGACATAAATACAACGTACGGGATATATTATAAGCTGTGTGTGTGTGTGTGTGTGTGTGTATAGATTGTGTGAATACCTATTATGTGATTTATAATGTGTGTGAACATACCTACGCTGCCTGCTATTACGGGAGGTTCCGCTTAGAGGGCGATCCAACCTTGACGATTCCACCGAGGTCTGGATGTGTGCCCCAAAACATTGAATTTGGGGCGACTCACTATGTGCAGTGTATTAGTGGGACCAACGTATCATTGGGGCACGTTAGGCATGTGCGTATCCCAAAAGCTTAAACTATGTTCGCCTCCATTGTGTGTTGTTTGATTTATTGTTCGAGGAGACATTCCGAACCGATAGTCCCTGATTTAGTATGAGAGGTACATGGACTTGATAGCAGAGTATGCCTGCATCGCGACAGTCACTCCGGGAGATGTTGTAGTTGTATATAACAGTCACTCCGGGAGATGTTGTAGTTGTATATATATATTATAGTGTGGAAATTCTACTTGTGTGTAATGGTTAAAAAGATATATAGTGTATATCTAAAAATTATTAAAGTATAAGAAAACTTAAATAAATGATGTAATAATAACAATTCGGTTAAAATGAATTATTGGCTTAATGGTAGCATATCGTATGGGCGGTACGGAGGAGTTCAACCTAGTGTAGTTAGTTAGATACTTGGGCATAGTTAAGCGATATAGTATGGTTAGGTGGGTAAAATAGGTGACGTTAGGTGTGCACTATAGATGGGAGATGAGAACTCAAGGGACTGTACGCTGGACTAACGTATGTATCTAATAACTGCTTTTATAACTGCAATCTAAATACTTGCTGAATATTTTTCAAGTAGTTTTGGACTCTGATCCGTGCCAAAATGTTTTCAAACCATTTTAAATGTCCAGCCACAGGGACGCCAAGCTTGATGACTAATTCCAGGGATGCGTAGTTGCAATACTTGTGGAGGCTTGCAGGATTGATGTAGGCGCTTCAGTTATTCATTTCTAGATTATGATTTACATCTCAGTATTTTATTTGGGCATGTTTTCCCTTCCGCTGATGCAATATTTTTAGTTTTTTTATCAGGCTATGTTTTGAATTCAGTTTTATTTTCTTTAGATTCATTATTGGATCTTTGTTTTGGGAACCGATGGTTTATTCAGTACTATTTATATATCTTTTTATCGTGTGGTTGATTTAGACAATTTTAATTGTGTAGATGGTTTGGTTATTGTATTTATATTTCGCATGTTGTTATATTAATGAAAGATAAAATTTGTGAGCGACTTAATTTGACATAGGTGATTAGTAATTTAAAAAGTTTTCGACAGTGATGCTAATAATGAACCAATTGAGATTCTTGATTATTTTGATAAAGGACTGATTACCCGTGATTAAAAAAGCGGGGTGTCACAGTATAAAATTTGTTACAAAACATCTTTTTAAAAAACCAAAATCGTTAAATAACAAGATATGCAAAACAGTTTTTTTAAAATTAAGTTTTATGTTTAAAAAGGTGAAATAAGTATATTTATATTTTAATAGTAAAAATATTATTTTTTTAATAATTAATTTTATTTTTAATGTAAATTAAATTGTCTATTTTATTCATTTTATTATGAATAAGATCAATTTTAAATTTTGACATAAAAATGAATAATATTTAATGATTAATACACGAATTTTATTCAAAATACGATTAAAATGTGCGACATAAAAATTAGAAAAATTCTATTTATATTAAATTAAATATATATAAAATCACATATCGTATTTGTAGTCCGGGGCTCTGATCGCGTGCCTGTTGGAAAATGAGTCGGCGACTCATAGGTAGTGGCTTGGTTAAGGGAACCCACCGGAGCCGTAGCGAAAGCGAGTCTTAATAGGACAATTGTCACTGCTTATGGATCCGAACCTGGGGATCTATCCATGCTCAGGATGAAGCTTGGGTGAAAATAAGTGGAGGTCCGAATCGAATAATGTTAAAGAATGAGGTCATGAGTTATGGTTAGGGATGAAATGCCACTACAAGTATCATATGTACAAAACTAGCATGAAGCCCACGCGATGCGAGGCCGAATATATATATAACTATGAAAATTGTACAAATTAATTGTTAGCAAACCAATTCAGAATCACCAATTGAAATAACATAACTATTTAGCACATCTAATTTTGTTTCTTTAGATTAAATTTAAAGAACCAATAAGTAAAAAAAAATGATAACATAATGTGATAAAGAACTGTCCTTCATCAGCCGAGGTGGTCATCAGGTTTCGATTTTGTTTCCAATATCAATACTATGAATTTTATCCGGTGCCAGGGTAATGTTTTATACTCGTCACAAATTTTGTCATCATTCTTATCCTTGATAAAAAAATAGTTCATCTCACTAAAATCATTGTTAACATAATTTGAGAGAAAAAAAGAACAAATAATAAGATACTCACCAGGGGTGTTTTGCGGTCACACATATACACCTCCATGAAAGCTTAGGAAATCAATTAAAAAATGGAATCCACCTACCTCTATAATTGTTATAATTTAAAATTCAACAAAAAAAACAACCACCATATCTCTTAAAACTCAATTCCCTCAAACCCATATATATATATATATATATATATATATATATATATATATATATATATATATATATATATATATATATACAGAAAGGATCTCATGCATACCCAGTTTGCATACCCTCCGTGCGGACCATTTTTTTATAATAGTAAAAAAAATAATTTTGGGTTGATTTTTTTTTATAGTTTCTAAACATTTCAATAGGACCATAAAAAAAAATTCAACTCAAAATGAATTTTTTTGCTATTTTAAAAAAATCGGTCAAACTTTGTCAGTTTTTAAGTTGTTTTTAAGTTGTTAAAAACTGACAAAGTTTGACCGATTTTTTTAAAATAGCAAAAAAATTCATTTTGAGTTGAATTTTTTTTTATGGTCCTATTGAAATGTTTAGAAACTATAAAAAAAAAATTACATCAAAAATACCTTTTTTACTATTTTATCAAAATTGGTCCGCGCCAACGGTATGCAAACTGGGGTATGCGTGAGAACCGCTCTATATATATATATATTAGCTATGCACTGAATTCCAATTAACGTAACAAATCATTTACCATATATATGCGTGTCTATGAGTGTATATGCAATGAGAGAGAGGAGAGGTCATGTAAAGTGAACGGTGCCATTAGGTAAACCTTCAAGTGCTATGCATTTAAGGTACATCTCCTTGTTATGCTTATTTTCTACCAAAACAACACCAATTTTTCCAAATCATTCCTGTATTACAATAGCTTAGCTTTTTGTGTTACGTGGCCAGTGAGATTTTGTGAAAATATGTTATGTTTACCAAATCTAAAATCAAGAGGGAATAGGTTCTTAAAAAATTAAAAATGGAGTACATTGAATAGGAAGTCAGTTAGATGGACTAAATTCATTGTATTGGAGTGTAGAGAAAGATGGATTATTATCTTCACGTATTCTTCTCTAGAGAGAGACTCTCATTTATGATATCATTTATTAAGTTGCTACATGTCAGTCTCACATGATTTTAGTCTACAGTTTTTATATAGCAAAATCTAAAATCAAGAGGGAATAGGTTATTGAAAAATTAAAAATGGAGTACATTGAATAGAAAGTCGGTTAGATGGACTACATTCATTGTATTAGAGTGTAGAGAAAGATGAATTATTATCTTTACGTATCATTCTCTAGAGAAAGATTCTCATTTATGATATCATTTATTAAGTTGTCACACGAGAGTTTTTATATATTTATATAGATGTGAAACTAGAAAGTGAGCACATTAACGGAACACCGGAACATCCGTTGCATATGAGACGACAAAAAGAGCCCCTACATTTTTGTGTGTCGTCTTTTTGGCCCAAGTTGAATCGGAGAGTCTGATACTAGTAAGTAATTTGGAACACAGGGGACGATAATGGCGACCTCTACATCTGCATATCAAAAGCTTTTAAGCGTGGGCACCAAGATCGTTGCCGTCGGCCGAAACTACGCCGCTCACGCCAAAGAACTCGGTAACGCCGTCCCCAAGGTCTATGCCCAAACCCCCTCTTACATACTTTTTTACTTCTTCTCAACAATCACAACACTTTATGTATGCAGGAGCCGGTGTTGTTTATGAAGCCCACCTCATCCTACTTGGCCAACGGAGGCACAATTGAAGTCCCCCATCCTTTGGAATCTCTCGATCACGAGGTAGAGCTTGCCGTTGTCATCGGTCGAAAAGCACGCGATGTTCCTCAGGCCACCGCTATGGATTACGTTGGAGGTCATTATTATTTCAACCATTTTCTTTAAGATCCTTAAATCATCTAAATGAAAGCTTTAGTAATGTTAATGAATTAGCGATTCTAATTGTATTTGCTAATGGGCAAATCAACTCGTATACATTTCAAAATGATTCACTAGCGTTAAGGTAATGGGTCACGTTTTTACACTCGATAAAAGAGCCATCCGTGTAGATGTGGAGCTGATAAGCCTGGAACATGATAATAATCCTCATTAACACAACCCATCACCTAGTCTACTCACGATGTCAAATAAACACATTCTTCGGGAGTCCCCTTGTGTACACGTAGGACTCCATCTAACGTCCTTATTATTTGTGATATGTAATCAGCTTGGTCGGTGCTTATTTCATAACTCATGTGGGCCTAGTCTGTCGTTGGGACATTCAGTTGACCCATGCCATTATCTAGTTAAAATCAGTGCTCGCAATTGCCCCAAAGTTGGATTTTAGACAAAGGAAAGATAACTGTGAGGATTTGAACACGAGGGGTATTCCAATCTTCTTGTATGGCCATATCATTGATGGTTGCGTGCTGCATCCTTCATGAACAGTCGCACAATAACTTTTATCCTCGGAAAGTGGGATGGTCCATATGATTGCCGAGGGTGGGATTACCATCCCACCAGCCTCAGAGGTCCCAAACATGTGGAGTGAATAAAGTTCATTGCCCGAATGTGCTTCATGATACCAACTTAGGGATTAATGAGATTCTTTATTGTAACGACCCTAAAACTATAAAAGGCCGCGGTTATATAGGGAGCCATGACCATAAGTAAAGTTCTGTTGTTAAGGTCATGACCTTGGATAAAAGTCGTGGACTGAGTAAGAAAGGTCATAATTGAAGACTTTAGGCCATGACCATAAATGTTCTTGCAGTAAGTCCACGACCTTGGACTTGAAGGCTGCAGAAGGTAAAGGAAGGCCGCGCCCTAAGGAGAAAGGTCGCGGAGTCTGGTGACGTGGACCTTCGAGTTCTCAGTATGTGAGGTGATGATGTGGCCTAATTAGGTCATAACTCGAGGAGCAAGTATAGAGGGTTCTAAAAGCCTTTTTGTAGGGATATTTGTGGAAAGGTGATGTCCTAATTGGAAACCTAGGTTCCCTAGTAATTCCTATAAATAGCAACCCTCAACACACTTCTCAATGTGGATATAACCTTAATTTTCCATTTTAGAGAGAGAAAGTGAGACTGTAAGAGAAAAAGAGGTGGCGGTGGTTTGAGACTGTGAATACCTACTGTTCACCTGAGAGGGAAGAGGCGATGGGGACTTACCGTTCACCAGATAAGCGTTTAGAGGCGGTAGAGGGTTATTGTTCATCGAGCCAAAATCCAATAAGGTAATGGATCTGTTATCTTCCTCTTTTTCCTTGATTAAAACCCTAGTTTTCATGTTTTCTATTGAATGAGATGAGCCCATGTATGTATTCTGGGTCTAGGCCGTGTAGTTTTACTATTCATTTAGTTTTCTAGGTTTAAAAGCTAGATTGTTTTCTGTTCATATAGTTTTTCTTCATTTAAAGACCGTGGACAATTATTGTTCATCGAGGTTTTAAGGCCATAGAGTTTCACTGTTCATTCGGAATTTAGAGACATGGGAATATTACTGTTTATTGGGAATATCCTTAATTTTGAGAGGTTTTTTTATTAAGGTTCTTGAGGCGACTTTGGAGTTATAAAGTGAGTGTTTTGAAGATTTTTTGTTGACCTCGAGGGATTTATATAGGGTTTTACCTTTGATCTTTGAGGATTTGAATAATGAGATAATTGGGGTTTAATATCATTGTTTTACTAAAATGCCCTTGCTGTTTGCTGATCAGGAGTTCTAATTCTTTCTTTCGCAGACTTTTGGGGTAGTATTATATTGTGCCTGGATGAGTTGAGATGAGATTCGATGCTAAGGCAACGATATATTTTGGCCAGGACTAGGTGTTATTATCTATTCGAGGGCTTTCTTAATGCTTGAGGTCAAGACGGTTATTCCTAGGGAGATTGAGCTTAGGACTAACTATGGGGCTTGCACCTTAGCAAAGCTCGGCTAATGTTGTGGAGTTAGGAGCAGTTCGCAGATCCGCCATCCTGGAATTTGGCAGGAGGGGAGGTTTCAGTCTGTGGCATGACTAGGTCAAAGATATTTATTCATGAGATGTCCAAGGTTATAAAATAGAGGCCGCAGACTATTGAGGCGAACCATGTGAGATTGAGCAATGGGGAAAGCCGAGGGTGAACCATGAGAGATTTGAGTCATGGGGGATGTGGTGATGAACTAAGGGAGATTGAGCCTTAGGAGAAGCTGTGGAGTGATGAACTAAGGGAGATTGAGTCTTAGGTCATCGGGGTAATTTGAGGGGTTGAGGAAACTTAAATCCTTTTCCTTCCTATTTGCTTATATTGCACCATCTTACTTATTGCTTGTATATTTATTATTTGCTAATTTTGTTGTAAAGATTCATAAGAGGAGAAAGACTAAAAATGTTTTGAGGCTTGTATTAGAAACTTCTACAATTGATATAAATGGAGCTAGTGTTTACTTAGTAATTTCTTTATATTGTGCATTATTAAACAGTGATCTGCCAACTCTGATGATGAGGCCGAGGCCTTCACATAGGCCGCGACAAGTAAGTTGCCTAATAATAAAGTTTTAGATTTTTCCATGTGAGAATTAGTGATAATAACGACCGCGACCTAATAAAAATGTTGCAGGGCGTAACATTTACTGTTATATGCCTTGTATCTCTTCGTGATAGCATATACTACATAAAGTCCCGATCTGTCGAGTTTTGATCGGTGTTGGAACTCTCGAATTCAAACAAAGATTACCTATGTTATTGTCAAAAATTGAGAATTCGCCTTAATCCCCAAAGCTTATGGGCTCAAACTAGGTTGTCACTGCTTTGCTTTTACTTTGGTCTTAATGTTTATGCCTCGAATGCTAACTCCTTTTTTCTTTACTTTATCATGCAGACGACCATAAAAAAGGATTTGCTTTTCGTCATTTGTTTATGCCTCGAATGCTAACTCCACCTCAGCACATTAATTTTGCTGACCTTGAGAGGATTTGATCAATCAAGGGCAACTAATTGTCCGAACACTCCAAGTCGGCCAATGTGCTCCTTCACTTCCTCAAAAGGTTTTGCTCGGCAGGTACCTAGAGATCTAGAGATCCTTTCTGACTTTGATGACAACATTTCAGTTTACATTCCCCTTGGTACTATTTGTACTAGCTCCTCACTCACAAACTCCAACTAGACCTCAGATTCGTTTGAGCCTCTGAACGTGAATGGAAATCGAGGCATTTGTTGAACAAACTTTCGTACCAAAGAGACTAAGGAAGTAGAGGAAGAAGAGGAAAATATGGGATTTCGCTGAGTTCTCTACTTGCTTGCCAGCAGCTCCAGGGAAAGGTCTATTCATCACCCTTGCAAGGAGAAAAGAGAGGATCTGTTGTCAAACATCATTATTGGATACTCCCCTCAAAAGGGGAAGGAAAAGGAAGGACCTTCATGGCGACTGAACTTGTTTCCGAAAGCATTTTGGTAGCTCCAATATATATACATACATACATGTATATATATGTATGTATGTATGTATAGATTATTTAATAAATGCCAGATTTTCAATAATTGTGAATGAAGTAACATGCATACTAGAAATGGATTGTTAGGAATGGTAAATGACTAAAAGGTTAAGGATTAGGAAATCAGCGGATTTGCTCCTGCCCGACAGGAGGTTCAGGGCAATGGCAAAGTGTGGACGTGACCTTAAGAGGCTGGCAATATATGCTACCCAGGCCTTTGCTCCTAGTGACATGTTGTTTGCATGTGTCTTTTGCTTGAATTTCACATGTACTTTCTTAACTTATTGCATTCATGGAAGCGTAAAACGGTGGTGAAATGATGAAAAACGGCAGTAAGCGTGAATGTGAACGTGAACGTTATGCCTTCGAGTTTGAAAGGGCCATAAACAACCTCACATTTCACCTTGGAGAGGCCAATAAGAAATTGGCAAATGAGCGAATTGCGCATTTAAGGTTGCTGAGCTGAACCACGACCTGGAGGTGAAAGTTCCGAGCTCGATATTAGCTTTAAAGGTTTAAAAGAGAAGATGGTGTAGCTTGAGGGAGGGCAAGCTGAAGACAACCAAATTGGCTAACATTGACGGTGAGAACAAATGCTGAGATTGAGATCTTGCCCTGGGGAGAGATCGTAAGTAGTTTAACTTCATATAAAAGCCATTTTTCAAGATGGGTTGGGATGAAGGTTTGAAGGCCACTGTGGTTGCCGAAGGCATTAAGTTGTTTGCTAACCACGACCCGGTAATGCTTGTTGAGTAGAGGCCAAGGGTGCACCAGACTGCTTGCCCTTGATCCTTCCTTGGACACCCTTCTCTTATTTTAAATTTTATTGTTGAACTGTCGTGGGCTTGACTCACTTGAGTTGTATTAATGAAAATTTCTCTTTTTGTTCCAAATGCTTATTTATTTTTGCGGAGCGACCTGTTTTGTTCTTACTGTGTTTGGCATATTAATTGAGATGACCTTGCTTTGAACTCACGTCAGTCGTCTGTCCGAGCAAGTAAATGGTCGCCCAACGACTTATTTTAAGCAAGTTGATGGACTTATAATGCAAGCTTGTTTCAGGCAAAGTGTGCGAGTAGCACATAAAAGCCTTTAAAGTGTTATGTCGAGCTTTCAAGGATGGGTTTTAACAACTTGGCTGTGAACAAGGAGCTCGGTGAAGTGAGTGGACTGACTGCCATACACACCTCAAAAGCAAACTACGACCCTAGTGGTCAAAACTGCAAAGGTGGGGATCTAATTGTGGATTTGGCGAGAAAAGCATTGCACTTAAAAAGAGAGTTTGAACAGGCTTGCGTTGGGTTTGGTTGGACGCACACAAGTCTGGGACAACAAATGCGGACATTAAGGTTAGGGATATTACGGGCTACAAAAATGGCTTTGACACTAATGTTCTTTTCGTTGACCTTATTTTCTATTGCCACTATTTGGTCACGAGGACTCGTGAGGCCCATTTGGAGGCTGGTTGCTCTCTTAAACTATACATATGATAACAATGATGATGATCCTCATCAGTGCAATGCAGGTAGCCTAAGTGATTCCTCTCCCGACTCCACAAGTTTAAGCCCAACTTTTTGTTTATATATGGCTAAGTTTTTAATGCTCATGATAAAGCTTTCTTTCGTATTGTTTTATTTAGCATGTATGTTTTATGCTTTACTATTCCAGATGGTTAGTTTGTATGGATAATCGTTCGACATTTCACTAACCCTTTGACATTGGTCGGGCTTGTAAGACCAAAAGATATAAGTCAATTCATCAACCTGCCCTCCCTTGGATTAACCACCTTTTAATTCTGCTGAGTAGAGTTGTTGGAAGATTCTGATCGTCCATTGCTTAAGGGTAGGCCACCAAGTTGAAGTAGTGGTGAAATTCGTGGTTCGCATAAAATTGTTGTAAAGCGCCGTGCAATGATGATTGTTCGCGAAATGCCGAACCTTTATAAGATGTTATTTGAATTGAACTTTATCATGTTAGCACCGACTCAACCTCTATCTACTTGGTGAAATAGTCAGTTGCAACCAATAGGTACTTTCTATTTCTAGTACTCGAGTGCGCACGATAACCTGCCCCATTCAACAAAGGGCCATGATCTCCGAGAAGCTTTAACATGCAGATGTTAGATGATAGGGTTCATTAAGCTCAGAGATTTTTCCACGGGCAATACATCCGTTTGTTTAACTTGGTGATGTTAGAGAAGTAGATTAAAACCATGCTTTATGTAATAATTTTAGTTATGGATTTATTGTTATAATAAAATCAGTTATTCCTATTTTAATGAGAATCATGTATGGACATAATGTTTGCAGTATTTTATATATTGATGATGTCTTTTATTCTGCCCAGTAGGTGTTCTGGTGTGTAGAGTACGACTTACACAAAGAGGATCAGATCATCAGTTCTTGTGGAATATAAATTTTATCGTTCACAGTCTTAGATGGAACTGGACACACCATCAGTAGGGCTGTAGCACAATATTTTAGCAGGTCTATCTTGATTATAGGAAAATGTGTAGTTTCAACTTATTTTGCTAGTACACTTTGTGTGGATTGAACGGGACCAATTTGAGGTTATTGTTTTTATACTGATTTTATAAGACAATGTACACCTTGTGATTATTAGGTTTACTTAAGGCTCTTAATCCGGATATGATTGATGGACACAAGCACTAGTTATTTATTACTTTGACGTATCGGGTGAGATTCATTATTGGATCAATAATCTTGATAAATTGGGTAATGGTGATTAATGTACGGTGAAAGTCTTTTATGGATGGAATTCACGTCTTGGTATAGAGACTGGTGATACCCCTTTGAGATCCTTGAGATACTTATAAGTTTTGTATGCGTCAAACCCTTCAAGTGGATTATGTTAATCCGACACTACAAATAAGTTAAGTTGGACCGCTCAAGGACTTAAAGAAGTTAATCCGATAAATTATCAGTAATTTGTTTTATTAACGGGTATCTGTAACCTTAACATGGGAGAATTAAGTAATTAATAATGAGGAGCCCGAAATATAATTTTGAGTTAAGGAGTGGAGTTGCAATTATAATTATTTAGTGGTATTGATTATAATTAAGGGACTGAGATTAGGATCCAGGAAGGATTAGGTTTTCTCAGGTTTATTAGGAGCCATATCTTTATCTCTCCTTAGGGTCCCTACTGTAGCCTATATATATGCACCTAAGCTTCATTCTTTCTTAACCTAGCCGTCACTCTTAAATACTCCAAAGACCCGAGTTCATACTTGTGAAAAAGAGAGACAACGGAGAAGAAAGAGGAGACAAGAAGGTGGTCACGAAATAGGAGCCCACCCTCTACTCGTGGCTGTCCATATCGGGAATACAGTAGACGATCGTGAGGTGAATCGAGCCATCACATATTCTGTTCGTGATAAAACGAGATTAAATCAAAGAGATCTCGCAGGTAAATCCTAAATCTGCCTTGTAGGATTTCACGTATGTGTAGTTTTTTTTGTAGTTCGATTTATACACGTTTTCAATAGACCGTTGGACTTCTGCTCCAACGGGTGAGGACTAGCCTTGATGCTCGGACGAACTGGGTATTTCATTTGTATGGTTCGATCGAGGTTGGAATTGACTTTAGATGCCACCGTAGCTGATGCGTGAGCATAGCCGTTGTTCCATGAACATCATAGTCACCTACTTTTGGTAGGTTACCCCTGCATTCTTCAAGCTATAGTTGGAAATTCCTTATGTGGTTATAATGGAGGTCTTCTCATTATCAGGGCGGGGCAACAAAGGGATTTGATAGTACCTAGAATATGTATCTAAGAAGCTCATCCGTTCGTTGCTAGCGGTTGCGTCTATAAGCTAGTCATTCTTGGGCAACGTGAACCATCATTGGGACAGGCTTTATGGATCTTCACTTTTCATCGGTCTTTGTTGCAATGATGGGATTAGATAACTAGTTAGGGAATTGAACTTTCTTAATGGACCTTACCTCCAGAAGTTTTCCTACCTCTTCCTATGGCTATTTGACGAACTTTTTGTGTCATAGGGAATCAGATTTACACGCAACTTGTGACTCGTTACTTCTATATTTGTTCCCGGTATGTCTCAAGGTATGTCATAAAGCTCCTTAAAAATGCAATAACTCCTAATCGTTTGGCAACGTGCTTTCAATTAAATTTTTTCTTAAGGGGGTCAACGTCGAAGGCCACAACATCATGTGCTTGACATGATTTGCTAGTGATATCCTCTACCCATGGTTGCCAATATTTTAGTTGCTATCTATTGGGGACTAGATTTCCTTTTGGGACTGGCTCATTCTTGTGTGGGAATAATGATAAAAATTACCAAGCAACAACGTGATTTTCCCTAATCTCCATCACCCTCAATTGATGACGCATTTGAGCGTCTGATAGTGGATCAAACGACCTTCATACCATGGTGAATCGATGTCCACAACTAGGAAGACAATCATCTTCGAGATCTCACCAGCTCGGACTGACAATACGACCTTCATCTCTTGCATCAGCTTCATGTTATTATTCCGATGTTTAATTTAGCTAATCTATCATATTGTGACCATTCGATAATTTATGAACTTTTTATATTTATTTTGATTGTAATATTTTATGTTATGAATCTGGATGTCTATTAGAATATATATAATACTACATGAATACTCAGTTTTTCCATATTTCTACAAAAATTAAGAGGAGAAGACTAATAAATTAACAAAATTAAGAATGATGAAGGGCAATGGATTGGATCACAATCTCAAATGATTGCAGTTGTTGTGGAGCATTTTGAGAGAACATTGGGTACTTCTCCCCAAATTGGGAGTTAAGATTTGCTTGAAGCTATTTCTATGCTTCATTTATGAAGAAGATACTGAATCTTTGTGCAGAATTCTTGAAAAAGAGGAAATTAAAAGATTTGTTTGGGAGTTGGATGGGGCCAGTGTTGCTGGTCTAGATGGGTATATAGTCCAATGTTTTAAAAGTTGTTAGGGTAGGATATAATTGATGAGGATGTTTATAATGCTGTCAAAGCCTTTTTTATTAATAGTGCCTACTAACTCGCTCAAAATATTGTATTGCGCAAGTGCACGCTAATCGCGAGAGTAGTAAAAACCCGGTAAGACCAGAGTTGGTTTTTACAGGAAATTATATGAAGAAACGAAGATATTCTTCTAGGTATAAGTTGATTAAAGAGAAGTAATAATAAAAGAAAAGATGATTTAGGTTTCGAGAGTTATAGCGGACCAAAGCGAACCACAATTACTGGAACACTTAACTAAAGATTAATAGAAGCAAACAAGATTTATAAAACGGATGATAAAATGATTCTTAACAAAAGGTTGAGGAGCATTCCCCCACCTCGGATGATCACAATCGAAACAGTACTTACGATTGAATCATAATCAAATGGGAATAAGATGTTGTTCTCAACAATCCCGCATGAAAGGTGTCATCCGAACAATACGAGATGAAGGTTTCAACATATTATCGAACAAACGCGTTGATGTTGGAGTTAAGTCTTAAAAACAACTCTTACATGGTAAGAGAGGTTAGAATCCTATGAAACTCCAATATCAATACATACACTCATTTATTGGATTCAAACATTAAACTAATCAAGAAGTGGAACTATCCAAGGTGATTTTATGCTCCCAACCTAAGGAAACTAGCTACTCATAACACTAATTATGCATACACACAACACGGGGTTAATTAAAAGGGGAAACACCATTACAAAAGATAGCATTCAAGACAAAATAACTATATTAATTAACCAAATAATGTCAATGGCCAACAAAGTACAACCAAAATGGAATTTGGTAACTTACAAACAATTAAATAGATTATGGAAAGTGAGAAGAAATGCACTAGCTGTAGTAGAGAGAAGAGAGAACAAATCCAAAAATATCTATCTTCTCTTATTTCACACGATTCCCAGCACACCTCAACAACTACAAATCACTTGCTATTTATAGTAAGTGGAAATAAACCACCAAACAAGATGTCAAAAACCCAAATCAAAAAATGGAAACCAAAACTACTTAACCAAAGAATCGCACACCTGAGGAGGCCGGTCGACCGAGCTTCGAAAATTACTCCTGTCTTTATTCATAGACAAACCCTGAATTATCTGTCTACTGCGGCTTTGAGGCCGGTCGACCGGGGCTTTGATTTAAAAAGGTCTGTTCCCATCTCATTCCTCCCAAAGGGACCTCAGAGTAAATTGACCATAACTCGGTCGTTAGGAACCGGATTGACGCGCCGTCGGTGGCTACGCGAAGTTAACTCGGAGAGCTATAACTTCTGTGAAGAGTTCGGGCACGAAGCTCGAACGCAGAAATGACTAAATTGCCCCTGAAGTTGCGTAAAGGGTTGTAACTTTCCCGGAAAGCGCACACTTGCACCGTATAGCATTCCAATACCTACAAAAGCTCAAATAGACTTTGCAAAACATATATATATATATATATATCGAAACCAAAGGTTATACAGTATGTGAACTTAAATACGGGAATTAACGAACACAATCGTGCGCACATGCATAAGTAATGTGAGCAAATATACAATATTAATCACCTACCTTCCTAGATATGTAACAAGTACATTAATTGCCACCAGTCCCAAAGTTGAAACGCCCACTTTTTTCAATGAGATTAGATCTATTAGTTTGTGCAGTTTCTCCAGCAAAATTGTCACTAGACCCATGACTATGAGATTTGCCAGTTACCTTCCAATATTTTTGAAGAACAGTATGCATTTGTGAAAGATAGATATATTATTCATAATGTATTCCTGGCAGAGGAAGTGATACAAAAACTGAACAGTTGTTTAGAGGATTGAATGTTGTGATTAAGTTGGATTTTGACAAAGCTTATAATAGAAACTCTTGATTATCTGTACTGAAGTTATAAGGAGGTTTGATTTTCCTGAGAAATGGATAGATATGGTGTGGAGTTGTCTTTCCAATTTGTTGGGTTTCTATCATCATCAGTGGAGAAGCTCATGGATACTTTAAATATGGTAGATGGCTTAGACAAGGGGATCCACTATCCCCAAGTCTATTTATCATCGCAGCTGAAGTGTTTAGCTGTGGCTTAAAGAGACTGTTTGATATTGGGAAGATAAAAGTCTCTCTCTCAACCTCTAGGCACTCCTATAATCCCTCATTTGCCATATGCAGATCATGTAATAATGTTTACTAATGGGGAAAAGAAGTCTCTAAAAACTATGTCAAATTTTTGGCTGATTATGAATATATATTTGGTCATTCAATTAATAAAGGTTAGAGCTGCTTTGTCATTTCTGAAAACAGCGAGGCTAGTAGACTTGAAGTGATTTCCAGAACAACGGGTTATTGCAGAAGACATCTTCCAATAATATACCTTGGATGTCCTCTTTATACGGGGAGATAGATACAAAGTTTATTTACTGATCTTATTGCTAAAATGAGGAAAGCATTGGATGGATGGAAGGAGAAATTTCTTTCTTCTGGTGTGAAGGTGACCTTAATTAATGTTGTCTTGCATTTAGTCCTTATTGATCTTATTTCTGCCTTCAAGTCGTCAAAATAGTGTCAAATAATTGGAGAATATTATTGCTGATTGCTTCTGGGTTCATGGTGAAAATATATGTTATCCAGTTGCTGAGGGTGGGCTGGGTTTTAGAAGTTTCCTGGATCCCTAAAGTGTTGGGATTTAAACTGTGATGGAAATTTAGATCCCAAATTCTTTATGGAGCAATTTTTTGGACAGGAAGTATTGTAAAAAGCATCATTGTAGTAGAGTTGTATTGCAAACTAAATGCTCTTGTGTGTGGAAAAGAATCATCTAAGGTAGAGAGGGCATGGAAAATGATCCCAAATGGATTATAAAGGATAAATCTACTAAATTCTGCTTTGAACAATGGCTAAACTCTGGGCCTCTGACCCTAGATACATTGATAAACAGATTCACAACTTTTGGAATAATGAAGGGTGGGATAAGGGTTCGCTAGCTCAGGTGGTAGTTGAGAAATTGCTTAGCAATATCAAAATTTGCAGACAATTGAGGAATAAACTCATTTGGACAATGGGAAGTTTACTAATGCTCTAGCTTGGGAGTGTCTAAGGCAAAGAAGAAGCTCCTTTGTTGAATAGAAAGTATTGGCATAAATGAATCCCAATTAAACTACCTATTTTTGTGAGGAAAATTAATGAATAAAAACCTCCTTCCAGATGATTGCTTGTTCAAACTGGGAGTGAGAAATGCCTCAAAATGTCGTTGTGTGGGAAATAGAGACTTTGCAGCTTGTTTTTTCTACTGGTAAAAGAGCACTCTCTGTTTGGACTCATTTTAACAGTAACTGTGGTGTAAACAGCAGGCCTACTCTGCTTCATCTGAGACTAAATGATTGGTGGCTTGCTGCCCCAAAGGCTGAATGTTTAAAGTGTTCTTATATAAGGTGATCCCCATTACTATTTGCTGGAATCTAGGGACTGCTTGAAATAAAGGGAATTATGAGGTATGTCAAACTCCCAAATTATCTTACAAAGTGAAGATCAAATTGCTGATATATATCATTATTGGAATAAACTGCAGTTTTTGCTGGATTTAGATAAAGCTGTGCTTGTCGATTTGGCTGTTTTACTTTTGAATTGGTGCAAACCTATGTGTGAATGGGCTAAACTCAATTGTGATGTGGCATCTAAGGAAAATCCTGGCCCTAGTGGGGGATGTGGAATCATTAGAAATGATAAAGGCAAAATTATGGAGGCTTATGCTGAATGGTATGGTTGTGGAACAAACTCAAGAGCTGAAGGTTTGGCTTTGAGGGCAGGGATTAAATTGGTAATTAATTTGGGAGTGAAAAAGCTTATTGTTGAATTGGATTCTATAGTTTAGTTGAGATGATCAAGAACAGTTATAATCCTCCTTGGAAACTTATGCATGTAATTAAATAAATTAGATCTGACCTGGTTCTGGACTAGCAGGAAACTCAAATTTGTCATGTATATAGGGAGGTTAATAGCGCAACTGATGGTCTGGCACTTTGGCAGTTGAGATTTGTGTAAATGCTCAATTTAGATATTTCAATGAATTACCTTGTATAGTTAGGGGAAGGTATAGAGTTGATTGGTTTGGAACCCCTTTCATTAGATCGTGTAAAAGGCATTGCTATAGCTAAGTTTCATGTTCTTGTTTGATACGTTCGCCATGTAAATCACCGGGGAGGGTCTAGTCAACACCATATATGATCTATAAAATTTGTGGGGGGTGCTATCCCTCTTTCTTTAAAAAAAAACATATTCGAACCTTGCTTTGTTCATATTGACGTACTTGTATCTTGTGTCGTGTTCGTATCCCGTATCCTTGCTTCTTCGCACCTATTAATGGGGAGATGGTTTTCGCTTCGTCAAAGAGTAGAAGTTGAATTCTCACCCGTTTTATAGTCTATGTAGTATGACATTACCTAATGCATGCATAATGTGTATTAGAGTCTATGCTTATTCCTGCCACAGTCAAACTCAAATAATATGGTAACATTTCTGTACTTTTATTCCATGGAATTGTTTTAGATGCCATGTGTGATACTCCGCTTAATAAAATACCGGGTGATCAGTCCTATACCAAGTTAAACAGGAATCTCATTTGGCTCATTCTTAGCATCACTGTCGAAAAACTTTTTTTTATTACTAATCACCTAGTCTTAGATTAAGCTGATGCCAAATTTTATCTTATGAATTAAATCAAACTCAACCAACATACTAGGAAACCAAATTGACTATTTACAAGAGATAAACTAAACATGCCACAAATTAAGTACAAGTGTTTGTCGAGTAACATCGACTACAAGCAATCCACAAAGTGCAAGTATAAAAGAATTTACCGATACATGCCAAGACTGAATATGAAAGTACAACCTCAATAGTACAACTGAAAAAATCCCTATCTAAAGATAGAATGAGAAAAGCGTCTAAACAAAGATCCCGTAGCAATCCACATAAGCTGCAGCTGCGTACCCTGTGGGAAGGATCAAGACTGGCGCCCCTGTGGTAGGATACCTAAAAGGTTTTTGAAAATATTTTATAGCAACGGTTAGAACCCAAAACATTTGAAAATATTTAGCAAGTGTATTTAAATGCAAGAAATTAAAATGCAAATGCTCTCCATATTTAAATTAGTGCCGCGCACTCCCTTGAGTTTACCTCACCTCTCAACTAATGTGCACGCCTAACGAAACTATAAATGACCCACCTAGCTAACCACCCCTTGCCTAGTCTTGTCACATAAACCCCCCAACTTCCCACTACTCTAACTCTAGTGGGTTTAGTATACTTTATAAGTTATCCATCACATTAACTTATTTAAATCATTTCCCATTTAATGCCATATAACATTCTCACGAGTTATATCCCTTATACAATTTACACCATGTATACGAGTTATAAGTTATCTTTCACACTAACTTATTTATATCCATATCCAACTTGATTCCATATAACTTTCACAAGTTATATTATCTATACATTTCACACCATGTATATATATAAATTCCCGTATATAATTCTACACTAGATATACGTATCATATCTCAACATTCACACACATGTCGGATATAAATGCTATCACCGAACGCATAGGAGGCGACCCTAGTTCCCTCCATAGTGTCCACTCCATACCGTAACGGCCCCACCTCTAATACGAACGCTATGGCCTGGGGAATATACTCACCCTGCATTCGCTAGTCAGGGGACTCACCCACATCGCGCAACCTCCTATGATAGCATTAATATTGGTATGGCTTTTACTATATATATTATTCACACAAATATATATAAATCATATATGTACTACACATCGACATATATATAGAATTCCAGGCTATTGGAGTATTATGCCCATACCCAAGCCTAAAACATTTAAGTCTATGGACCGACTTCATTTTGATCAATTACACACTAATTAATTCTCATTATTTTGGTGTAACCCTTTCACGTATACCCGGACTCTCTATCTCTCGGCCCGAAATTTAATATTCCCAATTCAATGTTCAATTTCATCCAATTAAGTTTCCCCCACTTAATTAACAAGGTTTCAATCACTCAATCATAAACCTTAATCTCCCCAATTTAATTAATCCTCTAATTAATCCAAGAGTAATTAGTCACACCTATCAATCTAGGCAATCTCCAACGGAATAACAAAAAAAAAAAATATTCCTTAAAATTTGCCCCACGAATCTGCCCAGATTTATAAAATGCCGTATTGGGGCATTTTGGAGCCGTTTTTGGAGAAAACGTATCAGAGAACAAAAGTTAGAAAACACGATTTTCTACAGGGTTTTGCGGATAGAATCGCCATTAGAATAGTAAATATCTCAATTCTGTAAAGATTTCTTCATCAAAACTTTTCAAGATTCATCCTAAATCCATTCTTTTGTTATCACAAATCTAGCCCTAACAATTTCATCAATTCAATCATCAATTTCATCAATTCTCAAAACCCCTACAGATTTATAACTCCCATTAAAAAGAAAATCCCCAATTTTCTAAAGAACAAACCCTAGAATTTAATTGAATTCCACCTCTTTTAATATGAAAAGATAGATGCGATTTAATAAACACAATTTAAACCACTTGCCTCAAAATGAAGATCCAAGGCTTGAATGAAGGTGTTGAATTGGAATTGAAGCAATCTCTCCACGTTCCCCAAGTTCCTCTTCTCTTCTCTTAGGCTCTCCCTTAGCTTTTTCCCTCTTTAGTCTTCTAATGTGATTTAATGTTGCCTAGCCCTTACACATTTGGGGTTAAAAATCCTATTCACGTTTTTGGGCCAATGAGCCTTATAAAAAGGGTCCATACTCTCCATATGGAGCTCACATGTCTAATTAGGCCCCAATACCCAATATATGCATATAACCACTCCTTACGGACTATTTCGGCCCTAACGGACTCAACCGCACGCTCAAAATCACCGTCCGGAATAAATTTCTAAAATTAACTCTCACCCGTTAACTTATTTAAATATATTCACTTTTAAATATTCCCATTAATTAATTCTCATTAATTTACGACACAAGTGAATTACTAATTACTGAATTAATTAATTAGAAATAATAACCCAAAAATTACGAGGTGTTACATACTTCCCCCCTTATAACGGAATTTCTTCCTCGAAATTCGGATAAGCCTAGTACTCCTGGTCTCAACTAGCCCGCAATCAATTACCCTTAGCATTGTTACACAAGTTATTGAGTGAATGTAATTAACCAGAGCGCCCATCCACCCTGTACCCGTGCTTAACCGCACTAAATGAAATACGACATTTACTAGACCTTAATCTGTAATATAACTTATCCCACAGTTATAACATTTCTAGCCCTAACAATTTCATCAATTCTCAAAACCCTTACAGATTTATAACTCCCATTAAAAAGGAAATCCCCAATTTGCTCAAGAACAAACTCTAGAATTTAATTGAATTCCACTTCTTTTAATATGAAAAGATAGATGCGATTTAATAAACTCAATTTAAACCACTTGCCTTAAAATGAAGATCCAAGGCTTGAATGAAGGTGTTGAATTGGAATTGAAGCAATCTCTCAAAGATCCCCAAGTTCCTCTTCTCTTAGGCTCTCCCTTAGCTTTTTCCCTCTTTAGTCTTCTAATGTGATTTAATGTTGCCTAGCCCTTACACATTTGGGGTTAAAAACCCTATTCACGTTTTTGGGCCAATGAGCCTTATAAAAAGGGTCCATACTCTCCATATGGAGATCACATATGTCTAATTAGGCCCCAATACCTAATATATGCATATAACCACTCCTTTCGGGGTATTTCGACCCTAACGAACTCAACCGCGCGCTCAAAATCACCGTCCGGAATAAATTTCTAAAATTAACTCTCACCCGTTAACTTATTTAAATATATTCACTTTTAAATATTCCCATTAATTAATTCTCATTAATTTACGACACAAGTGAATTACTAATTACTGAATTAATTAATTAGAAAATCCAGAAATTACGAGGTGTTACACCATGTTAAATGGATATGAAGTTATTAAATGTTCGTCTTTTAACACACACTCTTTGTTCACATATTCTATTCTCATCTCTAGTTGAGCGATGTCTACTGGCAATCAATGTTTAAAAAGGCGCGAGGCGAGGCCTCAGCAAAAAGGCATGAGGCGTAAGCCTCGAGGCATAAGCCTCAAATTCAACCCTGAGGCTTAAGCCTCGAAGCATTTTTTCCCGCCTCGCCTCGAGGCGTAAGCCTCAAACGCCTTTTTAAACATTACTGGCAAGTGGACACATCATACACCCCTTGCCCTTCGACTCGCCAATGGTTCTATGGTTAGTGCCAACCAGCCAGCTTAGTTGGCAATGTCATTAGGTAGCCATACCAAAGGCCTAGGATCAAGTCTCACCTTCAGTATTTCTGAGAATTAGGGGGTGGGTGGTGGTGTTGTGTGTGTGTGTGTGTGTGTGGGGGGGGGGGGGGGGGGGGGGGTTAATGGCTTCTGATTAAATAAAAAATAAAAAACGTGGGTTAATGGTTGCTGATTTAACCAAAAATAATAAAGGCGGGTTATTAGTTATGTGTCATCATTTAACCTGTTTCCAGTGGACCTTAAAAAAGAATACTTATTTTAACCCCTACTTTTTCACTTCTGCTGACATTTTATCAAGGGGGAATGGGTGAAACTTTTGAATCAACACCCGTAAAGTAGGTGAACTATATTCCTTGGCAATAGGGTAATGTTACCCCATATGATAATACTGATCAGCTCAATGTAGGCATCTTTATTGTGTTTCAGGTTATGCACTTGCATTGGATATGACTGCAAGGGAAATCCAGTCTTCCGCAAAGGTGTCTGTTTTCTTTTCGCCTTTACATTGGTTAAATAGGTAGATTTTATGGATACTTAATTCCACTCTAAAAATATATTTTTAGTGATCTCTTGTGTATTCTTTCTTTGTGAGATGTGTTAAATTCGTACCTCTAAGCTTCCGTCTTTTCGCTTCACATTCCTTAATTTGGAAGGAAAATTGTATTCACAAGCTTGAAAATACTGTTGTGGAGGAATACACCAGATGATGCTCCCGCTCCCTCCATAACAAATTGAAGAGTCCTGTTTTCTTTTGTTTTCCTAGTTACGAGTCTTGTTTATAATAGGTAATATATAAAACTATGTGAGATTCCTAACTTACCAACCCCAGTAGTACCCATGGAAGGGCAATAATCCAATATTATGTGTTGCATTCAAATATATTTACAAGTCTTCGGAGGATAAAAACAAAAAGTAAAACTTTTCCTTAAAATGTTTACGTCATAGTGGGATAATTTGAGCAGAGAGAGTATGGCATGAGATAGTGTCTTTAAAGTATTATTGACCAGCGTGAACTATTGAAAAAGTTGTCCTCATAGTTTTTTTTTTTTTTGAATGATGTAAACTTCAATAGTTGTTTGTTTTTGTTGAACCATGTATTCTTTTGCAAGTTTAATGTTCTTTTTTTTTTTAACAAATGAGTGCTTGTTTTACGAGAAATACTTGTTTATGTACTTCTCAATAATCTATGGTATACGTTTCCAGTCTTGATAATTTGGTGACCTTTGACATTCCATATGCCAGTCCGCAGGTCTGCCATGGACTATAGCTAAAGGACAGGATACCTTCACTCCAATTAGCTCTGTTGTAAGAACTCAACTGCAAGTTTGTTTTGTCCTTTATATATAGCGATTTATTTTGGTCATTAAATTGGACCTCTAGCTATTTAGCTACGTGCTAGGTAAAAAATATTGCTAGCATGAATAGATTGAGATCCGAAATATGCGGACATATCGATTATATTGGAATTACATTGTATATGTATATATGTGTATTAGATATATATCCATATCAACTTCAAGTTAATATGAATATTTTCCTTATCCTGTGAGCATGCTAGTTTTGATATAAGCTTCTATCATGTTGTATTAACTTAAGTAAAAATAAATAATTTCTGCAGCTACCCCAGTCAATGGTGCCAGACCCTCACAATTTGGAATTGTGGTTAAAGGTACCAACGGTTCATTTTCTTCTCTATAGGGGCCAAAACTTTCTATTTGATCCGACTATTAAACGGACTGTTGTATTGCAGGTAGATGGAGAAATTCGACAGAAAGGCTCAACCGGGGACATGATGTTTAAGATCCCATTTTTGATTAGCCACATTAGTTCTCTCATGACACTTCTTGAAGGAGATATTATACTAACAGGTATTTAGAGAAGTTATATCCCCTATTTCCTTCCAGAATTTTCGTTGTTTCATATTATTTGCAAAACTATTTATCTAGGTAGAATTTGGGGGAAAAGGTTCCATTTTATTTATTTATTACGTTCAATTCATATTTTTCAATTCACCCCAAGAGCTTGTGAACTATATATGAGTTCAAATAGGGTCTAACGTGGTCAAATATAGTCATTTAGGCAGGCATCTAAGCCCCTAGCTTGCTGATGTGTAAAAAATTGGCCTTGTCGCAATTATAATTCAAAAGTAACAAAATATTTTTGATGTAAGCAGAAGCATTTTCACAACATTTTTTAGAGGATAAATGCCTAAATTCTCTCTGATTCTCACTCATCTCAAAAGTAAAGTGAAACAAAGAATGACCGATGGCCATATTTATAAGAATGGGTTTCTAACCCTAAAGTATGAAACGACTAAAGAGGGCACACTAAAGACATTTAAAAGACAATGGCACCCTCTAATCTAACGTAGCAACTAAAAGAGGGACATAACTTAAGAGAACATGAAAAATAAAATAAACAAAAATATAAATAAATCTTGGGACCCTCGTTCAACTGAGAAAAACTCGTCCACGAGCATGAAAACGCGAAAGGTGAGTGTCATCTTATGCAAGCAATCACGGCCATGGAGCTGTTTCTCAATTTTTTTAAAAATTAATAAAATTTGTGGGGGTACCGTACCTCTTTGATAAAAAAAAGCAATCGCCGCCGTTATCCCCAATTGAGGAGGGAAGCCAACCAGGGAAACGCCTGGCGTATAGGCTCGCAAAAAGGTAGAGTCCACTAATCAGACTACCCAATAATGGCTGGCAAACATAAACTCGGCCTCAGATTTTTCCACAATGGAAGTCAATGATGCCAAATGTAGTCCGAGCCTCCCACAATGTTTAAAAAGGCGAGAGGCGAGGCGAGGCGTAAGCCTCACCAAAAAAAAGAACAAATAATATTAAAAAAATGCTAGTAAAACCATAAAAAATAAAGTAACAAAGAAATATAAAATAAAACTGCAAAAAAAACATCACTGAGGACTTTCTCACATAGTTAAACATTTTTTTGTTTCCCTGAGATGACTTTTTTACATATTGTTAATTTTATAATATGACAATAAATTAATCAATGCAAAATCAAATTGACCAAATCATTTTTTTTAGTTTCATTCACATTGGTTATTTTATAATATGACAATAAATTAATCAATGCGAAATCAAATTGACAAAATCAATTTTTTAGTTTCATTCACATATTAGTTATTTTTTAAAAATTTCTTTAAAGTTACAATGGTAAATAGTAAGTTAATTGCATTTTTAAAAGAAAAAAAGAATAAGAGTTGGTAGATTTAAATAACATTTTTTTTAAGTTGAGTGCAATTTTAGAAAAATGAAAAACTTTAACCTTTTAACAAACAGACTTCGTGATGGAAGAAGAAAAATAGTTTTTTTTTTCTTGTGCCTTAGCACAAAAAGGCATGAGGCGCATCGAGGCATAAGCCTCGAAGCGCATTGAGGCATAGGCCTCAAATTCAACCCTGAGGCTTAAGGCATTTTTTGCCCGCCTCGCCTCGAGGCGTAAGCCTCAAACGCCTTTTTAAACATTGGCCTCCCATAATGATAGTCATCAATGCTAGGTGACACAAGACATCCTCTTGGCATGCCTCAAACCCATTCCAAAACGAGACCACATTATAATTTTTATTTTAATTATGAAAAACATTAGATTTGTATCACTTGCATCAAATTTGTGATGTTATTTACGGTTGAATTAAATCCGTACCGTATGATTGATAATGTTATATCTATTTATTAAAATGTATTAAATATGTATAATTGTATTTACAACATTTCTTTATTTACTTAAAATATATTTGAGAAGATGTATCATTTATAACTAAATATGTATTAAAATGTACCATCATTTACTTGATATGTATCAAAATAAATCTCTCTTTAAAATATACCTCTATTTACTCGAAATACATTTTAAAATGTATTATGGAATATACTAAGTATAATTATTTACTTAATTAATAATTGATATTGTATTATGTTTAAGAAATTGATGAAAACAATAAATTTGACTTTATTACTTTTTTTTTTGGGTATAAAGTTGTCTTCAATTTGATCGTTTTGCTTACTTTTTATCAAACTAATAGTGAATGTTGCAGCTTATAAGTACGACATGCGTTGGAATAAACAATTACACAAAATAATGGGTTTGTACTCATTTAATTAATTAGTTATATTATTCTTATTTTTTTTGTGATATTTTATATATATATATATATATATATATATATTTATGCTCTCTAAATTGCCTATTGTTGTGTAATGCCCGATATCTTGTTCGATACCATAATGAGTTGAAAATTGGGGGTCCTAATCATAGACCGATACAACAACTTTGAATCCTGACATTAACCCAAAGGAACACCTCAATTTTGGAAAAGCAACAAGAAAATCAAGCACATCACAATCATCTCCATTCATAAATAGTGAAAATAAATCATCAATGTCAAATGATCCCACCTCCCGAATACGTGTGCGAGTTTCCAACCAAGCTCATTTTAGATCTCGAAGAAATCGCCAACACCGAAACCATCATCTTCTTCCCCGAAGACGGGAAAGAAGTCCCCGAGATCAAACACTCCCAAATCTCTGACCAAGTAAGGGTAATACAATCATTCTCGATGAAAATATCGAAGAAATCCCCAATTGAATAGTCAATTGGGGAAACGGTTGCTTGACTCAATGGGGACGGGGGCCACCTTGGAGGTTTCACTTAAGGCTAACCGACAAGCAACATTGTCGACTGAAGCACATATAGCTCAATCCTATTCTCACGCTCAATCTCCTTATGCTCCACCTTCAAATCTTTGAGAAACCAAGTGTATTCATCCACTCCCTATCGATATTCCTCATAGAAAATGGTCAAAATCCACCCATAACCGATGCTCATAACCTCGTAGTGAGAGACTTGGTCATCCTCTAATATTTCGATCTTTTCTTCAATATCGACATGGTTGTGCAGGTAATCCGCCTCCATACGGGGTTTATAGTTGTCAAAATGACGAGTTCACGAGGAGGATAGGATTGAAAGAGGGACTGAATCGTAATTTTTAGGAATGTGAGGGGGCTGATTATAAATTATTGAAGGTTCAAAGGCGATTCAAATTTTCGAAAAGTTCAGGGGTTGAAATGTAAGTTTCTGATAGGGTGGAGGTGTTCAAATAATTTTCATAACTAGAGTGGGGGTGGCGTTGTAGACTGTAGTAGGTGTATCAGGGGTTGGGTTAAGATAATAAGGAAAAATAATTGTGGGATTGTGGTTAAAATTTTTTGGGATGTTTTCTTAAAATATTTGAAGATTAAGGGGAAGGGTAAAATTATAATCAGGCGGGGAGGGGTAGTTTGGGGTTTCACCTCAACATTTAGGACAAATGAAGCATTTCCTCTTTGAAAACTCTAGATGAAGCTGTAGGGGCTAAATTCTCCAACCTACTATTCGTCGGAGGTTGACTTGCTATCGGATGCCACCGGATTTCTCGTCGGTGGGAGAACAATGTTCTAAAAAGTGTGAGACACTAGGCGGGCGTTTGATTTGCTCCTCGCATCTATGCATCGCTTCGACTTTTTTTTTATTTCTTTGTTTTTTAACACAACACCAATATATATATATATATATATATATATATATATATATATATATATATATTGTTATAAGAATGACCAAAGGCCTTATTTATAAGAAGGATTTTTTTTGTTAGCTAAGATAACCCTATAGTGTAAAATGACTAAAGAGGGCACTAAAGACATTTAAAAGACAATGTTACCCTTTAACCTAATATGACAACTAAAAGAGGGAAAAAAAACTAAGATAATATGAAAAAAGTACAAATAATATTGGACCCTCATATACTTCAATTTTCTAAAAGATTATTTTTCTCTTCACCGCCGCCTTCATGATAGAACTATCTATTAAATTCACAACTCTATATCTACATCTCCCTCCTCCTTTGGGAGCAACAACCACTACCAATACATTGCCGCTGTAAACACTACCTCTCCTTATGTCTATTTATATCTCCTGCTACCTCCATCTCCACCACCCACCATCTTCCCCTCTACTATTTTCCCCTCCACAAACCACTACTACCTTCTTTGTGGGTTGGCCAACCATTGAGTCAAGGTTTGTTCAAACACATGGCATGTCCTTACTCCTTAAAACAGAAGCTTGAAAGATTCGGGGTTTATTTTGAGGGGAGGTTATATCCATTGGATCAAGGGTGGTTGAATTTCACGAAGTTGGCGGAAACTCTGTTGGAATGTTAGTTAAACGACCTTCCGAATAATGAGTTTATTTTATTTTAAACACCTGTCAACAACAAATCTCAAAACTTACAGGGATTGTTTTGTTCTTTTCATGAGCATCCTTTTATGATACTCCATCCGTTACAATTTAGGAGTCCTTATTTGACTTTTGCGTTTATTAAGGATACCATTAATTAGTGGCCAATATCGATACATATGACTATAATGACATTTTGATGTAGATAGGGATTTATAGCTTTGTTGTGTTAATTTCTAGTATTAAATGTAAGAAAAAGGGGATTAATCCTCTTTAGGATATATTAAAGTAAGTGTGAGACTTTTTTATTTAAATACTTTACTAGTTGGAGTACAATTACTAGTTAAAATAGGCAATGATGTAAAGAGAAGACTCCTTAATTGGTTTGCTAATAAAATTTTAGATTATACCTAGTGTACTTTTCCCTCTTCTTTGAATCCAATTGGTGGTGTTTGCATCAAATTGGTATCAGAGGGGGGTGAGCTCCTTAGTGCATGTGTGTCCTTTCAGAGCGAGGTGAGGTGAGCTCTTTGGTGTATGTGTTTCCTCCCATTGCATCTATATTAATAGCTCCCAAGCGGATAAATTTAAACACCGGTTTTGAAAATCGATTGTCAGCCCTAGAAAAACTATGGCTCTCACTTTGTCAAAATTAGAGGGAATTGCTCCTTGTTCTCCATCGTGGCCCCTCCCATGCAACCCCAAGCCCCAATATTCACTTCTAATTCCAATGTTCAAGAATTACCCCATAAATCAATTATTCCGCTGTCGAAAGCAGATTCCTAAAGCCATATACACTCCCCTTTCAAATCATTTGACCACCGCACACCGAAATAGAAGATAAGAAAATCCTTTGATTTGAAACCCAATCAATTTCTAAGGCTCAATCGAATATAAAGTAGAGGAGAGGAAAGGGGGAAAAGATGAAACCAAACAAGAAATTGGTTCAATTAACATACCTCACCGATGATATGTCTCTAACAGACCTTATGTTGCTCTAGCAGGCTCCGACTGATGTGATACACAATGAAAATTATCAAAATAAAAAAATCACACCAATTTCTAAAACTAAAAAATATCATTAATAACAAAAGTGAATATAAGGACTACCTAAGACTTGTTGGACAAGTAATCATTAATAGCAAAAGTGAATATAAGGACTAGTTAAGTTAGGAGTCTTTCCAACTTAAATGACCAACTAATAGATAGTTACTATAAAAAAATAAATAAACATGTGCTGAAATAAAATAAAATAAAAAAAGAAAAGAGCATCCCAACGAGGGGGACTCATGCCGCGCGTCACTCCTCCCACTAAGAAAAGCTCGACCCGAGCGCTAAGGCGATATGTCGTTTGTCTCTTCAACTTTAATGAGCCGGACTGAATTTTTTGGACCTATTGCGACACGTTCTTCTTGGACTTTTTGTAGTCCCACGACACCGATTGCGGGGCTGAATGAATGGGACTAACTTTTCCCCAACGCTTGTCAAATATTTGAGGGGGCAATCCCTCAATAAGGATCACCTCCTTCTCCGGGTGCGACGGTTGTTTACCCAAGGCCTTTTCCATCCTGGCTCGTTCCCAAGTTTCCATCGTTGCATCAAACACATCAACGAACTCCTTTACGTCATTCCAAAGTCTGTGTGGATCGTTTGGACTGATTTCGTGAAAAATATGCTCGGACTTCTTCAAAAATTTCGCCAAAAATTCCCCCGGAGGACCCACGGGGTGGGTTGCACCCCCGGTGTGTTGTGCCACCCTTTGTGTGTCAGCTGAGGGGCTGTGACTACGACTTGATCTCCTCTGGCCTATGACCACCCTCTCGGGGGCCCCACGCGGCGTGTGGAGGCTGCCGCTGCAACTCCCGCCTCCGGTCGATACCCTATTGCTAGTTGCGGCTCCGCAGTGGTGGATGGGGTGGTCCATCGTGCTGTCGGTGTTGACCCCGACTTCCATTATTTTGAATTTTTTTGTTGATGTGACACTGCTGTTGATGGATACTTTCGACTCGAGCCGCCATATTAGATCACATCTGTTGGATGTTTTCTATGACAAATTCTTGGACCTTGGATTGTTTCGTTGCCGTGGGAGGCATCTTTACGTTTTGATTTACACACACACGGATGATACACACACTAGAGTTTGATTATCAAGAGCGAATCTGGCTCTAATACCAATTCATTTTTGCTATTAATAATATTTCAAGTTTTAGAGATTGGAGTGATTTGTTTATTTGTGAGCAACCCTAAGGCCTTATTTATAGACTACTTAAAGACTCATTGGGCAAATATCCTAGTTAATCTAGGAGTCTTTCCAACCTAAATGACTAAGAGATAATTACTTCAAAAAAATAAATAAACATGTACTAAAATAAAATAAAATACCCACGCCACGCGTCACCGATAATGGCTCATAAAGATGGTGATGAACCTAGGAGACCCACTCTAGGGTTTCAAGGTCAAGAATGATTTTCGATCCGGGTGGATGGAAGTTCACTACAATCCGAAACAAGGATAGGGAGGTGAAGAGACAGGGGACATCGCAATTCTCTGAGGCCCAAATGATTGCCATTAAAGAGACTGATGTGAACAAGCGCTCACCGCTGTAACAAAAGCTATAAAAGCTATAGCTGATAGTAATGGCACAACTTAATTCACATATACAATGGGTGAGTCTGCCCCATGCGTCAAGCCTTAAGAGCCTTGGCCCATTTAATAGAAGGGAGCATGCTAGGTTTGCCCAAGAGCCTGCATCCATTTAGATGCACTTGCATCATATTACCCTCCATGGGTTGCCATGGGTTGCCACTCTTTGTGACTCGAACCCATGACCTCAGAGGTTACCACTCTTTGTGACTCGAACCCATGACCTTGCTCTGATACCAAATGATGTGAACAAACGCTTACTGCTATACCAAAAGCTATAGCTAATAGTAATGTTGCCACTTGATTCACATATATGAAGGGCGAGTCTGCCTCATGAGTCCGCCTTAAGAGCCTCGGCCAGCCTCGACCCATTTAATAAGAGGGAGCATGCTAGGTTGGCCCAAGAGCCTGTATCCATTTAGATGCACCTGCATCAGAAACAAGAAAAGTTAGAATCCTAAAGACCCTAATGCGAATTTATGCAAACCATAAAGCGTCTTGAGCCAACACTATGAAAAAAATAGTAACTTATAGGCTTTCAAGGTTATTGTGCCATTACTGCAAAACCTATGGGAACCTGCATACAAAATCACAATTAGAGGAATTTTATTTTGGAGTTGACAACCATAAATGTGGCCTAACTTTTTTGAGAAGAATTTTGGGTATTCAATTTTGGGCCCTTCCAAGTTTTTGACAATCATTTTGGGACCCCAAAATTTTCCTTTTTATCGATTGCATATTTGGGAATTTTTGCACTCAACACCAACTTTCAAAGATCGTGATGTGAACCTAAGAATGCGGAAGCGTTATACAACTACACACCAACTACTAACTACCCAACGCCGCCACCAAAAAATAAAACTAAACTAAGAAAAAAGATTTCTTTCGCTGTATAGATTCTTTTTTTAATATTCAAGTTCTGATTACAAATGAGGCCCAAGGGTCTATTTATAGGAGATGTTAGCTTGCTAGCCAAGTTAATACCCAAAATGACAGAAAATGACAACTAATAACTAAAAAAGACTAATTAGTACAAACATGCTTGGAGACTAATTAAAGACTAAAAATAAAGGAAAATGACGATATTACCCTAAATTAAAAATAGAAAAAAAAGATTGTCTTCTCCCTGGAGTACAACCACGCGCCACGTGTCGCTATATATCACATACACATCATTCTCCCTGTCTTCGAAAAAGCTCGTTCTCGAGCTTGGAAGGTGACTCATCAATGTCACATGATATGAACTAAGTAAAACTTCGGACCTCAATCAAACTCAATCAAAAATGTACAACCCAAATGAAATTAGTCTCATGTGTATGAACCTCATCAATAATGGGTCTAATAAACCCAAATTCCGACGATGTCCCTCTACGAAATTTGAGCAACCAAAAAATGACGACCATATCCACCTTCTCGACACCACAAATACATGGTTGTTACTTGGTGTGGTGGACCCTTGAATCTGACCGGACGGGAACTCCGGTGGCTGCACCTTTGCGAGTACGACGGCGAAATAAACGGAATGAAAACGGCGACTTTTCGAAAAGTCAGACCCAAAATGGCAAATAGTCTGAAATGGGCTCCAAGTGGGACACATGTTTTATGGCAGCCATAAGTTGCGTCACAAATAGGCCCTAGGACCCATTTTGACCGGATTTGAGGTCAAATAGGGGGTAAGGGATTGGATCGGAGTAGGGAAGGCCATTTTTGTTGGGTTTGATTGTGGTTGGGCATAAATGAGGTGGGGAAGGGTGAAAATAGGGGTTGGGGGGGGGGGGGGGGGGGGTTAGGGTTTTGGTCGGAGGGGTTCTTGGATGGTTCTTTATTTTTTTAGGGTTAGGGTTTGGGGGAAGGTAGGAGACGATATTTTATTTGTACGAGGTGGAGGTTGTGTTGTTGTAGGAGGTGGAGGTGGAGGAAGGCGAGGGTGGAGGAGGCTAAAAGGGTTCGTATATCCCCCTTTTTAGCGGTAATGAAATCCACTCGATTCTCATTTGGACATTTATCAACCTACCGATTGTAGGGTTGTCCGAGTTGGAATTACAACTTGATACCCACTCCACACACCACGATGAACACCAAGAACAAACGTAGCTCTGATACCAATTTAATGTGAATCTAAGAATGCAGAAGCGTTGTTATTACAACTACACACCAATTACTAACTACACAACACCACCACCAAAAAATAAAACTAAACGGAGAAACGTGATTTCTCTCTCTAGATACTTTTTTCAATATTTAAGTTGTGATTACAAATGAGTCCCAATGGTCTATTTATAGGAGACGTTAGCTTGCTAGCCAAACTAATACCCAAGAAGACAAAAAATGACAACTAATAACTAAAAATGACTAATAGAAAAAAAAGAGAGTCTTCTCTCGGGAACACAACCACGCGCCATGTGTCGCTATATATCACATACACATCAGATCGAGGATGAACTTTTTCAATGGATGGGAGAATGCTATAGTGCTTAGTTTTTTTAATTGCTTGTATTAGATATAATAAAAGAGGTTTAGTCATCTTTAGGATATATTAGATTAGGTGAAGGGACTTTTGGTCTTTTAATACTTTCCTAACTGGAATATGATTACTTTTTACTATAAACATGTTATAATGTAAAGAGGAGACTCATTCTTTGTTTTCGAAATAATTTCATATTACGTTGGGTGTATTTTTCTCTCCTCTTTAGATTTAATTGGTGGTGTTTGCATCACATTTGGTCCATTGATGTTCGACTAAAAAGGAAAAAAATGACTCTTAATTCGGGACAACCCACATAAGAATATTGGACTCTTAATTTGTGACGGAGGGAATATGATTCATGATTACTCTTCATCCAAGGGCAAAGAAAACACATTACATGCCGAGGGGATTCAAATTAGTCATTGCATTATATCTCAACTTTGTAACATTCCCTCGATCGTGCCAGATCACTATGGATAAAGCCCAATTCATTTAATGGGTGAACCATGTAAAAATCGTAGCCTTGGTGTTAGTTATCTCTATCATTCTATTGCGCATTATTGTGCTATTAGTGGCGTTCATTGTTTGTTTGAATTATATAAATTCCATCTATAACAATGTATTCAACAATGCAAATGTAAATTGGTTCCTATGTGGATGTGTAAATAAGACAATGTGTATCTTATGTGGTATAAAAATATATTTTATAGGCATTCAATATGGAAAATCATCTCCAATGCAAAAGTTTAAAAGTGAATTTGGATGATACATGTAAATGATTGGTTTGTTTGGTAATTGGAGAGAGTGAAAAAGACAAGGTGGAGAGAGAATTTTGATTGGCTACTTTTGCTCTTCACAATGTTTAAGAGATCCTTTGCATCTAGAGGGTCATCCTCACAGTCTTCCTCACAGTTAGCACTTGCGAGCTTAATTTGGGCGCGTCAAATATGGGCTGGGCCAACCCATTTTTTTCTACCAAAGTAAGTATTATAATTTGAGGTAATGTAAAAAAATTTATATTTTACTCACTTTTAAAAATGAGCTTTATATTTGACTCGTGGCTTTTAAATATGGGCCTCATATTTGACTCGTAGCTTTTAAACATGGGCCTCATATTTAAATTGCTAGGCTAATATTAGTTGTTTTGTTATTTGGACCACATTTTGCCACTACTAGTGAGAGTATCTAGAAAAAAGTATACTACATATCTATAGTCATATCTATAGTCACCATTCACATTTGCATTGAAGAAATATTTTTATTCACATTGTTTATGCATCTTATTTGTCACTTCACTTTCTTCAATTCACATTGGCATTGTAGATGCTCTTATGTGTTTGTCAAGGGGCTTCACATTTGGTTTGTGCAGTTGCCTTTCAAGCACAACACACCAAACCCCCCTTTTTCTTTACAAACCATCCAACCTTTGAACTCTCTTAATCCCTTCTCATTCTAAAGACCACTAGCTTAAACCTGGACTTTCTTTCTCTACCCTTGGTGTGTTGATCTCAATATATCTTATATCAACCAGGGTTTATAAATGAGTCCTCTTCAAGACTTTTTATGGAGAGAGAGAGAATCACATTTGTGGCTTGAGACGTTGTTTGGTAAACACTGATGGTAAAGCTTATGGGAGCGAGAGATGGTGGTATGTGGGTGAGGGAGGGGGAGAGAGAGAAGATAAGAGAACTTGTTTTATCCGACTTGGTCATCTTTTGCCAATTTATTGCAACAAATCTTATTTATGTCACTATTTATACAAAAAATTCAATATTTAAATGGAAGAGCACGTGTACACACATGTAACTAAAAAAAACTTTGGCAGATCTTGATTAAGATTATTTTTATCTAAAATAAGTTGTAGAAAACAGCTCTGTACACTTGTGAAATAGCGTAGATGATTTCAAGAATAACGAGTATTGAAATATGATGGGTCTAAAGTGGAATCCTTGCTTAATTGTGTTACTGTTTTTGTTTGTGCAGGAACCCCTCAAGGTGTTGGCCCTGTTAAAGTAGGTCAAAAGATAGATGCAGGTATAACAGGTCTCATAGACGTGCACTTTGACGTGGACAAACGCCAGAGACGCACAAAATAAACCCAACTTCAATTTGCTTTGCTCTTTTTTAATAAAAAAAATAAAAGCTTTGTAAAACATAGAGTAAAATGAATTTAAGAACTGTTGTGAATCAGTTATTAAATCAGAAAAAGTTCACACTCCTAGCTTTCATATAAGTTGTTTTCCGGTTTGGCGAATCAAGATAGACGATCCGACTAGTAAAGTGAAGGGTTAGGGATCCACTTATGAGTCATTAATGTTCACTGTAGACTGTAGTCACATTAAATGGTCATATTAATCCTCGTGTAAAGATGTTTGACATATTTGAACTCCCTATATATGCTACAGTTTTGAAGTATGCTGCTGATATTTGTGATGGGATGATCTCATTAAATCTCTAATTCAAATTCTATCCTATTACAAAAAGAGAAAATGTTAATTATACAATATTATTTATAAGTGTAATAATAATTGTGATACACATAAATACATGAAAGTTGAATATGCAAAATTAACGTAGTGTGATAATATAGATAATTAATAATAGACTTAAATGTATTATATGAAATCTCTATCAAAGTAGTTCAAATTTTTAGCAGATAAGGTTCAAATGGATATATATATATATATATATATATATATATATATATATATATATATATATATATAGAGAGAGAGAGAGAGAGAGAGAGAGAGAGAGAGAGAGAGAGAGAGGTTTCTGTCCATACTAAGGCCTACTCCAATGGATGTTTCTCTCTCGTCGAGTTTCTGTGATAGAAAAAGAAAAAGGGGAAATTTTTCTCCAATGAGCCTTTCTATATGAAGGTGAATATGACATGAAAGGTGAGTCACATTGATGTTTTCTAAGAGCATTTTCACATGTAGAAATGCTAATTTAGTGGGAGAATATGACGTGGATGCACCCATTATCTCACACCAGAGCAGTTTTGTTTTCTAACTGCCATAATCATTCTTCTAAATTAAAGGAGAATATACCACCGTTGGAGACCCAAATACCTTCTCATTTCTATCTTTATAGAAATTTGCCAGTTAGATAAAGAGAACTAATCAAATAATCCTGCCACATAGGATACGATTGGATTTAGAAATCAACCATGGTAGTCGGCCTAAGTTTGCACATGAGTTGACGTACAATAAGTTTTTTAAAATATTAAAAAAGATAATTTTTAGTTGATTTTTTAATGTGATATTTAAACATTTCAACGGATCCATATAAAAAAATGCAGCTAAATTTTTTTGTTTTGCTATTTTTAAAAATTCGGTCAGACTTTCGCAGCTTCTAAAGTACTTAAAAGCAGTGAAAGTTTGATCGATTTTTTAAAAATAGCAAAAAAATTTGTTTTGAGCTGAATTTTTTTATATGGGTCCTTGAAATGTTTAAATATCACAAAAAAATCAGCTAATTTTTTTTTTTATTATTTTAAAAAAATGATGTGCAAACTTAATGTGCACAGGGTCCTGACTCTCCCTCTATCTCTCTCTCTCTCTCTATATATATATATATATATATGGAGAGGTTTACAAGTGAACCTAAAAGATGAACTTTTTAATGAACTTTAACAAAATAACACCTAACAATTCATTACCTTTAATTTCTATGTTGTAATTGGTCCGCGCCAGCAATAACGAACACGCGTGTCGATCGATTCCCAACTCCTTCACCCCCCCCCCCCCCCCCCCCCCACCTCCCCACCCCAACCACCACCATGGCAACCCTTATTAGCCGGGGTGGGGGGGTGGGAGAGGGGGGCGTCGGGGTGGGTGGGTGGGTGGGGTGGAAGTGGTGGTGTTGGGGATCAATCGACACATGTGTCCGTTGCCGCTGGCGTGGGCCAATTACAACATAGGAATTAAAATTAATTAATTGTTAAGTATTTTTTGTTAAGGTTCATTAAAAAGTTCATTTTTTAGGTTCACTTGTTAACCTCTCCCATATATATATAGGGAGAGGGTCACAAGTGAACCTAAAAATCGAACTTTTTAATGAATTTTAACAAAAAAAACACCTAACAATCCATTAATTTTAATTCTTATGTTGTAATTGGTACTCGCTCGCTGCAACGGACACGTGTGTCGATCGAATATTTTTTTTACTCCCCCCCCACCGTGGTAGTGCTTACACCTGAGTAAACAATCCAGCAACTTATTTTTTTTAACTAGTGGTCTACCATGGTGAGGGTAGGGGTGTAAGGGGTCTTGGGTCATACGCGTGCTCGTTGCCGCTGACGCGGATCAATTACACCATATGAATTAAAATTGATGGGTTGTTAGGTGTTTTTTTTGTTAAGATTCATTAAAAAGTTCGATTTTTAGGTTTACTCGTGATCCTCTCCCTATATATATATATATATATATATATATATATATAAAGAGAGAGAGAGAGTCAAAAGTGAACCGAAAGAATAAACTTTGTAATGAACCTATTAAGACAATAACATATAATCCAATCAATTTTAATTCTTTGTTGTAATTGGTCCGCGTTGGCGGAAATAAATACGCGTGTGAAATGTGTGGGGTGGCGTAAGGGGGCTCGTGTTATACGTGTATCCGTTGCCGCTAGCACATAGCAATTACAATAAGGAATTAAAATTAATTGGATTATTTTTTAATGTCTTAATAGGTTCATTAATAAATTCATTTTTTTGTTCACTTTTAAACCTCTCTCTCTCTCTCTCTCTCTCTCTCTATATATATATATATATATATATATATATATATATATGCTCCTGTGCGGATTTATCTGCATTTTAACAATGCGCACCGGACATGTGTCACCTAACGGTGTGCCTAAAAATTATTGCCTAAATTATTGGCACACTCTCTCTTTTCTGGGGTCATCGCCAGGTGACACATGTCCGGTCCGCACTCTTAAAATGCGAACTAGTCCGAACAAGAGCAGGACTGATATATATATATATATATATATATATATATATATATATATTAGTCAGGCTCCTGTGCACATCCAAATTTGTGTAGCAAGTTTGCACACCGATTTTTTGACATAGTAAACAAATTATTTTTGAATTGAATTTTTTTCTGTAGTACTTAAACATTTCAAGGAACCAACATAAAAAAAAAATCCCAAAACTTTTATTTTGCTATTTTAAAAAAACCGGTCAAACTTTCACTGCTTTTAAAAGCAGCGAAAGTTTGATCGATTTTTTTAAAATAGCAAAAATATTTTTTTGATTTTATTTTTTTTTATATGGGTCCCTTGAAATATTTAAATGTCACCTAAAAAAATTTAACGCAATTTTTTTTTACCATTTAAAAAAAATAGGTTTGCGTCAGTAAGTATGCAAACTTAGTGTGCACAAGAGTCCTCTCTCTCTCTCTCTCTCTCTCTCTCTCTCTCTCTCTCTATATATATATATATATATAGACTTTAGTACACATTAGGTTTTCATATTAAGTATACATAACGATTTTTTTAAATAGTAAAATAAATATTTTTGAGTTGAGTTTTTTGTGTGGTATTTAAACATTTCAAGGGACCCGTATAAAAAAATCAGCTCAAAATAATAATTTTTGCTATTTTAAAAAATTGATCAAATTTTCACACTTTTAAAGAACCTTAAAAGTTGTATGTATACCACATAAAAAAATTTAACTAATTTTTTTTAATATTTTATAAAAATAGGCTTGTACGAGTAAGTATGTATACTTGGGGTATGTATGAGAGCCTCTCTTATATGTATATATATACACTAGTGGAATCCCGTGCTTGAAGGCACGACGAGAATTTTTAAAGTACGTAATCGTAAAATGACGAAAATTTATAAAGTACATAATTGCAAAATGGCAAAAATTTCATTCCCCAACAAAACAAAGTGTAATTTTTTTTTAAAAAAAATGGCCATAATCTCCTTTGTTTATAGGAGTATCTACTATGTTTAACAACTAACAAATAATCCATAGAACTATCCACCCTGTTTACAGCACAAATAGTTATAAACATTTTTAAATTTTGAACAAAATTTCCTCTTTTTATAGAACTTTCCACCCTATTTAATATATTAAGAATACTCGAACAACAATATTTCAAATATAATTCAAGTCTAAAAGATTTTTTATATAACACAAATAATTGTAAATAATTTAAAAAAAGCAGGCATAATTTCCTTTGTTTATAGGAGTACCCACCCTTTATAAGAAATAATAAATCCAATAATAATACTGATTGGAGGAAAATTTTCAAAGTATTGAATCGTGTATAATTTAAGTCAAAAAGTATATTTTACAACATAAAGAAGTGTAAATAATTTAGAAAACATGGGCAGAGTCTACTTTGTTTATATGACTATCTACTCCGTTTAAGAAATAAAAAATACTACAACAATAATAATATAACAACACCAACTAATAGTTTGCCCCTGCCATTTCCACTCATAGACGAATTTTAAATATAATGCATATACATTTGGTAGACGAGAGTCAATTCCATAACAAGTTGTTTACATCATGTCTCGAATTGCTACAACACATGACATACGCAACTTGTTAATAAAATGCCTTCTCAACTCATAACCTCATTAACATCACACAACTTACAGAAAATGAAAGTAAATATATTGAAAGATTCGTTGAAAAACGGATCATTATGACACAATTATTGTAATTAAACGTGTTTATATTGTGATCTTCCTCCCAGTGATAAGTAATCTGCAGTATTGAGAGCAAAAAACAAGAGACACACACAAGAGAGGACATCATAATGAAATCTCAGTATTGTAATGAAAAGATAGTGCTAAAAAATTTAGAATATCATAATAGTTTAATGGCATCATACTTAAACAACATCAATGGCAGCATACTTGAACAAAAACTACCTATAGTTCAATACCGATATATGTTCAAATCTGCATAAAAAAGTGAGAGAAATTACCGTTGAAAGATGTTGCAACCAAAAATCTCAAGCACCAAAATCACACCTGCAAATCCAAGAAACAAAATAGATAAATGTTATGGGGTAAGCGGTACAAAGACACATAAAATATGAATCAGTGGTGCTATATACTTTTACAATGATTACCAAAACATCTATATAATTTAGCTACATTCGAAAAATACAATAAACTACGAAATATCATTAACGAGATTAAGATAACATATACATTAAACAATCTATTTTCTTGTGGTGATATATTAAATCAGTTTCACAAATGAATAACAAATAATAAATATCAAGATGAAACTAAAGTTTACATTCAAGAAATAATTTAGAGCAAGCCACTGGCTTTTGTAAATTTCATATAACACTTTACTTAAACCTTTGGGGGTGATATAGAGAGAATTTCAACAGTGAGTTCATCCAATTGCACTACGGAACAGAAAAAAATAGAAATAATTATCAAAATCAATTAAATTTTCTAACAGAATTAACTTTCTTACTTTTTGATGAACAATACCCAAGCCAATACCCGATCCTGCCAAGTTTAAAAGCAATATCAAAATTTGTGAGATAACAAAATATTCATAAGATTCAATTAAATCAAGTAATCAACCCACAAAAAGAAATCAAGTGGTTGTTTAGGTGAAACAATAATAATATATAACATACCAAAAAAAGAAATCCAATAACAATAATAACAATAAAATAAAGAAATAATCACATTACAACTTCCAATAAACTTTGTAGATGCATACATGGAAAGAGAGTTTAAGTAAACTGTAATGCAATTTCTATTGCCCAAACCAAATGCCCTATGAATAATTATAAAATAAGATAACTCTGCAAAATTAGACAACATAATTTGTGAAGCAATCTAAGTTTTATCTATTAAAAGTCCATCCACACAAAAGTAAACATACCCATTACGTGTATGCACAAAAGTAATATAACACGAACTAATAATCGTCAAATTTTATTTGCAAACATTAAGGAAAAAGAATCTACTGATCAAATAAGATGGCCAACACGAACACAATGACCTTTACTTTAATCAACTCAGTTTAGTATGCAATTCAATGATATCATCATCCTCCATACCAAGGCCATCAGGAGTTGCTATGGGTCTAATTTTATCTCCATCAAAACAGAAAACCATGTTTTGTAGACAAGCTTAACCTTGTCTGCTTACATTTTGAACAACCGCTCAAACTTGTCATCCGTGTACACTCGAAATTGATTCTTCCCATACTTGTAGTGGATGGAAATAACTATTTCATTTCTCTCACATGGAGTCTCTGAAGGTTCTCTACAACCTTTCTTGCAGAAGATTGCAATGGATTACTAAGATCTCTTTTGACATATTCTTCAACAACTCGCAACAGATCTCCAGCCGATTGTGCGAATGACACCAGCTCTTGCTTCTTCAACATGAGATACTTTATAGTTGAATCCTCGTGATGATTCCATATGAGTTGAAACCTTAGGGGGAGGAAGCATCCAATCCCCCTATTCCTTATCTCCACAATCAGCAATCTGAATAACATCACATTTTCATGTTCTTACTCAACAGCAGAGTCAAATATTTTCTTTTGTTTAGAAGGAAAAAGGCAGGAGAGAATCTATAGAATCATCATCGAGGCAAACAATGTTAGAATGCTAAACGCGACTGTAATCGAATAGTGGTTCCAGACCTTCACTGGATCCTCCCATTTTCTTTATCTCAGTCTTAGGTTACTCCATCCAAGTTTACGCTTTCTCTAAATAAGATGAAGTCGAATCCAGTGTTATACATAAAAAATCCTAAGAAGGATAAATGAGTTGTAAGATTAACAATCATGTTAAAATGTAATAGAAATATAACCCAAAATCCAAATTTTGGAAACCAAATATCTGAAATGACTAATGGACATATTAAGTACCTGAGATAGGGGAGGCTCGAAAGAGACGCCCCCAACACAAAGAATACCCCATAGAAACCTAAGCCGTGCATACGAACAAATTATAGCATAATCTATTATGCACCAGGAAAACAAAAACAAACACAAAAAAAATCAAACCCCCTAAAATGAAGTTCAAATCCCAAAATAACTTGAACTCGAATAACTTGAGATTATATATGTAGCCATTACTGTCTTGAACTCCAATAACTTGAAATAAAATGAAGAAATTATATTGAACCAAACAAATATATAAACAAAGCCCTAAATTATGTAAACAAAGCACATGATGTTAGCCAAAATCACAAAATATCAACAAATCTGAAAGCCTTAAGTGAACAAAACACATCATTTATATGAACAAAATCACATGATGTTAACCGTATTACCAAAACCCAGACTAAATCACCACCAACACCATTACCAAGACCCAGACTAAACCACCACCAATGAAATTATTTTCACGGGGTTTTAGTTTTTGGCTTTGTTGGGTTATGAACTTCCTCAAATAGCTAGTCAATATAACCTACAAATAAAGAAAAAATATAGTATTAAATAGAGTATAATAAAATCATAGATCAAAACCAACTTTCAACAACATATAAACACAAACTATTAATTCTCATCAACCTCTGTTTGTCTTTAGTACCCCTAATTTCAAAGCATAAAACACCAATTGTCAGAATAACATTATACATAGAAAATCGACATTACATTCCAAAATAATCACAAGCATAATCCATCTCACAAAAATAATCAACAAAAAATCAATTATTCTAAAATGGCATACACACCTACAAAAATACGTGATTTAGCTAAACGAAACAACTGAAAAAAATGTTAACACCAAATGTAAAATGAACCCTTTGCTAAACTCCATAAATCTGTAATCTATGAGTCGGAGGTTTGAATAAGAACAAGAATAGGAACAGACCTCGAAAAAGAAGAAGAAGAAGAAGAAGAATAAGAAGAAGAAGAAGGAGGAGGAGGATGAGGAGGATGAGGAGGAGGAGGGGTGACCGAGAGAGCAGGTGAAGAGCGGGAGAAGCTTTGAGGGGGAGATGAAACGAGAGTAGGTATAAGAGGGAGATTGGTTATAGAGATGGGTTTACAAAAATACCCCTTATTTTGAAATAAAGTAGAAGTTAGAATGGGAAAAGAGAAGAAAACAAATCTCAGCCATTGGATTCGAAATTTGACACATTGAATCTTGAACCTTAATTGTCTTATCCCTTTATGGAATAGTAAAAAAAATCTACTCCATATATATAACGTTGGAAGCAGAAAAAGATGAGAAGAAAAGAGATTTAAGAGAGGAACACACAAATACTCACCCTATTATGATCAAGAGTGGTTTTCGGTCGGTTTGGTCGGTAAATGGAGCTTACCAATATCATACCAACTTTGAAATAATCAAATCAAAATTACCAGTTTTATCATCCGGTACATCAGTCCATAAATCAAAACCAAACCGTGCGGTACATCGGTAAAATAAGTTTTTTGCGATAAAATCATTTTTTCGAAAAATAGGGTAGATTTCGATAAATTTCCGTTTACGATAAATTTGGTACTACTTGGTGCATAATGGTAATTTTTTGTATCACTTACCTAAACATTTTTATATGCATATTTAAAAAAACTAAAAAATAACCTACATAATTGTGCCGTCTCCAAAACTATATATAAAGAATAAACTCCAAAATAAACATCACAAATTATGATTCAAGTTACACTATAATCTAAATAACTTAGATAAATATCAACCCGGGTCGTCATATTATATATCAACTCGAATTTTGTGAGGGAGGAGAAAGGAAATGGTGCTATTTTGTGAGATGGGATAGAGCCATAAGTTGTGGTGTTGAATATGAATCATTAACCATGGTCTTATTATAAATTGTATTGCGAATGATCCAAGGATTATAAAATATTGTATTGATCGAAGGGTTACTAAAAGGTTGACCACTTAAAATAAATATAAAAGCCTATAAAATAAGTGTGATTATGTTTGGCTTTAGCCATTGGGTATTCTTTTTTAATTTAATTTGGTATTTTAATTTGGTAAGTTTGATATATCATTTTGGTATTTTCGATACAATAATTTCAGTATTTCATTTCATTACGCTATAGTCGATAAATTGGTTTTTAAAATGTTAAAACCAAAATTCAACCATAAAAAATCGGTAATTTCGATAGTTTCGATTTCGGTAAATAAAAAATGTAAACCATTATCACTAATTTTCGGTACAAAATCGTACGGTACTGATTTTTACCGTACCATGAACACCCCTAATTATGAAACTCAAATATCATTGAATTGCTTAGATTGATGGATTGCATAATTATTTATAAGCTAATGAATACAAGATAATACTAGTGTTATAAATGCAAGCTTATACTAAAAGATCCTAATAACTAACTACTAGATAAATGCAAAAATTATTAAATTAATTTCCAGTTATATTTTCCTTTAGTCCAACGTGATACCCTAGGCGTAAAAAGCATAACATCTTTATCATAATAATTCTTAGATTTTTCATCAATTATATTTTGCTAAAGGAAATTGACTTCACCGACTAAGAGCGAGACCAAGAATACTAATTGATTGTGAGACTCTTTAAAGCTGTAAAAAAACGTTCTTCGTTGTTATTGTCGCCGGTCCAATAGCACAAGTAAGGTTATATCTCTGTCTCGCCCTTAGCAAGACAATATAATGTGTAACAAAATGATCCACATGTTGCAGGTCATGGCCCCAAACCTAGTTTTAACCAGGAAAGATATGAAATATCTCGAGTGACATTACATTACATGGGGTGTGGCTCAACCTTTAAACTCAATATCTTCACATTCAACTCAGACATAAACTCCCCTTGTTGATTACCTTGAACATATATGTCCCTCAAAACACACTCATGTGTGGAAATTTGTCCCTAAACAAGCCTCATTAGTTGTCACATGTTTAGTACATAACCCCCCATTAAATGTGGACCCTCACAATTTCAATAATTAGTGGATCAATAGGTTCAATTATTTGTTACTCTGGTTCTTTAGACTCCTCAAATTCAACGACTAAAATTGGTTTGATGGAAAAATTATTGATAGGGGATGGGCATTCTAGGATCCCCATTTCCTTGATAGTTAAAGCCCGGGTTTACTATATGGGTGGTTATTGGTCAGTTTAGTCGGTAGGCGTATACCAATTCCTTACCAATTTTTCTTGGTAAGTTCAGTTTCAGTAGTTTCGAGTTTTAATAAACCCTTACCAACACCAAACCGTTCGGTATTTCATTTTTTTCAGTAGTTTTGATAAATTTTTCTTTTCGTTATTTCATTTTTTTTGCATAAATTTAGTTTAAATTTTATTAGGTTTTTGCTCATTTTTATTGATTTTTAGGTATTTACAATTCCCAAATGCAATATATATCAACAAAACATATGTTATACACCGTATACTTAAAATATCCAATATCTAGGTTTAGACTCAGATTCCTCATATAAGAACTAAAAAAGTGTCTCGAAAATACAAGAGATGAATAAACATGTGTTGTTAACTGAGTTACTTATATACTTTATGAAAATAAAAATACCAACCCATTTTAATATTGACTTTTGTAATAAAAAAGTTCAACTAATGGTATAAATTTAAAAATATAGTATTAAATTTGTATTTTTGATATATTAAAACGGTATTTTGGACAATAGTTTTGGTACGATAATTTTCTTAAATCAGATTTTTAAATGTGAAAACCATAATCAAGAATCAAATTTTCAATAATTTTGATTTTAATAAATTCAGTCCGCGATAATGAAAAGTAGTAAATCGAAATCATATTTTTCCAAATTAAAACAGTACAATGCAATAAAAATCGTACCATAACTATCCTAATTTAGTATTTGTGGTGCTCTCTAGCCATGAAAAAGAACATACAAGTCGTGCGAGCAATTTTCGCAAGGAGAGACGGTATGCTCTTGACAATTGTCCTCGACTTTGTTCAATGTCGCGGCGAAGTTCATTGAATGAAGTCATTTTCTTTAATTCGTTATCCATCTGATGAGCTACCCGGATTCTGTCAGGTATGCTATAAAGTTTATTAGACGCTAATGTACTAGAATGTTGTGAACTTAATCCCTATTGTTGGTACACATGACATTTTCATCCCAAGGTAAATTAAATATGAAATTCTACAGTGCACACTTTTATGGATTTAGTTCATTGAACCAACTGACTTTTATTTCTGAAAACTGCAACAACCATGTAATTAACCAATTTTTATTTGCGATTAGTTATCAGAGCACGGTTCTAGTATCCTTAGGATATGTGTTTGAGCTCGTTATGTTATGCATTGCATCCTTTGATGTATAGCCCTATGATTAAGAATCATTGCTACCCGTTTGGGCAAAGGTTTGGTTTTGGAGAGAGAGCCATAAAGACTTTCGCGTGGGTCACTTTCTAGAATTGCGAGAAGTTGGGCAATCTGGTGCCTAGTAATTTAAGGGAAGACATTTAGAAAAGTTAAGGATATGGTAATGTACACTAATGAATCAACAGAGGTTGGTTCGTTTAGGCCAGGACCCACAATGACATGGGCATCGGATTATAGATGAAATTATTTGCGAAGAAAGAGACTAGTGATAGTATTAGTGGTAAATAAGGTGTTTTTACTACGTTGAAGTGTGTGGGATATATTTTGTTTGATATTGGGACTTAGTGTTAACTTGCATTTTGTTAATACATTGGGAAGGATAGACATTGTATTGTTGCGTTGATACATATAAATGTATACTGGGAGGCTTATGTTTATTTTAGGCCTATTTGTTAGCTATGTCGAAGTATGATATTTTCCTGGGAATGAATTCATAATTACTTGGAATATGTTAGTTTTATGTGGATTTATATGAGTGGTGGTCATGTCTGAAAGACAAGATTAGTTAAAATTGGTGTTCACCTGTAATACCCTGTATTTTTATGCTATATTAATTTGGGGATTTATTAAATTTAATGTGAATGATTATTTAATAAATATCCGGAAATTAATTATGTTATAATTATTAACGTGACGAGAGTTAGTAATTATGGGAAACTTGTTGAATATTACTAATAAGCATAGTAATATATTATTTTGGTCATATTGAATGTCATGAGTGAATTAAATGACTATTTCGGAAATTTAAGTCGGGACGTGCCCGTGTCACGTCGGGACTAATTTTGGTATATAAAAAGTGAATATTTTATAAGTTGTTCGTATGGTCATTTTGAGTGCGCTAACGCGTTCAGAAGGGTCGATATAGTCAGAAAAGTGTACCCGGGGGTTTAGTTTGGGTCTCGGGGCGTTTTTAGGCCTAATTAGTACCCCGGGAGGGCATTTTAGTCATTTTACATAATTGGGTAATTAAACCCACGAATTTTAGCAACCTATATTAGCCATTAGGTTAGCCTCTTAGGGTTAGAATATCCAAAAATCAAGTGACGGCCATTGGAGAAGAGAGGAGAGAGCACCAAGGCAATTCGAGGCCAAAAAGTCGCCGGTTTGCACCGCCGCCACCACCACCGCGTAGATCGCGAGACAAGGAACGCAGCCATACCAAAATCAGCCGTGAATCAGAATACCAAAATCCCAGGCAAGTGTTTAAACTTGATATTTTCGTTGATGCAATCTTCATATTAGTTTAGGAATGAATTGTGATGAAAACTATGGAAGAAAACCCAATTTTTGATAGGAAAATCCATGTAGTATTGATGTATATGTTGATTCTGGAAAACCCTTGCCATGTAGAGGTAATAAACCACGAAATTTGGTGATCATAAGGAAGAAATTCTGGAGAAAGATTCATTAGAAATCTGTTTAAGAAAATTTTAGGGTTCTTGATAATTGGACATAATTTTAGGTTGAAAATCAATGTTTAAATGATGTAGATGTACATGCCTTACGTTAGAATCATCTAATATATTGTTATAATGTTAGTAGTAGAATTTTGGGACGATTGGAACTTGAAAATATGGATTTGGTATGATTTTGGTTATGAAACTCGTAAGTGCATTATGCAGAAATTTCCCCAGACCTGCTTGATCGATCGATCGAGCCTAGAGCTTCGATCGATCGACCCCTCCTGGCAGACTCCTATTTCCCTTGTTTAATTAGTTAAATTAAGTTTATCGTGAAATAATTATTGGGCATTCTTAATAAAATAATTTGGGAGACATTGAGGACCAGTAGGGTATATGAATAGATGTTGGGATCTTTAATATTCGACGAGGATGGTATTTATGGGGTATTTACCTTAGGTTGGTTAAATTATTGTTTTAAAGGGAAAGTTACATAACAGGTTTATGTTGGAACATAAAAAGGACACCTACTGAATTTTATACTTGGGAAGAGAGAGTCCATGTGAGTTACAATATAAGATGGTTGTATACTTCGAATTAAGGTTAGAGACGAACCCTTATACGCGATAGTAATAATATGATAATATGGAAATGTCGAAATTATGGGAATTGAGAATTTACCTAATATTGATATGGTAATGTTAGTATAGTTATATGATTGTGTATGCATATACTATCTATGTGTGAAAATCATGCCCACGCTACTTGCTATCCCTGAGCTTACCGCGCTGGGACAAGTCTTATCTCGATGGGACCTTTATGGGGGATATTGACTTGTACCCTAGAAAATAGATGTCCTTGGTACAGGATATCGACGTGATAGTTCAGACGGTCCTAAGACGCATGCATGTGCCATCCTCTTAGAGACTTGGAATCTATTCTTCCCCTCAATATTGTTTGTGTATGTATGTTAATACATTTCGAGAGTGATTCCGAATGTATTCCCCTTAATATGAGTGATATGGGGCTTTGGATAGTAGAGTATGACCGCACCATAATTTAGTTGGGGGTGTTGTTATAATATATATTATACGAGTAGTTAATATATATATGAAATTCTGAAATTGGAACTACCTAACGTGATTTGATATGTAGGACATGGTTGATGACTAAAAATTGCAAATACTTGTTTTGAGAAAGCAGAGTATGCCTACACCATAGTTTATATGTTGGTGCTGTTAGAATATATATGTATAAATTATACGAGTACTTTATATATATATATCTGGATTGAGGAATTTAAACTATTGTTGTAACGTAGTAAGTGAGGAATAATTCTGGACTAAATTATGAATACTTGTTTTGAGAAAGTATAATATGTCACTGGAGAACTTATTGATTTTATAAAGTTAAAAATGGAGAACTTTGGTTACTATTTGGAACATTTTTAATGGAATCGTTGAATTGTAAATCTTACGAGTAATCTAAGATAAGTTAAATCATTTAGGAAGACTAGTACGATAAATGATAAGATAAACCATTGGGAAGGTTGGTGCGATAGGTGTGCACAATAGAAGAGAGGTGAGATTTTCTCAAGAGAGTGTCGCACTAATATGTTGTTGCATTGGCCTGTATCAATTTAAATACTTGTTAACGTATTTTAAATCAAACACACTTTCGGGCTCTGACCCGTTTCTTTCTCTCTCTCTCTCTCTCTCTTGTATATATATGTATATATTTCAGGTGCCCAGCCACAGGGGCGTCTTGCTTAGGATCCCTTGAGAGGAACGTGCTGCAGCTTAGGTGGGAGTTGCAGGTTATTTGCGTAGACGGCTTCCTTTATTGACTCCAGTTCTAGCATTCTCATTTATTGGGCATGTGTCGCCCTTTCCATTATTTCATTTGTTATCGGGACATTTATATTTCAGTTATTTCCAGTATTGTTCTATGGGATTTATTCAGTATGGATTTGTGACTTTTGTTTCATATGTTGACATTCGATTGACGAATGTATAATATTATTATTTGGTTTATCGTTGTGTGATTATTAATTGTAGAAATGTTGTTTTAAGTAAATAAATCTTTTCTTTAATTAAAATTTGGAAAGTTTGTATGAAAATGTTTTTGACACTTAGCTTAATTATTTAGGGTGTTAAATTGGAAAATTTATTTTATCGACAGTGATGCTGAGAATGAACCAACTGTTTACCTTGATTTAATTTAATAAAGGAGTGATCGCCCGGTATTTAATTAGGCGGGGTGTCACAGGTGGTATCAGAGCATCAGGTTCTAGTGTCCTTTAGGATCTGTGCGGCTTATTATGCTTTCAGCGCTACTTTCTTTGATATAGAGCCCTAATACTAGGAATGTAGTTTTCATCTCTATGCATTGGGAATTCGTGCTTCTGCGATTTGTTTATTTGAATCATGAACTCATCCAAATTCATTTAAATTTTCAGATGGATCGTCGAGAAGAACTAGCTAAAACGGTTGAGGGAGTCGACGAGCAAAATCGACTCACACCTCAGGTGTTCCCAGAGAGAATATCAACCGCCGAGTTAGCAGGTATCGTGGCACAAGCAGTTACCACTGCAGTTTTACAATACCAAGAACGCAGCATGCAACTTAGAGAAGGAAAAAGACCTAGAGAGGTTAGCCAAATGCGTGTGACTAAAGCTGACAATTGTGCGAAGACTCCGAAATTGCGACAGCAAACTACCCAAGACCGGGTAAATTCTAGTCAACAACGTGGTAAAATGAAGCCGTTTCGAAAGAGGAATAAAGCCCCAAGTCAGCAAGGCCGACACCAACAACAACAGGGTCAGAGGGGGAGTAACTTCAGAGGCAAATGTTTTGTGTGTGGCACGCATGGCCATAAACGCCAAGATTGCCCAGAGGGTGTTAGGGCCTCACGGCAACAATGTGCCCGTAAGAAGCCGCAAGGGCCACTTTTTCCAGTCGCTCCCCCAGCACCAGCTCAGGTACCAGACCTATCAACCTTTCCAGTAGCTACACTGCAGCAGGGGCAGTTACAGTACATACATATCTATAATGTCCACCAGGCAACAGCCCCACAGGCACCCGCGATTTGGGGTATGTTTTCTATCCATGGAACTTTGGGTCCTTCTATTTTTATTACTGGGGAAACGCATTGTTTTTATAGCTACATATTTTGCAAAGTCCTTAGGGTTATTAGCCATAGCAGAGAGCACCGTGGCGTGTGTCGACTCACCATTGGGAAGTGGGTCACTTATTTTTATTTATATGCCGGGGAGTAGGGGTAGAGATTGGTAGCTTGGTATTACCTGCAGACATGTTAGTCTTAGACATGCACGAGGATGATGTGATTATTGGTATGCACTGGCTCGCAGCTTATGGAGCCATGATTGATTGCTTCGGTGGGAGCATTGTTTTTGCCATTCCGGGGCAAAAGATGTTTGTAGTGGCGATGCCTCGCCCAGAGGGAGGTTCGATCGCTCATTTGTATTACATAGAGGAGGATACCTCTAAGGAGGTTGTGATTCCCTTGGATTCGATCCCAGTTGTTAGGGAGTATTCCGATGTATTTCAGGAGATACCAGGCCTACCGCCCAGTCGAGAGATAGACTTCGTTATAGATTTATTGCCAGATACGACACCTATAGCACGCGCACCGTACCGTATGGATCCGGCAGAGATGCGAGAGCTACGAGATCAGATAGAGCAGCTGTTAGGTCAGGGCTTCATCCGTAGGAGTACCTCACCTTGGGGCGCTCCAGTCTTGCTTGTGAAGAAGAGAGATGGTTCACTGAGATTGTGTGTGGACTACCGGGAATTGAACAAGGTCACGATACGGAATAAGTATCCGTTACCTCGAATCGATGATCTGTTCGACCAGTTGAGGGGAGCAACTTTCTTTTCGAAGATAGATCTGAGGTCGGGGTACCATCAGTTACGTATTAGAGAGCAGGATGTTTCAAAGACTGCCTTCTTGTCGAGATATGGATCCTATGAGTTCAGGGTAATGCCGTTCGGACTCACAAACGCTCCAGCCATTTTCATGGACTTAATGAATCGAGTATCCAGAGAATTCTTGGATCAGTTTGTCATCGTCTTCATAGATTACATCTTGATATATTCACACTCCGAGGAGGAGCATGCCGAGCACTTGAGGCAGGTTCTTCAGACCCTACGAGAGCATCAGTTGTATGCTAAGTACGAGAAGTGTGGATTCTGATTGCGAGAGGTACAGTTCTTGGGCCATGTTGTTTCTGAACAAGGGATAGCAGTTGACCCGAGTAAAGTGTCAGCGGTGAGGGAGTGGGGGCAGCCCACGACACCGACGGAAGTGCGTAGTTTCTTGGGATTAGCCGGGTACTACAGGAGATTCATTCGGGGATTCTCCAAAATAGCGGGTTCATTGACGAATCTGACTCGCAAGGGGGTACCATATGTTTGGGATGACGCTTGTCAGTTGGCCTTTAACGAGCTGAAGGACAAGCTTACTTCAGCGCCAGTCCTTGCGTTACCAAAGCCGGGTGTAGAGTACCTGGTTTACACCGATGAATCCTTACGGGGACTTTGGGGAGTACTTCAACAGGAGGAGAGGGCTATAGCTTTTGCTTCCCGCAAACTTAAGCCGCATGAGAAGAATTACCCCACCCACGACCTGGAGTTAGCAGCGGTCGTCTTTGCATTAAGGATATGGAGGCACTATTTATTGGGTGAGAAATTCCGTTTGTTCATAGACCACAAGTCACTGCAGTACCTGTTCACTCAGCGAGAGCTGAATATGCGTCAGCGCAGATGGCTAGAGTTTGTGAAGGACTACCAGTTCGATATACAGTATCATCCGGGGAAGGCCAACGTAGTTGCTGATGCGTTGAGCCGAAGACCGGTAGACGATGTAGCGGACGTCTGGAAAGCAAAGTGGAAGGAGTTGGGTCACCAGGACTCAGTGGCACGTTCTTTCATATCCGTGATGTCAGTCACACCCGAGATTGTTACGAGGGTGATACAGGCACAGACCACAGACCCGTTTTTCCAGGAACAGATTGTGCGACTTCTAGCCGAGGGTGCTGAGTCCTATTCTGTTAGTTCTGATGGAGGTTTGCGGTTTAATGGGAGATTAGTGGTTCCAGAAGGAGCAGAGTTACGTCATGAAGTGATGACTCATTCTCATGGGTCCCGATTTGCAGTACATCCGAGAGGCGATAAGATGTACGAGGACATGAGACGACAGTACTAGTGGAGTGGAATGAAGAAGGACATTGCCGAGTTTGTGTCCAAGTGTTCTACCTGCCAGCTGGTGAAGGTGGACCACCAGAAACCGTCAGGATTGCTTCAGCCATTGGAAGTACCCGCGTGGAAGTGGGAGAGTATTTCCATGGATTTCATTACAGGGTTGCCTACATCACAACGGGGCCACGATTCTATCTGGGTGATTGTAGACCGTTTGACCAAGGTGGCCCATTTTCTGCCAGTGAGGACAGATTATACCACGGGTCAGTATGCTCAGTTGTTTATCGCTGAGATTGTCAGATTACATGGGGTGCCCCTGAATATTGTGTCAGATAGAGACAAGATTTTTGTGTCACGTTTATGGGAAAGCTTCCAGGAGGCCATGGGTACTGAGTTGAGGTTGAGTTCGTCTTACCACCCACAGACAGAGCGTACTAATCAGATGTTAGAGGATATGCTACGCATGTGTGTTCTCGATTTTGGAGGAGGTTGGGAGCCACATCTTCCACTGGTAGAGTTTGCTTATAATAAATCTTATCAGTTTACCATTGGCATGGCACCATTTGAGGCTTTGTATGGTAGGCCTTGTCGTTCTCTAACTTGTTGGCTCGAGGTGGGGGACAACAAGTTGCTAGGACCAGAAGTGATTCAGGAGACCTCCGCGAGGATTGAGATAATCAGGAGTCGTATTCGGGTAGCCCAGGACAGGCAGAAGAGCTACGCCGATGCGAAACGGTTCTTCCGGGAGTTTAATGTGGGAGATCAAGTGTTATTGCGTGTACCTCCTATGAAGGGTGTGATGAGGTTCGGGAAGAAGGGGAAGTTGGCCCCTAGGTACGTGGGACCATTTCCAATCATCGAGAGGATTGGGCCGGTAGTATACAGGTTGGGATTGCCAGAACATTTACATCGCATCCACGATGTATTCCACATCTCGTCGTTGAGACGATATCTTCGGGATGATATGGCCCATACTCACATTGCGATAGATGAGATAGACTTACAGTCTGATAGCTCCTACGAGGAGAGACAAGTGGCTATTCTAGACTATAGTGAGAGGAGATTGAGGTCGAAAGTAGTTCCACTTGTGCGAGTCCAGTGGGAGCATCATAATGTGGAGGAATCCACTTGGGAGCGTGAGGCAGATATGCGCGAGAGATATCCAGAGTTGTTTTTACCAGGTATGCCTTGTTTTCCAAATTTCGGGACCAAATTCCGTTATTAGGGGGGAAGTATGTAATACCCCGTATTTTTATGCTATATTAATTTAGGGATTTATTAAATTTAATGTGAATGATTATTTAATAAATATCCGGAAATTAATTATGCTATAATTATTAACGTGACGAGAGTTAGTAATTATGGGAAACTTGTTGAATATTACTAATAAGCATAGTAATATATTATTTTGGTCATATTGAATGTCATGAGTGAATTAAATGACTATTTCAGAAATTTAAGTCGGGACGTGCCCGTGTCACGTCGGGACTAATTTTGGTATATAAAAAGTGAATATTTTATAAGTTGTTCGTATGGTCGTTTTGAGTGCACCAACGCGTTCGTAAGGGTCGATATAGTCAGAAAAGTGTACCCGGGGGTTTAGTTTGGGTCTCGGGGCGTTTTTAGGCCTAATTAGTACCCCGGGAGGGCATTTTAGTCATTTTACATAATTGGGTAATTAAACCCACGAATTTCAGCAACCTATATGAGCCATTAGGTTAGCCTCTTAGGGTTAGAATATCCAAAAATCAAGTGACCGCCATTGGAGAAGAGAGGAGAGAGCTCCAAGGCAATTCGAAGCCAAAAAGTCGCCGGTTTGCACCGCCGCCACCACCACCGCGTAGATCGCGAGACAAGGAACGCAGCCATACCAAAATCAGCCGTGAATCAGAATACCAAAATCCCAAGCAAGTGTTTATATTTGATATTTTCGTTGATGCAATCTTCATATTAGTTTAGGAATGAATTGTGATGAAAATTATGGAAGAAAACCCAATTTTTGATAGGGAAATCCATGTAGTATTGATGTATATGTTGATTCTGGAAAACCCTTGCCATGTAGAGGTAATAAACCACGAATTTTGGTGATCATAAGGAAGAAATTCTGGAGAAAGATTCATTAGAAATCTGTTTAAGAAAATTTTAGGGTTCTTGATAATTGGACATAATTTTAGGTTGAAAATCAATGTTTAAATGATGTAGATGTACATGCCTTACGTTAGAATCATCTAATATATTGTTATAATGTTAGTAGTAGAATTTTGGGACGATTGGAACTTGAAAATATGGATTTGGTATGATTTTGGTGATGAAACTCGTAAGTGCATTCTGCAGAAATTTCCCCAGACCTGCTTGATCGATCGATCGAGCCTAGAGCTTCGATCGATCGACCCCTCCTGGCAGACTCCTATTTCCCTTGTTTAATTAGTTAAATTAAGTTTATCGTGAAATAATTATTGGGCATTCTTAATAAAATAATTTGGGAGACATTGAGGACCAGTAGGGTATATGAAGAGATGTTGGGATCTTTAATATTCGACGAGGATGGTATTTATGGGGTATTTACCTTAGGTTGGTTAAATTATTGTTTTAAAGGGAAAGTTACATAACAGGTTTACGTTGGAACATAAAAAGGACACCTACTAAATTTTATACTTGGGAAGAGAGAGTCCATGTGAGTTACAATATAAGATGGAAGTATACTTCGAATTAAGGTTAGAGACGAACCCTTATACGCGATAGTAATAATATGATAATATGGAAATGTCGAAATTATGGGAATTGAGAATTTACCTAATATTGATATGGTAATGTTAGTATAGTTATATGATTGTGTATGCATATACTATCTATGTGTGAAAATCATGCCCACGCTACTTGCTATCCCTGAGCTTACCGCGCTGGGACAAGTCTTATCTCGATGGGACCTTTATGGGGGATATTGACTTGTACCCTAGAAAATAGATGTCCTTGGTACAGGATATCGACGTGATAGTTCAGACGGTCCTAAGAGACGCATGCATGTGCCATCCTCTTAGAGACTTGGAATCTATTCTTCGCCTCAATATTATTTGTGTATGTATGTTAATACATTTCGAGAGTGATTCCGAATGTATTCCCCTTAATATGAGTGATATGGGGCTTTGGATAGTAGAGTATGCCCGCACCATAATTTAGTTGGGGGTGTTGTTATAATATATATTATACGAGTAGTTAATATATATATGAAATTCTGAAATTGGAACTACCTAACGTGATTTGATATGTAGGACATGGTTGATGACTAAAAATTGCAAATACTTGTTTTGAGAAAGCAGAGTATGCCTACACCATAGTTTATATGTTGGTGCTGTTAGAATATATATGTATAAATTATACGAGTACTTTATATATATATATCTGGATTGAGGAATTTAAACTATTGTTGTAACGTAGTAAGTGAGGAATAATTCTGGACTAAATTATGAAAACTTGTTTTGAGAAAGTATAATATGTCACTGGAGAACTTATTGATTTTATAAAGTTAAAAATGGAGAACTTTGGTTACTATTTGGAACATTTTTTAATGGAATCGTTGAATTGTAAATCTTACGAGTAATCTAAGATAAGTTAAATCATTTAGGAAGACTAGTACGATAAATGATAAGATAAACCATTGGGAAGGTTAGTGCGATAGGTGTGCACAATAGAAGAGAGGTGAGATTTTTTCAAGAGAGTGTCGCACTAATATGTTGTTGCATTGGCCTGTATCAATTTAAATACTTGTTAACGTATTTTAAATCAAACACACTTTCGGGCTCTGACCCGTTTCTTTCTCTCTCTCTCTCTCTCTTGTATATATATGTATATATTTCAGGTGCCCAGCCACAGGGGCGTCTTGCTTAGGACCCCTTGAGAGGAACGTGCTGCAACTTAGGTGGGAGTTGCAGGTCACTTGCGTAGACGGCTTCCTTTATTGACTCCAGTTCTAGCATTCTCATTTATTGGGCATGTGTCGCCCTTTCCATTATTTCATTTGTTATCGGGACATTTATATTTCAGTTATTTCCAGTATTGTTCTATGGGATTTATTCAGTATGGATTTGTGACTTTTGTTTCATATGTTGACATTCGATTGGCGAATGTATTATATTATTATTTGGTTTATCGTTGTGTGATTATTAATTGTAGAAATGTTGTTTTAAGTAAATAAATCTTTTCTTTAATTAAAATTTGGAAAGTTTGTATGAAAATGTTTTTGACACTTAGCTTAATTATTTAGGGTGTTAAATTGGAAAATTTATTTTATCGACACTGATGCTGAGAATGAACCAACTGTTTACCTTGATTTAATTTAATAAAGGAGTGATCGCCCGGTATTTAATTAGGCGGGGTGTCACAGGTGGTATCAGAGCATCAGGTTCTAGTGTCCTTTAGGATCTGTGCGGCTTATTATGCTTTCAGCGCTACTTTCTTTGATATAGAGCCCTAATACTAGGAATGTAGTTTTCATCTCTATGCATTGGGAATTCGTGCTTCTGCGATTTGTTTATTTGAATCATGAACTCATCCAAATTCATTTAAATTTTCAGATGGATCGTCGAGAAGAACTAGCTAAAACGGTTGAGGGAGTCGACTAGCAAAATCGACTCACACCTCAGGTGTTCCCAGAGAGAATATCAACCGCCGAGTTAGCAGGTATCGTGGCACAAGCAGTTACCACTGCAGTTTTACAATACCAAGAATGCAGCATGCAACTTAGAGAAGGCAAAAGACCTAGAGAGGTTAGCCAAATGCGTGTGACTAAAGCTGACAATTGTGCGAAGACTCCGAAATTGCGACAGCAAACTACCCAAGACCGGGTAAATTCTAGTCAACAACGTGGTAAAATGAAGCCGTTTCGAAAGAGGAATAAAGCCCCAAGTCAGCAAGGCCGACACCAACAACAACAGGGTCAGAGGGGGAGTAACTTCAGAGGCAAATGTTTTGTGTGTGGCACGCATGGCCATAAACGCCAAGATTGCCCAGAGGGTGTTAGGGCCTCACGGCAACAATGTGCCCGTAAGAAGCCGCAAGGGCCACTTTTTCCAGTCGCTCCCCCAGCACCAGCTCAGGTACCAGACCTATCAACCTTTCTAGTAGCTACACTGCAGCAGGGGCAGTTACAGTACATACATATCTATAATGTCCACCAGGCAACAGCCCCACAGGCACCCGTGATTTGGGGTATGTTTTCTATCCATGGAACTTTGGGTCCTTCTATTTTTATTACTGGGGAAACGCATTGTTTTTATAGCTACATATTTTGCAAAGTCCTTAGGGTTATTAGCCACAGCAGAGAGCACCGTGGCGTGTGTCGACTCACCACTGGGAAGTGGGTCACTTATTTTTATTTATATGCCGGGGAGTAGGGGTAGAGATTGGTAGCTTGGTATTACCTGCAGACATGTTAGTCTTAGACATGCACGAGCATGATGTGATTATTGGTATGCACTGGCTCGCAGCTTATGGAGCCATGATTGATTGCTTCGGTGGGAGCATTGTTTTTGCCATTCCGGGGCAAAAGATGTTTGTAGTGGCGATGCCTCGTCCAGAGGGAGGTTCGATCGCTCATTTGTATTACATAGAGGAGGATACCTCTAAGGAGGTTGTGATTCCCTTGGATTCGATCCCAGTTGTTAGGGAGTATTCCGATGTATTTCAGGAGATACCAGGCCTACCGCCCAGTCGAGAGATAGACTTTGTTATAGATATATTGCCAGATACGAGACCTATAGCACGCGCACCGTACCGTATGGATCCGGCAGAGATGCGAGAGCTACGAGATCAGATAGAGCAGCTGTTAGGTCAGGGCTTCATCCGTAGGAGTACCTCACCTTGGGGCGCTCCAGTCTTGCTTGTGAAGAAGAGAGATGGTTCACTGAGATTGTGTGTGGACTACCGGGAATTGAACAAGGTCACGATACGGAATAAGTATCTGTTACCTCGAATCGATGATCTGTTCGACCAGTTGAGGGGAGCAACTTTCTTTTCGAAGATAGATCTGAGGTCGGGGTACCATCAGTTACGTATTAGAGAGCAGGATGTTTCAAAGACTGCCTTCTTGTCGAGATATGGATCCTATGAGTTCAGGGTAATGCCGTTCGGACTCACAAACGCTCCAGCCGTTTTCATGGACTTAATGAATTGAGTATCCAGAGAATTCTTGGATCAGTTTGTCATCATCTTCATAGATGACATCTTGATATATTCACACTCCGAGGAGGAGCATGCCGAGCACTTGAGGCAGGTTCTTCAGACCCTACGAGAGCATCAGTTGTATGCTAAGTACGAGAAGTGTGGATTCTGATTGCGAGAGGTACAGTTCTTGGGCCATGTTGTTTCTGAACAAGGGATAGCAGTTGACCCGAGTAAAGTGTCAGCGATGAGGGAGTGGGGGCAGCCCACGACACCGACGGAAGTGCGTAGTTTCTTGGGATTAGCCGGGTACTACAGGAGATTCATTCGGGGATTCTCCAAAATAGCGGGTTCATTGACGAATCTGACTCGCAAGGGGGTACCATATGTTTGGGATGACGCTTGTCAGTTGGCCTTCGACGAGCTGAAGGACAAGCTTACTTCAGCGCCAGTCCTTGCGTTACCAAAGCCGGGTGTAGAGTACCTGGTTTACACCGATGCATCCTTACGGGGACTTGGGGGAGTACTTCAGCAGGAGGAGAGGGCTATAGCTTTTTCTTCCCGCAAACTTAAGCCGCATGAGAAGAATTACCCCACCCACGACCTGGAGTTAGCAGCGGTCGTCTTTGCATTAAGGATATGGAGGCCCTATTTATTAGGTGAGAAATTCCGTTTGTTCATAGACCACAAGTCACTGCAGTACCTATTCACTCAGCGAGAGCTGAATATGCGTCAGCGCAGATGGCTAGAGTTTGTGAAGGACTACCAGTTCGATATACTGTATCATCCGGGGAAGGCCAACGTAGTTGCTGATGCGTTGAGCCGAAGACCGGTAGACGATGTAGCGGACGTCTGGAAAGCAAAGTGGAAGGAGTTGGGTCACCAGGACTCAGTGGCACATTCTTTCATATCCGTGATGTCAGTCACACCCGAGATTGTTACGAGGGTGATACAGGCACAGACCACAGACCCGTTTTGCCAGGAGCAGATTGTGCGACTTCTAGTCGAGGGTGCTGAGTCCTATTCTGTTAGTTCTGATGGAGGTTTGCGGTTTAATGGGAGATTAGTGGTTCCAGAAGGAGCAGAGTTACGTCATGAAGTGATGACTCATTCTCATGGGTCCCGATTTACAGTACATCCGGGAGGCGATAAGATGTACCAGGACATGAGACGACAGTACTAGTGGAGTGGAATGAAGAAGGACATTGCCGAGTTTGTGTCCAAGTGTTCTACCTGCCAGCTGGTGAAGGTGGACCACCAGAAACCGTCAGGATTGCTTCAGCCATTGGAAGTACCCGCGTGGAAGTGGGAGAGTATTTCCATGGATTTCATTACAGGGTTGCCTACATCACAACGGGGCCACGATTTTATCTGGGTGATTGTAGACCGTTTGACCAAGGTGGCACATTTTCCGCCAGTGAGGACAGATTATACCACGGGTCAGTATGCTCAGTAGTTCATCACTGAGATTGTCAGATTACATGGGGTGCCCCTGAATATTGTGTCAGATAGAGACAAGATTTTTGTGTCACGTTTATGGGAAAGCTTTCAGGAGGCCATGGGTACTGAGTTGAGGTTGAGTTCGTCTTACCACCCACAGACAGAGCGTACTAATCATATGTTAGAGGATATGCTACGCATGTGTGTTCTCGATTTTGGAGGAGGTTGGGAGCCACATCTTCCACTGGTAGAGTTTGCTTATAATAACTCTTATCAGTTTACCATTGGCATGGCACCATTTGAGGCTTTGTATGGTAGGCCTTGTCGTTCTCTAACTTGTTGGCTCGAGGTGGGGGAAAACAAGTTGCTAGGACCAGAAGTGATTCAGGAGACCTCCGCGAGGATTGAGATAATCAGGAGTCATATTCGGGTAGCCCAGGACAGGCAGAAGAGCTACGCCGATGCGAAACGGTTCTTCCGGGAGTTTAATGTGGGAGATCAAGTGTTATTGCGTGTACCTCCTATGAAGGGTGTGATGAGGTTCGGGAAGAAGGGGAAGTTGGCCCCTAGGCACGTGGGACCATTTCCAATCATCGAGAGGATTGGGCCGGTAGCATACAGTTTGGGATTGCCAGAACATTTACATCGCATCCACGATGTATTCCACATCTCGTCGTTGAGACGAAATCTTCGGGATGATATGGCCCATACTCACATTGCGATAGATGAGATAGACTTACAGTCTGATAGCTCCTACGAGGAGAGACAAGTGGCTATTCTAGACTATAGTGAGAGGAGATTGAGGTCGAAAGTAGTTCCACTTGTGCGAGTCCAGTGGGAGCATCATAATGTGGAGGAATCCACTTGGGAGCGTGAGGCAGATATGCGCGAGAGATATCCAGAGTTGTTTTTACCAGGTATGCCTTGTTTTCCAAATTTCGGGACCAAATTCCGTTATTAGGGGGGAAGTATGTAATACCCCGTATTTTTATGCTATATTAATTTAGGGATTTATTAAATTTAATGTGAATGATTATTTAATAAATATCCGGAAATTAATTATGCTATAATTATTAACGTGACGAGAGTTAGTAATTATGGGAAACTTGTTGAATATTACTAATAAGCATAGTAATATATTATTTTGGTCATATTGAATGTCATGAGTGAATTAAATGACTATTTCGGAAATTTAAGTCGGGACGTGCCCGTGTCACGTCGGGACTAATTTTGGTATATAAAAAGTGAATATTTTATAAGTTGTTCGTATGGTCGTTTTGAGTGCACCAACGCGTTCGTAAGGGTCGATATAGTCAGAAAAGTGTACCCGGGGGTTTAGTTTGGGTCTCGGGGCGTTTTTAGGCCTAATTAGTACCCCGGGAGGGCATTTTAGTCATTTTACATAATTGGGTAATTAAACCCACGAATTTCAGCAACCTATATCAGCCATTAGGTTAGCCTCTTAGGGTTAGAATATCCAAAAATCAAGTGACGGCCATTGGAGAAGAGAGGAGAGAGCTCCAAGGCAATTCGAGGCCAAAAAGTCGCCGGTTTGCACCGCCGCCATCACCACTGCGTAGATCGCGAGACAAGGAACGCAGCCATACCAAAATCAGCCGTGAATCAGAATACCAAAATCCCAGGCAAGTGTTTAAACTTGCTATTTTCGTTGATGAAATCTTCATATTAGTTTAGGAATGAATTGTGATGAAAACTATGGAAGAAAACCCAATTTTTGATAGGAAAATCCATGTAGTATTGATGTATATGTTGATTCTGGAAAACCCTTGCCATGTAGAGGTAATAAACCACGAAATTTAGTGATCATAAGGAAGAAATTCTGGAGAAAGATTCATTAGAAATCTGTTTAAGAAAATTTTAGGGTTCTTGATAATTGGACATAATTTTAGGTTGAAAATCCATGTTTAAATGATGTAGATGTACATGCCTTACGTTAGAATCATCTAATATATTGTTATAATGTTAGTAGTAGAATTCTGGGACGATTGGAACTTGAAAATATGGATTTGGTATGATTTTGGTGATGAAACCCGTAACTGCATTCTGCAGAAATTTCCCCAGACCTGCTTGATCGATCGATCGAGCCTAGAGCTTCGATCGATCGACCCCTCCTGGCAGACTCCTATTTCCCTTGTTTAATTAGTTAAATTAAGTTTATCGTGAAATAATTATTGGGCATTCTTAATAAAATAATTTGGGAGACATTGAGGACCAGTACGGTATATGAATAGATGTTGGGATCTTTAATATTCGACGAGGATGGTATTTATGGGGTATTTACCTTAGGTTGGTTAAATTATTGTTTTAAAGGGAAAGTTACATAAGAGGTTTACGTTGGAACATAAAAAGGACACCTACTGAATTTTATACTTGGGAAGAGAGAGTCCATGTGAGTTACAATATAAGATGGAAGTATACTTAGAATTAAGGTTAGAGACGAACCCTTATACGCGATACTAATAATATGATAATATGGAAATGTCGAAATTATGGGAATTGAGAATTTACCTAATATTGATATGGTAATGTTAGTATAGTTATATGATTGTGTATGCATATACTATCTATGTATGAAAATCATGCCCACGCTACTTGCTATCCCTGAGGTTACCGCGCTGGGACAAGTCTTATCTCGATGGGACCTTTATGGGGGATATTGACTTGTACCCTAGAAAATAGATGTCCTTGGTACAGGCTATCGACGTGATAGTTCAGGCGGTCTTAAGAGACGCATGCATGTGCCATCCTCTTAGAGACTTGGAATCTATTCTTCGCCTCAATATTGTTTGTGTATGTATGTTAATACATTTCGAGAGTGATTCCGAATGTATTCCCCTTAATATGAGTGATATGGGGCTTTGGATAGTAGAGTATGCCCGCACCATAATTTAGTTGAGGGTGCTGTTATAATATATATTATACGAGTAGTTAATATATATATGAAATTCTGAAATTGGAACTACCTACCGTGATTTGATATGTCGGACATGGTTGATGACTAAAAATTGCAAATACTTGTTTTGAGAAAGCAGAGTATGCCTACACCATAGTTTATATGTTGGTGCTGTTAAGATATATATATATAAATTATACGAGTACTTTATATATATATCTGGATTGAGGAATTTAAACTATTGTTGTAACGTAGTAAGTGAGGAATAATTCTGGACTAAATTATGAATACTTGTTTTGAGAAAGTATAATATGTCACTGGAGAACTTATTGATTTTATAAAGTTAAAAATGGAGAACTTTGGTTACTATTTGGAACATTTTTTAATGGAATCGTTGAATTGTAAATCTTACGAGTAATCTAAGATAAGTTAAATCATTTAGGAAGACTAGTACGATAAATGATAAGATAAACCGTTGGGAAGGTTAGTGCGATAGGTGTGCACAATAGAAGAGAGGTGAGATTTTCTCAAGAGAGTGTCGCACTAATATGTTGTTGCATTGGCCTGTATCAATTTAAATACTTGCTAACGTATTTTAAATCAAACACACTTTCGGGCTCTGACCCGTTTCTTTCTCTCTCTCTCTCTCTCTCTTGTATATATATGTATATATTTCAGGTGCCCAGCCACAGGGGCGTCTTGCTTAGGATCCCTTGAGAGGAACGTGCTGTAGCTTAGGTGGGAGTTGCAGGTCACTTGCGTAGACGGCTTCCTTTATTGACTCCAGTTCTAGCATTCTCATTTATTGGGCATGTGTCGCCCTTTCCATTATTTCATTTGTTATCGGGACATTTATATTTCAGTTATTTCCAGTATTGTTCTATGGGATTTATTCAGTATGGATTTGTGACTTTTGTTTCATATGTTGACATTCGATTGGCGAATGTATTATATTATTATTTGGTTTATCGTTGTGTGATTATTAATTGTAGAAATGTTGTTTTAAGTAAATAAATCTTTTCTTTAATTAAAATTTGGAAAGTTTGTATGAAAATGTTTTTGACACTTAGCTTAATTATTTAGGGTGTTAAATTGGAAAATTTATTTTATCGACAGTGATGCTGAGAATGAACCAACTGTTTACCTTGATTTAATTTAATAAAGGAGTGATCGCCCGGTATTTAATTAGGCGGGGTGTCACATCACCGTAATCGTTAGGATTATTGTGAGAAATATTTTACGGGTGAACCTAGTTTTGAAATAATGAATTTCAATGATAACTTAGGTCATGAAAAAACCTTTAGAAATTGAGTATACTTAGAGAAGCAGCATGTGAGTGTGATTTAAAATTTTGAATAGCTCAGGGAGGTAGATGCGTATGAATAAACTCGAAATTTTGGGGTAAATCAGGTTATGCTCAGCAAGGGTCTTTTATGTGGAGGAAAGAGTTTGCGGGATAACGTAATAGTATAATTTGGGAAAGTATTGCATTAGCAAGTATAGGAAATGAAGTAGAATTAAGGCTAGTGACTGCTTCGATTATTGGGATTGTACATGATCATGTTTAAATGTTTCTATAGGGACGTTATAATTAAAGTGGTGATGGTACACCTGATTATAATGGATATGCCTTTGGAGACATAGAAATGACTAAGTTCTCTGTAGAGTAAATACGGGCGAAAAATGTTCCACCTAGGTCGTGGTGAATTAAGTATTGGGCATAGTACGGTCGGTTGACTCTAAAGGAGTTTAGTGTAACTCTTACAAAGGATAAGTGGTTTGGAAAATGGAAAATATTGAAATTTACATGATTAACGTAAATGGTTATTTTTATTTCCCCTTTTTGTTTTGGGCCGGTGGACCTCAATAACTAACTACACCATGCAGTAGTGTATCGGGAGGGTTCCTTGTTCGGATTTCTGTTGCGAGAAGTCCCACGCACGAAATGGGCAAAAGTCACGAGTTGAAGGAAATTGGATACTAAGATAGTTGTTTTCTTGTTACATATACATATGTGGTGGTATACTTGATGTATGGTTATGCTGAGTGTGAATGGTACAGATTAGATGTATATGTGTCATTCATATTTGTTAATGGTAAATGTGTGTGTGTGTGTGCATGTAATGTGAAATATATGAGCGACTCAGTAACGTTATAATACGCATAGATAAGCTTTTTCATTTATATCATGGGATATAAGCATGGACTAATTGGGTATAAACCTGAAATAAAATGTGACTTTATGCTACGTTGAATTTCGAGGATTCCGTTGGGGGGGGGGGGGGGGGGGATGTAATACCCCATATATTTTTGGAATAAAATAAAATTTAATAAGGATTAATTTAATTCGGTGAAATTAATTAATCAAGGCTGCGAGTAATTAGACTCAGTATTAGCTATAAATTTTAGAGTTATACTTTAATGATTTGAAATAAATTAAAAGGAATTTTATTTTAAATAAAAAGTATTTACATGTGTCAAGTCATAATTAAAATATATTTTTGAAAAAAAAATATTCGGGACACACTTTAAGAGATATTACGGGTTTATTCGGGCTTTTTAGACCCTTAGGAATGGTCCCGGGGTATATACATATGAGTTGGGTAATTATCGAACTAATTAAATTATTTATTTGGGCTCATTTGGGGGTCCAAAGTTAGGGCCTAAATCCCAACTCGGGAATTGAAGACTAACATTATTTAATTAGAGTTAACCCACTCATTTGGGAGTTATATCCAAGAACCCTAGACATAACCACCCAAAAGGAGGAGGAAGAGAGGCTCCTCTACCCAATCTCAGGCAAGGATTCTCTTTCCATTCTTATTCAATTTGTGTTATTTTTATATTAATGTTTAACTCCATGCTTAGATTTAAGGTTGAATCATGTTTTAAGACTGCATAATTTGATATCTTTATATTAGTGAAGAATTTGATGATAATCACATGATCCATGCGTAGATCCATAATTCTTTATATTGAATCTATATTCATGTGATTTAAATTAAGGAATTTTTGGAAAAACCATATTATAGAAACCTTTCAGCAAATCTGGAAATGAATGGGATAGTGTAAGTTGAAATCTGGAAATTTCATATTCATAAGTTCTTGATGAATTCTTGATAATTTGATGATAATCTAGGGTTGGATTTGAGGTTTAATTTTGTGTATAATGACCCTATGACGTTTTAAAGCCTATATCCACATCTTTCTTTAAGATTTTTTATCATAAAAATAAATATTGATGAACGAGGTTTTGATGATAAAAATCCTGTAATGGAATTTTGTAGCAAATCTGGGCTTTTGCCCAGGTCCGAATCGATTCGGCTACTTAGCAAATCGATTCGGCCGAAAGGCGAATCGATTCGATTTTTCCCAAGGACCTAGTTTGGTCCATTTTTGATGATTTAAGCCTCAGACCTTGATCCAAATGAGGGGCGATGATTGTTAAGTCATATAAGGGATATTATGATGGACTTATAAACATAATTAAACCAAGATGGGTTCGTGAAAATATGGTGCATGCGTGGTGACTTAAAGTACAAGAAAACTTTACAGATAAGACGATTTATGAATAATTTTTGAATGAATCCATATGTGATAAATTCATTACAGGGCAGGGATGTACCTAGACGAATTGGAAATTTTAGTAGGGGCATGTAGGAGGATATGACCCTAAAAGATACGATGGTGATATTGCGATTAATTCGAGATGAATAAAAATAAAAATAAGTACTTACTTGAGATAAGTCAAATCTGTGAGGTTGTTGTTAATGATTAATTTCCTCAAGTTATTACCGTATAATGAGATTTAAGTGGTAACGTATCCTAAGCATAGTAGGTTAAGTCTAAAAGAGTTAACGTCGATTACGATATTAGGTTGGGTGACACTACTTATCTACATTAGAGGATTTCTTATATATGTACATATAACCCCTTTTCACATTAATTGGCTCCTTATATATGTACATATAAACCTTATTGAAAAGGTAATAAGAAGAGAATAATTGTTGTTAATCTGGAATGATTTAAGTCGAAGTCAAGCAGACAACATGCTAAAAATCATTAAATAGTAGGGGAAGGGTAGTTGGGAATAACTATACCCATAATTATGCTGGTAGAATTAGTTTAGGGATAACTATACCTATAATTGTAGTGGTAAAGTTAGTCGGGAATAAGTATACCCATAATTGTATTAATGGAATAGTTTGGGGATAACTATACCTATAATTGTAGCGGTAGACTTAGTTTGTGAATAACTATAATTGCTCTAGGAAGGTTAGTTTGGGATAAATCTGCCTAGGAATTTATGGAGAAATAAATGATGAAACAAATATGATTGTTCAGCCTATGAGGCAATATATGAGAAGTAGTTTTAATTGGGAAGTATTCGTAGGATGACGACTTAGTATGAGTTATGTAAAAACTGATTGAAATGCTATAATTAAGATAAGAAGGTTATAATTATATGGATATACATTTCTGGGATAAAAGTAGTTATAAAGTAACTGATTATACATATTGGATGATAATATATATCATATTATTTTGATTGGACATACTTGGGTTCGTGGACCGTCCTATCAGAGTGGGGGTTCGCGCGTCCAAAATGCGTAGCACACGTTAGCACTGGTGGGCTTAACGATTATGTAGGTCATATAGGTACTACGTAAGGGTAGGTGTTGACGCTGATAGCCTTTGTCACCGCTGGGTATGGGTCATGAACTGGTATCCTGCGTAGGGACTGCCCCCAACTTATGTGTGTTTTGTGGTGTTCGCTTTGGATAAGAAATTCCTCCGGACTTACCAATAGAGCGCAAATGAGACACCAACGGTAGATGCCTTTATATATGCACACACACACACACATACACACACACACGCGCGCACACATATTGTGGTGTGCCTTATATGGGAATGTGACCTTTTAGTCTAAAGATGTAGACAATGCTTAATGATAATAAAGTCGGGTCAATAAAATGATGTGGATAATTAAGGACGAAGATGAGTCCGAATGAATAATGTGGTAGACAATTATTAATGAGAATATTAATTGGGTAGTTGAAGAAAGTAGAGAATAATTAAAGAGAATGAATAATGGGGTATCCAATTATTAATGAGAATAATAATTTCGTAATCTAAGAGAATGAAACTTATAGTCTAACGGGGTAGACGACAAGGAGTATGAATTATATCATTAAATGGTCTACAGAGATAGATAAGGGTTATGGAAATGATGTAAGAACATGTCGAGTTTATGTAAATTGTGTAGTCAACATTATGGAATCCATTCGAGGATTGGGGTGTTAGACATAAGTACCCACTTTTAGTTAACGCATAGATGGATGGCTTATTCTTTACATGATAGATTAAATAATGGAAGTTACAATTGGCATTTTGGTTAGAGGATACAAGCTTCTAGATGAGAGGTGAGGTACTCGTTGCATGTGAGCGTCGATGGAGAGACGTGAAGTATGAGTTAGTAACAATTTTCATATCTATTGGTTAAGAATCCTTGCATCTCTAGGGCTCTGACCCAAATTATAAATGTTTCCGCCCCCATGTATTCTTAATGACAGGGATAACAGGACTAACGATGGACCAGGCTTGCAGTTACATTGGACGTAGTGGATTTCACTCCATTAATTCTAGTATAGGTTGGTATTTTGTCATTTTATTTCATACTGGGATTTGTACGGGCATAAGCCCAAGAACTTATTTATATCAGTTTTACTTAGTTCTACATTATGGACATTGTATGATGATTCAATTTTTATTATTTATGTATTAAATCAGTTTTATTCAGATGCTTTTATTCATTATGGATTTGATATAAAATAAAGAAATTTTTATTCATTCAGTGCTGAGAATGGTATAAATTGTTGAGAAGCCCCATCTTTGGCGTATTGAGCCTGGGCAGCTTTTACGTGAGAAAATGGGGATTGTTACAGTATGCCAGATGTACATGCAGTGCTTTTTAATATAGATTTTGCGAATGAGAACTATAACCAAAAGCGAGGATATGAGACTGCTATAGGGATATATAAACTCATGTGATGGTAGTTGATGAATTTCTTACCAAATTTCTTTAACATGCTTGCACCTTTGAATTTACAAGCATTTCATTCACTTGGTAAGAAAAGGCTTTTGATAATGTATATTCTTATGTGAAACTCTCCTGCTAGTTTTTTTTTTCCTCTAAGAATTGACATTGTTGTGGATCCTTCAAATTATGAAACTTCATTAAAGTCGTCGCACAATAAACAAAAAAATACAAACATATTACTATGTATAATTCAATTAAAGATCATACTTAAGGCACCCCCAAATTTTGTCTTTACCACCACAAGCCCAAAAAAATAATAATTTATCGACTAAATGAAATTCAACCGATAAGTATTCTTAAAGTTTAATTTCCAACCCGTTATGAAAGAATATAATATATTTTTTAACAAACATTACGGTAACCCTAACAACACCTGCACCACCACCATGCAACCTTAATTCTAACGCGTAACCACTAAAACCACCACCAACCCCTCCCCCTTTCTCTTGAAATGACAAACTACCACCATCACAACGAAAACTGCCACTACCCACAAAAAAAATGATTTTCTCCAATAACCAACAATATAAACAACTCTATTTTAGATTTTCGATTTAAAGTAATCACAAAACGAAATTAGAAGCCCCCCCACAAAACTCGAAATCGTAAAAAATGTCAAAACTCCACACATGCCATTTGATGATAGATTGCCGAAAATGATGAAAAATTTTGGTAATAGAATGCCAAATGTGGAATACAACCATCGATGATTCATTACCGAATGTGAAATACAACCTTCGATAATTCATCACCGAAGGTGTAAATCCTTTATATTGCCTTGTTTAGATACCTTTTGTGTTCAGACTTTCATAAGTTTTTATATAGATACTGGAATTGATAAATTCCAGATGGATATGAAACTAGATTACATATACATATCATATCCAAAAATTAGAATTAAACTCCTTGTGGTTAGAATTTGGTGATGGTTACCATTTGCACAATCCGCTTGGATATACCCTGAGTTTGATAAGGCTTTTTGACATAGCCAATGAACTCTAAAAATTATCAAACTTTAATTTATATTATTTAACATGTGCATTGAAATTTTGTGGAAGATTATAGAAAGTTATGATGTATAAAAATTATGAAAATTATTGGAAGTTGACTGAACGATAAAGGAGCCTATATGGAAGATTTGCTATGCAGTAAAGAAATGAATATATTTTGCTCCAGGGAACTTGAAATGATGCGACGTCTTTTAAATTGGAGACCTAATATGTTAAGGATAGAATTACCAAGAATGAATTAAAGTATGTTTGGGATATGATTTGGATATGTTAAATATCTTAACATGAAATTAGATGGGACTTCATTTATGATAAATCATTTGAATGGGATTATATGTAGCTTAAGAATTGAGTTACGTTAAAGTTATTATTTGGATTATTGATATTCTTATGATGATACTAATATTGTAAGATTGATAGGAAGGGAGGAACAACCGATTGAACAAGTTCCAGACAAAGGTAAAGGAAAAACCCATTAAGTGGCTAAGGTGAGTGTACTCACTAGTAAGATGTATTTATATATGGTTATGGATATGATCAGAATATTATGAATATGAAAATTTTCATTCGGTCTACCGAAATGGGAGGTTACTTCCTGACCCGGATTGGGGGAGAATTGTCTATTAAAGACAAGGGGTTACTCCTCGACTAGGAATGGAGGAGAATTGTCTATTGCAGACCGGATATATGAATCATGATTCAGAAAGTTGGGCCATTCAATATGAATGGTCTGGATAAGTTTATATATTATTACATGGATATAATTTATTGAATTTAATTTTATACAATAGGGTAGTAGTGATGCATTCACCTAACTATTTTGCTCACGATTTCCATGTTTATGTTTTTTAGGTAATGTGATGTCACTGTCAAATCTAGGAGGTCGAATGGGGTTATCAAGGGATGCATAAAACCATGATTTTGATCAAATGTAAATGTTGTAAATTTAATCCTACTTACCCTTTAAGTAAATTTGAATAAGCATAACTACTTTAAAATTGTGAAAAGTTTTTAGTTTTATGGATTCATGTTGATGACTCAAAAAGGATACTCGTGTTTATGGTTTGGTTAAGGCAATTATAGTTTGACGCACTTCGACTTTCAAACTTAATTATAAGTAATTGGGTTGGGGTGCGTCAATCACACTTAGTTCTAGCCCATAAGAAATCTTTTTTTCAAAATTTTATTTTTCTCTTGAAATTAACCGTCTAATAAACCCATATTCAAATGTTAGGTCAAAATACATTTTGTAACTATTTTTAAAAAATCAACAAAAAACTGCTGGTGTAGACCTTTATAAATAAGGTATATTGAGCAGTTTTTTGTGGATTTTTTTTAAAATAGTTACAAAATGTATTTTGGCCTAATTTTTGAACATGAATTTATTGGAAGGTTAATTTTAATGAAAAAATATAAAATTCGAAACAAAAGTTTTTTAGGACTACAACTAGGTGTGATGTATGGATGATGTATAGACCATGATGTAAGTGAGAATTCTCCTATATAATGAGAAGAAAAGAGATTTAAGATAGGAACACACAAATACTCACACTATTATGATTAGGGCTCATTTTTGGTCGAGTTGGTCGGTAAATGGAGCTTACCAATACCATATCAACTTTAAAATTATGAAACCAAAATTACCAGTTTTAACAGCTGGTACACCAGTCCATAAATCAAAACCAAACCGTGCGGTACATGGGTTGTTGATACCAAATTTAGTCTGCTGACGTGGATCAATCATGTGGAGACACGTGTTAATCTACATGGCACCCACAAACACTTTTTGAACAACATACTGACTTCGAGGAGCTTAATCTCCCTGACCAACTCAGGTGTTCTGAGAAGCATGAATTCTTCAAGGAACTTTATTGTACCGATATACTCAACCCCTGAGGAACTCAGGGACCCCGAGAAACTCAAGCATGTCGAGCAGCTTAAGCGGTCCGAGCAGCTTAGGCGGTCCGAGCTACATAAGTCTACGGCGTATCCAAATCAAGAGAATCGAGGATATAACTGCACATTAAATGCTCATTATTATCATACAGATGTACACACCTATTGGACAGCTATGCATTATTCTTTCACATGTACAAACTCAAGGCTATAAATACATTGTAACCTCCTCATTAGCAGGGGACTCGGAATTTCTTGGTAAACCCATTATCGAGAATTCTGCAAACAGTCAACAATAACAAATACAGTGGACGTAGGCCATTATTACAAGGCTGAACCACTTTAAAAATCTTTTGTCTTATATTTATATATTCATTTTTATCTGTGATTAAATAATTAGATTAAATATAATTTTTTACATCAACAGATTGGCGCCGTCTGTGGGAACGACTGTAATTATCGTTTTTCACCAAAACCATTTATCATCAATGGCTGATCAACCAGAATCCAGTAATCAAAACGCTGGGATTCCTTCAAATCCACCCACTCCTCCAAATGTCCAGGATCTGGCTGGTATAATGGATAATTTAGCCTAGGGCAAACGGCCATGCAAGAGACCATGCGACAACTCATGTAAACTATCCAAGGTGGAGCACCGACCCAGTCAGGACAGCGAAGCATTCAAAGAAATACCCGGTTACCTTCTTCGCGAACTAGACGAACGTTATTCTCAGAGGAATCTCGATCCAGACGCACCGATTCATATCGCACTGAGAGATCTAACGATCCTTCTTATCAGCCTGGACGGACTTCCTCGGTACGAGCTACAGACACTCAACAAAACACCACTCTATCTCCAGAAAGGACTTATGCTCTTAAAAGGCCGAGTAGAGTCTCTCCTTTTGATCGTTTGGGTCCTAGGAGGAATAAAAGTCCCCCTAGGATTGTGCCGAGGAACTCTCAATAACCATCTGATTTAAAGGAAGCCTCTGCCCAATCACAACCAGCTGCTCGTCATGAAAGATCCCAAGAGGCAAATTCAACGCGATCAGTTGCTCAAACTAATAGGATCGAAGAAGGAAATGAGGCATGTAAAGGCTCAATTCAAAGGTTGGAGGATAGATTAGGGGAGATAGCCAAAACCAAGAATCCTCTACAAAGGACTTTTGTCCGAGGAACACCATTCGTACAAGAGATTGTGGACTTTCCCACACCGTCAAAATTCAAAGCCCCAGTAGTAACACCAAAGTACGATGGAAAAACCGATCCTGTTCTCCACATAGAACAATACTAAGCTGCTGCTGATATCTATGCAGTTCTTGACGAGATGAGATGCAGGGTATTTTCAGGAACTCTTACCGGATCTGCTCAAATATGGTACAACAATCTTCCTCGGGAGAAGATTGCGACTTTCTTTCAATTGGCTGAGCTCTTTATTGGAAATTTCTATTTTGGAGCAAAACCTGTTAAACGAGTAGCACACTTGTTAAGTGTTAGACAAAAGGCTAGTGAAAGCACCAGGGATTACATTACTCATTTCAATAATGAGAAACTGGAAGTAATTGACTATGAGGAGAAAACTGCGATTACTGCTTTGATGAGTGGACTGTTGCCCAATAAATTGTACTACACTTTGGCCAAAGATCCGCCCAAGACCATGTCAGAACTAATGGCAAAAGCAGCCAAAATCATGAATGCCGAGGAAGCTATGGCCGCGAAGAAGAACGTGGACACTAAGGAGACCAAAGTTGAGGCCAATAAGGTTGAGAAGAAGGAACAAAAGAACAATGGTGGCAACAAGCAATCAAAAGCAAAGCAAGGATTGGAACAATTGAAGAAATTTGGAAATTATACTCCTTTGAAAGTAGATATAAACCACATTTTGGAAGAGATCAAGAACAACGAGGAACTAAACTGGCTTGGAAAAATGAAGACAGATCCTGACAAGAGGAATAAGTCCAAATATTGTGAGTTCCGTAAGGATCATGGTCACACGACCAAAAACTGCATAGCTCTCCAGAACGAAATTGAAGTACTCATTCGACGAGGAAAATTGACCAAATATGTTGATCGCTAAAACGGTGGTCGAACCAGAGAACGAGGAAGGCAGAGGTCAATATCTCCTCTTCAAACAAAAGAAGACAAGAAAAGAGATCATGAAGATGACCCAGAAGATGACCCCGATCTCCCCAAAAGACTAAGACAACCAGAACGTGAGGTATTTTCAATTCGTTTTGGATCATTTAACTGCAATGTTATTACAGGTGGAGAGGTGGAGACTTTACTGCAGAGAGAAAAGCTTACCTCAATGAGGCTCAATCTTGTTCATACATTCAACGAATAAATCTAGCCGAAGATGATAGCCCAAGGAAGGTGAACAAAGACAAACTGGTCATAGGTTTCTCTAAGAACGACCTTGCAGGAGTGCTATATCCTCATGATGACCCATTAGTGATCAAAATGAGGATGAAGGAAGTAATGATCTCAAGAGTACTGGTGGATAATGGCAGCTCGGCGGACATCATGTTCTACTCATGCTTTGACAGCTTAAATCTAAAGTTGTCTCAGTTGGAGCCTTATCACAGGCCCCTCCTCGGTTTTACTGGCGAGAAAGTTTTTCCACTTGGGACGATCAAGTTGGATATATTCATCGGTACATGGCCGGCTAGTCGAATAAAAAGAGTGTGCTTTTTTGTGATGGATAAAAATGTCCAATCAGCTCATAATATCATCATGGGAAGAGTAGGTTTGAAAAAGTTTGAAGCAGTACCATCTACTGTACATCAATGCCTAAAATTTCCAACCAATTTTGGAGTAGGAATTATGAAGGGTGACCAAAAAGTACCTCGAGAATGCTACTATTCGTCTGCCGAGCAGGAAGAACTCGAGGAATCTAGGAAAAAGACTACTACTTATCAAGTGGATGAAGGTGCAGAAAGTGAAACATTAGATCCTAGAGACGAGTCTCAGCTCGTTAAGGGTCAAGTCATGGAGGCTACTGAAAATATCATTCTGGACGAAGAACATCCAGAATGAACAACTCAAATCGGTGCGTCACTAGTGTGTCAATAAAGCAAGAACTGATAGCATTTCTAAGAAGCAGAAAGCAGACTTTTGCATGGAGTCACGAAGATATGCCAGGGATATACCCAAATTTCTTGTGTCACGAGCTCAATGTGAACAAGGAAATCAAGCCAGTGAAGCAGCGACGAAGAGTGTTCAGCCCTGAAAAGAACCAAGCTATACAAGAAGAGGTAGAGAAGCTTCAGAAAGCCTATTTCATTGAAGACGTCAAATATCCAGACTGGTTAGCAAATGTGGTGATGGTGACGAAGAAGAACAATAAGTGGAGGATGTGTGTAGACTTCACCGACCTCAACAAGGCATGCCCAAAGGATCATTTTCCTTTTTCCCGAATTGATCAATTAGTGGATGCTACCTCGGGACACGAGCTGTTGAGCTTCATGGATGCTTATTCTGGTTACAACCAGATTAAAATGAAACCTGAAGACAGGGAGAGTACCTCTTTTATCACCCCTAGGGGAACTTATTGTTATAATGTTATGCCTTTTGGATTGAAAAATGCAGGTGCAACATATCAACGACTGATGAACAAGGTGTTTGCAGAGAAAATCAGTTACAATATGGAAGTTTATGTCGATGATATGCTGACAAAGAGCAAGAAAGCTGCTGATCATCTAATTGACTTAGGCCAGACCTTTGATTAATTAGATAAATATCAAATGAAGTTGAACCCTACCAAATGCATATTCGGAGTACGAGAAGTCATGTTTCTCGGGTATATGATCAATCAACGAGGTATTGAAGCGAACCCAGAAAATATCAAGGCTCTATTGGGGCTACGATCTCCAATAACGAAGAAGGAAGTGCAGAGTCTCATAGGGCGAGTTGCAGCACTTAATAGATTTGTGTCACGAGCAACTGATAGATGTCTCCCATTCTTCAAAACACTCCGAAAAATGTTTGAATGGAATGACGAATGCGATAGGGCCTTTCAAGAGTTGAAGATATACCTGGGAGCACCTCCATTGTTATCCAGACCAGTGATGGGAGAAAGACTATACTTGTATCTGGCAGTTTCAGAAAACACAGTAAGCTCAGTGTTGATAAAAGTGGAGGATGGAGTGCAAAAACCAATCTATTACACTAGCAAGGCCTTCCGAGGAGCAGAGATCAGATATCCAAAGCTGGAAAAGTTAGCACTGACGTTGATCGAAGCAAGTAAATGGATGAGGCCATACTTTCAAGCTCATACTATAGTTGTGTATACAGACTTGCCGTTAAGGCAAGCTCTGCACAAACCAGAGAAATCAAGAAGATTGATGTACTGGGCGGTAGAATTGGGTGAATACGATATAATTTATGAGCCTAGGTCGTCACTCAAAGGGCAAGCAATGGCAGATCTTATTGCAGAATTCACTTATCCAGACACCTCCGAAGAGCAAAAGTTGAATGCCGACCAGCCTGTGGATGTTACAGGATCATCAAATTTAAATCCCGACCAACTTAAGTCGGCTAACGAACAAGAGGAGATGGTCGACGAGCAGCAAGAAGTGCTAAAGGAGGATATAAATAAGCAATAAATATTCCACCGAGGAACTTTATCTGATAAAAAATTTGAGGATAAAGTACCTATGTGGAATCTATATGTGGATGGCTCATCTTGCACTACAGGCTGTGGGGCAGGGATTATTTTAAACAGCCCGAATGAGATCGATGTGGAGTATGCTCTGTGCTTTCAATTCAAAGCTTCTACTAATGAGACTGAATATGAAGCTATGATTGTAGGTCTTAGTTTAGCAAAAACCATGGGGGCAGAGCAGGTCATTATATCCAGTGACTCACAGTTGATCGTAAATCAAATGCTGGGGGTGTACGCAACAAAAGGAGAATTGATGATTAAGTATCTTGCGAAAGCAATGGAGTTGGTATCAAGTTTTGTTGCTGTTCAGCTGATCAGAACACCAAGATTGGAGAATGCAAGAGCAGACGCCCTAGCCCGATTAGCATCAGCTACATACACTGAGCTGCGAAGAACAATCCCAATAGAGATTCTAGCCGATCGAAGCATAAACAAAGATCTGGTTATGATCTTCATTGCTATCGATTTAGGACCATCATGGATGGATCCTATCAGGGCCTATATTGAGGAGGGATATTACCAACTAATAAACTCGCGGCCAAGAAGCTAAAGTTTAAAGCTGCTTGTTATGTATTGACTAATGGCATTTTATACAGACGAGGAATTATAGCAGGTTTGCAAAGATGTGTCCACCCCTTCGAGGTAAAAAATTTGATTGAAGAGGTCTATGAAGGGTGGAGCCCATGTAGCAGGTCGGACACTCTTACAAAGAATGACAACACAATGGTATTACTGGTCGACGATAAGAGCTGATTGTGTAGCTTATGCCAAGAAATGTGATAAATGTCAACATTTCTCTTCCATCCGAAGAACTCCCCAAGCATTGCTAACACCCATCACGTCTCCTTATCCATTCGCTATTTGGGTAATAGACTTGGTCGAGCCGCTTCCAATAACCCGAGGAAGATTTAAATACCTCGTGGTCGCTGTGGATTATTTTACTAAATGGGTAGAAGCTGAGCCTCTTATTGATATGACGTATGACAAGGTTTATCAATTTATTTGGAAGAATATCATTTGTAGATATGGTCTTACCCATGCATTCATCACAGATCATGGAACTCAGTTTGACAACGAGGAGTTTGCCTCATATTGTCATCAGTCAAATATATTGAAAACCCATTCTGCACCAGGCTATCCCCAGAGCAATGGACAAACTGAGGTGACGAACAGAACGTTGCTGAATGGTTTGAAAAAATGACTGGACGATGCAAAGGCAAATTGGATTAACGAGCTACATTCTGTGCTGTGGACTTATCGTACCACGCCAAGAACAGCAACAGGAGAATCTCCATACATACTGGCATTTGGAAGTGAAGCAGTTATACCTGCTGAGTTGGGCCTACCCACACACAGAGTGCTGAATTTCAATTCTCCGATCATTGATTTAATGAGGCGATTAGACCTAGATATGCTTGAAGAAGTTAGAGAAGACGCAACAATCAGGAATGCTGCATACCAACAGCGAACATCTTTATTTTACAAGAAGAGGATAAAGAAGTGTGATTTGAAGGAAGGAGACTATATGCTGAAGAAAGTAATTCAAAAGCACAACAAACTGGAAGCTAACTGGCATGGACCCTACAGAGTAACAAAAGTTGTTCGACCAGGGACCTACAGGATTGAAACCTTGGAGGGAGAAGAATTTAAGAATTCATGGAATGCAGAGAATCTACACAAGTATTATCAATAGTTGGGATTCCTATGTAAAGGCAGTTTTCTTCAGTATAAATAAAGTGTCAAAATTTTTACCCAGTTCTCTCCTTTTGATGAAATTTTTTGGAGTATTAGTGCTACACACTACGCATCAAATTCAGAATGATCTCCACCAACTATGGTTGGTCGGTAAACTAAAATCCACCAACTACGATTGGTCGGTAAATAAAAATCCACCAACTACGGTTGGTCGGTAAACAAAAATCCACCAACTACGGTTGGTCGGTAAATAAAAATCCACCAACTACGGAGGGTCGGTAAATAAAAATCCACCAACTACGGTTGGTCGGTAAATAAAAATCCGCCAAACTACGGTTGGTCGGTAAATAAAATCCACCAACTACGATTGGTCGGTAAATAAAAATCCACAAACTACGGTTAGTAGGTAAATAAAATCCACCAACTACGGTTGGTCGGTAAATAAAAATCCATAAACTACGATTGGTAGGTAAATAAAATCCACCAACTACGGTTGGTCGGTAAATAAAAATCCACCAACTCCGGTTGGTCAGTAAAATCAATTTACAATCAACTCAGGTTGGTTAAACTAAGCAGGATCATGGGATGTATGTCATTTTACTGCTTAAGATCAAAGAAGTGATAAGTCACTATGGTCAAAAAATAAAACAGAATGGACATATCAAAATACACATATATTCACAAACAAAGATATCCTGCAGAATGTTTAGAAGAATATGGAATAGCGGAAGACTAAATTTCTTCATTTAAAACAAAAAGAATTACATATGCTGTGAAAAGTAAAAGTTATTATATAAAAATCCTACTCTATGGGTTTCTTTCCCTCTGCCTTTGAAACAGGTTCTACTCCAGCAGGAGGATCATCTAAGGCATAAGGAGAAAATTTATATCTCGGAGCATCCTAACATGTATATGGTCGATCGAGTAAGTGCTCTGGGGGAGATATCTCAAAATTAGAATGAAGATTGTAGTCTCCGAGATACTTAGAGATTAAGCACTGAGGATTTGCCCGAGCAAGGATCCAGCTCATATCAAGTTTAAAAGGTGGCACGGGCAACTCAAGCAATCCGGGGTCATAATAATCCCATAGATAGTGGCCCTGCTCCAACTTTAACACCCCCAGTGCATTCAGCCATCCTTGTTTGTAACCCTCGTTATTTGACTGCTGGATTCGATCATCGAGATGATAAAGGGCTTCATTATATCCAGCCATCCAAAACTCTTTGGGCTGCTTATGGAATCGGTAGGTCAACCTCTCTAGTTGATCGTGAAGATTTTTTACTAAAATTTCCTTATTTTCCAAGGCAAAGCTTTGCGTAGATAGTTGCTCGTCGAGGTTCAAAATCTTCTTGGACATCTCTGCTAAGGCTTGGTGCTTTTCCATCAACTGGAATGCCTGATTCTCTAAGGCTGATTGGGTCCTCGCCTCTTCAATCGAGATCCGAGCAGCTCTTGCTCGTCCCCGAGAATATCTTGCTCGACCACGAGTAGAAGTAGAGGGTCCAACTCTCTTTAAAGTTTCCAACTCATCTCTTAGGTTGGAATTCTCTACCTCTAAGAAAGAGAAACCTTCATCATTGACAGGGACCAATGCTCCAGAGGTAGATGCTCCAGATTTTAGTTGGGATACCTCTTCTCGCAAAACATTATTTTCCTGCTCCAATAGTTTAGCGATTTGCCTATGCTCCTCAACTTAAACCTTTAGAATTCTCTCATTCTTCTCGTAAGCAGCGATAAACTTATCATATCCTTTGTCAGCATTTAGTTGCTGATATTTCCTCTCGTACCCTTGATGCAAAAGGGAAGTAGACTCCTTATATTGTTGTTGAAGTTCCTTGATGGTACCCTGGAGATCTTCAATCATCTCGTAATATGCCACATTATTGGCAACTGCACGGTCGAGCAAACACTTCAGATATTGGTAGGCCTCGATTGCTCGTTCAGAAGTATCTGGACCAAGGATGTCGATGATTTGAGCTTCATTCAGATCTGCATGACCAGCTTTGAAGTAGTCATTGCATTTTTTCATCAATTCTGTGTCATGAGTTGATAATAGTTCCATCCTGGCCATAAACTAGCAAAGAGAAGCCATAAACAGGATCAATAATGATAAAGACAAAGCAGGAAGAAGAAAGTCAACATGAATAACAAAAAAGCTCAAATTTTTATTCATCAAAGGATAAATACAAGGTTCAGAGTTACATTCAAAAGAAATAACAAAATCAAAGCCCGAGAAACTTTACACCTTCTCCTTGTATTTTACAACTTCCTCGAAAAGCTGGGATGAGGAGGCTGGTTGCTCGAAAGATAGTGGCAGCTGCTCAACCGAGATACTGGTGGGTTGGAGTTACTCGTAAAAAGTTTGAACAACTAGAACAGGAGGAACCTGATCTCCAATCATCAGGGAGGATTCCTCAGAGGCAGCTTCGTCCTCTTCTTCTTCCCAAGGAGAGGGAGGATGGCCATGAACGTGTTGCTGGAACAATTCTGAATTCTCAACAACTTTCATATCTTTCAAAGCAGCAACCCATCCATCCCTGAAGTACTTGAGGCTGGCGTACTCCATTTGCGAGGTCATGGCAGCTAGGCCCTTGTTCCAGCCCTTATCCCAGCCAACACTAAACGACTTCTTAATAGCCTTTTTCCTTTTCTCCTTCTTCGAGGAGGTCCTTTCCCTGAGGAGCTCCTCGACAACCTTTAACTTCCTTTCCACCTCCACCTTCTGACGTTTAACCTCCTGAAGTCTACTAACTTCCTCTTCAGCAGTTTTTAGTTTGTTCTCAAGCTCTCCAGTATTCTTGAGCTTCTTCTCAAGCTCTTTATTATTCTTCTCAAACTCTTTCATCTTTTTCTCTAATACCTTAGAGGCCTCCATAGCCCGATCTCTCTCTTGCTCAATGGACTTGAGTTGTTTCTCCCAAGCCACTTTATCTTCTTCATATTTCTGATGAAAGTCCTTTAAGGACTGAGTCAGACCTACAAAAGCTTCCTCTACACCTCCTGAGGAGCTCGAAGCTTTAATAGCCTCATCCTTCTTTAGAATACTGTTGAAACATGTTACCAGTTGAAGAAAGAAATAATTTTGAGTCAATACAGGGATATATCAACGAAAAATGAAAACTTAGACTAGTAACGAAAAATGAAAACTTAGACTAGTAATACTTACTGAGGCAATATGTTGAGCTGCCAAGGTAGTGACCCTGTCCCGAGGAAGAGTGTCTTTAATACCTTGGATTTCTAGGATAATCCAAGACTTCATAGAGCCCATGGCAGAGGTCGGAGGAACAAAAGTGGGAATACCACTTTCAGCATTTAAAGCCTGAGAGATAGGTCCAGCAGGTCTCTCAGACGAACTTTTCTTTAATTTCTTTAGAGGAGCAGGAATATATTCAACCAAAGAAGAAGTCTTGGTTAGTGATATGACAATAACCTCACTAGGAGAAGAGATAACCATAGCCTTGCTCGGAGCCATTGGAGGCTTCTCAGCAACTTTCTTGGCAGTAACTGGTGGGGGTGCATCGATGTTTCTCGTTCCTTCCACTGGAACACCCTGCCTATTTTTCTTCGCTTCCACATTGGCAGAGTATGATTTGTCAAAGAAAGTAGGAGCTCTTCTTCTCTTCATTATGTTACTAATTGGAATATTTGACTCTGAAGAAGAACCTTCTACACTAGTATCAACAGCTGGTACTTGGTCGATGTCAACCACCACTGGACGAGCAGTAAAGGATGAAGTATAGATCTTGTACTACAAAAAATAGGAGGCTGATCTAATATGTTCGTCAGCCACAGACTGATGCAAACTCCAGATAAGTTTCAAATGTTTTAAATTAACCTCTGTCTCCTTTGGAGACTTTCTTTTGCTGTCAATTGCAAATAATAAAAATGAAATATCAGTGATATATTTTATCAAACATCAAGAAAACGAGATTTCAAAAAAAATAAAAAATAACCTATTCCATTGTCATAAGGGGGACACCTGGGACCCTGATATACATCATCTCCATTTAATGGAGTATGTTGCCAATTTTTCATAACAACCCCATGTTCAAAGTAATCCCTATTGGCATCTGGAAGATTGACGACTAAAGCCCTATTCAAAAACCTAGTTTTTAAATAAAAAGTACTATCACTGACAACCCATCTGTAACAAAACATAATTTCTTGAATTCCTAAACGGGTTCCATGAATTTGATTTAACCTATGGACTCCATTAACTATTCTCCAGGTATTCGGCGCTATTTTCGCAAGAACAACGTCAAAATACTGACAGAACTCCAAACATAAAACATTTGGAGGAAAAGAAAAGACACATTAGGCCACAAAGAGACTTGGGAACCAGTGTCCCTCAGCCAAAGAGAAATAGTAAGAAGGTTCAGAAAGCCCCTCCAAAATGACCCATGAAGGAATTGAAAATTCAGAACGAAATTTATCAATCGATTCAACAATATAAACCATGATGATCAAAGCAAAATAAAAGAGAAGGAATAAGATCTTACAGGAGAAGAGTGAATCAGTTGACAACGAATAAGGAAAGAAACGAACGCACAAGATAGAGAAGAAGTGAAAAGTTCTAAGATACAGATTTGAAAAAAGTAAAAGACGATAGGATTTTCTGTAGTGCTTAAATACTTTACCTCTAGAATGGAGAAAAATAATGATTACCAGGAAGGACGATGGCGTATCCGGCGGCTAAAAAGTAGAAAATAGTACGAAAAACGAAGCGCTTATGGAAATTCAAAATACTTTAAAAGCCTGATACTATGCACCCAGAAAAGGAGTTATATACAACGAAAGTTTGCCTAAAATCAATAAAAACCGAAATTCTAAGCGGCAGAATGTTCCATACTTTTCTTCAACATCAAACTACGAAACATTGGGGGCTTCTATTGATACCAAATTTAGTCTGCTGACGTGGATCAATCATGTGGAGACACGTGCCAATCTACATGGCACCGACAAACACTTTTTGAACAACATACTGACTCCGAGGAGCTTAATCTCCCCGACCAACTCAGGCGTTCCGAGCAGCATGAATTATTCAAGGAACTTTATTGTACCGATCTACTTAACCCCCGAGGAACCCAGGGACCGCGAGCAACTCAAGCGTGTCGAGCAGCTTAGGCGGTCCGAGTAGCTTAGGCGGTCCGAGCTACATAAGTGTACGGCGTATCCAAATCAAGAGAATCCAGGATATAACTGCACATTAAATGCTCATTATTATCGTACAGATGTACATGCCTATTGGACAACTATGCATTATTCTTTCACATGTACAGCCTCAAGGCTATAAATACATTGTAACCTCCTCATTAGCAGGGGACTCGGAATTTCTTGGTAAACCCATTATCGAGAATTCTACAAACAGTCAGCAATAACAAATATAGTGGACGTAGGCCATTCTTACAAGGCTGAACCACTTTAAAAATCTTTTGTCTTATATTTATATATTAATTTTTATCTGTGATTAAATAATTAGATCAAATCTAATTTTTTACATCAACATCGGTAAAATCAATTTTTCAAAAAATAGGGTAGATTTTGGTAAATTTCTCTTTAAGGTAAATTTTGTACTACTCGATGCAATTGTAATTTTTTGTACCACTTACCTAAACATTTTTATATGCATATTTAAAAAAAATCAGAAAATAACCTACATAGTTGTGTCGTCTCCATAACTATATATAAATAATAAACTCCAAAAAAAACATCACAAATTGTAATTCAAGTACACTATTATCTAAATAACTCAAATAAATATCAACTCGGGTCATCATATTAAATATCATCTCGGATTTTGTGAGGAGGAGAAAGGAAAGGGTGTTGTTTTGAGAGAGCCGTAAGTTGTGATGTTGAATATGAATCATTAATGCTAATCTTGTTATAAATTGTGTTGTGAATGATTCAAGGGCTGTAAAATATTGTATTGATCTAAGGGCTACTAAAAGGCTGACCACTTAAAAGAAAAATAAAGAACCTATAAAATAAGTATGGCTGTGTTTGGCTTTAACAATTAGGTATTCTTGTTTAATTTAATTTGGTAAGTTCGATAATATCATTTTGGAATTTTCGATACATTAATATTAGTGTTTCATTTCGGTACTGTATAGTCGGTAAATCAGTTTTTAATATGTTAAAACCAAAACCAACCATAAAAAAATTGGTAATTTCAGTTTCGGTAGTTTCAATTTTGGTAAATAAAAGTGTAAACCAATACCTCTAATTTTCGGTACAAAACGGTACGATACTGGTTTTTACCGTACCGCGAACACCCCTAATTATGATACTCAAATATTATTCAACTACTTAAATTAATAGATTGCATAATTATTTATAAGGTAATGAATACTAGATAATACTAGTGTTATAAATGCAAGATTATAATAAAAAAAATCCTAATAATCAACAATGAGATAAATACAAAAATTATTAAAATAATCTCCAATTATATTTTCCTTTAGTCCAACGTGATACCCTAGGCGTACAACGCATAACATCGTTATCATAATAATTCTTAGATTTTGCATAAATTATATTATGCTAAAAGAAATCAACTTTAGCGATTAAGAGCGAGACTAAGAATACTACTTGATAGAGAGATTTTTTGAAGTTGTAAAAAATCGTTCTTTATTGCTATTGTCGCCGATCCAGTAGCACAGGTAAGGTTATATCTTTGTCTCGCCCTCAAGAAGACAATATAATGTGTAACAAAACGATCCACATGTTACACGTCATGGCCCCAAACCTAGTTTTGACCTAGAAAGATATGAAATATCTTGAGTGACATTACACTACGTGGGGTGTGGCTCAACCTTTAAACTCAATATCTTCACATTCGACTCTGACATAAACTCCCTGGTTGATTACCATGAACATATATGTCCCTCAAAACACACTCGTGTGTGGAAATTTGTCCCCTAAACAAGCTTCATTAGTTGTCACATGTTTAGTACATCATTCCCGTTAAACGTGGACCCTCACAATTTCAATAATAAATGGATCAACATGTTCAAAAATTTGTTGCTTTGGTTCCTTAGACTCCTCAGATTCAACGACTAAAATTGGTTTGATGGAAAAACTATTAATAGGAGATGGGCATTCCAGGATGCCCATTTCCTTGATAGTTAAAGCTCGGGTTTTCTATATGGGTGGTTATCGATCAGTTTAGTCGGCATTTGACGTATACCAATTCCATACCAATTTTTCTCGTTAAGTTGAGTTTCAATAGTTTCGATTTTTCATAAACCCTTGCCAACACTCATTTTTTTTCCAGAATTTTTGATAATTTTTTCTCTTGGTCATTTCGTTTTCCGTGTAAATTTAGTATCAATTTTATTACGTTTTTGCTCATTGTTTATTGATTATTTTTTAGGTATTTTCAATTCCCAAATGCAATATATATCAACTAAACATATGTTATACGCTGTATACTTAAAATATCCAATATCCTAGGTTTAGACTCAGATTCCTCATATAAGAACTAAAAAAGTGTCTCGGAGATACAAGAGATGAATAAGCATGTGTTCTTAACTGAGTTACTTATACACTTTATGGAAATAAAAATACCAACCAATTTTGATATTGGCTTTTGTGATAAATGTGTTCAACTAATGATATAAATTTAAAAATATAATATTAAATTTGAATTTTTGATATATTAAATCATTATTTTGGACGATAGTTTTGGTACGGTAATTTTCGTAAATCAATTTTTTAAATGTATAAACTATAATCAAGCATTAAATTTTTGGTAATTTTGATTTTAATATATTCAGTTTACGGTAATGAAAAGTAGTAAATCAAAATAATATTTTTCCAAACCAAAACAGGACCATGCAGTACCATAACCATCCAAATTTAGTATTTGTGGTGCTCTCTTGCGATGAAAAAGAACATACAAGTCGTGTAGCCAATTGTTGTAAGGAGAGTTGGTATGCTCTTGACAATTGTCCTCGACTTTTGTTCAATGTCACAACGAAGTTCGTTGAATGAAGTCGTCTTATTTAATTCCTCATCCATCTGATGAGCTACCTGAACTTTGTGACGTATGCTATAAAGTTTATTGGACGCTAATGCACTAGAATGTTGTGAACTTAATTAGGGATGGCAACATGTCGGGTTTATTAAAACACAAACCCGCCCCGTGAAAAAAAATATTAACCCGCCCCGCCTCACGACGAGTTAGTACTTTAAACCCCGAACTCATTTAAATATAATCTCCTAAAACCCGTCCCCGCCTCGTCTTTCCCAAATTAAATGGGTTAAACCCGCCACGCGGTTTAAAACTCAAAATTTTAAATTTATTTAAAAAAAATGATTTTATTATATAATAAATAAAATAGTGACTTTATAAGTAAATATAATATATTTGTGAATACCAATGCCTCAACCTCAATTCTTAAGTCTACAACTCAAACATCAAATTAAAAGTCTCAAAATAATTAAAATGTCTCAATAACCATTGTTATAACAACCAATGTTTTATACACTGTTCATTTATATGCTTTGTTCATTTATATGCTTGAACCAGGTTTGTTTTTATGCTTGATTCAATAAAACAAAAAGCTTGAACAAATGAACTAATGAACCAAAGGTGATTTATATCAGGGGATACAACCAATGTTTTATACATACATGTTTAGCTAATTAACCAATGAATGATACAAGGGATTTATATAAGGGGATTTATACGTGTAAAACGTTGCAAGTGACTGACTTCCGATGACTTCAAATGCTGGTGGTGGAACTCTATCGCTAAACGATGCCACTAAACGCTATGAAATAACACTAGAGTGAGAAAGAGGCGTGATAGCCGATGGAGCTATCTATAACAACCCAGATTTTTGAACGACTATTTTATATTATTTTGCCTGATGGGCCAATTTTATAAAATAGGGTATGTCAGAGTAAATATTGTTTCCCAAAATGTAAAGGGATAATATTTACTATGTTTTGTCTATTTACCGCAAGAAGGTAAATAGCATCATATTGTGTATTATTGCGTCGTTATATGTAAAACGACGGTTATGACTCATATTTAATTTGGAGTATAATTAATGAAATAAAATGAATATAGAACATAAAATTTGTTCACGTTATCCCGAATGCCAAAATAGGGGGTGCGGTTGTTTTTAGAATAGTCGAGATAGTCGAAATAAGTGCCAAGTTGTATTTTGGAGTTTCGGGCACTTTTAATGCATTTTGACTCAATTAAGTGGTTACGAGTCATTTTAATGGTGTATTAGCAATTAAAAGAGGGCATTTTTGTTTTAAGACCCGTTTAAGTCCCCCACCCCTTTTTCTTCCTTCATTTGTGAGAAAAGCCAAAGGAGAGAGAGAGAAGAGAGAGTTGGGAGAAAATGGGAGAAAAGAGAGAAAATGGAGATTTGGACCGGATTTCCGTTGCTACCAAAGGTGGATCAGAGACTACGAACCTCGAGGCAAGTTTCTTACTTGCTAGATGTTGATTTAATGTGATAAATTGCATGTATAGTTAAGTTTTGGAGATTTAAACCATTAATGGGTATTCGTTGATTTTGATGATTAATCCCTTAAACCTTAGTTTTAATTTGATTTGAGGATAAATTATTAGTTGTTAATGGTGTAGGAATGATTTGGGTTGAATTGTTGATGTTGATGTTGGGTAAAATAAAAAATTGAAGGTTTTGGGATTTTAGGGTTCATACAACCCGTAGTCCAAACTGGGCAAAATTTCAGGACCGAATCGATTCGGCCCTAGGGGCGAATCGATTCGGATAAGGGGTAGGCTATAGGTCTGGCAGACTGAATCGATTCGGGTTAAGACCGAATCGATTCGAACAATTACAGTAAGTCAGTTTTGCTCACTGAATTTATTCGGCTATTCAGCAAATCGATTCGCAAGGGCGAATCGATTCGGCCCAAGGGGCGAATCGATTCGGTTCCCCTGTTTTGTGAGATTTTTCTTAGTTTGATTTTTACCCCTTTTTCTTTTAGGTTCGAGGTTTAGGAACTTTCCTTTGGGAAGTAATTAGGAGTCCTGGAGGGTGGTTTTGGGTAGACTAATGCCCTAGGATTAAATGGGATGTTTAGGCTTACCCCGAGGGCTAGTTGCGTAGGTCGATATCCGTATAAAGTAGGGGATTAACCGAAAGGTAGAGTTTGAGAGAAAATGCGAAAGTTGAGACTCTTGGGAGATACTCCTTGAAGGAGGCTTACTTTGAGGGTTTGTGTAATTTTATGAATTCTTGGAGACTAGTTTGAGATTTATGGTATTTCGGGTCTTAACCATTAATAAAATATGACACTAAGAATAAGAAAAACATATGATAATATGTGGTATTAATGAGTAAGTACAAATGATTTTGAGAATGTAAAAGTGGAAGTTTTCAAATGGAAAAAGTAATGATTTTCATAAGTGTTAAATTATGGTTACACAACTCCCTAAATCGCTATCATAAGGGAAGTTGTGTGCGTGTGGTGAAGCCCCCTGACTAATGAACGCAGGGTGGATATAGTCCCTAGGCCATATGGGCATTTATTATACTGCGCTGGTTTGGAGATTCTGGGCGTGGTCTTGACTTTCCCGCAGGCAATATGGCCGCTTCCCGACGTTGGTAGGTTCCCAGGTTGTCTTGTATAGATAGGCCCTGGAAGATGATAGCCATTTAGGGGCGCGTCCAGTGGGGAAACCCGGAGGGACGGTCTTAGATTATTAAATCAATTCATGATAATGAATTGGCTTTAATTACATTTCCTGGATAGAAGAAGGGAAATGGGATATATGGTACAAAAGTATTTTTATGCTAATAAAAATGACTTTTGATTTACACTTCCTGGATGGAAGAAAGGAAGTGGGATTTTATGAACAAGGTTAGAGCACTTTTATGTTAATAAAACTTGCTTTAAAGATGTATTCTTCCTGGATGGAAGAAATAAAATAAAATCGGTAAAGAAATTGTGTAAAATAAGAAATTGGTAAACATTTGATAAAATGTTGTACCATTTATGTATATTCCTAAGAAAGAAATAGGAATAGCATATATAAAGTTATGAGATTGAAAGGGTAAACATTTGATAAAATGTTGTACCATTTATATATATTCCTAAAGAAAGAATTAGGAATTCTTCTTTTAGATGGTGAATGGAATAAATTAAGTTTTCTTGAGTAGCTGTAGATCATATGCACACACATACATACATATATTGATTACGTACTGAGAGTCTAATGGATCTCAACGATCAACCTTGCCTAAATAGTAGTGTATCGGGGGGGGGGGGGGTTCCTTGTTTGGATTTCGCTTTGCGAGACACCCCACGCACGAATAGGGCATAATGTTGAGACTGGGGAGAAGTTAGCCCTTAGTACTTGGGTTAACTAGAGCATCTCATTGATATTGCGCTAGGTTGCTTTTAGACTGAGAGGTGAGAAATATTATTGTTAATTGCGAGAGAATACGCACTTAACTGTCATGCAGTTTAGTCACATGGGAATCATATCAAATCGAGCCCTGACCCGTATATATATTTCTTGTTTCTGCACATATTATTGCCGTACAGGTGCTCTTCCGCATGGACACCCGAATTTACATTTCCATTCACGTTGTCATGGAGCTACATCATATTGCAGATGTTGTAGGTTAATTGTATTAGACGCTTCTTTCTATTGTACTCTAGTTATGTTCAGTTTATTTATTCGGGCGTGTTGCCCTAGTGTTGCATTCATTTATTATATTGTAAATATTGAAATGCAATACTCGGTGTAATTATTTGTATTGGTCTGTTCACCGACAACTTATTCGGTGATTATTTATGATACTTGTCGTTCTTCATTATCAATTTTTGATATCCACCGTTTTTACAAATGGGATTGTCTAAGTGTTTTTCTTTTACTTACTAAATTTTAAATTGACAGTCCGTTTTTCTAAAATGATTGGTGGTTATCTCGTACTATTATTTTAATCGACAGTGATGCTGAGAATGGACCATCTATGATTCCTGTGATTATTAGAGTATTGGGATGGCCACCTATTATTTTAGTAGGCGGGTTGTCACACTATCAGATCAGATGAGATCCAACGAGATGTGGAGTGGAGGGAGCGGCTCCGAGCGAGAGTGTTTTAGGTTAGAGTGAGAGCAAGAGGCGTGAGAGTTTTTGTTAGGGTAATGAAATTAGGTCTTATATATATATATACAGTGGTAGTGTTATTAGTTTAATATAAAAGGGGTATAAAAGTAAATTTAATTACTAAACGGGGCGGGGCTGGTTAAGTATATTCTGACAAAACCCGAACTTGCCCCGTTTAATAAACATTTTTTTTAAAACCCAAACCCTCCCCTATTATTTTAGGTCTTATAAGTTTATATATATATAGGAGAAGGCTCACCTACATCATGCTCTATACATCACCCATGCATCACGCCTAATTCTAGGCCCTAAATTTGTTTTTCAAATTTTATATTTTTCCCTTGAAATTAACCTTCCAATCAACCCATATGCAAAAAATTAGGTCAAAATACATTTTGTAGCTATTTTTAAAAAATCCACAAAAACCTGCTAAAAATACCTTATTTATAAGGGTCTGCGCCAACAGTGTTTTGTGGATTTTTTTAAAAATAGCTACAAATTGTATTTTGACCTAATTTTTTGCATATGGGTTGATTGGAAGGTTAATTTCAAGGAAAAAATATAAAATTTGAAAAAAAAGTTTTCAAGGGCCTAGAATTAGGTGTGATGTACGGTGTGATGTATAGTGCATGAAGTAGGTGAGCCTTCCTCTCTCTCTCTCTCTCTCTCTCTCTCTCTCTCTTTATATATATATATATACACAGTGGGAGTGTTATTAGTTTAATATAAAAGGGGTATAAAAGTAAATTTAATTAATAAACGGGGTGGTGCAGGGCGGGGCGGGTTAAGTATATTTTGACAAAACCCGAACTCGCCCCGTTTAATAAACGTTTTTTAAAACCCAAATCCGCCCCTATTATTTTAAACGGGTTTGGGCGGGAACCCTGCGGGTCGGGTTAAATTTCCATCCCTAAACTTAATCCCTATTGTTGGTACACATGACATTTTCATTCAAAGGTAACTTGAATCTCGTAGCCAAACTGAAATTCTATCGTATACCCTTTAATGGATTTAGTTCCTTGAACCAACTGACTTTGTTTCTGAAAACTGCAATGACCAAAGTGTCAATCGCGAAGCAATTCTTTCATCAATGGTGACATGTAATTAACCAATATTTTCTTCAACTATATACATTCAATTGTTTAAATGGTGTTGGGCTTACATGGTTTCCTCTTGATAGCTCTCAAATATGGAATTCAATTTAAGAAAAGTAACCATTACGAAAGGAATTAAGGTGGGTTCTTCTTTAACATTTTTTTCGATTTCTTTATTTCTTTAGTTTCATTCTTTTTTGACTTTTTCTTTGGGTTGGGTTAAAGCAAGGGCTGCATTGAGACTACTTATTTGGGTTGGTTAGGTTTTAAATGATGTTGGGCTTTAGTGAAATAAACATTGACTGTATTGAGAAATATAAGATAGGTTTTTTAAACATTATCTTGTAAACCACTTGGTTCACCAGAACGTGTCCATACCAACATTAGATTTAGATCAAACTCTTTCAACTCCATAGGTCATATCAAGGTGTAAATGAGTCAAATCGAGCCAAGCCTAAAGTTGCTCAAGTTTCGTTTGGAAGTTCATCAAGATTAAAACATGTTCAAGCTTATCTCATTTATTTTATGTGCTAAAGCTTGTAAGTGAATGGACATGAACCGAGCTAGAGTAGCTTAGTTATTTTATATTATTTTAGCATGATAATTTGTAATTGGATGAATACAAGATGGATGCAATAAGATAGCAAGCTTAAGCATAATTTCAAGCCCGACTCGTACATTTTACAAGCCCACCTCAAACGAGTTTTTATCCAAACAAACAAGAGTCAAGTTTGAGTAGTTTGGTTCATTACACACCCATATATATCCTCCTAGCATTAAACCCTTTTATAGATCTCCTGATCCCGTTAATGTTCAAGACAGGTTCAACTCGCCTTAGCAACGACGACACAAGGCAATAACAAAGATTTTGGATTGGAATGAAAATCTAAGCTCCGTCAGTAGGAATGGTTTTATGATGATAGGTGTTGAAGTTATTTGGGCTCTGGTGATTCTTATATATTTTTCTTCATTTTCTTCGAATAAGGGTTAATACTGTAAGGACAAATTTTCAATCGAGTTAATTTATAGTATTGGCTTAATTCTGAACAAAACGATTTGAGTCATAGGATAGAGTGTCATGTGTATCCATCCAAGCCTATGATGAGTAATTTGAAGACGTAGTGGCCAGCATTTCAAGTGGGCATCATTTGTCGATTTCTTGTGCCTCGTTTATGCGTCATCAACATCACATTGTTCCAAGGTATCCAAAAGGTATGAATGCAATTATGTATATTTAGGACCTTGGATATTTTAATTGGGTGTATTTTATTAAATATTTTTAACGACTTTAATTTTCTCAGTTTTTTTTGGAACTTTTCATAAAAGTTTTGGGCTTAAAAATGATTTTTATATTTTTTGTAAAGTCGTTCGAACGAATCTAGGATCTCGTTCGAACGATATTCCTAGGTCGTTCGAACGAGACTTCTAACGAGTTTAGCCATTTTAATCCCTGACTTATCGTTAATAAAGTCGTTCGAACAAAAAGGTCGTTCAAACGAAAATGTCGTTCGAACGAAAATGTCGTTCGAACGAGATTTGGCGGGAACAATTTTTTCCACTTTTCCATTCTTTTTCCCCAATATCTTTTGCCAGATTTAAGATGTACGGGAATTAACTTTTTGAAGTGACTTTTTCATAATTTCCAAAGGCTTGAGAGAGCAAATATCTTCCAACAAAAAGTTCATTGGTGTTTGTTATTCTAATTGATTTATTCAAAGAACAAAACCAAGTTTACACCTAATAGTTTGTTTAATCCAAGTTCTTCACACACACACACACACACACACACACACACACACACACACACATATATATATATATATATATATATATATATATATATATATATATATATATATATATATATATATAAATAAATATTGATTGGAGTTTATTTGGCACCTGGTTGTCTCTACACCATCAAGAAGAGATTTTGGGTTTTTCTCCATCCCCAAAAGGAGTTTGTTTGCATGCTGCGGAGTACCCACTCGAAGAAAGGCTTCGCGTGAGCGTGGCGGTCACCAAGATCCCCATAGGTGGATTCCGATATCGTGGAGGAGTCCATGGTTATCAACTAGGCAGAGGTGTTTACAAGAAGGAGTTTCAAGGCTTGGACGGAGTCAAGTTGTTGGTGTAAGTCTACTGTCTTGTAATCGTAATTCCATACTTAGTGGATTTGTTAGGCCAAGGCCGTCCGAGGTTTTTCCCATTTGGGTTTTCCTCCTATATCGGCGTGTAGTGTGATGTGATTTACTTTTATCTTGCAAATCACCTTAGAATGCATGCTTGGGTTTAAGTAAGATAAAATTGGAATTAATCACACTTTTGTTTAATTTGGTGCTAATTTAATTTGGGCGATGTTTAATTAATTTAATTCAAATCAAGATAATTTTAATTTGATAAAATTTGGTTTGGCCTAAATAGAAAAATGAATTTATCTTTGTTAGGCAAATTTTTAGGACTTGGGGTTGAGTTACTTTGGTTTAAGTGAAATTTTTTTTGTTAAATAATTTGATGTCACTTTTAGTTTAGTTTAATTTTAATTTGAAAGAAATTAAAATTTGTAGTGTGTGTAGTTTTTGTGTTGAACCATCCTATTCTGCATTTAAGGAAATTAATATTTTAATTTTATTTTTTAAAGATTGGGGGATTCCTACGCTATCAAATGGTATCAGAGCTAGGAACGCTAAGTTATTGCGTTTAGGTCATTTTGGGCATTTTTGGTTATAATGGAGAATATGCCTCCTGTTTTTGATGTTTCCCACATGCTAGCACATGACTCCTCACTTGCTATATCTTATGAGTAATTGCTTGCATGTTATATACACTAGCTTTTGTTGCTAATTCATATATCTTTTGCTAGTTGTATATTTTGTTTGTTATTTTCTTGTCCATGCTTCATTATATATTTTTTGCTAGATTTATGACTAGTTTATCTTTTGTATTGTATTATTTTCATTTTTGTTTGCATCAAATGAAAAATACAAAAATATTTTTTTTTATCATTGGTATTTTACTTTTATGAGTTATTTGAGCTTAATGAAAAATACAAATGATTTTTGTTTGTCTTTTGAGTAAATTTTTTTTGTTTGGTTAAAATTTTCAGAAACTCAAAAAGATTTTTTGTGTATGTATTTTAGTTTGACACACCTTTTGTGGCATATGTTTGTGCTTGAATCCTATTGTTTCGCGCTCCCACGTGGCTAGAACTTTTGGTTAAAATTTTCAATCCTTAAAATATTCTTTGTCATGGTTACATGGAGTAGTTTAAGTTTGACTTGTTTAATGGATTCACCTTTATATGCCTTTTCACACACATGCACGAGCTCTTTTGAAATTTTAACTTCACATGTATATTTGAGCTTTGTGAGGTGTTCTCCTACCAATCTAGTTGTAAGGATATAATTTTATAAATGTCCAGGTAGAATCTAGGAATTTTCTATTTTCCCTAGATCACAGTTTGTATGTCTGATACCGCTACATTCGACACGTCATCACGATCATCTTCGACGGCCTTTATTCGAATCCATGCATCCATCATCTTCCCTCGTGCATCAAGCTACAAGCTACATACTGCTCAACTGTTTCCCACAAACTCCACGACACATTATCAGTAAAATGATTAATTGGAGTTGTTTATATTTGCATAAATATTTGGGAATTTTTTTGAAAATATTTTTTAACGTCAGAAATTATTTTTTATCAAATGCATAATATTTTATATGCTGAAATGTACTTTTTTTGGAAGGCGTGCTCGTTCAAACGGGATGTCACTGTCGTTCACACGACCTAGACATCTCGCGCGATGTCGTTCGAACGACACATGTTCTCGTTCGAGCGACATCCATTATCGTTCGAACGACGCTATCGACCTCGATTTCTGTGTCAACTGCTGTCACTGATATTTGGTGGTCAAATTCCTTTTGCAGCATGTTGAGCAAATTCCGGCCCAAAATCTGCCATCTTTTGATAAAATTAATTTTTAGGGTATTTTCCTTCCTTATAAAAGGAAACTTCATTCCCATTTATTCAATGCACACAATAAACCTTCAAGAGATTTATTTTACTCATTTAGGAGTATTTTGTGGAGAAGCCGATCCCTTCTTCATTGCTGCCCATCTGAAATTCTTGTGGGAGATTCCAGCCGACGACATCGGAACCGACACCTACGGGCATTTTCGTATGTCACACTTATTTTCATTGTAATCCGTGTAACCGTTCTTTACAAATTATAGTAAAAATAATATAGTTTTTCCCTACGGGGATTTTTCCTAATATTCTGTGTCACATGCTTTATATATTTATGGGATGACACACGCACACACACACGTGCATGTTTAGGGACTGTATTTATTCAGTTTAAAAATAGACTCTAATTAAATATGGTTTACTTGGAAACTTGCGAATAATATTTTTATTTTCAATATCACACACCACGCATTTAATTGGTTTGCGCACTCTACAAATTGGTATCAGAGCCGGTTGCGCTAATTTATCACGTATTCCTATTTTTCGTAAAATTGTGTGATATTGATTTAAAAAAAATATGTTTTGTGTTTATTCGGAATTTTTCCAGTGGAACATTCATTTAATATGATGCCTATTTTTGACGGGTCTAATTATGCCTACTGGAAAGCTCGTATGAAACCTTGTTTAAAACCCATTGACGAGCGTGTTTGGTTGCTTTGTGAAAATGGGTGGACACTTCCCACGGTCACCGTTGATAATATCACCTCTTTAAAACCTGTGTCAGCCTGGACTGAAGATGATTTTAAAATGTCTAATTCTAATTTCCGTGGTCTGAGTGCTATTTCTGGAGCCGTCACTCCCGACGAGTTTTGTCGAATTATGATGTGCACCACGTCTAAAGAGGCATGGGATGTTTTGAAACTGACACATGAGGGTACGAACGCGGTTAAAGAATCAAAGTTACAAAATTTGGCCACCCAATTTGAGACTAACACCATGTCTGAGTCTGAATACTTTGATAATTTTTATGCACGTTTGTCGGACATTGTTAACACTTTTTTTTAATTTGGGTGAGGTGATTGATAACACGCGTGTCGTTAAAAAGATTTTGAGATCTCTTCCAAAATGCTTTATTCCTAAAGTCACTGTTTTGAACTCTTTGGGAAATTTGAAATCACTTAAGTTGGAAAAACTTGTAGGAGATATTCAAACCTATGAGATTGACATGTTTCCCCAAACCATTAAGGCTAAGGATAGAGGCGTTGCTTTAAAGACTCATTTTAAGACAAAGAAAGAAAAAGTTTGTGAGTCCGATTATGAGGGAGACGTTGATGATTTGGCCTTATTTGTGAAAAATTTTAAAAATTTTCTCAAAATTTCTAAAGAAAATTCTTCCAATAAAAGAGATTTTTTGATAAAAATAAAAGGAAAGGAAAGGCCAAAGAAAGAGGTGAGAGGGAAAAAGAGAGTGACTCAGATGAGGAGTGCGAGGAGGAGTTTGAGAACGTGACTTGTTTTGAATGTGGGGTTAAGGGGCATAAATCGTTTGAGTGTCCTACGTGGCTTAGAAAGAAAGGAAAGGATGTAGCCATGCCGCCACACTTAGTGATAGTAGTGAAAGTGAGAATGATAAGACTAGTGGTGAGAAGTTTGTTGCTTTTTCAAGTTGTGTGAGCACACCCTCTTTGTCCCACAATTGTGCTCACGAATGCGATAGTGATGTTTTGAGCGCTTCATGTGAGGAAGAATGCGAGAGTGAAAGTGGAGATGAAAGTGAGCTCCAAAAAGCGTTTAGATATCTGTACACCGAGACCTTGAAAACAAAGAAGTATAATAGAAATTTAGGTTGTCAGATTTTAGATTTGGAGAGAGAGATGGAGTTTTTAAGAAAGGAGTTTGCACATTTAGGTGAGCAAGTTAAGTTTTTGGTCAATACTTCACAAGATTTAATGAAGTTTTTTCATAAGTTGACACCACCTTTTGAAAACCCCTCCGCACCTAACATTTGAGGTTTGACTTGCTTACTAGCATAGGATGATTTTCATGACGACATTATTTGCCTATTGCTAGTATGTATCTTGTTTGTATAAATTTTTGCTTTTAGATTTTCTTTTGATAAAATTGTTTAAAAAAAAATACAAAAAGATATTACTTTGATAAAATTATTTGAAAAATTCAAAAAAATATTCTTTTTAAATTTTTTAGAAAAGAACAAAAAGATTTTTGTATTTTATTTGCACCTTTTATGAATGAGCATTTAAGATAGCCAAGTCACAATTTCATTCCATTTATTCATGTGACTATTTGATAGTGTTTCAAGACAATATATCTTGTCATCTTTGTGCTTTATAATGTTTGGAGTCATTAAGATGTAATTAAGTGTTACTTCCTAAATGTTTGACTCATGATTTCCTTTATTGCACACATGCACAAATTTGTTTGATTATTATACTTGTCTTATCACATGTTGGTTGGGTGTTTTCACTTCAATCCTGTCCTTAAAATGAACCGAGCATGATAAAACTTGATAATAAAGGTGTGCATGTAAAAACCGTTTGGTGAGATTGTGTGGTATTATAAAAATGGGGAGGGGCTACAAAAGGTAATTATCTATCCTTTGCACTAAAGCCACCATTAAAACGAACCTAAAAAATTTGAGGAATTTTATTATCCGGGGTCCAAAGAGATTAAAAGAGCCCGAAATTTTTTTAAAGGCAATAAAAAGCAATACATGTCAAATATGGGCCAATAGGTTTCACCATCAATTCTTCAAAGTTTGAGAATTTAGATCACCTCTATTCAAAATATATATCTGAGGGAGTTTGGTTGGAAAATTTAAACGGGTTTGCACGTCTTTGAAGATCTTGAAAAAGCGCTAAATATTTTTGAACGTTATTGGTGTGGAAATCACTTTGAATTTGATTTGTTTTTTTGATTAAGACGATGTTATCTAAATGCAACAATTTTTACACCTAAGGATACTTTTGATGTTCATTCGTTAGGAGTACACTTATGCATCGTGCACATATGATTGATTGAGTTTATTTACCTATCGAATGTGTTCACACCCCTACATTTACGCTATCATCGACTTGGTTGTTTTTGTGTCCTTTCATGGTGTGATTTTTTTTTGTATCTTATTTTTGTGCAAATTTAAAAAAAATTCAAAAATTCAAAAATAGAAAATTCTTTTGTGACATTTACCATATTCCTTGTTGTATATTTTGGATAAAAAAAAAGAAAATTTTTGAAAAATTCAAAAAAAAAAAATAAAAGATTTTTTTGTGACATTTTCTATATTTATGCTTCTCATATCTCTCTATTTGGGGACATCATAAAAGGGGGAGAATGAATTATGGGGGAGAAATTATGTTGATTTATCAATGATTTGCTTAAGCTTAAATGATCTTTGATTTTTGCATATCATTATAAATCAAACTGTTGCGTGTCACGGGTATTTGCTTTATCTCATGTGTGTATGTACAAAGTTGATATCTATTGGATTGCACACCCTGATGAGAAAAGCTTTGGGAGTTTCTGGAGTGTTGAAGATTTGAAGATGTTGAAGTTTGATTGAAGACATGTCATTTAGTATTCTCAGTTCGAGGGTTTAATGGGGATATTATCTTATATGTCATTTGTTTTTGGGAGTTTGCATAATTCAGATTTTTATGTATGTACCGGCATAGACATAGGGGGAGATTTGTAAGGACATAATTTTATAAATGTCCAGGCAGAATCTAGGAATTTTCTGTTTTTCCTAGATCACAGTTTGTATGTCTGATACCGCTACATTCGGCACGTCATCACGATCATCCTCGACGGTCTTTATCCGAATCCATGCATCCATCATCTTCACTCGTGCATCAAGCTACATGCTACGTACTGCTCAACCGTTTCCCAAAAACTCCACGACACATTATCAGTAAAATGATTAATTGGAGTTGTTTATATTTGCATAAATATTTGGAAATTTTTTAGAAAATATTTTTTAAAGTCTCAAATTATTTTTTATCAAATGCATAATTTTTTTTATGCTGAAACGGACTTTTTTTGGAAGGCGTGCTCATTCAAACGGGATGTCACTATCGTTCAAACGACCTAGACATCTCACGCGATGTCGTTCGAACGACACGTGTCCTCGTTCGAGCGACATCCAATGTCGTTCGAACGACGCCGTGGACCTTGATTTCTATGTTAACTGCTGTCACCACTATTTCCTGGTCAAATTCCTTTTGCAGTACGTTGAGCAAATTTTGGCCCCAAATCTGCCATCTTTTGATAAAATTGTTTTTAGGGTATTTTCCTTCCTTATAAAAGAAAACTTCATTCCCATTTATTCAATGCACACAATAAACCTTTAAGAGATTTATTTTACTCATTTAAGAGTATTTTATGGAGAAGCCAGTCCCTTCTTCATTGCTGCCCATCTGGAATTCTTGCGGGAGATTCCAGCCGACGACATCGGAACCGACACCTACGGGTATTTTCGTATGTCACACTTATTTTCATTATAATCTGTGTGACCGTTTTTTACAAATTATAGTGAAAATAATATGGTTTTGCCCAACGGGAATTTTTCCTAATATTCTGTGTCATATGCTTTATATATTTATGGGATGACACACACACACACACACACACACACACACAACAGGTACATGTTTAGGGACTCTATTTATTCTGTTTAAAAATATACTCTAATTAAATATGGTTTACTTGGAAACTTGCGAATAATATTTTTATTTTCAATATCACACACCGCGCATTTAATTGGTTATCGCACTCTACACTAGTCATCTACATATCTTGTGACCTAGGAGGATTAGTGCATGTTAAATCCATTGCACGTGAGTGTTGTGTGATAAAAAAAATTGATAAATGAAGTTCACGGGGAAGGGCTTGGAAAGGAAAAATTATCCTTTGCGAGCAATCCACCGTTTGGAATGGACCTAAAAGAAATATGTAGTCCAAAGGTCTAAAAGAAAAATATGGCATTAAAAGAAAAATTATTAGCCAAGGCCTAATTTGTTTAGTTTGGTATATTCATTCAAAAGTATTATATGCATATTTTGAGGGAGTTTGGATAGTATATAAATGGTTTTGCACAATGTCCTTGTTTCCTAGTTGTGCTATAATTGTCATGACTCTATTAGTTTGTAGAATCATAAATATGTTAGGCTTGTATGCATTGTGCTTGTTTGTTCATAGAGTTCAACGTATCTTGTCACATAAGGCTAAATCATAGTTGATAAAGTTTTGCAATCAAATGAGAACTCCGTGAACATGTTTAAGTGATTGGGTTTTAATTCATTGGTATCTTGTTCACACCCCTTCACCTCCGTTTCCATATGACACATTTATGCTATAAGAGTGTGAAAAACTCATATTAATTTATTTTGTGTCATTTGTGTGTTTATATCTATATATGTCCGCTTATGCTTATTTTGTATCTACTGTGTATTCATATATATGATATGTTGTTTGTTTTGAGTATTTGCCATGTTAGATAATCTATTTATGTTTTTAATCCATAATCGGTATCTCTCTTATTGCGAATTTTTGGTTGATATCCCATGCTTATGTTAAATACATTTTAGTTGGTATCATTTTTTTATCGTATCATAAGTTGGTATCTATTTACCCTTGTTTTGGATTAGTTACTTTTTATCCATGGCCATATGCTTTAATGCTCTTATCACTTGATGCACCATCATGTTTTACTTGTTTTCCAATATTTTATATCCCTTGTGTAGTTTTTTGAGGGGGAGAAAAAGTATATGTTTTAATTGGGGGATAAATAAGTAATGTTTTAATTCTTTAACCTTTGTCTATTCCTGAACTAAAAGGGGGAGAAATGGTATCTAAACCTTTAGTTAGGAGATATAACTTAGGGGGAGACGTCACGTTTCAAGCAGGTTATTGTTAGATAAATAAGGAGAATTAATTTAGGGGGAGTATTTATTTTAATTGCATTTATTATTTTCATATTCACTATGCGTTTAATGGTTTGCTTAAGTGTGCAGGAATTTCCTTTAGCGACATTTATTTAAAGCGGCAAAGCACATCCTTGAGTCATGTCAATAGCATCTGTATTTTTTATTTTGGGGTGGGATGTTGTGTCTAGATGAGCTTGACGTCCCTTTAGGATTTTTGGTTTGGTTTTGTCCCGAAATAGCCAAAGGGGGAGATTTATAAGGACACATTTCCAATCGAGTCAATTTGTAGTATTGGCTTAATTCCGGACAAAACGATTTAAGTCATAGGATAGAGTGTCATGTGTATCCATCCAAGCCTATGACGAGTTAGGTGAAGATGTAGCAGCTAGCATTTCAAGTGGACATCATTTGCCGGTTTCTTGTGCCTTGTTTATGCGTCATCAACATCATATTGTTCTAGGGTCTCCAAAAGGTGTGAATGCAATTATGTATATTTAGGACCTTGGATATTTTAATTGAGTGTATTTTATTAATTCTGTTTAACGACTTTCATTTTCTCAGAATTTAGTTTTTGGAACTTTTTATAAAAGTTTTGGGCCTAAAAAGGATTTTGATATTTTCTGTAAAGTCGTTCGAACGAATCTGAGGTCTCGTTCGAACTAGATTTCTCGTTCGAACAAGATTCCCAGGTCGTTCGAACGAGACTTCTAACGAGTTTAGCCATTTTAATCCCTGACTTATCGTTAATAACGTCGTTCGAACGAAAAGGTCGTTCGAACGAGATATGGCAGGAATAGTTTTTGGTAGTTTTCCCCACTTTTCCACTCTTTTTCCCCACTATCTTTTGCCAAATTTAAAATGTGCGGGAACTAACTTTTTGAAGTGACTTTTCATAATTTCAAAGGCTTGAGAGAGAAAATATCTTCCAACAAAAAGTCACTTGGTGTTTGTTATTCTAATTGATTTATTCATAAAAACCAAGTTTACACCCAATAGTTTGTTTAATCCAAGTTCTTCATATATGTATCTTTCTTGGAGTTTATTTGGCACCTAGTTGTCTCTACACCATCAAGAAGAGAGTTTGGGTTCTTCTCCATCCTCAAAAGGAGTTTGTTTGCGTGCTGCGGAGTTCCCACTCGAAGAAAGGCTTCGTGTGAGCGTGACGGTGACCAAGAGCCCCATTGATGGATTCCGAGATCTGGGAGGAGTCCATGGTTATCTACTAGGTGAAGGTGTTTACAAGGAGCGTCAAGGCTTGGACGGAGTCAAGTTGTTGTTGTAAGTTTACTGTCTTGTAATTATAATACAATACTTAGTGAGTTTGTTAGGCCAGGGCCGTTCGAGGCTTTTCCATTTTAGGTTTTCTCATACATCGGCGTGTAGTGTGATGTGATTTACTTTTATCTTGCAAATCACCTTACAATGCATGCTTAGGTTTAAGTAAGATAAAATTGGGATTAATCATACTTTTTTTTAATTTGGTGCTACTTTAATTTGGGTGATGTTTAATTAATTTAATTCAAGATAATTTTAATTTGATAAAATTTGATTTGGCCTAAATTGAAAAATGAATATCTTTGTTAGGCAAATTTTTAGGACTTGGGTTGAGTTAATTTGGTTTAGGTGATTTTTTTTTGTTAAATAATTTGATGTCACTTTTATTTTAGTTTAATTTGAATTTGAAAGAAATTAAAATTTGTAGTGTGTAGTTTTTTTGTTGAACCATCCAATTCCGCAAAACAAATTTTAAAGATTGGGGGCTTCCTACGCTATTAAATACAAAAGACAAATGTGGTGTTATGGTGTTTGAATGGATTCAATAGAAGATAAGAAGGAAAAAACAAGGAGGTAGACCTAGTTTGACTCTCATACCAAATGGAGGAAACATAATAAGAGAAGAGAGAGGAGCACATAAATACTCAAATAATTAAAGTAGTGCAATATTGATTGGCGAATGAAATCATTAGTTCTAAGCTAGTGAATACGAGATAAATACTGATGATATATCTATAGCTAATTGATAAATACCAAGATATCCTAATAACTAACTACTAGATTATGTCCAAATTAATAAAATCGTGATCTATAACATTTACACTTAGCCCAGTTTGTTTCCTTGATTTCCAAAGTCTATTAGGGTCTATTTGGTTCTCTATTCTGAAAACTCGATTCAAATGTTGTTTTTAAATACAGTTTTAAAATTCAGTTTTTTGTGTTTATAATTATTGATGCGTATGTTGGTAAACTTGTTTTAAAATACAGCTTTTTGAAAATTTGACAAAATTGACAAACATGTATATTTATATTACATACATACATACATACATACATACATACATACATACATACATGTGCATGCATGCACGCACGCACGCGCGCGCGCGCGCACACACGCACATACATACATACATACATACATGTACAATTAATATCATGTATTTTTATGTATTTTTAATGAGGTATGTTGGGGAGTTTAACTACACACACGTGTGTGTGTCTATATAATTATATTGCATGTATACTTCACAATAAAATTATATACATACATGAATTGATAATATTTTTTAATACATATATAGTATATGTATATTTTATATTATTAAATACATTAATAATACATGTATAAAACTATATATAAGTTGTGACAACCCGCTATCCGAAATAAAGGGTGGCCAGCCCTATACCCCGATTAAATAGGAAATCATGGATAATATCATCCTCAGCATCACAACAATATACAAAGTATAAGGAATAACCACTCTATATTCCAGAAAACGGGTTATCAAAAACTTTGATTTGAAATAAAAAGGAAAACATTTTCAACAACCCATCATAGAAATAGAGGGTGGAAACCCCCACAAGCGCATATAAGAAATTCCGAAAGATACGAAGGACCGAATAAAGCTTCGGTCAATACCAACCATACAACATATTTATAACATCAAGTGTTACATAATAAATTCATTATACATTTACAACAGTTTGGGCAACATGCCCGAATGAACTGAACATAACTAGAAGCATAAACAGAGGCGTCTACTCAAAATCCCGTGAAACCCGCACAATGTCACGGCTCCTCAAAAACAGGTGGAAGGAAAAGGTCATTACGGGCGACCGTGCGGCGGAACACCTGAACGGATAATATAGATATACATATACAACAAGAAAAGGAAAACCGGTCAGGGCCGGGTATATGTGATCAATAGATAAATGACAAGTATGATAATGATGCACAATTAAGCATGGATGATAGTCTAGCATGTTAACAGCATATGAGGAACTGAAACTAGTGAAGGACTACATAGAGTGAGATTCACAATAAAAACAGAATTAAAAGTGCTTATAAGCCTTTATCATCTTTAATCATAGTTCAATTCAAATATTCATTTTCCATTCCTTATCAGGAATATAATTGACATCATGTGCTCTATATGGCACTAATCTCAATGACATGCTCCTTGCGGCATAATTTTGCTCTTTATGGCATTAATGTCCCATCGAGTCCAACTCGATAGTTAGAATAGTCATAATCATAAATATAACGATTCTAAGACCGCCCGTCCGGGTTTCCCCACTGAGCGCGTCCCTAAATAACCATCATCTTCCAGGGCCTAACATAAGACAACCTGGGATCCTATCGAAAGCGTCGGGAAGCGGCCATGAGCCTACGTGGTAGCCAAGACCACACCCGGAATCTCCCTACCCCCACAGAAAAGTAACCACAAGCGCTCCCATGGCCTAGGACTATATCCACCCTGCATTCATTAGCCAGGGGGCTTCACCTATCGTGCGGACTTCCCTTAAGATGGTATTTAGAGAGGTGTGTAACATCCATTTTATTAATTTCCATTTCATGATTAGTAAGTTATCATTTACCTTATCAATTCCCCATTTTAATTTGAAGGGCATAAGTTAAATCGGGACTATATGTAATTCGTACCGACCTATCATCCTCAAAAGGAATTTAGACTCCAAAGTTATCCCCAAGGCCTATTTTAGGCTTTACTATAAATCATCAAGTCAAATCTAACTCGAATTGAATTCTACAGTCTCCAAATTAACCTTAATAGATTCTAAACCCTCATAAAACTACTAGACAAAAGAAATGCCTAAGCATCACTCTAAATTCCCCCTTGAAAGAATCCTAGACGAACCCTTTCGAGTCTAGGATGTCGTCCCAACTCAACTAGAACTCTAAACCTTATTTTTACTTCATTTAAGAAGGTCCCTAATCAATAATCCTAAAGAAAAGGGGTTAAAAATGAAAAAGAAAAATTTGGAAAATGCAGGGCTACCGAATCGATTCGCCCCCTTGGCCGAATCGATTCGGCCAGAAAAGTTGAGGTTCTGCATAAATGCCAAATCGATTCGGATGGGAGACCGAATCGATTCGGCCAGAAAATCTGGGTTTCTGCATAACTGCCGAATCGATTCGGATGGGAGACCAAATCGATTCGGTCAACAAGACCTGAGCATTGCCCTAGCCGAATCGATTCGCCCAAGGGGCCGAATCGATTCGGGCCTGCGATTTTGCCAAGAAATGGCTATGGAGTCTTGGACTCCATTTTCTACCCAAACCCAAATTTCTCCAAACCAAACTCATATACCAACATTCTAAAACATCAAAGATGCTATTGATCATCTTTAAACCCCATAAATCAACTTAGAGTAAATCAAAACCCAAAATGCATAAGAAAACCCTAAGTTCTCTAAACTAAAATCAATACACCATTAACATAATAAGTCATCTATCTCAAGACACAATTTAGCAAGTAAAAACTTGCCTTGATTCAGCAATTATGCAGTTTCCTTGGTGTAGTAGAAATCTCTCTCAATCTCCAAAGCTTTCTCTTCTCTTCTCTCTTACTCTCTTAGGTTTAGGAAGGAATTTTAGGGAAATTAGAAGACTTAGTAGGCATAAATCGTGACTTAAGGTAAATGCACCACTTAAATTAATCAAAGTGCGATAAAATAATACGCAATAGTATAATTAAAGCACAACCAGTCAAAAATGCCCAAAACTACAAAATACAATATGGTACATTATTTGACTATTTCGCACATTCCGGAATCAACTGCAACCTCCAAATTATCATTTGGACATTTTAAAATTCAATTTAGGTTCCGGTCTTATAATCAAGTCAAATATCATTTTATATTCAGATGATATTACTAAGCATGACATAGCAATATTTTCCCACAATTATGATATGCATGCAAACTCATAATAAATATCAACTTTTCTACATTGAATGGACATTTAAATCATAACCCAACACTGGTCTCTAATTACTATACTAAGTAATTACTATAAAACACGGTCTCATAAGCGAGGGTTATTACATAAGTATCATGTATCTATTCATATTATTATTTAACATATAGATCTTAGTATATTATATAATTTAATAATATAAATATATGTAATTTTGTGTACGTGTAAATATATATATTTTTTTATTTATAAGAATTGCATATATATTAATGTATTATGTATGTATATTATATATTAAGGTATAAATGCGTTAAAATATTAAGAATGAATAATTCTGAGTTGAAAAATAAAAACAGAAGTTATAAAACATCGTTTTGCTGTTTTCTGAAAAACTTGATTATAACACAGAAATATTATAATTCAGTGTTTAAAAACAGGTTGCCAAACATAAATTTTTACCAGAATTGTATTTAAACACAGAAAAAATAGAATTATAGTTGCAAACCAAACAGGTCCTTAATTTTATCAAAATAATTAATCACTTCTGCACTAAGTATAGATATCAATCTATTGATCAAATAAATGAATTATTGGGATACATATTGATCCATACACTCAGTGGAACAAAGAGTTGAGCTAGAGATGCCCCATGGAAGACAATTAGTACTTGCAGATGAAGTTCAAAATGTGTTGGTTGACCTCATTGGGCTTTTCTTGGTTGATAAAGTGCGCTGCCCCTTCCAGTACAACGACTTCATGCAACAGGGGCACATCTTTGTGGAACCCACCATTGTGTATATATTCCTTCGTTCCTGGGGTGTGATAGACCAAGTCTAACTCCCCAACAATGAACTTTGCGGGTACTGGAACTTGTATCCCAGTCCAGGGTGCATTAAGTTCCCAACTTCTGCAATTTATAGTAAGGAAAACGAAAATACATTTGTGATTAGACTAAAAAACAAATACAAATAAGTGAGGAGATATGTTACCTGAAAGCACGACGTGCTTATTTAATTTTTTTGCTTTTATAGTAGGGAAAATATAAGACAACATGTTTATGTCTGTATTAGTATGCAAGATGTACATGCAGTGCTTTTTAGTAGAGATTTTGCGAATGAGAACTATAACCAAAAATGAGGATATGAGACTGCTATAGGGATATAGAAACTCATGTAAAGGTGGTAGATGAATTTTTTACCAAATTTCTTTAACGTGCTTGTACCTTTGACTTTACAAGCATTTCATTCACTTGGTAAGAAAAGGCGGTAAGAAACGGTGGTAAGAATAACTTTTTTGATAATGAATATTCTTACGCAAAACTCTCCTACTGTTTTTTCCCCTCCAAGAATAGACATTGTTGTGGATTCTTCAAATTATGAAGCTTCATTAAAGCAGTCCCGCAACAAACCAAAAAATCATGCAAGGAAAAAAGACAAACATATTACTATGTATAATTAAATTAAGGGTCATACTTAAGACACCCCACAATTTTGTCTTTACCACCACAAGCCCAAAAAACAATAATTTATGGACTAAATGAAAGTCAAACCGACAAGTATTCTTAAAGTTTAATTTCTAACCCCTTATAAAAAAAATTCAGAAATATATTTTAACAAACATTATCGTAACCCGAACACCACCTGCACCACTACCATGCAACCCTAACTCTAACTCACAATCACTAAAACCACCACCAACCCCTCTCCCTTTCTCTCTAAATGACAAACTCACTACAAGAAAATTTGGTTTTAGCAACGAATTCTTTAGCAAGGAAGTAATTTTCGTTGCTAAAAGTGTATTTTTAGTAAGGAAAATGGAAAAAACGTTGCTAAAAATATAATCTTGTTATAAACATGTTGCAAGGAAATTATTCCTCGTAGAAGGTAACTTTTAGCAAGGAAATTATAAAATTCTTGCTAAAAAATATGGTGGCAAAATTTCCCCCTCTTTTTTTAGTATTCATAGCATTTTTTCCAACGTTTTTAATATTTTCCTTGTAAAAAGCATCACAGACCCCCCCCAAAAAAACTAACTATCAAAGGTTTTGTTTATTTCAAGCTCCAACGTTTTTATCAAAGGCTTTTGTTTCTTGCAAAAGGCAGCACAGACTACATCTTCGGTCCGCAACCCCATAGGCTTCCGGACTTCATCTTCGGACGCAGCACCAAATTCTACACCACCGGTACGCCGCCGATACACTCCATTTTCTTTCTCTTTCTTCTTTTATGTGTTCCGCCGGTAGGCTTTTTGTTTGATGTTTCCATAAGCTATATTGATATATGTTTCCATAAACTATATTGATAGATCTTAATTTAATGTTTTTATGTGGAAGTTTGTTTTTTGTTTATGGCTTCTTGAGATCTGATGTATCCAAAATTATCTTGACTAATATAATTAGTAATTTTCACAAGCAAAATCGTTGGGTAGAATTTGATTTCTCCATCAGATCCACTGGAATTTATTTATGGCTTCTTGAGATCTGATGTATCCAAAATTATCTTGAGTAATATAATTAGTAATTCTCACCAGCAAAATTTCTCCGTTAGATCCACTGGAATTTGTTTATGGCTTCTTGAGATCTAATGTATCCAAAATTATCTTGAGTAATATAATTAGTAATTCTCACCAGCAAAATCTTTGGATACTAATTGGTATTGGAAATCAAATTCTACCCAAAGAATTAAAGGAGAGTGGGATTTGGCAAAGACTATTGGGTAGAATTTGATTTAGTCAATAGGAGAGTGATTAAAAATAATAATTTTCCACTTTTTTTCCTGTTATCACTGTGAAGACTATTATATTATTATTTTAGTTTTTTTGTTCATATAATGCAACTTTTAACCTTAAATGAATAAATATATATTATATTGTCGATAAAAAATATTTTTATATATTTATTTATGGCTCCTTTTAACAATAAATCATGGATTTCTCCCTAACTACTAATTGGAATTGGAAATAATAATACAATCGACATTTTTTTCATTTTTCGATATTGAGAGATCAATAAATGAGCACGAGAGATGGAGAATAAGTCGTGAGATTTAAAGAAGGGAAAAATATTCATTAACTGAGATGTAATTAGAATTAGGGATTTTAAATTTCGGCGAGATATAGTGGATTTGTGTGTTGAAGCCTTTAGTTCAAAAGAATTAAAAGAACGAGAGATGCAATTGAAACTAGGGATTTGAAATTTCGGGCATAACTAAACGTGTTTCTATATTCGGTTTGGTTTGGGCAATCGATATATTTTAAGGATGAGATCACACACGAACTTTAAGTCTTTTACGCTTTTTAGGTAATGATAATAACATTAGTAGTCACAGTGCTAAATACATAACTAGCCTTTTGGCAAAAGCCCATTCTTTCCATCACACTTTAAATTATTTTTAGGTTTGGTGTTTTTATGTACTATTTTATTCCAAACTTTGCTTTGAGATATTTGGTATTTGGTCCTATTACTCATATTGCTATGATGTTGTGTTATCTGTCTGAGTAATGATTAATTACGACAATCATAATTTATTTTTCCAAACAAGTAACAAAACAAGTAATGATATGTTGGTGTGAAATAACAGGAAGATAAAGATGGATAAGAGTTGGATGTTTTCGCCTAATAGGTTGTTTAAGCAATATAAATCCAGTGTTGATTTGTTCATCGAGATCGTAAGAAACCACCTTGATGAAAATAACAAGTCACGATGTCCATGTAGAGATTGTCAAAATGCATATTTCCATGATCTGATAACTATCTGGAGTCATTTGTTGAGTCGTGGAATGTCTTATAGTTATACTTGCTGGATAAATCACGGAGAGGAGGTGAATGATGAACAAAAATTTTCAAGTGCACAAGTGCCGGAAAATGTAGAAGTTGAGGAGGAAGATGATGACATGTTCGGGATTTTAAATGATATGTTTGGCCCCAATGGTTCTCCCGAGCATAGTGAAAATGCTGCTAGTATATATAATAAATTATTTGGTGAACTTGGAGAAGAGCTATATCCAGGATGTAAAAAGTTCTCCTCATTTCAGCTTCTTATAAAGTTGATGCATGTTAAGGTTCTTTACCGCTAGAGCAACAAATCCTTTGATATGATACTCCAACTTTTGAAGGAAGCTTATCCAGATTCAAATATCCCCTCTTCGCATTATGAAGCAAAACAAAAGTTGCGAGATTTGGGACTCGGTTATGAATCAAGTCACGTGTGCAAATATGATTGTGCATTGTTTTGGAAAGAGAATTAAAATGCGGATAGATGTCCGACATGTTATGAGTCTAGGCACAAGTATGATGATAAGAAAGGGAAGAATGTTCCTCATAAAGTACTGCGCTACTTCCCATTGAAACCAAGGTTGCAACAATTGTATATGTCAAAGCATACAACTGCTGATATGAGGTGGCATAAGGAAAAACGAGTCGATACGCAGGATGTTTTGAGGCATCCGAATGAGGGCGAGTCATGGAAATACTTTGATAAGCAGTACCCTTGGTTTGCAGATGACTCTTGAAATGTGAGGTTAGGCCTCGATTTTGATGGTTTTAATCCATTTGGAAATATGAGTAACTCATACAGCATGTGGCCGGTAATTCTCGTTCCTTACAATTTGCCACCCTGGCTATGTATGATGGAATAATTTTTCATGATGGCTTTGTTAATTCCGGGTCCACAAGCATCGGGTAAGGACATGGACATCTTCTTACAACCCTTGATAGATGAGTTGAAAGATCTTTGGCATGTTGGTGTAGAAACATGGGATAATTTTGGTAAGGAATATTTTCATTTACATGCAATTGTATTATGGATGATTAATGACTTCCCGACATACGGTAATTTATCTGGATGGATCACGAAAGGGTACAATGCATGTCCAGTATGTAATGAAGACACCTCTTTACAATGACTGGGAAGTAAAATATGCTATATGGGTCATCGTCGTTATTTTCCTTCCAACCATGCTTGGCGAAAAAGTAGACTACATGATGGGAGAAAAGAAGAGAGACCAGCGCCGAGGGATTTTACTGGAGATGACATATTGGAGCAGTTAGAGAAGGTGAAAATTTTGAAACTGGGTAAGCATCCAAACAATAAGGATAGGAAGAGAAAACGTACCTCCAAGGAACTAAACTGGATGAAAAAAGCATTTTCTTTGAGTTAGAGTACTGGTCAAAGTTGAAATTAAGACATAATCTCGATGTAATGCATATTGAGAAGAACATACGTGATAGCGTTCTTGGAACATTGATGAACATGGAAGGAAAGACAAAAGATACAGAAAAGGCTCATCTGGATTTAGCTGATATGAAGATAAGAAAGGATTTGCATTTACAAGAACAAGGTAACAGATGGCCAAAACCACATGCATTAGAAGAGAGAAAGGACTTTTGTGCATTCTTAAACTCGGTCAAATTCCCAGATGGTTATGCAGCGAATATATCTAGAAATGTGAGCATTGATGATGCTAAGATTTAGCACCACCAGATAAGTGTTAGTAAGCTCAAGCGGTAGCAGCCATGGCAGCCATAGAGATGCAAGTATACAAGTATGTAAGTGTGTAGAAGGGGATGAGTATAAGAGGAAATTAGACTGATGTATAGTGGTTCAGCCAAATTGGCCTACATCCACTGTGAGTGTGTGATCCACAAAGTATGGGCACTAATGGCCTTGGATACAATGCACATAACCCTCTCTCTCTCTCTAATGTGTGTGTACAAGCAAAGTTTTAGCTAGGGCTACTGTTCATGGATCGATCCCCTGTAGGGTTGTAGGTGACAAGTATATATAGGTCTTGGGGGGTGTAGTGTACCCCCCCCCAAGTAAGCATGGTGCATGTGAATGATGATCTAACCAATTCCCTGTTGACACCTGTAGATGTCAAATGATGACATAATATTCCCTCACGTGAGGGTGTGATTCGGTTATAACGGTCTGCCACGTGTCATATGAGCATGACGCGCACTGTTCCACGCGTGTCCCAAACCACGCGCTGTCATGATGTCACCCTCGGCCTATGAGCCGAGGACGAGGGCAAAGTTTCTTCCGGTAGTGAGTCTGGCTTGATTCTGGCCTCGTACTGTCGTACCCTCGTAGGGTCGTCCGGAGCCCGGGGCTAGGGTCGGCCCCTCGTAGGGTCGTCCGGAGCCTGGGGAAGGGTCGGGCCCTCGAGGTCGGCCCCTCGTAGGGTCGTCTGGACCTGGTGGTGGCCAGCTGGGGCCTGTTGAAGGGTCGGCCCATCATAGGGTCGTCCGTATTGGAGGTAATCCTCATCCAGGCTGAGGGTATAAACGGGTATATCAATCACCCCCCAGCCCTTAGCCATAGGTGTCATTGAGATGGCTGAGGGATATTTGCTGAAATTGAGACACGTGTGATCAGTTAGGTGAGTGACACCTGTGGAGATACTCATTGCTGTTCCAGTTTCCAAGGCAGGGCGGCTGTGCAGTGTGCTTGGGGCCTTGTGCCCTAATTATACCTTTCTTTGGTAAATGGGTCCACTCATTACTAAAGTATTTAAGATATTTTCAAACTCTCTCTCTCCATCTTCTTCTTCTTCGCGCCCAAGTCTATTCTCTCTCTAGAACCAGTAAGCTTCGCCACTTGCAGCCTTCGTTTCGTCAGGCCTCGCAGCGCTCTTGTCCTCTCCTCATCTGGTATCCTTTTTCTCCCCTCGCCTTCTTTTGTCTTCATTTCAGTGCATTTTTTAGGGTCGTAGATCAGCACTTTCTTAGAGTTCCCCCATTGCCTTTTCCGGTGTCTTCTCCGGTTGTTAGTTCTTGGACATTCTTGACGAAAAACGTTTTAGTTCCTTGGTTTGATCCAGAAGTCAAACCTGGTCAATCCCCCAAGTGTTTGTAGTTGAATTAGCCAAGTCTAGTGTAATTTCTCCAAGTGTAGGGTCTTCCCTTTAATGCTTAGGAGGCTTTACAACCTAGTGTCTGAATTCCCATCTTTGAGAGAGAAACTATTTACCGAGATCAGACGAATAGAGGAAGAGGAAGAGAGGAGACGAGGGGCCGACCCTAATTGGGTACGACCCATCTTTCCCATTCCTCTTGCCACCATAAGACCATCTGAACCCTCTGAGTCTTGCGGGTCGTCATCTCGTCCGGACGAGACACCCAACCCAAGTGAAATGGACGAGAAAACCTTCTCTGCAACTGGTGCCGGGACGTCTGGTAGAAGGGACACGTCTGATCTTAGCCCTCCCCGAGAGGCCGAGGGTACGATCCCCTCTGAGGCTGTCCCTGTGACAACCCTATCCCCCAATGCCTTCCAAGTGGCTTTTCCTCAGAGTCCTCCTACAGGTGATGAGGGGGAAGGGGGTGAGGACGAGGACGACGATACAGATGATGAGGTTGATACCTCCCATGCCTCGTCTTTTATCTCCTCTGTTAGGGATAGGGACCTTCTGATATGGAGGCATATTTATGGAGTGCCCTCTGGGGTAACTATGAGGGTTCCCTCTGAGGCCGAGAGGGTTTTTGAGGGTGAAGAGGGAGAGGTTGCAGTCTACAAGCAAATGTTCAAAGTAGGTGTCAGACTTCCCTTCCACCCTGCCATTGTAGATATTCTGTCGGCTCTGGGCGTCTCCCCCTCTCAACTTCCACCCAACTCTTGGAGGACGATTCTGGGTTACATTTCCTTGTGGAAAAATTCTCACTGATGAGCCCTCGTCCGACGTATTCTTGGCTTGCTATAATATCACCTCTTCATCTAAACAGCCCGGGTATTATCATCTAGGAGCGAGAAGGTATGAGAAGAAACTTCTCCACGTGGCTCAAACTTCCAATCATGATTGGAAAAAGATATTCTTCTTCATAACTGGGGCGTGGAAGCGCTCCACCGAGGCGTCCCCTTCTGCCGATGCTCCGAGTGTCCCTAACAAATGGTCTAATCCCTCCATGAAAGCTAGGTCAGACCCTGGACTTAGCCTGGAGGAAAGGGATATTGTTGAGTATCTGAGGGGACGAGGGAGAGAGGGTGAGATCCCAAAGTTCGAAGATTTAATGACCCCTCGATTCCTTAAAGAAGCTGGTCTGAGGGTCGGCCCTCTGACAGAACTATGTGAGTTACACTGAATATTTTCCCTTCTTTACTTATTTTTGAAGTGTTCTCTCTTTATCTCTGAACTTTTCTGACATGTCGTCCTCTTATCAGATCGTCCTGCAGGTACACCAGACTACCTCTGGGAAATGACTGCTCCAAGTCTACTTGCTGGTTTGTCAAAGAAGAAAGGGAAGGAGCCTCAGCAAGCTCCAAAGAAGACGAGGGCCTCAGGGCCGACGGTTGTTGAGCCGACAACCGATAGCCACAAAAGGAAGGAGCCTGAGGCTCCTGTTGAGCATCGGCCTGATCCTAGGACGAGGGCAAGGGTCGAAGCCTCTGAGGGGACGACCTCTGCGTCCAGCATGGGGGCCTTCTGGTCTCAAAATCTGTCCCATCTGAGGGCCGACCCCTCATCTCTTATTGCCAACCTGGGGGCAGCCAAGGCCTCGATGTTCTCTGTGCCATCGGCCTCTGACTTCGAGTTCTTGGCAAAGATGCCTCCAGCCAAAGTGTACGACTACGGTCTGCACTCCCTTGCTCAGGTATTGGTCTTGACCACCTTTAATTTCATTCTTTCACTAACTGTTCTCTCGGCCCATCTTGATGTTTGTTCATTTTTTCTTGCAGTCTGTTTGTGCCTTGACCTCAGCCACCAAGTGGATGGCCGAGAATCAACAAAAGTTTCACGAAGCTGAGAGGGCCATTCAACATGAGGCTGAGTTGCAGGCAGAGCTAGTTACAGCAAAGACTGAGCTTGATACTGCGAGGGCTGAGCTTGAGAGTGCTAGGACCGAGCATGCTAGGGTTCTAGATGAGCTGATGAGGCAGCACGATGCCGACCTGCAAGCCAAGGACTTGATCATCAAGGATAGGGATGAGGCTCTGATCAACCTGGAGGCCCAGCACACAACTGATCTTGAAGAGGCTGTGAGGAAAGCTGGGGCTGATGCTGTTGAGGTTTTCAAGACCTTAGATGAGTTTCAGGGCTTCGGCCTTGAGTATCTGGAGAGGGGGATCAGGACGGCCTGCCGATGGGTCGTCCTAAAATTCGGCGATGTCGTCTCCTCTGTTCGTCCTTCACTGGAGGGTGTTCAACTGGACGACCCCCTAATCGCTGAGGCCCTATCCCAGGTGGAATCCCAAGTGCAGGTCGAGGGGGCCGGCACGTCTGAGGATCGGCCAATCATGATTGCTGAAGAGACCCCCTTGGTGGATGTTGAGGCTCTGCCCTCTGACACTGTCCCTTAGGGTGGCTGCCTGTAGCCCATACCCTCGCAATGTATCTATTACTTTTTTCTGTATTGTAAAAACACTTGAATATTTTGTACCAGATTTTTATTAATATCATCGTCTCTTCTTCAACTGTCTCCCATAATTGCTGTCTTCCATATTTAATTCTGTTATGGTTTGTTCCTTGCTAATTTGCTACTAACCCCTCCCTCGTCTTTCTTGAGGACCACTGTGGGGTCGTCCCCTCATGTGGCCTCATTATAGCCGAGGGTTCAAGTAACCAAATTAATGATTTTAAAATGAAGTCTACCCTCGTCTTTCTTGAGAACAGTGGTGGGGTCATCCCCTCCACTCTTCCTCATTATAGCCGAGGGTTCAACTTACCAACCTAATGGCTTTAAATTAAGTCTACCCTCGTCTTTCTTGAGGACAGTGGTGGGGTCGTCCCCTCCACTGGTCCTTATTATAACCCAGGGTAAAAGTTACCCAATTTAATCTACCCTCGTCTTTTTTGAGAACAGTGGTGGGGTCGTCCCCTCCACTGGTCCTCATTATAGCCGAGGGTTCAAGTAACCAAATTAATGGTTTTTACATGAAGTCTACCCTCGTCTTTCTTGAGAACAGTGGTGGGGTTGTCCCCTCCACTGGTCCTCATTATAGCCGAGGGTTCAAGTAACCAAATTAATGGTTTTTAAATGAAGTCTACCCTCGTCTTTTTTGAGGACAGTGGTGGGGTCGTCCCCTCCACTGGTCCCCATTATAGCCGAGGGTTCAACTTACCAAATTAATGGATTTTAAATAAAGTCTTCCCTCGTCTTTTTTGAGGACAGTGGTGGGGTCATCCCCTCCACTGGTCCCCATTATAGCCGGGGGATCAACTTTCCAAATTAATGGATTTTAAATAAAGTCTTCCCTCGTCTTTTTTGAGGACAGTGGTGGGGTCGTCCCCTCCACTGGTCCCCATTATAGCCGAGGGATCAACTTTCCAAATTAATGGATTTCTGTAGATGTTTCCATGCGTGCTAGGATTGACAACAGGATGAGGGAAACACTGATATTTCTCATTAATATTTCGAGTGTTCTGTTGGAGCAACTCTCATTACAACTATGGCCTATCAAGACCTTACGACGCTACTGATAGTATTTCTTCAAATGATCTGCATTCCAGGGATTGGAAAAATGTTCCCCTTCTAGGTTTTCTAGTCTATAGGTCCCTGGGACAACTTCATCGATGACCCTATATGGGCCATGCCAATTAGGATGGAGCTTGTTGGGTTTTTGCCAAGTCTTTTTGAGAACCAAGTCTCCTACTGCGATAGGCCTCTGTTTCACCCTCTGATTGTAAAACCTTGCAGTCCTCTGCTGGTAGGAAGCTTGCCTTATCTCAACATCCTCCCTTCTTTCCTCAATCAAGTCCAGGTCAAGTCTCCTCTCTTCCGTATTTCCCTGGGGGTCGTACATTTGGACCCTATGAGTGGGAAACTCGACTTCGGTGGGGATGACCGCTTCTGATCCATAATCTAACATGAATGGGGTCTCCCCAGTAGGGGTCCTTACTGTCGTCCTGTACGCCCACAACACTGCATATAACTCCTCGACCCATCTTCCTTTTGCCTCCTCAAGCCTCTTCTTAATCCCATCTAGGATTGTCCTGTTCGTAACTTCGGTTTGCCCATTGGCCTGAGGTCAGCCTGGGGTGGAGAAAAATTGTTTGATACTTACCCTCTCACAGTACTTCTGCAGAGAGGCATTCTTGAACTGGGTCCCGTTATCCGAGATGAGGGTGTTGGGTAGACCATATCTGCATATCACATTCTTCCAGATGAACTGGAAGGTCTTCTGCTCCGTGATCGTGACCATTGGTTCGGCCTCTACCCACTTTGAAAAGTAGTCAATTGCTACGATGAGGAACCGATAGTTATTGACTGCCCTCGGTAAGGGTCCTACCAGGTCAATCCCCCACACTGCAAACGGCCATGGGGATGTGATGGAGGTAAGGGGATGATGAGGTTGGTGAGGGATGGTAGCAAATCTTTGGCATATATCACACTTTTTAACATATGCGGCAGCATCTTTCCCCAAGGTCGGCCACCAGTAGCCTTGGGTGATCACCCTCTTCGCCAAGGATCTACCCCCAATGTGGCTTGAGCACGACCCTTCATGCACATCTTGCAAAATAGAAGGGACTTCTGAGGGATGCACACACCTAAGTAAGGGGAGCAGAAACCCCTTTTTGTACAACGTGTCTCCGATGACAGTGAACTTTGCTGCCCTGTACCTCAGCTTCTTCCTTTCTTGCCTCGCTTCTGGCATCTCACCCTCTTTAATGTATCTGATAAGGGAATCCATCCACGAAGCTTCTTGGGAAACACTTAGGCAATTGCTAGGTGTTCCCTCAGCGTCCTCAATGGTCGGTCGGAGCAAAATTTCTACTGGGACCGTCCTCCTGATGTCTGTTCTCGTTGCCGAGGCCAGCCTAGCAAGGGCATCAGCGCGGCCATTATCAAGCCTAGGTACCCTCCTTAATTTCACTTCTCTGAGGCCCTTCAGTAATGACCTTACCTTCTCGAGGTACCTTGCCATCCTTTCGTCCTTAGCCTCGTAGGCTCCTAGTATCTGATTCACGACTAGTCTTGAATCACTATGGACCAAAATCTGGCCGACGCTAAGAGACTTGGCCAAGGAGAGGCCTGCCACTAAGGCCTCATATTCAGCCTCGTTGTTGGAGGCTTTGAAGTTGAACCTCAGGGCGTATTCGACGTCTGTGCCATCGGGTGCTGACAGTATCAGTCCAGCACCACTTCCGCTATCACATGAGGACCCATCAACGAAGAGGCTCCACGGAGTCTTTCCTTCTGAAAAATTTCCCTCAGAGAGGGACCCCTGTCTAAAGATGTATCTACCCTCTTCGTTTTCAGTCGCTTTCCTTCTTGCGGTGCTCGTCTCAGCCCTATCTGCGGGTGTGTCTGCGGTTCTGTCTTCTGTATCCGTCTTCCCGAGGGTCTCACCCTCGGCCTCATCATCTTCCCAGGTGAACTCAGCCACGAAGTCTGCTAATGCCTGCCCCTTAATGACTGTCTTAGGCTGATACACAATATCGAACTCCCCCAGCTCTATAGCCCAGGTCATTAGCCTTCCTGATTTTTCAGGCTTGTGTAGGACCTGCCTAAGAGGAGAGTCAGTAAGGATGACCATAGTATGGGACTGGAAGTACGGTTTCATCTTCCTAGAGGCATGGATCAAGGCGTAGGCCAACTTTTCCATCCTCGGGTATCTTTGCTCTGCCCCCTGGAATGCCTTGCTGTTAAAGTATACAGGCTTCTGTATACCATCCTCGTCTCTCACAATGGTTGCGCTGATGGCAGACTCTGAGACGGCGAGGTACACGTAAAGTCGTTCACCCTGCACGGGTCATGACAGCAGCAAGGGAGACCCTAAGTATGATTTTAGCTCCTTAAAAGCCTCATCACACTCTTCACTCCATTCAAAGGCCTTCCTGAGGATCTTGAAAAATGGTAGACACCTGTCTGTAGCCCTCGACACAAATCTGTTCAAGGTAGCCACTCTCCCTGTGAGCCTCTGAACGTCTTTGATGGTCTTGGGGGTCTTCATCTCAATGAGGGCCTTTATCTTTTCAGGATTGGCCTCGATGCCTCTTTGATTGACAATGAACCCCAAGAATTTCCCCGCTCCGACCCCGAAGACACACTTGGCCGGATTAAGCTTCATCTGGTACTTGTCCATCGTATTAAAGGTCCTCTCCAGGTCTGCCACATGATCCTCTGCTTTCAAACTCTTGGTCAGCATGTCATCCACGTAGACCTCCATAGACTTCCCAATTTGGTCTTCGAACATTTTATTTACGAGGCGCTGGTACGTTGCCCCCGCATTTTTTAGACCGAAGGGCATGACCCTATAGCAGTATGTACCCTTGTCAGTGATGAAGGCAGTCCTCTCCGAGTCTTCAGGGTTCATGAAGATCTGGTTGTACCCTGAGTAGGCATCCATAAAACTCATGAGCTCGTGGCCTGCAGTAGCGTCTACCATCTGGTCAATGCGGGGGAGAGGGAAGCTGTCTTTGGGGCAGTGCTTGTTGAGGTCTGTGAAGACCACACACATCCGCCACTTCCCGTTGGCCTTTGGGACAATGACTGCATTGGACAGCCATTCAGGGTAGATGACCTCTCTGATAAATTCAGCGTCTTCTAATTTTTTGACCTCGTCCCTGATGACCTCATATTTTTCTCTGGAGTAAATTCTCCTCTTATGCTTCACCGGCTTCACTCCCTCTACCACATTGAGCTTGTGGCACATGATTTCAGGGTCCATCCCTGGCATATCTACATGACTCCAGGCGAAGACACTTCGCCTTCTCCTCAGCAGTTTAATGAGGTCTTCCTTGATTTTGGGCTTCAGAGACTTGCCAACTTGGACGGTTTTTCCCGGGTCATCCTCATCGAGGATGATGGGTTCTACCTCCTCGGCGGCCTCTCCTTTTTTGAGCTTCGTCTCATCCCTGGGGTCTAGGGTATCAATGTTGTAAGTGGCTGTAGCCCTCTTGTGTGCCTCCCTTTCCTCAGCGGAGTTGTAGTAACATTCTCTCGCTGCCGTCTGGTCTCCCTGAACTTCCCCCACCCCATAAGGGGTTGGAAATTTGATCATCTGATGGACCGTAGAGGGCACGGCTTCAAACCCCTTGAAGGCCACACGCCCTAGTATGATGTTGTAGGCCGAAAACACCTGCTCATCCATCACAAAGAAACTGACCTTCTTGGTGAGCCATCTCGTCCACTTGTCCCCCATCCTCACATCGGCCTCATATACCCCAAGGGGGTGAACCTTTTCCTCACTGAACCCAATCAATGGATGATGGTAGGGGACGAGTCTAGCACGGCTGAGACCCAAGGCTTTGAAGCATGGCCAAAACATCACATCTGCAGAACTACCCCCATCTACCAAGATCCTCGGCACTTCGCATCCGTGCACCCTGGTAGTGATGACGAGAGGGTCATCGTGTGGGGCTAAGAGGCCTTTAAAGTCCATTCTTGAAAACCCCACTATCAGTGTGTCCATATCAACCTTCTTCCTCTTTTTTGACTTGACCTCCAGGGAGGTTGCGTGTACCGTCTTCGTCAATGCCTTTGCTTCAGCCACATGGGCCTTCCTGTCGGCGACCTCAGACCCTCCTCCTACAAGTCCCCCGAAGATCATTCCTACTCCGAGGGAGATCATATTGAGCCTCTTGATAGGGCCATGGTCGTCTCTCGGCGGGAGGTCAGGGTCGTCCTCATCATCAGAGGGGTCGTCCCCTCTTTTTTGCGGACCTTCTCTGCAGGCATCGACTCGCTTCTTTCTGGGGTCGTCCCCTCGGCCCCTCTTGAAGTCGGCTTTGTCGACGTACTTTCTGAGCTTCCCTTCTTTCAGCATCTTCTCAATTTCGTCTTTCAGAGCAAAGCATTTGTCCGTTACGTGGCCGTGGTCTTGGTGAAACTCACACCACAGGTTCTTATTCCTCTTGCCGGGGGCTGCCCTCAGCTTCTCAGGCCACTTCAGGGATCGGTCACTCTTAATCTCATTGAGAATCTGTTCACAGCTGACCGTCAGAGGGGTGTACCCCGCGAACTTATCATCCATGGTTCTCTTCTTCCCCTCTTTGTTCTTCTTGGGGTATTTACTCCCACTTGCACCTCCTCTTTCGTCCTCATATTTTGCAGCCATCGCCTTTTCGGCGTTCATCACCTTTCCTGCTGTTGACAACAGCTCGTCCATCATCCTCGGAGGGTCTTCAGCGAGCTTCCATAACAGCTTCCCCTTTTGGAGTCCTCCAATCAGGGCTGTCATAGCTATGCTCTCCTCATAGTCTTCCACCTCCAGCTTCTCCTTATTGAATCTGGCTATATAGTCCCTCAGACTCTCACTCTTCCCCTGCTTAACATAGAGCAGGTGGGTGGTCTTCTTCTGTGGCCTCACCCCAAAGCAGAAATTATGGATGAACAGGTCTGCCAACTGCTTAAAGCTTTCAATGGAATTTTTTGGAAGAGACGTGTACCAGACATGTGCAGCCCCTGTCAAGGTACCAGAGAAGGCACGGCACCTCATCTCATCTGAGATAGAGTATATGTCTGCCGTCGACTGATACATCTCCACGTGGTGGACGAGGTTGGTGCTCCCGTCATACCTTGGGGTGACCATAGGTGGCTTGAACTTTGACGGCGTGGGGAAGTTGACTATCTTTGCCACAAAGGGTGAGCCTATGGTGTATCCCCTCTGAAGAGGGTCTCGGCTCTTCAATATATCACCAATCTTATCCTCTAACTGTTGGATTGAGTCATTCCAGGACCTCGCAGGGTCGGCCTGGCCGATGTTATCCCCTGCTGCCTCTCCGAGGTGGACGGAGGGTTCTGCTGCAGCAGGCCTGTGTCGACTGTTCACTTCCCTTTGGCCGTCATCTCGTCCTCGGGGTCGGCCGTCTGCTGCCTCCCTCTGGGATCTTGCAGCACTCCTTGGCCTGGACAACTGTTCTCGCAGGTCATTTACTGGGCCTAGCCTCTCAAAGGCCGACCCCCTGCTCAAACGATCAAAAGCAGAACCTCTTGGAAGATCATCAGGGTTTGGTCTCCCACACTTCCCTCTACTGTCCTGGAGAGGTCGCACAGTGTTGTTGGAGACCTCATACGGTTCCCAGCATTCAATTGGGGCCTCCTCTCCCTCCAGATCGTCATACCTGTCCTCAGGGCAAGGGTTTCCTTGCCTCCCCAGGCGCAGACGCCGGGGGTCAGCAACATCCCTACGCCGCTGAGGGGGTGGCAGGTCTTTGCGTGGTGCCTGGGGTGGTCCCCTGGCCTCATGCTGTCCTGGAGCTGCTGCCGGAGTAATCATCTCAGGTGAGACCCCGGGTGGTCTCAGTATGTTCTGGCTCAGGGTTGTGAATTGCTCCTGCATCATCCGTTGGCTTGCTGCCAGAGACTTTAGGGCTGCCGCCACATCAGCCATCTCAGACTGAGGCGGCGGATGACTGGAACTGGGTCTTCCCCCCTCATCCGGTGGGGGAAGTGGTGGTGGTGGCATCTCAGGTGCCATGCGTTTGAGCTAGAACAGCTGAAGTATGGTGAGCTTGGGAACCTTAATGGGTCTCTTTCAATGGTGAAACACCTCCTCTCAGGGGGAGTGTTGGTTCACCACCAGAGTGCCCAGTGAGGTCAAGCTGTATAAAGGAAGAGATGTCTTATCGTTCCCACAGACGGCGCCAAACTGATGATGCTAAGATTTAGCACCACCAGATAAGTGTTAGTGAGCTCAAGCGGTAGCAGCCATGGCAGCCATAGAGATGCAAGTATACAAGTATGTAAGTGTGTAGAAGGGGATGAGTATAAGAGGAAATTAGACTGATGTATAGTGGTTCAGCCAAATTGGCCTACATCCACTGTGAGTGTGTGATCCACTAAGTATGGGCACTAATGGCCTTGGATACAATGCACATAATCCTCTCTCTCTCTCTACTGTGTGTGTACAAGCAGAGTTTTAGCTAGGGCTACTGTTCATGGATCGATTCCCTGTAGGGTTGTAGGTGACAAGTATATATAGGTCTTGGGGGGTGTAGTGTACCCCCCCCCCCCCAAGTAAGCATGGTGCATGTGAATGATGATCTAACCAATTCCCTGTTGACACCTGTAGATGTCAAATGATGACATAATATTCCCTCACGTGAGGGTGTGATTCGGTTATAACGGTCTGCCATGTGTCATATGAGCATGACGCGCACTGTTCCACGCGTGTCCCAAACCACGCGCTGTCATGATGTCACCCTCGGCCTATGAGCCGAGGAAGAGGGCAAAGTTTCTTCCCGTAGTGAGTCTGGCTTGATTCTGGCCTCGTACTGTCGTACCCTCGTAGGGTCGTCCGGAGCCCGGGGCGAGGGTCGGCCCCTCGTAGGGTCGTCCGGAGCCTGGGGAAGGGTCGGCCCCTCGTAGGGTCGTCCGGAGCCTGGTGGAGGGTCGGCCCCTCGTAGGGTCGTCTGGACCTGGTGGTAGCCAGCTGGGGCCTGTTGAAGGGTCGGCCCATCGTAGGGGCGTTCGTATTGGAGGTAATCCTCATCCAGGCTGAGGGTATAAACGGGTATATCAAGCATCAAGGATGGAAAGATATCGAGCTTAAAAAGTCATGATTGCCATGTTATTCTGCAGCGACTTATTTCTATCGGCATATGTCGATATTTGCCAAAGGATGTTAATACTGCATTAATTGAGTTGTCAAACTTCTTTCAACAACTATGTGCAAAAACTTTGAATGTGAAGGACATAGAGAAACTAAAGGAAGCGATTGTCCTTATACTCTGCAAGCTTGAAAGAATTTTTCCGCCAGCATTTTTTGATGTTATGGTCCATTTGGCCGTTCAGTTACCACACGAGGCTATGCTTGCCGACCCAGTAAATACGCGACGGATGTTCCCTTTTTAGAAGTACTTTAAAAATATTTATTCAAATGTTTAATTATGAACTTTCAATTTGTAAAATGATTTATCTATATAACATTTAATGTATCCAGGAATCTGGGATCACTGAAGTTAAGCGTAAAAAATAAAGCTCAACCCGAAGGATTGATAGCAGAGGCGTATGTTGTTAATGAAGCCGTAACTTTCTGTTCAATGTACCTTCGTGAGGTCGAAACCAAATTCAATCGAGAGAACAAAACGATGATACATGTGGAGGAAAACGTAATGCAAAACTCTTTGTTTTCTCTCAATCTGTTCGTCCCTTGGGTGCCGCACAACCCACTCGATTGTCCCAAAGCATTATTGATAAGGTCCATTGGTATATGTTGAATAACTGCGAATAAATACAACCTTATCTTGAGTAAGTATCGTTTTACACAATCTTTTATTATTATTTCACAAAATAAAACTAAATCTTATTTTGTATCTGTAGTGAACATATGACACAGTTAGAGATTGAATCTCCTGACAATTTATTTCAAAGGCAAGAACGTGAATTTCCAAAGTGGTTTGCGGACCGTGTAAGGTGATAATTTTAATAACGCATTTTTTAATTTTCTGATATTAAAACATGATAGTAAATATAACACTAACATCTTCTTTATATAGATGAAAACTTTGCGTCATCAAGGGTCACTAAAAGACACACATGAGTTATATTCATTGGCATGCGGTCCAGATGTTCGTGTGGACAAATACTCTAGTTGTATTGTTAATGGGATTCGGTTTCATGCTAAGGATCGTGACGATCGTCGCACAACTCAAAATAGTGGAATTCTTATTCCCGGAGGGCACGATAATGAAGTGGTTGATTTTTATGGAAGTTTGTGTAGTGTCATGCAAATGAAGTACCTAAATCAGTACATTATTTCTATATTTGAGTGTGAGTGGTTCGATACTAATCCTAAGAAGAAGAGAGTACAAACTGACTATCACCTCACTTCTATTAATGTTAGTTCGACATGGTATAATGATGATCCCTTTGTGATTGCAACTCCAGCAACACAGGTATTTTACTTAGATGACTATAAGTTGGGTCCTAACTGGAAAGTAGTACAAAAAGTGAAACATAGACACATTTGGGACATTCCAGAAGAAGCTGATGCTGGAGATACCAACGATTGTCCAAATAATGCTGCATACCAAGAAGAAGAATCTTCTGATATTCAAATGGTTATTCAAGAGGGAGATTTGGACTTGAGTCAAATGGCTAGGACTGATGCTCTACCATACATTATTGAAAGCAATGATTTGCTAGCACATGATGATGATAATCTTGACAACGGCGACGGTGATAATGAGGAAGATGACACATTAGGAGAATACTGTAGTGATGAAGAGAATTGCAGTGATGATGATTATGACAGCGAGTGAATGAAGATTACACATTTGATTTTTTTTTGTTATTTAAATCACAATGCACTTGTTATTATGTAATGGAACTTGTTAGATTCCTATGTACTTGTTATTTGTGATGTTGATTGAGCTTAGTTAAATTTCTGTGACGTGTGAAGGATTTGATTTGATTTTATTTAAACTCTAAATTATATGTTACTTAATTGAGTTGGTTTCGTTATCATTGCCTTTTAATTTTATATTTGTAAATGAATTATTTTGATTAATTGATCAAGATTATTACCATAATTATGGCACCTGGTGGACGTGGACGTAGTTCTTCAACTGCTGCTTTGGTAGAGCCACCGAGTGCGCAAAATTCAACTACGCATGAGGATCCAATACCTAATGAAATTGCATCTAGGACATTAATTGGAGCACCAATGACGGGTGCAAATTCTACATTTGAGCCTAATTCTAACGGTACATGTCATATCATTTAATTGCGATTTCCACTTTATATTATAATTGTCAATCTTCTTAGTATGTACTTTAATTGCATCAATCATAGGTTCAAAGCAAACTAAAATGGAAGGATTGAATTTGATTAGTTCCACATCGGTTCTATATAGGGTAGGTTTAGGTTCGATTTATATTGGTTCCACACAAGTTTGGTTCTCGATTGGGTTCGGTTCTTCGGGTTGACAGGTTCCCAAACGCACCCTAAGAAGAAAAACTCATGATGTTACAACTGAATATAATAATACTATATGGGATAAGAGACATACTATCAACATATTTTTACATATGGGACTAAATACTTATGCTCCCTTAGATTTTACAATTGTATCCAACCACTCAACAATCTGCCAATGTCCATATAGCCATCGAACTCAGGACATCACTTATAGACATCACTACATAGTCTCTCTCTTTAAGAGCTTCAACACCGTAGCTAAATAGTTGTGATCTGCTCCCAAAATTAAATTCAATTGCTTCTCATCATCATCCTTAAGGCACAAGGTCGTATAGGTAGTGGTATGCCTTATATAGAAGCCTGTGGCAATCAAATGTCTCTTTAGGGGATTTTTCTTCCCGATGTTCGTAAAGGAAACCATCCATCATATGCCCTTTCTCATGATAAGGAAATCACATATTTTGCTCAAATGGAACAAAGGGAATTAATTATACCTTGCATCATGAGGGAAGGTCTGATGACAAAATTCCTCTCCCACCGTTTTAGTGAAACCATCATGGATAGGCTTTAGGGCAATGGATTCTTCAGCAGCTCGTAATCCATGCCCAAAAGATTACCTACTACTAAGGGCCTATGGTCCACTGAAGCTGACACAAATGAGTGTAAAATGGATTTTGGTGATTTTTTTGGGGTGTTGACCCTCACATCAACTCCACTACAGTGTTAATTGAAATTTGTGGGATATTAGCCTTTAAATTGACTCCACCATTGCAGTGGATAATATTCAGGCTATCTGCCCTGGCTTTTGGTGAACACAAAATGAGGTCGCAAAGGTTATTATACCCGAACAGGACTCGATTAAATCTGGCAAGTGGATGGAAGGGGTGAATGGGGAGAGGACAAGGAGCTGCTATAGTTGTGTGGGACTACTAAAGGATCCCCCACGGGTACAAGGATTGCTCAGTTTTCTTACCTCCACGGTGACAAGAAAAAGAAGAAGAACAAGATGTAGGCTCTCTCTTTAAGAGCTTCAACACCGTAGCTAAATGGTTGTGATCTGCCCCCCAAATTAAATTCAATTGCTTCTCATCATCATCCTTAAGGCACAAGGTCGTCTAGGTAGTGGTATGCCTTAAATAGAAGCCCATGGAAATCAAATGGCTCTTTAGGGGATTTTTTTTCCCGATGTTCGTAAAGGCAACCATCCATCATATGCCCTTTCTTATGATAAGGAAATCACATATTTTGCTCAAATGGAACAAAGGGGATTGATTATACCTTGCATCATGAGGGAAGGTCTGATGACAAAATTCCTCTCCCACCATTTTAGTGAAACCATCATGGATAGGCTTCAGGGCAATGGATTCTTCAGTAGCTCGTAATCCATGCCCAAAAGATTACCTACTACTAAGGGCCTATGGTCCACTGAAGCTGACACAAATGAGTGTCAAATGGATTTTGGTGAATTTTTTGGGGCGTTGACCCTCACATCAACTCCACTGCAGTGTTAGTTGAAATTTGTGGGGCATCATTCCTTAAATTGACTCCACCATTGCAGTGGATAATATTCAAGCTATCTGCCCTGGATTTTGGTGAACACAAAATGAGGTCGCAGAGGTTATTTTACTCGAACATGACTCGATTAAATCTGGAAAGTGGCTGGAAGGGGTGAATAGGGAGAGGACAAGGAGCTACTACAGTTGTGTGCGACTACTAAAGGAGCCCCCACGGGAACAAGGATTACTCAGTTTTTCTTGCCCCCACGGTGACAAGAAAAACAAGAAGAACAAGAAGAACAAGAAGAGCGTTAAGACTTACAAGATTTATATCTTCAAGGTTCTCAAACAGGTTCACCCTGATATTGGGATTTCCAGCAAGGCAATGGGGATAATGAACAGTTTTATCAATGATATTTTTAAGAAGCTTGCTGAGGAGTCTTCCAAGTTGGCTAGGTACAACAAGAAGCCATCTATTACTTCCAAGGAAATTCAGACTGCTGTAAGGTTGGTTTTGCCTGGGGAGTTGGCTAAGCATGCTGTTTTTAAAGTCTCTCTTATTGTAAAAATGGTCTGGTTTTATGTTCTTGCCTAATTTCTTATTGGGTAATGTGTGTGTTGACAAAAGTGAATGAATGGAATTTATCATCAGTTTTTGTGCTAAGAAATTTAAGTTTGACCTTTAATTTTCTTACGTTTGACATATTCACACATCACAGATTGATACTGTGCCATGTAATTTTTTGTCGTAATTTTCAAACTAAATGAATCGGAAGATATTTTTTTGGCTTTACTGGTTAGAAATACTCCTATTACTCATACAGGGTATCTATATGGCTCAAAATTCTCTTACATTATTCGGTACTTCCCTAAAAATTGTAACATTTACTTTTACTTTAAATATAAGTTTAAAATCTTAACATGCTCAGTTGTGAATGTACCTGTGTAACCGCCAGTTAGTGCATACTCGATTATAAACAATACATAGTTGGAGCAATTTCTGCTTTAAATTAACATCATACTGCAGCATTACGTAAACAATGAATCGATTGTCATTTGAAGTAAAGTTCACGAATTAATCTTTATTGTGCCAATATGTAAATTGTGATATCAGTAAAGCCGGCTTCAGACAAACATCTGCATTCATATTAATCCATGTCAACATAGGCTATATACTAAAAACATTTGCTGTTGACAAGGCCGGTCTTGAGATTTAAAAGGCTCTGTCCGAATTAAAATAGAAGGTCCCTTTATTTATTAACTCCAAAGATTTTAAAATTATAATCAACATAATTATCATGTATTACAAAAAACATATAATCTATATTGCTATATTGCAATAACAAGACTTGGTGATGCTATATTGCTACAATAATAATTATAATGGTTCTTTGTACACATTTGTATTATAATATAATGGTATACTTTCATGTTTATGCTATTGTGGATACAAAATTTATTAGATAAATTTGTGGTGTTTTTCAGAATCTGGATCCACTTCTAAGAAAAAAGTTTGTGGCAGAACACGTGGGATAGCAACTGATGTTCTTATTAAAAGGTTTGGGGGTTCTAAAATTCCAGTTCAATGGGGCTCAATGCATAATAAACCGATTGGACGTACCACTACCTCTTTGGCTAATGAAATTGGCTTTGTTATACAAATTTTTGCCCCGTTAAAGGTGAAAAAATGGGGAAATGTTGAAGAGAAGGAGAAGACATCAATGATTGATCGAGTTTTGGTATATTTAATTTTTGTGTTCTATTCCCCTAAAAAGTTGTGATTTTATATTCTAAACTCGTTACAACTTGTGTAGTCAAAATTTGAGTTAGACATCACAAATCTGGCGATTGTGAGCTATTTGCATACATCAATGTCCGCACGTTATAGTGGATTCCGTAACACATTGAAGAAACATTTTTCTAAATTTTTGAATATTGAGGAGGCGAACAAGAACAAACCTAGTGATGTGGAAAAGGACGAAGAATGGAAATTTCTTTGCTCGTTTTTTAGTACAGAGGAACATAAGGTAATAATTTTCGATGTATGCTTTATGTTAAAATTTTATGTTTTCTTAAGTTTCAGTAAATTAACTTGAAGTATATCACTTTTTTGTAGCGTAAATCTGATGCTTGCTCTACTAGTCGTTCAAATGCCAAGTATGTTCATCGCGGTGCGACAAAGTCTTTTGTCCAATACTTATATGAAGACAGGGTAATTTTTTTAGCACTTAAAATTTGTTAAATTTTAAGTTATGTGGATACATGTACTTATGTATTTTATTTTCGTATGTTAATAGGAAGGTAATGCATATGAGATGCCGAAAGGAAAAATTAGAGTATTTTATGATACTCATTGGACGAAGGACAACAGGTGGATTAGTGAAGAAGCAGAGTCTGACTATGTAAGTATATAAAAGAAAATAATTTTACATGCTTAGACATAAAGCATTATTCTCAAGCCAAGCGGGCTGGATTGATTTTTTGATTATTGATTTGTATCACAACATATTGGATTTCATGAATAAATAAAGAAAATTCTGCCCATTTTTTTTAAATAAAGTGAAATCGGTGGAAGGGACGCATTGATGATTTACATTGTTTTAAACGTTGTTCGATTAGTGATTTGTGTGTCACAACATGTTGGATTTCTTAAATAAACAAAGGAATCTCTGTCGATTTTATTTTTTTAAGTTTAAAAAATAATCAAACCGATAGTGTAACATATTATTTTATTTTTCTTTGTAGAAAGAGATGATTGAATTGCAAAAAAGTTCGAAAGATTCTGATGAAGCACCAATCTGTCAAAAAGTCCTTGGAAAGAGGTCGGGATACGTGAAGGGTCTTGGTACCCAACCTTTGAAATCACTATGCAGGCAAAATTTTGATTTGGAGAACAAAAAGTTACAAACAGAGATCGTAGATTTGAAAAAACTAGTCCAAGGTCTTGTGTCAGAGAAGGCTACAATGAAGACCGCCTTACAACTAAATAAGACGTTGCTTCCGAGGAAGATGTTCCTGAAGGATCTTCTGCCCCTTCGAATCAAGTTGCACGATGACAATTGTTGATTTTATCATTTTGTTTGTGATGAGAAAACTAGTTTAAACTCATCTCTTAGTTATGAAGTATTATTAACTTTTGAGCGTCATTGTGACAAGAACAACAGTATATTTATGTTTTGAATATAATATAACATCTTTTAATTATGTGTGTTTACTTAATTTTCTTTTTATTTATTTCAAACTGCAACGAAATAAATGTTGCAACGAAAAAGAGTGTTACAAAAGACTATTAGCAACGAAGAATTGACATTTGGCAAGGAATTTTAATTCCCTCAATATTTCTTGCGAGGATTTATTGTATATTTTGCAACGAAATATTCATTATAAAATATTTTTAGTCTAAATACAAGATCTTTTCTGCAACTAAAAAGAGTGTTACAAAAGACTTTTAGCAATGTATAATTAACATTTGGCAAGGAATTGAAATTCTCTCAAAATATCTTTTGCAAGGATTTGTTAGTATCTTTTGCAACGAAATATTCGTTTTAAACGATTTTTAGTCAAAATTCAAGAACTTTATTACAACGAAAAAGAGTGTTACAAAAGATTTTTACCAATGTAAAATTAACATTTAGCAAGGAATTTTAATTCTCTCAAAATATATTTAGCAAGGATTTGTTAGTATCTTTTGCAACGAAATATTCATTTTAAACGGTTTTTAGTCAAAATTCGAGAACTTTTTTGCAACGAAAAAGAGTGTTACAAAAGATTTTTAGCAATGTAAAATTAACATTTAGCAAGGAATTTTAATTCTTTCACAATCTCTTTTGCGAGGATTTATTAATATTTTTTGCAACGAAATCTTCATTGCAAAAGATTTTAGTCAAGATATGAGAACGTTTTTGCAACGAAATATCTTGTTTTCCCCAACGAAAAATTTTATTGCAAAATATTTTTAGCGACTATGACAAAATTTCCTTGCAAAAGATTTATAGCATGTAGGCTAATGCGAGGGACCCTGCAAGGAAAAAAAAAGCATTGCAAAAGATGTTTTGCAACGAAAACATACCTTTTGCAACAATTTTTTTTCCTTGCTAAAACCCATAATTCTTGTAGTGACTTCCGCCATCACAACTAAAACTGCTACTACCCACTACAGAAATGATTGTTTCTCTAATAACCAACAATATAAACAACTCTATTTTCAATTTTCGATTTTTGATTTTAAACAATCACAAAACGAAATTAGAAACCCCCCATAAAACTCGAAATCGTACAAAATGTCAAAACTCCAAACATGTCATTTGATGATAGATTACCGAAAATGATGACAAATTTTGGTAATAGAATGCCAAATGTGGAATGCAAGCCAAATGTGGAATACGACCATCGACGATTCATTACCGAATGTGCAATACAACCTTTGATAATTCATCACTGAAGGCGTATTCATTAATGAATTATCGAAGGTTATATTGCACATTCGGTGATGAATTGTCGAATTTCGTCATCGTTTTTAGCAATCTATCACCGAATGACTTGGCAGGATTTATGTCATTTTTTGTATGACTTCGAGTTTTGTTTGGGATTTCATTTTCACTTTGTTTTAGTTTTAGGTGGAAAATCTTATTAAAATTTCATGATTATAGTTGTTTAAAACAACAAATTTAGGGTTCTTGAACAATTAGTTATTAGTGGGGTCGGTTACATCAGTATTGATGTTGGCAGGGGTGTTTATAACTAAGTGGCTGGTTGTGGTGTTATGAGGAGACGTTTCAGCGACGGTGGTGATAGTTATAGGTTAGAGAGGAAAAATTTAGTGAGAGAGAGAAAAAAGGAAAAATGAGGTGAATTGAAATTATTTGGTTTAAATACCATTAACCACTGGGGGTGCGACTTATGTGTTGGGGGGATAAGTTTTCCAAACTTATGTGGTGTTTTTGGTACGTGAATGAGGGTTTAAATTTTGGAGATGTGGGCAGGTGGGGGTGGGGATTAGCATGACCCATTAATTAAGTGTATACGATGAAGCTGAATTTTAGGAGTGTTAGTGGGTACATATCCAACCAGGGCCAAGTCAATTTTTTTTGGCGAGAAGGCAAAATTTCAATATTAAAAAAGAACAAAAATAAGGTGGACAAAATGATATAATTTGAAATTAACCCGTTTCTGGTTAAAAATATATCTAGTCTTACTAGTTTGTACTGTATTAAAAATTAAGGGGCAACTGCCCCCTTTTGTAACACATACATCCCTCTTACTAAATTCACGCTGCCTTATACAATTATTATACATGTATAGAGTGGTGTTTGTTTATGTAAATAATTCCATGTTAAGATTAATTCAAGAGTTATTATTTGAGGAATTAAAAAGTGTTATAATAATCTTTTGTGATATATTTATGAATAAGGGCAAAATAATTAGACAAATAATATTGTACATCCACTTTGAAGAACAAACAATTAAAAACATATTCGATAGGTATTAATCACTAACCTAATAACGCTACTAATCTTACTATATATCTTATTAAGTTAGTAAACCCACAAGTCTGCCCATAGTTCTTTTCCCAATGTTAATTAATACGAAAAGTCTCCCTTCAAACACTTGTTTTGGCCTCAACCTATCATTGAAATCAACATTATTACCCCCATTAAATTCTAGAATTTATAAAAACTACAGCTTCCACACAGAGTGCCAGAGGCACGAGGCACATATAGGTGAGCCGCATGCACGAACATGCCTACTGGACTTCGACATGCCATAGGCATGATGCACAGTAATACCGCGCACATGAAATCAACAGATGGAAATTACCACCCATCGTCATGAGTTATCACTAGTTTATATAATAAAGGGAAAGGGTATTTACTATCATTTGTAAAGATTCAGCTGTTAGAGTAAAATTTAATATATGGGCTTATATATAAAATAAATATGAATTATAGGCTATCAAATAAAAGTAGGCCAATTAAAGTGATTAATTTAAGTTTTGGGGCCTTACTAATGTATTATTAAAGTGTGGGTTTTATTGTGTAGAGACAAGCATAATTTCTATTTTTATGATGGGTTAAAATAGAAATATACGAAATATGAAAAGACACGATTGTGTTATAAATAGGGGTCATGGTCCCCAGATCACACAACACCAATCTTCTGATTCCCATTGTCAGAGAGAAATTTAGAGAGGAAATAAAAGTGTTGATTTGGAAAAGCATAAGACCTCAGACTCAGATATTTTAACTTTCTGTCATGGATTCAGGTACGCTTCCGTAAAATCAATATTTATATTTCTTGATAATTCAATATGAATGTTCCTGTTTGTGTAATAGTTTTCACAAAATAGAAATTAATCCATCATGTGGTATCAGAGCTATTTCATGTTGAATTGTTGAGAATATATTAAGAAGGTATTGATATTAATTTTCGGCTGCAAATATTTTTTCAAAAAAAAAAAGTTTAATATTTCAGAAATTTTTTGGATTCAGAAATATTCTCGTTTCATTACGATTCCAACGATATAAAATTCATGAAATTAAGTATTAAGGTTGATTTGATGGTAGTGGAAGGTTAAAGGTTCGACTCTTGGTGTTTCATATTTAATCCTCTTTAATGATGAAAATTATGAAGGATCTCAAGAGGTTTTGAACCCATGACCTTTCAAGTCTGGAGCCAAAGGGGTTTTGAACCCATAACCTTTCAAGTTGAATATTACTTTCATGCTTGTAATACCATACAAATTTAAATTCAAATTTTGGTGTATTTATATATATATTTCGAGATAAATTAATTTAAACAATATGTCACCAAAGTGACCTCTTTTGTTCAAAATTAATTTTATTTCGAAATATAAAAATAATTACGTGCATGTACTTTATGTGAATATTTATCGACCCAAAGAAAGATTATTTTTTAACAAAATTACATGTGCCACTTTAATAATAAACACATGATAATTATTTAGTTTTACATATGAATAATAAATCGGCCTAAAGGAAGAATTATTATTCAATATGTTCTTATTATCAGTGTTTGATTATTACGGCAAGATATCACTTACAAGTTAATTTTTTTTTCAAAGATCAAATATTAATAGAGTGTCTGATATCTTAAAATGGGATTTGTCCTTTATTTGAATTTATTTTTGATTTAAGACTTATATGAGCTAATTTTATTTGTTTATTGTTCTCTGATTCAGCTATTAGTTCTGCTTCCAACATTACTGACAGTATTAATTCTATTCCCATGCTTAATGGCACAAACTTTAAGTCATGGCAAGAGAACCTTCATATAGTTCTCGGTGTCATGGATCTGGACCTTGCATTAAGGGTTCCTTCTCCTGCACCTCTTATGGATAAAAGTTCCTCTGATGACAAAAAGGACTTTAAAGGTGGGAGAAGTCAAATCGCATGTGTTTGATGATCATAAAGAAGGCCATTCCAGAAGCATTCAGGGGCACAATATCGGAAACGATAAAGACAACCAAAGAGTTCCTAGAAGAAATTAAGAACAGATTTGCCAAAAATGAAAAGACTGAAACAAGTACACTTTTGGCAAGTCTCATCTCAATGAAATATAAAGGTAATGGGAACATTAGGGAGTACATTATGGAAATGTCTCATCTCGCTTCAAAGTTAAGAGCACTTAAGCTTGATCTCTCTGAGGATTTGCTTGTTCATTTGGTTATGATATCTCTTCCCACACACTTCAGTCAATTTAAGGTGAGCTACAACTGTCAAAAGGAGACTTGGTCTCTTAATGAGCTCATCTCACATTGTGTGCAAGAAGAGGAAAGACTGAAGCAAGATAAGACAGAAAGTGCTCATTTGGCTAGTACTTCCAAGGATAAGGGGAAGAAAAGAAAGAAGGATAAAGAAGCTGCAGTGGTTCCATATCCAAAGAAACAACATAAAGAAAAAACTGTTGATGGTTGTTTCTTCTGTGGAGCTGTGGGACATAGGAAGAAGCAATGTACTAACTATCATGCTTGGCGTGTCAAGAAAGGTACACTTCTTAACCTAGTTTGTTCTGAGGTTAATTTGACTTTGGTACCTAAACACACTTGGTGGATAGATTCTGGTGCAATCACTCACATCAGTGTGTCTAGAAAGGGTTGCCTGAGTTGCCGAAAGCCAAATGATGGTGAAAGATATATTTTTGTGGGCGATGGCAAGAAGGTTGAAGTTGAAGAAATTGGGATATTTAGGTTATTATTGAAGTCTAGTACTTATTTGGATTTGAATGAGACATTTATCATACCGCCATTTAGACAGAATTTGGTTTCTATTTCTGTATTGGACAAATTTGGTTGGTACTGGTTCTTTATCTTATGTAGATAACCTTATATGCTTGATACTATTGCTTCATATCATGAAACCTTGCAATTAAGTACTCGAGGTATTAAAAGAAAATTAAGCAAAGAGAATTATGCATCATTATGGCATAAGAGATTAGGTCACATCTCCCAAAGGAGAATTGAAAGACTTGTGTCAGATGGAATTCTAGATTCCCTTCATTTTTCAGATTTTAAAATTTGCAAAAATTGCATAAAGGAAAAATAGACAAACATAAGGAGATCTGGTGCTAATAGGGATATAGATGTCTTAGAACCAATACATACAGATATTTATGGGCCATTCCCTACGGTTTCATAGAACGATCAACAATATTTTATCACATTCATAGACGATTTTTCACGTTATGGCTACCTTTATCTCATTCATGAAAAGTCCCAATCTCTGGACGTGTTCAAGTCATTCAAGGCTGAAGTTGAAAATCAACTCAGCAAAAGGATTAAAAGCGTCAGATCTGATCGTGGTGGTGAATACTACGGTAGGTATGACGGTTCAGGTGAACAACGCCCAAGAACATTTGCTAAATTCCTAGAGGAGTGCGGTATCATCCCGCAGTACACCATGCCAGGTTCTCCAAGCATGAATGGTGTTGCTGAAAGGCGAAACAGAACGCTTAAAGACATGGTAAGGAGTATGATCAGTCACTCTAACTTACCAGATTTACTCTGGGGTGAAACATTAAAGACTGCAGTGTATATCCTTAACAGAGTACCAACTAAAGCAACTGCTAAAACTCCTTTTGAACTTTGGGCGGGCAAGAAACCTAGTCTGAAGCACCTTCATATTTGGGGATGTCCAGCTGAAGCGAGGCCTTATAGGCCACATGAAAATAAACTGGATTCCAGAACAGTTAGTTGCTATTTTGTTGGATACTCTGAAAGATCTAGGGGTTACAAATTTTATGATCCTACTACCAAAATAATTTTTTAGACTGGAAATGCCCGGTTCTTTGAGGATGTTGAGTTTACCGAGGGGGATAATGTTAAGGATTTTGGTTTTGAAGAGGAATATGTTGATATTCCCACAGCTATTATTAACATTGATCAGGATCCAATTCCTGACATTGTTCAAGAAGCAGATCCTAATCAAAAAAATATCCAAGAATCTTCCATTCTAGAAGAACAAACTCTACCACCTCCAGAACCTATGCCATTAAGGAGATCCACTAGAGAAAGAAGAAGTGCTGTGCCAGATGATTACATTGTATTTCTCCAAGAACATGAGTTTGACATTGGTGCGGTGGAAGATGATCTGATCACCTTTCGTCAAGCCATGGAAAGTTCTAAATCTCAAGAGTGGATTGATGCCATGAATGATGAGATAAAGTCCATGAAGGACAATGAAGTTTGGGATCTTGTCCCATTACCTGAAGGTAAAAAGCCCATTGGTTGCAAATGGATATTTAAAACCAAGAGGGATTCGAAAGGTGATGTGGAGAGATACAAAGCCCGTCTTGTCGCTAAAGGCTTTACACAGAAAAAAGGCATCGATTATAAAGAGACTTTCTCTCCGGTTTAATCGAAAGACTCTTTTAGGATAATAATGGCACTTGTGGCACACTTTGACCTTGAGCTTCATCAGATGGATGTTAAGACTGCGTTTCTCAATGGTGACATTGATGAAACAATATATATGGTGCAACCAGAAAACTTTGTGTCGGGAGATGCAAAGAAAATAGTTTGCAAATTAAAGAAATCCATTTATGGGCTTAAGCAAGCTTCTCGTCAATGGTATTACAAGTTTCATCAAGTTGTCATCTCGTTTGGTTTTGAGACGAATCTGGTTGATGATTGCATATACCACAAGTTCAGTGGGAGTAAGCATATTTACTTGGTTTTATATGTTGATGACATTTTGCTTGCCACCAACGATATAGGTATGTTGCACGAAACCAAGAGATTTCTTTCAAAGAAATTTGAGATGAAAGATCTTGGTAACGCTTCTTTTGTGTTGGGTATACAAATACACCGAGATCGCTCTCGAAGTACACTTAGTTTATCACAAAAGAGCTATATCGAGAAAATTCTTAAAAGATTTGGCATGCATGATTGTAAACCAGGTGACACCCCTGTAGCTAAAGGAGATAAATTTAGTCTCAGTCAATGTCCCAAGAATGATTTTGAGATTCGGGAGATGCAAAAGATTCCTTATGTGTCAGCAGTAGGAAGTCTTATGTATGCTCAAGTATGTACGCGTCCGGATATTGCTTACATTGTTGGCATGTTGGAAAGATACTTAAGTAATCCTGGAAATGATCATTGGATAGCAGCCAAGCGAGTCATGAGGTACTTACAAAGAACAAAATACTACATGCTCACCTATCGGAAGTCAGAACAGTTAGAGATCATCGGATATTCTGACTCCGATTTTGCTGGATGCCAAGATAGCATGAAATCTACTTCAGGTTATATCTACTTACTTGCTGGAGGTGCTGTATCGCGGAAGAGTGTTAAGCAGTCTATTATAGATTCTTCCACCATGGCAGCTGAGTTTGTAGCTTGTTATGAGGCGTCCAATCAAGGAATATTATTGCGAAATTTTATCACGGGGCTGCGTATTGTGGATGGCATTGAAAGACCACTTAAGTTATTTTGTGACAATAAATCAACAGTATTGTATTCCAACAACAACAGGAGTTCTACGAAGTCAAAGTTTATTGACATTAAGTTCCTAGTTGTAAAAGAAAGAGTTCAGAGTGGACTTATATCTATAAAGCACATTGGAAGAAACTCCATGATTGCAGATCCGCTGACTAAAGGATTACCACCCAAGGTCTTTCATGAGCACACTGCTCATATGGGTGTAATTTCTTTTGAGGATATGTCAGTTTAGTGGGAGTTTGTATTTTATGTGCTTTCATAGACATATTTGATTTAATGGATATTGTATGGTTATTTACTGTAGTAAAGTATTCACTCTGACTTTATATGGTTTGATCTCACTAAGGTTTAAGGAGGACAAGTTGGAAATAGGCATGTTAAGATCACATTGCATGAAATTTCCATGCTACACATCCACACTTGATCTTTGTCATTAGTTGCATTGATATATGTGATGACGATCGCTTTGATTCTATATTGGTGCAATTAATGGACAAGATTGTTAAGATACATAAAGTTTTGATAGCTAAAACTCATGAGCTCATAAAGTATAATTCAAATTTATAAAGTTACATATATATATATAGCCCAAGTGGGAGATTGTTAGAGTAAAATTTAATATATGGGCTTATATATAAAATAAATATGAATTATAGGCTATCAAATAAAAGTAGGCCAATTAAAGTGATTAATTTAAGTTTTGGGGCCTTACTAATGTATTATTAAAGTGTGGGTTTTATTGTGTAGAGACAAGCGTAATTTCTATTTTTATGATGGGTTAAAATAGAAATATACGAAATATGAAAAGACACGATTGTGTTATAAATAGGGGTCATGGTCCCCAGATCACACAACACCAATCTTCTGATTCCCATTGTCAGAGAGAAATTTAGAGAGGAAATAAAAGTGTTGATCTGGAAAAGCATAAGACCTCAGACTTAGATATTTTAACTTTCTGTCATGGATTCAGGTACGCTTCCGCAAAATCAATATTTATATTTCTTAATAATTCAATATGAATGTTCTTGTTTGTGTGATAGTTTTTACAAAATAGAAATTAATCTATCATCAGCCTACCCAAGTTTTTTGTTTGTTTGTTTGTTTGTTTGTTTTGTGATGGTTGTTATTGTTGTCGGTCTTACAACACCTGACAAATGTCATTATGTAAGAAAACGAACCATTAAATAGGTTTGAATAACGAATAGAGGTGGTTTTAAGATAAGTTACAATTTGGAAAAACATGGAAACTATGCTCACGGAGACTAATGGAATGGGGACTAAAGCCTAAAAATCTATATATTAAAAAAAAGGGTGTGGTTAATATAGGACAACCTACTGCTAAGTTTGATTCAAGATGTGCCCTCTAACAAATCAAAATGTGTTTTAATGATAATATTTTCAAGGCATTCGCATATCAAAATGAAATAATGGATCAATTAATTTTGCGCTATGACCCAAATATGGAATGTAGGAAACATATGCGTCAATGATTCATTACTCTCACATAACACGACTCCCATTTTGTAACCCCCTTCATCTAAAGTACTGTTTTTCCCTCTCAACCAATATTTCTCCGGCCTTCAGTTGCATAATTTAGACCTCAAGCTAACATTTATATTGTGGGTGCTTGCCACCAGGTTATCCCTCATGCTCAGATTAAGCTGAGAGGCTAAGCCCAGCACCAAGTCCGCAAAAAGTATACCAAGCTAATTGGCGGCCTAATAGCACAAAGTTTAGGTTTGAGGTCCATGACAGACATCCTTGTTGCAGAGCAATCATGCCAAGGATAAACTGATGAGAATGTACGTCTTTGAAATCTCGAGAACAAAAGTTTAAATGTCTCTATTATTGAATTAGGTTCACCATTCCATTATGACTATGCTATATATCAAGATCAAGTCACTAGATTTCAGATTTATTAATTACGAAAGGAAACTTACAGATCAAAAGATCTATAGTAGTTCACTCCTCCGGTGAAGCCAGTCTGCTCAAATTTGGTCGTGTAGTAATCAACATCTTTTTCTGACAACCAAGCAGGCAAGCTAATAAGAGTATTGGGTGAATCTCCAAATCCCACTCCCTTGGGCAGATAAAGAGGGTCGGGGTTGCGTAATGTTAGGAACTTCTTAATTACTCTTTTGGTACCCATTTGGGCAAACTCAGCTTCGATTTCCCCAGGTTCCTGCAACATAACATAATAGTTTCAAAGTGCAAACCCTATGAACTTTGCACCTCAAAACTACAAATAAAAAGTTATAACGACCCTAAAGGTTTCCTTGAACTGGAATTTGGTATAAGCATTTAAAAAATATTACACATTTGTTTCTAGAACTCTAAATCTAACTATCAAAGGAAGAATTGTATTTGTATTCTACTTTTTAGCTTACTTCATGTATCATGTAAAGATGGAATTTTATGATATATTAAAAAATATACATTTTATCATATTAAGTCATATTACATGTTATATATATTAGCTATAGTATCAATTAGTATAGTAGTCAAGAACCCTATAGTATCATATTAAGACTGGATAAAAAAGTACTCGGGATCAAATACAAAAACAATATGGGTTAGAGTGTAATTAATCCTCTATGTACCAAGTTTTTACTTGACATCTCATATATAAAGTTAACCTGAAATCTGCATATGTAGTGATCATCGCCGAAGAAAGCACGACAGCCGTCGACGATGTTCATCTTGGGGTTCCTGGGGTTAAATTGAACGCTGAGGTTAACCAAAGCTTTAACTTTGTCCGGTCTATAAAGACACAAGTGCCAAGAAATATATGCACCCCAGTCATGACCCACAACAAACACCTTTTCCTCATTCGGAGCCACCGTCTCCAGGAGTGCAATAATATCACCCACCACATGAAGAGTGGTGAACTTGGTGTGGTCTCTTATGGGTGCACCCGTGGTGTCACCGTAGCCTCGGAGGTCCGGTGCCACGGCTCGGTAGCCATGAGCTGCCATGTACACGATCTGGTGGCACCATGAGTACCAGAGCTCCGGGAACCCATGAAGGAATAAAACTAGGGGGCCTTTACCGGATTCTGCTATGTGCATGTTTAAGCCGTTCACTCTTACCATCTTGTGCTCTATTGAGACAAAGAATAGACTGATTTGTTTCATAGTTAATGATTCGTCGTCATTTTCAAGTACACTATTGTTCGATGTAAGTCACGTGCTGCAAGCCGGCAACCACAGCGACTCGTTATAGGAAAGAATAATACTATACTCCCCGATTTTTGTTCCCGAAACCAAACCAACGGCTGAGTTGGCTTGGGCCCCACATGTAAACTCTCTACACTTTTAAGCAGCCCTCAAATAAGAAATAAGAAATAAAAAATAACAAAAGAACTCCAATTCAGCTAAAAGAAAATGGCGGCAATCCCTTTCTACTGTTAAAGCAACAAAGCTCAAGTTTATCTCCATTATTAAACAACCAAAGCTCAAACACTTGGATCATTATTTAGGTATGTAATTAATACTTTGTTTTTCCAATATTATTAGTCATTACTTTTTTTTGAACGGAAAAAAGAAAAAATTACAAATATTGTGCTATTTTGTGTCATGTATAAATTTAGGTAAGTTATTAAAACTTTTTTTTTCCAATATTACTAGTCTTCACTTTTTTTGTTTTTTTTTGAAAGGAGAAAAAAAAAAGAAAAAAGAAAAAATTACAGGTATTGTGTTATTAATAAATTTAGGTAAGTTATTAATACTATTTTTTTCCAATATTACTAATCTTCACTTTTTTTTTGAAAGGGGAAAAAGAAAAAAAAATTACAAGTATTGTGTCATGAATAAATTTAGGTAAGTTATTAATACTCTTTTTTTTCCAATATTACTAGTCTTCACTTTTTTTTTGGAAAGGAAAAAAAGAAAAACTTACAATTTTTGTGTCATGTATAACTGCATTTAAAAACAATTATAACCTCTTAAATTTTTTGTATTCTGTTAACTTTTTTGATCCAGAATTGATTTTTTTTCCTATTTATATATATATATATATATATATATATATAGGTGTCTTTTGGCAATGGAAGAAGATGTTACAGGTTACTGTGTAAATGGGAATGAAGTGGATGAAACAACCGCGGAAGAAAAAATTGAGGAGCCAAAAATTGGTATGATATTTAACTCCATTGATGAGATTTATAATTTTTATAGAATATATGGTAATAACATGGGTTTTGGCATTTCTAGAAGAACATCGCGTAAAGATAAAAATGGGGAGTTGAGATATGTGACTTTTGCTTGTGCACGTGAAGGACAGTCAAAGTGCAATAGTAGTAATCCTATTAACCCGCACCCGATTTCAAAAATGGATTGCAAAGCTAGGGTTTGTGTTACTCTTTGTGTTGATGAAAAGTGGGCAATTACGTCTACGGTTCTTGAGCACAATCATATATTGAGTCCATCAAAATCAAGATATTATAGAGGTCAAAGGGTAATTTTACCTCATGTAAAGAGGAAACTTGAAATGAATGATAGGGCCGGGATTCGGATGAATAAAAGTTTTAATTCGTTTGTAATTGAGGCTGGGGGACATGAGAATCTTTCATTTCAGGAGAAAGATTGTAGAAACTACATTGATAAAGTTCGGCGTTTACGACTTGGGGAAGGAGATGCTACCGCAATTCTTAATTATTTTTCAAAAATGCAAAGTTACAATTCTGATTTCTTTTATGCAATTGATGTGGACAATGAGAGTCGATTGAGGAATGTATTTTGGGCGGATGCAAGAAGTAGGGCTGCAGTCAAAGAATTTGGGGATGTCATTACATTTGACACTACTTATTTGATAAATAAATATGATATGCCATTCGCTCCTTTTGTTGGGGTAAACCATCATGGGCAATCGGTGTTGTTGGGTTGTGGATTGATATCAAATGAAGATGTTAACACATTTAAGTGGCTATTCGAGTCTTGGCTTACTTGAATGTCTAGATCTCATCCTAATGCAATTATTACGGATCAAGACAAAGCCATGAAAAATGCTATAGAGATTGTGTTTCCTAATACACGACATCGGTGGTGTTTGTGGCACATTATGAAAAAGTTGCCTGAAAAATTGAGAGGGCACAAAGAATATGAATCCATAAAATTCCATTTGCAAACTATTGTTTATGATTCCTTAACGGTTGCAGAATTTGAAGAAAGTTGGTACCAATTCATTATGAAATATAACCTTGAAGACAATGATTGGTTGCATGGATTATATGAGGAGAGACATCGTTGGGTACCTACTTTTGTGAGAGACATATTTTGGGCTGGAATGTCAACCACACAACGTAGTGAGAGCATGAATGCCTTTTTTGATGGCTATGTCAATGCTAAAACCTCCTTAAAACAATTTGTGGAACAATATGATAATGCTTTGAGACATAAAGTTGAAAAAGAAAACCAAGAAGACTTTAACTCATTCAACTCATCTATCCCTTCCATAACTCGCTATGATATGGAGAAACAATTTCAAAGTGCCTATACGACTACAAAGTTTAAAGAGGTCCAACAAGAGTTAGTTGGAAAAATGTATTGTGAGTTAGGAGTATCGTCGTGTAAAGGGGTGGGCGTTCTAGAATTTGAAGTAATGGAGGATGTGCCTTTTGGTAGAAGTCTTCGTCGCGCTACTTTTAAAGTTTCCTTGAATGAAGATGCTGAAAATATTGATTGTAATTGTCGGTTGTTTCAGTTTAGAGGAATATTGTGTAGGCATGCCATTACGGTGTTAATTCATAGAAGAATGTATAAAGCACCAAAGAAGTACATCTTTAAAAGATGGGATAAAACAATCAAACGATGTCACACCAAAGTTAAAGTTAATTATAGCGATTGGTCCGCAAATCCCGAGTCACGACGCTTTGATGAGATGTGTAATGCTTTCTACGAGGTGGCGGATTTAGCAACCAATTGTAAAGATAAGTGTGAAAAGGTTATGGCATGGATACATCATTTGAAAGATGATTTGGTAGCTAATTTTTGCGAAAACAATGAATCGGATTCAAAAAAGAGCAACAATGTAACTTTATGTGGAGTAGATATGTGTGCGACCAATGAAAGAAAAATGGTACATTCACCGATGGTAGTGCGAAGTAAAGGACGACCACCATGTAAGAGGAAGCAACCTATAGTTGAAAAGATTGTAAAGAGAAAAATCAATAGTAGGAAAAGAAAGGAAAATCCACCTACTAAGGTATTTATTTTCTTTGATTTGTGTTAATACTTAATATTCTTTATTCTTTAATATTGTTGTTCTCGTTGAAACATCAATTCATTTTATAGGTTTGTCACATTGAAGAACCTGAGAAAGTTTCACTTACCTTTAATTTTATGGGAACACAAGAGAGTTCAAACTTGAAGGTAAAGTTTGCTACACGTGTTATATTTATTTAATTCATAAGTAATGCTTACAATTAATATGAACTAATATTTTTGTGTATGCTTTAGGATTTGGAATTGCATGAGTCATATGATGGTGTTAGAGAATGTCAAGAAATGCTTGCACAATCACATTTATTGGGGCAATCGAGTATGCTACAAAACAATGAGCAACCGAGGATGCTTGACATCCTATAAGGATTTGATGTGCTACAAGGGATTGACATGCAATCTTCCATTTATGGCACGACACCGATGTTTCCTACTAGTTACACTCGACTATTTAGAGCGCACGACAAAGATTGTTGAGCTTATCAAACTTAGTTTATTAAAAAAAAATTGTTGCGGCGTGTAATATCTCAAGACCTTTATTTTCTTGGGTTATGTTATTTTTTGGGTGGTGCAATTTCAGTTTCTTGGGTAATGTTATTTTTTGGGGGTGCAATTTGAATTTGCATGGAATGTAGTTGAATTATGAAATATTAGTACAATTCAGTTGTTTGTATGATTATGTTATTTTTTAGGGATACAATTTCAATTTGTATGAATTAAAGTGGTATTAAAAAAATAGTATTACATGTCTTATTTTGCTGTTTGATTTTTTGCTGTTTGGTTTTTCAAGAGTTTGGTGTTTGATTTTTCAAATGATGAGTTGAATGAGTTAGTTGCTGTTTGTACTCTCCAAGATGTAATCTTAGCATTTGAAAGATGATTTTGTAGCTAATCTCAACCGTTAGTTGCTGTTTGGTTTTTCAACTGTTTTTCAAGAGTTTGCTAATTTCAATTGTAAGGGAATGCTCTTTATACAGGGATAACATAAAAGGATGCTCTGTTTTTTACTATTTGTCCAGCTACAAAGGGAATAACATAAAATAGTATTACATCATTTGTCCAGCTAAGCTTTCGGTATGAGATGGTGAAATGAGTTTCGGGAAGTGTAGCACCACTCTATAGGAAAAGGTTATCTGATGGTTAGTAACAATGTGTCATCTTCGTACCATAGTACATTAGATTTGAGATGACTAAGTATTTTTCATAAATGTATTATTTATATTTTTTTTCTTTCCATAATACATATACAAATATAAATATGGTGTCTTTAACCGTAAATTAGTCACTTGGATGAAAAATACTATTGCAATTAAAACAAATCCTTTCACCCATCATGCCTTGAAAATGAAAACTTCAATTAACACAAACCCTTGAGATTCATATTCTCTATTTCTCAATAAAAACTCATTCCATTGCCTTCCTTGGACTCTCTCACGGAAGAGTTATTTAGGCTTTTCATTTTCCCTTACTCAAAAGTATACGTGGCATTTACAATAATTTTCTATTGAGTCCCCTTAAATCAGATAATCAACATCTAAAATAATAGACTCATTGTTCCAAGATCTTGGCAAAATAGATCAACGTTCTCATTAAATAGGGTTGTTTTCTATAAAAATATATACAATCAGTCATCGAGTTCCATCTTTCTTTAAAAACTCTGCAACTTCTTATTAGTGCCTATTAAAACTTTGCCTCTCTACATGTTCATGCTCTCCCTATCTTTTTCTCTCCCAAATATTTTCAAGACATTAAACCTAAACTTCAGGTAGTGTAATTCTCTAATTAGAGCTTTTTGTTAAATTTAAAATCAAGGGCTCCAAAACCTAATTTCCAGGTCTCTCTCCTCCCCAATTATTTTTCTTATGTTAGTTACTTTCATCCGTAGATAGAAGCCTAAGTTTTTAAAATTCTATAAAATTCTGAGTTTTATTGTTAGGATTTTCAATTCATTTCATTTTATACTGATTTCATTTTTTTACAAGATTATAAATATCTCCAAACTAATATGGGAATCATTTCTTATATACTGTGTATGAGTACAAGTCTGCAAATATATGATTAAATACTTTGTTAAAATTAAATTATTTATATCTAATATTTTGGTGTTTTAGGTAAATTAAAGGATTTAGAAATATGAACTATAATTAGTTGTACCTTGAATGTACGTTCCAAGGTGAGAATTTTTATTTCTTTCATTTTCTGGTATTTTATTAGTTCCTCTCTCTCTCCCCCTGATAATATCACTTGAAGTTATTGACAATATGTCCTTGATGATGTTGTATGTATGCATCTTCTTCTTAGATTTGTTTTAATAATATTTTAAATGAAAAATTCCAAAAAAAATTAAATAAATTATTCACCTCTTCTTTTCTTTAGCATCTATTAATCAACATGCCTTTCGAATATTATTCATTTTTCCCCTTACTTCCCTTTTAAAATACCACATGCCTTTTTATCTTCTCACCTCTCCTTGGATATATATATATAAATGGGATGACTTTGATAAGTGTCTACACGTGTAGCAACTAAAGGTATCTTTTTATTTGTTTTTTTATTTTCCTTTGTTTTATAAGGAAATGCAAGGTATTGACATTTTTGGTTGATTCTTGACTTTGTTACTTCCTACCCTAATATGACAATTATTTAGACTTTAATTTTGTCACGATTTTAGGATTTGGTTGGTTGAATTTTAAAGTCGTGGAGGATAATGTGACATGTCATTTCTTCTTATTTTATATATTTTGAATCAAGCTCACGAACAATATACATGATTATTAATCTCCCTTCCACCTAATACAGTCCATCGACCACCTACAATGATCAATTAATTCGCAAACGATTAACGTGGTCATGCATTTTCACTGATCTGTAATTCAATTACATTTATTTCCCAAAAAATTTATCTCTTGAAACTAATTTTTTTTTGAAAACACGGCATGATACACTATACAAATGTGTAAATTTCAAAGGCATTACTGTCGATGGTGCCGTTTTTCCCCTAACTAATCAACATCGCAGTTCAATAGTAACAATTTACATCATTATTCAACAAAAGTTGAATTCCATTATAATTATTCTATTTTACACTCCCATGTTATTTCTCTTAAAATAATATCATAATTACACAAAATAATTGTAATTTCCTGCGCAACACGCGGGTTACAACTTAGTGGTGATAATTTGAGAGGGCCAAACTGGCACACCAAACTTAAATGTTTTATTGGAATCCATATAAAAAGGAAAACTCATTATTGATACCAAAATTTACCACCCTACGTGGACCAATTACAAGCCATCACGTGTCATCTAATGTGGCACAAGTCTAAGTCAACATTATATAAAAGCCCGACCAACAGGGAAGCCCGATCAACAATGAATCCTGAACAACTGGAAAGTCTGACCAACAGCTAAAAATCCAACCTGTATAGCCAACAAAATGACAGCAGTCTTACAGCCTGTATTGCCAATGAAGTGACATCATTCATATAGTTAATTCTCATTATGTATTGATGTAAATGCCTAACAAATGAAGGAATTCCATCTTTTCACACAACAACTATCAATACCCCTCTTGGGCTATAAATACATTGTATCACCTTCATTGCAAGAGATCGAAAACGAATCATGACAGTCAATACATAACAGTAGACGTAGGCTTTTCCTTTGAGCCAAACCACTTTAAACATCTCTTTGTCTTATTTATTTGTTCTACTTAATTTATCTGTAATCAATCAATTAAACCTAGTTTAGTTTTTTGCATCAATAGATTGGTGCCGTCTGTGGGAATGTATTGTTAAACATTTTCACTCATTCATCATCTATGGTTGAAATTCCTGAATCAAGCACCAGAAATGAGGGAATTTTGCCTAATCCCTCTGCCCCTCCAAACAACAATGATTTAACTGGGATTTTGGCTAGTTTGGCCAAGGGTCAAGAGACTATGCAAGATATGATACGACAGTTGGCCCAAACTCTGCTAGCTGGAGTTCTTGCACAATTCAACCAAAGGAGTATGCCACCACCGCCAATAAAGAGTATTGGGCATAGCCATTCTCGAACTTCAAGGGATCTTTCGTACCTTCCTGGAGCAATTGCTTCTATTAGGATTACCAATTCCTCTGATGGACAGTCCCTCATCCCAAAAATATTGAGTGCCTTAGAAAGGATAAGTAGGGCCTCTCCTTTCGATCGTTTGGGATCCCAGGGAAATGCCTTACAGGTTGCGTCGAGAAATACTCGACAACCAAATGATCTAAGGGAAGGCTCAGCCCAATCCAGATTGAACACCCGACGAATTGCTCGGTCCAGCCAAAGAGAAGGCTCGCAAGAAGAAAGCTCAGCACGATCAATTGGTCGGCATAAAAAAGTCTCCACCCATAGATTTGGCGCTGGCAGTGATGCTTGGAAAGGTTCCATTCAGCGCGTGGAAGATAGGTTGGGAGAAATGGCTAAGGCCAAGAATCCTCTCCAGAGAAGTTTAATTAAGGGATCCCCCTTTATGCAAACCATCGTAGATTTCCCTACGCTGACCAAGTTTAAAGCTCCAGTGGTCACTCCCAAGTATGATGGGAAGACTGGTCCAGCTCTTCATATAGAATAATACCAAGTAGCAGCTGATATCTATGTTGTTCTTAATGAGATAAGGTGCAGAGCATTTTCAGGAATAATCACTGGATCTGCTCAAATCTGGTACAATAGTCTTCCTCGGGGGAAAATTTCCTACTTCCAATAACTTTTTGAGCTATTCATTAGTAATTTTTTCTTTGGAGAAAAACCAGTGAAGCGGGTAGCTCATTTGATTAGTGTGAGACAGAAGGTAGGAGAAAGTACCAGGGATTACATCACTCATTTCAATAACGAGAAACTAGAAGTCATTGATTACGAAGAGAAGACTGCAATCACTACCCTCATGTGTGGTTTGCTCTACGACAAACTATATTATACTTTGGCAAAAGATCCCCCAAAGATGATGACATAATTGATGGCCAAACCAACAAAGATTATGAACACCAAGGAAGCTATGGCTGCTAAAAAGAATTCAGATGCAAAGGCAAAAGCAAAGATAAAAGGGAAGTCATATAAGAAGGAGCACAAGAATCACAATGCGCGTAGGAATTCGAAAGTAAAAGAAAGCCTAGATCGACTCAGAAAATTTACTAATTACACTCCCTTAACGGTGGATATACATCATATTTTAGAAGAAATCAAGAACAACAATGATTTGAGTTGGCCTAAAAAGTTAAGGTCACCTGCTGATAAGAGGGATAAGTCCAAGTATTATGAATTTCACAAAGATCATGGTCATACGACTAACCAATGTATTGCTCTCCAGAATGAGATATAAGCATTCATTCGAAGAGGAAAATTGGATAGATTTATTGATCGGTAGGCTAGTGGAAGAACTGGAGGTAGAGGTCGACAGATATTTAAATCACCTGTTAAGCCTAGAGAAGATAAGAAGAGGAACCATGACGATGATCCAGAAGACGATCCTGATCTCCCCAAGAAGCCTAGGCAACCTGAACGCGAGGTATTCACACTCAGTTTTGGATCTTTTGATTGCCATATGATTACACGTAGGCATGTAGGAGGAGGAGATCATACAACTAAAAGGAAGGCTTACCTCAATGAGGCTCAAGCTTGTTCCTATATCCAGTGAATCAACCTTACCGAGGAAGACCGACCAGGAAAAGTTAACAAGGATAAGCTCATAATTGGCTTTTTCAAGAATGATCTATCTAAAGTGTTGTATCCTCATGATGATCCTTTAGTGATCAGAGTCAGGATGAAAGAAGTATTAGTGGCAAGAACATTAGTGGATAATGGTAGTTCGACAGACATCATCTTCTATCCCTATTTTGATAGTTTGGGATTAAAACTCAGTCAACTGGAGCCTTACCACAGGCCACTCATTGGATTCTCTGGCGATAAAGTATTTCCATTGGGAACAATCAAACTAGATGTGTTGATCGGGACATGGCTGACGATCAGGATAGAAAAGTGAGATTCTTTATAATGGACAAAAATATTCATTCTGCCTATAATATGATCATGGGAAGAGTTGGTCTGAAGAAATTCAAAGCTGTACCTTCTACTATTCATCAATGCCTGAAGTTCCTGACCAACTTTGGACTTAGAGTAGTAAAAGGAGATCAGAAAGTAGCTCGGGAATGCTACTATTCATCTACCGAGGAGGAAGATATCCTAGAAACAAAGAGAAAAACAACCACTTATCAAATGGATATATCTGAGTCGAATAGTGAATTTGAGGTTGAAACCTTAGATCCACGAGACGAATCTGAGATTGTAAAAGGCTAAGTGATGGAGGCAATAAAAATCATTGTTCTGGACGATGATAAACCAGAATGAACAACTCAAATTGGAGCTTCATTACTGGTTCTTAAACAGGAGTTTGTGGCTTTCTTGAGATAAAAAAAATAGGTGTTCGCGTGGAGCCATGAAGATATGTCGGGCATAGATCCAAATTTTCTATGCCATGCGCTTAATGTTAACAAGGAGGTTAAACCCTTGAAGCAGTGAATAAGAGTTTTTATCCCGGAAAAGAAACATGCTATACAAAAAGAAGGGGAGAAGCTTCAAAAGCTTCCTTTATTGAAGACGTGAAGTACCCGGACTAATTGACCAATGTAGTTATGGTAAAAAAGAAAAACAATAAGTGGAGGATATGTGTGGATTTTACTGACTTGAACAAAGCATTCCCAAATGATCACTTTTCTTTACCACGAATTGATCAGCTGGTGGATGCTACTTCGGTGCACGAGCTGTTGAATTTCATGGATACGTATTCTGGTTATAACCAGATCAAAATGAAGCCAGAAGACAGAGAAATTACTTCTTTTATTACTCCTCGAGGAACTTATTGGTATAATGTTATGCCATTTAGTCTAAAAAATGTAGGTGCCACTTATCAGAATCTGGTGAACAAAGTATTTGAGGATCAGATAGTAAAAAACATGGAGGTGTATGTTGATGATATGTTAACTAAAAGAAAAAAAATTTGCTGATCATATTCTCGACCTCAGCCAGACGTTTGATCAATTAGAAAAACACTAGATGAAGTTAAACCCCACCAAATGCGTCTTTGGAGTTCAGGAGGGAATGTTCCTCGGGTATATAGTAAATCAAAGGGGCATTGGAGCTAATCCATATAAGATGAAAGACTTGATAGAAATGCAATCCCCAACCTATAAAAAGGATGTTGAAAGGCTAATAGGGCACGTAGCAACACTCAATAAATTTATGTCCCGAGCAACGTACATGTGTTTTGCCATTATTTAAGGTACTCAGAAAAACCTTTGAATGGAACGATGAATGTGAAAAAGCCTTCCTGGAATTGAAGAACTACATGGGAGCACCACAATTACTCTCCCGACCAGTGTTGGGACAAAAGTTGTATCTATATTTGGCAGTTTCTGAGTCAGCTGTTAGCTCTGCCTTGATCAGGGAGGAAAATGGAGTCCAAAAGCCAGTTTATTACACTAATAAAGCTTTTTGAGGAGCAGAAGTTAGATATACCAGACTAGAGAAACTAGCATTGGCTGTAATTGAGGCTAGTAGATGGATGAAGCCATATTTTCAATCTCACACCATAGTGGTATACACTGACATGCCATTGAGGCAAGCTTTGCATAAGCCAGAGAAATTTGGGACATTCATGTACTGGGCTGTGGAGTTGGGGGAATATGACCTTGTATACGAACCAAGTACTACTATAAAAGGCCAAGTTGTGGCTGATTTTATTACAAAATTCACTTAGCTAGAGGTCTCCAAGCAACAAGGGACTCTGGCCGAGCAACCTTCAGGAGTCAGCAGACCTACTGAAGATATGCCCGGCCCACTCCAAGCAAGGGAAACTTTAGAAAAAGTTATCAACGATCAACTAGAATTGCCCAACGGAGTACAGGAGATGAAGAAGAAATATGAGGAGGTGAAGGATAAAATCTTCCATCAAGGAATTCTGATAAACCAAGCGTTTGACAATAATATTCCCATATGGAGTTTGTATGTTGATAGGTCATCCTGTGCAACTGGATGTGGAGCTGGAATCATTATCAATACTCTAGAAAAGCTAGATATAGAATACGCTCTATAATTCCAATTCCAAGCCCCAATAATGAGGCAGAGTACGAAGCTGTGATTATTGGTTTAAATCTAGCTAAATCACTGAATGCCGAGCAAGTTGTGGTATACAGTGATTCACAATTAGTGATAAATCAGGTGTTGAACGTATATGCACCTAAAGGAGAACTGATGACCAGATACTTAGCCAAAGCTTTGGAGATAATTTCCACTTTGTTAGCTGTCCAAATGATCAGAATTCTAAGATTGGAAAATGCCCGAGCAGACGCACTTGATTAGCTAGCTTCAGCAACCAGAATTGAGTTGCAAAGAACTATTCCTGTTGAGCTACTTGCTAATAGGAGCATTGATGAAGATCTGATTGTCAATTTTATTGCAATTGACACTGGGCCATCTTGGATGGATCTCATAAGAGCATATATTGAAGAAGGGATTATTTCAGCTGACCTACTTAAAGCTAAGAAGATGAAATACAAAGCCGAAAGATATGTGCTAGATGGTGGTGTGTTATATAGAAGAGGATTAACTGCTGGTCTACAGCGATGTGTGCATCCAACTGAAGTGAGGGATTTGATTAAAGAAGTCCATGAAGGGTCTTGTGGAGCCCATGTAGCAGGAAGAATGTTGTTGCGAAGAATCCACACATATGGGTACTACTGTCCAACTATTCGAGCAGATTGTGCAGATTTTACCAAGAAGTGTGATAAGTGCCAGACGTTTTCCAGCATACGCAAGGCTCCATAAGCTCTCCTAACACCAATCACTTCACCTTGGACCTTTTCTATGTAGGGAATTGACTTGGTCGGGTCTCTGCTGACCACCCAAGGAAGGTTCAAGTACCTGGTTGTAGCTGTTGATTACTTTACTAAATGGATGGAAGCTGAACCATTGATCGATATGTCCTATGAAAAGGTTTATCAGTTTATTTGGAAGAATATCATATGCAGGTATGGCTTACCCTACGCCTTTATCACTGAACATGGCAAACAGTTTGACAACGAGGAATTTGCTGCTTATTGTGCCCAATCTAATGACCAAAAAATCCACTATGCTCACTTTGCTGAATGGGTTGAAGAAAAGGCTAAAAAATGCTAAAAGGAATTGGATCAATGAACTGCATTCTGTCTTGTGGGCTTACCGAATAACTCTCAGAACAGCTACTGGAGAAACTCCCTACATGTTAGCATTTAGTACTGAAGTAGTAATTCCTGCCGAGCTAGGTTTACCTACACACAGAGTCCTTAACTTCAATACCCCAGTTAGTGATTTGATGTGAAGGCTGGACTTAGACATGCTGGAAAAAGTATGTGAAGATGCAAATTATCAATAATGGACTACGCGGTTTTACAATAAGAGGGTGAAACTTAACAACTTAAAAGAGGGTGATTATGTTTTGAAGAAAGTAATTCAGAAGAACAATAAGCTAGAAGCCAATTGGCATGGGCCTTATCGTATTACTGCAGTCATCCGACCAGACACATATCGAATTATGACTTTGGAGGGTGAAGAATTCAAGAACCCATGGGTTGCAGAACACTTGAGTAAATACTATCAGTGATGTGATCATGTTGTATTAAGTTCATTTCAATATTAACGAGAATGCGATTTCCTCAAAATTGTTATTTTTTTTCGGAGTACTAGTGCTATGCACTACATTATGCATGCACCTACAAAAATACCAACAATGTTGGTCGGCAGCAATAAAGGCACCAACAAAGTTGGTTGCCAAAACAAAAATACCAACAATGTTGGTTGGAAGCAACAAAGGCACCAACAAAGTTGGTTGTTAAAACAAAAATACCAACAATGTTGGTCGACAGTAATAAAGACACCAACAAAGTTGGTTGTCGACACAAAAATACCAACAAGGTTGGTCGGCAACAACAAAGGCACAAACAAAGTTGGTCGTCAACACAAAAATACCAACAATGTTTGTCATAAACCACCAGCGAAATATTGGTCAGTATCAATAAAGGCACCAACAAATTTAGTTGTCAAATATATAAAAACCATGCAAGGTAAAATTATAAGTCCTAAATGTTTGGTTAATGAAGACCCGAATGAATAATTTTCATCTAAACTGGGCTAAAAGATGGATAAATATTCCACTCACACCTAGGAACTAAGGTAACTAATGCAATTACCTAAAAACTCTAGGTACATTAGTAGAACCATGGTGATGCATTGGTAATTGATATAATACTTAGGATAATCCTAAGTATATCAATATAACCGATGAAAAACTGAAGATTAACTAAAAGTTAATCCATTCATAGTCGAAGACTAAAGAAACATTCATATTCATATATACAAAGATTGACTAAAAGTTGATCCATTCGTAAAATAAGCTTTTCATTAAATTAAATGATTACATATTGTTGCTTAAATATGCAAAAGCAAAATACAAAGCCTTATTCTATAGGATGTTTTCCTTCAGCCTTAGAAACGGGATCCATGCCAGCTAGAGGATCATTTAAAGTATAAGGGGAGTTGATGAAGTCAAAGTTCTGAAGCATTCTGGTATTGCTGCTACTAGGATGATCAAGAAGATGAGGAGGTCGGACGATATCTAGTTCATCATGTAGCTCGTAATCTTCTAAGTATTTTGAAATCAAGCATTGAGGAATACGACGAGCAGGAATCTAGTTAACATCTAACTTGAATAGAGGATTGTCAAGCTCCAGCAAGCCTGAGTCATACCCATCCCTCAAAGAGTCATTCCGATCTACCTTCATCATGGTTAGAGCGTTCACCCAACCCCATTTATAGGATCATTTTTAGACTGTTGAAGCCTATCATCAAGATGCCCCAGAGCTTCATTATACCCATCCATCCAAACCTCTCTTGACTGCTTGTGAAATTGAAAGGTTAATTTTTCAACCTGTGACTACAAACTTTTCAGTTCTCCATCCTTAACCTCTAATTGGGAATATTGAGTGGATAATTGTTTAGACAAGGTCTACAACTTTTAGGACATCTCAGTAATAGCTCGATCTTTTGCTTTTAAATGTGCAGCTTGATTGGCAAGGGCCTGTTAGGTCTTAATTTCTTCTGTGGTTCCTCGACCAGGGTTACTTCTTACTCGGGAGGCGGATGTAGGCTTATTCTTTTTTAAAGCTTCCAATTCATCCCTTAATATTGTATTTTCAGCGTCTAAAAAGTAATATCCCTCATTAGTAGTAACAACAATTGCTCCAAATGCAGACTTCAAAAGATTCACTTAATCTCTCAAATTATTATTCTCCTCTTCCAGAAGTTTGACAACAGTTATAGTTTCTTCAACTTCAAGTTTAAGCAAAGCTTCCTTTTTATTGTAAACAGAGACAAGTTTATTAAAACCCCAACCTCCACTTAAGCTTCAATATTTCTGCTCAGATCCCTAATGCAACGGTGCAGTAGATTCTTTATGCTATTCTTGAAGTTCTTCTATCATCTCATAGTAGGCAACATTGTTTGCTAACGCCCGATCAAGTAAGTACTTTAAATACTTGTAGGCTTCTCTAGCCTGCTCCGATACATCATCACCGAGCAACTGATCAATTTCTTCTTTGGACAAGTCCGTATGACCCGCTTTGAAAAAAGCATTGCACTTCCTTAGTGGCTCGGTATCATTGGAAGACAGTTGTTCCATCTTCACTATAAACTAGTAAGAAGAAATGACCACCAATCAACAACAAGAATAGAGCATATGTATAATCAATAACAGAAAAAAAAGGAACAAAAGGTTATTTTATTGATAACAAAGAGTTCAAGTACAATCAAAATAAAGAAACAAGAAATAAAAAGGAAATAGGGGAAATGCCGAACAACTTTACACCTTCTCCCTATCATCTTAACCTTCTTGTCCTGTTCAGAAGAAGGGGCTATAGACTGGAGTTGCTCGATTTGCTCGGCTGGAGGAATAAAAGACTCAGAAATTTTAGGTTGGTCTGCAGCAGATTCAACCACTAGGGAAGACTCTCCAGAACTAGCTTCATCTTCAACCTCATCCTCAATGACTGGAGGAGGACCATGACTATATCTCTAAAAAAGTTCAGAGCCCTCAACAGTATTTATCTCCTGAAGGGAAGTAACCTAACCATCTCTTAAACACTTTTTTTTTGCATACTCAATTTGAGTAGAGGCAATAAAAATGGATTTGTTCCATCCCTTGTCCCAACCAGCACTGAAGGACACCTTCACAGCAGACTTTCTCTTAGATATGGCAGAGGATACAAGCTCTTCAATAGTCTTTGCCCTGCGTTGCGCTCTGCTTACTCTTTCTTGCGCTCAGCTTCTTTTGCCCTGCGCTCCGCTTTAGGGGCATTTTCATCAGACGTCTGACAAGTATTTTCAACTGTCTTTAGTTTATCCACCTAAGTACTTTTCTCAATCTCTAAGGCTTACTGAGATTCGAGCAAAGACTTCTTCAAGCTAGCCAAGGCTTTCTCCACATCATTTGAAGAAGCCCTAATTACATCATCCTTCTCCAGCATATTATTAAAGTATACCAATAACCGCAAGAGATGAAGATCAAGATAAGTATACGAGAAACATAAAAGACAACCAAACCAAGAAAATGAAAACCACTTACTGATGCAAGGCTCTGAGCTGCCAATTCAGAAACCCTTGTCCGAGAGAGTATGACATCCGCCTCCCCTATGGTTTGGAAGAGTACCAGACTTGATTAACTTCCTGGCCAAACCAGGAGTAATAGCTTCCGAAGGAACAACATCAGAAGAAGGTAATTCAACTAAGGATAGTTGATCAGTCACCTGGTCGACCTGCTTCTCTACAAGCCCTATCCTAAGCCTCTTCAAAGGAACTTAAGCATCTTTGGGAGCTGCATCTTTAGGGGCTGGGTCCCTAGGGACAGGGGGCTTCATAATATCCCCTATTTTCTTCTTAGCTCCTTCAGTAGGTGCTTGGGAGCCAGAAGTGCTACCACTGAGAAGGTTAGGAAAATTTCTCTTCTTCATAATTTTAGATAGAGGAGTGTCTGAATCAGCAGTAACCTCTTAATTAAGATCAATTACTAGAACAGGAGAAGCAGCAGGTCTGGACATAAAGGAAGAAACAGTATTTTTATACTGAAGAAAATAGGAGGAGGACCTAACGTTCTCCTCAACAAATACCTTGTGAAGCCCCCATATAAACTTCAACTCTTTTAAATTTACTTCACTCTCTTTGGTGGATTTTCTTTTCTGGTCAACTGCAATTTAATTTACAAAGCAACAGTCAGTATGACATTTTATCAAATATAAACAGGGCAAAACTACTAAAATACAAAACAACCTATTCAGTTGCCAAAGAGCAGACATCTAGGTCCTTGATATTTATAACTTCCAACTAAAGGGGCGTGTTGCCAATTTTTTAAAACTACCCCATGATCAAAATAATCCCTATTAGAATTAGGAAGGTTAACTACTAAAGCTTTACTAATTGCCCTAATTTTCAAAAAATAAGTAGTATCACTAGTTACCCATTTATAACAAAACATTATATCTGGAATCCCTAGATGGGTTCTATAGATTTGGTTTAACCTATATACTCCATTCATTACTCTTCATGTGTTAGGAGCCACTCTTGTAGAAACAATGTCAAAATATTGACAAAACTCCAGACATAGGGGATTGGGAGGAAATGTGAACCCACATTCAGCAATAAAGATGGAAGGGAACCAATGGCCTTCAGCAAGAGAGAAAAATCACATGGAAAGCTGGGATGTTCTAGTATAACCCAAGATGGAATGTTAAAGTCAATTATGAATTTATTAAGCGACTCGATAGTATAAACCATGATGAAGAAAACAAAAAAGGAGAGAAGAATTCTTATAAAATTTTAAGGATTCAGCAAGTACTGAAGACAGAAAATAAACGATCACACGAAAGTTCAAAGAACACAGCAGCAGAATCAGAAGTGAGAGGTAAAAATAATCGAAGTTTTATCACCCTTTTTATAAGTCACCTCGAAAATTGGGAAAAGTAATGATTAAAGTGAACGTCGACTGAGTTTACGACGGCGAACGAGGGAAAAGATGAAGATACCATAGAAATGTTCGCTAAAATTTGAAATATTTACAAAATTGCCATTCGCGCTAAAAAACTGTCAATTAAGTGGATAAATTTCACAAGTCTGGAAGGTCGATAGCCAACCAAGTAGTCCAAACTACTGTTGAAGCATAATATTTCACACTTTTGCCTCAGCTCCAAGTATAAAACATTGGGGGCTTCTGTTGATACCAAAATTTACCACCCTACGTGGATCAATTACAAGCCAGCACGTGTCATCCAATGTGGCACAAGTCCAAGTCAGAATGATACAAAAGCCCGACCAATAAGGAAGCCCGACCAACAGCCAGAAATCCAACCTGTATAGCTAACAAAGCGACAGTAGTCTTACAGCCTATATTGCCAATGAAGCGACATAATTCATATATTTAATTCTCATTATGTATTGATGTAAATGCCTAACAAATAAAGGCATTCCATCATTTCACACGACAACTATCAATACCCCTCTTGGGCTATAAATATATTGTATCACCCTCATTGCAAGGGATCGAAAATAAATCAAGGCAGTCAATACATAACAGTGGACGTAGGCTTTTCCTTTGAGCCGAACTACTTTAAAAATATCTTTGTCTTATTTGTTTGTTCTACTTAATTTATCCGTGATCAATCAATTAGGCCTGGTCTAGTTTTTCGCATCAACACTCATGTTCATATAGTGATACACAAATATGGAAATAAAAAATAGTTAAACAACATTCAAATCGCAGAACAAAGTATTATGTCGTACACAAATATTTTTTTGGAATAAGAACCAAATTTTTGTACAAAGCCTATGTCTTCATATCATGGCGGGCCAACAAACTTGATCCTGTTTGATTTTCCTTCTAATATTTGAATTTATTTCTTTTGTACATTGAATTGATAATTCATTGAACAATATACACTGCCTCATTACTTAACTTTCATCCATTATTATTAGTACTAGTTGTAAGCTCGCACAATGCGTCGGCGAGGCATTATATGCAGAGCATAAAAAAAAATACCTTTCTAATTTTCTAACAAAAATATCCTTCTTATTTACATCTGCTTAAAGGCAAAATTTTTTAATTAAAAATACAACTTGTATTTATTTAATTACAACTTGTAGTGACATAAAATATTATAATTAAAAAAAATTCATTTTGAGAAAACATTACAACAATATAATGCATTATGATATGTATTTCTAGTACCCAGTTATTAAATAGCTACAATTTCTATTATAAATCGGACAAAACATAACGGGGTAAAATTATAACAACTAATATTTTTACAAATATTAAAACGATCAAATTTTATCTTTATTCATAAAACATAACGGGGTAAAATTATAAAAACTAATATTTTTATAAATTATTGAAACGATCAAGTTTTATTTTTATTCCATTTGTCTTACTTAAATCCCATTATGCACAAAATATATGGGGCTACTTTTAAAATAAATATGGCCATATTTATTTTAATATTTTTATTGCTTTTATCGACTTAGAGAGGGAGAGGGGGAAATAAGGGCGAAATTTCTTCAAATGAAGATAAATGGGTACACACATGAAAAAGAGATGAATGGGTAAAAAATGTAGGAGGAGAGAGAGAATGAGAGCCAAGTCTATCCTCTAAAGGAGTTTCACATTAAAATCTCAAGTAGAGCTTTTTATAATATATATAAGATATAAAATATCTTATAAATTAGGGTCATGTAAAATTGACACATGTATATTAAAAATTATATATACATTAAGAAACTATACATACAAATTTCTATTTAAAAATATAGTGCACAACCATGCCAATAGTTTTCAACAACCTTACAGAAAAAAGTCACTCAAAATAGTGGTGATGTGGTAGCACCACGTGAAAGGATCATGTTGGCACGACTAATTTAATTAAACATAAAAAATTTGAATACACAACACAGTTAAAAAAATAAATATTAAAAAGTTAAAATTCTATGAGTTCACAATTCAGAAGTTCATGTTATTGTGTTTATGAAGTGTGGAAAATCGATTCGGGATCGACAACGCACCATATAAAAAATTGTTAATGTTTTTATTTAACAATTCTAAACATTAAAAGTTAACATGTATGATGTCATCTCATATAAAATACATCATCATCTTTGAAAAATTATTTAAAATGAGTATTATCTAGAGCGAAGACATCATCACCGCTAAAGCTAGAATGAATATGGTATCAGGTGGAGTCGATGCGGAATGAAATGAAGATATTTGGATGTTAATAATTACAAATTAATTTCCACAAGTATCAAAAGCTACATACCCTAGATCAAACCTAGATTATCTTAGTCCAAAATGATATGAAAACACTTGCTATCAAAAAGTGACGAAAAAATTGGACAAAAAAATAATTGTCCAAACCCAATTCCCTCAGTCTTTGGATGAGGTTCATACACACTTCTAGCTGGATGCAGGTGGGAATAAACAATCTTCTCCTTCCTATTAGAAAACAGATAGGGAAGTTTCAGTTGTCATTCGTATAAATATAAAATCTAAATATATAATCTTCATATAAGAGAAAACCCATTCAACTACTTTAATTTACATACCTGAAGATGAGAACACAAGAAAAACTGGAGTTATAGCATATAAAGTAGCGGAGGTTCCATAGAAAGAATCTTTATTTTCAAAACCCTGACAAGTAAGTGCTTAAATAATATATCTCTGGACATCTTCATCGAATAATTTACCTGTGTAATAGAATTTATTATTAAAAGAAAAACGGTTTTTAAGTGAAAATTAGTTTAGAGAAAAATACCTTATGAATTCTATTTGTAGAAGATTTCGGGAAAGAGGAGAAACAACTGTAGCGATGGACGGGAGAGCTAATGGGATGAATCTAGTATCTAATATATAAAACTGTGTCCCCACTTTAGAGTTTGCCACGTGGAAACACCATTGATTGCACCCATTTTCATACTTTCCTTATTCATGCCTCCCGCTACCCATTGATTTATCCTATCCACCTATTTTAACACCCATTGATTTCCCCTATTATTCACCCCTCCCTCTAAGGACTTTCCCTTAGGTTCTTCTAACCTCTCTATCTTTCGATCTTTCCCCTTCTTTCTTTCCCTTATATTTACAGGATAATTTGTTTATTCAAGTTACAATATTGAAATTAGTGAGATTACTATAAAAAATAGTGCACACTACCATCTCTGCACCAGAAGACAACCCCAATACTGATGGAATTCACCTCCAGAACACATAAGATGTAGAAATCCAGCATTCCAATAGGAATTGGTAAGATAGTTAAAAATTTAACTTCTCCATCCTAGTTTGACTTGGTGCATGCGGATATTGTAGAAAATATCAAGTTGTATCATAATCGACTTGAATAAAGATTTTTTTTCCAAATGAGCTTCGAAAATAAGCCGAGTCATATTTTATTTTGTTATTCATAGCAATTTATTTCCAAACTTAAATTGAACCATTTTCTTTTGGACATGTCTACGTTCTTGCAAAAAACTTTAAGTTCATTGAACATTAAATTTTTGTATTATCCACTCATGTGTCTTCGAACCTATAAATCGGTTAAAAAAAATTTATATTAGTAAATTACATCCACTTAGAGAAGTATTTTGGCCCAGCTTATTGATATTGACTTATATACCACATGTTGCGTTTAAATAATTTTTTCACGGGGATTAAAAGTTATAGATTCAATTGTAGAATATTTAAAAAAAATGGTAACTTGTGTTTTTGATAAGTAAATAAATCGATAAAACGAACCCGCCTAAGGGGGAGGTAACCCGTATACAGGAAGTATACAAAAATAGAAAGCAAAGGGTCAGAACCCAAACAAATACTAGCCTAACACTTGAACTCCTCCAAAAACTCAAAGAAAAGCGATAATGACATATCCCACCTTTTTCGATGCCAAGATAGGAGAAGGCTCAGAAAACATTACCGTAAACGTGAAGGATCTAAACCGACCCCCTCAAAGAATCTCCGATTTCTCTTCTGCCAAATAGTCCAAAAGATATAATACGGATCCATCTTCCAAACACCTTTAGGACCAATCCAACCCCTAGGGCTCCCCCAAGCCGCCAACACCTCACTCACCTCCCGTGGCATAATCCATAAGATCTTGCTTAAAAAGAAGATCAAATCCCATAGACCCCTAGTCACGTGACAGTGAAGAAGAAGGTGATTGGTCATATTCTCCTCCTTCTTGCACAACCAACATCTTCTGTCCAACCTCCTCCCATGATTCTACAACCCCTCAATAGACAAGATGGCCTGTCTCACAGCAGTCCACACCAAAAAGCTAACCTTCGGGGGAACATGACTCTTCCAAACAGCCTTCCAAGGAAGAGAGATAATACAACCTTTAAGCAGAATGTAATAATTCTTAATCGAAAAAAGGCCATCCTAAGAGCTCGTTCACCTCAATCCATCAGTCCCTACGGACAAAATAGGCACCGAAAGTAGCCACTCATAGAACGCCTCCGCCTTCCCAAGCTCCAATCTCTAAGCCCCCTCTTAAATTTTAGGTCCCACACCACACGATCCCCTACCCTCCTCCTATGATACTCTACCAAACCCTACCTATCCCCCAATCCAAAACATCCTTGGATAAAGATCCTCCAGAGAATCACCCACACCCCATCCTATCTTTCCAAAACCTAAAATCACCCACGTTCCCATCCTCCAGAGAATCACCCACACCCCATCCTCAGATATCTTTCCAAAACCTGAAATCATTCCCTCTTACGAGTAGGAAGGAGGTGGAATTAGAAAAATACTCCCACCCACGTTCAATGTACTTCCATAACCCCATCCTATGAGCAGAACTCCCCAACCTAGGAACTAACCCAAATGGTTTGGCCCCATGCCTAGCCAACGTCACTTTCCTCCACAGTATGCCCTTTTCCCTATTAAACCGCCACATCCACTTGCCCAGTAAAGCCTTATTCTCCCCCACCCTCCTTCAGCGGCATGCACACCTCATCCTAAGTCACTAGACTGTATTTGAACTAATCATCATGACCACGCCATAGAAAATTCCTCATCAACCGATCGAGTCCTTTGCCAACAGAAGCAGGCAAAGGGAGGATAAACATGAAGTAAGTCGAAAGACTCGATAACACACTTCTGATCAACTTCAACCTACCCCATTTGGAAAGGTAACCATGCTTCCAACCAGCTAACCTCCTTTAAACTCTCTCAATAACCGAATCCCACGCCCAATAACCTCAGCTAGAAGACCCACGTTGCTAACATCACCAATGGAAAACATAACTCTCTTCCTAACATTGATATGGAGCCCTGACACAATCTCAAAATACACCAGCAGCAACCTCAATGTCCTCACCTCATCCACATTCTCCCCAGAAAAAATAATAGTATCATCTGCAAACAGGTGCGAGATCACAACTGACTGGGGAATATTGCGCCCGATAAAAAAACCGGAGACCAGGCCAACCTCCACCGTACAGCTCATCATTCGAGAAAACTCCTTCATAACTAGAATAAAGAGAAAAGGGGACAACGAGTTGCCCTACCTAAGACCCCGAGTGCTCGAGAAGAACTCTTCCGACACCCCATTCACTAGGATAAAGAAATTAACAAAGGAGGCACATCTCTTCATCCACCTGCACCACCACTCCCCAAACCCCATCCTCCTCAAAAGATAAAATAGGAAGTCTTAACTCACATGATCATATGCCTTATCAATATCAAGCTTGAAAATAGTACTCGGGATCCCACTGCTCATCCTAAACTCGATGCACTCGTACTCCACCAACACCGCATCAAGAATCTGACAGCCACCCATAAAATCACATTGAGCATCAGACACAAGAGGATCAATCACCTTTCTAAGCCTAAATGATAAGACCTTAGAAATGAGTTTATGCACACTTCCCACAAGATTGATGGGTCTGAAGTCTCTCACATCCGTCTCACCCCAAATCTTGCGCACCAAAGTAATGAAAGTGGTGTTCAAACTCCTTAAAAAGTACCCTATCATAGAACTCATAAAAAACCGCCATCACATCCTACCTAATAACCATCGAGTAATGCTGGAAAAAGGCCATAGTGAACCCATCAGGGCCAGGCGACTTGTACCCACACAGACCTCAAAACCTGGACGACCACCTCCTCCGTGAACACCCTTTCCAACTGAACCACATCATCCCCCGAAATGAGCGCCACCGGAAGCTCATCCATCTTGGGATGCCAAGACACCTCCTCTGTATACAATCTCGTATAAAACTGACTAATCTCCCTACGAATGTCACTCTCCTTGGAGTACTCCACCTCATCAACATCAATATTCCCGATATGGTTAAAGCGGCGATGGGAGTGAACCGCTTTTTATGAAAACTTTGTATTGTTGTCAGCTTCCCTAAGCTAAAGATCCCTTGACTTTTGCCTCCAACAGATCTCCTCTTGGACCAGTATCCTCCCCACCTTCCTTTTTTCTCTTCCCTAGCCACCATTTCAACCCCCAAAAGGCCATCCAATCATTCTTTCTCGTCGAGACCTGGAATATCCTCCAACAACTACACAATCACTCCTCTCACATGCCCAAACACATCATGGTTCCAACGAATATCAGGTAATCTTATTCTGCTCAAAATATTAATTCCATTTGAGATATTGTATAATTTAAATGTGTTAAGCTGATATCCTACTGTTGATTTGATCATATAACAGTAGATGATTGTGTGTCTATACAAACTAGCTGCTGTAATGTTCATATTTATCATATAAATTGTGGGTGAGGAAGTGGATGAAATGGGTGTTTATGGCTGGTCAGATTGACATGAAGTTTTATTAGTGGGAGTGAATGAAATAGGCGGGTGAGGAGAGAGATGTGTGTGGGGTTGAGCAAGTAGGTGACAAGGAGAATGGACAGCTAAGGTTTGCAAGTGAGTTTGGTGGTATTGAAACAATTCAAGACCTACAATCGTCTTTTATTATTTATTTTGTACTTTTTGTCTATCTTTTTTTTCATTCTATGACTTGCAGGTGAGTTCGAAGGTATTGAGATGGACAAGGGTGGGAGTCAATGAGTATTGTGACATGTGAGTGATTCTGTATGTTTGTGATGTTGTGTGCATATGTAGGAAGGGTGGGAGTGCTCGGGCGCATGGTATTTTCGATTTGTTTTATTTCATTCCATTTATACAACTTATGTAGATAGAAAAAACATATGAATTTTTTTTGGATAGCAGATCAGAGAGTATTTTGATATGGTTGACAAGTTTCTTTGGTTTGATAGAAGTGTTGTATTTTTTTCTGATGATGGGTAATGAATTTTCGAATATTTGATTAAAACTCATGAATGAAATTTTAGTATGCATGTCATTTTTTTTATTTGGTGCTCTGTTCATGTATCAATATATAATTTGATTTTAATATTTTATACTTACATATAAAAAATCGGTAAGTGACAAATGTAGATATTATAAAATTATTAACAACCTTTTAGTAAATATAATCATAATAATTGGAATTTGCATTAAAGCATTATAGATTTTAGCTTCTTTTTAAGAGTTTTGCAAGGATTTAAAGTAAATTATGGAAGGATTTACTTTTGGAGTAATATGTGAAAAATTACGCATATATGAATAACATCTTATGTTATCAATAGTGGCTTATGATTTTTAACTATATTCACCATATTCATCTACTTTAAAATAAAGTTACGGTGATGTGATTCACATTTGTTGAACTATTGTTATGTTCAAAATTGACAATGTATTTAGAGATAATACATTGACATTTTGCATTAGAGATATTTCATTTTAGATTGTTGATCTAAAATATTTTATTTTCTATTATAACCAACCGCACATTGCGTGGGTCTAAAACTTAGTGGAAATAAAAGGAGAGGAGAAGAGGGTAACATCGGGTTGGTTTGATAAGAAACGGAGGAGTCTCGTAAAAGGAGGTGAATAGACAATTTATTTTTTTGAGGGAAGGGCAATGAATAAAATGAGTTTGATGAAAAATGAGAAGGGCGTGAGGAGTTGCACGTGATTTGAATTAGAAATTAATTGACGTGAATTGCCTCGTGGCTTCTTAGATGATTAGAAGAACTTAATGTTGTATCGCATTTTATAATAGAAAATAAATTTGCTTAAATTATCTTTTTGTCTTTTATCCATTTGTCTTTTCTCTTCTTTGTCACTTCTCACACTCCTGTATCACTCTCTTGTTCATTTAATTTCAAGATATTAAGTTTAAAATTTGGTAATACAAAAGAATATATTTAAAAATTTAGGAAATTCCCTAATCAAAACCAAAACACGCTTTAAAATTCTTAAATTAATGAAAAATATAAATAAATCGAAAAGTAAGATACTAATTATATCTGAGGGCCTATTTAGTTTGCAACTACAATTTTGTTTTCTATGTTTAAATACAATTCTGATAAAAATTTGCATTTGGCACACCTGTTTTTAAACAATGAATTATAATATTTTTGTATTATAATCAAGTTTTTCATAAAATACCAAAATAGTGTTTTATAACTTTTGTCTTTTATTTTTCAGTTGGGAATTATTCACTCTTAATATTTTAATGCATTCATATATTTATATTATTAAACTATATAATATACTAAGATCCATATGTTAAATAATATTATCAATTGATACATGATACTTATATATAGTTAAACTCCCAACATACCTCATTAAACACACACACACACACACACACACACACACACACATATATATATATATATATATATATATATATTTGCCAATTTTATTTAATTTAAAAAAAACTGCACTTAAAAATAAGTTTAACAAACGCGCACAAATATTTATCAACACAAAAAATAAAATTTTAAAAATGTGTTTAAAAACAACGTTTAAATCGACTTTTCTGAATAGGGAACCAAATGGGCCTTGAATATTAATAAAAGTAGTTTGTAGTTTTAAGTTTTTAAGTTTTTAATTTTTTAATTTTTTTTAATGGATAACTCTTTCTAATATACAATAAATGGGATTTTTTTAATTTAAAAAATAATACGTTATTGTTGATGCCTAAAAATGGTTCTACTAGTGAAAATTATGCCATCAAAACTATACTCAATAGATAAAAGCATAAAACAACATAAAACAAGATAAAACAAAGATAATAGGAGATAAACACAAGATTTAGATTGGTTCGGCCGTCAAAACAAGCTTACGTCCACTATGATGCCTTATTCTCATTAGATTCATACGTTTAGTACATGATTTGAACCTTATAGGTAGGGATGTTCGTGGTTCGGTCCCGTCGGGTTTTGAGGTATTTTCAGGATCCGACCGCATTGATCGGTGCTAAAAAATTATGGACCGAGATCGAATCAAATACTCGGTCTCGGTCCTATTCGGTCTGTCGTTGAAATTTTTTGAAATCCTAAAACATCCCTAGCATATATGATAAAATGTAGTGGTGAATATTGAATTGGTTCTCAAGCTGCTATCTTGATAATAAATGTGAATATATAGGGTTGGGGAGAGGTGGAGGACAATATGTTTTAATTATTGGTCAAATGTGTAATTGTTTTTATGTGGGGGTTATATGGCAATTTTTTTATAAATATTAAGGTGGAGAATTTTTTACATTGTTGCAGTAGTGTCCCACCTCTTTCTTTTTTTCTCTTCAGTATATTATGTGATCATCTACACAACTTTAGGTGGAAGTGGCCCTGCACATGTAAATATAAAACAATTCATAGATTTGTTACTAAAAGTAATAGTTCAAGGGAAATTGATTCTGTTGGTTTCGTACTTTTTTTTATGTTATTTAAGTTTCTAAAGACAAAATCCAAATTTATCTACCCTTTTAACAGTGTGTTTAGGGGTTTGAAACTAATACCCAACTCAAACTATTTTCACCATTATTGACACTTTATGGTAAAACAAATAGACTTTTGTAGCTAAAAATTACAAGTATCTATTTTCATATCAGGAGGAGCATTATTGGTGCTTGAGATAGCTTCTCGTTTAGCAATAATGATGAAGAAGCATTTGATCCATAACCAATATCCTCATTCACTATTGTTCTAAAGACAAAGCTGGGATCCTCCTCACATCTTCTGTAATTACTAACATCAGAATGTTGTTGTTATTGACCCATCTTCTTTCTCCTCCTATAAGCATTGGATTGTTCTTTATACTTTCTTCCCATCACAACATGCCAATGGTTCTTCACTACATTGTCTGTTCTAACTGGGAAAAGCATTGATATTATGGCCCACTTATTCCCATACAACCTGTGAGCAGCGAGAGAGATGATATCGATTGGGTTGGGGACTCTTGGGTTTGATGAGGATGAGGGAAATGACGGCCCTAGACAGAGTTAAAGAAAAAGAGAAGAAATTAGGGTTGGCTAAAGTGTGTAAACTTGTGTAAGTTATTATATATATATATATATATATATATATAGGGAGAGGATCACAAGTGGACCTAAAAAGCGTACTTTTTAACGGACCTTAACAAAAAACACTTAATAACCCATTAATTTTAATTCCTATAGTGTAATTGGTCCGCGCCATCGGCAATGGACTCGTGTGTGATCCGAGATCCCCTGTCCCCCGGGGGATTGGGGGGAGTTGTAAAAAAATATTCGACCGACATGCGTGTCCATTGCCACTGGTGGTGCATACCAATTACAACATAAGAATTAAAATTAATGGGTTGTTAGGTGTTTTTTGTTAAGGTCCATTAAAAAATCCGCTTTTTAGGTCCACTTGTGATCCTCTTCCTATATATATATATATATATATATATATATATATATATATATATATATATATATAGTGATATACAAATATAGAAATAAAGAATAGTTAAATAACATTCGAATCGCAGAACAAGCTAAAATGTCGTACACAAATATTTTGCTAGAATAAAAACCAAATTTTTGTACAAAGCCTATGTATTCATATCATGCTGGGCCAACAAACTTGATCCTGTTTGATTCTCCTTCTTATATTTTACTTTATCTCTATTGTACATTGAATTGATAATTCATTGAGCGATAAACATTGCCTCGTTACTTAACTTTCATCCATTATTATTACTATTTGGTTAAATTATTTTTTAGTCTTTTATCCATTTGTCTGTTGTCTTCTCTATCACTCCTCACACTCCAATATTTCTCTATTGTTCATTTAGTTTCAAGATATTAAGTTTAAAATTTAGTATTATAAAAAATATATTTAAATAATTAGGAAATTCCCTAATCAAATCCAAAACACGCTTTAAAATTCCGAAGTTATTGAAAAATATAAATAAATTAGAAAGTAGGCTACTAATTATATCTGAATATTTATAAAAGAGTTTTTTAGTTTTAAATTTTTTAACTATTTTTAATGGATAATTTTTTTTAATATACAATAAATGGGAATTTTTTTTTTATTTATTTAAAAAGTAATACTTTATTGTTGATGCCTAAAAATGGTTCTACTAGTGAAAATCATGCCATCAAAGATATACTCAATTTATTAAAGTATAAAATAGGATAAAATAGAGATAAGTGGACAGAAACACAAGATTGAGAGTGGTTTGGCCGTTAAAACAAGCCTACGTCCACTATGGTGCTTTTTTCTCATTAGATTCACATGTTTACTACATGATTTGGGACTTATAGGCATACAAGAGGAGAGAGGAAGGCTTAAATCACTATACCAAATCCTGCGAATGGTCACGCCCAATGGGTCACGACCCAAGTCCGTGACCAGTTGGTCGCGGACTTGGGCCGTGACCAACTCAATATTTGGCGTGACCATATTTATTACCACACTAAATTATCGATGCTCTGGAAGTGGTCATGGACCAAATCCCTAACCACTGTGGTTCAAGGACTTGGGCCGTGACCAGGTCGAGACCATCTTGGCTCCAAACTCACACCAAAATTCCCTCCAAGCTTGGTCGCGGATGGGTCACGGCCCAAGTCCATGACCCATGGCATGACGTATGATAAAACATACACATATGGGGTCATGGCTTGGGGCCGTGACCATTTCTTGATGTGGGCCACGGCTATAGGCTGTGACCATGCCTCAAATGAATGCCTTTTGTTGGTCACGCAAGAGGGTCACGGCTATAGGCCGTGACCATTCATCAATAAGTAGCAGGTATGGGGTCACGGATGAGGGTCGTGACCATTTCTTGGTCTTGACCACCCCTCAATTCTTGGTCTGCTGTTGGTTACATATGGGGGGTCACGGCTGTAGGCCGTGACCATTCATCAATCAGTAGCAGGTAAAGGAACTAATGGGTTGCGATGGTGGGTCACGACTATTGGCCGTGACCAGGTTCAACCATTAAAAAAAAAGCCTATATGTGTGTGCATTTCATCAATCAGTAGAAGCTTTGGGCGATTTTACAATTTGATTTCATCTAAGGTGCGATTTCAGCTCTAAGATTTGTGAAAGGTATGTGCGTATATGCGTGTGCATTTTAATTTGTTGATTTGTGGCTGATGTGTGTATGTGTGGCTGATGTGTGTACGTGTGAATACATAAACATACATGTATTGCGTAGTAGAGGTCGTGGCCTTGTAGTGTAATCTTCTATGAGGCTGCAACAATGTGATCTGGGGTTGATAGAGCAGGTGAACGAAGTTAGGTCTCAAGTATAGAGAGATGTTGGAGAGAATTAGAAATAACTTTGCTTCCCAGTAGTTGCTTGCCCAATGAAGGGATGTGCACCTCTAGAGTTGGTTAGGACCTCATGTGCACTATGGACGTGCCTTATGGATAAGGACGATGTAAAAGAATCTTTTTAAAATGTGGACAACTGGTATTGCATAGCTGAGGTGTAAGGGTTTCGACCTATGGTGACATGGCCATGTTGAGGTAACCACTTCGTGGCCTGCTGAGGTATCAGGGCATGACCAAATCATTAGTTTACACCAAAAATTTAAAACCCAATTTATGTGTCACTCCCAACCCAAAATCATTAGTTTACACCTCTATAATATGAATTGAAGATAAAAAATAAATTTCAAAACAAGTTTAACCACTTTCCTTAGGATTCATAGTGTCTGATAAATCCTTTGGTGTGGAGATTTGGTTTGTTGAAGAACACCTCCCTTGTTCTTCCTTTTAGCTCCCAAGAGTTCTCCCTCTTTGTTCCTCTACGTTCTCATATTTCTAATGTGAGTTATGGTTGCCCACAACTCCCAAACTTAAGTTTTTATCTCCAAATCCCGTTTTTAGTCATATGGGCATAATTACAATGACCCAAATACCCTCGTGTGCGCCCGGTTATGCCCAAAAGTACCCCGTGACCCATTTACCACTCCGGGTACACTTTTTTGACTTTCTCAGCCCATTCGGAGTCAACTGTGCACTCAGAATTGACATCCGAATTAATTTAAAAAATTCATATCTCACACCCAAATTAGTCTATACCCGACTCCCTGCTGAGATAAATAAATACCACGTCACTAATGCACGTTATGACGAAATTAAGTTATTACTATTCGCTTAGTAATTTAAATTTCATAAATATTACCATAATTAATTCAATTAAATTACGACACACAAGTAATTTAAAATTTCTCGAATTAATTAAATATTAGATGCACAGAAATACGGGATATTACACTCACCTACAACATGATGTATACATCACCCCATATATTACACCTATTTTAGGCCCTAAGAAATCTTTTTTCCAAAATTTATATTTTTCTCTTTAAGCTAACCTTCCAATCAACCCATATTCAAAAAATTAGGTCAAAATACATTTTATAGCTATTTTTAAAAAATTCACAAAAAACTGCTGGCGCAGATCCATATAAATAAGGTATTTTGAGCAGTTTTTTGTGGATTTTTTAAAAATAACTACAAAATGTATTTTGACCTAATTTTTTGAACATAGGTTTATTGGAAGGTTAACTTCGAGGGAAAAATAAAAAATTTGAAAAACAGTTTTTTAGAGCTTACAACTAGGTGTGATGTATGAATGATGTATATTGCTTGATATAGGTGAGAATTCTCCTATATATAGATATTGTAAAAAAGACACCTATTTTTAGTTTAACTCATTTAGTCGCTCAAACACCCATATATCCAATATTCTTTTTATTTTTAAAGGTCTGCCCAAGAGGCACCCCATGACACCCCGACTCACCCCAAACTGGAGTTCTGGTGGATCTAATATCATTTTTTCCAATATTCTCTTATTTTCACAGGCCCGCACTAGCGACATCCAACCTACACCCCCACTCACCCCACCATCAGAGCTCCAGTGGAATCGAACACCCATTTACTCAATATTCTCATATTTTTAAAGGTCCGCGCTAGAAACACTCAATTTCCACCCTCACCCACCCCCATTATAAGAGTTCCAACAACCTTCATCAGAGCTTTAGTTTAGGGTGGGTAAGGGTGGCATGGGATGTCGTTGGACCTTTAAAAATAAGAGAATATTGGATAAATGGGGTTTATATCCACCAGAGCTCCGGTTTGGGATGTGTAGGGGTGACATGGGTGCCGCTGGCGCAGACCTTTAAAAATGAGAGAATATTGGATAAATGGGTGGTTGAGCGACTTAATGGGTTAAACTAAAAATATGTGTCTTTCTTTCAACATATATATAGATTTATACATTAATAGACCCATTTATTTAACCAATTTTTTTGTATTATTGTTTAATAATAACAAAAAATGTGACAATCCAGTTAATATGTATTACGATATGTAATTCCTATTTTGATTTTTTTTTAATTAAGTCATATTTAATATTAAATCATTAATTAAGGTCTATTTTTAAAGGTGTACATAGTAAATATTAGTGTATGTGTAATTTTTTTCATTAAAATATTATATACTCCATAGATCTTTTTTGATAAATATATGGATTTCATTTTCTTATGAACATAGTAAATTTTACTGTCAGTGTAATATTAATACAGTAAATGTTACTTTTTGTGAAAATGTTATAGATTTAAAACAATTTCATTTTCTAGTGCACACAGTAAAGTTTATTGTCTGTTTAATTTTTTTTCTTTGAAATTTTGTAGGATTCATGAATCTTGTTTGATAAATATCGGCGAGCATATTTCAAAAATAGTTATTTTGCGAAAAACAAATTTGTCAATCAAAAGTTATGATCATTTGAATATTAAAAATGAGAGGAAAAAGAAGTTGGAGCACTTACGTAACTTCCCCCAAAAGTTATGGATGGTTAGTTTTAGAAGGGTAAAATTATATAAAAAAATTCCCAAAAATTAGGAACTATACCTATTTAATAGTTGCAAAGTCAATTGGACTTAGGACCTATATATATATAAAAAAACCTACACAAAACAGTGTATCAATAGTAAACCTGGTAAAATGTGGCACGACACGGTAACACGACACGAATCGACACGAACTTATAAGTTAATGGGTGGACCCTTAATGGGTTCGGGTCATATCAGTGCTACCCGATAAGACATGATAGTCAATGGGTCAGGTTAGTGTTGACCCCTTTCACCCATTAATACCCGATAAGACCCGTTATAACCCATTAATTTAAACAAATAAGATATATTATTGGGACTTATAAATAATTTATGTAGCATAATGTTAATGTAATCATAACAAATTTTACTAAATGAGAGATTTAGTAATGTTAATGAATTAATGGGTGTACTTGGGTTAAAAAATGAGATAATATATCAACTTGTATCCAATTCAAAATAATTCATTATCTTAATGGGTATTAACGAGTGAACACGACACAACACGTTAAGATAACGGGTCGGGTTTGGATGTGATTTTTTTACACGATGAAATAGTCAACCGTTTAGATACGAACCCGATTAGACCCAAACACGGATCGACACGACCCATTGACAGGTCTAATCAACATGGGTTTATTTAATCTTGTATATAAACTTAACCTGAAATTTGCATATGTATTACTCATCGCCAAAAAGAGCACGAAAGTCGACGACTATGTTCATCTTGGGGAACCTGGGGTTAAATTGAACACTGAGGTTAACCAAAGCCTTAACTTTGTCCGGTTTATAAAGAGGCAAGTGCCAAGCAATATATGCACCCCAGTCATGGCTCATAACAAACACCTTTTCCTCATTCGGAGCCACCGTCTCTAGGCAAGGGAGGATCTAGGGGTGGGCACACCAAGGTTGTAGCCCACCCTTGCCAAAATAAAAATGTCTTAGTTGTTGTCATATTTCAGTTCACAATCCAGGTAAAAAATGCTTTAGCAGCTCATTGTCTTAATCCACTCACTCAAGCGTAAAACCCATTAAAAAAAATCCTAAGCCTGCATTCCTTTCTTATTTCAGCACCACACATCCTCACCCTCCCACTTCTCTTGGGTCTATTAATTTTCGATATATATTCTCACTCATCTATCTCCTTTAACTCTTCCCATTTTTTGAAGATATAAATGGCAGGTTGTATGATTTTTACCATTTTATAAGCGTCTTTTGTAGTTCCAAGAATTTAATCTTAGATATTAAAACCAATTACATTTTTTTTATCTAAACGATTTGTTGTTAATACTTGGTTAGTTTTTATGAGTGATTTATTATTCTAGTCTTATGAATAATTTTGAATATGTGATAATTTTATATTATGAATACAATGTGATACTAATTTCATAAATATGGTGTCAAAAAAGATTGTAACTAACTAATTTTAATTTTGTATTATTGGGGTATAAATTTTGTAATTAGTTTAAGAGCATGTACCCATGCAATTTTCTATTTCTGTATTATACTAGATAGATGAATATTTTTCTCTCTCACTCCCTCCCTCTCTCTCTCTCTCTCTATATATATATATATATATATATATATATATATATATATATATATATATATATATATATATATATTGGTGACTTATACCATTGAATGACATTAATTGTTAAATACTAGAGTAATTATTTGGTTAAAAAAAATTTAAAAATAACCTTATCTCGCACATGAACTCCGGACCTTATCATTAATTTTTTCACAACTCACTAATATTTTTAGGCTTTTAGCCCACCCTGTTGAATAATTCTGGCTCCGCCCTTACCTCTAGGAGTGCAATAATATCACCCACCACGTGAAGAGTGGTGAACTTGGTGTGGTCGCTAATGGGTGCACCCGTGGTCTCACCGTAGCCTCGGAGTTCCGGATCCATGACTCGGTAGCCATGAGCTGCCATGTACATGATCTGGTGGAGCCACGAGCACTAGAGCTCCGGGAACCCATGAAGAACTAGAACTAGAGGCCTTTACTAGATTCTGATATGTGCATGTTTAGGCCATTCACTCTTACCATCTTGTGCTCTATTCCTTCCATCTCTCTCTTTTTCTTTTTTTCTCTCTCTAGAGTAAGGGGTTTGGTTATTTATGGAACGCGATAAGTATGAGACAAAGAAGAGACTGATTTGTTTTGTTAATGATTCGTTCTCGTTTTCAAGCATTATTGTTCAAAGTAAATCAGGCGCTGAAATAGGAAAAGGTTATCTCATAAGGTCATTCATTTAAAGTGGGAGATTAAACTTAAATGTTTTATTAGAATCTATGTATATATATAAAATTGTAGCTTGAAAACACTTTAACTCATCATGTGACATATCATAAATGAATTCCTCTCTGTAGTATTGTTTTTTAGAGTGTCCACCTTTTATTGATCACTAATTTATGTAGGCTTTTCAAGTGAATGAGGAATCCCGAATTCTAAAAAGGTGGAGAGAGATAGAGATAAAGAGAGAGAGAGATGGTTTGTTGGTTGATTCATCCCGAATCATAACACTCATTACCCTCGAACTTAGGCATTTTAGCCCCCTCGGGTACCGTAATTGCTATAATTATGCTCATTAATCAGACAACTTCCGTTTTATATGCTAATATGTCATTTGAGGTATTATTGAGATTTTATAGGTGTTATGGTTCTTAGTATGAAGTTTGAACGCGTTCTAATAAAGTTTCATCCCGATTCGCACGTTCAGGGGCATTTTTGTAATTTCACACTTTGGTATTTTTGACCAAAGTATTCAAGGAAGTTGTAGCCCTCGGGCTAAGCTTCGTATGACCGTGAACGGTGCGCGAATAGGAGTCCGAACGAAGGAAATAAGGACCTTTAATCGGGAAAGAATTATAAGCTAACTATATTATTATTTTATTTATTCATTAACAATCTATTTAATGACCTCCATGTCCTTTTCTCTTTCATTTTACAGGACACTCATTTCAGCCGTGGGCGATTTTTGGTTTGGCTCAGATTGTGCTCGGGTTTTCCTTTAATTCGAAATTGGAACCTTTTGTCCGAAATTGGAGCTTGGGTCACGTGTGAAACTAGTTGTGGGTCAGTTGGTCGGGTTTTTGGAGTACCCATTTTGACATTTTCATGGTTTTGGCCATTAATGGAGATGGAGGTCATGGGTTTTTCTTGGCTTTACAACAATGGTGGACCTAGTTTTGGATCATGACTTTGTACATTTTGATCTTGGGTTTTGCGATGTTGTAGCTGGTTTCGGCCATAGTTGATTTTGTGCTAAGTGGGTCTTGCATTTTTGGATGCTGGGTTTCAACATGGAGCTGCGATGTTGGTGGAGTGTAGCAGCAGTCGCGGTCGACCGACCATGAGCCCTCGGTTGATCGGGTTTTCCCTTTTTGTCATGGGTTGGAGACAGTAGGCTCCCTTCCTTGCCGGCGGTCGACCGGTCCTTTTTTTTGTCGACCCACTTTTGCTGCTACTTTTCCCTTTCCATTTTTATTTCTTTTTTCTTTTTCCTTTTCCCCTTTCTTTTATTTTTCTTTTTCTTTTATTAGTTAATTGTAACTTACTATATAAATCAAGTTTAGTTTATTTTTGGAGGATATCTTGTAATAATTCATTTTTTGCTTAGTTATGGTTTGGGAGCTAGGGTTAGGAGAGATTTTGAGTGTGCCATTTTCTCCCTCCTAGGGTTTATCTGTATAGTGGGTTTGCCCGTCGCGGTTGTGTAAGAACACTATCCTTTGTCTTCTCTATTAATCCAAGCTTCCATTTATTTATTTACTTGCTTTATTTCTTGCTTTGTGCCCTAGATTTATTTCATGCTTTATTATTTCCAAGCCTAGTTTAATTTGTAGTGTTAATTTAATTAGTTGTCTTAATTAATTAATTAGTTTAATTAATGTCATTTAATATGTGTAGCAGCTAAGTTAAATCAGGTTGTGTTGAATTGAACTCACCGAGGGTTGATTTGGTTGCTTTGCTTTGGTGATGGAGTTTTACGTGTTTATTTCGATTGGGTTGTCCTAGTTATTACGCCTAGGAGATTTAACGGGGTATATCATGTATGCTCCGTATTTACGACCTTGCGTGCGTAATTTTCGGGGTATTTGCTGACGCCAAAATCTTATTAGACTTTTATGCGAATTTAGGGGTGTGACAACTCTGGGTTTTATTAACTGTCGAAACGAGATGCAATCTTAATAACTCGTGAGCCCATGTAACCATTTATACCAATCAACTCGGGGTGAGAGATATCCGACGCAACCTATAGTTTTTATTCGCTTTGTTAACGTAGTTTAATTTACCCACGCCTAGATTAATCTTTTCTTTTAGTTATATTTTCCTTTTTAAAAAAAATATCTTTACACTTTTATTTTAGAAGTATTAAATTAATAAATTCTAGCAACTTGTCTTCGTGAATTTTTCGATACCCGGACTTGGCCGCTATACTCCCTTAAAAGAGTGTAGCCAATAGTTTAGGTTTTTGTATTGAGGGGGTGAAACGAAAACAACGATAAGTGTTTTGACACGCGCTACTTTTCACGCTTAATCATTGGTTAAGGAGAGAGATATGAAAAAAAGAAGTCTCTTAACTTCTTTAAGCAATATCGTATTATTCATAAAAAGTCCAGTAGTCTTTCCATGCCTGCCTCCATAAGAGATGTTAATGTGCGAACTCAGAATATTGCTGCTATGCGGATTCAAACTGCATTTCGGGCATACATGGTATGTATATAGTACAGTACCCTCAATTGGATTTTCATGCCAATAGTGAAGTTGATATTTACCTATAAAGATATATTGACTCATTTCAAATTTATATGGTACATCTTCTCAATAATAAATTTGTATAGCATGAACAAGACTAGGTTCTAAAACTCTATATTTCAAGTGTTTAAATATTGTAAAATGCTAATGGAATTTTTTAATTGGATGTGTTTCATTAGCATTCACGTTTAAAGATTAAATATCAATGGGGTTGTAGTGGTGGCATGAAGTTTATTGGAAACAGGTGAGTTGAAGGTTTTGTTGCCAAAGGGTATAAGACCATGATGTTTTTTCAGAACAGTGACAATGAAGTATAATTAGCATTTTCGTTTTCACAAAATGAAGAGAAAAATAATAATTGCACTAATTGATAATTTTATAAGAGGATGGTAATTTTAATCTACTTATGATCATTTTATAAGAGGTATGTGGATAAGCCCCTTATCTTAACATATTCTAAATTGTATATGTATGGCTTTGTGCACCGCCACTAAGCCATATATTTCAGTGCCACTTCTCTAGAAATGAGAGAGCATCTTTTCGTGTTATCTTCTCGAGATTTAAAATTAATTATGTTTTCTTTCTTCATATTAGTTTTCTGCCCCTTCATTATTGCATTTTTCGTTTATTACAGTTTGATTCTCTAATTTTTACACGTGGTTTATGAATAAAAATGGCCAAATTTGACTGCTTTGGATATAAAGACAGCAAGAAAAAATGATGAAACATATCTCATGAAGCTCAAACTGGAAGCATCTAATTTATCGTGCCAGCTAACAAAGAACCTCTTATCTATCTTATTTTCTTTTTTCTTTTCTTTTTTGTTTACGAAGAGGGAATCAAAACAAAAACAAGCAGCAAACGTGTGTACCTAGTTGAAAATATCTCATCACACGTAAAATAGTCCTCACAGAGGCAAGGTATTTACCCTTTCCATTTCATCTTCATGTTTTTTGCCTTTTTCACTCTTATTATTCTAATAGTTATGTTACTCCAATTTGCGAGTTTGAATTGGTTTTCCAATAACGAATTTGTGCATTTTTCATAATCTTACTCTTTTAATATATATAAATATAAAATTTAGATAGATTCGGTCACGCATTGCGTGGCCAGCATGCTAGCCTGTATAAAATATATATATATATATAAATACAGAAACATATGGCTGCACTTAGGATTTTCTTTAGTGGGTCCTCTGACAACATGGATTCCCACACTTGTGGATTCGTTATATTATGGAATGTGTTTCGACTATGTAGTTTAGCACGTTGATTAACGACCAACTTAGCGAGACCTTCTACTCGTCAAGGACCTTCGACAAGGAGACCCGCTCTCTCTTTATTTATTCATAATGGATCTTGATGTATTGCTACGTAAAGTTGAGTGGGAGTTCTTTTTGAAACACATTAATACACTTAGGACTTCTCTTAAAGGCCCTATATCCCTGTTATCCCTATTTATAAGAAAAACTGTGGGGGGGGGGGGGGGGGGGGGGGGGAATTTATAATTTTGGGCCAGAGCCCTAAAGTTGCAAGGATTCTTTACCAATAAATATGAAAAATATAACTAACTCATACTTCACGTCTCTCCACCGTCACTCGCATGTATCGAGTATCTCACCTCTCATCTAAAAGTAATCCTACTTGTATACTCAAACAATAACCAATTATAATTTCCATTGTTTATTCTTATATGTAACGATAAAGCTATCCAACTATGCATTAATTAAAAGTGAGTATATACCCCTAACATCCCATCCCCCGGATTAACTTCATAATGCTGCCTATTAAGTTCCATAAAACTTCAGTGTATATCTTTATGCCATATAATGTTCCTTAACCTTAGTCTACCCCATCAGACTATTTGATTTTTAATTCACACCAATTATTGTCTATACCATTAGATTATAAGTTTCATTTTCTATAATTACCGTCTACCTTCTTAGACTGCCCAATTATTATGCTCATTAATAATTGTTACCACATTAGACCATTAGAACTTATTTTCATTACTAATTATCCACATCACTATGTTAATACCACTTTGTTATCATTAAATATTGTCTACATTTATAGGCAATGAGAACTCATTCTCATACAAGGCACACTACAATGTGTATATAAATAAATACATATATCCGTATATATATGTACGACATACAAAGACATATATCTTCGACGTCCTGTTCATTCTCTATCGGTAATACCCGGAGGAGTCCCTCATCCCAAAATGGGTAACAACAAAACACAATCAAGTGGGGCGGTACCTACGCAGTACACCAGTTCATGGACCATACCTAGTGGTGACAAAGGATCCCAGCATCCACACCTACCTCTCGTAAGTGGCGCTGCTATGTAGTTCTTATAATATGACTTGACACTACGCCTAGCCCACCTATGCTGACATGTGCTCCGGTCCCGAACGAGTGTACCCTAACTGATAGGATGGTCCACAAACTCAAGTATGTCCACGCCAAATAAAATAATATATACTATTATCCAATATATATAAGCAGTTACTTTATAACTACTTCTAACTAAGAAATCCCCATCCATATAAATATACCCTTCTTGGCTTAACCATAACATTTTAGTGAGTTATTACATAATCATTTTAAGCCGCTAACCTACGAATACTCCCCAACTATATATTAAGTCCCATATAATTCCTCCTAGGCTCACTTAACCATTTACTTGATTATTTACTTCACCCTAGATATGTGTGTAGTTATCCCATACTACTTCTTCCAATTTAAGTATTACTTCCCACATTTTGGTCTCTTAGATACTAGCTTATATGTACATACATAAGGAGCACTAATATGAATAAGTAGTTTCACCCTAACTACTGTCACAACCGACACTAACCATTTAGACTTAGCCCACTAGGCTTAGGATATATTTTTACTTAGTATTCTTACACAACAATAAATTGAACCATTAATTACATTCTCAAGCGTTCGATATATCTCTAAAAAGTATTTCTTTTAGGGAAAATTAACCTGCCTTAGCTATATTATAATTATTGTATATTTTGTGCCTTATCATCGTTACCCCCACCAAAAAAATATCTAATCACTTAGGTCATCTCCCAAACCTGATAGGATATCATATTCTTTAATTTAATTCAGCCAACCGATGTAAATTAATTTATTTGAGTAATTAACTTACGCCTTAAGTTACAATGCATGAAACGTTATTTACGTACCAAACTCGGCCTAACTAAGTGTTATGGTTCAAAAGATTTCATAAATATCCTTTAATAAGTTGCCTACTCTCAAATGAGCAAGAACGAAGGTCTCAAAGTACAAATGTAGCATACAAACAAAATTTTTTGAAGAAGGTATGCCAAATCGATTTGGTTAGGAGGCCGAATCGATTTGAATCTCTCGATAAGCCAAAAACAGGTATTCTTCCAATACAGGGTTTTTCTAATGTTTTCCAACAGTATCAAATGTTGTACTTATTCTTCAAGAATCTTAAAAGGGTTATGCAAGTGAGTTTTAACATAAAATAGAAATGTTTTAAATATGATTAAACCTCTAAATCATTCCTAGATTATCATCAAATCATCAAGATTCTTTCAAGAATTCTATGAACATGCAAGTCTTTATATCTCATCTTAAACTTAAAAAAAAATTTAGATTTAAGAGAAGGCTCTACAACTTGATTTATACAACCAAATCCATAGATTAAATAACATGAACTCAGATCTAACATAGGGTTTATTGATCTACCCACGGATCATTCAATTTTCATTAATTTTTGCATAATTTAACGAACCTCTAAATATGCATCCCTAAATCATGATTCAAATCCAATTTTACACACGGATTGAACATTAATACAATATATAGAATTTTGAATAAGAATGGCAAGAGAATCCTTGCCTGAAATTAGTAGAGGAGCCTCACTTTTCTTCTTTCTAGGGTGGTTCTTCCTCTCTTCCAAGATGCGTGGCCTCGAAAAGTGGTGTGGGGTGCTTATGGAACCATAGGACTGATCTAACCTCTTTTAAATATCATTTTAATTGGGTTAAATTCGGATCTCCCCAATGGGACAAAACTAAGGTCCCTAAAAAGGGCTCTATCCATGCCCGGTTTGGCCCGAAACTCTACCCAAGGTCCCACCCAACCCATAGGTCTGATTGTAAACACTTAAAACACATAATTAAGTCATCTAGTCATATTTAAAAGTCTATAAACATTTCATACCTTTATTTGTATGTTCCTTCATTACCGTATATATGTATTCTTAATACGACTTAATTAAATTAACGAGTCATCAATTTATTCGCGACTATCTCCATTATTCATAATATACCGTCATACCATAACACTTACATTACATTTAAGAAGTGTTGATACCAAATTTAGTCTGCTGGTGTGGATTAATTATGAAGAGACACGTGTCAATCTACATGGCACCTACAATCATTTTTTAACAACACCTTGACTTCGAGGAGCTCAACCTCCCCGACCAATTCAGACGCTCCGAGAAACAAGTGTTCTCCAAGGAACATTACTACACCGAGCAACTCATAAGTACCGAGCTACTTAGGCAGTCCGATCAGCTTAGGCGGTCCGAGCTGCACCTCGTACAGAGCATTAATATCAAGATAACCAACATATTAATTACGCATTGAATGCTCAATATTCTCAAACAGATGTACACGCCTATTGGACAACAGTGTATTACCCTTTCACATGTACAGCCTCAGGGCTATAAATACATTGTATCATCCTCATAGTAATGGGACTCGGATTTTCTTGGTAAAATCTATTGTCGAGAATTCCCAAATAGTCAGCAATAACAAAAACAGTGGACGTAGGCCATTCTTATACGGCTAAACCACTTTAAAAATTCTTTGTCTTATTTATTTTTATCTGTGATTGAATAATTAGATATAGTCTAATTTTTTACGTCAACAGATTGGCGCTGTCTGTGGAAAACGACTGTAATTATCGTTTATCACCAAAAACAATTCATCACCAATGGCTGACAATCCTGAATCCAGCAATCGAAACGCTGGAAACCCCCCAAATCCATCTGCTCCACCAAACGTCCAAGATCTGGCCGGAATAATGACAAATCTAGCCCAGGGCCAGACAGCCATGCAAGAAACTATGCGACAACTCATACAAACTATCCAGGATGTAGTACCGACCCATTCAGGACAACGAAGTGTTCAACGAAACACCCGTTTACTTTCTTCGCGTACTAGGCTTACCGATTCATATCGCACTGAGAAATCTGATGAATTTTCTTATCAACCAGGTCGAACTTCGTCAGTACGAGCCACAGATACTGAATAAAATGTCACTCTCTCTCCAGAAAGGACTAGTGCATTGGAGAGATTAAGTAGGGCATCTCCTTTTGATCGTTTGGGCCCAAGGAGGAATAGAAGTCCTCCCAATGCTACGTCGAGGAGCTTCCGATAATCATCCGATCTAAGGGAAGGTTCTACCCAATCACGACCAACTGCTCGTCATGAAAGATCTCAGGAAGAGAATTCAACACGATCAGTTGCTCGAACCAACAAGCACGAGGATGATGCGTGGAAAGGCTCTATTGAGAGGCTGTAGGATAGACTAGGGGAAATGGCTAAGGCCAAGAATCGTCTGCAAAGAACTTTTATCCAAGGGACACCTTTTGTCCAGGCAATTGTGGATTTTCCCACACCATCAAAGTTCAAAGCACCTGTTGTGACTCCTAAATATGATGGAAAAACTGACCATGTCCTTCATATATAACAATACCAAGCTGCTGCCGACATCTATGATGTGCCAGATGAGATGAGATGTAGGGCATTCTCGGGAACTCTTACCGGATCTGCTCAAATATGGTACAATAATCTTCCCCGGGGAAAGATTTCAACTTTCTTTTAACTGGTCGATCTCTTCATTGGAAACTTCTGTTTTGGAGCAAAACCAGTTAAACGAGTAGCACACTTGTTAAGTGTTAGACAAAAAGCGGGTGAGAGCACCAGAGATTATATAACTCGTTTCAATAACGAGAAACTCGAAGTTATTGATTATGAGGAAAAGACAGCGAATACTGCTCTGATGAGTGGGCTGCTGCCCAACAAGTTGTACTACACTTTGGCCAAAGATCCACCCAGAACCATGTCAGAACTGATGGCAAAAACGGCCAAGATCATGAATGCCGAGGAGGCTATGGTTGCGAAGAATAATATGGATACCAAAGAGACCAAGGTGGAGGTTGATAAGGCTAAGAAGAAAGAGCATAAGAACAATGGCGGTGACAAGCAATAAAAAACAAAGCCATCTTGGGAGGTATTGAAGAAATTTGAAAATTATACTCCTTTGAAAGTAGACATCAACCACGTTCTAGAAGAAATCAAGAACAGCGAGGAGCTAAACTGGCCAGAGAAAATGAAGCCAGACCCTGATAAGAGGAATAAGGCCAAATATTGCGAGTTCCATAAAGATCATGGCCACACGACCAAAAATTGTATAGCTCTTCAGAATGAGATCGAAGCACTCATCAGACGAGGTAAGATGGAAAAGTATATTGATCGTAGAAATAAAAGAAGAAGCAGCGATCGAGCAAGACAGAGGTCTAGATCTCCTCGTCGAGCAGAGGAGAACAAGAAAAGAGACCATAAAGATGATCCAGAAGACGACCCCTATGATGATACGAGAAATCGCACATTTCGTTCTCATATCAGCAAGTCAAAGTGTAAAATACGTAATGAACAAGTAAAGAAAGTAAATAGAGAGAAGACAAGATATAGAGTGGTTCAGCCTTTAAAATAGGCCTACATCCACTGTGTTTCTCCGTTCTCATTATATGCGCTGCATTGTACAGTATAATCGTGCCTAAAGTGGCATACAAATATGAGAATAAAGGAGAGTACATGGAAGTACTGAGGATTCCGGAGTGTCGGATATGTGGCTGCAATGTAGATGTGTGGCTTCCAAGTTGTGTGTTGAGGTTGTGTAGTGAGAATCTGTATTGTAGAGCCTGCCTCGGGCGTGTGTGGAATCCATCTATCTCGAGGTGTGGACCTTAATTTATAGGATGTATGTGAGTTGTGTCACGTGCCCTGAGCATGTGATATATATCAAGTATGGAGTAGCTGTCAATGAGGGGGATGCAACCAGTAAGGCAGGCATATTAAGTGCCGCATCCTACATAGCATAAGGCTGCATCCAGCGTAGCAGAAGGCTGCGACCAACATGAGGCTAAAGCTGTGGGTGCCGCACCCTATAGTATAAGGCTGTAGCCTGTATATAAGGCCAAGTGGTATGTGCCGCACCCTGTACTGGATCTGTGAGCGAGAAGGCCGCACCCTGTTAGTGAGGCTAGAGTTGTGGGTGCCGCACCCTGTGTAGTAAAAGGCTGCACCCTGCATATGAGGCTAAAGCTGTGGGTGCCGAACCCTGTAGTATAAGGTTGTGGCCTGTATGTAAGGCCAAGTGTTATGTGCCACACCCTGTACTGGAGCTGTGAGCGAGAAGGCTGCACCCTGTTAATGAGGCTAGAGTTGTGGGTGCCGTACCCTGTGTAGTAAAAGGCTGCACCCTGCATATGAGGCTAAAGTTGTGGGTGCCGCACCCTGTAGTATAAGGCTGTGGCCTGTATGTAAGGCCAAGTGGTATATGCCGCACCCTGTACTGGAGCTGTGAGCGAGAAGTTTGCACCCTGTTAGTGAGGCTAGAGTTGTGGGTGTTGCACCGTGTAGAATAAGGCTGCATCCTCTACGAGGTTGAAGTTGTGGGTGCCGCACCCTGTAATGAGAAGGATCTCACCCTGTGATGAATAGGGTCGCGGCCTATGTTGAGTAGGGACGCACCCTGTGCTGAGTAGGGTCGCACCGTGTTGAATAGGGCTGCACCCGGTGCCGAGTAGGGCCGCACCCGGTGCTGAGTTGGACCGCGGGCTATAAGTTTTTGTGCATGCCTGAGTAACATCCGCGACAGGGTGCTATATTTTCCATATCAATGAGCCCCAAGTCGTAGTGCCAAGAGGTAGCAATTTTGGGGCTGCGGCTTAATTATGTGACTGTCGCGGAGACTGTGAGGTGAAGTCTCATCTTCCCGTGTCCTCTTACATAAATGGGATCTAGCCGTGTCATGGGATGTTTGACAGTAAGCGACGACCAAGTACTAAAGAAAGTGCCACTGTTTGTTTGTACCCAGGCGGCGACCAAGTACTTATGAAAGTGCCACCACCTGTTTGAGCCCAGGCGGTGGCTAAGTACTAAAGAAGGTGCCGCGTCCTGTTTGAGTCTAGGCGGCGACGAGTACTGAAGAAAGTGTCACGGCCTATTTAAGCCCAGGCGGCGACCAAGTACTTATGATAGTGCCGCGACCTGTTTGAGCCCAGGCGGCGGCTAAGTACTACAGGAGGTGTCGCGGCCTGTTTGATACCAGGCGAAGGCCAAGTACTGAAGGAGGTGCCGCGGCCTGTTTGATACCAGGCGAAGGCCAAGTACTGAAGAAGGTGTCGCGGTCTGTTTGAGCCCAGGCGACGACCAAGTACTTAAGAAAGTGCCGCGGCCTATTTGAACCTAGGCGGCGACCAAGTACTTATGAAAGTAATGTGGCCTGTTTGTGCCGAGTAGGGTCGCACCGTGTTGAATAGGGCCGCACCCGGTGCCGAGTTGGGCTGCGGGCTATAAGTTTTTGTGCATGCCTGAGTAACGTCCGCGACAGGGTGCTATAAGTTTTTGATCGTAGAAATAAAAGAAGAAGCAGCGATCGAGCAAGACAAAGGTCTAGATCTCCTCGTCGAGCAGAGGAGAACAAGAAAAGAGACCATAAAGATGATCCAGAAGACGACCCCTATCTCCCCAAAAGACCAAGGCAGCCAGAACGTGAGGTATTTTTAATACGTTTTGGATCATTTGATTGTAATGTTATTACAGGTGGAGATGCAGGAGGTGGAGACCTTACTGCAGAGAGGAAAGCTTACCTCAATGAGGCTCAAGCTTGCTCGTATATCCAACGAATAAACCTAGCTGAGGATAATCGCCCGAGGAAGGTAAACAAAGAAAAATTAGTCATCGGTTTCTCCAAGAACGACCTCGCAGGTGTGCTATACCCTCATGATGATCCATTGGTGATGAAAATGAGGATGAAGGAAGTAATGATTTTGAGAGTACTGGTGGATAATGGTAGCTCGACGGATTTTATGTTTTACTCATGCTTCGACAGCTTAAATCTAAAGTTGTCTCAGTTGGAGCCTTATCATAGGCCCCTCCTCGGTTTTGCTGGCGAGAAAGTTTTTCCACTTGGGATGATCAAGTTGGATGTGTTCATCGGTACATGGCCCGCTTATCGAACATAAAGAGTACGCTTCTTCGTGATGGATAAGAATGTCCAATTAACCTACAATATCATCATGGGAAGGGTAGGTTTGAAAAATTTCGAAGCAGTACAATCTACTATACATCAATGCCTAAAATTTCCAACCAATTTTGGAGTAGGAGTTGCGAAGGGTGACCAAAAAGTAGCTCGGGAATGCTACTATTAATCTACCGAGCAGGAAAAACTTGAGGAATCTAGGAAAAAGACTACTACCTATCAAGTGGATGAAGGTGCAGAGATCGAAACATTAGATCCTAGAGATGAGTCGCAGCTCGTGAAAGGTCAGGTGGTAGAAGTTACTGAAAATATCGTTCTGGATGACGAGCACCCGAAACGAACAACTCAAATAGGTTTGCCGTTGGATGCCTCACTAAAGCAGGAATTAGTACTTTTCCTAAAAATCAGATAATAAACTTTTGCATGGATTCACGAGGACATGCCAGGGATAGACCCAAATTTCTTATGTCACGAGCTCAATGTGAATAAGGAGATCAAGCCAGTGAAGCAAAGAAGAAGAGTGTTCAGCCCCGAGAAGAACCAAGCTATACAGGAGGAGGTCGAGAAGCTCCAGAAAGCTTGCTTTATTGAAGATGTTAAATATCCAGACTGGTTAGCAAATGTGGTGATGGTGAAAAAGAAGAACAACAAATGGAGGATGTGTGTAGACTTCACCAACCTCAACAAAGCATGCCCAAAGGATCATTTTCCCTTGCCCCGAATTGATCAATTAGTGGATGCTACCTCGGGACACGAGCTACTGAGCTTCATGGATGCTTATTCTGGTTACAACCAGATTAAAATGAAACCTGGAGACAGGGAGAGTACCTCTTTCATTACCCCTAGGGGAACTTATTGTTGTAATGTTATGCCTTTTGGTTTGAAAAATGAAGGTACAACATATCAGCGGCTGATGAACAAAGTCTTTGCAAAAAAAATCAGCTGCAATATGGAAGTTTATGTTGATGATATGCTGACGAAGAGCAAGAAAGCCGCTCACCATCTAACTGATCTAAGCCAAAACTTTGATCAATTAGATAAATATCAAATGAAGTTGAACTCGACCAAGTGCATATTCTAGTACGAGAGGGCATGTTTCTCGGGTATATTGTCAATCAACGAGGCATTGAAGCAAACCCTGAAAAGATCAAGGATCTATTGGGACTACGATCTCCAGCGACGAAGAAAGAAGTGCAGAGTCTTACAGGGCAAGTAGCAGCACTTAACAGATTTGTATCGCGAGCAACTGATAGATGCCTCCCATTCTTCAAAACGCTCCGAAAGACTTTCGAATGGAATGATGAATGCGATAAGGCTTTTCAAGAGTTGAAGAAATATCTGGGAGCACCTCAACTGTTGTCCAGGCCAGTGATGGGAGAAAGACTGTACTTGTATTTGGCAGTGTCGGAGAATGCAGTTAGTTCGGCATTAATAAGAATAGAAGATGGAGTACAAAAACCGATCTATTACACCAGTAAGGCCTATCGAGGATCAGAGATCAGGTATCCGAGGTTGGAAAAATTAGCACTAGCATTGATAGAAGCAAGTAGAAGAATGAGGCCATACTTCCAAGCTCATACTATAGTAGTTTATACAGACATGCCGTTAAGGCAAGCTCTTCATAAGCCAGAAAAATCGAGAAGATTGATGTACTGGGCAGTGGAACTTGGCGAATATGACATAGTATATGAGCTCAGATCGTCAATCAAAGGGCAAGCAGTAGCATATTTTATTATAGAATTTACCTATCCTGATAATTCCAAGGAGCAAAACTTACTCGCCGACCAGCCTGTGGATGTTACAGGATCGTCAGACCAACCTGCGGATGTTACAGGATCATCAAACCCAAGCCCAGACCAACTTAAGTTGGTAAAAGGGAAAGAGAAGATGGTCGACGAGCAGCGAGAAGTGGTAGAAATGGAGAAACAAATATTCCATCAAGGAACTTTGTCTAATAAGAAGTTTGAGGACGAGATACCTATATGGAATCTATACGTGGATGGCTCATCATGCACTTTTGGTAGTGGAGCTGGGATTATATTGAAAAGTCCAGATGAGGTCGATATAGAATATGCTCTGCGCTTTCAATTTTAAGCTTTTAATAATGAGGCCGAATATGAAGCGATGATTGTAGGCCTTTGTCTGGCAAAACCATGAAGGCAGAGCAGGTAATCGTATGCAGTGACTCGCAATTGATTGTAAACCAAATGCTTGGTGTATATGTAGCAAAGGGAGAGTTGATGATTAAGTACCATGCAAAGGCAATGGAATTGGTATCGAAATTTGTTGCTGTTCAGCTGGTCAGAATACCAAGAATGGAGAATGCAAGAACAGACGCCTTAGCTCGATTAGCATCACCTACTCGTACCGAGCTACGAAGAACAATCCCAATTGAAGTTTTAGCTGGTCGGAGCATAGATGAAGATCTGACGATGAACTTTATTACCCTTGATTTAGGGTCATCTTGGATGGATCCCATCAGGGCATATATCGAGGAAGGGGAATTACCGATTGACAAACTCGCAATCAAGAAATTAAAGTTTAAAACTACTCATTATGTATTGACTAATGGTATTCTATACAGACGAGAAATTATAGCAGGTTTGCAAAGATGTGTGCATCCCTCCGAGTGAAAGACTTGATTAAAGAGGTCCATAAAGGGTCCTGTGGAGCCCATGTAGCAGGTCGGACGCTGTTGCAAAGAATAATGACACAAGGATACTACTAGCCAACGATGAGGGCTAATTTTATAACCTATGCCCAGAAATGTGACTAATGTCAACGCTTCTCCTCTATCCAAAGAACTCCCCAAGCATTATTAGCACCCATTACTTCCCCTTGGCCATTTGTCATGTGGGGAATAGACTTGGTCGGGCCACTTCCAACAACCAGGGGAAGATTTAAGTATCTCGTGGTCGTGGTGGATTACTTTACTAAATGGGTTGAAGCTGAGCCTCTCATCGATATGATTTATGACAAGGTGTATCAATTTATATGGAAGAATATCCTTTATAGATATGGTCTTCCTCATGCCTTCATCACAGACCATGGAACTCAATTTGACAATGAGGAATTCGCTGCCTATTGTCATCAGTCAAATATCTTGAAGATCCACTCAGCACCAGGCCATCCCCAAAGCAATGGACAAACTGAGGTGACAAACAGAACACGGCTAAATGGTTTGAAGAAAAGACTGAATGACGCGAAAGCAAACTGGATCAACGAGCTACATTATGTACTGTGGGCTTATCGTACTACTCCTCGAGTAGCAACAGGAGAATCTCCATACATGCTAGCATTTGGAAGTGAAGCTGTTATACCTGCTGAGTTGGGCCTCCCAACACACAAAGTACTGAATTTTAATTCCCCTATCAGCGACTTAATGAGAAGGTTAGATTTGGACATGCTAGAGGAAGTTGGAGAAGAAGTAGCAATCAGGAATGCTGCATACCAATAACGAACAACTCTGTTCGACAACAAGAGAGTGAAGAAATGCGACCTGAAGGAAGGAGACTATGTGCTAAAGAAAGTGATTCAAAAGCACAAAAAACTGGAAGCTAATTGGCATGGGCCTTACCGAGTAACAGAGGTTGTTCGCCCAGGGACATATAGGATTGAAACTTTAGAAGGGGAGAAGTTTAAGAATGCATGGAATGCAGAGCATATGCGCAAATATTATCAGTAATGTAAATCCTCATGAATGCAGTTTCTTCAGTATGAATAAAATGTGAATGTTCTACCCAATTCTCTCCTTTTGTTGAAATTTTTTCGCGGAATACTAGTGCTACACACTACTCAGCAAAATCCACCAGCTAAGGTTGGTCGGGAATATAAAATTTCCCACAAATACCAACTACGGTTGGTTGGGAAGAAAATCCACCAACTCCGATTGGTTGGGAATCAAAATATTTCCCAGAAATACCAACTACGGTTGGTTGGGAAGAAAATCCACCAACTCCGGTTGGTCGGGAATAAAAATATTTTCCAGAAATACCAACTACGGTTGGTTGGAAAGAAAATCCACCAACTCCGGTTGGGCGGGAATAAAAATATTTCCCAGAAATACCAACTACGGTTGGTTGGGAAGAAAATCCACCAACTCCGGTTGATTGGGAATACAAATATTTCCCAGAAAGTTGGTCGGGAATAAAAATATTTCCCAGAAATACCAACTACGGTTGGTTAGGAAGAAAATCCACCAACTCCGATTGGTTGGGAATAAAAATATTTCCCAGAAATACCAACTACGGTTGGTTGGGAAGAAAATCCACCAACTTCGGTTGGTCGGGAATAAAAATATTTCCCAGAAATACCAACTACGGTTGGTTGGAAAGAAAATCCACCAACTCCGGTTGGGCGGGAATAAAAATATTTCCCAGAAATACCAACTACGGTTGGTTGGGAAGAAAATCCACCAACTCCGGTTGATTGGGAATAAAAATATTTCCCAGAAGGTTGGTCGGGAATAAAAATATTTCCCAGAAATACCAACTACGGTTGGTTAGGAAGAAAATCCACCAACTCCGATTGGTCGGGAATAAAAATATTTCCCAGAAATACGAACTCCGGTTGGTTGGGAAGAAAATCCACCAACTCCGGTTGGTCGAGAATAAAAATATTTCCCAGAAATACCAATTGCGATTGGTTGGGAATAAAATCCACCAACTCCGGTTGGTCGGGAATAAAAATATTTCCCAGAAATACCAACTACGGTTGGTTGGGAAGAAAATCTACCAACTCCAGTTGGTCAGGAATAAAAATATTTCCCAGAAATACAAACTACGATTGGTTGGGAAGAAAAATCTACCGACCTCGATTGGTCGGAAACATTTATTAAACAAAGCAGGATTATGTGATAAAAGTCGGAAACATTTATTAAACAAAGCAGGATTATGTGATAAAAGTCAACTAATGGCTAATAATTAAAAAGTGATCAAGCAAAATTTTTTATACTTGTAACATTTTAAATTACCACCAAGTTTGTTGAGAAACAAAATATCATCAATTTTGGTTAGTCATCAAATGATTACCACAAATTCAGGATAGTCGATAATATGTTTTCACCAACTTTAGTTGATCGGCAATTTAAAATAACACAATATTGTTATCTTTTTAACAGATATACATGCACATTCATTAGAGAAATGTTTTACAAAACATTTACAAGACAACAACAATCAAGATTGCAAAAAAAAAATAGAAGTTTTTCATTAAATCCAGAATAAAATACATTAAGAATGAAAATACATAAGAAATTATTACATCATGAATCCTATTCTATTGGTTTCTTCCCCTGTGCCTTTGAAATAGGTTCTTCACTAGCAGGAGGATCGTCTAAGGCATAGGGGGAATTTATGAAGTTCAAATCCTTGAGCATCCTGATGTTCATTACTGATGGCCGATCAAGAAGGTGCTCTGGGCGAGATATCTCGAAGTTGGAATGAAGGCTGTAGTCACTGAGATACTTTGAAATCAGGCATTGAGGAATGGCCCGAGCAGGAATCCAGCTCATGTCGAGTTTGAATGGTGGCACTCGAAGGTTGTGTAACCCAGGATTATGGTAATACCACAAATAATGACCTTGTTCCAGCTGCAGTACACCCAAGGCATTCAACCATCCTTTCTTATACCCCTCGTTGTTCGACTGCTGGATCCGGTCGTCAAGATGATAAAGGGCTTCATTATAACCAGCCATCCCGAACTCTCTAGGCTGCTTGTGGAACTGGTAGGTTAATCTTTCTAACTGCTCATGGAGATTCTTTACCAGATTCGTTTTATTCTCCAAGGCAGAATTTTGGGAAGCCAGTTGCTCGTCAAAGGCTTGAATCTTTTTAGACATTTCAGCTAATGCCTAGTTCTTTGCCATCAATTGGAAGGCTTGGTTCTCCAGAGCTGACTGAGTTCTTTGTTCCTCAATAGTAATTCGAGCAGCTCTTGCTCATCCCCGAGAATCTCTTGCTCGTCCCCGAGCAGAAGAAGAAGGCCCAATCTTCTTCAAGGTTTCTAATTCGTCTCTCAGATTGGTATTTTTGACTTTCAGGAAAGAGAATCCCTCGTCATTCACAGGGACCAATGCGCTCGAGGTAGAGGCTGCAGATTTCAGCTGAAATACCTCTCCTCGCAGGTTATTATTTTCCTACTCCAGTAACTTAGCTATCTGCCTGTGTTCTTCAACCTCGGTCTTCAGAGTTATCTCTTTAAAGTCATAGGCAGCAACCAGTTTATCATATCCTTTATCAGCACTTAGTTGCTGATACTTCTGCTCATATCCCTGGTGCAAGAGGGCTGTAGATTCCTTGTACTGTTGTTGAAGCTCCTCGAGAGTGACCCAGAGGTCTTCAATCATTTCATAATATGCTACATTATTAGCCACTGCACGATCGAGCAGGCACTTCAAATACTAGTAGGCTTCAACTGCTCGCTCTGAAGCATCTGGACCGAGTATATCAACGATTTGAGCTTCAGTCATATCTGCATGACCAGCCTTGAAATATTCATTGCACTATTTCAGTAATTTTATATCATGATCTGCTAACAATTCCATCCTGGCCATAAACTAGTAAAAGGAAGAGATAGCAAGAGTCAATGAGAGTGCAAACAAATCCAGAAGAAGAGAATCTACAGTATGAATAATCAAAATTTCCAAATTTTATTACATCATAAAAGAGAAGTATATAGTTCAAAGTTACATTGGACAAAAATAAACAGAGAGAAAAGTCCGAACAACTCTACACCTTCTCCTTGTCTCCCAAAACTTTCTCGAGAGGCTGGGACGAGGAGGTAGGTTACTCGGATGGCATAAATGGTTGCTCGGTGGGTGCTGGAAGCTGCTCGGTTGAAATAATGGATGGTTGAAGTTGCTCGCAGGAGGACTGGACAACTGGGGGATGAGAAATCTGATCTCCCATCACCATGGAGGATTCCTCGGAGGCAGCTTCGTCCTCTTCTTCTTCCCTAGGAGATGGAGGGGGGCCAGGAATGTGTCGCTGAAATAGGTCTAAACTCTCATCAACGTTCATCTCTCTCAGAGCAGCGACCCAACCATCCCTGAAGTATTTAAGGCTACCATACTCCATTTGTGAGATCATGGCAGCCAGACCCTTATTCCACCCCTTATCCCAGCCAGCACTGAAGGACTTCTTAATATCCATTTTCCTCTTCACTTTCTCTGAGGAAATCCTCTCAGTCATGAGTTCCTCGGCAGCTTTCAATTTCTTTTCTGCCTCGTCCTTCTGGCGATCCACTTCACGAAGTTTGCCCAACTCTTCCTCAGCAAACTTGAGTTTATTTTCAAACTCTCTATCATGTTGGAGCTTCCCCTCGAGCTCTTTATTCTTTTTCTCTAAATCTTTTATTTTCTTCTCCAACCCCTTGGAAACTTCAACAGCCTGATCCCTCTCTTGCTCGGTGGAATTGAGCTGCTTCTCCCAAGCAGCTTTATTATCAACATACTTCTGACGAGAATCCTTCAGAGACTGCGTCAGACCTACCAATGCCTCCTCTACACCTGACGAGGAGCTTGAAGCTTTAATAGCTTCATCCTTTTTCAAAATCGTATTGAAACAAGTTACCAACTAGAAAAAGAAAACAATTGCAAGTCAGTGCAAATATATAACATTGAGAAATAGAAGTTTAAATTAATAATACTTACAGAAGCAATATGTCGAGCGACCAAGTTGGTAACCATCTCCCGAGAAATATTTTCTTCAACATCTTGGATCTCGGAGATAATCCAAGACTTCACCGAGCTCATGGCAGAGCTCGGAGCAATAAAAGTGGGCACACCACTTCCAGTAGTTAAAGACTGAGAGAAGGATTCAGCCAATTTATCAGAGGAGCTCTTCTTCAGCTTCCTCGGGGGAGCAGGAACAGTTTCGACCAAGGATATAGTCTTGGTCGGGGATATGACTATAACCTCGCTTGGAGCAACGACCTTGCTCGGAGCCACTGGAGGCTTCTCGATAACCTTCATAGTAGCAGCTGGAGGGGGTGCATCGATTTTTCTTGTCCCTTCTTCCGGGACATCATGCTTGCTTTTCTTTACCTCATCAACAGTAGAGGTAGATTTTTCGAAGAGGGCAGGAGCTCTTCTTTTCTTCAATCTGTCACTAAGAGGAATATGTGATTCAGGAGAAGAACCTTCAGAAGCTGGTGCTGGTTCTATATCACTTATCACTGGACGAGCAGTAAAAGACGAGGTGTAACTCTTGTACTGCAGCAAGTATGAAGCTGATCTGATATGCTCGTCAACAACAGTCTGATGCAAACCCCAGATAAGTTTCAGATGTTTTAAATTAACTTCTGTCTCTTTTGGAGACCTTCTTTTGCTGTCAACTGCAAATAAATGAAAATTAAAATATCAGTGACACATTTTATCAAACACAAAGAAAGCATAATTTCAAAAATAAAATAAAGTAAAAACAACCTATCCCATTGCCATAGGGAGGGCATCTGGGACCCTGATACACATCATTTCCAGTTAGTGGAGCATGTTGCCAATTTTTCATAACAACACCATGCTCGAAGTAATCCCTATCGGCATCTAGGAAATTGACCACTAAAGCCCTATATAAAAACCTAGTTTTCAGATAAAAAGTATTGTCACCGACAACCCATCTATAGCAAAACATAATTTCTGGAATTCCTATACGGGTTCCATGAATCTGATTTAACCTATGGACTCCATTAACTATTCTCCATGTATTGGGGGCTACTTTTGCAGGTACCACGTCAAAATATTGACAGAATTTCAGACACAAAGGGTTTGGGGGAAAAGAAAAGCCACATCCAGCCACAAAGAGACTGGGGAACCAATGTCCCTCAGCCAAACAGAAATAATCAGAGGGACCAGAAAGTTCCTCCAGAATGAGCCATGGAGGAATAAAAAAATCAGAACGAAATTTATCAAGCGACTCAATAAGGTAAACCATGATGAATAAAGGAAATAAAAGAGAAGGAATAAGATCTTACAGAAAAAGGATGGATCAGTTGACAACGAACGATGGAAGGAATGAATGCACAAGAGAGAGAAGAAATGGAAAACTCAAAGATACAGATTTGAAAAAGTAAAAGACGATAGGATTTTCTGCAATGCTTAAATACCTTACCTTGGGAAGGAGTAAAAATAATGATTACAAAAAAAGATGGTTGCGCTACCGGCGGCTAAAAGGATAAAAACGGCGCGGAGACCGAGGCGGTTATAAAAATTCAAAAAGTTCGATTCTACGAATTTGAAAGGAAAAATAAATACAAGGAAAATACTCCTAAAATTCAGGATGACCATTTAATCCCGCCATATTTTGAGAAGAATGTTCCACACTCCTCAAACCTCGAACTGTGAAACATTGGGGGCTTCTGTTGATACCAAATTTAGTCTGCTGACGTGGATTAATTATGAAGAGACATGTGTCAATCTACATGGCACCTACAATCATTTTTTAATAACACCTTGACTTTGAGGAACTCAACCTTCCCGACCAACTCTGATGCTCCAAGCAACAAGTGTTCTCCGAGGAACATTACTACACCGAGCAACTCATAAGTACCGAGCTACTCAGGCGGTTCGAGCAGCTTAGGCGGTTCGAGCTGCACCTCGTACAGAACATTAATATCAGGATAACCAACAGATTAATTGCGCATTGAATGCGCAATATTCTCAAACAGATGTACACGCCTATTGGACAACGGTGTATTACCCTTTCACATGTACAGCCTCAGGGCTATAAATACATTGTATCATCCTCATTGTAAGGGGACTTGGAATTTCTTGGTAAAATCTATTATCGAGAAGTCCCAAACAGTCAGCAATAACAAAAATAGTGGACGTAGGCCATTCTTATAAGGCTGAACCACTTTAAAAATTCTTTGTCTTATTTATTTTTATCTGTGATTGAATAATTAGATATAGTCTAATTTTTTACGTCAAAAAGAAGTATTATATTTAAATTAAATACTCCAATATAATTAAACATACTTGTTTAATCATTACGCCAAATTAAAGATAAATACCATTGTTTCATCCAAATGACAATTCCCATAATTTTAATTAAATCCGTATAACTTCAATTTAATAATCATAAAAATACAGGGTATTACATTCTCTCCCCTAATAACGAAATTCCATCCTCGGAATTCCCTACGACAAGAAATCACGTTTTAAATCCATACCATTATCTTGAGTTTATACTCAATTAGTCCATACTGATAACCCATGAGATAAATGAAAGACTCATCCCCGCCTATCATAATACTACTGGGGCATCCATATATTCCACATTACATGTGCACACCCGTACCATTAACAAATATGAATGACACATATACATCCAATCTATACCATTCACACAAAGCATATCTATACCCAAGTATATAACCACATATGTACATGTAAAAAAGAAAATAACCATCTTAGTATCCAACTTCACTCAACTCTCGACTTTTGCCAATTTCGTGCGTGGGATGTCTTGCAAGCGAAATCTAAACAAGGAACCCTCCCAATACACTACTGCACGACTTATTCGGTTATTGAGATCCATCGGCCCAGGAACAAAAGGGAAAAATAAAAATAAACATTTATGATAATCAGGTAAATTCAATTTGTGCCCGTTATCAATCGCAGTCTCATAACACCCAAGGGATACACTAAATCTCGATAAATAATCAGTGTGATAATACCAAGAACAATAACCAAAATGTCCTAGAATCCAACCTCTCTCAACTCCCAGTATTTATTGATTTTGTGTGTGGGATGTCTCGCAAGCGAAATCCAAACAAGGAACACTCCCAATACACTACTACATTACTTTGTCAGTTATTGAGATTCGTTGGTCCAGGACTTAAGTCCATTAACGTGTTTAATCAATTTATATGACTCCGTAAGCCTAATCATTCCAGTAAAGGCTATCACTGCCCATTTTCAAATGGCATCGTCATTATAAAAACGTTATTTAGGATCGTACGCATCCTTATGTAATTGAGACCATCACTAGCCCGAACGTTCCCAATAGGAACCAACTATTAAAAATACAATTGCTCTCCACATCGCATACTCTTAACACAAATAACAATGTTTCGTCGTTGGATAATTATCGCACTCTGGTATAGCTTACAATTAGGCTTAAAATAAACATAAGCCTCCCAGTATACATTATTATACATCTACACACCAACGTAATAATTCCCCTTCTCACCCATGGTGAGCCAATGTAAAACACTATCCCAAATACAATATTCATTTTCTCCAGTGTACTAACAAAAACCAAGTGAGAAACGAGCCCCAACATCAGAAAAAACATATCCTACATACTCCAAAGTAGGGAAAACACATCCCTTAATACCGATACTATCACTAGTCCTTTTCTCCACAAATGAGTTATTTGTAACCCGATGCCCATCTTGTTGTGGGTCTTGTCCTTTCCGACCATTGAACTCTTATATCCTTTACAAAGACTACCCATTTGTAACCCCTCAAACTATCGGGTCCCTTAACAAATGCTCTCACCTATTAATATTAGTACTGAAGAAAAATAGAAGTTGCTTGTGTTGTATACCAAAAATCATAATTAATAAAAACATCTGAACACACTAATTTAATACCTAAATATAATATTTAATCATCATACAATGTCCATAATGTAAAGATAAGTACAAAATGATATAAATAAACTCGCGGGCTTATGCCCATACTTTCTCTATAAGGAATAAAATTACAAAATGAGAAAGTACAACCTACACTAGAATCAATGGAGCAGAATCTGCTACATCCAAAGCAACTGTAAGTCTGATCCATCGTCAGTCATGCTATCCCTGTTTATGAGAAAACCTGGGGGGGGGGGGGGGGGGGACATTTATAATTTTGGGTCATAGCCCTAAAGTTGCAAGGATTCTTCACTAATAAATACTTGTTGGGGGCTTGGGGTTTCACCTTAACATTTAGGACAAATGAAGCATTTACCCCTTTTGAAACCTTTAGCAGGAGCCATCGGGGCTAAATCCTCCACCCTACTATTCATTGGAGGTTGACCTACTTTCGACTGCCATCGAATTTCTCGTCGGTGGGAAGAGAACAATGTTCTAAAAAATGTGATAGGCACGCGTTTGATTGTCTCCTTGCACCTAGGCATCCCCTGGACTTTTTTTTTTAACACAACACTAATATACACACACACACACACACACACACACACACACACACACACACACACACACACACAGAAAGAGAGATAGAGAGGTGATTTTTTTTCCCGCTCCTAGCACCTAGACTGGATGCCCACCACATGCCTTGTGCTTACCCCTAGCCGATGCCTAGACGCAACTTTTAGAATAGTGGTGGAGAAATGTTGTGCTTGGCCGGTGATCTTGAAAGCTTCGTGAAACTTGGGGTTTAAACCCAATAATGTTGCGGTTTGCTGAGGTAATATTCAAACTTATTTTGGAATTCCTACCGGCCATATTCGAGCTCCAATAGGGCTCGTCTCCTTCAGGTGTGGGTTTTCGGGACTTGGCAAAGATGGAAATTGATCGGATTTAGCATAAAGATGCAAATCAGGTTAGGTTTCAACCAATCTTGGTTTTTTCCTTGGGTTTCCCGTCATGAGTTGGTGAATGGGATATCAAGATTAGGTGGGTTTACCGGTGGTCGGACTTAGATGTTGAGGGTCACCAAGGCTCGTCGGAGAGGAGGTGATTGAAGGAAGGGCCATAACTGCTGTAGATTTAGGGTTTAATGGTGGATTTAGGGGTGGTTTTGCTTAACCGTTCACGGGGGTTAGATTTGGAGGAGTGGATCATCGGTTCCTCCAAGCATTGTCCATGGCTCTATAACCACTACATAGGGGGAGAACGCAATTTTGATACCAAATTGATGTAAGTTTAAACATTTTTACAAAAACATTTATTAAGAAGCCAAAGGCTTAAACTCTCTCTTTAATTTTCATCCATCTCAAAAGTAAAGTGAGTACAAAGAATAATCAAAGGCCTTATTTATAAGAAGGAATTTCTTGTTAGCCAAGATAACTCTGAAGTGTAAAATAACTAAAGATATTTAAAAGACAATGTTACCTTTAACCTAATATGATAACTAAAAGAGGGAAAATAAACTAGTATAATATGAAAAAAATACAAATAATCTTGGAACCCTCATATACATCAATTTTTTGAAAGATTATTTTAATCTTCATCGCTGCCTTCATGATGGAAATCATCAGCCTAGTTGCTTCTTTATCTATTAAATCCACAACTCTATATCTACATCTCCTTACTCCCTTGGCTTCAAGTACCACCACCAGTACATTGCCAATGGAACTACCATCTCTCCTTACGTCTCTTTATATCTCTTTCCATCTCCACCTCCACCACACACCATCTTTCTCTCTATTTTCCCCTTTACCATTTTCCCTCCACAAACCACTACTACATTCTTTTTGGGTCAGCTCACTATTGAGTCAAGGTTTATTCAAACACGTGGCATGTCCTTACTCCTTGAAAAAAGAGTTTGGAAGATTCGAGGTTTATTTTGAGGTAGGGTTATATCCATTAGATCAAGGGTTTTTGAATTTCATGAAGTTGGTAGAAACTTTGTTTGAATGTTAGTTAAACGACGTTTTGAATCATGAGTTTATTTTGTTCCAAACACTAGCCAATAATAAACTTCAAAACTTACAAGGGTTGTTTTGTTCTTTTCATGAGCATCCTTTTATGATACTCCATCCGTTACAGTTTAAGAGTCCATATTTGACTTTTACGTTTATTAAGGATACCATTAATCAGTGGCCAATATCAATACATATTAAACTATCGTGACATTTTGATGTAGATAGGGGTTTATAGCTTTGTTTTGTTAATTTCTAGTATTAAATGTAAGAAAAGGGGTTTAATCATCTTTAGGATTTATTAGAGTAAGTGTGAGACTATTTAATTTTAATACTTTACTAGTTGAAGTATAATTACTTATTAGTTAAAATTAATGATGACGTAAAGAGAAGACTCAGTAATTGGTTTGCCAATAAAATCGTAGATAATATCTAGTGCACTTTTCCCTTTTCTTTGAATCAAATTGATGTCTTTTGTATCAAATTGGTATCAGAGTGGGGTGAGATCCTTAGTGTATGTGCGTCATTTCAGAGCAGATGAAGTGGTGTATGTGTTTCCTCCCATTGCATCTCTATTAATGGATCCCAAGAGCAGAAATTTAAATACCGATCTCGAAAATCAATTGTCAGCTTTAGAAAAACTATGGCTCTCACTTTGTCAAAATTAGAGGGAATTGCTCCTTGTTCTTCATTTATGGCCCCTCCGATGCAAACCCTACACTACACCAAAACTCTCTATTAATAACAGGCTAATTTTTTAATTACTAACAATATTATACCATTATTATTTCTCACAATAAATTACCATTAGTAAATTACATTATCCGTTACTAATTTTACTTTGATATTCTAAAAGTGTAAATTAAAAAAAAAACGATATTTCCCTCCTAACCAAAAGAAAACCCCGACTCTTTCCCACCCAAACCCAAATCCCCAACACATCAAACCTAGGGTTTGTCGTACACACCCAAAACGAAAATGAAAATCCCCCACAAATCACTCATCAGGAAGTGGAAAGACTAGAATGTCTAGAAGTGAGGGATATTCAAAATGACCCTACCTTCAACAAAGACTGTCTTTTCTAGAGCCACCGTGTTCGCAACATGATCGATCAAATCACTTCCACCACTCACAAACTCGTACTCCCAAATTAACCTTAACATTAATTTCTCTTTATGTTTCTTGTTGATGTCTAATTATTTTAGTGCTTTCTTACTGATGTTTAAATATCTAAATTTGCCAAGAGAGATTTTACTATTTGTTGATTGACTCGGTGTTATTTAAATTATTTTAATTCTAGAAGTGTGATTAAAAGGTTTGTTTGTTCACTCGATTTTATCTTTACCAGGATGGATAGGCAATGGCGAGAGGAAGAGCTGAAGGTCCGATCTTTGAAAAAGGGACTAGATGCAGAGCAATCCATATTGGATAGGGTATACCACATTTCTATTTAATGAAGAACTAGTTACATTTTTTAGTTCATAGTGATTTACTTGAAATAATTTAATGATTTGTGAAGTGATTTTTTCTTTTCCATAAGAGATTTATCAAAATTTATATGCTTTTCTATTATTTATTTGCTCAATTTTACGCAACTAATCCTCAAACAAGATGCTAAAAAATTAGGGGGAGCTTAAAATCAATGAAGGAGAAACCTGGTCAATAGGATAAGGATGAAAAGTTGGGCCATCCTTTAAGACTGTAGGGCCCGCGGGGGGGGGGGGGGGGAGATAACAATAGGTTAGTTTCCTCATTAATTTTTTCATACTAATTGTTGATACCAAAATTTACCATCTTATGTGGACCAATTACAAGCCAGCACATATCATCCAATGTGGAACAAGGAGGCCCGACCAACGACCGAAAATACAATTTTTACGGCTAACCAAGCGCTAACAGTCTTACAGCCTGTATTTCCAATGAAACAACATCATTCATACATTTAATTCTCATTATGTATTGATGTAAATACCTAACAAATAAGGCATTCCATCCTTTCACATAACAAAGAGGAAAACCCTGTTGGGCTATAAATACATTGTATCATCCTCATTGCAAGGGGACCGAAAAACAAATCAAGGCAATCAATACATAATAATGGATGTAGGCTATTTCTTTGAGCCGAACCACTCTAGAAATCTCTTGTGTCTTGTTTGTTTTACTTAATTTATCTATGTGATCGATTAATTAGGCCTAGTCTATTTTTTTGTATCAACGGATTGGCGTCATCTGTGGGAATGTATTACTAAATGTTGTAACTCATTCACCATCCATGGCCGAGATTCCTGAATCAAGTACCAGAAATTAGGGAATTCCGTGTAATCCATCTGCCCCTCCTAATAACCATGACTTCACAGGATGTCTGGCTAGTTTAGCCAAAGGTCAAGAGGCTATGCAGGATACCATGTCACAATTGGACCAAACTCTACAAGTTGGAGTTCATGCATAATTTAATATGCCACCACCGCCATCTAGGAGTGTCGGGCATAGCCTTTCTAGAACTTCGAAGGATCCTTCATACATTCTTGGGAGACTTCCGCTATCAGGATTACTAATTCCTATGATGGGAAATCTCTTATCCCAGAAAGATTGAGTTCCTTAGAAAGGCTAAGTAGGGCCTCTCTTTTTAATCATCTGGGACCCAGGGGAAATGCCCTATGGGTTGCGTCGAGAGATACTCGACGACCATACTATTTAAGGGAAGGTTCAGCCCAATCCAAATTAAGCACCTGACGAAACCATAGATCCAATCGGAGGGAAGGTTCACAAGAATAAAGTTTAGGACGATCTGTTGATCGGCATAGAAAAACTGCTATCCAAAAATCTGGGGCTGACAGTGAAGCTTGGAAAGGTTCCATTCAACGTTTAAAGGATATGTTGGGAGAAATGGCCAAGGCTAAGAGTCCCCTCTAAAGAAGCTTTATTAAGGGATCCCCCTTTATGCAAACCATCATATATTTCCCTACCCCAACCAAGTTTAAATCTCCAGTGGTCACTCCCAAATATGATGGGAAGACTGATCCAGTTGTTCACATAGAGCAGTACCAAGCAGCTACTGATATCTATGATGTTCCTAATGAGATGAGATGTAGAGCATTCTTGGGAACAATCACAAAATATACTCAAATCCGGTACAACATCCTTCCTCGGGGACAAATTTCTTGCTTTCAACAACTCGTCGATCCATTCATTGGTAATTTTACTTTGGAGCAAAACCAGTAAAACGAGTAGCTCATTTGCTCAGCGTAAGGCAGTAAGAAGGAGAAAGTACGAGGGATTACATCACTCGTTTCAACAATGAGAAACTGAAAGTCATTGATTATGAAGAGAAGACCACACTCACTGCCCTAATGAGTGGTCTTCACCCCAATAAATTATATTACACTTTGGCAAAAGATCCACCAAAGACGATGACATAATTAATGGCCAAAGAAGCGAAGATTATGAATGCTGAGGAAGCTATGGCTGCTAAAAAGAATTCAGACGCATAAGCGAAGGCAAAAATAGAAGGGAAGTCAGATAAGAAGGAGCACAAGAATCATAATGAGCGCAGGAGTTCGAAGGAAAAATAAGTCCTAGATCGACTCAGGAAACTGACTAATTACACTCCTTAACGGTGAATATACATCATATGTTGGAGGAAATCAAGCACAACAATGATTTGAGTTGGAATGAAAAGTTAAGGTCACCTGCTGATAAGAGGGATAAGTCCAAGTATTACGAGTTTCACAAAGATCATGGTCATACTACTAGCCATTGTATTGCCCTCCAGAATGAGATAAAAACGGTCATCTGAAGAGGAAAGCTGGACAAATTTATTGATCGACATAATGGTGGAAGAAATGGAGGAAGAGGTCGATATAAATCTAAATCGTCAGTTAAGCCCAGGTAAAAGAAGAAGAGGAACCACGACAATAATCCAGAAGATGATATTGATCTCCCCAAGAAACCTAGACAACCAAAACGTGAGGTATTCACACTCAATTTTGGATCTTTTGATTATCACATGATTACATATGGAGATGTCGAAGGAGGAGATCATACATCTGAAAGGAAAGCTTACCTCAATAAGGCTCAAAATTGTTCCTATATCCAGCGGATCAACCTTGTCGAAGAAGACCGACCAATAAAAGTTAACAAGGATAAGCTCGTAATTGGCTTTTCCAAAAATGATTTATCTTAGTGTTGTATCGTCATGATGATTCTTTAGTAATCAGGGTCAGGATGAAAGAAGTATTGGTAGCAAGAACATTGGGTTCTCAGCCATCATGTTTTATCCCTATTTTGATAGTTTGGGTTTAAAACTCAGCCAACTGGAGCCTTATCACAGGCCACTCATTGGGTTCTCAGGTGAGAAAGTATTTCCTTTGAGGACTATTAAGTTAGACATGTTGATCGGGACATGGCCGGCGAGCAGGACAGAGAAGGTGAGATTCTTTATAATGGACAAAAATGTTCATTCTGCTTATAATATGATTATGGGAAGAGCTGATCTGAAGAAATTCGAAGATGCACCCTCTACTGTTCATCAATGCCAAAAAATTTCGACCAACTTTAGAGTTGGAGTCATGAAAGGAGATCAAAAATTAGCTTAAGAGTGCTACTATTCCTCTGCCGAGGAAGAAGATATGCTGAAGACAAAGAGAAAAACAACCACTTATCAAGTGGATATATCTGAGCCAAATAATGAGTCTGAGGTTGAAACCTTAGATCCACGAGATGAATCTGAGCTTGTAAAAGGCCAAGTGATGGAGGAAACAAAGAGCATTGTTCTTGATGATGATAAACCAGAATGAAACACTTAAATAGGAGCGTCATTGGAACCAGTTCTTAAATGGGAATTTGTAGCTTTCTTAAGACAAAGGAAGTAGGTATTCGCGTCGAGCCATGAAGATATGCCCGTCATAGACCCAAATTTCCTATGCCATGAGGTTAATGTAAATAAGGAAGTTAAACTTGTGAAGCGGCGAAGAAGAGTTTTTAGCCCTAAAAAGAACCAGGCTATACAGGAAGAAGTGGAGAAGCTTCAAAAATCTTCCTTTATCGAAGATGTGAAGTACCCGGATTGGTGGCTAATGTAGTAATGGTCAAGAAGAAGAACAACAAGTGGAGGATGTGTGTGGATTTTACTGACTTGAACAAAGCGTGCCCAAAGGATCACTTTGCATGCCCAAAGGATCACTTTCCTTTGCCACGAATTGATCAATTAGTAGATGCTACTTCAGGGCATGAGCTGCTGAGTTTCATGGATGCGTATTATAGTTATAACCAGATCAAAATGAAGCCAGAAGATAGAAAAAGTACTTCCTTTATCACTCCCCGAGGAACTTATTGCTATAATGTTATACCGTTTAGTCTGAAAAATGGAGGTGGTACTTATCAGAGACTGGTGAACAAAGTATTTGAGGAGAAGATAGGCAAAAACATGGAAGTGTACGTTGATGATATGCTCTCAAAGAGAAGAAAAGCTGCTGATTATATTACCGACCTCCTCCAAATATTTGATCAATTGGAAAACACCAAATGAAGTTAAACCCCACCAAATACGTCTTCGGAGTGCAGGAGGGAATGTTCCTCGAGTATATAGTAAATCAAAGGGCAATTGAAGCTAATCCAGATAAGATTAAAGCTCTGATCGAAATGAAGTTCCCAACTTGTAAGAAATATGTTCAAAGGCTAACTGGGCGTGTAGCAGCACTTAATAGGTTTGTGTCACGAGCAACGGACAAGTGTTTGTCGTTCTTTAGGGTACTCAGAAAAACATTTGAATGGAATGAGGAATGTGAAAAAACCTTCTTAGAGTTGAAAAAATACCTGGGAGAACCACCACTACTCTCCCGACCAATGTTGGGAGAAAAGATGTATTTATATCTGGTTGTATCTGAGTCAGCAGCTAGCTCTGCCTTGATCAAGGATGAAAATGGAGCTCAAAAGCCAGTTTATTACACCAACAAAGCTTTTCGAGGAGCAGAAGTGAGATATCCCAGACTGGAGAAATTAGCATTGGCCTTAATTAAGGCTAGTAGACGAATGAAGCCATATTTTCAAGCCCACACCATAATGGTATACACTGACATGTCACTAAGGTAGGCTTTGCATAAGCCAGAGAAATCTGGAAGATTGATGTATTGGGCTATGGAGTTAAGGGAATATGACCTTGTATATAAACCAAGGATTTCTTTAAAAGGCCAAGCTATGGCCAATTTTATCGCAGAATTTACTTGCCCATAGGTCCCCGAGCAATAAGGGACTCTAGCCGAACAACATGCAGGAATCAGCAGACCTACTGGAGATACACCCGATCAACTCCAAATAGGAAAAATTGTACAAAAAGACCAACCAGAGACGTCCAGTGGACTGTAGGATATGAAGAGGAAATATGAAGAGGTAAAGGATAAAATCTTCCATCAAGGGATTTTGACAAACTAAGCTTTTGACAGTAATATGCCCTTACGGAATCTGTATGTCGGCGGGTCATCTTGTGCAACCGGATATGGAGCTGGAATCATTTTCAATACTCCAGACGAGTTAGATATAGAGTACACTCTACGATTCCAATTTCAGGGCTCCAATAATGAGGCAAAGTATGAAGCTGTGATTATTGGTTTAAATCTAGCTAAATCACTGAACGCCGAGCAAGTTGTGGTATACAGTGATTCACAATTGGTGATAAATTAGGTGTTAAACTTATATGCAGCTAAAGGAGAACCGATGACCAGATATTTGGCCAAAACTTTGGAAATAATTACCACTTTGCTAGCTGTCCAGATGGTCAAAATTCCAAGATTGTAAAATGCTCGAGCAGATGCACTTGCTCAGTTAGATTTAGTAACTAGAACGGAGATACGAAGGACTATTCCTATTGAGCTATTGGCTAACAGGAGCATTGATGAAGATCTGATTGTTAAATTTATTACAATTGATATGAGGCAATCTTGGATGGATCCCATAAGAGCATATATTGAAGATGGGATTCTTCCAGTCGATCTACTTCAAGCTAAGACACTGAAATACAAAGCCATAATATATGTGCTCGATGGTGGTGTGCTATATAGAAGAGGATTAACTATTGGTCTACAACGGTGTGTGCATACATCCATCTGAAGTGAAGAATTTGAGTGAAGAAGTCCATGTAGGGTCTTATACATCCTATGTAATAGGAAGAATGTTGTTGCAGAGAATTCATACACAAGGATACTACTAGACAACAATACTAGCAGATTATGTAGATGTCGCCAAGAAGTGTGATAAGTGCTAGAGGTTTTCCATCTTACGCAAGGCTCCACAAGATTTTCTAACACCAATCACATACCCTTGGCCTTTTACTATGTGGGGGATTGACTTGGTCGGGCCTCTGCCGACCACCCGGGGCAGGTTCAAATACCTAGTTATAGCTGTTGATTATTTTACTAAATGGGTGGAAGATGAACCATTAACCAATATGTCTTATGAAAAGGTTTATCAATTTATTTGGAAAAATATCATATGTATATATGGTTTACCTTATGCCTTTATCACTGATCATGGCGCCCAGTTTGACAATGATGAATTTTCCACTTATTGTGCCCAGTCCAATGTCCAAAAAATACACTATGCCCCTGGTCATCCTCAAAGTAATGGCCAAACATAGGTAACTAACAGAACTTTGCTGAATGGGCTGAAGAAAAGGTTAGAAAATGCAAAAGAAAATTGGATCAATAAATTGCATTCTATCATATGGGCTTACCGAACAACTTCCAGAACAGCTACTGGAGAAACTCCCTACTTATTGGCATTTGGTACTGAGGCCGTAACTCCTGTCGAACTAGGTTTACCTACGCATAAAGTCCTTAACTTTAATACCCCAGTCAGTGATTTGATGAGAATGATGGACTTAGACATGCTGAAAGAAGTCCGTGAAGATGCAAACCTAAGGAATGCAGCTTATCAACAAAGGATTGCACGTTTCTATAATAAGAGGGTCATCCCGAGCAACCTAAAGGAGGGAAATTATGTTTTGAAGAAGGTGATTTAGAAGAACAATAAGATGGAAGCCAATTGGCATGGGCCTTTTCGTATTACTGTAGTTATACGACCAAGCACGTATCGGATTGAGACTTTGGAAGGGGAGGAATTCAAGAACCCATGGAATATAGAACACTTGAAGAAGTACTATCAGTAAATGCAGTTATGTTATAATCAGTTCTCTTCAATATTAATGATAACATGACTTTCCAAAAATTGTTATTTTATTGTTTTCTTTCTCGGAGTAATAGTGCTATGCACTTACAAACATAACAAAACCCAACAAAGTTAGTCAGTATCAATGAAGGCCACTAACAAAGTTAGTCGGTGCATTTACAAACACAATAAAAACCAACAAAGTTGGTCGGTATCAATGAAGGCCACCAATAAAGTTGGTCGGTATAATGAAGGCCACCAACAAAGTTGGTCGGTATCAATGAAGGCAACCAACAAAGTTGGTCAGTATCAATGAAAGCCACCAACAAAGTTGGTCGGTATCAACAAAGGCCACCAACAAAGTTGGTCGGTAATAACAAAAATGACCAACAAAGTTTATCGGTATCAATGAAAGCCACTAACAAAGTTGATCGGTATTAACTAAGACTACTAATAAAGTTGGTTGTTAAAACATCTAAAACCACAAAAGGCAAAATTATAAGTCCCAAATGCTTGGTTAATGAAGACCCGGACGAATAATTTTCATCTAAACTGGGCTAAAAGATGGACAAATGCTCCACTCACACCCGGGAGCCAAGGTAACTAATGCAATTAACCTAAAATTCAGGCGGTGAAACATTGGTAATTGGTAGAAAACTTAAGATAATCCTAAGAATATCAATAGAACAGATAAAAAACTAGAGATTAATTAAAAAAGTTGATCCATTCATAGTCAGAGACTAACAAAACATTCAGAGAATACAATACAAATAAAATGATTACATATTGTTGCTCAAATATAATACAAAATATTATTCTGCAGGACGTTTTCCTTCAGCCTTAGAAATAGAATCCATGCCAACTGGAGGATTATCCAAAGTAAAAGGAGTGCTGATGAAGTTAAGGTCCTAAAGCATCCTGGTATTACTGCTACTACGACGGTTAAGTAAATGAGGAGGACAGTCGATATCTAGTTCATCATGCAGTTCGTAATCCCCCAGGTACATGGAAATCAAGCATGGGGGAATACGGTGAATAATTACCAATTAACATCTAACTTTAATGGAGGATTGTTAAGCTGTAGTAATCCCGGATCATACCAATCCCATAGAGAGTCGTTCCCACCCATCTTCATCACAGTTAAAGAATTTATCCAACCCCATTTGTAGGATTCATTCTGGGTCTATTAAATTTTATCATCATAATGTCCCAAAGCTTCATTATATCCACCCATCCAAAATTGTCTCGGCTCTTTATGGAATTGAAAAGTTAATTTATCAACTTGTGATCGCAGCATCTTCAGTACTCCATCTTTGACCCCTAGTTGGGAAGATTGAGTGGAAAGTTATTCGGATAAGGTCTGCAGCCTTTGGGACATCTCAGCAATAGCTCAGTCCTTTACTTTTAGCTATGCAGCTTGATTGGCGAGGGCCTGTTGGGTCCTAATTTCCTCTGTAGTTCCTCGACCAGACCTATTTCTAGCTCAGTAAGAAGAAGCGGACTTAATGTTTTTCAAGGCCTCCAATTCATCTCTTAATGTGGCATTCTCAGCTTCTAAAAAGGAATAACCTTCATCTATAGTAGTAACGACAACTATAGAGGAAGACTTCAGAAGATTCACTTCATTCCTGAAATTATTATTATCCTCTTTCAGGAGTTTGACAACAGTCCTTGTTTTTTCAACTTCAACCCTAAGTAAAGCTTCCTTTTTATTATAAACAGAGACGAATTTATCAAAGCCCCGACCTACACTTAAGCTTTGATATTTTTTCTAATAGCTATGGTGCAACAACGCAGTGGATTCTTTATACTGTTCTTGAAGTTCTTCTATTATTTCATAATAGGCAACATTTTTGCTACCTCCCGATCAAGTAAGTACTTTAAATATTTGTAGGATTCTTTAACCTGCTCTGAAGCATCAGCATCGAGCAACTGAGTGATTTCTTCGTCGGACAAATTCATATGACCATCTTTGAAAAAAGCATTGCATTTCCTCAGTAGCTCGGTATCATGAGAAGACATTTGTTCCAGATTAGCAATAAACTAGCAAGAAGAAATAACTACTGATTAATAACAAAGATGGAGATTAGGTATAATCAACAGGAGATAAAGAAGGAACAACAAAAAGTTATTTTATTGATGACAAAGAGTCCAAGTACAATCAAAATAAAGGAAAAATAAACAACAAAAGTAAAAAGGAAAAATGTTGAATAACTTTACACCTTTTCCCTATTATTTTTAACCTTCTTGCTCTGCTTAGAAGAAGGGACTACAGGCTGGAGGAATAGAAGACTCATGAACTTCAGGTTGTTTGGCAGCTAACTTAACCACAAATGAAGACTCCTCAAAAGCAGCTTAATCGTTAACCTCGTCCTCTACGACTCGAGGAGGACCATGGATATACCTTTGAAAAAGTTCAGAGTCTCCATTTGTGTTTAACTCTTGAAGTGAAGTAACCCAACCATCTCTGAAACATTTTTTCTTCACATACTCAATTTTAGCAGATGCAGTAGAAATATCTTTGTTCCAGCCCTTATCCCAACCAGCACTGAATGAGTCCTTCACATCAGATTTTCTCTTAGCTCTGACAGAGGATACAAGCTCTTTAGCAGCCTTTGCCCTGCGCTCAGCTTCCTTTTCCCTACACCCAGTTTCCTTTTTTTGGAGCTCAGTTTCCTCTTTCTTGTGCTCAACTTCCTCTTTTTGGAGCCCAGCCTCCTTAGCCCTACGCTCAGCTTCAAGAGAATTTGTATCAGATGTTTGACGAGCAGTTTCTATTGTCTTCAGTTTCTCTGATCAAGTTCTTTTCTCAGTCTCTAAGGCCTGCTGAGACTCAAGCAGAGACTTCTTCAAACCAGGAAAGGCTTCCTCCAACTCATTTGAAGAAGAAGAAGCCTTAATTGCATCATCCGTCTCCAGTATATTATTGAACTGTACCAAGAACTATAAAAGATAAAGATCAAAGTGAGAATATGAGGAATATAAGTAACAACCAAACCAAGATAATGAAAATTACTTACTGATGTAAGGTTCTGAGAAGCCAATTCGAAGACCCTCATTCTAGGGACTTGGCATCCACCCTCCCACAGTCTGGAAGAGTACCAGACTTGATCAACCTCCTAGCCTAACCAGGAGTAATAGCTATTCTAGGAACAACATCATAAGATGGTAAATCAACTAAGGACAGTTGATCGATCACTCGGTCGACTTGCTTCTCAGTAAGCCCTCTCCTAAGTCTCCTCAGAGGAACTTAAACCTCTTTAGGAGCTACATTCTTAGGAGCCAGGTCTTTGGGGACTGGATCCTTAGGGACTGGACCCCTGGGGGCTGGGGGCTTCATAAAATCACCTGTTTTATTCTTGGCTCCTTCAATAGATGATTGGGAACCAGAATCACTACCGCTGTAAAGATAAAGAAACTTTATTTTCTTAATAATTTTAGATAGAGGAGTATCAGAGTCAATAACAGCTTCTTATTAAAGATCAATTACCAGAGCAGGAGAGGCAGTAGGTTTGGCAATAAAAGAAGAAGCAGTGTTTTTATACTAGAGCAAATAGGAAGCAAACCTAACGTGCTCTTCAGCAACAGCCTTATGGAGACCCCAGATAAACTATAACTCTGCCAAATTTACTTCGCTCTCTTCAGGGCACTTTATTTTTTGCTCAACTGTAAATCAATTTATAAAACAATAGTCAATATGATATTTTATCAAACATAAACAGGGAAAATTTACTAAAACATAAAACAACCTATTCCATTGCCAAAGAGTGGACATCTAGGTCCTTGGTATTTGGCACCTCAAACTAAAGGGGCATGTTGCTAATTTTTTATAATGAACCCATGATCGAAATAATCCTTATTAGAATCAGGGAGATTAACTACCAAAGCTTTAATAACAGCCATAGTTTTCAAATAAAAGATGGTATCACTAGTTACCCATTTATAACAAAACATAATTTCTGAAATCCCTAGATGGGTTCCATAAATTTGATTTAACCTATAAGCACCATTTATAGCTCTCCATGTATTAGGAGCCACTCTTACAGGTACAATCTCAAAATATTGATAAAACTCCAAACACAGGGGATTATGAGGAAACGTGAAACCACATTCAGCAATAAAGATGGAGGGAAACCAATGACCCTCAGCAAGAGAGAAAAAATTAGAAGGAAAAGTGGGATGCTCTAACACAACCCAAGATGGAATATTGAATTGAATTCTAAACTTATTAAGTGACTCGATAGAGTAAACCACGATGAAGAAAATAAAGAAGAAGAGAAGAAATATTCTTACAAAGATTTAAGGATTCAACAAGAACTGAAGACTGAAAAGAAAACGATCGCACAAAAATAAAGAATACAGCAGCAGAATCAGAAGGAAGAGGTGGAAGATGATCGAAGTTTTTACTGCCCTTTTTATAAGACGCATCGAAAACTAGGAAAATTAATGATTAAAGAGAACGCCATTTGGGTTTACGGCGGATAATAAAGGAAAAGACGAAGATACCACATAAAAGTTTGCTAAAATTTAAAATATTTACAAAACGTCCATTCGCTCCCAAAAATCATCAATCGAGTGGATAGAATTCACAAGTGTGGAAGGTCTGCAGCTAAACCAAAGGGCCCGAGCTACTTTTGGAGCATAATTATCACACTATCGCATCAACTCCAAGTATAAAACATTGGGGGCTTTTGTTGATACCAAAATTTACCATCCTACGTAGACCAATTACAAGCCAGTACGTGTCATCCGATGTGGAACAAGGAGGCCCGACCAACTGGGAAGCCCGAACAATAGTCGGAAATCCAATTTGTACAGCCAACCAAGCGCTAGCAGTCTTACAGCCTGTATTGCCAATGAAGAAAAATCATTCATATATATTTAATTCTCATTATGTATTGATGTAAATGCCTAACAAATAAAGGCATTCCATCCTTTCACATAACAACGAGGAAAACCCCTCTTGGGCTATAAATACGTTGTATCATCCTTATTGCAAGGGGACCGAAAAACAAATCAAGGCAATCAATATATAATAGTGGATGTAGTCTATTTCTTTAAGCCGAACCACTCTAAAAATATCCTGTATCTTGTTTGTTTTACTTTATTTATCTGTGTGATCGATTAATTAGGCCTAGTCTAGTTTTTTGCATCAACACTAATTAATGATGATATTCATTTCCTTTCTCATAATTTTTGTCATGAGTTATCTGATCCATGATTTTGAATACAAATCTAACTTGGTTTAACAATCGTGTTTGATAATATTGTCCAAATTACTATTGATATTATGGTACCTGGTTGATTTTGTGTTCTTATTTTTATTTCAAGTTGATATATATGAAGATAATGACGGTGCGAGAAAGGATGAGATTGCTTCTCTCAGCGGTCAAAACGCCATGGGGACTAACGTATTTAGTGCATTTTATGACAGATTAAAAGAGGTCACTATTAGGGTTTCATTTCACCTATATTGTAATTTCTTTTCTAAATTGTATTTTACACTCTTAATTCAATTAATACTTTGCATGTAGATTCGGGAGTATCACAGATGTCATCCCTCAGCGCGTGTCGTGGATACAATTGACGAATATGAGCAACTTCTCAAAGAGGAACTGCCAATTGAATTCATCGGGGAGGTCTCTTTCTCTCTCTCTCTCTCTCTCTCTCTCTCTCTATATATATATATATATATATATATATATATATATATATATATATGTGTGTGTGTGTGTGTGTGTGTGTGCAGAATGTGGTGTGTATGTGATTAATTTCACTAGGGTGCTTCTAGTTTTATTTCAACCCACTAAGTTAATTTATACATTCAATGTAGAAAAACATTTAATACATCCACATAATTGATTTGAAATTCACGTATTTTAAATTTATTACTATTTAGTTTCCCAAATTATTACTATCTACTCTATCCTAATTTAGAGTGTCATCATTCATATGAAACCTTACATTATTAAGCATAAAAATCAGTGCTAAGAGGTTTTCGTGCTGTGTAAATCATTAAAAGAAGGCAATAACATAGATATGATAATTTGTAGTATATTCTCATAATGCATGCAATTAATTTTATCTTTTGCATTAAGATGGCAAAGAGGTGATGAGTGATGACGGTAGGTGCCGAGTATGAAAAGATGAGCTGAGCCACCTATGCTAAGTCTCAGTGGCACGAATGTGTTCATGGGTGGGGAGAAGATAAGTTAGAGTTTGAAAAAAATATATTTGTGATAAATATGGGCATAGTTTTCTAAACCAAAATCCCCACAAATCGTTCTCCGTTTCTCAATCGCATCGCTTGTATGCCTCCACGCCTTCAATGAATTAGTATTTAATTAATTCATTCACTGATAAATTTAATATGAACTTTTTTTTTCTTTTCGTGTGTTTTGTTTATAGATTGCCTGGATAGAAGTTTGCCGGCATACCATTTCCACAGAGGATTTGGAGCTGGAGCACGCAGCAGGCTTTTGTAGTTTGAGGTAACTTTTTTTCATTTTTAACTTTTAACTTAATACGGGCCACAAAGGGAAAGAAACAAGGGTGGGATGGGAGTTTGTAAGCTGGTGTGGACCAAGACATTCCTTTTTTGTCTCGTGTGCACATCACTAGCGATTTTACTATTTTTATGATAAACAAACTCCCAATAAAATCGAATGACAAGTAGAATTACAAAAACAATATAATAGTGAAAACATGAGAGTAATATGAGTACGTAATACCGTATAACTGAATTAATTCACACCAAATATTTTATCCTCGTAGTAATAGAGAGAAAATCACGGCTACTATTGTCTTTTGACATTTTTAGTGGAGGCACCATTGTCTATAAAAGATTTTACATTTTTGAATTGCGTGTGCAGCATGAAATACAATAGGAAAATTCATTGTAGGAGATCTAGTCTAAACGAATATTATTTGTGATCAAATTGAACCAAATAACTTTTGTTGTACATTTTTTCTCTTTCCTTTGGACATGTTGAAATTTCAATTCAAAAGTTTCTGAGGTGATGTGGCCTTCTACTCAGATTCTCTGATGTCTTCATGATGTAGTGATTTTGAGGTACGCTATTCTCATTTTTCTCATCTTTTAAACTATACTCGGCCATTTTTGAAATCCATATGAGTCAATTTTGCAACTATTGAAATTAAGTCATTTTCCATTAATTAGAACTAGGAACTTGAGATGGGGTTGTTTACAAGTGCACTTCTTAGACATATCTCTTACATGAAACATATAGCATTGTGTACTACATTCATTGAGGTATGTTTACTTCTATACAACTTTTAATATTTTTGTTTACTGACACAACTATATAAATCACTCGACATGTTTACTCAGGTCGAGTCAATATTTAGCCAAGGTTGGGATGAAATTGAAATAATTGCTGAAACTTGCTGAAAGCTTTGAAATTATTGAAACTAGGTTTTAGCCCAATGCGATGTGCGGACACTTTGTATTGGGTGTTTACAATTTGTATGAAAATCTTAATCCCCAACCACATAGAAAACCATGTATTGCTGATCCATGAGTAACATTTTTAAGTGAGCTCATTTTTTAGTTTACACGAGGTCTTATATTTGAATCAACTTTGTAGCAATTGAAGGCTACAAATGGAAATAGGAATATTGATTTCACACATTTTTGTTCTACAAACAATGCTCATTTTGACACAGGCTTTGTAGGAAGAGTCATGAAAAATTCAGCATTGACAAATAATATGATGTAGGATACATATATTTTGGTTAATATTTTTTCATTTTTTTAGGATGACAATAAATGGTTGACATTTATGCATATAGGATGAACTAATATACCGAAATATGTATGAACAAAGTTGTCTAAAATTTTTAGATACGTATTAATATTATTTATTTTCGATGAAAATAACATGGATAAAACTTTAAAGAAAACGGTGTATTTGCATAAGATTAAAGAAAACACTGTGCAATATGGGGCGGATCAATCCTTGATCTCAATCTGGTTTAATTGGTTATAGTTGAATTGTGGCATAAAGAGAATAACATATCCGCATATAGCCTCAAACAATGCTAATTTATATACATTTAAGAGAGTAAATATTGGATTCCTATATTTATTGAAAATACTGAAGCAACAACTTATGATATTGCTAGGATACTTAATATATCTGATTGCAACAGTTGATTGTTTGATTTAGTTTTCATGTTTACATGTTTTCCACTCACTTTACCCACTACATTTGTACATTGATCACCATAATATGGTTTCTGTGTTTCTATTTATATATTTTTTTTCCATTGAGCTATTTTAGAGAAAATTTAAGTCTTCATTTCAATACATTTGTTTCAGTGTGCTATTTGGTTATTATTTAGTTCAATACTAATGATTTTTTTGTAATATCTTCTTCGGATGCATTGCAGTCCAGTCTTATCAAGACAGAGGGAACAAAAAATAAAGTATGTCCGCTTACAGGAACTAAATTTTATTTATCTATTGTTTATATAATTTTTTTCCTAAGGAATCAATATAGTTCTCCTCTATCGACCGTATTCCTCCATACCATCCCAAACTTTGGCCATCACCTGTCTAACACCATAACGATCACGCTGAAAAACACGCCAGCTGATTCACTCCACCTCATAATTAATGTAACTTTAAGGAAATTAATTTTGTATGACTAAATGTTGATATTAGAACAAATGATAATTTTATTTTGTTTGACAAAATGTCATTTTTGGATCTTCATCAATTTTTTAGCCTTGCGGGTTGCATCGTTAATGGCGATAATAACATAACGAACTTCTTTTTTATATTTCATTTGCCTGGTTATGATATAAAAACATGTCATTTTGGGGCGATTGTATTAGGATTTTATAGTGGATGCATTTGTGAAAATAATGTAACTTTCGGGGTGATTGTATTACGATGTTTCATTTATTTGGTTTAATTTTCTTTTGTAAAAAAAAAGAGTTGAGGCTTATATAAAATGTAAATGTTGAATATAATGCCCTTGTTTATTTGGACTATTTTTATATATGTTCTTAGGATTTGATTAGTTTGGTAAGGATAACTGAATTTGTTTAAATTCAGGATATTGGATTTAAAAAAATATATATTTTTAAAATATGTATTAATATTACTAACGGATCTTTACTGTTACAAAATCAGACAAAAGTGTTATAAAAAGGGTGTAATAAGGTAAAAATAGTAACATAAAAGTCCTTTACCTAAATCAGAATTAGTAACGGTAAAATACTGTTGGTAAATCCAAATTTAGTGATATGACAGGTATTGCACCTTACTGCCGCGACCACATGCTGCGAACCAGATCACACTTGCCGCAGCCCTTAACATACTGATTGCGGTTAGAGCTTCTTCATTTAACTATCGCAGCTTCGCTAGCACAGGATGCGGCCCCACCTATTGTAGGGTGCGGCCCTAGTTCATTCACATAGCAGGCCGCATCCCCTTTTTACTCAGCAACAATACAACATCTACACCTATAAATAGAGGTCCACACCTCGAGATAAAGGGGATTCATTTTTCCTCACCCGGGCTCATTTTTCTTACACTGGGCAGCTCAGAGCTGATCTCTATCTCTCTACACCACTAAGCATAGCTTGGGGACTACCGGCCAAAGCATCGCAGCCACCATCCCGGAGCCATCGGAATCATCATAGTCATGTACTATATTCTATTCTCATGCTTGTATGCCTCTTTAGGCTAAATACTATGTACTAAACAACATATATAATGAGAGTGTGGCACCAAAGTGGACGTACGATCATTTTTATGGCCGAACCACTCTATATCTTGTCTTTTATCTCTCTTTGCTTGCTCTATTTGCTTGTAATGCTCTTTATACCTGATTTGCTGATACGAGAACACCATGTGGGTGATTTCTCGTATCATCAATTTGGCGTCGTCTGTGGGAAACGAGATATTTCAACCTTGTTTCTCTATGTTTTGAGTTCTTAAACACCTTATTTTATTTGTGGGGATCCTTTGGATCGTCGCCTCACGAGTAAATTTTGGTTATTGAGCTCTATTTTATATTTACACCCTTGAATGGGTATTTCGTATATTCAGATCTGTTTGTGGGTTTCTCTTTTTATGACCTTAGATCTATTTTGCATACCCTTGTGATATCATTTCATCTAGATAATGCTAGAAAGCATGATGAGTTTAGCCCCGTAAAGATAAGTGATTAGGGAAAGATTATATTTACTCCATTTTTGTTGTTCTTTGCCTGTGATCTAGGGTTTATCATTAAAATCGTGCTGCCTTGTGCACCCTGATGATACTCTCATGGATAGACCCCAGTAGGTATGCTCTCCACGTTTTTCGAGAGAGAAACTCAATTTCTGGTTTCAATTTTTGGATTGTTCCCCACTGCCAAGGTAGGGATGCGGCATGGTAGCTCAACTGCCTTGATTGCTGCGACCTCTACTAGTGCAGTTGCATTACAGAAGCTTCAAAACATCAAGGAACGGACTCAGCTGGTCTCCAGCTCAACCTTGGTGAATTTCATACAAAGGCCACGGTAGTGCACCTATGTGCTTTACTGGCCGTGGCCTCAGCAATAATGTCATGCAGCGGTGCAAATGCTGCATTCGAACTTCATACTTTGGTTAATCCAATATTTCTGTGATTACTCACTTCTGCTAGTTTTCTCTCATATTATATATTTTGTAAAGATTAACAAAGAAGAAAATGGAAGGAGAATCCAGCCAGAGCACAGAAGTAAAAGATGAGATTGTGCAGCTGTACAATCACCTCAACCATCTCTACGACAGTCATGCCTCACTTCAAACCCAAATCAACTATTTGACCTAGAGGGTTCTCATGCTAGAGGCAGTAGCCTCATCCAATGTGGGTGCGACACCCAGGATCATTACCTCAATAACCTTCGTTGTCGCGATACTGCCAGAAGTTCCATCCGCGAAAGTAGTTAGCAGGAACCAAAAAAAGAAAGTAGAGAAGGCAGAAGAGAGCAAGAGCTTTAGGGCTTACACTTCATTGGCCTTCCCAATTGAAGACATCTTCGAGTCCATTAAGGAGGACAATCTGCTGAGGGGGCCAGAGAAGCTTAAAACTCCACCCCACAAGAGGAACAAGGCCAAGTGGTGCAAATTCCATCTCGACCACGACCATGACACTGAGTAGTGTTGTGCTCTGAAAGATGAAATCGAGAGGCTAATTGGGCAGGGAATGCTGTAGAGGTTCCTTAGAGATGCTTAGGGGATGCAGCCTAGCTTGATGGGCCAAACTTCCCTTATCTTTATGATTTAGTTTATATCTCCTTTTAATTCTGTTCATAGTGAACATTATCTTTTATTTCATTCTGACCATTTATGTCCATGCTTATGAGAATTAATGAATATAATATTTTAATTTCTCGATTCCATTAAATGATATCTTATAAAAGACTTCTTGTCTTAAACAAATTCTATATGGAGACATCGAATTATATTGGGAATGATTATATTCAAATGGTCTCACAACGCCCGCAATGACGCCTGATTATATGAAGTCAAATGGTAATTGAAAATAACGAAAGCAACTATTGAGAGAAACTAGTTGAATTGGTTTGCAAAAATCACTTATAAAGACTATATCCTAGCATATTATTGCTACATTCTCGAAAGCAGTTATCAGAAAGCGTTATTAGCCATGAGGGTTTACAGTGCCCATTCTTAGCTTTCGGGATGCGTCATTAGCCCGGGGAGGTTACTCCCCCCAAAAACATCATTAACTTGGTGGATATGATACTAAACATCATTTGCTTGGGGAAACTTCATAATACCTAGCCAGGGAAGGTCTGAAAATAATCCACAGGGGCCGGAGACTTAATTGTCTATGGATAATCCTGTATTTGAAGGGGCCAAAGACTTAATTGCCTTCGGATAATCCTATTACAGCCTAGGAAGGCTTTATATATATCCACATAAGCTTGGGGAAGCTTTATAATACCTAGACCAGGGGGGCCTGATAATAAGGCAATCGAAGCGACTAAAGGAAAGCCATGAAAGACAATCGAAGCGACTAAAAGAAGGCCATGAAAGGCAATCGAAGCGATTGAAAGAAGTGATGACATCATGAAGCATGGAAAAGCTCCAGAAAGGGGAATGGCCTATGCCCAACATGCTATCATGAATTCCCAGCGAGTTTAGAAAGGTGTCGTAGCCAGCAAGGAGTTCAATCTCTAGCATAAAGGGACGCCGCAAACTTATCATTTGGGTTGAACAAGGCTTTGAAAGTGATGGAAGATCATAGTAAAAGGAGTTAAGACACATAATCATCATTACAACCCACTTGAAAAATAAGAAATTTAGCCGCGGCCACATGTATGGGTATAAGTATTGAAGCAAAGTGGTCCAAAGATGTAATCCTTTGCGGATGGGGATTTGTTCCCCAATATCCACTATTGCTATAAGAATACAAACACAGGCTACTGCTAAAAGGTGCAAGAGTTGTCACCACTCTAAAAAATTCCATAAATGTGCAAGAGTTCAAGAAGAGACTACAACCACCATCAAATATATTTCTGTGGCAACAATCTACAAGAATTTAAATGAAAGTCCAAGGTGAAGAAAAGTGGCCGCAACCTGTGTGAAGAAATCATTTGTATTTAGATGTCGTGGCCTTAATCTATCAGAACATTCAATCAATCAAGCAAGCAAGCAAGTGAAGCACCTTATACTCTTGACTTACTTGAGTCTACATTATATAAGTGCTCATCTAATTTGGAAATTATGAAAAAATTGAGTCCCATCCCCTAGATACTAAAGAACCTCAGATTATTCTCATGATGCCTCAATTGATTCATTTGATGGTAAATTATTAACCATCACACACACTAGGATTGCATACATATTATATATTGCATTATTTGCTTATGTGTGAGTTGTGTGTGTTAATTCCCTTTTAAATAAGTTTTTATTAATTTTGGGAATTTTTAAACAATTTTTAAATATTTTTTTAAGAAATTAAAAGTTCGGTTTTAAAACATTTGGGGTCATTTTGTGATTAGTGGTTTTATCATTTATTACTTGAATGTTTGGTTGCGTAGAATCCGAAAGCGCTTGAGACTTCAGGGTGTTTGTGTAATTATTTTAAAACACGCACGTTTTGTTGCATCTGAGCCTTACACCTATCATTGTTTCAACGACCTGATTTGTGTTTGTTGATAGACTCAGAAACTGTTCGCAATCTCAGCCCTTGGATCTATTTAATCGACGTTCTGCATGCGATCTATCCCAATCCCGTGAAACCCATTTAGACCAATCAAAAAACGTTTAAACCACCGCTGATGATAAACCGTTGGATGAAAGTCAAATGTCCAAGACCAAATCTCTGCCATTGATTTAAGCTGTTATTATCGAGCCTTCCTCCCTTAGTATAAAAGGAGGTTGAGCCTCTGCGTTTAGAAAACATTGGGCCAGTTCACCTAACTGAGAGAGAGATAGAGAGAGAAAATAGAGAGAAGAGATAGAAACAAGAGAGAGAAAACCCTAATTCGTTCAAACCCTAATCTCATTTCAAACCCTAAATTCCTTTTCCAAAATCAGTTTACACCAACACCAAACCTGAGTGTTTGAGAGTTATTTTGGTAGTGGGTTGAAGGTTATTTGTGGGTTGAATCCTCAGAGTTTGAGATCTTGTAACCAACTTAGATATTTCGATTTGATCTCTATTTCTTTTTCATATAAACAATAGATCTTACTATTTCATGTCATATTACACTTAGACTTGCATTATTTTAGTTTCTTATCTTGAGAAATCGTATTTGTTGATTATTTTTTTTGTAAATGTTTTTCACAACTCAAGAATCAACAAATTCTTTTCTATTTCTAGCTCTTATGAAACATAACTTCTGATCTATTTGGAATCGTAATTGGTGGTTTATAATTTCAAAATCATTTTCAAAACCCTCTGAAATTATTTAAGACCTTGGCAGTCTTCGAGCAAGGTAACCTTGGATTCTGGGTTAATTTTAAAGATCAAGAAAGTCTGTAGCTTCTAAAGAAGAGAGAAACTGAAAACCTTATCATTTAGATCTGTTCTGTAATTTGATAGGACTTATTTGTATAAATAAGTGTGCGTATGTGCATGCATGTGTTAGAACACTATCACAAACACTTGTCACACTACAACACAAGAAGTGTTGGCTATAAGATCTTGAAACGTCAAGAGTCGACGTAAATCTGGAACAAAGTGTGAAGAAGTTAGCAAGCTGAGAAAGCTACATCAACATCAGAACTGTAGAAAAGTTAGAATCAAACCAGTGGGTACATATTCTAAACTTATATAGGTCTATTTTGTTTGCATGTGTGTTATATAGTTTGTAACTTGTATATTTTGTTTTAGAGGATTTTTGGTTTGTGACTTTGAAGTCACCATGGATGTTTCCTCAGTTGGGTGAGGTTTTACCACGTTAAAAACTCCTTATACTTAATCTTTCTACATCTCCTCGTCTCATTCTTGTTGGTGTGCTGATTTAGCTGATTTAACTATTTTAGTTTTTTTTTACAAAAATTATTACATAATCTTGAACATATCTCATACATTTTTTTTATTAATCACAACTTGTGGTTAATCTGTTTTGATTTAAAGAAAAGAGTTTCTCCAAAAAATAGTTCGGAGTTACTTAGATAGTTTAATCCTGAATTAAACGATTTAAGTAACAACTTTTCAATTGGTATCAGAGCTTGGAAAATTTTCTTTAAAGATCTTGTGTTTCTAAAATTGTTTTCTTAAAATCAAACAATGGACGAGAAATCTGAAAGATTTGGTAACTTGTTCGGACCTCCTCTCTTTGATGGAAACAACTTCCTTTACTAGAAAGTAAGGATGTTTGCTTTCATACAAGGAACCTTGGGAGATGATGTCTGGGACATTGTTGAAAATGGATATACTTATCCTACTAAACCATCCACTGAAAGAAGCAATGCGAGGATTGAAAAAGTATTAAGTGAATTTACTCGAGAAGAGAAGCAAGCCTCTATGAACAATAACAAAGGCAAGAATGCCATTTTTATGTCCATAAATGAACATGAGTTCAAAAGGATCTCATCCTATACCACTCCTAAGGAAGCTTGGGATACACTGGTTACTGCACATGAAAGTGACACTAAAGTTAAGGCTGCTAAAATACAGATGCTTATCCAGCAGTATAACTCTTTAATCATGTCAGACTCTGAATCATTTGATGACTTTTACATGAATTTGACTGACATTATGACCAAATTACATTCTAATGGGATAGCTTATGATAGACATGAAATTGTCTCAGAAATTCTAAAGTCATTACCACAGAGATTTGATAACAAAAGCTATGCTATTGAGGAAATGAGTGATCAAAATCTCACTCCTGAATTACTCAGTAGTAAACTGAGAACTATGGAAATGGAACTAGAATTCAAGAAACAATTAACCCAGCCCCATAGGAAACAGACTAGTAATAATCTGAGTTTTTCTTCTAAGCTGATAAAACCTGAGCTTAGTATTTCCAATAATGATTCTGATGAGGAATGTGATATAAATAGTTTGGATAATCAGATTTCTTTGATGTCAAAGCAGTTTAAGAAGATTGTGAAATTTAGAAATAAAATGGCAACCAGACAAGGCAAGCCAAATTATCCAACTCAATCTAACCACAAACCTCATGAGAAAGGTCAAGACAAACATCACAAGGACATTCATACGAGACCTAACAAAGACTATAAGAATATTGAATGTTTTAGATGTGGTAAATTGGGTCATATAGCACAAGATTATAGAGTTAACTTAAACACGACCAATAAACATACCAGAGCCAACATTTGAAAGACATGGGATGATTCAAGTGATTCTGATAATGAGGAACATGAGTCATCTGATGTTTTTGATCCTTGCATGTATTTCTTTGCCAAGATAGTCTATAATGATGATATGCCTGTGCCTAAGTATGAGAATGATGCTAGTATCTCTACTTCTGTTGTTATGAATCATGCTGCTACTGGTTTAGATGATTTAATTTCTGAGAACAATGCTAGTTATACAGCGGGGTGTGTGAGTCAAAGGGAAAGCGATAATGACGATGTCAATATGTGTGTGAGTTCAAGAAATGAATCCTTAGGGGTCACTTCACACACTACACTTGGTGATTCAGAAACTGAAGACCTCCCCGATGTTCACATATTTTATGCCAAAACTCTCAACAAAATCTCTAGACTAGAGAAGATAGTGAAAGATCTCATTAAGAAACTAGAAGACCTAAGTCTAATGGTTAAACTTAACGCTGAAGAGTATACTAACCAATGTCTAACTTATGAAAATGAAGTCAAAAGTTTTGATCAAAAAGTAAAAAATTTGATTGAAAAAAATGAAACTCTGGAGAAAAAATATAAAGGGATATTATTAGAATTGGAACAAGCTAAAGAAAAGACATCAACTGTTTTCAAAAAATTTGCTAAGTTTGAAAATAATTCCAATTGTTTTGATTATTTTTTTGTTGATTTAAAAACCAATTTATATGATCGAACTGGAATAGGATTTTGCCCAAATTCAAAGACAAAAATTAAAAACTTCGAACCAATGAAGTTTGTGTCAGATGGAAAAAGACCAATAGAAACCTGTCCATATTTTCAAGACTTAAATGATGAGTTTGGTAAAAAAAAAAAGTTGGATATTAGGGAATCAAGTCACTCTAAGTGTGATAGTTTGCCTAAGGCTAAATACGTCTGCCCTCTGATTAGGAAGAGTGAATCTACGTTTCAAACTGTACTCCCTAGGTATAAGGTTCAACGTCAAAATCCCATGAAACCTATGTTTAGATATTTTCCTAAGGAGATATCCCCTTCAAGCAATCAGAATTGCTCCTACTGTGACATATACGAACATTCTTTCGAAGGTTGCTACTCTATACGTTTAGTTAATCCTGTCTGTAATAATCCTTTATACTAAAACTTTAACTACTCTAGGAGAAGCCGTAACAATTATGTTCTGCCTAGACAACTAGATAAAAACTCTAACTATAGAAAGAGAAAGACCAGACCTAAAAGATCATTTAAAAGAGGAATTCATAGGCACTTTCCTAAACCAAATGCTCATATCCTCCATAAAACCCAAATGCATGCGCAAAATATTTTTCAACAAAAATCTAATGCTCGCAAATTTTATCAAATGAGAGAAAATATGCGCAAAACAAAAACAAGATCTATTTGGGTTAGAAAAGATGAGTTATTTCCCCAGATGAAGTGAAACATTGTGATTACTGCTTTAAAAGCTGAACACACTCCTCCTGGTTGGTATTTAGACTCTGGATGTTCAAAACATATGATTGGGGATGATACTAAACTTTTAAACAAAACCAGCTTTGCTGGAGGAAAAGTTATTTTTGGTGATGGTGTATCATCTCAAATCATTGGTAAAGGAACACTCCAAGAAAAAGGAATGCCTGTGCTTGAAAATGTTCTTCTAGTAAAAGGTCTCACCGCTAATCTACTTAGTATCTCTCAATTTTGTGACTCAAATCATACTGTCACCTTTTCAAAGAACAATTGTAAGATTTTAAATGAAAAAGGTGAGTGCATAATTACAGGACTCAGGACTCCCGACAATTGTTATACTGTCCAGAATTGTATTGAAGTTTGTAACATTGCCAGAATGGATGACAATGAGATATGGCATAATAGTTTGGGTCACATAAATTACGATAGACTTAGTAAATTGTCCTCACAAGAAATAGTTAGAGGAATTCCAAAGATCAAACCTATTTCTAACATTGTTTGTGGATCATGTCTGGAAGGAAAAAATGTTAAGGCACCTCATAAGAAAGCTAAAGATATCCTTACCTCTAAACCCTTGGAGCTCATCCATATGGACCTAATGGGTCTTTCTCGTACTGTTAGTCTATGTGGACACAGTTACATTCTAGTTATTGTAGATGACTTCACTAGGTTTACTTGGGTAGCCTTCTTAAAACAAAAGTCAGACACTTTTAGAACTTTTTTAAAAAACTTACTTCGTATTGAAAATGAGAAGGACACTCAAGTAAATAGGATTCGTAGTGATAGAGGAGGAGAATTCATAGATACAGGTGTTACAGAGTATTGTGACTATAATGGTTACAAACATGAATTTAGTGCTCCTAAGACTCCTCAACAAAATGGAATTGCTGAGCAAAAGAATCGTACCCTTCAAGAGATGGCACGTGTTATGATTCATGCCAAGTGTTTACCTAATTATTTTTGGGTAGAATCAATTCGTACTGCTTGTCACATTATTAATAGGGTCTATCTTAGGAAGAATTCTAAACAAACTCCTTACGAACTATGGTATGGGAAAAAGCCCAATCTTAAATACCTTAGAACTTTTGGTAGTACATGTTATGTCTGTAAAGACAGAGAACACTTATCCAAATTTGAGACTCGTGAAGATAAATCTATCTTCCTAGGATATTCTCCTGACAGTAGAGCTTACCATGTCTATAATCTTCGCACAAAGACTTTAATGGAATCCATAAACGTTATTGTAAGTGACACTACTGTTGAGAGTAAGACTGGAGAACCAACTATTGTGGAAGAGTTTAAAAATGTTTTAGAAAATGACTCTCCATAAATAGATGATTCTTTACCAATTGGGAAACCTGAAGTACCTAATTGGGTTTCTAAAGATCATCCCATAGATAACATTGTTGGCAACCCTTGTGACACTGTTCGTACAAGAACTCAATTAAGAAACTGTGCTCATTATGCATGTTTTGTTTCCCTTGTGGAACCATAGAATGTAAATGAGGCATTGAATGACCCTCAATGGATTTATGCCATACAGGAAGAACTTCTTCAATTTGTCATTCATGATGTTTGGTATCTTATACCTAGGCCTGATCATAAAAAGGTTAACGGCACACATTGGCTATTTAAAAATAAAACTGATGAAAGTGGGATGATCATTAGAAACAAAGCCAGATTAGTGGCTCAAGGATATTCTCAAATTTAAGGAATAGATTTTAACAAGACATTTGCTCCTGTTACTCGCTTAGAATCTGTTCGTCTTCTCTTTTCCATAGTCTGTTACTTGCACTTTACACTTTACCAAATGGATGTAAAGTCAGCCTTTCTTAATGCAATCTTGACTGAAGAGACCTATGTTGAACAACCCAAAGGGTTTATTGAACCTCAGTATCCCAATCATGTTTATCGTCTTAAAAAGGCACCGTATGGTCTAAAATAAGCGCCAAGAGCCTGGTATGAGCGTCTTTCCAACTTTCTCTTAGATAAAGGTTTTAAGAGAGGCAAAAATGATCAAACCCTATTTGTCAAACATTTTGACAAAGATATTATTATAGCTCAAGTATATGTCGACGATATCATTTTTGGATCAACTTCCCCTTCAGAAGTTAAATCATTTTCTAAAATTATGCATAAAGAATTTCAAATGTCTCTTATGGGGGAGTTACAATTTTTCTTGGGTCTTCAAGTCAAACAGAATTTATAAGGTTTATTTGTTTCGCAATCGAAATATGCTTTAGAGATTGTCAAAAAATTCGGGCTTGAAAGTGCCAAAGAAACTAGAACTCCCATGAGTACTACGGTTAAATTATCCAAAGATGAGAGTTAAAAATCCATAGATCCTACTTTATATCGTAGTATGATAGGAACCTTACTATACCTTACTGCCTCGCGTCCTGATATTATATACGCAGTTTGCATGTGTGCCCGTTATCAAAATAATCATAAAGAGAGCCACTTAGTATGTGTAAAAAGAATTATTAAATTCATAAAAGGAACTCTAAACTTAGGACTCTGGTACACCAATGATACTCTTAGTACTATAATAGGATACACTGATGCCGATTGGGCAGAGTGTACTGATGATAGTAAGAGCACATCAGGAGGGTGTTACTATATCGGTAACAATTTGGTAAGATGGAGTAGTAAGAAACAAAACTGCACTTCTTTATCTATAGATGAATCTGAATACATAGCTTCTGGTAGCTATTATGACCAATTACTTTGGCTTAAGAAAATGCTAATTGATTGTGGTATTCAAGAAGACCAACTGGATCTCTATTGTGATAATCAAAGCGCGATCAATATCTCTAAAAATCCTGTTCAACACTCGCGAACAAAACATATAAAAATAGACATCATTTTATACGCGAATTAGTTGAAACTAAGGAATTACTTAGATAGTTTAATCCCGAGTTAAACGATTTAAGTAATAGCTTTTTAGCAAGAATTTAAGTTTTGAACCATTGGAAGTATAAATCATGAAAATGAGATACAAAAACCATTGATTTCTAAAAGTGGCCGTAACCTTGATAATAAAGATCGAAGAAGTTTAAAAGTTAGAAGCCAAAAGTCTTAGCAAACATTAGTGTGAAAGATTTTACAGACAAAAGGCCGTAGCCTTATATATATCAAGATGTTTAAAAAGGGGGACGCAGCCCAATGTGAAGAAAAGGACTAATTGGGTGCATCATCTTCTATATCTTCATCCTCTCCTTTAGCAGCGGTCTAAGTCTCCTGCTCTACTTACGCGGCCTCTGCCTCTTCCCTTAATCTGGCTCTTTCTTTTGCCGCAGCCTTGATCTCAGCTACCCACTACTGATGCTCGTAATCACCAAGGCCCCAGGCAAGTATTGTCTCTTCAGAGTCAGGGAATTTTTTTATGATTCTATGCCTGAGCTCTTGTTAGCCGCGGAGGTAGGCTCTGTTGCTGATGAGGTAGAAGTCCTTGGAGCCATTGAATGACTGCACACTGTTTTCAATCTCCAATTGAAGGGCCAAAACATGATCATCTCCCATCTTCTTAACCGCCGCGACATGGGCTTCAGCATCATTGGCAGCCTTGGCCTCTAGTTCCTCATATTTCTTCTGCAGCTTGCTGTTGGAAAACTCCGCGACCTTGGCAGCTTCCAAAGCTTGATTTTGGTTAACCTTCAGGGGCTCCGCGGCCTGCCTGAATTTCTCCTCAGCGTCTTGCTTGGACTCTTCTATAGCCTTAATTATGGCATCTGCGTTCATCTTGCACAGCTCAAGGGCGCAGCAGGAGACTTCTTTCCAGCTTCAAAATAAGTTGCCCGAGCGTTCTCTAAGCCAGAGAAATAAACTCTATCCACGGCCTCTTTCAGCTTATACAGAGCCTTATACTTCCTCTTTTGAGAAATCATGACGTCCAAGGCCTATAAATAAACTTGAAGTTAGAAGTGAAAAATGAAATACGAAAATTAAGCTGACAAGGTATTTTCACTTATCCTCAGCAGACTGTGGATACCATAATCCTCTAAGTCATTGTGGTATTCATCCACGAGTTGATCAAGGTTCGTGGCGTCTGGTACCCTCTTCATCCTGCGGACAACCCTAACAATTTTGTCATAAGAGGATTTAGGGTTGGGCTGCCTAAGCCGGGGTCGCGGACGACCATCAAGACCAATACTGGCGCAACACTAAGGAGGCACCAGATTGGTATTAATCGCGATAATTGGTGGTGGTGGGGGAGAATTTGAATGGATAGGGGCATCAGATGTTGACAGCAGCCCTGCCGTGTCCATATTGGCCCCAATGTCATCATCAAAAGTACCCTGAGGCCTCTCATTAAAACCCTCCTCCTCAACTTGGATTTGGGGTGCGGTAGGGGTCGTTTATTCCGCAGCCTGATTTTGGTCTCTTGAAGGGACCGTGGCAGGGGCCTTGGTCTTGGACCTCTTTCTCTTCTTTTGCCTAGCAGTGTTGTTGAGGACAGTGGCGTCCTCATCCATTTCTACCAGTTGGGTAGCTAAGATCTCCCTATCAACTTCCTCACCTGAAAAGAAGAAATGCAACAGTAACAATCTGGTTTAAAGATAATTGTCGTGATATTAATAAGTGATATAGTTATTACCTTCTTCGGCCATATCTCTAGGAATAGATTTGTTGGGGAAGTAGCCCGCTTAAAAAATGGAGCCAAAGGTTATAAGTGTGCTGAACTTCTTCTCCTCAGCAGGAATTGTCGTGGCCTTGCCAACTCTCTTCTCTTGCCGCTTACTCAGCTGCAAATTGTCAAGAACTGCAGAAAAATACAAAGGTCAGTACAGAAGCATAGTGGAGAATAATATGCAACTATAAAGAGGGGATGCAGTTATAATTGAAAAAGTAACTAGTTTGGAGGGACACCCCCATTGCCGCGACATCCTAAATGATCTGTCCTCCTCACTCTCTTCAGGGTGGATCTCCCACCCTTCTCCAGATATGTAGAAGTATTTGCCCTTCCAGTTATTTACACTGGTAGGCCTCCCAGAGTAAAGGGTCTCATCCTTACCACAGACTGAGAAGTAGTAGTACCCCACAAACTTTACGGAGTTTTCCTTTAGGTGGTAGAAGTGGAAAAACTCCACGGGAGTAATGCCTCTCTTGAATTGATTCTCCCATAGTAAACAGCTGTAAGAATGGCCCTCCATCTATTGGGATCTAATTAGGATGGGGCTAACCTCATTGTTTGGAAAATTCTTCTAATGGGAATAGGGACTGGCAGGCACAACTCGTAAATGAATGCGTGTTGGGGGAAGCATACCCCATCGTCAGCAAGTGTCGTGTACGGCCTTTGCTCCGCGGCAGGCGCTGAGCACATTAAGTTCTTTAGAAATTTAAAGGTCTCATCTACTTGATCAACCCATGCTTGGGTCATAGTGCTGTGGATGCTAAGTGTAGCAAAAGGTCTCTCATCCCTCCTAGATGCGCCAACAGGTTCATCCCTAACATTAAATGCACCCCCTACCGCTCCATTATCATCTACATCCATTGGATGATTGCTAGAATTGCCCTCTTCCTCCATAACCGTAGAATCTGAAACCGAAGTTAGTACCACACAGTTGGGGTAATCCTTCAGTTGGCAAGGCCCTACTGACTTCAAAGGAGGCACTGAAGGAAGTTCAAGAGGAGACGCTCCAAAATGTTTTTCCCAAAAGCCTCTAAAAAATTTGTCTAGGTCAAAGTTCATATGGCTGCAGCAGTACCTAAAAAGTAGAGAGTCCTCAGTTAGGTGCCGCAACCAGTATGGTATTAAGGCCTCTCAGAGGCCGCAGTAGGAGAAAATGAGCCAAGTACAAGTGTTGGGTTCTAAAAACCCTAGAAGTTAATTATCGCCGTGGCATATTGTTTGGGGTAAGGTGTTATTTTCTTACAAGCCGTAGTCACTAAACTATGGGATAAAATGTCGCGGATCTAATCTGAAGAATTGCTACAGGCCGCAGCCTTTATTTGATACGCGACAACCCTTATTAACTACATGCCGCAGATGTTTCTTAAACTATTTGAAGGTTATGTTCACTCAAAGCAACCTTAATTTACTAAAGGGATTTTTCCACGCCGCGTCCACTCACTCAAAACAGGTTATTATGTAGTCTAGGTAAATTCAAAGATCAAAAACCCTAAAATATGAAGAGTGCCTCTCAAGAACGTCAAGAACATAATGGGAGTTCAGAAAGCGTAAAGTTTAACCCAAATCAACAAAATTCATTTAACGAGTCAACATTGAAGATTGATTCAAGATCGATTACCTAGTTCAAATCTAAATAACTACGTATTATCATATGGGTTCGATCAGTTGGGATATTGGCAGAAGCAAGTATATTGAAGAAGCAAACACGATTGCAATTAAATAAAAATGCATTCAAGTAAGTTTTTCAGATATAATTCAAGATTGGGTGATCCATAAAGACAAAAATTCAGAAATCCAGAGGTTCAGTTGATGAATTTTGAATTATGAACTAAAAATGCTATTAAAGAGGTTGTTAGTTGAAAAATTACTTGGGAATCGAGAATCCAATGATGCAAGGCCTCAAAATCACCTTGAATCGCCTCAGAACCACCACATGCAGCTTTTGAAGGTCGTCGAAAAAAGCAAGAAGACAAAGAACAAGAATTTGCTCTTGATTTGCTCTCAAGGATTTACAAAACATAATGAAGTCCACGGCCGATACAATTTATATATAAGAGCGTGGGAAGACGAAGCGTCGCCTTGGAAGTACCGCGACAACTTAAGAAGGCAACCACTCAGCCGCAACCCCAATCCCAAACTCTTGGCACTACGACTTGGGGGCCTATTGATATGACAAGTATTGCACCTTACTGCCGTGGCTACATGCTGCAGACCAAATCACACCTGCCGCAACCCTTAACATACAGGATGCGGCCAGAGCCTCTTCATTTAACTGTCGTAGCTTCGCTGGCACAGGATGCGGCCCCACCTGTTGTAGGGTGCGACCCTAGTTCATTCACCTTGCAGGCCGCATCCCCTTTTTACTCAGTAGCAATACAACATCTACACCAATAAATAGAGGTCCACACCTCGAGATAAGGGGGATTCATTTTCCCTCACCCGGGATCATTTTTCTTACACTGGGCAGCTTAGAGCTTATCTCTATCTCTCTACACCACAAAGCATAGTTTGGGGGCTACCGGCCGGAGCATCGCAGCCACCATCCCGGAGCCAATGGAATCATCATAGTCATGTACTATATTCTATTCTTATACTTTTATGCCTCTTTATGCTAATTACTATGTACCAAACAACATATATAATGAGAGTGTGACACCAAAGTGGACGTAGGCTCATTTTTATGGCTGAACCACTCTATATCTTGTCTTTTTTCTCTCTTTACTTACTCCATTTGCTTGTGATGCTCTTTATACCTGATTTGCTGATATGAGAACGACATGTGGGAGATTTCTCGTATCATCAATTAATAACGGAATTTTACCGTTACTATTAGTAACGAAAAAAATTATGTTACTAAATTTGTTCCCCCCAAAAATTTCTATTACTAATATTTTTTGTAACGGTAATATATTGTTACTAAAGGCGCATTTTGGTGTAGTGCTAGCCACGACATTGAATTCTAATTCCAATGTTCAAGAATTACCCCATAGATTAGTTATTTTGATGCCGAAAACCGATTCCCAAAGCCATTTACACTCCCCTTTAAAATCATTTGACCACCGCACACTGAAAAGTGATTTAAGAAAATCCTCTGATTTGAAACCCAATCAGTCCCCAAGCTAAATAGAACATAAAGTAGAAGAGAGGGAAGGAGAAAAAGATGTAACCAAACAAGAAATTGGTTCGATTAACATATCTCATCGACGATAGGACTTTAATAGAACTTATGTTGCTCCATCAAGCTCCAACTCATATGAAACGCCTCGAAATTATAACAAATTCTCTAAAACTAAAAATATCATTGATAGCAAAAGCGAATATAAGGGAAAACGTGAATATAATGACTACCTAAGACTTGTTGGGCAAGTATCCTAGTTAGATTAGCAGTCTTTCCAACTTAAATGACTAACTAAGAGATAATTACTACAAGAAAATAAATAAACATGTGCTGAAAAAAGTGGATCCCAATGTGGGGGACCCACGCCGCATGTCACTCCTTCTTCTAAGAAAATATCATTCTGAGCGCTAAGGTAGTATGTCGTCTGTCTCCATCTTTAACTTCAATAGGCCAGGTTGAATTCCTTAGACCTATTGTGGCACGTTCTTCTCGAACTCTTTGTATCCCCATGGCACCGATCTAGATTTTCCCCGACGTTTGTAAAATTTTTGAGGGGAAAAGCCCTCAATAAGGATCACCTCCTTTTCCGAATGCAACGGTTGTTTACCTAAGGCCATTTCCATCATAGCTTGTTCCTAAGTCTCCATTATTGCCTCAAACACATCAACGAACTCCTTTACATCATCCTGAAAGTTTTGAGGGATATTTGGACTATTTTTTATGAAAAAATCTACCCGGGCTTCTTAAAATTTTTTGTCAAAAATTCTCTCATAGGACCCACAGGTTGGGTCACACCTCGGGTGTGTTGTGCAACCTTTGAAGTGGCATATGAGGGGATGCGACCGCGACTCATTCTACATTGATTTGTGACCACCGTCTTGGGATTCCTTCGCGATGTGTGGAAGCCGCCGCTGCAACTCCCGCCTCTAGTCGGTACCTTATTGCTAATTACGGCTCCGCCGTGGTGGATTGGGTGGGACATCGTGCTGTCGATGTTGGCCATTACTTCCATTCTTTCAAATTTTTCATTGATGTGACACTGTTGTTGATGGATACTTTTGACTCGAGCCTACATGTTAGATAACATTTGTTGGATGTTTTCTAGGGCAGATTCTTGGGCCTTGTATTGTTTCGTTTCTTTGGGAGGAATCCTTGCATTTTAATTTATACACATACACACAGACACACACACACGAGTAATACACTCACTAGAGTTTGATTATCAAGAGTGAGACTGGCTCTAATACCAATTTGATGTGAAACGTAGCAAAAATTATCACAAATAAATAAATCACTCCAATTTCAAGAACTCAAATTATCATTAATAGCAAACAAAATAAAGGGGGAACCTTAAGGCTTTATTTATAGATTACTTAAGACTTGTTGGTCAAGTATTTTAGTTAAGCTAGGAGTCTTTCCAACTTAAATAACTAAGAGATATTACTTTAAAAAAATAAATTAACATGTGCTGGAATAAATTAAAATAAAAAAAGAAAAGAGGATCCCCACGAGGAGGGCCCATATCCCTACGTCACCGACAATGGCTCATTAATATGGTGATGAACCTAGGAGACCCGCTCTAGGGTTTTATGGCCAAGAATTATTTTCAATCCGAGTGGATGGAAGTTCACTACAGTTCGAATTAAGTATAAGGAGGTGAAGAGATAAGGGACGACACAATTATCTGAGGCCCGAATGATTGTCATCAGAGATAAATAAGAAAGGTTAAATCCTAAAGAACCTAATGTGAATCTGTACAAACCATGATGGGTATTGAGCCAACACTATGAAAAAAATAGTAACTTATAGTCTTTTAAGTTTATTAGGACATTACTTCAAAACCTATGGCAACCTGCATACAAAATTACAACTAGAGGAATTTTATTTTAGAGATGACAATCACAAATTTGCCCCAACTTTTTTGGGAAGAATTTTGAGTGTTCAATTTGGGCGCTTCCAAATTTTTTACTATTATTTTGGGACACCAAAATTTTCCAATTTATCGATTGCATATTTAGGAATTTTTGCAGTCGACACCGACTTTCAAAGATCGAGGACGAACTTTTTTAATGGATGGAAGAATGATGTAGTGCTTTGTTTTGGTAAGTGATTGTATTTGATAATTAAGAGAGGCCTAGTCCTCTTTAGGATATATTAGATTAGGTGAAGGGAATTTTGGTGTTTTAATATTTTCATAATTGGAATATGATTACTTTTTATTATAAATAGGTTATAATGTAAATAGGAGACTCATTCTTTAGGTTCCTAATAATTTCATATTGTGTTGGGTGTACTTTTCTCTCTTATTTAGATTTAATTGGTGGTGTTTGCATCACATTTGGTCCATTGATGTTCGTTTAAAAAGAGAAAAATACTTTTAATTCAGGACAATCCATATAATAATAATGGACTCTTAATTTGTGAGAGAGGCAATGTGATTCATGAATACTCGTCATTTAGGGGCAAAGAAAACTCATAACATGTGGAGAGGATTCAAATTAATCATTGCATTAGATCTCAACTTTGTAAAGTCCCTTTGATTTAGCCAGATCACTATGGACAAAGCCCAATTTATTTTATGGGTGAACGGTGTAAAAATCTTAGCCTTGGTGTTGGTTATCTTTACAATTCTGTTGCATCATTTGTCTATTTGTGGCATTGCATTGTTGTGTGTTTGAATTATATAAATTCCATCTATAGTAATGTATTGCACTTAAGCATTTGCAATGCAAATGTAAATTTGTTCCTACGTGGATGTGTAAATAAAATAATGTGTATCTTATGTGGTATAAAAATATATTTTAGCGACATTCAATATGGAAAACCATCTCTAATGAAAAAGTCTAAAAGTGAGTTTTGATGACACATGTAAATGATTGGTTTGTTTGGTAATGAGAGAGAGAGAGAAAAGACAAGGTAAAGAGAGAAATAATTTTCATTGGCTACTTTTGTTATTCATAATGTCCAAGAGACTCTCTGCATCTAGAGGGTCATCCTCATAGTGTCTAGAAAAAAGTGTGCCACATCATATCCGTAGTCACCATTATCATTTGCAATGGAGAAGTATTTTTATTCACATTGTCTATGCATCTTATGTGTCACTTCACTTTCTTCCAATTCACATTGGCATTATAGATTCTCTTATGTGTTTATTAACGAGCTTAACATTTGATTTGCATGGTTGCCTCTCAAGCACCAACACACCAAACCCCATTTTTCTTTACAAACTATTCTACCTTCAAACTCTCTTAATCCCTTCTCATCTTAAAGACCGCTAGCTTGAACCTGGACTTTCTTTCTCTACCCTTGATGTGCTGATCTCAATATATCTAATATTAGGGTTTACTGATGAGCCCTTATCAAGACTTAATATGGATAAATAAAGAGAGAAAGAGAGATGAATTCCATGTGTTGATCCATTAGGAAAAATATTGAATTTGATAATAGAATCACATTTGTGGCTTGAGATGTTGTTTGGGAAACACCGACCCCATTTGGTTCGCGGTAATATTTTGGATGGATTGTGATTACTGGTAAAGTGACAATCATGAAACCTTTGACTAGGGTTCTAAATCCTTTCGTTCTGTCTGGTTAACCAATGGATTCCTATTGGGAATCAAAATTTTGTGTTTGGTTCTTGCATGAAAAGTGACGTGGGAATGTACACAATAATGCCCTTTAGCAATCATATTGACACACACACACACACACGTACATATACATAATACTATGGTTCATTATTTATAAATGTATGAACTCAAATATATATATTTTTTAACATATATTTTTTTCAAAATTTAACAAATATAATAATTTATTGTAGATATGTGTGCATTATATTGTAAGTTAATCAAATTAATTATTATATGAATAGAAAAAAATTCCTAAATAAAATTTGTTCTATTTCAAATTTAATACAAACTAACATAACAAAATTTTCTTCAAAAAATAAGTTTAGATTTTATGGGTAGTTTTTATAATTTAATATTTTTAAGGGATTTTTGTCTTCCCAAGGGAAACTAGGAATCCCACGTATATTGGATGGATTTTGGTTCCATCCAGTTTCTCACAAAGGAGATAATCTGATTCCATTGGGGGCCCACATTCACATGAAACTTAATCTCACACCAAACGTAATAATCTTACACTTTCCTAGGAATATTCGAAAGGAATAGATTCCATCCAACGTTACCCCATACCAAACGGGGCTTGATGAGAGTTAGATGTGGTGGTTGGGAGGGGGGGAGAGAGAAAGATAGAGAGATAGATACATAGAAAGAGAGATACATAGAGAGAGAGAGAGAGAGAGAGAGAGAGAGAAGATAAGAGAACTTATTTATCCAACTTTGTCATCTTTGGCCAATTTCTTGCAATAAATCTTATTTATATCACTATTTATACAAAAAATTCAATATTTAAGTGGAAAAGCAGGTGCACACACATGTAATTAAAAAAAACTTTGGCAGAATCTTGATTAAGATTATTTTAATTTAAAATAAGCTGTAGAAAACAACTTTGTACCCTTGTGAGATAGCGTAGATGATTTCAAGAATAACGAGTATTGAAATATGAAGGCCCTAAAGTGTAATCCTTTCTTAATTGTGTTAATGTTCTTGTTTGTGTAAGAACTCCTCAAGGTGTTGGGCTTGTTAAAGTAGGTCAAAAGATAGATGCAGGTATAACATGTCTCCTAGATGTGCACTTCGATGTGGACAAATGCTGAAGATGCAGAAAATGAACCCAACTTCAATTTGCTTTACTCTTTTTTAATTAAAAAATAAAAGCTTTGTAAAATAGAAAGTTAAATGAATTTAGGAGCTAATCTTTGAGTTCACTGTTGTGAAGTAGTTATTAAATCAGAAAAAGTCCACATTTGTAGTTTTCATATAAGTTATTTTCGGGCTTGGTGAATCAAGATGGACGATCCAACTAGTAATGAAGTGAATGGTTAAGGATACACTTATGAGTCATTAATGTTCAATGTAGTCACATTAAATGGTCATATTAATCCTCATGTAAATATTTTTGACATATTTGAACTCCCTATATATGCTACAATTTTTAAGTCTGTTGCTAATTTTTATTATGGGATGACCTCATTAAATCTCTAATTCAAATTCTATCCTATTACAAAAAGGGAAAATGTTAATTTTACAATATTATTTATCATTGTAATTGTAATGACCCCACTTCTATATATAGTTTAAATGTTATATGTGATATGAATAATGTTAATTTATTATATTAGTTTAAATCTACCTTCAGAAATCATGAAATGTCAAATTAATACAAACATAAAATTTTGAAGTTTTCGGTGGGAATGTTCATGTTGGAAACTTGTTTTGACTATTATAATATAACAATTTACTTGAGGTGAAAATAATAAAGTTGTATATATATGAATTAGGTTTGTAACACAACAAACGGTGTGTTAAACAGAGGTCCGAGCAAGAAGTTATGTCGAAATTACAAAATAAGGGAAAATCTGTCCATCCTTTAAGTTGTATTTTGTGCTATTACTACACCATGTGTAATACTTTGATTGGACCAAGGGGAGGTGACTTTGGACGATTTAAACACTTTTAAATAACCTCCTTATTCATCAAAATGGATTAAATTAAAGTTTTATAGCATATCCTAAGCTAAATGATAAGTTTTGGGGTAGAAAATGAAATTTTATGAAACTTTAGGGACTTAATTTTTAAATAAAGAAAGTTTCAGGGACTAAAATGAAAATATATAAAGGACCATTTTGTAAATAAAATAATTTCAAGGACCTCTAAGAAATATTGAAAATATATGGTGTAAAATTACTAAAATACCCTTCAGGTGTAAAATGACCCTTATACCGTTAATAACTTTCCACCTTGTGCTTTCTTTTGAACATATCCACTGCACACGTGTCACTTCTATCGGAAAGGATAAGACTCATGTCAATCCTTTAGAAAAGTTAAAACACGTGTCGCGGCCTGGTCAACCAAGACTGCAAGGCTAATCCGTTGCACGAGATGTGAACGACGACTCACCAAAGTGAAACCTTATCACCCAGACACGTGTCAACACCTAAATAACTTTGGGAAACTATAAATAAGGCCTTAGGATCAGTTACCATACGAAATTCATTCCAAATATAAGAGATAAATAGTGAGAGAAAATACGGGAAAGTTAAGAAGAAGTTTCGTCTTAAGAAATAACGAGTGATCCAAGACTCTGTTTCTGTAACTTCGAATTTCTGTTCTAGGTGAGTACTCTGTGAAATTCCTTGTGTATTTTGATTTTATGATATTATTCAAACTAAATATATTTTATGAAATGGTTTTATTCTCAAATACATATGATACCGATGATTCCTTCGTTTGTTATATGTGTATATCTCTCGATATATACATCTGATTTGAATTCTAAAATTATTGATTCGACCTATGGAAACTCTCTTACTATGTTGGCCTTGACTACCGGGTGGAAATATTTGGGTGGTACCTTTCCAACTGGTTTATCGCTGGTGTGTCCTAAATAAGGCATTGTTTCAGATATCATGATTTTATGTCTGTGTTGTTGTCGGGTGGAAATATTTGGTAACACTATCTGTTTATCTCGGTATTAGAGCGTACATGGCCATCAAAATAAATTGAATACTTGACATATTGCTCAAACTGTTTGATCTGTTCTGTTCTGAAGCTGATTATTCTGAAAACATATTCTGTCAATTTAACTTATATATTTTACTGCAAATTCCTGTCCATATATGTATATGCCATCTGTTGGAAAATGAATAGGTATCAATTTTCTGAAAAACCATGGAATGTCTAGAGATTAATTCTCACTCGGCTTTTAGCTGATGTTGTATAAATAACCATTTTTCAGGAAATAAGTAGGCGTGGAGGGAACATAAAAGGACTATGGAAGATCCAGATTTTAGAGCTCTTTTTGTTATTTTAAATAAAAAGTTTATTATATCATATAGAGCATGTTTGGCTCCCTTGTAATAAGTTTTAAATTTCGTTTTAAGTTGTTACTTGTAATATAAATAAAGTTCCCCTTTAGAAAGCTCTGATGATGTAATTCCTTTAATTTCAGTAGGTTACGATTCATAACCATAAAAAAAATTGTATTTCCGTTCCATTTAATTAAGGAAATAATTTAAGTTAAAATATTTGTTGCCTTGATGGCATGTCAAGACACTCGTTCCCCACTACTATTTTGGGACGGGGTCGTGACAGAGGTGGTATCAGAGCATAGGTTATGAACCCGTAGACTACTGAACATAAGTTTCGAACGCTATCGATTTTAAGTCTCCATACATAGAATATAGGATTAAATATCTGACTTATGTGATAACCCTCCATATTTCTTATAGTCTACATATAATTTTTCTTCTAAATTGTAATCTTGAGTTAGTATAATACGTCTTATGTTTGGCCATGACTGTAGAAAATGTCCAAGCCAAGATCAACTGCGAGAATAAGTGGTTCCAGTGTGGAAGGACTCGAAGGTGCATACAAGGCGATTGAGAGTCTAGCAAAGATTGTGGAGCATCAAGTGAATAATGGAGCACCGAGGAATCTTAAACCAACTAGCTGTACCATTGAGCATTTCAAGAAGTTGAACCCACCTTCTTTTAAAGGTACTCCTAACCCCACTGAAGCAGAAAGTTGGGTGATGCAGATGGAAAAGATGCTTGATGTTCTTAAGTGTACCGATGAACAAAGGGTTTCATTTGCAATATTTATATTAGAAGGTGAAGCTGAACATTGGTGGAGAATGACTAAGAGAATACACGAGGAGAGGAATACTTGTCTAGGTTGGAAGGAATTCTTGGTGATCTTTTATGAGAAATATTTCCCTGAAATGGTGAAGGATGAAATGGAAGCTGAGTTCAAGAGTCTAGTGCAAGGGAATATGAGGGTTAGTCAGTACGAGGCCAAGTTTACTGAGTTATCCCGTTTTGCACCTTATGTTGTGATAACTGATGTTTTAAAAGCCAAAAAGTTTGAATGTGGGTTAAGGTTGAGTATTCGTAGTCGAATTTCCATCCTGAAGTTCACATCATATAGTGACGTCGTGGCTAGGGATACGATAGCTGAGAGGGATGTCGAGGAGTACAATAGAATTAGAGATGGTAAGAGGAAGTTTGGGAACAAATAGGGAAAAACACAAATAATAGAAATAATTTTAGGAATACATCCAGTGTTGGGGGAGCTCGGGATGACAAACGGTATAACAATAAGATATGTCAGCAATGTGTAAAGATGCATGGAGGACGACCTTGTTACAAGGATACAGGTGCTTGTTTTAGGTGTGGACAGAAAGGACATCAAATAAAGGACTGCCCAACCCCAGAAAGGATTCCAATACAACCTTTAGGAGAAAAGAAGGACCAAGGTAGACAAGGTAGAGTTTTTACACTTTCTGATACCCAAGCTTCTAATGCAGTAGTGTCAGGTACACTTTCTATATGTGCACAACCTTTTCAAGTTTTGATAGATCCTGGTTCTACCCATTCAGTTGTTTCTGTGCATTTTGTTAATCGCTTTCCTAACAGACCCGAACCCTTGAATCATAGCAAGCACGTTTCTACTCCTTCGGGTGAGTTATTGATAGGAACCTTAGTATATAAGTCTTGCCCTATAGATGTTAGTAGTCATAAACTATTAGCTGATTTGATAGTTTTAGACATAAAAGACTTTGAAGTCATTTTAGGGATGGATTGGTTAGCATTGTATCATGCTAAGGTAGATTATTTTGAGAAGAGAGTTACTTTCCAAATTCCTAACCAACCAGAATTCAGTTTTGAAGGAACAGGCATCCTATCTCCCATTCGTATTATCTATGCAATGCAACTTTGTAGTTTTCTTAAGAAGGGATGTCGAGGATTCCTTACGAGTGTTATTGATTTGCAAACAAAAGATCTTATTCTAAAAGATATTCCTGTAGCTAAATATTTTCCAGATGTTTTTCCTGATGAATTACCCAGTCTTCCTCCTAGTAGAGAAATAGAATTTACAATTGACCTTATTCCCGAAACTATGCCAATCTCAAAATCCCCATATCGCATGGCAACTTTAGAACTAAGGGAATTAAAAGTATAATTACAAGATCTGTTAGATAAGGGTTTTATTAGACCAAGTATATCCCCTTGGGGTGCTCCAGTGTTATTTGTTAAAAAGAAGGATGGGACGATGAGGTTATGTATAGATTATCGTGAACTAAATAAGGTGACCATTAAGAATAAATACCCTTTACCTAGTATAGATGATTTGTTTGACCAACTACAAGGTGCGCAAGTATTTTCTAAGATTGACCTTAGGTCAGGCTATCACCAATTAAAGATTAGGGAGGATGATATTTCAAAATCAGCTTTTCATACTAGATATGGTCACTATGAATTTCTTTGTGATGCCATTTGGACTGACTAAAGCACCAGTCGCTTTTATGGATATGATGAATAAAGTGTTTAGAAAATATTTGGATCAGTGTGTGGTTGTTTTCATTGATGACATCCTTATTTATTCTAAAAGTATTGAAGAACACAAAAAGCATTTAGAGATAGTCTTGCAAATCCTTAGGAAGGAGAAATTATATGCAAAATTAAAGAAATGTGAGTTTTGGCTGCCTAGTGTCTCTTTTCTAGGACATGTCATTTCCAAGGAGGGAGTGTCGGTTGACCCTCAAAAGATCAAAGCTATACTGGATTGGCCTAGACCAACTAATGTGACGGAGATTCGTAGTTTTCTTGGATTAACAGGTTATTATAGAAGATTTGTTGAAGGATTTTCCATTATTGCCAAACCTCTATCTAGGTTAACTAAAAAGAAGGTGAAATATGAATGGTCTGAGGAAGTTGAGAATTGTTTTCGAGAAATTAAGAATCGATTAGTAACTGCCCCAATTTTGATTATTCCTTTCGGGACAGGGGGATTTGTGATTTATAGTGATGCTTCAAAAAATGGTTTGGGATGTGTGCTAATGCAAAATTGAAAAGTATTAGCTTATGCCTCGAGACAGTTAAAAATCCACGAGCAGAATTATCCAACCCATGACCTTGAATTAGCAGCTGTAATGTTTGCTCTTAAGATTTGGAGACACTATTTATATGGTGAGACTTGTGAGATTTATACCGATCATAAGAGTTTGAAGTATATATTTACTCAGAAATAATTGAACATGAGACAAAGGAGGTGGTTAGAATTGATGAAGGATTATGATGTAAATATTCACTATCACCCGGGGAAAGCTAATGTAGTAGCTGACGCTTTAAGTAAGAAGTCTACACCAAATTTAGCGTGTCTTATTACAAGCCAGGAAGCACTGTTGAAGGATTTGAGAAGTATGGAAATAAATGTACATATTTATAGTAAAGGAGGAATAATCGCAAATTTACAAGTACAACCCATGTTGATGGAAAGGATCAAAATTACACAAATAAATGACCCGCAACTAAAGAAGATTAGAGAAGAAGTTATTGAAGGGAAGAGGATTGAATTTGAGATACGAGATGATATATTGAGGTTTCGAAGCAGAGTGTGCGTGCCAGGTGATGCCCAACTAAAGAGGAAAATTTTGGAGGAAAGTCATTACTCGAGATTCACATTTCATCCCGGATGTACAAAGATGTATAGAGATCTCCGAGAAGTATTTTGGTGGAATAACATGAAAATGGAGATAGTGGAATTCATATCTCACTGTTTGGTTTATCAACAAGTAAAAGCTGAACATCAGAAACCATCAGGATTACTGCAACCCCTACCTATCCCTGAGTGGAAATGGGAACATATTACTATGGATTTTGTGACAGGTTTACCGAGGAGTTCAAATGGTAATGATTCTATTTGGGTGATTATTGATAGGTTGACTAAATCTGCTCAATTTCTTGCCATTAAGATTACCCATATTTTTGAAAAGTTAGCTAAGTTGTATGTGCGGGAAATTATTAGGCTTCATGGAACCCCAGTTTCAATTGTTTCAGATCGTGACCCTAGATTTGTGTCTCGATTCTGGAAAAGCCTACAAGCAGCCATGGGAACAAAATTGAATTTTAGCACTGCTTTTCACCCTCAAACGGATGGACAATCGGAGAGAACCATTCAAACCTTAGAGGATATGCTTAAGGCATGTGTACTTGATTTGAAAGGGAATTGGGATGACCATTTACCATTAGTGGAATTTGCGTATAATAACAGTTATCAAGCAAGTATTCATATGGCTCCATACGAGGCACTTTATGGTAGAAGGTGTCGTTCCCCTGCATGTTGGGTAGATGTTGGAGAAAGAAAATTATTGGGACCAGAATTGATCCAGATTACAACAGAGAAAGTGAAATTGATACAAGATCGACTTCGAATAGCTCAAAGTCATCAAAAGAGTTATATTAACAATCGCCGACGAGATTTGGAATTCCAAAGAGGAGATTATGTGTTCTTGCATGTATCACCAACAAAGGGAGTAATCCGATTTGGGAAGAAAGGAAAATTGAGTCCAAGATACATAGGACCTTTTGAAATCCTTGAAAGAATAGGAGCTGTTGCGTATAGAATATCATTACCCCCTGAACTCTCTAGTGTGTATAATGTGTTTCATGTGTCAATGATGAAGAAATATGTCCCAGATCCAACGCATATCCTAAGTCACGAACCTCTCAAGTTAGAGAAGATTTGTCATACATTAAGCATCCAGTAGAGATTTTGGACCATAAGGATCAAATATTACGAACCAAGGTAATTCCACTGGTCAAAGTGTTATGGCTTAATCATTCCATTGAAGAAGCATCCTGGGAGCGGGAAGATGAAATAAAGGAGAAATATCCCTACTTGTTTGAAAATTAATGTAAGTAAAGTTTTGGGGACCAAACTTTTTATAAGGAGGGTCGGATGTAATGACCCCACTTTTATATATAGTTTAAATGTTATATGTGATATGAATAATGTTAATTTATAATATTAGTTTAAACCCACCTTCAGAAATCATGAAATGTTAAATTAATACAAACATAAAATTTTGAAGTTTTCGGTGGGAATGTTCATGTTGGAAACTTGTTTTGACTATTATAATATAACAATTGAATTGAGGTGAAAACAATAAATTTGTATATATATGAATTAGGTTTGTAACACAACAAACGGTGTGTTAAACAGAGGTTCGAGCAAGAAGTTATGTCGAAATTACAAAATAAGGGTAAATATGTCCATCCTTTAAGTTGTATTTTGTCCTATTACTACACCATGCGTAATACTTTGATTGGACCAAGGGGAGGTGACTTTGGACGACTTAAACATTTTTAAATAACCTCCTTATTCATCAAAATGGATTAAATCAAAGTTTTATAGCATATCCTAAGCTAAATGATAAGTTTTGGGGTAGAAAATGAAATTTTATGAAACTTTAGGGACTTAATTTTTAAATAAAGAAAATTTCAGGGAAAAATGAAAATATATAAAGGACCATTTTGTAAATAAAATATTTTCAAGGAACTCTAAGAAATATTGAAAATATATGGTGTAAAATTACTAAAATACCCTTCAGGTGTAAAATGACCCTTATACCGTTAATAACTTTCCACCTCGTGCTTTCTTTTGAACATATCCACTGCACACGTGTCACCTCTATCGGAAAGGATAAGACTCATGTCAATCCTTTAGAAAAGTTAAAACACGTGTCGCAGCCTGGTCAACCAAGACTGCAAGGCTAATCTGTTGCACGAGATGTGAACGACGACTCACCAAAGTGAAACCTTATCACCCAGACACGTGTCAACACCTAAATAACTTTGGGAAACTATAAATAAAGCCTTAGGATCAGTTCCCATACGAAATTCATTCCAAAGATAAGAGATAAATAATGAGAGAAAATACGGGAAAGTTAAGAAGAAGTTTCGTCTTAAGAAATAACGAGTGATCCAAAACTCTGTTTCTGTAACTTCGGATTTCTGTTCTAGGTGAGTACTCTGTGAAATTCCTTGTGTATTTTGATTATATGATATTATTCAAACTACATATATTTTGTGAAATGATTTTATTCTCAAATACATCTGATACCGATGATTTTGTCGTTTGTTATATGTGTATATCTCTCGATATATACATCTGATTTGAATTCTGAAATTATTGATTCGACCTATGGAAACTCTCTTACTATGTTGGCCTTGACTACCGGGTGAAAATATTTGGGTGGTACCTTCCCAGCTCGTTTATCGCTAGTGTGCCCTAATTAAGACGTTGTTTCAGATATCATGATTTTCTGTCTGTGTTGTTGACGGGTGGAAACATTTGGTAACACTATCTGTTTATCTGGGTATTAGAGCGTACATGGCCATCAAAATAAATTGAATACTTGACATATTGCTCAAACTGTTTGATCTGTTCTGTTCTGAAACTGATTATTCTGAAAACATATGTTGTCAATTTAACTTATATATTTTACTGCAAATTCCTGTCCATATATGTATATGCCATCTGTTGGAAATTGAATAGGTATCAATTTTCTGAAAAACCATGGAATGTCTAGAGATTTATTCTCACTCGGCTTTTAGCTGATGTTGTATAACTAATCATTTTTCAGGAAATAAGTAGGCGTGGAGGGAACATAAAAGGACTATGGAAGATCCAGATTTTAAAGCTCTTTTTGTTATTTTAAATAAAAAGTTTATTATATCATATAGAGCATGTTTGGCTCTCTTGTAATACGTTTTAAATTTTGTTTTAAGTTGTAACTTGTTGTTACTTGTAATATAAATAAAGTTTCCTTTTAGAAAGCTCTGATGATGTAATTCCTTTAATTTCAGTAGGTTACGATTCATAACCATAAAAAAAATTGTATTTCCGTTGCATTTAATTAAGGAAACAATTTAAGTCAGAATATTTGTTGCCTTGCTGGCATGTCAAGACACTCGTTCCCCACTACTATTTTGGGACGGGGTCGTGACAGTAATAATAATAATAATAATCGTTCTACACATAAATAAATGAAAATTAAATATATGAAATCAATTTACTGTGTGATAATATAAATAATTAAGAATAGTGACTTAAATATTATATGAAATCTCTACAAAAATAGTTCAAACTAGGTGTAAGACCGCGTGATGTGTGGTCTAATCGAACTTGGCATTCATTTTGACAATAAAAAGAAACAAATGATGTGAACTAAACATAATTGTTATACTTGTATGTGTATGTATTGTGACATTTTCATAAATGGAATCCAAATTTCGTTCATATTGTTCTAATATATAAATTATACATAAACAAATTATAGTTGCTCAAAGTATAAAAATGGCAAATAAAGAAATTCATTACTGAAAAAACAATACACAAAGTTATATAATTTGATATTTTGCATTTACTTAAGTACGTAACCAAAAACCATAAAATCAGTTAACATACTCATCCATTTGTAATTGGAGTTACAATAATATACAATTGCATCAATTTGTGATGTCCATTGAAAAATTAGAACGTAGGATGGGGAAGGGGCAATGGGTTCGCTATTAAGTTTCAATAATCTATGTTAATTTGTGATATCAAAAAAATTATAATTTTGTACCATTAATGTCTGGATATTCACTGGATTCAATGAAGATTTACATGGAAATTTGGATAAGATTGGCATATAAATAGTGCTTCATACATATTGTCTCTCTATCAATATCTAATACATGTAAATAATGCCGCTAAATTGCTGATGACATCCATTGTTGCATGTCCATATGATAGCTTGATCAATATCTTTCACCACAAAACCATCACGATAAATTTTGAAACAATAGTGGGCTTGGAATGATTAAAAAAAAGGAGGTAAATGTAACTGAAATTTAGATCTGGAAGCACCTAAAATAAATAAATATAGTAAACTAAATATGATAATGGGTTTTGATAACATAATTGATTTCAAGGTTTATACCATTTGTTCTCATTCCGGTTTCTTACATGAAACATAACTACTTTTCTATTAATTTAATGTTTAAACCAATTATAGAGGATTGAAGAGGGTCATAAATTTAAACTCTTTTACAAGGGCTATGCAAATAGATCAAATGAAAATAAATCCTCCAAAGATGCTAAATCCCAAACCACTTCTTCTCCACATCTCTAAACACCCACCCATCATACGTATTTTCAAAAACTATGTATAATGAAGAAATAAATAACATCATACATTGAATAAAAAAGAACAACTTATTGTGAAATAAAGTTTACAATTAAAAATATTTTCAAGTTAATAAAAAAAACAAATTCGTAATTGTAGAAAAACTTGTAAACAATAAACTGTTTTAAATATTAAAAACTATTTTTTTAATTATAAAAAACTTGTTAACAATTAAAACTGTTTTTAATATAATAAAATGTTTTATTCTTTGTAAAATAATTTTTTACTTTTTATAAAACATTTTTTTTATTTTTTTAAACATTTTTTAATCAGTAAAAAAGTAAAACAGTTTTTTTCATAATTCATAATTTTTTTTAAACATTTAGAAAGTAAGTTGCAAATTGCAAACTTCTTTTTTATTGACAATAAGCTATTTTTTTTAATAATTGCAACCTATTTTTTTAAATAATTATAAGCTATTTTTTTTTTTACAATTGTCAGCTGTTTTTTATGTTTAGAATTATATATAAAAAAGAACTACAATTAATAAAAAAAGAAATTTGCAATTTACTTTTCATACTGTTTTAGAAAAATATATATTATAAAAAACCGATTTTACTTTTTGCTGTTTTAGAAAAAAAAAACTTTTTTACAAAAATAAAGAGATTTTACTTTTTAAAAAAAATAAATTTTAAGTTTTTTACTTTTTAAAAAGTAATTTATAAAACATTTTTTTCTCTTTTTTATAAAAGAATTTTTCTTTTTTCTAAACAATTTTTTTTCTAAAACAGTAAAAAGTAAAACCGTTTCTTTTTTATAATTTATATATTTTAAAATAGTAAAAAAAGTAAATTGCAAACTGTTTTTTTATTAATGGTAAGTTGTTTTGTATAATTGTAAACATGAAAAATAGTTTACAATTAAAAAAAATAGCTCAGAAGTAAATTTGCTATATAAGAAATGAAGGGAGCTAACCTTTTAGGAGAGAAAATGCAACATCCACTAACTCCATTTTCACTCCGTTCAAAGCCTCTGCAGCAGGTGGAATATCGAGCATGTGGAGGATCACTGGTTGTTCAGGGGCCAACATCACTCATTTGACAATCATGGGAACAAGCGCATATCCAATTTGCCCTGCAAAACCAACAAATTAACTTAATATATTGCTTCAGTTAAGAAGTGAGAAAGCGCATCATCCAATTAATCGCGGGGTCTTTGTTACTGACATATCTCTGTGTGTGTGAAAAAACTAAATGGTATTTAGAGATTGTTTTTTGCCGGTAAGAAAGGGCAGAAGATTTGTTTCTTAATTTTTGTTGGTGAAGAACTCGGGTCTTTCGGGTATGATTATACACTCCTATCAGTACATCTACTACGTATCGGTGTTGGCATTCATCGAATGGTGGCAACCAAAGACAAATTCATTTTATATGCCTTTTGGTGAGATGACCATCACCCTTAACGATGTGTACCATCTCCTTAAAGTATCGGTAGTTGGTAAATCGATGTATGGTACTATTTTTAGGAAAACCTAGGGAAGGCTACCCAAATTAAATGGCTTACCAAATATATCAGTTGTACCGAGGATGAGGATTTGGATGAATGCAAGTCTGTTTATGATGTACATTTTGACTGGATAATGAATATGTGCAAGGGGAGGGTTAAGAAGATGTTGGGGGGGGGGGGGGGGGGGGGGGGGGGGGATGTCACGAAGTTGGGAAATGCATGAATGTGCTTGAGGAATGGGCGTATTGGAACTTTTATATCGAAAGCTGGGGATTGCTTCATGGGTAGACGTTCGACCGATGGTTGTATATCTCCTCCTTCTATTGGTAAATATTTTAAATTCAACACGTGCGTTTAATTTTGTTTCGTTCTATATAAATTTATCGATTAACATGTCAATTTGATTGCAGGCTGTTAGAATTTTGAAGTTTCAGCATAGCGAGCCGCGCCTATACAAATGAAGTGTCAGGTGATGCCTTTGTACAAATACTGGGGCTAAGGGAAACCTTTGATGATTTTAAAGATTCAGAAGCAAGTATTATTTGTTTTATACACAATATTTTAACATTTGTTCTCTTTTTTATATGTAAACATTTGGAATTACTCTTAGGTTGTATGAGATCCCTACTCTAAAAACCGAGAGGCCTACCCATTTCAGGAGGTCTCATGGTACCAAGACCTCCTTATTACTCTGTGAGGGTCCTACTGGTGAGGGTCCTATGCCAGGATGGCCGTGTTTAAATAATCCCTAGACTGTCAATGCGCCCTATATCGAAGGAGAGGGGAAGGACCCAGGCCTGCGACAAAGTTAAGTTTGATATCGAGAAATGGTATCGACTTAATTCGGTGGACCATGTTCATTCCGATGCCAGACGCTCGACTGCAGTGAGGACCATGCCTCGGGAATGTGTGTATGGGTATACGTCTTAGTACCTAGAAAGATCCCATCTATACATTCAAAATCCCGAGCATCGTATTCGCAAACCGGAGTTAAATCACTCCGATAAAATAGTAAATGACTAAAAATTTCCTCAATTGATTTCTTTTCTTCAAGTATTTTTCTAACACATTTGGTGGTAATATGTATATAGGATCAAGGGATAGACGTAGTCATTAGCCTAATCCACGAGGTTATTGAAGCCGACTTTGACTAAGAGGTTTCAGATGTCCTTGAATTATCACGTGAAGTGCTTGACGCCCTCCTTGAGGCCAAGGGAACGTAATCTCAAAAATAAAAGTGAAAGGCTCCGACGCGTCAAGAAACTCGAACTAAGGCACGTCATGATCCAATCCCCAATCAAAAAGCCCCCCAAGAAAAAACTCCTCGAAGAAGCGTTTAAAGAGAAAACATACATAATTTGGTGGAATAATTTCTTTGTAAATCTATTTTAAAACAATTTGATTGTAAAATATGCACAATTTTGAATTATCACACGTTGGAAAAATTATGAAACAAGTAGTTTGTATGAACAATATTCTGTTATAGGTTTGAATATAAACTTGTGTTTGAATTTTGAATGTTAGGGAGTGCATGAACTATATTATCAATGTAATTCTTATTTGTAATCCTTTAATTTTTTTGTATCTTTGATTCATTGTGTTTGGGTGATAACATTATTAATTGTAAATACATAATTCATGTATTTACATGAATCATGAATTTGCAATGATTCCTTTAATTATAAATACACGAATGATTATTGGATCATGATAGCATAATTCATTGTAAATATATGATTCATTGTTGGATGCATTGTGTTAGGGTGAAAAACTCCTTAAAATTTCTACATAACACACACGGTGGCATCCAATCGTGGTTAGGTCACATACGACTAGAAGAAATCGCCAAGTTATAATATACGGCCTCAAGTGACCATGGTATTTGGGTTAAAAAATCCTTCAACTTTCTATATAAAAGTCAGGGTAGGATCCAACCGTGGTTGGGTCACATACGGTGTGGTATTACTGTATCTGTAGCCCTTACGGTGTGGTGTCACCATCCGATAAATATCTACGATCTCAAGTGACTGTGGTTGTTATGTTAAAAATATCTTCAACTAGGAAACCGTGTGTAGGGCACATATGGTGTGGTGTTACCATTTGGATACAGACCACGGTGTGGCGTCACCGAAAGATTAACGCTTACGATCTCAAGTGACCTTGGTATTTAGGTTAAAAAATCTTTCAACTTTCTATATAAAATTCACGGTGGGGTCCAACCGTGGTTAGGTCACATACGAATAGAAGCAACCACTAAATTAAAATATACGGTTTCAAGTAACCATGGTATTTGGGTTAAAAAACCCTTTAACTTTCTGCATAGCATACACGGTGGGATCCATTCGTGGTTGGGTCATATACGGCTAGAAGCAATCACCAAGTTATAGTATACGGTCTCAAGTGACCTTGGTATTCGGGTTAAATAATCCTTTAAATTTTTGTATAAAATACACGGTAGGATCCAACCGTGGTTGGGTCACCTATGGCTAGAAGCAACAAACATGTTATAATATACGGTCTCAAGTGACCATGATATTCGGGTTAAAAAATCCTTCAACTTTCTGTATAAAAGTCACAGTGGGATCCAACTGTGGTTGGGTCACATACGGCTAGAAGCAACTTCCAAGTTATAATATACGATCTCAAGGGACCGTGGTATTTGAGTTAAAATATCCTTCAACTTTCTGTATAAAAGTCACAGTGGGATCCAACCATGGTTGGGTCACATGCCCTAGAAGTAACTGCCAAGTTATAAAATACGGTCTCAAGTGACCATGGTATTAGGGTGAAAAAAGCCTTCAACTTTATGTATAAAATTCATGGTGGGATCCAACCGTGGTTAGGTCACATACGGTTAAAAGGGACCGCTATATTATAATATACAGTCTCAAGTGATCGTGTATTTTTCCTCTATGGTTAGAAGAGACCGTATGTTGGTTTGTTATATTGTCCATCCTAATTTAATGTATATGTGATTTAAAGATATGTAATCTTGCTTTATCCAATTTAAATGAAATAATTACTTTATCAAGAGAAAACCAATTGGTGGGCTCATTTTACATATAACCAATTTTATTCAATCTACATCTAATCGATAATTGATATAAACAATTTACTATAACCAAATTAGAAACCAATAATTGTTATAACCAATAATTGCATATAACCAATAATTGTTATAACCAATATTTGCAAAAAAAGTTATAATCATCCGTAAGCCTTTCACCAATTTAAGCCACCGTTAGATTCTCATGTTCATCTAATGATATCAAGCATGGTTCATCTTTCGTCGCAATGTCTTTAGGACATATATTCTGAAACGTTTGTAAGCGAGATTTGAACATAGTAGGCCACTCTACGGTAACTTGGCAGGACCTCGATCACCAGTGAAAGGCAATTAGTGGCATGGGACAAAACCGTGTGCATTTTAAATTCACCAAATGAGTATTAGATACGTTGAGGATAAAGATGATGCGATTCTCTTTCATCGTAGATTTTGGCCGAACGTCGAATGGAAAACAAATTAAGCATTGTAATTTGGATATCATTACAACCATTAACTTAAGTGCATTAGCCGGGGCCAAACTCTGGCATGATAAACCAATGCTCGCTTGTGCACGAGTGTCTAAAATAGTCCAATCTCCTCTCATAATCCTCAATATCATAGGAGTTCATAATGGTATCCTAGAACGGCTTATCCCTACGTAGCTCAAACAATAATGGACTATGAATAGCATGAGAATGTTCTAGTCCATCCCTAACACCAGTTCCTTTGGAAATGGACATATATCCACAGTTCCCATCCCTTCCACAAATGATTAGAAGAAGATAAAACCCACTCTTCCACCACCATATTGTCCCCACTTTAACCACCGCACCCAACGGTATGGGGTTTCATTAGCTCTATATCCACAAACTAGTGTCAGTGGGGTTCAAACCCCTAACATGTGCATCATCAATCACATGCCTTACCAATGGAGCTAAAAGGCCTCAGTGTTAGAATAGTTTTAATCTACATATATGAACCATTAATTTCCTTCACCCAGGCGATGTGGGATGTAACTATCTAGCTACCAAATCAACCATGTCCTAGTCAGTTACAATCCACCCCCTTAAAGAGCCCAACATCCTCGTTGGGATGAAATCAACCATCACCCAACATGTTGGCAAACTTATTTCGGCTGGGTACTGGCTCTGATACCATTCTGTAACACCCCACTCTTCCACCACCAATATTATCCCTACTTTAAACACTGAACCCAATGGTATGGGGTTTTATTAGCTCTATATCCGCAAACTGGTGTCATGGGGTTCGAACCCCTAACATGTGTATCATCAATCACATGCCTTACCAGTGGAGCTAAAATGCCTCGGTGTTTCTACATATATGAACCATTACTGTCCCTCACCCATGCGATGTGGGATGTAAATCTCTGGCTACCAAATCAACCATGGCCCAGTCTGTTATAAAGCACTCAAAAACGTGCTTGAGAAAAATCTTCTTCTCCCTAGACCATGTCTCTGGTTTTATGTCTGTCATTGATGTCTTGTTTGCAAAGACTTTATTAAGCTCATTTGTGGACGGTACATCCTTCTCCCAAGCACAAGGGGTTCCTTTGGTAGATATATCTGTGGAATTCTTCTCCTTTGGTGGCCTACCCTTTTGACAAATTTGTACGGGCTCGATCGAGGGCATACAAGAGGGCTGAGCAATTTCTAATAACTTTCTTAACATCATCTTTCCAACGGATTCACCTACCTCAGTCCACCGTTTCTTAAACAATATAATCTCGGGAGTATATTCAAGTTCACAGTACGGAGGGTTGTCTAGGACAATGGCAAGTTTCTTCCAATGATCGTCTAGCGCCCACTGCGGAATTGCTTGGCCTAGTTTCTCCCATTGGGCTAACTCATGAACACATGGTAATCCGTAGATGGAACGAATTATGTGTGAGCATTGTATCTCTGTATATTGGGGTGTTAGTGGAGAATTCTCTTGACACCGATCTCATGCAATCTATGGTAAACATGCCTCCTCAGTGGTGAATTCGACTGCATGGTCTTGTGTAATATCATTAACATCTAATCCTTCTTCCACTGTCATCCAATTATTTAATACATTAAAAAGCTCAAATTGTTGAAATTAAACTATGTGATATGTTTTTTACCATAGACAAGGTGAAATCTGGAAATAAATCGCGCAAACATTTGTCCGAGGTTGATGTCCTTGCTTCCTCGATCGTGCATTGTTCATGCAAATTCGATTCCTCGGGGGAATCACGTTGAGTAGATACACTCAGTGTAATACATTATCCATATTTATCTAAAATGAATCATCAAGTACCGAGTCATTTAATTGAAATGATAATACAATAATCAGTACAATAAGAATTGAGAATATAATAACAGAAATCAATAAAAACACATGCACCATTAATCATAAATTGATTTATTTTACCATTTCCAATTATCACCCAATTAACACCTCTTCAAAAATATTACCCTTTAATATATTTGAACTTTAAATTGATTTATTTTTCATTTCAAACCCTCAACCTAATTAGACCTCAAATAATTAATTTCAAAATGGAACCCACGGCTAAATGTGACCGCTAGAGGGATACACATAGTCGTTGAAGCCTCACCATGGTTATAAGTCACCGTAGATTATAGTTTGACGGCCACATTTGGCCATGATTTGATTATTGACAACCAGTAACACATAGTCGAAGGAAACCATGGTAAAGCCTTTACGATTACTATTAAACGAAAGTATCCATCACTTACGACGACGGGTGGTAGTAAGTGTCGTCAACCTATTTTTTTTTAATCTTTTCATCATTTTAAAAATTGTTTTGCACATTATATACTATGTAGAGTGTTTTAATACCTCTAAATCATCAAAAAAGCATTTGATGTTCTGATTTTGGGAAGCTTCAAGACCGACTTTCTTTTCCTCAACCTTTGCAATATAGCCCCTTTAATAGTAGTTTTTGTATAAAAAGAACATGACAAACACCAGAGAAACACAACAAACCCACAAAAATGGAGCTTTGGGGACAAACGAACAAGATTAATAAGCATGTGTTGATGTGTTCTTAACTGAATTACTTCTATACTTTTTAAAAATAAAAATACCTCCAAATTTTGATATTAACTTCTTTGATAAATGAGTTTAACTAATGATATAAATTTAAAACTATAATACTAAATTTGTATTTTTGACATATTAAATCGATATTTTGGACAATATTTTCGCTATTAAATTTTGGTACGATAATTTTCGTAAGTCAAATATTTAAATGTGTAAACCATAACCAACCATCAAGTTTTCGATAATTTCGATTTCGATTAATTCAATTTGCGGTAATGAAAAATAGTAAACCAAAATCATACCTTTTTCGGACCAAAACGGTAAGGTACCAAAATCACCCCTAGTTTACTATTAGTGGTGCTCTCTTGCGATGAAAAAGAACCTATAAGTCGTGGTGCCAATTGTTGTAAGGAAAGTTGGTATGCTCTTGACATTTGTCTCTGACTGTTGGTCAATGTCTCAGTGAAGTCCCTTTAATGAAGTCTTCTTCTTTAATTCCTCATCCATCTAATGAGCTACCCAGACTTCGTTAGGTATGCTATAAAATTTATTAGATGTTAATGCACTAGAATGATGTGAATTTAATCCTTGTTGGTACACATTACATTTTCATTCCAAGGTAACTTGAATATCATAGCCAAACTGAAATTCTACAATGTACCCTTTTTATGGATTTAGTTCCTTCCATCGACTTTGTAGTTTACTGACACAAAATAGCGAATCACATGTATTCCCACGTCCTAAAAGTGGCATAATGATTTTGTTGAAATCTATTCCACCATATGCTCACGGTTAAGGGTCACAATGGGTCGTATTGTGTCGATTTCGTGTCGGATCTAATCGGGTTCGTGTTAAAATCACATAAACTAAAAACTGATCTATTAAGCCTTTCGTGTGTATAATGTCGTGTCTTATCGGTTTGTGTCATGTTTGGATTGTGTTCAAGTCATGTCATAACGAGTTGTGTCGGGTATTTACACTAAATGGCTAAATCCAAACACGATTCTTTTAGTTGTCGTGTTTAGCGGGTCCACCCGTCAATCTCCCGTATTCATTAAGGCTTCGCCCAAATCCACTAAAAAGTCGTGCGGGTCATGCCGTATTATCGAGTCGCATGGAAATTGTCCACTCCTACTCATGGTCTTCTTTAATTTTGCCTCAAATAAAATACAATATGCTCGTTTATTAAATGATATCATCTGAAAAACTCTCTAGGTTGTGTGACCAATCCAATAAAGTCTCGAGGTGGTGATTGCCATGAAAATCACTAACTTCTAACTTAGCACCCTTATTTACGTTCATATAATTGTGGCCAACTAGCCTACTGTCCAATCAGTAGCAAAGGTTATGCAAAATTTTGGTGAAGAGGAATGCTAGGAGTTGATGAGACAACATCTTGGACATTTTCTTTCTCTTTTGTTTCTAAAAACTGCAATGACCAAAATGTCAATTGAGGTTTATAGCGAAGAAATTCTTTCATCCATGGTAACATATAATGAATCAATATTTTCTTTAACTATATACACTCAATTGTTTGATTGGTGTTGGCATTACTTAGTTTCTTCTTAATCTCTCTCAAATATGGAATTCAATTTGAGACAAGTAACCATTATTAATTGAATTAAGATGGGTTTTACTTTGACGTTTTATTCGATTTCCTTATTTCTTTGGTTTTGTTCATTTTCCTTTTTTCGGGTCGGGTTAAAGAAAGGGTTGAGTTGGAACTATTTATTTGGGTTGGTTAGGTTTTAAATAATGATGGATTTGACTGAAATAAAAATTGACTGGGTGGAAAATTGGGATTAATATGGGTTTAATGTGTTCTTAATAAATATGGACTGTATTAAGAAATATAAGATGGTTTTTTAAACATTACCTTGTAATCCACTGGGTTCAGAACGTGTCCAGATCAACATTAGATTATGTCAAACTCTTTTGACTCCACATGTCATATCAAGGTGTGAATGGGTCAAATCTAGCCAAGCCTAAGGTTGCTTAAGTTTCGCTTAGAAGTTCATCGAGATTAAAATATATTCAATCTTGTCCCATTTATTTACGAAAAGAAGCTTATAAGTGAACAAACATGACCTGAGCTCGAGTAACTTAGTTATTTTATACAATTTTAGCATGATAATTTGTAATTTGGTGAATACGAGCCAAACAAAATAAAATATCAATCTTAATAACGTGTTCAAGCTTGACTCGTACATTTTACGATCCCACCTAGAACAAGTTTTTATCCAAAAAACTGAGAGTCAAGTTAGAGTACTTTCATTAATTGTACACCCATATATATCCTCATACCCATACATATCCTCTTGTCATTAAACCTAAATATAGATATTCTGTTGTTGATCCCTTTAATGTTGAAGATAGATTCGTTGAACTCGCCTTAGCAACAACGACACAAGGCAATAACAAAGATAATGGATTGGAATGAAGATCTAAGCTACAAAGGTAGGAATGGTCTATGATGATGGGTGTTGAAGTGATTTGAGCTCTGATGATTCTCATTTATTTTTCTTCCTTTTTCTTCGAATAAGGAATTTGTTGTTATGGCATTTGAACGGATTCAATAAAAGATAAGAAGGAAAGAACGAGGTGACAAACCTAGTTTGACTCTCATACTAAATGACGGAGGAAAGAGAGATAGAGAAGCAAGAGGAGCACATAAATAATCAAACAATTGAAGTACTCCCATATTATTCAAGTGTAAAAATTGGTGGGTTAAATAATTAATTCTAATCTAATGAATACTAGATAAATACTAATGAGATATCTATAGCTAATTGATAAATACCAAGATATCCTAATAACTAACTACTAGATGATGCCCAAATTAATAAAATAGTCACCGATAACATTTTCATTTAGCTCAATTTGTTTCCTCGATTTCCAAAGTTTATTAATTTTATCAATATAATTAATCCATTTTGCACTAGGTAAAGATATCGATCTATTGATAGGATAAACAGATTATTAGGATACATATCGATCAATACACTTAAGTCGAATAAATAGTTGAGCCAAAGATGCCCACATGGAAGACTATTAGTACTTCCAGATGAAGTAAAAAATGTGTTGGTTGACTTCGTTGGACTTTTCTTGGTTGATAAAGTGTGTTGCCCCTTCCAGTACAATGACTTCATGAAACAAGGGAACATCTTTGTGGAACCCACCATTGTGTCTATATTCTTTCGTTCATGTGATGTGATAGGCCAAGTTTAAGTCCCCAACAATGAACTTTGCAGGTACTTGTACTTGTATCCCAGTCCAGGGTGCATTGAGTTCCCAACTTATACAATTTATAACATGGAAAAAGAAAATACATTTGTGATTAGTCTAGAAAACGAATCAAAATAACTTCTAAAAAGTGAGGAGATATGTTACCCGAGAGTACGACATATGTTTATTTTAAAAAAATTTCTTTTAACGTATGAAAATATAGGACAACGTGTATTATGTCTGTATTAGTACGAAAGATTTAGATGCAGTGTTTTTAGTATAGATTTTATGAATGGGAACTATAAAAAAGCAAGGATATGAGACTGCTATAGGGATATAAAAGCTCATGTTAAGGTGGTCTATGAATTTCTTAACAAATTTCTTTAACATGCTTTTACCTTTTACTTTACAAGCATTTCATTCACTTTGTAAGAAAAGGCGGTAAGAAATGGTGGCAAGAATAACTTTTGATAATGTATATATTCTTACCCCAAACTCTCTTTCTAGTTTTTTTCCTCCAAGAATTAACATTGTTGTGGGTCCTTTATATTATGAAACTTCATTAAAGCAGTTGATCAACAAACCAAAAAATATATTAAAGGATAAAAGACAAACATATTACTTGTAAAATTCAATCAAGGGTCATACTTAAGGCACCCCCCAGTTTTGTCTTTACCACTACAAGCCCCAAAATTAATAATTTATGGATTAAAATGAAAGTCAAACCCACAAGGATTCTTAAAGTTTAATTTCTAATCCCATATAAAAAATTCAAAAATATATTTTAAACAAACATTACCCTAACCCTAAAACCACCACCACCACACAACCCTAACTCTAACGCACAACCACTAAAACTACCACCAACCCCTCTTCCTTTATCTCGAAACGACAAACTACCACCATCATACCAAAACTACCACCACCCACTAGAGAAATTATTATTTCTCCAATAACCGACAATATAAAAATTCTATTGTAGATTTTCGATTTAAAACAAACACAATGAAATTAGAAGCCCCCCACAAAACTTGAAATCGTAAAAAATGTCAAAACTCTCAACACATGTAATTTGATGATAGATTGTTGAAAACGATGACAAATTTTGGTAATAGAATGCCAAATGTGGAATATAACCATCAATAATTCATTACCGAATGTGTAATACAACCTTCGATAATTCATCACCAAAGGTGCATTTATTAATGAATTATCGAAGGTTATATTGCACATTTGGGGATTTTATTTTCACTTTGTGTTAGTCGTAGGTGGAAAATCTTATTAAAAGTTCATAATTATAGTTATTTAAAAACAACAAATTTAGGGTTCTTGAACATATATGGGGTTTTTGAACAATTTGTTATCATTAGTCGGGTCGGTTATTGATGTTGGTGCGGGTGTTTATAACTAAGTGGATGGTTGTAGTGCTGTGAGGAGACGTTTCGGTGACGGTGGTGATAATTAGAGGTTAGGGAGAAGAATTTTAGTGAGAGAGAGAAAAAAGAAAAAATGAGGTGAGGTGAGTTGAAATTTTTTGGTTTATATACCATTAATCACAGGGGTGTAACTTATTTGGTGGGGGGATAAGTTTTCCAAATTCATATGGTGTTTTTTGTATGTGAATACGGGTTAAAAATTTTGGGGTGGGGGTTTGGAGTTAGCATGATGATTGGGCATAAATATTGTACATTTATTCCCCTAATTTCAGTACATTGGTAAGCCCGAGCGATGCAATTGATATGGATTTAACTCACATTGATGATACTAACCTTCATTGGCAAGTATTTCGTGTTTCTCCTATGTGTTTTACAGGTTAATTATGCAAGAGATACAAAAGAGAAATCAAAACAATGAAAGAAAGGCTAGGAAGGCAAGTTCAAGGGCATTTTTGTAATTCTACAGCCAGATACCATAGGCGGAATCAACTGGAAAGTTGAATATCTAGAAACAACGAGAATATTGGATGAAACGACACCCAAATCCGAGCTACAATGAAGGAGTTATGATCATCTGAAGTTGAATAAAAATCCAAGAAGAGAAGATGAAAACATGAGAAAAATTCTAAGTGTTGAAAAGAGGAGAAATGCCACCCAAACTAGCGATTATTCCCGAACCCAGGTTGAACCGGTTCGCATGCACCCCGCACCGGTTCGGGGGTCCTGATGGGAAAATTTGTTCTTTTATTCTAAGTGCTCCATCGGGATTCTGTGGGTTACAACTCATTCTTGATGTATTTTTGCCCGAAGCTAGGCTCTAAAAGGAGAGTTCTGGAGAGTTTTTGAGACAGATAGACTTAGACCTAGAGAAGGATTAAGAGTTCCATATAGTTAGAGAGAATTCATATAATTTTTGATAGTTTTTGTAGAGATAAAAAGAAGTAGAAGACTACATAATATAGCTGGAATCATTTTGTTTCAAGACTAATTCATTTTCGGGTTTGTTTTCAAGTTCTAATTCAAGTTCCATTCTTCTTATTATTGTTCTTGCATGATTAATACTCTTACTTGTTTTGAAGAAATTTCTTAGTTCACAACACTTATTTGAATGTTTCAATATATTTTCACCATGAGTTCTTTCACATGCAACATAAGTATTTCATGCATCGTTCAATTTAACATGTACGGCTAGATTTATAAAGGTCGGGATGCATGAACTCGGCCTAATGTGTTAGTTGTATGTGTATGAAATTAATCCTCTGAATTCAATGATGTATTATAATCGTATTGCATAGTAACACAACCATTGTAGACCTTTGGATCTCGTTTGCTTCCATGTAATCGGGATGCTTTAGAATGCAATGCAAGTGTTACTATCGCGCGTTACCACTTTACTCGCCCTCTGATTTCGTATGATGCGGGCTTGAATCTTGTATACGTAATACTTGGGAGTACTAAAGTCTGGGGCTAATCAATCATTTAAATTTACGATTAGTTTTATACATGCAACACACTAGGGTTGAGGGATTGCATTCCCGTCCTGTTTTTCCTCATTATATAATCCAGATTTCAGTTTAACCATCATCAGTAATTTAGGTAATTTAGAGTAATTGTATGTCATTCATACTTTAATTAATTAATTAATTGTTTCATAATTGCATATAGTTGTAGTTATTCCACCAATCATATCATCTTTTCCTTTTCTTTATAGTCAGAATTAGGATTCACTCGTCTGTCCACGTCATTACAACTCTGTTGCCCTATTTCCCCGTGGGTTCGATACCCAGACTCGCCGCTATACTCCATAAAAGTGTAGTTAAAGTTTAAGTTTTTGTATTGTGGTTGAAAGCCAATAACAACGATTAGTGTATTACACGGACGTTCGATTTTCACACATCAATCACATGACGCATTAATTAAGTGTATACGATGAAGCTGAATTTTATGAGTGCTAGTGGGTGCATATCCAACTAGGGCGAAGTCATATATTTTGGACGAGAAGGGAAAATTTCATTATTATAAAAGAGCAAAAGTAAGGGGGACAAAATTATATAATTTAAAATTAACCCATTTTCTGTTAAAAATATATCCAACCTTACTAATTTGTACTACATTAAAAATTAAGGAGGAACTGCCCCCTTCTGTAACATATACACCGCTCTTACTAAATTCACATTTCCTTATACAATTATTGCGAGGACATAAATTTCCAATTGAGTCCCTGTATTGTTTTGACTTAATTTTGTGAACAAAACTGTGTTTGATATATATCATATGGAGATTTTATTTTGTCACGATTCCACTTGGTCTATGACGTATTGAAGAAATTGAAGACGTTGCGACAAAGCTTCAAAGAATTAATCATGTCGAAGTTTAATTGGTGCAAGTTTATTCGTCTTTAAGTTAATTGCATTTCGAGATCACACAGGTATGAATGCGTATAATTAATGGAGCTCAAAATAATTTTTATAAAAGGATAAGGATGATTTTTATAAGGAAAATGTTTTAAAATATTTTTAAAAGTGTTTTAAATGTTTTACACTACGTTTTATTCTGATAAGCTCAAAAATGATTTTGACTTAATTGGATCTCTTTTGGAAATTTTTTTTTTAGAAAAAGTCAAACCGACACGCTCGTCGTTCAAACGACAGCTCGGATCGTTCGAGCGAGATAGCTATGTCGTGCGAACGACTGGTCAATCTCGTTCGAGCGACACATTTTTTGAGGCGGTTAACTTTTCCTATTTAAAGCGTGGTTTTGTCAGAATTAAAGGTTGGTGCAATCTAGAAAACTGTTTTCAATCCAGTACGAGTTTTGCACATGTTTTTCTAAGGTTTCAAAGCTTAAACACATTCTTAAAGTTTCCAAAGATCCGAGTTATCATTACTATTTGTTTATGTGATCTTGCTGCACCAAGAAGGTTTGTTCTATACTTGAACATCTGGGTTCTGCGGTGAAAAATAGAGAAGGACTTCTTGTTCGACATCGTAGACGTATCAAAACCATTCGGTGGACACCGAGACATACGTGGATGGGTGTGTTGTGGATAGGTATCGTGGAAGAAGGACTTTCTGCATGGGCACTGTGAGAGGAGTGACTGAAGATTAGAAGAGCATCAAGACCCGTGGGGATCGAGTCGTTGAGTGACTCTTTTGTCTGTTCGTTGTAATTCCATATTCATAGTGATTGTCTGGCTTGGGACGTCCGAGGTTTTTTCCCGTCTTGGGTTTTTCCTCGTACATCCTGCATTGTGAGTATTATTTACTTTACTTTACTTGCTTTAATCACTAGATGCATGTTTAGGATTAATCAAAATAAAAATGGTTTAAAGTAAAAATTAGTTTTTCACAACTTGGTTGGGTTCTAATTAAAAGTTGGATAATTTTTGGTGAAAATTGGTTTGATTTGAAACACAAGCATAAGGTCCACTCTTCAAATTGGTATCAGATCTAGAAAACATAATTTATTTGTTTTGTGATCCCTTGTGGTTTCAAAGATGAATTTTAAAAATAACGAACTTTTTGGAACTCTTATTTTTTATGGCACTAATTACAACTATTGGAAGATGAGAATGAAAAGTGCATTAAAATCTATTGATGAGCACGTGTGGCTAGCAGTTAAGATAGGTTGGACACCCCCTATCACTATTTTAGGTGAGGTCACTAATTTAAAGCCTGTCGAGTCATGGACCGAAACTGAACATAGACTTTCACAATATAATTCTAAGGGTTTGCACGTTATTTCTTCGCATGTCACACCAGAAGACTATAATAGAATTATGATTTGTGAAAGATCAAAAGAGGCTTGGGATATTTTGGCACTCACTCACGAGGGCACTAACACGGTGAGGGCGTCGAAACTTTAAAATCTTACTACACAGTTTGAGACCATTAGGAAGTCAGAGAGTGAGACTTTTGATGAGTTTTATGCTAGGTTATCCAATATTATCAACTCGTCGTTTAACCTAGGTGAGAAAATTCCTGACAACCGTGTCATTAAGAAAATTCTTAGGTCATTACCTAGTAGGTTTGATGCGAAAGTGACTATTTTAAACTCCTTGGGTAACTTAGAGTCGACGAAACTAGAAGAGATTGTAGGCGACTTACAAACATATGAAATCGACATGATTACCTCCAGGAAAGTGGCTAAGAAAGAAAAAGGTATTGTTTTGAAAACACGAACGTAGGAAATTAAAGTTTCGAATTTCGATTTCGATTCCGATTCTGATTTCGATTTTGAGGATGTTTCTTTGCTGGTAAAGAAATTTAAAAAATTTATTAAGTTTCAAAAGCAATCGAAAGATGCCAAGAAGTTTGAAAAATTCAAGAATAACAAAATTGATCCCACCTCTAAGGATAAGTTTGAGAAGCCTAAGAGAGATGAGTCGGATAAGTGTTTTGGGTGTGAGGGGTACGGTCACAAAGTTAAGGAGTGTCCCACTAGACTTAAGAAAGAGGGCAAGCAACCCATTGTATATAGTTCCACCTTAAGTGATAGTGATCCGAAAGAGGGAGAGAGTTCCTCTATTGAGCGTAACTTTGTTTCATTTATGGCATGTCATGTGTGCAACGACGATTCTCATGTGAATGACACTTCCAAGGAGGTTTTGAGTAAATCTCATGTTAGTGAGGGTGAAGAGAGTGACAAAGAGGAAGTTAATGTGAAAGATTTGCAAGTTGCATTTAATGAGTTGTATGCCAAAATGCTGAACGTGAAAATGGCTAACTCTAAATTGTAAGCTAAGTTGAATGAGTGTGCCATAGAAAATAATGATAGTTTGATTGAGGATCTTAAGGCACGAGAGAAGACTCTTAGGGAGAAATTACAGTATGTCGAGGGTGAGAGAGATAATCTCCGTGGTTTGATAGAGTCTTTAAAAAAGGAGATTTTAGAGTTTGAGGAGCCTAGGCGTTTGCTAGAGTCTAGGATCAATGAGTTGTAAGTGAAGTTGAAAGACTCGTTTAGAGTTAAGTTTGATTTGGAGGCTAGATCAGAGAAGTTAGATAAGATCTTAGGCACCGTACAAATTAAGGGAGATAGGGGAGGTATAGGTTTTGATGAAAGAATTGTTCCTATTCCCCCCGCACGTGTGAGAAACAATAGGAAGGTTAGAAAAGTTCCACACATAGGTAATCATTCCCACCGTCACTACACTTGCACGTTTTGTAGGAAAGGTCATATTAGGCGTTATTTTTACGACTTTAGACAAGCTCCGGATCCCCAAACCCCCATGCGTTGCTTCACACCTACTTGGGTTAGGAAATCGGATTTAGTGGATTTAGGAATAAAACTTCATGATTCTCGTTTGGTTGCACTTGATTCTTACCATGCTAAATCTAAAGGATAATAGTGTTGCCATGTTTGTCATATGCTAGTTTGTTTCATGATATATTCACTGCTAGTATAGTGACATATGTATCTTTTTTGTATTATAGTTTTTTATTTGTTTAAGTCCTATTGAAAAATACAAAAAGATTTTATTTTTGAGAAAACTTTTGAAAAACAAAAAACATTTTGCTTTTATTTGAGTCAAAATATGTTTGAAAAGCCAAAAATATTTTTGTTTTTTGTTTTTGAGTTTACATGTTTGATGTGGCATATTGGTGTGCTTGGACCCCCATTATTTCATTATCCATGTGGCTAGGACAGTTAGTCATTATTAACGATGCTTAGAATGATTATAACCATTGTTCAAATGGGGTTGTTTCAAAGTTGATATGCATTTTGATTCGACTTTGTATATATGCCAACATTATACACATGCACGAGTTTCTATGGATGTTTGACTTCTCTTACATATTTGAATTTAGTGAGGCGTTCTTATCTCAATCTTGTTTTCTATGCGTAAGTAGACTTAAGGAAAAGTGTGCATGTAAGAATCATTTACCGTGAGGATTTGAATTGGTACCTGAATGAAAAAGTGATGAGTGATTCGTGGGAAAGGGTTGCGAGAGTTCAAAATTAACTCGTCGTGAAAGCCACCGTTTAAAAGAGACCAAAAGAAAAAGGCCAATAGGATTTTCTTTAAGTTGAGAATGCTAGAAATCTCAAAAGAACTTGAAAAAATATAGTTATGAGGGAGTTTGGTTGGATAAAATTTAAATGGGTTTGCACAACTAATCCTAAGCTTGAAACATTGCAATTTGACACTATTGTTTGTATAATCGTCAAAATTTTGGATTTGTGTGCATGTAGTATGTTTAGTTCATTAAGATCACACTTTAACTGTCAACTATGGCTATGAAAAAGTTTGATGATCTATTGCTATTGATTAGATCTTCGTGATCGTTTCGATGTGTTGGAATTGTGACTCATTTGTTGTAGTTTCACGCTCATACATTCCATGTCCAAGTTTGAGCACATCTACTATGTTTGCATGTAACTCGCTTTGATAGTTTTTTATGCATTTTTGCATTTTGTGTTAAAAGCTTACTGCTTTAGCACTGCTTTGCTATTGTCAGGCCCTTCCAGTGTGTTTTTTCTGGAAACTTTTTCGCTGGTAAAAAATATATGATAATTCTGAGAATCTGGGAAAGTTTGGCTGTCACGAGAAGTCATTCAAATGATATCTCCATGTCACGAGAAGACTCGTTCGAGCGACATTACCATGTCGCGAGAAGCCTCGTTCGAGCGACGTCCTCATCTCGTTTGAGCGACGTCCCTGGCTCGTTCGAAAGACGGTCTGGGAATTTGCTTCTTTGTCTTTGCAGTCCACTGGTTTATTTTGTGATATTTTTGGTACTGCTAGAAGCTTTCTGGACTAACTGATTTATATGCAGGTTTTATTGTCTCATATTGGAATTTTTCATATGATCCGTTTATCACACCTGATTAGTTTGCTATATTCTTTGTGTGATTCCTTTGTTTACTAGCTACTAATTTATCATTACTTGATCATATTTAGCTGGTGGTTTCATGATTATCTAGAGATTTTTATTTGATATATCTACATGCTAGATACTTGTTGATTGGTTTATCATTTCACCGGGTTGTCTATTCGAGACAAAAAAGGGGGAGAGGTGTATGTGATGTAGAGGGAGATTTGTTAAGCATGTTTATTAAGATTTGATTTAAATGCTATTTTATTACACATTTTACAAATTGGTATGACATTGTTGCTCAATTGTTTAACAAATGATTTTTTAGAGTTTATTCATATTGGTATCCATTGTAAAATTGGTATGATTTGGATATATATATTAGTTTCATCTGTTCCTCCATACTTCACTGGGTATTTGTTTGTCTGTTTCATATTTGTAGGTATGCTTTAGCAATTTGATATTTCAAGTCTACATCACATTCAGACAGTTCATTCTTGCTGGTGCTACATATACTAGTCCGTGTCCTGTAATTTTTTACTTTGGGTTTATGGGATGAGATTTAGGCATCATACGGCTTGACGGCCCAACTTAGGCATTTCACTGGTTCAGTTGTGTCCCGGAATAGTCAAAGGGGGATATAAGGACATAAATTTCCAATTGATTCCCTGAATTGTTTTGACTTAATTCCATGAACAAAACTGTGTTTATAATATGTCATATAGAGATTTTATTTTGTCACGATCTCACTTGGTCTATGACGTATTAAAGAAATTAAAGACGTTGTGGCAAAGCTTCAAAGAATTAATCATGCCGAAGTTTAATTGGTGCAAGTTTATTCGTCTTCAAGTGAATTGCATTCTGAGATCACACAGGTATGAATGCGTATAATTAATGGAGATCAGAATAATTTTTATTAAAGGATAAGGATGAATTTTTATAAGGAAAATGTTTTTAAAAGTGTTTTAAATGTTTTACACTACGTTTTATTCTGATAAGCTCGACAATGAGTTTGACCTAATTGGATCTCTTTTGGAAGAAGCATTTTATAGAAAAAGTCAAACTGACATGCGCGTTGTTCAAACGACAGCTCAGATCGTTCGAGCGAGATAGCTATGCCGTGCGAACGACTGGTCAATCTCGTTCAAGCGACACATTTTTCGAGACGGTTAACTTTTTCTATTTAAGGCGTGGTTTCGTCAGAATTAAAGGATGGTGCAATCTAGAAAACAATTTTCAATCCAGTACGAGTTTTGCACATGTTTTTTTAAGGTTTCAAAGCTTAAACACATGCTTAGAGTTTCCAAATATCCGAGTTATCATTACTATATGTTTATGTGATCTTGCTGCACCAAGAACATTTGTTCTATACTTGAACATCTGGGTTTTGCGGTGAAGAAAAGAGAAGGATTTTTTGTTTGACATCGTAGATGTATCAAAGCCATTCGGTGGACACCGAGACATACGTGGATGCGTGTGTTGTGGACAGGTATTGTGGAAGAACTTTATGTGTGGGCACTGTGAGAGGAGTGGTTGAAGATCAGAAGAGCATAAAGACCCGTGGGGATCAAGTCATTGAGTGAGTTTTTTGTCTGTTCGTTATAATTCCATATTCATAGTGATTGTCTGGCTTGGGTCGTTTGAGGTTTTTTCCCGTCTTGGGTTTTTCCTCGTACATCCTGCGTTGTGAGTATTCTTTACTTTACTTTACTTGATTTAATCACTATATGCAAGTTTATTATTAATCAAGATAAAATTTGTTTAAAGTAAAAATTGGTTTTTAACAACTTGGTTTGGTGTTAATTAAAAGTTGGATAATTTTTGGTGAAAATTGGTTTGATTTGAAACACAAGCATAAGGGCCACTCTTCAATTATTATACATCTTTGGAGTGGTGTTTGTTTATGTAAATAATATCATCTCAAGATTAATTTAAGATTTATATTTTGAGGAATTAAAAAGTGGTATAATGATCTATTATGATGTATTAAGAGAAATCCTGGGAAATTTCTCCATTTTCGGATGGTTAGAGAGCTTTTCTCTCTATAGGGTTTAACTAAGAGACTCAATCCAAGCTCCTACTTACCTTCCCCTCTCTAGTGTGCTGTTATCTTCCAACATGGTGGCTAAATCCTATCATCTCCAAGTCGCTATTTTCTATGAGAGCTTCGTGTCAGACGAGGCTATGAAGAGGTTTTTTCTGCGTTGTTAGATCGCCCCATTGTGCTCTTGGCTTTTCTCTGTTGATGGATCTCTTTGTCTTTTCCTTGATCGCCATCTTAGTGTAGTACTTCATGTCAGATTAAGCTATGGGGGTTCTCCATTGACGAGTTTTGTTTGAAATCTGATGAGGATTGGTTTGTTTCTATAATTCAACTCTCTCGTGACTTCACTTATATGAGACCCATCTACCTCCATCTGCCTCTTCTCCATAACTATAGATCCGCTACTTCGGACCGCAATTTTTGTTGATGGACTTCAAGTAAGGTTGGAAATGGAGCTTTTCTATGTTGATTGGCTGAGGTTTGTGGAGGGTTGTGTCGTCTATTGTGGGATTGGGTTTGGACGGAGCTTTGGTTTTGATGTTGAAGAAACGTAAAAAATACGGTGTGTGATACCGATTTAAATTATTCGCAAGTTTCCAATTAAACCTTATTTAATTAGATTCTATTTCTAAACCAAATTAAATCAGCCCCTAAACATGCATTTATGTGTGTGCGTGTGTCAACCCAAAAATCCCCGAAGGGAAAGACCTTTTATTTCTAAAACTTTGAAGAATTCACAAGACCATTGACTTACATACAACCTGATAATCGCCCACAAGTGTAACGTACGGTGACTTCGTCACACCTCCAAAGCAACGGCTACAAAATAATGTCGGCTAAAATCTCCCGCAAGAACTCCAGGTGGTTAGCAATAAAGAAGAAAACGGATTCTCCACAAAAGTGAACTTTATAAGGATTCCCTCCATAACAGCACGCAGCTCCCCGGTTATAGAGTTCTCCCCACAAAGATTAAAACAGAGCAAAGTGTGTTATTCAACACCAAAAACAATTCACTAAAGCATATTGGGATTTTTATGAATTATAAACAAAAAGGGATTAAACCCTAAAAGGAAGAAGCTAAAGGAATTCTTCTTTCGAAGTTTTTCTGTTCTGTAAAACGCTGGGACTTCTTAATGAAAACGAAACCATTTAATGAGTATTTATACAAAATTGCTCTACCTCGAATGAAGGACGCGTGTCGTTCAAACGACATCGCGCGATATACCAGTCTCATTCGAACGAGATGCTAATCTCGCTTGAATGACCTGGTCGTCAAAAGATATTATTTTAATCTCCGCTCCAACACTTAGAAAAAATACTCATTCTTAAATTTTGACGAAAAAGTCCGCTCCAACACTTAGAAAATATTTTGTAAAAATATCCTAAAAGCTCTAAGTGGAAAGTTAAGGTATTTAAAACAAAACCTTACCAAAGTAAACTTCGCGGAGTCTTTTTGATGAAGAACTTGATTAATTCGGATCCGTCTTTGATGTAGGTTGCTCTTGAATGCTCTTCGACGGTGTAGCGGTATGTGACATAACAAATTGATAACAAAATTATAAAAATATGTCCTTACAAATCTCTCCCTATGTCTATGCCAGTACATACATAAAAATATCCGAAATATCAAAAACCAAAATGCCTATACAAATCTACCCTCCCATTGAATAAATTTGCAAAAGGTCAAAATTGTTCTTCAAACATCTTCGTCAATTCTCAAAGCTTTTCTCATCGGGGTGTGCAACATCATAATCTTCAATCTTTGTACCTACATACATGAGATAAAATAAAATACCTTCGTGATGCATCGAGTTTGAAATGATATAAGAATACAACATTAATAATCAAATTTCCCCCATAATGCAAAAACTCCCCCATAATATGATAATTCTTTCTCCCCCTTTTTATGATGTTCCCAAATAGACAGATAAGAAGAAAAAATAAAAACATGGAGTGTCACGATAAATGCATAGCAAACATGGATCAAACTACGCGCATGCAAAGGTATGTCTCAAAATAACAAAAACTATTTTTGGATTTTTTCAAATTTTCATACAAAACTAAGATACTAAAAATCACACCATAGATTTAAACTAAAACAACCAAGTCATGGAAATGGAATGTATGAGTGTGAACACATTCGATAGGTAAATAAATTCAATCAATCATATGTGCACGATGCATGTGTACTCCTAACGAATGAACATCAAAAGTATCCTTAAGTGTAAAAAACTTTAGATGACTTCGTCTTATGAAAATCAATAAATCAAAGTCAAAGTGATTTTCACACGAATAATGTACAAAACTATGTAGCGCTTTTTCAAGATTTTCAAGGACGTGCAAACCCGTTGAAATTCTCCAACCAAACTCCCTCAAAAATATTTTCCTTTTAGAGGTGTTAAACTGAATTCTCAAACTATGGAGAATTTTTGCAACCAAACTCCCTTTTAGGAATTTGTGCATGTAAGAGAATTTCTTTTTATTGCCTTTGAATTTTTGCGGGCTCTTTTAAACCTCTTTGGAACCTGGATAATAAAATTCCTCAATTTTTTAGGTCCAATTTAAACGGCGGATTAATTGCAAAGGATAAAAGATAATCTTTCATAGCCCTTCACTGTTTTTCAAACAAAGCACCCAAACACACAAATGACTCTTACATGCACAACTTTCTTATCAAGTTTTATCGCGCTTGGTTCGTTTTAAGGACAGGATTTAAGTGAAAACACCCAACCAACATGTGATAATACAAGCACAATAATCAAACAAATCCATGTATGTGTGCAATAAAGGAAATCATGAGTCAAACATGTAGGAAGTAACACTTAATTACATCTTAATGACTCCAAACATTATAAAGCACATGGATGAATTGACCTATTGTCTCAAAATACTATCAAATAGTCACACGAAAAAATGGAATGATGTTGTGACTCGATCATCCTAAGTGTCCATCCATAAACGGTGCAAACAAAATACAAAAATCTTTTTGGATTTTTTAAAAATTTTATCAAAATAAAATCTTTTTGTATTTTTCAAAATTTTTCAAAAACAAAAAATCTATACAAAAAGTACATGTCACAACGCTAGCAAACATAAATATCATGAAAAAAAATAGCGTATGACAAACAAGCAAACACAACCATCTATATGATATGGTAAGAGAAGAATTATGTGTAAGCAAACGAGAATCAACTTGTCTAAAATCTAGTGCCTCTAAAAGTGATTTCCTAACCCAAATAGATGTCAAACGTCATGTGGGGGATTTAGGAACCAAGGGAACACTAGATATAGACTTCCTAGGACATTTTCCAAGATCAAAACAAAAACGCCTAAGGTGACCTTTCCTACCACAATATGAACATGTGTAAACGGGCGGAACGACGCCTATGGGTTGACCTTTTCTAACATCCTTGGGATTGGTTGACCCTCTTAAACAAATAATGGTTTGGGATTTAGCACTAGAAGCATGAGAACAAGATGAGCCATTATCATCACTATCAAACCTACTTGAGTCTTTCAAATCATTTTTTAACTTCAAAATTTTTTACTCAAGCAAACAATTAGACTCTTCCAATTTAAGGGATGCCTTTTTCAAAATTTTAACAATTCCTAAAAGGGTATCTCTCTCTCTCCCTCAATTAAAGAAAACTTTTCCCTAAGAGTCTCTTCATGTGCCAAAAACTCATTGACTAAAATATTTTTATCCTCTTTGGTACAAACATAAACCATCGAATTTTTAAGGTCCTCCAATTCTTTTTCTAAAAATAGGACCCTATCATCACTTTCCTTCTTGGACAATTTTAAGCAACAAAGTCATGGTCCAAGGAAACGAATTTCTCACGATAAAAATCTCTTTGATTTTGAACCATTTGCAAAAGATCCAACGCGGATTTAAAACGAGAATTTTCTTTTTCCAAAAAATCAATTCTTTTAGCAAACATCAAATTCAAACGATTTATATCATCAAAACTCTGACTCGTGTCATCAAAGGGGGGCATCCGATTAGATAAGTGCTCCATCAGAAAAATTGCAATTTTTCACAAAACTGATTTTTCAAAAAAAATAAATATCACACAATTTAGCGGAAAATAGGAATATGCGATAAATTACCGCAACTAGCTCTGATACCAATTTGAAAAAAACGTAAATAACGCGGTGTGTGATACCGATTTAAATTATTTGCAAGTTTCCAATTAAACCTTATTTAATTAGATTTTATTTCTAAACCAAATTAAATCAGCCCCTAAACATGCATCTATGTGTGTGCGTGTGTTAACCCATAAATAGATAAAGCATGTGACACAAATATTAAGGAAAAATCCCCGAAGGGCAAAACCTTTTATTTCTAGAACTTTGAAGAATTCACAAGACCATTGACTTACATACAAACTGATAATCGCCCACAAGTGTAACGCACGATGTCTTCATCAAACCTCCAAAGCAACGGCTAGAAATAACGTCGGCTGGAATCTCCCGTAAGAACTCTAGGTGGTCAGCAATGAAGAAGAAAATTACTTCTCCACAAAAGTGAACTTTATAAGTACACCCTCCACAATAGCACGCATCTCTCTAGTTGTAGAGTTCTCCCCACAAATATTAAACCACAGCAAAGTGTGTTACTCAACACCAAAAACAATTCACTAAAGCATATTGGGATTTTTGTGAATTGTAAACAAAAAGGTATTAAACCCTAAAAGGAAGAAGACAAAATAATTCTTCTTTCACAGTTTTTCTATTCTGTAAAACGCTGGTACTTCTTAATGAAAACGAAACCATTTATTGATTATTTATACAAACTTACGACGCCTCGGTATTAGAGCTCGTTCGAACGAGATAGTAGTGTTGCTCGAACGAAGGACACGTGTCGTTCAAATGACATAGCGCGACATACCAATCTCATTCGAACGAGATGCTGATCTCGCTTGAATGACCTGGTCGTCAAAAGATATTATTTTAATCTCCGCTCCAACACTTAGAAAAAATACTCATTCTTAAATTTTGACGAAAAAGTTCGCTCCAACACTTAGAAAATATTTTGTAAAAATATCCTAAAAGCTCTAAGTGGAAAGTTAAGGTATTTAAAACAAAACCTTACCAAAGTAAACTTCGCAGAGTCTTTTTGATGAAGAACTTGATTAATTCGGATCCGTCTTTGATGTAGGTTCCTCTTGAATGCTCTTCGACGGTGTAGCGGTATATGACATAACAAATTGATAACGGAATTATAAAAATATGTCCTTACAAATCTCCCCCTATGTCTATGCCGGTACATACATAAAAATATTCGAAATATCAAAAACCAAAATGCCTATACAAATCTACCCTCCCATTGAATAAATTTGCAAAAGGTCAAAACTGCTCTTCAAACATCTTCGTCAATTCTCAAAGCTTTTCTCATCAGGGTGTGTGACATCATGATCTTCAATCTTTGTACCTACATACATGAGATAAAATAAAATACCTTCATGACACACCAAGTTTGAAATGATATAAGAATAAAGCATTAATAATCAAATCTCCCCCATAATGCAAAAACTCCCCCTTAATATGATAATTCTTTCTCCCCCTTTTGAGGAATTAAAAAGTGGTATAATAATCTATTATGATGTATTAAGGGAAATCCTGGGAAATTTCTCCATTTTCGAATGGTTAGAGAACTTTTCTCTCTATAGGGTTTAACTAAGAGACTCAATCCAACCCCTACTTACCTTCCCCTCTCTAGTGCGCTGTTATCTACCAACACGGTGGCTAAATCCTATCATCTCCTAGTCGCTATTTGCTATGAGAGCTTCGTGTCAGACGAGGCTATGAAGAAGTTTTTTCTGCGTTGTTAGATCGCCCCATTGTGCTCTTGGCTTTTCTCTGTTGATGGATCTCTTTGTCTTTTCCTAGATCGCCATCTTAGTGTAGTACTTCATGTCAGATTAAGGTATGGGGGTTCTCCATTGACGAGTTTTATTTGAAATCTGATGAGGATGGGTTTGTTTCTATAATTCAACCCTCTCGTGATTTCACTTATATGAGACCCATCTACCTCCATCTGCCTCTTCTCCATAACTATAGATCCGCTACTCCGGACCGCAATTTTTGTTGATGGACTTCAAGTAAGGTTGTTAATGGAGATTTTCTACGTTGATTGGATGAGGTTTGTGGAGGGTTGTGTCGTCTGGTGTGGGATTGGGTTTAGCCGGAGCTTTGATTTTGATGTTGAAGAAACGTAAAAAATACGGTGTGTGATATCGATTTAAATTATTCGCAAGTTTCCAATTAAACCTTATTTAATTAGATTCTATTTCTAAACCAAATTAAATCAGCCCCTAAACATTCATCTATGTGTGTGCGTGTGTCAACCCATAAATAGATAAAGCATGTGACACTAATATTAAGGAAAAAATCCCCGAAGGGAAAGACCTTTTATTTCTAGAACTTTGAAGAATTGACTTACATAGAACCTGATAATCGCCCACAAGTGTAACGCACGGTGTCTTCGTCAAACCTCCAAAGCAACGGCTACAAAATAACGTCGGCTGAAATCTCTCGCAAGAACTCCAGGTGGTCAACAATAAAGAAGAAAACGGCTTCTCCATAAAAGTGAACTTTATAAGGACTCCCTCCATAATAGCACGCAGCTCTTCGGTTGTAGAGTTCTCCCCACAAAGATTAAGCCAAAGCAAAGTTTGTTCTTCAACACCAAAAACAATTCACTAAATCATATTGGGATTTTTATGAATTGTAAACAAAAAGGGATTAAACCCTAAAAGTAAGAAGCCAAAGGAATTCTTCTTTCGAAGTTTTTCTGTTCTGTAAAACGCTGGGACTTCTTAATGAAATCAAAACTATTTAATGAGTATTTATACAAAATTTCTTCGCCTCGGTATTAGAGCTCGTTCGAACGAGATAACAGTGCCGCTCGAATGAAAGACGCGTGTCGTTCAAACGATATCGCGCGACATACCAGTCTCATTCGAACAAGATGCTGATCTCGCTTGAATGACCTGGTCGTCAAAAGATATTATTTTAATCTCCGCTCCAACACTTAGAAAAAATACTCATTCTTAAATTTTGACGAAAAAGTCCGCTCCAACACTTAAAAAATATATTGTAAAAATATCCTAAAAGCTCTAAGTGGAAAGTTAAGGTATTTAAAGCAAAACCTTACCAAAGTAAACTTCGCGGAGTCTTTTTGATGAAGAACTTGATTAATTCGGATCCGTTGTTGATGTAGGTTTCTCTTGAATGCTCTTCGACGGTGTAACGGTATATGACATAACAAATTGATAACGGACTTATAAAAATTTATCCTTACAGATGTTGTGTTCTTTTGATATTGATTATTGTAGCTATGCATATCTTTTTTTCTTATGAGTTGTGAATAGTTTTGTTATTTAGAGTGGGTTTGGGAATAGTATGTGTTTTGTTTCACGGTGGAATCCATTGTCCATATCTTTTGATTTCCTAAGGAGACAAATGGGGTGCGTGGGTTGATGTGCTCACCATGTGTATGGTTGGTCATATTAGCTGCTGTTAATATCAAAACTAGACTCCATTACCAATCACCCAGCTGCCTATTCTGTTTCCCATCCTCGTAGAAAAGCCTCCCCAATCTCAATCTCTATCTATTTCGTGCGCTTAATAAAAGATTGTAATCGGATTGGTTTATCTTCAAAGATGGTTTTGACACCTCTTGTCACAGTCTCGTCTATTGCTGGATTTCACCCCTTTTTGCTTGGTTGTCATCTTTTCATGTATGTTTCGTGTCAAATGAAGATGGGTGGTCCTCTATTAGGCATGTCTTTGTCTTTATAGAGGTCTGGTTGGATATTTTTAACCTCGGTGACATTACACAGATAGAGACCCAGTAGTCTCCTACCATCTCTCTATCTCCTTGTTGGGAGTGGTTAACTTGGTACCACTACTCTTTTGGGGCGTGCTTCATGCCAGGTCGATGGTAGGCCCTATCCGACAGTTGGTAATGGCGATGGGAGTTATTTTGGGTTTGGATTTGGTTTGGTTTGGGCATTGAGACGCTGTTTTTCATCCCCTCATTGGAGGTATCGCTTAGTGTTGGAGCAAATGTTTCGGCGTTGTTTGGTGGTGTTTTGTCATTTTACTACAAAATCTTCTATGACGAGTATTGTGGTACTGCGATTTTATATTGAATAATCAACTTGTAGTTGTGATTGGTTTGTGGCCTACCTTCCCTGTTGGATATAGATTGGTTAGATAGGTTTGTTGGGTTGTTGTAGGGTCATTGTTCGATTTGTTTTGGATGCGTGTTGTCCGAGCTTTTGTGCTCCTTGTTTTGTTTTGTGTGCCTTGGTCTAATTTGTATATCTTTGGCAGTTCGTCTTTCGGTTTAATAATATTGTACATCCACTTTGAAGAAGAAACAATTCAAAACATTGGTTTCTCTTGAACAAATCATTAAAATAAATAGTTTTACCCCAGAAAATTCTAGAATTTATAAAAACTACATGTTCCACACAGAGTGCCAGAGGCACGGGGTACATATTGGTGAGCCACATGCATGAGCGTTCCTGTTGCACGTAACACAGTTAACCATATGCCTCTGACATTGCCATAGGCATAATGCATGGTAATACCATACACATGAATTTAACAGACGAAAATTGTCACCTAAGATGCGTTGACATTCCCCTTTTTTTCATTCTAGTTATTGACATGGGAAGGAATAACGAAGATTAGAGCTACAATTAAATATCTGTGATCAATCCTTCTCGACATGAGTTATCACTTGTTCATATAATAAAGGGAGAGGGTATTTACTATAATTTGTAAAGATTCAGTTTATCCAAGTTTTTTGTTTGTTTGTTTGTTTGTTTTGTGGTGGTTGTTATTATTGTCGATCTTACAACAAAACACATAAAAAATGTCATTATGTAAGAAAATGAACCATTAAATAGGTTTGAAGAACGAATAGAGGTGGTTTTAAGAGAGGTTACAATTTGGAAAAACAAGGAAACTATGCTCATTGAAACTAATGGAATGGGGATTGAAGCCTAAAAATATATATATTAAAAAAAGGGGTTGTGATTAATATAGGAAAACCTACTGCTAAGTTTGATTCAAGATGTGCCCTCGAACATATCAAAATGTGTTTTAATGATAATATTTTCATGACACATTCTCTAATCAAAATGAAATAGTGGATCAATTAAATTTGCACTATGACCCCAAATATGGAACGCAGGAAACATATGTGTCAATGATTCATTGCTCTCACATAACACGTCTACCATTTTTCAACCCCCTTCATCTCAAGTACTATTTTCCCTCTCAACTAAATTTCTCTGGCCTTCAGTTGCATAATTTAGACCTCAAGCTAACATTTATATTGTGGGTTCTTGCCACCAGGTTATCCCTCATGCTCAGATTATGTTGAGAGCCTAATACCGACTCCAAATCCACAAAAGGTATACCTAGCTAATTGGCAGCCTAATAGCACAAAATATAGGTTTGAGGTCGACGATAGACATCCTTATTGCATAGCAATCATGTCAAGAATAAACTGATATGAATGTACGTGTTTGAAATCTCAAGAACATAAGTTTAAATGTCTCTATTATTGAATTATGTTCACCATTCCATTATGATTGTGCTATATATCAAGATTAAGTCACTATATTTCATATTTATTAATGACGAAAGGTAACTTACAGATCAAAAGACGTATAGTAGTTCACTCCTCTAGTGAAGCCAGTCTGTTCAAATTTGGTGGTGTAGTAATCAACATCTTCTTATGACAACCAAGCAGGCAAGTTAATAAGAGTATTGGGTGAATATCCAAATCCCACTCCCCTGGGCAGATAAAGAGGACTGGGGTTGCGTAACTTTAGGAAATTCTTAATTACTCTTTTGGTACCCATTTCGGCAAACTCAACTTCTATTTCCCCAGGTTCCTGCAATATAATAGCTACAAAGTGACCCTATGAACTTTGCACCTTAAAACTACAAAGAAAAAGTAACAACGACCCTAATGATTTCCGTGAACTTCATTTTTATTGTTTTAACAGGAATAAAATTAAATTGTTCAAATTTTCTAAGAACTTTCTCTATGTAATGAGATTGATTTCAAACAATTCCTTTAGAATTTTTAACAATTTTAATTCCATGTATAACATCTGCGACATCCAAATATTTCATATCAAATTTCTTATTAAGGAAACTTTTAGTTTTATTAACTACATCTATATCGGTTCCAAAAATAATCCTATCATCCACATATGAGCAAATAATCACGCCAGAATTATCTTTGAATTTGCTATAAATTCGTTTACCCGCTTCATTAATGTTAAAATCATTAGAGATCAGTATTTGATCAAATTTTTCGTGCCATTGTTTAGGATCTTGTTTTGTCCATATAATGATTTTTTTAAGTCTACACACTTTATTATTTAGGCCTTGGACTACAAACCCCTCGGGCTGATCCATATAAATTTCTTCTTCAAGATCTCCATTAAAAAATAAGTTATAAATCCAATTAATGAATTATCAGATGATGTAATAAATCAAGAACGATTAAAAGCCTAATAGATGTAATTCTAGTAACAGGAGAGTAAGTGTTAAAGGAATCAGTTGCTTCCTTTTTCCTATAACCTTTAGCTACCAATCTCGCCTTAAATTTATCAATAGAACCATCATCTTTTAATTTCTTCTTAAATATCCATTTACATTCAATAATTTTACATCCTTTAGGCGAGTGAACTAACTCCCATGTTTTGTTGAAATAATAGAATGATATTCACTATTTATAGCTTTTTTTCAAAAAATAGAATCGGGTGAGGACATTTCCTCACTAAAAGTTACAGGGTCATTTTTCATTAAGTACGTTAAAAATTCAAGACCAAAAGAAGTAGTTATCCTAGATCTTTCACTTTTTCTAATTTTAGCTTCTTCTGAATCCGAAGATTCATTTCTACCACTGGAATAGAACTATTAGTTCCCTCACTTCTCACTTTAAAAGGAAATATGTCCTCCTAAAATTCAGCATCTATTGACTAAAAAATAGTGTTTTTATCTATATATTGATTTTTAGAGTCAATTACAAGAAACCTATATGCATTAATATTTTTAGCATAACTTATAAAAACACAATCAACTATCTATGGGTCAAGTGTAGTTCTCTTAGGTACTCGTATTGAAACCTTAGCAAGACACCCCCATACTTTAAGGTGTTTATAAGAAAGTTTTTTAGTTTTCCACATTTCATAGGGAGTTTATCATTTTTCATAAAGATTATTTTTATTAAGAATATAACAAGCAATAAGAAGTGCCTCACCCCACATATTATAAGGTAGTACCGAATTTCTTAACATAGAATTTATCATATCCTTAAGATTTTTTATTTTTTCTTTCAGCCACATCATTTAATTTGGGGTGAATAAGGATGAGTAACTTGCTGAATTATTACATTTTCTTTACAATATTTATCAAGATCACCGGTGTTTTCTCCTCCCCTATCGGATCTTAAGGTATTAATGGATTTTTCTAATTATTTTTCAACTTCTAATATATAAGAAATAAATTTTGAGAAACTCTCATCTTTACTCGTAAGGAGATAGATATAACAGTAACGAGAGTAATCATTAATAAAAGTAACAAAGTATTTATTTCCACCACGTGTCACATATCCTTTTAAATCAAAAAGATCAGAATGTATTAAACTTATAACAGTTGAACTTCTTTCGATACTCGAAAAAGATTTTTTAGCATATTTTGATTCAACACATATTTCACATTTAGAGTTCGTAGAAATATCAGATTTTGGTACGTTTCCCCAAAACATTAATTTTTTAATAGATGCCTTGTTTACATGACCAAGTCTTAAATGCCATATATCACAACAGTCAATCAAATAAGCCGAAGAAGTAGATGTTTTATTATTATCAACCACAATTACATTGAGTTTGAAAAGACCCACAAAAAACCACCCTTAGTCATAACTACTTTATCACTCGCTAGGACAATTTTAAAACCCTTATTAACTAAGACAAAATCGGACACCAGGTTCTTTCTAACTTCAGGGCATACAAAACATATTTCAAGGTAAGAACATTTCTCGAAGTGAATTTTAAAACTACAGTTTCCTTTCCCTCAACCTTAGACGAGGATGAGTTTCCCATGTACAGACGTTCATCGTCACCCACAGCAGTGAAGGTAGTGAAGGCACCTCTCATGCTGTAAATATGTTTGGTAGTGCCAAAATCAAGCCACCAATATGTCATGTTACTCACGATGTTTGCCTCAGTTACCACAGCTAAAAATTTACCCTCCTTGGTTACATTTGCTTGAGGCTTCACATTCTGACTCTTCCTAAACCTGCAATCTTTAGCGTAATGACTTGATTTTCCACACAAAAAGAATTGACCTGCAGGTTTAGATTTAAACTGAGGTTTATAATTTTTATTCTGATCATTAGGTTTGAGTTTATGGTTGGACCTCGAATTCTGGTTTAGTTTATGGTGCCCTTGTTTCTAATTTGAATGGTTAGGCTTAAACTGGTTTTGTTTTTTATTTCTGTGTTATTTTCCCTTGACTAAAAGATTTTCCCTCAAATCTTCTAGTGTCATATCTTTTTTCTTATGTTTAAGACTATTTTTGTAATCTTTCCTAGAAGGTGACAGTTCTTCAATTATGGAAGACACTTGAAATCCCTCTCATATGATATAACCATTGGCCAAAATTTCATGAATAATAATTTATAGTTCTTCTACTTGCGACACAACAAGTTTATTATCTTCCATTTTAAAATCCAAAAATTTTCCAACTATAAATTTTTTAGACCCAACATCTTCAGTTGCATATTTTTTATCAAGTGAGTTCCATAATTCTTTAGCAGTAGGACATGACCAATAAACATCATACAATTCAAGGTAGAGACAATTCAGAATATAATTCCTACACATATAATCCCTTTATTTCAAAACAACTAGTTTTTCAAGTACAAAAGGTCTATCAGATGCAATCAAATTAACTACCTTAAGAGTTGTTACATTACATCAAAACAACTGACTTGTCATGGTCTTTGACCGTGATAAGTCCAACTTGTCAAGGTCTTTGATCGTTATAAGTCTGGGGGTCACAATTGTCTTTGTCACGGAGTTATCACAGTCAAAGAGCATGATAAGTTCATTAGACTTGTCACGGTCCTGTCACGGTCTTTAACCTTGAAAAGTTTTATCACGGTCAAAGACCGTGACAAGCCCATGAAAAAATTAAAAAATTATCACGGCCAAAGACCTTGACAAGTCTTTGACAAGTTTCTTTGCCACGGGCTTGTCACGATTTTTTACCGTGACAATTCTAGGCAGAATTTTAAAAAAACTACTGGGCAGTATGACCACTACCACTGCCCAGCAGTCTATTTGTACATGTTATAACAAAATTGTACCTGTCCAAACAACATATATCCAAATAAAATAGAAATAATGTACCAAATCATGGCATATATCCATATCCAAATAAAATGGAAATGCAAATATCCATATCCAAACCAACATGTACCAAAATAAAAAAAATACAAATATTATTCAATATCGTAGTATAAAAGATAGTTTTAATGTCATGAAGAAGGGTCTTGAGATGGTCGGAGGAAGAAGGAAGGTCACACGACATATGAATTGAGACACCCCTCAATATGCTCAACGCCTCATTATATACGCAATCCCAAAGGTGAGTTCTCCTTTCTGTCCACCACATGCGTGATGTGCCCTCTTACCTCAATGTCATGGAGGGGACGCCCATGAACCAGCATACCCAGGCTGAAGCTCAGGTTCCTCAACCCCCTCTCTATCGGATCCCCACAATATATGTCGAGTAGAAACACGCTCTCCCAACCGATTGTTGACATACGCTGCTCGACGTGGGTCACGATGGTAAATGGATCATCATATGGCGCCGAGTCCATAGGTATCGTCGATGAAGAAGTGACGCCCTCGTCCTCGTTCGTGTCTACCTCTACCTCCTTATCCTTCCCCTTGCCCTTTCCCTTGCCCAAATGACGCTTCATGAATGCGTACATATCTAGGACCATCGCCTCCAACCTTTATAGCTTATAATCATGGGTGTCCACCTTATGTGCCAACCCGGTGTTGCTCGTCTCCATTTCGATGATCCTCGACTTCTTGACCCACGAGCTCACCCCTTAGTCCTCCCCTTGTGATCCGCCCCGAGCATGTCCATAGCCAAGTATGCTTTATTGGCATCAGACTGCAAGTCATGTACTTCCTTAAGCTTTGCCTGAAAAGACAAAAGGTACACGATTAGTTAATTGAGTAAATAAAAAAATTATAATGTAATTATAAAAAATTAAACATTTATAACTTACAATGGTGGATGTGACGCTCGGGGCCACCTCCTTGTCCTTGACCTTTTTTGTTTGAATTTCCACATAGGCATCGAGCCTATGTGGCCTACCACCAGGGCCACTCCCCGTGTTCTGAAATAAAATAATACAAAATTAGTAAGTAACGCAAAGTAATGCTAAATTAGAATAAAATAAAACTAAAATTAAAGAAAAATAAAAACTTACCATTATGTGCTCCACCTCAGCATAAGACGTCCGCCCGGAGTAGTGCACATCTAACTTTTTTCTCCCGGTTGTCCCTCCCCGATTAGCGAGATGCCAAATGCCGCTCATCGATCTCATTGTCGATAAAAAAAATTCCACTGTACCAATGAGATCGGCTCCTTCGGGGAGACGATGTCATGCACTCTTAGAAGGACTCTCAGGTTTTCCCAAAGTACCGTGCCTTCATATTCTTCTTCCATGTCTTATATTGATCCCTCAATTGTTCCAACGTGGAGTAGCGGAGATGTGGGTGTAGGATGAATTGTTCCTGTCAAACAAATACAAATAAAAAAAAGTAAGTGTTAGTTGCTTATAAATATAAATACACTACCTGTAGTGCCCCCCCCCCCCCCCCCCCCAGATCATCTTATGGTCAATAGGCACGACCCTCCAATTAAAGTACCCCGAGGAAATGATCGCCTCCAGCGACTCTAGCGATCTAGCCAATAATGATGTCTTATTCTCAATGACGGAACCCAATTTTCCCCATTTTGGGGGCCTACTGGCCGAGGAGCCCTTGTCTCGTTGCTACCGTGCCCAGATGAAGTCATTTTCTGCAAAAATTATTATTAGTAGTACAAACATGTATTTGTACTTTGAATTAATGCTCAAATACGATAATAACAATACGTACCTGTAATACCCCGTACTTTTGACTATATTTATTTTAAGGATTAATTAATTAAATTGCGTATTAATTGGAAATTAATTCGGGTTATAATTACTAATGTGATACGAGTTAGTATTTGATTAAGTGCATATATGATTATATATGAACTTGGTATTATAAAATTTGTCGTGGGATTTATATACGGCATTTTAGAAATTTTGTTGAGACGCGTGGGACCGCCGCGTCACGGTATAATATTTTTGATAATAAAAAGTGAATTTAAAATCTGTAATTCGTATGGTCGTTTTGAGTGCGCCAACGCGTCCGGAAGGGTCGAGATAGTCAGAAAACACTAGCCGGGGGTATAGTTTGGGTCCCGGGGTATTTTTAAGCCATTCCGGCACCATAAAGGGTATTTTAGTAATTTGGTATTTTTGGGTAATTAAAAGTGACGAAGATTGAGAGTTGTAATCTGATTAGGAATTGACCCAACCAACCCTTATTAACCCAACAAGCTACGGAGGTTTAAAAAAATTAGGTTTTCATAAGTTTCCCCAAAGCAAACCCTAGCCACCATAGCCTTTTGGAGAAGAAAGCTTGGAGAAGGAGAGAGAGAGAGGAATTCTGCAGAAATTCTACACCGAATCCACACCAAATTCAGAGACAGACAAGGCAAGTGGTTTAACTATGTTTAATTTCAAAGGATGTTCTTTCCATGTTAGAAAATTGATGTTTTACTAATTGTTATTGGAAGATAAATAAAAACCCATGTTAATTGGACTTAGGATTTGATTATTGAGGACCATTTGTACGTAGAATGGTATGGAGACGAAATTATATGATGATTATACATGATTGGGTGAAACAAAAACGGATTTAATTTGATGAATAGAGGGTTTAAAAAATAGGGTTCTTGTTCATGAATAATTTGGGGGAAAGTTTAATATTTGCAAATTTGATGGATGATTAGGATGAGTTAATCCATAAAAACGGGATAGGATGTGGTTATATTGTGTTTAGAATTGTTTAGATATCTTAAATCAATCATTGGGACGTATTTTGGAGAAGATTTGAGGAGTAAAAATGGTGAAAAACGAATTGGGGAAAAATCTGGGCCGAAACTGGTACCTCGTTAGAAGCAGCCCCAGGTCGTTCGAACGAACTCGTTAGAACGAGCTTCTAACGAGTTGACCAGTCGTTATTAACGAGTAGGGATTTTCGTTCGATATCTCGTTCGAACGAGATATCGTTAGAAGGGTCAGTTCGTTCGAACGAACTGGGATCTCGTTCGAACAGCCTCGTTCGAACGAGACTTCTAACGACCTGACAGTCCAAACTCGTTCGAAGCCTCGTTCGAACGAGACTTCTAACGAGTTGACAGTTTGACCCTTTTTGGACTGTTTTGATTTTTGGAGCCCTTAAACTTGTTCGAGGATATAGATGACCTTCCTTTATTGATGTGAGGTTAGATTTGGGACTTTTGGATTATTGAGAGGAGAACAATATACGAGAAGTATATTCAATGAACCATTTGGGTGGAGACGTGAGTGTCTACTACGATGTGAGGATGAATTATAGCGCGTATAATTACAAATCGGAATAGCACGAATTGTGTTAATTATAGTTAGTACGAGAATGAGATATGTACTACGATTAAAATATGGTATTACTAAGATGTGTGTTTACTTAGTATTGGTATATGTATTGTGTGTATGACATACCTACCATACTTGCTATCACGGGAGGTTGCGTTCGCTAAGGACCCTCTATTCCTTGTGTGCCTACGGGGGGGATATAGACTGGTACCTTGATGAACATAGGTCATAGAAAGACTTATTGTGATATTAATAAGTCCGCTGACCATGGGAGCGTAGGTATGTGCGTGACCCATGTGATGGTGACTGTGTTCGCCTCCACTATTTGTGATTTGTGTTATCTGAACTATTCCTGAGAGATTCGGAATGTGTGATCCTTATGTACGTGATGTACCGGGATGGATATCAGAGTATGTGTGCACTACAGCTTAGTTGCGGGGTGCTTATATTGTATATTTATGATATGAATAATATACATTAAATTAATGGGAATCCTCATGTTAATGTGGTATAAATATATTACGGTATTGTTTTCGAGAAATATAACGAGTTAACTGATAGTTATATATCTTGCATATTGAGTATCTGAGTTTACGTTAAATCCCTATTTAATTACGAGCATTATGATGTAAATGGAACCAAGTAATATGGGTAGAACCTTTGGCAGTCTAGTTAGTTATGTTGTCAGTTAGCTAGTAGTATGGGTCGTTATAGATGGGTATTTGCGTTAGGAGTGCACAGTTAGACGAGAGGTGAGAATATCATGTGAGTGCACGTCCTAACATGTACTTTGCATTTAATGTTTTAAATGTTTTTAAAGCACTTGCAGGTTTTTAAAATATAACTCCACATTCGGGCTCTGACCCGTTTGCTTTTCAAATCTTTTTCTTGTAAAACCTTTTTAGGTGCCCAGCCACAAGGACACCAAGCATAGATTATCCATTCAGGTGACGAGCTGTAGCTGCTTGTGGAAGCTACAGGGATTTGCATGTAGACGCTTCTATCTTTTGGATTCCAGAGTCATCATCTATCAGTTTTAGGGCATGTTGCCCATTTCTTTAGAGACATCTTTTACATTTCAGTTTTCAGACTTTAGCATGTATTGTTTCAGTTTATTTATTTCAGTTATGGGATTGTAGTGAGGAGTTTTCCTCCAGACTTTATTTACTTTATTGTAATGGTTATTCGTTTTACTTTAGTATGGTGAATGGTGTTATCTATTTCTCATTACACTTGTTGCATGTTAATCAGACTTAAATTAAAAATTTGGCAACTTGATTTTTAAATACTAGGTGGTTAGTAATAATAAAATGTTTTCGACAGTGATGCTATTAACTGAGCCAACTTGGCATTTTGAATTAATTTTATAAAGGAGTAGCTACCCGGTATTTAATTAGTCGGGGTGTCACAGTACCAATACCAATATCAATTTCAATTTATACCTATACCAATACCAAATTTAATTTACACACACGCACACTACCCCCCCTCCCCCGCACACATGCACTCTCGGGTCATGGACTTTGAATTAATGCTCAAATCCGATAATAACAATACATACCAATACCAATATCAATTTTAATTTATATTAATACCAATACTAATACCAAATTCAATTTACACACACACACACACACTATCCCCCTCCCCCCCCCCCCCCCCCCCACGCACACACACTCCTGGGTCATGGACTTTGAATTAATGCTCAAATCCGACAATAACAATACATACCTATGCGAATATAAATTTATATCAATTTTAATTTATACCAATACCAAATTCAATTTACACATACGCACACTACCTCCCCACCCCCCGGCGCACACACACTCCCGGGCCATGAATTTTGAATTAATGCTTAAATTGATTAAAATCATAATTAACATATTCACTTGGTTATCACAAGCATTAAAATGATCAAGTACAAATGAATAAAAAGTATTAAATTGTTGTCCAATAATAATAAAGCACTAGAATAATACAACCACAAGTCATTACAAATAATTTGAATACTAATTACAAATCTAAAAATTGTTTCAAATTCGGGTTATCATAAAAAATGGGTTGATATTCGGTAGAAGAAATCAAGTCATCCACACTACTGTTTAGAAGCTTTGGCGCATGTAAGATGATTGACCACGCCTCATTGTTGATATACTCCGAGTAAAACATTTGCTTAACCTTTTGAAAAGAACAAACAAACGGCTCATCGCTCACGTGTTCGTTGCTCTTCAACTTGGACAAGTCAACCATGATCAAATTTATGCCAGGATCAACTTTACAAGAATTTTTATCCTCAACTCTTACCCAATCACAGTAAAATACAACCTCTTTGAAGATTACATAGTCCAATTCAAATATATTTTGAATTACACCATAGTAAGTAATTTCAGCTTCAACGAGGTTTTTATCTTTCACGCTCACTCAAAAGAAAGTAAGAGCCTTGTATGAAATACCCGAGTTCTGTACATTTGTATTTTCCTCGTACACCCTTGCACCGAATATGTAACCGTTCAATCGATACTTGTTGTACTCTTGTGCCATGAACAAGGGTCCAGTGGCTAGACGAGCAAGCATTGATGTCGCTGAAAATCTCATTTCTTCGTGTTGGCTCAATTTTGAGACAAATATTTTTTATATGCTACTGCGTTTTTTATTTATTAAAATCTATTTTTATATATATTATAAATCATATTTTTCTATATTGATTTAATATATAATTTATTTTTGATAAAAATAATTTTTGTGTAGTGTATAATTTGCTTTAATCAAAATAAAATTTGATTTGTATTTTTTATGTTAAGAGTTTTTTATTATTTTGGGTATCATACACAAATTTTGCAGTGTCACTTAGTGTGTCTACTTTATTTTTATTATATATATATATATATATATATATATATATATATATATATATATATTTTTGTTTAAAGAATTGAATTTTTAATTTAATTCTTTTATGTGTTAAATACTATCCATTAATTAAACGTAACTTTTTTTTAATTAGCATCTTTTAACACAACATTAAAAGGGTAGCCCATTGTTCTGTAGTGACGTTGGTTTTGTTTTAAAATCATTTATGGTTTCGAGGCTTTGTGTGGCTTAATGTCTGAGTTGGCGTATCTTTTGGTTTTTGGTTTAGAGCCGTTTGAGGTTTGATTTTTTTTTTTTTTTGTTATATGTTTAGTACGCTCTCTCTCTTGAAAGACAACCATCTGCCAATATTTTTTTCTCTAACTATTTTCCATTTCTCTCTACACGATTCTTGGCCATATAACTTTGAGAGTTTTACACTTCTGATATATATATATATACTAGTGGAAGCCCGTGCCCGAGGGCACGGCAATAAATTTGCCCCCGTGATAAAAAAAAATTCAGAAAAATAAATAAATAAATAAATATATATATATATATATATATATATATATATATATATATATATATATATATATATATATATATATATATATATATATATATATATATATATACCCCTGCACCTATAACATAACTATACCCCACTTAAGGCTTCTTTCGAGGAAGTGAAAGACGGTGGAGGGGCACTAGACTGACTCGCTTTTCCGAAAGGTTTTGTCTTCGCCTCAATCCGCCTCTTTCCCAACAACTCAAATCGCCTATCCCTGCCCTTATTGACTTAAAGCTGGGATCCTTAGACCCATATATATAAAAATTAAAAAAAGAAAAAATATTTAAAAAAATAATAAAAAATTGAGAAAAAAAAATAGAAATTAAAAAAGAAAAAAAAATTTAAAAATTAATAAAAAAAAATTAATAAAAATTAGTTAAAAAAGAAAAAAAGGAAAAAATATTTAAAAAATTAATAAAAATAGTTAAAAAAATGGAAAAATATAAATTAAAAAAAATTAATAAAAAATAGTTAAAAATGAAAAAAAATATTTAATAAAAAAAATTAAATTTACACATATTTAAAAAAATACATGTATTTATAATAGTATAATAATATTTATAATAGTATATATATAACACAAAAAAAAAATTTACTTTTAGCATGACATTCATGTATGGACATGAAAGAGAAAAATGTCAAAAAACCATGCTATCATATTACGTGGATATACCGATATCAATTTTTTTTGGAGTTTTGTTTGTTCTGAGTTCCGATCGGTGGTAGCTTTTTCGGTGTTGGTTGTTTTCTCCAGCGTAAGTTTTCTTTTTCCCGGAGCTCCATTTTTTCGACGAATTTTGTTTTGGAGGTGGTCCGGTTTGAAGATCTGTTTGTTGTTCCAGTGACAAGGTCAATTCCGGGGACTTTGGTTTCGTTTTCGATTTGAACTTGGTTTGGGGGATTCGATTTTCTGAGATCTGGTGTTCGCCTTTTCCATTGGAGCTGAATTTTCCTACGATCTATTTACGAGTGAAGTGGCTTGTTTTTTTGGTGACTATTTTCTTCGGTGTCCATTTTCCGATGTGGTCTCCATTGTTCTTGAAGTAACGTTTTTTCTTTATATATATATATATATATATATATATATATATATATATGTGTGTGTGTGTGTGTGTGTGTGTGTGTGTGTGTGTGTGTGTGTGTGTGTGTCTGTCTGTGTACATCCTCTATATATACACTCACATCATATTAGAGGTTTTGGTTCTTGATTTATGCTGAGTTGAACAAAACTCTTTTGGGTTACACTTTTTATTTGTCTACCCTCTTTTGTTTATTGAACCCAGACAATATTAGTTTTAGATCGATTTTTTTTTGCTAAAACAGACTATAATTTTTTTGTTGTTTAAAACTTGTTCTATTTTCTATTATAAAATCAGACCTAAGTTTGTTTGGAGATTGTTTTGTTTTAAATTCTTTTTTGTTTAACACAAATATACCGTTGCTTGTGTTTTGGGCCTAGAACAATTTGTTTAGAACCCAGGTGTACTTAGTTTCTTACTGTTTGGGTTTTTATTAGTATGGTTGGTGTTTTTTTGTCGTTGCTATTGAGTTATTTATTTGGACTAAATTTTTATTTAGACCCTTTTGCATTAAGTCTGAATTTTTTGGGTGTTTGTAGTTAGGATTTGTTTTCTCCCATATTAGTGTGTGTATATGTGTGCACTTGTTATCCGGTCATAATAATTTGAGTAAAGTTGTTTTGTGTCACACATCTTTTATTAAAATATCTGTTATTTTAAATTTGATTTAAATTTAATTTATTTGGGATTAAAGATAATCTGATTTTTTTCTCCTACCTATTTATATCCTCTAAGTTGAACTTTTGTGTGTTCATTTTATTTAACTGGGTTCAATTAGTGTGTGGACTTTAAATCACATCTTTATATATTTATTTAAATTTTATTTTAGTTAAATCCGTCCTATTTTATTGAGTCGAGTGCTACACTCTTGATCTCATACTCATTTGACTTGTATTGGACTAATTGACTCATACACTTTTTATTGTCTAAGTTGAATACTTTTTGTTATATTATTTTATACTTAGGTGGTGTTTGTGCGTGTATGGGTATTTTATCCAAACCTAGTTACCGTATTGGCTTTAACTAAAATTTGGAATTTAATCTTTGTTATTAATTTTTTGTGTTATAAAATTTTGCTATTTGGACTTAACTAAAATATTTGTAACTATTTTGTGTTGACTTTAATTAAGTCCTAATTTGTATGAGCTAAGTGCTACACTTATTTATCTTTCGCTCATTTTACTTGGACTTAATATTTTAACATAACACCTCTTTAAATTAATTCATATTCTATTTGGTGTTAAGTTGATATTTATTTTAGTTGTGCGACACTATTGTTGGAAGTTTATTTTCTATTTTATTTGTGGTCATTTGTGCCAACTAAATTGTTTTAGGATTAATCTTTACTCGAATATTAATTATTAAGGAAGACCTCGCTTGTGTCTTGTGAATCAATATTTAATCATTCTTTTAGTACTGATTAATTCAATATCATCTTATTATTAATGTTTATTTGTGTTGTGTACATCTACACGGATTCTCGGGTGTTGAGTGTGTAGTGTGCGTATGTCTCAAGTTTTCACTATCTAGGTTGTTTAGTAAGATTCAGTTTGTGGGGTTGTTTAGTTTGTGCCTTGGTGTACTGATTTTGTATTGGCCTAACTATTTCATTTACATTGGTGTTGATAAATTCTTTTTCTAAACTTTGGTATTAGTGTTCTTGGGTGTGTTGTAGTCACTATTACCTGGGCATTATTGGGTTGACTGATTGTCAGTCAAGTTGGGTTGTATTTAGACTAGGCTGGGTGTATGGGGTTGTATTTGCTTAGTTTAAATCATTGTAAACTGGTGGACTACAATCTGTAACTTATAATTGGTAATAGTGGACCTGGGTGTGTATGTTGCCCTGGGACTAGGGACACAGGGTTTACCACCACGGTGGGTTCCTCGAGAAAAAATATTGTGTCACATTTCACTTTTCCTCATCTCATTCTTAAAGGGAATTATTTTTTTATCTAACATCACCACCTTTTACTTACTAGTGTGCGTGAGTGTATTTTAATTTATAATTTATAATAGATTTTATATCAAAGAGTTAAAAGAGTTTTTAAATAACCTAATACGCATTAGCGAGTACTCTTTGGTCCTTTCTAATAACCATTAGGTTGTTTCAGTCACATCACTTGTCTTTAAGAGCTGAGAATATTGATAAATTGATTAGGTTGTAAAGCTTTCTTGTAATGTGACATTTAATAACAACCATTTTCATTATAATTAACTCGCGTGACAACCACAGCCTAAATTCGCTTTCTGATTCTCCCAATTTTTTTCGTCTTTTATTTGTTCTTGCAGGCTTTATATTTTCTGCATAGATCGCGACGAACGTTTTACAAAATTAATCACATAAAAATTAAAATAATATAAAAGTTGCAATAATTTAAACTTACTTTTTTCATTCTTTGACATCTTCATGTGTGTCAAATAGATAACGAACTACTTATTCATGTTGCAAACTCGTTAATTTCATTCGTTTGCCCATCACACGACCACCCTCATCGATGAACTCATTATTTTCATCCACGTTGGTCGAGTCAGACATATATTCCCGAGTGTAGATTGATAACTCCACGGTGATGTATTGCTATGCAATAGATCCTTCAATGTATAGTGTATTCTTGACGTAGTCTTTGAAAACTTTCATCAATCTTTCAAACGGATACATCCAATGATATCTAACTGGACCGCAAAGAAGTGCCTCGTCGCATAGGTCTACCAATAAGTGAATACTTATGTTAAAGAAAGATGGGGGAAAGTACTTCTCCAAGACACAAATAGCTTCATTCACCGCTAATTTTTCGACCATTATATGATCTCGATTGACTACCTTCTCATATAAAAGTGAGAAGCATATAATAATTTGCATAATAGCCCTCCGCAAATACTTATTCTTGGAGAAATAGTGCTTAAACAATAGAGGAACCAATTGCATGTTCACATGCCAATCGCGGGACTTACACTTATGTAAATAATGGGTAACATAATTCACAATCCTTGTAAGTTAGACAAAAAATTAGATATAACTTTCAAATTATATATTGTGTCTAAAAGCACCTTCCTTTCCTCACTCGTCAAAGTAAACGAACCAGAGGGAATTATTGTTCTTCCCCTACCATCTTCTTTCAACCATAGTTGTGGCTTAAGTTTTAACGCTTTAAGGTCTTTTTGTGCATTTTCTTCATCCTTCGAATGACTCCCCCCATGGCATGTGCCCATAATATATTCAGCGATGTTCTTCTCTACGTACATCACATCCAATACATGACACACCGGGTTATTCTTCCAATAAGACAAGTAAAATAAAATTGACCTCCTAGACCATACCTTTCTTGTCTCAGATTCATTCCCAGTTGGGGTCTTCTTATGCTTGACATTCTTAAATTTAGGATTCTTACCTGGCATATTAGGGCCACAATCAGAAGATTTACTTTCAATTTTCGAGCTTGAAAGTTTTCTCGCCAGTAGCTTATGTTGAACCCCGCCCAGTAAAAAATTGGAACCTTTATCAAATCTAAAGCTATAAGAGAGGGGTAAAAACATCCTATGGCAATGGTATACATTTTTTGAGCTAGCAGGGAGACAAAGAGATTCAGTCTTCTCTCCACAAATAGGTTACCCCAAATAACCATGTACTAAACAACCAGATAATGCCCCATAAGTTGGAAACTCATGAATTTCCCACATCAACATAGCTTTTAGCGTAAACTCTTCTATTCTAAAAGAGTCAAATTCTTGCACACCCTCTTCCCATAACTCATTTAATTCTTCTACCAAAGGAGCCAGGTAGACATCGATGTCCTCACTTGGTGCCTTTGGCCCAGGTATCAACAAAGACAATATCAAAAATTCAGGTCTCCTACACTTTGAATAAGGGAGGTTGAGTGGGGCTAAGATCACTATCCATACACTCTGATTGTCTCTTAGATTTCCAAATGGATTAAAACCATCTGTTGATATGGACAAACGAATGTTACGCTGTTCTCAAGAAAAATCGGGATACTCAAAACTCAACCTCTTCCAAGTTGTAGAATCAATAGGATGACGCATGATATTATTCCCTTCTTCTGACCTAGCATGCCAAGTCATTGCCTCCACCATCCATGTTAATGTGAAAAACCGCTTTAATCTAGGCTCAACGAGAAAATATTTCAACACTTTTTGAGGCACTTTTGAGCTTGTGCCTTCCTTGCCAGTAGATTGTACATCTAGGTTCATTACATACCGGACACCGATCAAGATTTTCATACTCCTTTCGGTATAGTATGCATTCATACACACAAGCATGAATTGATTTATACTTCATTACCGAACCTTTCAAACTATTTTCATAGTATAATAGCTATTTGGAAGCGTATTCTTCCTGGGGAGCAAAGCCTTTACCCAATTCAAAATTCCTATTGCTAGACAAACTATATTAGGTCTTCAGACTATGCAAATCAACCATGTAATATGGAAACTGGGGACAGACTTCTTACACAGAAGAAAGAATTAAATCCTCTTTATAAACAAGGTAATTACACGAACCTTATCCTTAATACGATAGGGAACCAACTCAATAGAATTGAGAACCTCCAGGTTAATCTAACGGTTAAGAAACCTGAAGACTTTAAGAAAAGTCTTGATCAACCATTGGTTCAATCCCTATTAAGGTTAAATGTTTTAAAATGGGAAATAAAATTGATTTTATGTCCTAACTTAAAGAGATTGAGAACAATCTCAAAGGGTTAAAACTCAATACTTTATCCCACGTTGATTCTGATTCAGAATTTGACATTCCTTTGAAAGAAGCTCATGACTTTGAAGATTCTTTAAAAAATTCTGAAGATTTTGTCAATAAGATTACTTATAGTAATAACATTGGCTATGTTGGCCCTGTGAGAAATTACTATCACAGACCGACCGCTTAGGATCTCTTTTTTGAAGAAAGTATTGTGATGAACCCACAGTCTAAATTCCAGGATAAAACCATTTATGAATGGAATATCGATGGTAAATCTGAACATCAAATCTACGAAATGATTCATCAAATGTCCATGTATTCCACCATTTGTAAACAAAATCAGGCCTCTGATCAAAGCATTGCTCAGATGATCATAGTCGGGTTTACTCGAACTCCTAGGAGTTGGTGGTCGAACATTCTTACTGACGGTCAAAGAAATGATGTCATTAATGCTGTCAAAATTATAAAAGATGAACATATGCAAGGCATAGGCACACATGATGTTATTTACACTTTAATGCTTGCCATTATTCATCATTTTATTAGCAGTAGAGATTATACTGGAGAACGTAACAGAGAATTGTTACAAAACCTTCGATGCCCTACCCTCAGTCAATTCAGATGGTACAAGGATGTCTTCCTTGCTAGGGTCACTCAGAGACTTGACGGTAACCATGACCATTGGAAAGCCAAATTTATTGATGGCCTTCCTACTTTCTTTGCTGAGAAAGTCCGTAACAAATTAAGAGAAGCTAATGACAGCATCTCTATCCTTTACGATCAATATACTTATGGCCAACTTATCAGTGTTGTCATTCAAGAGGGTCTTTCTCTCTGCAATGACCTTAAGCTTCAGAGACAGCTTAAGAAACAAAATCTTTCTGAAAAGAAATAATTAGGAGAATTTTGTGATCAATTTGCTTACAATACTCCTGAGACTTCTACTCGTAAAGTCTCCAATAGAAACAAGAAAGTTTTTAAGAAACCCTATAAACGTAAAAAGAAACATTATAAAAATGTTATTAATCAGGGCGATAATCCTAAAAAAAAATTTGTTAGAAACAAGAAAACTAACAAAACAAACCCTAAATGTTTCAAATGTGGCAAATATGGCCACTTTGCTAATAAATGCAAAATGGAAACTAAAATTAATAACCTTCAAATTGATGACCATTTGAAGACTCAATTAAGTAAACTCTTACTTAATTGAGACTCCTCTGAAGATCTAGACGACTCCTTTGAGAACGATGATGAGCTTTATTATATTCAAAGCTCTAGTGACTCAGGTATCAACGAGAAAGGAGATTGTCAGTGCAAACATTTAACTGAGTGATGTAATCATCTTCAATCAGTTCTTCAGATGAATGGATTGAGTCTTAACGTTCTCACTTGTCAGCAACAATCCATGATTGAAGTCATCAATCAGGTTACTGACCCAGACGTTAAACTTAAACTTATTAAGTCTTGCTATATTCAGGAAAGCCTTCCTAATTTTTCAGACACCCTTCCTCAAAACCAACAGTACAACCTTTCAGAGGTACTTAATCGTCTTAAAAAAGGTGAAGAATCTAATAAACCCGCTAACATTAAAGACCTAAGACATGAAGTCAATAATCTTAAAATTGAGTTAAGACTTCTTAAGGATCAGCATAATAACATGCAAATTGAGATTAATAATCTCAAGAATGCTTCAAAACATTCTAATCTGGAAATTCATAAAACTGAAGATTCAGTGGATTATTTGGGTGTTATAAACCGTGTACCCATCCAGAAGTGGTATACAACTGTCAACCTTGTTATTAACAAAGAATTTACTTTGTGTAACATCATTGTTCTTGTTGACAGTGGTGCTGATATGAATTGTATTCAAGAAGGAATTGTTCCTATTGAATACTTTGAGAAGACTACTCAATCCTTGTTTAATGCTAGTGGTGATAGCATGGGCATTAAATATAAATTAACTAATGTCTCCATCTGTAATAATGGAATTTGTCTAGATAGTACCTTCTTGCTTATTAGCGATTTATCTCATCAGATAATTTTAGGTACTCCTTTTTTATCTTTGCTTATGCCTATAGATAAAATTGATTCCAGTGGGATATATGCCACTATTCAAAACCAAAAGATTGTTTTTGAATTCATTACCCAACCTGAGATTAAGAAAATCAACTCTTTGACAAATAATATTATTTTCAAAGAAAACCATTTGAATTTTTTTCAAAAAGAAATCTCTTTTTTAACTATCTAGCAGAAGCTAGAGTTACCTAATATACTAAAAAAATTAATGTTGTTAAAAACCAATTAATAACTGAAGTTTGCAGTGACATCCCTAATGATTTTTGGGATAGAAAGAAACATATTGTTTCTCTTCCGTATGAAACTGATTTTAATGAAAAATCCATTCCTACCAAGGCCAGACCTAGTCAAATGAAGACTGAATTCCTTGACCTTTATAAGAAGGAGATTCAGAGTCTTTTAGATAAAAAGATTATAACTAAAAGTTATTCTCCTTGGAGTTGTACAACTTTTTATGTTAACAAGGCTACTGCAAAGGAACGAGGTGTTATTAGGCTCGTAATTAATTACAAGCCCCTTAATAATGTTTTGCAATGGGTAAGATATCCCATTCCTAATAAAAAGGATTTACTTGATCGGCTTAACTCTGCCACTATCTTTTCCAAATTTAATTTAAAATCTGGATATTGGCATATCCAAATTGCCCCACAAGATCGATATAAGACTGCTTTTGTGGTACCTTTCGGCCATTATCAATGGAATGTTTTGCCCTTTGGGCTTAAGAATGCCCCCTCTGAATTTCAAAATATCATGAACGATATTTCCAATCCTTATTCTGATTTTTCTATTGTATATATAGATGATATTCTCATCTTTTCTCAATCGATTGATCAACACTTTAAACATTTAAAGATTTTTAAAGATGTTATTAAAACTAATGGTTTAGTTGTCTCCGCCCCTAAAATGAAATTTTTTCAAAATAATATTCGATTTTATGGACATAACATAGGAGAAGGGAAAATACTCCCTATTGATCGAAGTATCGAATTTGCTTCCAAATTCTCCGATGAGTTAAAAGAAAAAACTCAACTCCAAAGATTTATTGGTAGTCTCAATTACATTGGTGATTATTACAAGAATCTTGCACAAGACATTGCAATCCTTTATACTAGGTTGAAAAAGAACCCTGCTCCTTAGACTTTAGAGCACACCAAAGCTGTTCAGAAAATTAAACTGAAAGTCAAGCAATCACCTTGTCTAGCTTTGGTAAATCCTTCATTTTCTAAAATCGTTGAAACTGATGCCTCGGATATTGGCTATGGTGGTATTTTAAAACAATTTAATTCTTCAACTAAAAAGGAAGAACTTGTTCGTTTTACTTCTGGATATTGGAAAGATGCCAAGAAAAATTATTCTACCATTAAAAAAGAAATCCTTTTGGTCGTCAAATGCATTACAAAATTTCAAGATGATTTATTAAATCAGAAATTTTTACTACGAATTGATTGTAGTGCTGTTAAACAGGTTTTGCAAAACGATGTTAAAAATATTGTTTCAAAACAGATTTTTGCCAGATGGCAAGAAAATTTATCCTCATTTGATTTTGATATTGAGCATATCAAAGGTGAAAACAATTCTCTTCCTGATTTTCTAACTAGGGAGTTTTTGCAGAATCAATGAGTGGCCGCTCTCGAGGGCATGGCAGAGGCCGTGGGCAATCCCACCAAAGCCCTGGAAAAGAGAAGATGATAGTCGATGATGACCAATATCCTCCGATACAGGATTATTTGGAATTTGTTTGCCAGAGTGCGCATAATAGGGGAAAATTGAGTTCCCCTCCTAACCCCTTTAGCAAAAATAAATCTACTAAAGAAGTCTTGGAAACCATAAAATATAATTTTATTCCTAATCAGAGGACTTCGGAGTTGATACTCATTCTCAATGACGAAGATGAAAAGAAGATGTCTTCTCCATGGGAAATTAAATCCCTTTACCTTGATACACATAATTATGATGTGCAAGAAGGAAAATACCAGATGGTATATGAGGTGATCATCTCTGAGACTGAATCTGTGGTGTTTAATCATACTAATAAACACCAAAACAATTTCAAGTCTCCTATTTCTTATATCAAGGCAATTTTAAAACAATTTATCGATCCCCGAGAATGGGGAATTCATCCTTTGAAGGCGCGAAAATTGAGTTCGCACACTGGATCCTATAATTATTGGGATTATGTCTAGGCTTGGACTAAAGCATTTTATTACCAAAATGGTGAGCACAAACACACATGGTTCTTTGTTTTGTGCCCAAATTCCTTAAAAGATACTTACCCAGGATGGGTTATCAATTGGTGGGATAAATTTGGCCCAGGAATTGATTTATTTCCTGATGAAATTACCAAGGAGAAGCTCTTTCTACCTTGGACCCAATTTCATCCAAAATTAAAAGGGAAAAATAAGATCTCAGTAGGGCTTAATACCCTACTATTCTTTACCGAGATAGGTATTCCCTAAATCTCTAGTTGGGATCTTCAATGTAGAGTTAACCATCTCAATGTTCCTCTACTTGAAAGAATCTTTTATTACAGATGGTGGAGTGGTGTTGACATTAATAATACCATTTCTAAAATTAAAGATAGCTTAAAGCACTACATGGCTTCGGTTGATGAATCACCGCCTCCAGCTGAGAAGATGACGCCAGCTGTCAAACCAATCAAGGACTTGAAGTTAGCCATCAAGAAGAAATTTCCCAAAGCGACAGAGCAGGAGCTATTGCAGAAGGTATTTGACTACACCCAAAGCCAATTCAGAACGGCTTTTGATTTTTTCTGGAATGAAGACAAATCCTCTCAACGATGATTCTAATCCCATTCCACTTTCTTCGAATGATGATACATCCATGGCCTCTGTCAATAATGATAATCCTTTCTTCTGCCTTGCCAGAGAATTCCAAAACCCTGAAAAAGATGAGTTTATTGGTGACATGTTCGACACCAACTTACCCTCTGAGCCAACAATGGAGGTATTCTTCAACTTATTGAGTTCAGCCTTTCCAACTCGAAGATTGGATGGTACCTTTCCTAATCCGGACCCAGAGGATGGTCTAGATGATTTGAGATAATTGGCCCACCTGGCCCCAGAAAGATGCTCACCGATGCTTGAAGACAAAGTTTGGCAAACTCGTCGATAGTGGTAGAATCCACTGGACCATCACCCAATAACTCGTGACAAATGGTAGGACCCATTGGCCCAGCGGCCGACGCTTCAGGACAAGAGACTTTGTCAGCCTCGAATATTGGAGGGACCCAAGGGTCGTTTTCTCAGGAATTATTTATTCCTTCTTTTGTAATATAAATTGAGGACTCTGATTCCTCATTTGGCACCTCTCTCTTTACCTTCTCTCTCTCTCTCTCTCTCTCTCTCTCTCTCTCTCTCTCTCATAATAAGCTTGTGGATTTTTCGGCCTTATTCCAGTGAATTCTTATTCCGTTTGTAAGTTTTTAATTTCTGTCTGTAATAAAAGTTTGTAATATATTTAAGTTTTTATTCCGCTTATATTGATCCTCTTGTTTATGGTATCAGAGCCATGATTGGCTAAACTGTGTGTTAATGTTTAGGTTAGTAATAATAATGGTCTGAAATTTATGTCGTAACAGTAAGTTACTATTCACCTGAATAGTAAGTTATTGTTCATCGACGTGAATAGTAATTTACTATTCACATTAAAAACCTAATTTAAATGATAATAATAAGGAGAATTAGAAATTTGGTTTTGATATGGATTAGTATCTGTCGCGTAATGGGTTGCCGTGTTACCGTGTGTGGCGTTGAGGCTTATTCCCGAGTAAATCGTTGACCACTGGGTGTCAAAAGTAATTGCTAATTCGGCTTATTATATTCTTTTAAATCTAGATTTTTGATTTGTATAATATTTTCCTAATTCAGATCATAAGGTCATTACTATCCTAAATATTAACATTTGTATTATGGATTTAAACACCATTGATACACACAACTCACAAGAGTTCGTGAAGAACTCTTCTTTAATTGAATTTGATGTTCAAAAGGATTTGAACAGGTGGACTATTCCTAAAGTCCAGCCTAAAACCATTTATAACACTAATTGGTATAACTTTCGTAGCAAGTACGCTATAAAGACTATGGAACAAACCATTAGTCTGAACGAGCAAGATAAGTCTATCGAGCTCTTCAAATGGAATGATCTTAAAGATCATATAAAAGATAAAAACTACTATTTTATTCATGTTGGTTTAATTCAAATTTCTTTTAAACCATTTACCCTTTCTGGTATGAACGCCTATTTTCAAGCTACTCTACGTGATGGTAGGTGTACTAATTTTAGGCAATCTTTGATGGGAGCAATTGAAACTAGTCTTTGTAATGGACCTGTTTATTTTGATGTGTTTCCAAATATAACTTTGTCTTTGTCTGATATGCACCTTTGTAAAGCTTTGAGTCTAGGGTTCAAACTAAAGGTTATAATTTTCTTCCTGGATCGGAAACTATTGGGATTATCTATAGGATTTATTACAAGGTAATCAATACTATGGCTCCCAATATTAAACAATTTAGTCCTTTTGGTAAAACTGTGTTAATTGACACACATCTTATAGATTTTAACGTGCACACACCTAGAACTATAAGTTGGGACGGAATTGATTTCCCAGAGACTTGGGCTATAAAAAATGTTGTTCCTCCCTAGCCACGACAAAATGAAGATATTGGGGATATAATTGAGGATAAAGATGGTGATGTTTTTCTAAAATTTAGAAATTTAATAGGTGTCAATCCTCTAGGGGCCAGTCTTCTAAACCTTTTGTTACCTATCCTCCATCTACTTCACGACACTCTGTTTGTGAAGATCCTAGAAACCATCCATATCACAATGATATGAATCTTCATGGTATTTTTACCAATGAACAAATACCTCATGGTATTTATGAGAAGAAGGATACTTCTCAGCGTAGAGAATCTCCTACGCCGTCTGAAATGAACGTCAGACTTTAACCCTCTTTCCTTTTTTATGGTTTTTACAGTTAATAGGAAAGAAATAAATGATGAATTTTATCTACCTGGTTATGCTAAATTTCGCACTTGGTACTTTGCCAAATATAGCAAAACTGAGTTAGATAATTATAAAAATTAATTTTATAAATGGGTATAAGATAACCAGTAGGTTACTTCTCTTGTTGTCTGGTTTCAAATGTTTTCTAAAGATAAGCATCTTTTTGTTCTTGAGGATAAACAGATTCTTAAAACGGAAGATAAACATTTAAAAACCTGGAAAACCTTGAACGAACAGATTATATCTGATGTTCATCCTCCTACTGAACCACTTTCCTTAGATGTTGGAAGCACCATCCAGAGTAGCAGCGCTCAAAGGAGCCAGGTAGACATCGATGTCCTCACTTGGTGCCTTTGGCCCAGGTATCAAAAATTTAGGTCTCCTACACTTTGAATAAGGGAGGTTGAGTGGGGCTAAGATCACTATCCATACACTTTGATTGTCTCTTAGATTTCCAAATGGATTAAAACCATCTGTTGATATGGCCAAACGAATGTTACGCTATTCTCAAGAAAAATCGGGATACTCAAAACTCAACCTCTTCTAAGTTGTAGAATCAATAGGATGACGCATGAGATTATTCCCTTCTTCTGCCCTAGCATGCCAAATCATTGCCTCCACTATCCATGTTAATGTGAAAAACCGCTTTAATCTAGGCTCAACGGGCAAATATTTCAACACTTTTTGAGGCACTTTTGAGCTTGTGTCTTCCTTGCCAGTAGATTGTACATCTAGGTTCATTGCATACCGGACACCGATCGAGATTTTCATACTCCTTTAGGTATAGTATGCATTCATACACACAAGCATGAATTGATTTATACTTCATTACCAAACCTTTCAAACTATTTTTCATAGTATAATAGATATTTGGAAGCGTACTCTTCCTGGGTAGCAAGGCCTTCACCCAATTCAAAATTCCTATCACGCTATTGCTAGACAAACCATATTAGGTCTTCAGACTATGAAAATCAACCATGACATGTAAAGTTGTTTGATCTTTCTCACAGCGAGAGTATAATGACTGGCTTGCCTTAAATTTTAAACTTTGGTAGTCATTGTCAAGGTTTATCCCGTTATCTTCATGAGCACCTGAACCTTGTACATCGTCAGTGACCTTATTCTCTTCCACTTCGTGAACTCCATACGTGCCATCAACTAAATCCTCTAGAATATTATGATCTACATTGTCATCCTCCCCTTGTACATCTATCCTACATGTTGCAGGTTTCTCGGGGACGAAAGGAACTTTCGATTCCTCATGAAAAACTCAAATTCGATTACTATCTTGAATACCCCATCTTAACAAATGTAGTTCAACTGTTGTTCACTCAAACATCTTACCATTCTTACACCTAGCATACAAACACGAAAACACTTCATCATTATGACATCTCTTTGCGTATTTCACAAATTCATTATCACCCCTGCGAAACACATCCCCTAATCTATTTATCTCACCCATCCACTCTTTGTATTCAGGATATCCCATCACAGCTACTACAAACAATCACCTATTATGGGTAAGAAGCGTATATTCGTGGATTAGCATAGAGAAAGGTGTGAATATTTAGTTCCCATTAGTATAAACAATCACCTATTGAATGCATATGCATAAGAACTAAAAAACTAGTTTCTATGCGTAAATTTATTCATGCATTCAAATTCAAATTCAATTTTAATTTGAAGTTGAAATTAAAATTAAATTTATAATATTAATTCCTATTTCCTCCATCTCCTCTAAAGGGTGAGTGGTCCTATCCCATTCAAGACCGCATACTCTGTAATATATTTAACAGCTCATGCTCATTGTTCCAATTTGAGGAAAATTCTGCAGCATATCTCCATAGTTCTCCAAGTACACGACATAGATTCACAAGTGTGAGCATTATTTCAATTTATCAATTCAAATAACACTTAACATTGCATCATCTAGTATGTACCCAGAGAACATTAAGATATGGTTGAAGAACTTCTCCCAAAAGTAACAAGTTTAAGCCACTAAGAATATTACTATAAAGAAACTATGCAGTCCCAAACTGTCCAAACGGGACAATTCGAGAGTCTCATTGAGGGGTAATGACTCTTAAACGTGTCTAAGGGATATTGAATGCATACACATGCGAACTAGAAGCCTAGTATCTATGTGAACTATATGTAAATTAAAGTGTGTTTCATTTAATTATGTCTTATCACAATTCGAGAGATTTCATTTAATTATGTAATTTAAAGCATGTTTCATTTAATTTAAAGTAGGCATAAGAACTAAAACTTATACCAATATCAATACCAATTCAAATTCAATTTCAATTTAGAGAAACGGGTCCTATAGAATTGGAATGTATACAAATTAAAAAGGTTATTAACTAAACCAAGAATCAACAAGTATCCCGTACTCCTTATATCATCTACATGACAAAAAAATATTAATAATAACAAGTTCTCAAGTAAGGGTTCATACCGTGTTCTTGCACAAAGAGGAACACATAATTATTTTACAAGGGTGTGTTACATCATAAAGAGGTCCATAAATATATTTTAAATGTCCCCAGTCATTTATAATATTATTACATGGCATAAATAAGGTTCGCGTGACAAATATTGAAACCCCACACACATTAATTCACACACGCACATACATACACCTCTACACACACTACCCCCCACCCACCCCTACCCCCACTTCCCCTGACCCCACCCCTACCCCCACCCCCAAACACCCGCCCCCTGCCCCCACCCCTATACACCTACACCCCCTACTCCCACCCCCATTGTCACCTGCGCCCCACCCACTGCCCTCCCTATCCCCACCCCCACACGTAATTATTTTACAAGGGTGTGTTACATCATAAAGTGGTCCATCAATATATTTCAAATGTCCCTAGTAATTTATAATATTATTACATGGCATAAATAAGGTCCGCGTGACAAATATTGACCCCCCCCCCCCCCACACACACACACTAACTCGCACACGCACACAGACTGCCCCTCCCCCCCCCCCCCCCCCACACACCTACACACACACACCCTCCTACCCCCTGCCCCCTTCCCCCTAACCCCACCCCCACACACCCTACCCCCTTCCCCCCACCCCACACACCTACACACACATATCCCTACACACACGCAGACCCACCTACACCCACCCACCCACACACACCTACACACACACACATATACACACACACATACAAAGGAAAGGGAGAGAGAGAGAAATACCTAAAATGCAGAGAGAGAGAGAGAGAGAGAGAGAGAGAGAGAGAGAGAGAGAAATTGGTGGGAATAAAAAACGGTGGGGAAAAAGAAGCAGTAGGATTTTTAGTAAAGAAAGCTATCACGGACCTGTCAAGGTCTTTGAACGTGACAAAAAAAGCTTGTTTTTTGGTCACGGTCAATGACCGTAACAAGGTTGGCCGGCTCAAAGGTGATAATTTTGCCTTTTTGGTGCAGTGTTAGGTAAAATTGCAGTTTCATTTGCTATCTCTTAAAATTTTTTCCATCAAACAGTTCAGGTTTTTCAGAGTATTTTGCATTTGAATTTCCTATAGTAGGTTGTAGAACAACAAGAATTTCACCTTTAGATTGTAATATATAAATATGCAGAATAAACGAAAAATAAATAAAGTTAGAAGGACTTATCGATCGAGGCTTGTGTTTAACACAAAGTCCTAAAGGTAAAATTTCTCACTGATATTTGTAGATATCAGCCTCGTGAGCAAATACCTCCTGGATTCAACGATCGGTCTTAAACACAAGCTTAATGTTAAATCTTGGAACTCTCAGGATACTCCAGCAATCCCAAACAAATAACGAATATAAAATTTATTGCAAAAAATAGGCAAATTATTTTTTGTAGATAAAGTGATAGAGATTGATTTTTTTGGTTGTTTTCCAAAGATGTAGCCTTCGTTTTATACATAAATTGGTAAAAAACATGGGTAGTGGTTTTAGGCAACTAACCCACTAATTTATCCACTAACAACTATATTATAACTGCTAGGAGAAACTATCAAACTAATAAAAACGAGTTAATTAAAAATTAAAATGAATTTGAAAAGATTAAAATTTTAAGGCACATTAGAAATCTTCAAGAGCCCGAGGCCCAATCTTTTACCTTAATAATTAGTGTGCCTCCTAAGGATTGAACTCAAGACCTCATGCACACACATCCATAAACTTACCAATTGGTTACTTTCTCTAACTTATTCAGTTCATTAAAAATTAATATATATAGTAGATATTCCAACAATCCCCCACATGAATGAAATATATATATATATATATATATATATATATATATATATATATATGCTTTGTAGTACCATAGGAATTCTCGTAAAGGCTAAGGTGCCTTTCGACTTGAACCTTTGCTTTGTCATGATCTATTGAGTTTACTGGTTAATAGTGAACTAATGTCTTAAAATATTTGACCGTAGTTGTAACGTAAACAATAAACCACACACGTGAATCCCACACAAGTCATCATCGAGTTTCCACGGTAGTGCTCGTTTCATCCATGAGCATGCCCAGGAATCTTGAGTGCTCTAAAGAATCAACCTTAATTCTCATAGGAAGCTGCCCCACTACCACACTCATATAGGTGCTTTTATCAAGAGTCTATTGTATCTCACACCCCACTGAATAACAACTATAGAAAGTATTAAAAGATTAAATCTCATCCTCCATCGATACAGTTGTACTACATCATATGGATGGGGTTTTAAAGTAAAGTTTAAGTTAGTACCCTCATAAATCACTCGTATAATTTTGTTATCCCATTGAACCCAGATCTTGGGATCTCTAGTCATATGGGTTGGGTTTCCATTATAAGTGATTTAGATATTAATAGGCTTTAGGCCCATTCCCCTCGATGTTTGATAAACTAGCTCTCTAACTAGCCTTTTAGTCAATAAATCTGCCAAGTTTTCCTTTGACTTGACATAATTGATTGCTATAACTCCATCTTTCAATAGTTGTATCTCTGTGTTATATTTTCTCCTGATACATCTAGACTTTCTGTTATAGGAGTTATTATGTGCTCTTGCGATCGTTGTTTGACTGTCACAGTGAATGGACAAAGTTGGAATTGGTTTTGGCCACAATGAACGTCTAATATGAAATTTCTTAACCATTCATCCTCTTCGCTTGCTTTATCCAATGCAATGAATTCTGACTCCATAGTGGACCTCGCTATGAAAGTTTGTTTGGTAGATTTTCAGGATACATCGCCTCCTGCAAAGGCAAAAATATATCCACTCGTAGATTTACATTCGTTATTATCAGAAATCCAATTAGCATCACAGAAAATTTCAATTACAACATAATATCTAACATAATGAATACCATAGTTTATTATGTACTTTAGATATCTCAAAACTCTAATCAAAACATCCCAATGCTCATTATTAGGATTACAAGTATACTTGCTAAGTCTACCCACAACATATGCAATATCAGATCTAGTGCAGTTCATAAGATACATTAGACTACCAATAACTCAAGAATATTCTAATGATGATACACCAGGACCATAATGTTTCCTTAAGTGACAACTAGGGTCATAAGGTCTTTTAGCAATAATTAAATTCTTTAAATTTTCTAAGAACTTTCTCTACATAATTAGATTGGGTCAAAACAATTCCTTTAGAATTTTTAACGATTTTAATTCCAAGTATAACATCTGTGACACACAATTCTTTCAAATCAAATTTCTTATTAAGAAAATTTTTAGTTTTATTAACTACATCCATATCGATTCCAAGAATAAGCATATCATCCACATAAAAGCAAATAATCACGCCAGAATTATCTTTGAATTTGCTATAACTACCTCCATTCGCTTCATTAATGTTAAAATCATTATTAGACATCATTATTTGAGATCATTGTCTAGGAGCTTGTTTTGGTCCATATAATGATATTTTAATTCTACACACTTTATTATATAGGCCTTGGACTACAAACCCCTCGGGTTGATCCGGATAAATTTGTTCTTCAAGATCTCCATTCAAAAAAGCAGTTATAAATTCATTTGATGAATTATCAGATTATGTAATGAAGCAATAGTGATTAAAATCCTAATAGATGTAATTCTAGTAACAGGTAAGTAAGTGTCAAAGAAATCAATTCCTTCCTTTTACCTATAGCTTTTAGCTACTAACCTCACCTTAATTTTATCAATAGAGCCATCAACTTTTAATTTCTTCTTAAATATCCATTTACATCCAATAGTTTTACATCCTTTAGGCAAGTCAACTAATTCCCCTATGTTGTTACAAATAATAGAATCATATTCACTATTTATAGCTTCTTTTCAAAAAATAGAATCGGGTGAGTACATTGCCTCACAAAAAGTGACGGGCTCATTTTCCATTAAGTATGTTAAAAATTCAAGACCAAAAGAACTAGCTATCCTAGGTCTTTTACTTTTTCTAATTTCAATTTCTTCGAAATTCGAAGATTCATTTATAACACTAGGACCCACTAGAATAGAACTACTAGTTCCCTCACTTTTCGTTTTAAAAGAAAATTTGTCCTCACAATATTAAACATCTCTTGACACAAAAATAGCTTTTTTTTTTATCTATATTGATTTTTAGAATCAATTACAAGAAACCTATATGCATTACTATTTTTAGTATAACTTATAAAAACATAATCAATTGTATTTGGGGCAAGTTTAGTTCTCTTAGGTACTGGTATTGAAACCTTAACAAGACACCCCCATACTGTAAGGTGTTTATAACAAGGTTTTTTATTTTTCCACATTTCATAGGGAGTTTTATCATTTTTCTTAAAATGTATTTTATTAAGAATATAACAAGCAGTAAGAAGTGACTCACCCCACATATTATAAGGTAGTCCGAAAGTGATTAACATAGAATTTACCATATCCTTAAGAGTTTTATTTTTCTTTTAGCAACACCGTTAGAATGGGGTGAATAATTAGTGTGCGTCCTAGGGAAGGAACCCAAGACCTCATGCACACACAGCGAAAAACTTAGCACTTGACTACTTTCTTTAACTTATATAGTTCATTCAAAATCTATATAACTATATAAAAACTGTAGACCAAAATCATGTGAGACTGACACGTGACAACTTAATAAATAATATCATAAATGAGAGTCTCTCTCTAGAGAAGGATATGTGAAGATAACAATACAATGAATTTAGTCCATCTAACCGACTTCCTATCAATGTACTCCATTTTTAATTTTTCAAGAACCTACATTGAAATCTACAACCTTTTCCTCTTCTTCTTCTCTCTCTCTCCCCTTTAATATATGAACCATCCATTAAGGCAGGCAAAGAAACAAAACAGAAGCCCAAACGACGGCAGCGTTCTATCAATGCATTCTCAGTTGAATCATTTGAAAGGTATGATATAGTTACAATTTCTTTCGCACTGATTTATACATTTTTACGTATAAAAATTGTCTTCGTTTTAATTGAATTCTAATTTTATTTTGTTAGAAAATTTGTTGGTCTCCATCAAATATCTGAGTTGTCAATTGAAAGGTACATTCGTTTATTTTTTATATGTGAAATATTGTATATCTCATGTTTATCCTACTGTTTTATGTTATAAGTGGATTTCAGCACATTAGATGAGGATTTGTTTGGAGCCATAGATGTTTATGGTAATAGTTAAGAAAAATATCTGAAAAATAGTAAAATGCAAATGATATAGACGTATGGCTAGATTTTTAAATACGATTCTTGCTTTCAATACAATCATGCTTTCAGAGAGATTTCTAACCCAATTTCATCCATAAACAAATGCGAATCTAGAGAGGGCACATCTACTGTTCATTCTTTTGGTAATGTCAGGGAAGTCAACATTGATATAGATCATGTCAATGATAGTACACCCAAGCTACTGCCCACTTTGTTTTCAGGTATCATTTTTTGGGGGCTTAATTTTGTTTTCCATTTATTCTGCAAATTTAGTTTGTTTCACACTTCAAATTTAGTTTAAGAAATTTTGTGTTTGTGTGTGTTAAAATAACAAAACTTATTGTAAGTCTCAACACTTATTGTAAGTGGGTTTTGGTATCCAACATCTAAAATTATGCTATTTATCAAATTATCTCATCACTCATCTTTACTTATTGCTTATTTAAATTTTTTCTAAACATCTTATTATAAATTCGTTTGCTAAAAACCAATTCATACAGTCTTTATAATGAAGCACGACGGACTAATTGCTTATTTAATTTTTTTTAAACATCTGATTATAAATTCGTTTGCTAAAAACTAATTCATACAGTCTTTATAATGAAATATAGATTTATATTCAATCACGACGCATACGGTAGACATTCCAACAATCCCCAACACGAAGAGTATCTAGATAAGATATTTATGACCGAAACTTGGCCACCCACTTTAGGTTATCTCCCAAGTCCATATCCACTCGAGCCAATATAGAATTTAGTGAACACTAATATAAAACTGTATATAATATCAACACGGGTTTATTCAATTTCATATATAAACTTAACTTGAAATATGCATATGTAGTAATCATCGCCAAATAGAGCACGAAAGCCGTCGACAATGTTCATTTTGGGGTTCCTGGGGAAAAATTGTACGCTGAGTTAACCAAAGCTTTAACTTTGTCAGGTCTATAAAGACACAAGTGCCAAGCAATATATCCACCCCATTCATGACCCATAACAAACAACTTTTCCTCATCCAGAGCCACCGCCTCCAGGAGTGCAATAATATCACCCACCACGTGAAGAGTAGTGAACTTGGTGTGGTCGCTTATGGGTACGCCCGTGGTGTCACCGTAGCCTCGGAAGTCCGGATCTCCGGCTCGATAGCCATGAGCTTCCATGTACACGATTTAGTGGCACCATGAGTACCAGAGCTCCGGGTACCCATGAACGAATAGAACTAGGGGCCTTTACCAGATTCTGCTATGTGCATGTTTAGGCCATTCACTCTTACCATCTTATGCTCTATTACTTCCATCCCTCTCTTTCTCTCTCTCTCTCTCTCTCTAGAGCAGGAGGTGTGTTTATTAATGGAACGCGTTAGGTGTGAGACAAAAGAAGAGACTGATTTGTTTCGTTGATAATAATTGGTCATCATTTTCAAGTATTATTGTTCGATGTAAATCATGTGGTGCAAGTCTGTAACCATAACGACTCGTTCTTGGAGAATGTCATTTGCCACACATTTAGTGTGACATAGTGACATGTCGTAATAATATTAGTTATTATCGCTGGTGCGAACTCACATTCATAAGGCATTAATTAATATCGGTACGACACGTTGCGCGACTCTGTGTTCCAAATCTGTGTGACCTTGTTTTATTGCTCTGACAATGTGTTGTATGTGGTTGCAAGTTCAATTTTTTTTGTTGAAAAGAGGAAATTATATAAAATTAACAATAAAAGGACAGTACAACTAAGTCGCATAAGGTCATAAAGACCAAGATATAAGTGAGACAGCAAAAAACTCCACGCAGAGAGAGAAATTAAATTTAATTTGAGCCGGATTCCTCGAGGTGGATTTTGTTCCTTTCTTCATTGACGATCTCTCTCAACTGATCTAGAAAGTCATCCGCTCAAGTATTTGGATAGTTAGCTAGCCAGTCCGCACAACGATTGCAACTTTAATAGACTCGTCAAATTGTTTAAATGTTATTTTTTTATTATATTTTATTTGTTGAATATCAGAATATTTATATAATTTTTTCTTTCCTCTCTAACTGTTTTATTGAGAGTGCCATTTGATTATAATGGTGATAATTTGATAGGACCAAACTGGCATATCGAACATAAATGCTTTATTGGAATCCCTATAAAAAGAAAAAGTTATGTTCATATAGTGACATACAAATATAGAAATAAAAAAAATACTTAAATAACATTCAAATTGAAGAACAAACTAAAGTGTCCTGCATAAATATTTTAGAGAATTAGAGTTAAAGTCATCTAATACAGTGTATTTTTAAGAATAGGACAACAGTTTTGAACTTTATCAATGTAGTCCCTACAAATTAATATCAATTATTAACGTGGTCCCCATAGAAATATTCATATATAAATTAAGTTATTTATATATGTACCTTATTTAAATGTCAAATTCCGTTAATACCCTTAGAGCTTTTCCACATACGTTTTCTCTTGAACACGTTTTTCCCGTTTTCGTTTGTCTTTCTTCTTATGATCGATTCTTTATGGATTGTTATAGCAAACACGATTTGAAATCAATGTTTATATGTTTAATTTGCATCGATTAGGTATGGTTATATCAATTGAAAGATCCGTCACTTAGGGTTTATAAACCTATTTGAATTGATAATTGTGTATTTTTTGTAATTTTTCTATTTGATTTTGAAACAGAGTTTTTGTATTGTTCATTGTATAAATCTTTTGCAGATTTGTAAGCGATTCATTGATTGAGGTGCTTTTCGGTTGAAGAAATATAATTTTAGTTTGGTTCGATGGATTCTCAAGTAATTTCAAGGTAATTTATGGTGTGTTTTTGTGCATAGCATATTTATTGATTTAGTTAATCTTAATATTTTTTATCAACTTTTTTGTATCCAATGTTTATGAGATGAAAACAACATTTCAAAATGTAAATATTTCTTTTTCTGTTTGCAAATAAAATGTTGCATATTAAATAAGCTGAAGATTTATTTGTTTGCAAACAAGAAATTGGGGTCTTATATGATTTTTGTTTGGAAACTATTTCCCCACTCTTCTATGGTTTATTTTTTCAAATAGCTCTATCATTTGTCTGTCCAAAATTCTTGTAGTTAACTCTACCATTTGGAGTTTTGGTGGGGCTTGTGTTTAACCAACACAAGCCTTATTAGTCATGTTAGGGGTTCCAGTTACATTTAGAGGCATAATGGCAATTAGTTTGACAAACAAGTGGCCATGGTAATCTTCATTTATATCATAGAATCCCAGCCTAATAAAACATCAAAATCACACTCAATCTTGATCATTACACATTTCATTATATTTGAACATGTTTTTAACTGTCCAAAGTTACATTAGTCTGAAACAATCAGTAATAATAGTCTCTATAGCCAGTAAACAAATATGAGATGAATCAATTTCAACTACATCTAAAGTCACCGCTATATAATATCCCACATTCTATTTTATACAAATAACGGATTTTAGTGACCATTTATCTCCATAATGCAACAGTAGCTTCCTCTCAGGGTATGTTTTGTTATGCCTATCTTCGTTATAACATCAAAAAAGGAGCACAACAAAACCAGTTAGTACAGGTCGGGAAAAAAACTAAAAAAAACAAAGAAATGAAAAAACGTAGTATAAATATAAGAGCAGGCGTGTTCCAATTTTTAATGTATGTGAATTTGAAAGACAAACTCACATTTATTAGTTTCTGTTTGCAAATAAAATGTTACATATTAAATAAGCCGAAGATAAATTTGTTTGGAAATAAGAAATTGCATTTGAAAAAGTTGCATTAGTTACTGTTTTTATGAGTGGTTAGTAAACTATTGAGTTTGTATTATTATTGACTGTTAACTATTGAGTTTGTATGTTTTTAATTTAGTGTTATGTTTGTCATCTTTTTGTTTTTTATTGTGCAGGGATATTAGTAAAGGTATCTTGGCGTTGATTTCATATGAGGGTAGTACGTTTGGAGTACGTATTTGTTTGGATTCAACGCTTATTGAGGTTAGGCGTCAAATTTGTGAAATGTGGACTGATTTGACTACATTGTGTTTTGAATTATCGGTTATTCATGACGAAAAGAATTCAGTCATTGATAGTGATTCAGAGCTACAATTACTTTTGTGCTTTTTTGCTTTAAAAAGAAAAACAAGTGTGAATCTATGCTTGCAATTGATGAATGATATTAGTAGCGTGACTTGTAGTGGTGATGTTAGTTCAAGTTCTTCAGGGTTCACATTAGCTTTAGCTAATGTATCTGAGTGTCAACAACAATTAAAGTCTGGTGCTTGAGGTAATCTGATAGTTGGAGTCGGTAAGAGATTTCATGGTGGGGCAGCTGAATTTCGAACCAAATTGAAACAGTATTCTATTGAGAAGGGTTTTAGGTACAAATACTTGAAGAATGACACTCATAGAGTTACAGCTATATGTGGTTCAAAGAATTTTACTGATTGTGAGTGGAGAATTCATGCAAGTGAGAAGTTTAATCTACCTCATTTCTTTGAGATAAAAACTTTCACAAGTGAGCATAAATGCGGTATTGTTTATAAAGACTTGAATAATCCAGCAGTTAATAGCCAACTTGTGAAGTCTGTTATTATAGAAGAAGTTCGTGATAAGCCATTAGTGAAGCCTAAAGAGATTATTGATGTTTTTCGAAGAGATTATGGGCTGAAACTGAATTACTATTTTGCATATACGGGGAAGGAGCTTGCGTTATAGGAGATACATGGAAATGAGGAACTTTCCTACCATCAACTAGTTTGGTATGTTGATGTTTTGAGGAGAACAAATCCAGGTAGTCATGTTGTTCTTGAATCTAATGTTGAGAGTACGACCTTTGAACGACTTTTCATGTCTTTTGGGGCGTCAATTTTTTGTTTTAATTTTTGCCGTCCTCTCATTTTCTTGGATGGGACATTTTTGAAAGGAAAATATAAAGGTTGTATGCTTGCAGCAATGGCAAAAACTGGAAATGAAGGCATTTGATTATGTTAATTTTATTTTTAGTTTTATAAAAATATAGATTATTTGGTTGATAAGGTATTATATGCATATATAGGTTTGGTTATTTATAATTGGTACATTATTTATTATTTTTTCAATTGTTTTTAATTGGTAATGAATTATTTTGCATGGTTCATGTTTTGCAAAAAAATTTCAATTAGCAATTGCTGTAGTTGATAGTGAAACTGAAGCAAATTGGTCATGGTTTCTTGAAAACCTAAAGTTAATTGTTTCGAATGCAAGAAGACTTACTTTTATTTCAGATAGACATAAGGGCCTGCTGTCATCTGTTCCGAGGGTCTTCCCAAACTCATTTCATGGATATTGTTTGTGGCATTTAAAGTGTAACTTGACTTCGGTGATACCTAAGAAAAATCCTAGGTTATCTTTTATATTGAAGTTATTTACCGATTGTGCTTATGCACCAACACATGAGATATTTGTAAAGTGCATAACAGATTTGGAAGCAGTTGGTGGAGATGTTGTTGTTGATTTCCTGAAAAATGCAGCTCCTGAGCACTGGGTAAATGCGTACTTTCGAGGGTGTAGGTATGGTGAAATGTGCTCAAACATATCTGAGAGTTTCAATAATTGGATATTGGATGAAAGAAGCATGCCAATCACATCAATGATAGAGAGCATTCGTAAGAGGTTGATGGAAATGATGTCGAATAGGCGAGAAAAATCAAAAAAGTGGAATACTACATTATGTCCAAATTTGGAGAAGAAATTGGCTTCAAATGTTGAATATGGAAGGACGTGGAAAGTGACAAAGTCTAGTGAATATGTTTTTGAGGTTCAGTCTGATACTAATAATCGAGTTGATATTAGACAAATGCATTGTGATTGCAATTTGTGGCACATAGAGGGCTTTCCATGTGCACATGCAGTGCGTTGCATTATAGGTGATGAGCAAAGAGTTTATAGATATTGTGAGCGTCATTTTTTTGTCTCAACATATCGTGATTCGTATTCACAGCCAATAGAACCTGTTCCAATAAATGGGAAGCCTCTTGTGTTGCCATTGTCACCAGAAAAACCTTCTTTAAAGCCACCTGAAGTGAAAAGAGCTCCTGGAAGACCACGCAAGAAAAGGATTGAGAGTAGCGGTGAATCCCCAAAGAAACCTCGCAAGTGCAGCAGATGCAAGTGTTATGCAAAGCATAATAAGCAAACATGTGATGCTTTAATAGGACCATCAAGGGAAAACTGATTGTTTTTGTTTTGTAAAGAATAGATGATTCATTTTTAATGTTTTTTGATATATACTTGAACATTGAGTTGAATTGAAGATTTTGTAATGATTTGGAAAGAAAAAAGATATTAGTGTTGAAAGTGTTTGATCATAGTTTAATATTGCATTTCATTTGTATGTGTTGCTAGAAATATTAAATCATATATGTTGCTTTTATGTTTTTGTGTTTTTGTAACAGTTTTAAATCGTGGAAATATCATTTTTGTGGATTATTCAATGAATGGGAAAAATATTACTGATATTGGAGCTGCTGCGTAAGAACTGTTAGGTTGTTTGATCATTATTTGGGACAGCTGTTGCATATTTTTTTCGATTAAGCCATTGGCTTTTTGTGCGGAAATTTTGTTGTGTTTGGTGTTTTTGATTAAAGGGGATTGGATTATGCAACTTGTTTTGTCATTGTGAATGTGATTGTGTTATTGAAGTTGACTTTTTTAGCACCAGATTGTGTTATTCAGATGTTGTGTTCAATTACAAGAATGTGATAGGGTTATTGTGGAGATTCTTGGTAAGTTTAATATGCATGGGATACTATTGTTTATGATTCATTCGTTTGAATAGTAGAGGATATTTCTTTGTGTTGCCCATTCATCCGTGGTCATGGGAATTTTGGTTCTATTGATGTAAATCTTCTTGTGGCAATGCATTATACAAATTGCAGACTGGAAGCACTCATGGAAGCAATTTTGTTGGCTGACTTGGAGCAAGACAGTTGTTTTTGCTCCAAATTTTAACATTTCTAAAAAAGAACCGTCACTGCTTGCTGCTTGGATGGCAGTCTTATCGTTGAATGGTTCCTCTTAGCATCTTTCTCTACTTGCGTCTAAATAGAGTTTTGTAATAGGTTACAAGTTTCCATCTGAAGATTGGCTTGTGGCAGTGTTTGTAGTTGGGTTTTCATTATCAAAGGATGTTGAAAGCAATGAAGTTGTTCTTATGAATCATAGTGGAATTGTGAACCGAATAAAAATTCAGCACATTTTCATATAGTCACTATCCGCAAGGGGAGTTATTTTGATAAAGTTTGAGCATTCTGGAAATATTCAATCAGCTTCATTGATCTTAGTAACAGGAAAAAAGCTTGTTGAAGAAATTCAGGTCGCTGTTGTATAGTAGTTGCAACAATATATGTAATATTTGATAGGGAAAGGTAAAGTTTTGTGATGTAATAGTACTTATTATCGAGTTCAATCTTACATTACAATCTAAAATATGAGATACTATGATTTTATTGCATTTGGATTGTAACATATGTTAAATTTTTCAAGCATTGGTAGATATTTTTGTCACGCAATTCATGAGGTAGTTCACAAAAAAAATGCATAAAAAATATGGTTTCTTGTATTTTCATTCAAATGTTGAATCCGTAATTGGGATGCTTTTGGGTTTTAATTTTGTACATGAAAAAGTTAATGGGATGCATTTGAGGTGTATTTTCGGACACCCCCCACCCCCTACCCCTGTGAAAACAAAAACACTCTTTGCATCTGAGTTATCTCCAACCTGAGCAGTTAACTTCCAGTTCTGTTAAAACAATTTCTTATTTGTTCCGACATCCAGCTTGATCTTCTACTTCTATAAACCCCTTATGCTCCAGTCTGAAACCCAATACCATTGCCAACCCAATTTTTCATTCTCAACAAGAGAATGAAAATGCAATTTTTCATTTTGTTAAATTTCCTTTAACAAATTCCTGCCACATTGGCTGCTGTCAAGAACTCCTCAACGGATCTTGTTGATTTTCTTAGCATCCATGAATTTCTTCTTTTGTTTGAGAAGAAGCTTTATGTTTATAGCATCCAATTGCTTGTGAAAACAATCACGCATTATCCAATGTAAATGTTAAATTGCAAATTTAATTTTTTCAAATATAAAGTTTCTTCATTTTAAAAAAAATATTTTTTTCCAAACATTAATTGTTGGGAAAGGCATTCATTCTTGTCAAGAGAAGTAGTGAGTATAATAGAGAACGTGAAGAAGAAAACATGATTATAGCTTCATCGTTAATATTCAATTGGTACGCCTAGGTTACTATTATTAAATAGCAATCATATTTTCAATGTAATTATTAAATGAATAATAATAACATTGTTGAAAATCCTTTTTGTCAAATAATACACAATTTATTAATTATTTGTACAACACCACATATTAAAATACGTTCAATTGAAGCATTCAAAACATAACAAGTAAAACTATACTCATGAAACACATAACACTACAAAATTATATTGCAATGTGCTGCGATATCCAACTAGTTTGTATTAAAATATAAACTCTCTCAATTTAAAATTGAAAGCAAAATTTGCAATACTAAACCATATGTAGCATAATTTCATCAGAATGTAGTATAGTTAAATGTCTCAATCTAAAACCAGAAATGTTAAATGTAATATTCAACTTTGAAAATTTAACAACAAAATTAGAACTTCATTTGTTTTCATGATTTGAAAATTCATTCAAGTTATCAGCAATGTACTTCAAATCTTCTTCTATCATTTGTTCTTTTGTTCTTTTTGATTTCTTCTTCTCTTCTTTGACATTTTTCTTCTCATCAATCCCTTTTGGCCATAATGATTTGCAATCTGATAATACATCAATTGCAATTCTTCCTCTCATCTCTTGCATGAAATTTTTTGGGTAACTATCATATATATCTTGCCTCCTGTAGATGTTTTCCATGAACTGACACGTGTATAAAGCACAATCCACTCTGCATATATCACGAAGATAAAATATTAGTACTGACAGTTGAAATAAGACGTTAAACTCAGGATCAAAATGTATTTATTAATCTATTATATTTTAGAGATATTAAACAAACTTAATATCATTTTGTAATACTATATTGGACAACACTAATGTGGAAACTTAATATCATTTTGTAATACTATATTGTCGCATATAATATTCATTAAACATTCTGCCACAGCTACTCACTAGATATATCCATAATGTGAAGAGCAAATATATAGCCATACTATACATTATTCATATACTTACTAACTACAATTACTTTCTGTAATCTGAGGATATTTTAGTAATTGCAACACTGAAAAAACACATAAAGGAGATTCGGAAGAAGGAATTTTCAATCGGAGGGGAACCCAATTTATTAATATTTGACAATTTTCATCAGGCTGTAAAAAATCTTTTCGTTGACACTATACGCTAAAGATGTTCATTTCCTCATGGAACTTACAGAGGTATGTGTTGCGAATAAACGCACTACTGAAATTTCTAAAATGTTGATTATTTTAAGTATTTGCTGTTGGGTGATAGTATAATGAAGGTGTGGCACCCTCGCTGGAGTTTGTGATAACTTGTCGGGACATTATGGATACATTTTGATCCTGAGTTTAATAACTAATGATGCCAGTTTCCAGTTATTATAAAATTTTTGTAGTAACATAATAAAAATCATGAATTCAATAACAAAGTAGCTGCATTGAATATAATGCTAATTAAGTGAACTCATATTTCTCTTACTCACTTAATTAATTGCTAACATGCAATTACTGATGAAACACTGTAGAATCATTGGCAATTTGGTCCGAGAATGTAAGGTTGTGAAGAAACTCCAATTGACTGGACTAAATTATGGAGATAAATATGGTTGAACCATCTTGGTAGTAAAGAGGATCAACTAATTATGTTTGCTCAAAGTTTTATTAAAAACTTCTTGTACCATTTCAACCGGCTTACATTTCATACATACTTCAGAAGGTTGTATATCCAATTTATAAAAATGATTAGAGTTAATTTCTGAGTACTATAGTGGTTCAGATGGGTGTATCTGGGTTTAATCAGTGAAACGGACATCTCATATGTATAATCCTTGTTGTAATGAGGTTAAGCATAATTTAATTAGCACATATATTATTTCATGATATTTTTGTTACATGTCAACTGTATTTTTAATATATGATTGATGTTACTTACGTATCTCCTTGATCTGGGCACTTTATTGTATTCAAAACAAGATCATCGCTAAGCAACTCCATCCCAAGCTCTTAAAATCGGGCATTGAATATCGGTGTGATATATTTTTTATGCAAATTTATTCAATTAATTAGTAGAAGACACATTTCATTGAAAATATAATTTTCTTAATGAATAACTGAAATTTACCATTTCTTTTGCATCCTTAGTAAACATGTTGTTCACCCTTCTTTGGGTCATTGAATTGTAGTGTCTCCATTCTTTAAACTTCAAGTCTAGAACTAGAAGTGTCCAATGATACCTCTCACTTCTGGACATCTTCTTGCTGTGTTCATTGGAAAAAACACCATCTCCACATCTTTAGTGATATTTTCAATCACTTTGTCGATGTATCTTATTCTAGAGGCTTCAATATGATCTTTAACATAAGTCTAGAATAAAAAACATAATTAATTACTTGAAATCATAAACATATCACCATTATTTTAAAAAATATTTATTGTAAAAAATTTACCCATCCAAGCGAACTGAATATGACTACATTTGCATCTGTCAAGCACCTCTTTTGCGTCAAGTTATACGCAAACTAGTCAATAATCTGTGAAATGCCAATAAGAAACACAAAATATTTTAATAAAATTATCAAATAAATCATGTAATAATTTGATATATACTGTAAATTAGTTGTTACCTACGCATCTATGAATCTGTCCGGCATAATTAAATTTGCAATGAGTGATCCAGAAATGTAGAGATTTCTGATTTCGTTCTCCCATACAATAGTACTGTTATATGCATAAGAAAACTTCAGATTTTTAGAATACAATATTATTTCAATAAAAGTTCAATAGTAATGTTATAATATTAATATTTAATTGTTATAACAAAATTTATTAGTGTTGTATGAAAATAATTTATTAATTTCTCAAACAAATATGAGAAGTTAGTATTCATACTCTGGAGTTGCATTTACAAAAAAAAATCAACAACAAAATTTGATCTTCGCTTCTTAGGAAGCTATAGATTTTACTTGTCATTACTGTAGGACAGAATTCTCTTGGCTTCTTCTTTAATGACGATTTGTCTTCCACAAATATGACATCCTTTTCTTGACTTTGATCAAGTGTTATAAGTTGATAAGTTGGAAATTCATCAATTTTTCCACTTGAATTCATGATATCTTTGTTGTCTTTACCATGGCATTCATTCGTTTTTGTGTCGTAGTAAACAAAATCTGTTTTCTTTGTCAGATTCCTTTTCCTCATTTTCATTCGAAGCACCCACGAAGATATTTTCTGTTTCTTCTCCTTAGGTGTTAAAATTTCCTGCTTTCTTCTTGTTCCCAACTTATTGTCCTTCACATTTTCTTTCATGTCATTCCTTGTGTTGTATTCTCTTTCTTCCTCTTTATCATTTTTTTTCCTTTCCCAGATTTATTGCTTGGTGATGTATGTTGGGTAGCAATTTTCAGCTTCTCTTCCAAACTCTCAATTTGATCTCTCAACTGCTTGTCTTCTTTCACCAACCTTTCATTCTTCAATTTCAATGACTTTTGAAATTTGTTATTGAATTTGTCTTTTACAATAGTCTTAATCTTAAGCCCACAACTGTCAGATAAAAGATCCATCTCAACTTTGCTCAGATTTGGTATTTCAACCAATACATGACATAAGATAAAAATATACATATAAATTTTTCTATAAATTGTATTAGGACACATATATTGTATGAGACTGAATAATATATATATATATATATATATATATATATATAAAGGGGTGAACCCGGGCGCAACGGTAAGCTTGATCCCGCTGTGACCTGGAGGTCACGGGTTCGAGTCACGAAAACAGTCTCTCTGCGTATGCAGGGGTAAGGCTGCATATATCCAACCCCTCCAGTACCCTGCAGTGGTGGGAGCCTCGTGCACTGGGTTTGCCCTTATATATATATATATATATATATATATATGAGAATGAATGTTATTATGCAGCAAAACCTTTACTTATAAATGCCAAACAATATAGGTTGTAAAATAGTGATAACTGTTTTATTGATTCACATTATAGAACTTTTTATAATATAATTTCGTTGTTTTATTGGTATAAAAAGTTGCAGATGTGATGCTGTATAGAAGAAAAATAGGACAGTGGGAACACTAGTGGTTACCCTGGCTGCCTTGGTTATGTTTCACAGATCTGGTTATACAGTTAACTCAATTGTATCTACTGTTCTATTTCTGCTATTTACCATTCTTGTTATTTTGTCCAAGTCTGCAGCTATTCTAAACAAGTATGGGAATTATATGATCATTGTTGTGAGTAATCTGCTTTTTTAAGTTGTTAGTTCTCATTATGAAACTATATATTTCAATTGTTTATTATTTCAGGGTTTATAGATTTGATATCATTTCTTTTTATTTTGTGGTTCGATTTAGTGTGTCCATCCTAGTTTACAGAATATATGGATATATGTTCTTGATAAAATATGTGACTAAATTACTCATTCCCTGCATACTACACTTCAACAAGCGTAAAAGTGGGTCATTTAATTGTTTATGGGAGAATCATGGGTCTGGATATCGAGGTTGTCGTCAGAATGTGCTGATTGGCCACGGATAGCCCAGATGTTGTGCTCAGGGGGGATGCTAGTGAGCTGATGGGCACAAACTGAAACATGCAACAAGTAACAGCTAACATCTTCTATAAATTGAACATGTTGATGTTTGATGAAAGGAGTCAAGCTCAAGTTAAATGCATTTCTCTCAAAAATAAATTATATATCTTTTATCGCATCGTTGGTCATGTGGAATACTTAATAGCTGCACAAAAGGAGGTGAACATGAACATCTAGAAAGCTTAAATACAAACTAAAGAAAGAAGGACAAACACAAGCTCACCACTCAGTAAAACTTTTTTTTATAATAATTCATCAGGTAATGGTTAGAATTATACAAAACCTACATTTAGCACTAAAGAATACCTAATAGCATTGGAGTGATAAAATAAAAGCAGATTAGAGAGTATTTTCGATTGATTATCTAGTGTTATGCACACCCATCACCATTAATAGTTGAAAATGTCAAAAGGCTAATGTGAAACAGACAACAGACATAAAATAAATCACAAAAATCTCATCTACTATTTACTAAAATATTGAAAAAATAAGTTGGTATGGGAAATAAATTGATTTGTCTACTTACCTTTTCCATCTCGAAATCATTGATAGATAAGTTGACCATCGTTTTGTTCAAATCTGACAAATTCCATCTTGAAATTCTTGGGAAATCCTTCTCTCTATTTTCCAATGGCTTCATAATTGAGTAATGCTCACACAAGAAATACTGTTTAATTAGGAATATGAGTCCAATTAGTGTAAATTTAACAAAAAAAGTTATGTATAAAACTATGAAGGAAAAATTTTTACCGGAAAGATTATGGTGAAATCAGCTGTTTTTTCTGCATTTCTATGGTGCTTCTCAACAAAATTCATGAGATTATCATGTATAGCTGTTGCCCAATCTATATTAGATATCTCATCAAAACAGTCTAAATGGCTAAGAAATGACCATCCAATGCCTAAAGTTGATTTAGGGAAAAATATAGTTGCAGCCATATACAATATAACCAAATGTGCAAAGTCTTATTCAGCTTCAAATCCTTTAATTGGCAATACCCTCTCAATGGCATCAAGGATTGTTCGTTTTGTCAACTTTTTTTCTCCTTAAAAAATGCTCTTATAGAAGCTGCTTTGTTCACCTACAACTTTCGTCATTGTTCTTGGATGAACAACGATTTTTTTCCCAACTTTTGGCAACCCAAAAACCACAGCTACATCGTCTGGTAAAAGTTTTATCAACTTTCCTCTAATTATAAAACCTTTATCTTCTTTATTGTAATTCGATATCACTTGAGCAGCTACTCTTGATCCCTTTGATACCATTTCATCACTTAATCTTTCATTGTAGATTGTCTTAAAAAAATGTCCAAATGATGTTGACATTAAAGATCCCAATTTTGTTTTCATTTCTTCTTTTTTTTCCTTTACCAAAGCTATGATTGACAGGACGCTGCATCTATTAATTGAATTCGGCTTTTGTCAATTTTTTGCTTTGTTTGCCCTTGGTTTCTTTCTCCTTCTTTTTTATTCTACCTCCGAACTACTACACCCACTTTCTTGTTTCCTTTTTCGAGTTTCTTCTTTTTTTCCTGATTTGAATTCATTATCCATATCATGAATTTGAAGTTCATTCTCCTGCTGCATTATATAAATATAATCTTTTTTCATACTAATCAAAATGCAAAATTTGTATAAAATCCATAACAATATTTTAACAAATATACTACAAATTGTTGATTTTGAGCATTATAAAACCAATAACAATATCTTAACAAATCCATAACAATATCTTAACAAATATACTACAACTTCGAAGTCCTTTTTTTTTTATATAATGCAACTTCTGATTTACAATCAGATAAATCCTGAGGATATTTAAATTGAAACATTTATTAGCAAACAAAAAAGGCACAGTATAAACTCAGCGCAACTTTTTTTTGTAATGCAACCATTTCCAATCCAATTTGTTATTTGCAAACAAATTAATTTTCAGGTTATTTAATATGCAACATTTCATTTGTAAAAATAAAAGGCATAGTTCTTTGTGTACAATTTAGCTATTTCAAATAGCATATTATGGCATGCAACTTTTAATTTGAAAATAAAAGTGAATTGACTTAATGCAACTTTCTATTTGCGAAAACATAAATAAAAACATATATGGGTTATTTCATATGCAATAATTTATATGCAAAAAGATAAATACCATTCTAATGTCTCTTCAATGCAACTTTATCAAATTAAATTTCTTATTTGCAAACCCTTAAAAGTACATTCATTGAACTTATGTGCTTTGTAAATATTTATTTGCAACAAAAAAAAGTCATAGTTGTTTTGTCTATAATGCAACCTTTTTCGAATGCAACGTATGATTTGCAAACCCTTAAAGTATGAAGTATATTAATTAGAAACTTTTTATTTGTAAACAAAAAGTGCACAATATAATATTTATCATATTACAGCTTGCAACTTTTAATTTGAATATAAAAATTATTTTTTTATAGATGCAACCTCTAATTTGCAAACTCCTAATTATTAATAGTCTTATTTCCAAAAAAATTAATAATTGGATTTGATTTGATTTGATTTGCAACAGATCATTTGCAAACAGAAATAAGACAGTCTATTTTTTCTCTAATGGAACTTTTTCAAATGCAATTTCTTATTTGCAAACAAATTAATTTTCAGGTTATTTAGTATGCAACATTTAGCTATTTCAAATAGCATATTATGGCATGCAACTTTTAATTTGAAAATAAAAGTGAATTGACTTAATGCAACTTTCTATTTGCGAAAACATAAATCATAAAATATATGGGTTATTTCATATGCAATAATTTATATGCAAAAAGATAAATACCATTCTAATGTCTCTTCAGTGCAACTTTATCAAATTCATTTTCTTATTTGCAAACCACTAAAAGTACATTCATTGAAATTATGTGCTTTGCAAATATTTATTTGCAACAGAAAAAAGTCATAGTTGTTTTGTCTATAATGCAACCTTTTTCGAATGCAACGTATGATTTGCAACCCCTTAAAGCATGAAGTATATTAATTAGAAACTTTTTATTTGCAAACAAAAAATGCACAATATAATATTTATCATATTACGGCTTGCAACTTTTAATTTGAATATAAAAATTATTTTTTTATAGATGCAACCTCTAATTTGCAAACTCCTAATTATTAATAGTCTTATTTGCAAACAATTAATAATTTGATTTTATTTGATTTGATTTGCAACAGATCATTTGCAAACAGAAATAAGACAGTCTATTTTTTTCTCTAATGCAACTTTTTCAAATGCAATTTCTTATTTGCAAACAAATTAAATTTCAGGTTATTTAATATGCAACATTTCATTTGCAAACATAAAAGGCATAGTACTTTGTGTACAATTTAGCTATTTCAAATAGCATATCATGGCATGCAACTTTTAATTTGAAAATAAAAGTGAATTGACTTAATGCAACTTTCTATTTGCGAAAACATAAATCATAACATATATAGGTTATTTCATGTGCAACAATTTATATGCAAAAAGATAAATACCCTTCTAATGTCTCTTCAATGCAGCTTTATCAAATTCAATTTCTTATTTGCAAACCCCTAAAAGTACATCCATTGAAATTATGTGCTTTGCAAATATTTATTTGCAACAGAAAAAAGTCATAATTTTTTTGTCTATAAGGCAACCTTTTTCGAATGCAACGTATAATTTGCAAACCCTTAAAGCATGAAGTATATTAATTAGAAACTTTTTATTTGGAAACAAAAAATGCACAATATAATATTTATCATATTACATCTTGCAACTTTTAATTTGAAACTAAACTTAATTTTATATAGATGCAACCTCTAATTTGCAAACTCCTAATTATTAATAGTCTTATTTGCAAACAATTAATATTTGGGCCTTTTGCTAAAAATACACTGTGGTACATGACTTTAACTATAATTCTTTATTAATAATTTGATTTTATTTGATTTGCAATAGATCATTTGCACACAGAAATAATACAATCTATTTTTTTCTCTAATGCAACTTTTTCAAATGCAATTTCTTATTTGCAAATAAATTAATACTCATCTTATTTAATGCAACATTTCATTTGCACACATAAAAGGCATAGTACTTTGTGTACAATTTAGCTATTTGAAATAGCATATTATGGCATGCAACTTTTAATTTGAAAATAAAAGTGAATTGACTTAATGCAACTTTTTAGTTGCGAAAACATAAATCATAACATATATAGGTTATTTCATTTGCAACAATTTATATGCAAAAAGATAAATACCATTCTAATGTCTCTTCAATGCAACTTTATCAAATTCAATTTCTTATTTGCAAACCCCTAAAAGTACATCCATTGAACTTATGTGCTTTGCAAATATTTATTATAAGAGAAAAAAGTCATTGTTGTTTTGTCTATAATGCAACCTTTTTCGAATGCAACGTATGATTTGCAAACCCATAAATAATGAAGTATATTAATTTGAAACTTTTTCTTTGCGAACAAAAAATGCACAATATAGCATTTATCATATTATGGCTTGCAACTTTTAATTTCAAATAGCATATTATGGCATGGAACTTTTAATTTGAAAATAAAAGTTAATTGACTTAAAAGTTAAATATTTGAAAATAAAAGTTATTCCGATTTGAGTTTTCAAACAAAAAAGGCACAATGTAATATTTATTATACTATGCCTTGCAACTTTTAATTTCAAAATGAAACTTAATTTTTTACACATGTCACTTCTTATTTGCAAACCCCTAATTATTAATACATTGATCTTATATAATTCTCAACAAATCATTTGCAAAACAGAATTAAGACATACTATTTTTTCTCTAATGCAAATTTTTGAAATGCAATTTCTGATTTGCAAGCAAACTATTTTTTAGGTTATTTAAATGCAACATTTCATTTGCAAAATATAAAGCATTTACTACTTATAAGATATAAAATTTTACCTTGCATTCGACAATCTGTCCCATATTGCCTTCATTATGTCCCATATTATCTTCATTATGTCCATAGATTGACCCTAGCCTTAGAGATCTTCTGACTTTTGTCAACGGACTACGAGTTTTTTGACTTTTTTCTGATCTATTTTTTTTCTCGGTGAAGATCGACATTCAACCATTTTTATTTTGATCTTCATCTAGCACAGAACACAAATCTATAAGTATTATTAAACAAGAAATATTTTAGTACAAATTCTACTTCTTCATAAACTATTCATAAACCATAGAAAAATGGTACAGCCATTTTTAGGTTTAACTAAACAATTCTTGCAATGATATGTAAAATTTAGAGGATTTTAAACATCAAAACTTTCCTTGATGATCAGAAATGTAGGTAATCAGAAATTAGTCAAAGTTTAGAGTTACCTTTTAATTCCAAAATCGAAAATCTGCTCGAATTTAGCTAATGAGAGGATGGATCGGTGATTTTGCTGACCCAGTTAGAGAGAAACTAGGGCATTTCTTCAGTGAGTGTTTATAAGAGGAAAGATATTTTGAGTTAAAAGAACTTTCTCGATTGTTAACTGAGCGGGAATAGATTTAGCGATTTAGGTCAATTTCGGTGTTTCGTTTAATGTTGTGGGCAATTTCGTCTTTTTAGTTTACATGGACTAGGTCTATAATTGTATTTGGACTGTCCTAAATTTATTAGGAATTGGACCGGGATAGGCTATTAGTGAAAAGGCCCTAAATATTTTGTCAGAATAGAAACCAGTTTTTGTACAAAGCCTATGTCTTCATATCATGCGGGGCCAACAAACTTGATCCTGTTTGATTCTCCTTATATTGACTTTATCTCTGTTGTACATGGAATTGATAATTCATTGAGCGATAAACATTGCCTCATTACTTAACTTTCATCAATTATTATTAGTATTTGCTCAATTTATCCATTTGTCTTTTCTCTTCTCTTTCACTCCTCACACTCCTCTATCTTTATCTTTTTCACTTATGTAAGGACATTTTTGTCCATTAACAATTTATTATGTCGCACGTCGTTACACCGTTGAAGAAATTCAAGATTCATACATTCATCAACGGATTCGAATATCAAAAGAAGAAGAGGAATCAAAGTCTGACAGATCGGACCGGTCCGCCTGTAATAAAAGAACCGATCCGGCTAACCGGACCGGTCTGCCTCAGACCCGGACCGATCCGTCTGCTGAAGGCTAGTATACCCCGGACCGCAAGCAAACCGATGAATCCTGAAATAAAAGAATCGATCCGGTCAACCGGACCGATCCGCCTGCAATAAAAGAACCGATCCGGTCAACCGGACCGATCCGCCTCAGACCCGGACCGGTCCGCCTGGGATAAACTTAAACAGATCGTGTTCAAATCGTGCTCAGATTTTTATGGCTCAAGAATTATTATTTAATCCCACTACGGGAAGTGGTTTTCTAAGACTCATACACACGATTTTCAGAGTACAGAAAACTCTAAATCTTCACCTATTGAGCATCAAGACTCTAGGTATTTGATTCACACAAATTGCCAAACATTTGTGAATCACTTTGCAACCCAGGAACGCACTTTTGCTGTTCACACCCTTGTGGAGAAGACCGTTCTTCTTCTTTATTGCAGCCCTACTGGAAAGGGATAGTTCCAACCGCCGACTACAGAATCCGAAACCTGAGGGTAATTCTTAGTCACTTGTATTTTCATTGTAATCCGAAATTATATAGCTACAATATTATAATAAAAATAAATGGTTTTGCCCCTTTGGGGGATTTTTCCTCACAAGCATGTGTTTGAATGTTCTTGCTTAGATCATTATCTTATTCAATCACATACTGTTGCATGTTTAGGGTTTGTTTGGGTTAAAAGGTGTTTAATATATAAGTTTATCATTTGAACGCAAGCACATACGTTCTCAAATTGGTATCAGAGCAGGTTACGCTAATCTATCGCGTATTCCTATTTTTCGCAAAATTTTTCTAAGTTATCAATTTTCTAAAAAAATTGATTTTTGAAAAAGTGCGTGTTCAAATGGAGAAGTTATAGAATAAAATGCCTGTTTTTGACGGGACAAATTATGCTTATTGGAAAGCCCGAATGAGGCCGGCTTTAAAATCCATAGATGAAAGGGTTTGGATTTTAGTTGAAAAAGGGTGGACTCCTCCCTCTGTGACTGTTGATAATGTGATCAACTTGAAACCTGTCACTTCTTGGACTGATGAAGAATTTAAATGGTCATTTTTTAATTCTAAGGGTCTAAGTGCTATTTCTGGGTCTTTCACACTTGATGATTTCAAACGTATAATGACGTGCACCACGTCAAAAGAGGCATGGGATGTTTTACAACTCACCCATGAAGGAACTAATGCTGTGAAAGAATCTAAGTTGCAAAATTTGACAACTCAATTTGAAACCATCACCATGCATGAATCTGAATGCTTTGATGAATTTTATGCTAGACTTTTTGACATTGTGAATACTAGCTTTAATCTTGGTGAACATATTCCTAATGCTAGAGTTGTTAAAAAGATTCTTCGTTCTTTACCTAAGCGTTTTATCCCTAAAGTCACTGTACTAAATTCTATGGGTAATTTAAATACGCTAAAATTGGAAGAACTTGTAGGAGATTTGCAAACTTATGAAATTGATATGTTCCCTAAAATTGCTAAATCTAAAGATAAGGGAATTGCACTTAAAGCCCAAGAGAGAAGGAGTGAGGGGTCGGCTAGAAAAAGGGTAGAGTCGTCTAGAAAGAAAGATACTGACATGTCAGATTTTGAGTGTGATTTTGACCTAGATGACTTGGCTCTTTTTGCTAAAAATTTCAAGAGGATTCTCAAATTTAAGAAAAATGGTAATTTTAAAGATAAAAAGAAATTTGAGAAAAATAAGTTTGAAAAGAAAAATGAAAAAGACTCCAAAAATCCTCCTAAGAAAGAAAGTGAGAGATGTTTTGAGTGCGATGATAGGGGTCATAGAGCCTTTGAGTGTGCCACTCGTCTGAATAGAGAAAAAGGGAAAGCTGTCCTTAATGCTACCCTTAGTGATGACAGTGAGGTCGAGACAGTGGATTTAGGAGATGAGTCATCGCATGAGTGTAACTTCACCGCATTCATGGCCAGTCAAGTGAGCACTCCTAGTTCCCTTCACGACGATGAGGATGATGCTTCACAGGGACACCTCGACAATGAGATCGATGTGAGTGAGGGGGAGGATGACTCAAGTGAGAGCGAGAGTGATATTCAACGCGCCTACGCTGAGTTATATTCTGAGTCATTCAAAACTAAAAAACGTAACAAAGCGCTAGTTCTCAAGATCACCGGCTTAGAGGAAGATTTAAGAAAGGCGAGAGAAAGAGAGTCCTCCACCTTCACCGCCCTGAGAGAGAGAGAATCTGCCTGTGTCGAGAAAAAGAGTTTGTTTAGAGAAAGAGAGAGTGTTTTAGAGAAAGAGAGAGGGGACTTGACTAAACAAGTGGCTAGTCTTACGAGTCAGCTCCATTCCTCCGTGGAGACTCGGAAGAAACTTGAAGCCCTTGTTGCCCAGCTGACTCATGATCTTGAGAAAGCACGGGAAGTCAAGGTACAAATCGAGGACAAATCCGGGAAGATAGGAAAGATGCTCCTCGGCCCCGCTTTAGGTTTTGGTGATCGGTAAGGAATTGGATATGATGGTGCCTCCACGTCCCAAATTGCACCTGGAGCAGTTCCTGAGTTTACTACAACTCCTTATGGTCACCGTCAAAAACCTCGAAGGAAAGTTCGACCAAGAAAAGCAAACCAAGGTCCGCCTTTGACTGTGTTCTTTTGTACTTATTGCAAAAGAAAAGGCCATCTTAGGGATTCTTGCTATAGCATGGGTTGGACACGACATACTATTTCTCCACCACATCATACTGATGAGTTTTCTAGTCTAAGAGAGCGAGTTGAGTTCTTTGCTGGCACGACCCAGAGTTTAATGGAAGAATTTCGACGGATGTCTTTGCCGTTAGTGAATGCTTCTCACATTCCAGCTAAAACCAACAACAACAAAGGCAAACAAAAGGTCATCTCTGCTTGGGTACCTAAGAAAGATAAAAATGCCTTCGTTCTTCATGTTGCTTTCAAAGCACACAATACCTCACAGTGGTATTTTGATAGTGGATGCTCCAGACATATGACAGGTGATGCCTCATTTTTTACGACTCTTGAGGATTATCAGGATGGCAGAGTCACCTTTGGAGATGGGAGCAAGTCTAGCATTATAGGACGTGGTACTATCGAGTTACCTGGATTTCCTAAGCTAGAAAATGTTTTATACATCAAAGGTTTGAAAGCAAACCTTCTCAGCATTAGCCAGCTGTGCGACACTGACTTTGCAGTAAAGTTTGATTGGGACACGTGTAAAGTCTAAAACCAAGCCGGTAAACTTTTGATGCAAGGGGTGAGGACCGAGGATAATTGTTATGGGACTGAGCCCATGTCCTCACTTGTCTGCAACAGCGCCACGATCACTCCTATGGATATGTGGCACCAACGTCTAGGTCACGTGAACGTTAGAGATCTAAATCGCTTAGCTATAAAGGACCTAGTACGTGGCTTACCATCTCTTGGAAAGTCAACTTCGACTGTTTGTGGACCCTGTCAGTTGGGAAAACAAATTCGTAGTCCTCATAGGAAGTTGCATTCCATTACCACTTCTCGTGTTCTTGAGTTGATTCACATGGATCTTATGGGTCCCACTCGTACTGAGAGTCTAGGTGGTAAGAGGTACATCCTCATGATGGTAGATGATTTCTCCAGGTACTCCATTGTAGGTTTTCTGAGAGAGAAATCCGATGCTATAGAATTTTCAACGACCAAGTGCTGTGTCCTGAAAAATCAACACGGTGTCACTATTAACAGGATGCGTAGTGATAATGGCACTGAATTCACAGAAGCAAAGGTAGACCTTTACTGTGATAGCCTCGGGATCAAACATGAGTTTTCGACTGTGAGGACCCCTCAGCAAAATGGGATTGTTGAGAGAAAGAATAGAACGATCCAAGAGATGGCTAGATCTATGCTTTTAGGTCGTAAAGTTTCTAGGAGATTTTGGGCAAAGGCAGTGTCTACTGCATGCCACACGGTGAATAGGGTTTATTTGCATCCACACACACTTCAGACTCCTTATGAGTTGTGGACTAGCAAGAAGCCCAACTGGCATATTTCCATGTTTTTGGGAGTAAATGCTACATCCAACGGGATAGAGAGGAATTAGGAAAGTTCGACTCCCGGAGCGACGAGGGAATATTTCTAGGATATTCATCGAATACCGGAGCGTACCGGGTTTTTAACCTGAAGAGCTCTAAGGTTATGGAATCAATAAACGTCACCGTGTAAGATGACGAACCTCCGACGGTTATTGATCCTAACCTTAAGTGTGAGGATGAGAATTGTTCTGACAGTGATTTACCTGTTCCTCTCTCACACTCTGTGGACCCTACTCCTGCGCTAGGGGACAAACCTGCTTGGGTTCGCAAGAGTCAGGACCCTTCTGCCATTGTTGGTGATCCCACTCTAGGGGTCAAGACTCGTGCTCAGCTAGAGAACGTTGTTAGCCATCTTTGCTACACGTCCAAAGTCGAGCCCAAGAATCATAAAGAAGCACTCAAGGATGAACACTGGATATCTGCTATGCAGGATGAGTTGCTTCAGTTTAAAAAGAACAATGTCTGGGAACTTGTCCCCCGGCCTAGTAAGACTAATATGATAGGTACCCGATGGATTTTTAAGAAAAAAATGGATGAAAATGGTACCATAATCAGAAATAAGGCTAGGTTGGTCGCTCAAGGCTACACACAGATAGAGGGTGTAGACTTTGGGGAGACATTTGCTCCTGTTGCGAGGCTTGAGTCCGTCCGTCTTCTGCTCGCCATCGCATGTCATCTGCGCTTCAAGGTATATCAGATGGATGTCAAGAGTGCCTTTCTGAATGGCATTCTACAGGAGGAGGTTTATGTCGAACAACCAAAAGGGTTTAAAGACCCTCAGCACACAGAGCACGTCTACTATCTGAGGAAAGCCTTGTATGGTTTGAAGCAAGCACCCCGTGCTTGGTACAAGAGGCTTACTTCCTATCTCTTAGCTCGTGGCTTCAAGAGAGGGGGAGTAGATATGACGTTGTTCGTCAGGAGAGATGACGGTGCTATTTTGGTTGCCCAGGTCTATGTGGACGACATATTCTTTGGATCCACATGCTCCCAGCATGCTCACCACTTTGAGGAGGAGATGAAAAGTGAGTTTGAGATGAGCATGGTTGGTGAGCTTACATTCTTCCTTGGTCTCCAGGTTCGTCAGCTAGAGGATGGGATGTTCATCTCCCAATCCAAGTATGCTAGAGACCTAGTGAAGAAATTTGGTTTAGACTCCGCTAAGCATGCACGTACACCTATGAGTACCACTACCAAGCTTAGTAAGGACACTTCAGGCAAGGATGTAGAGCAAACCTTATATCGGAGTATGATAGGTAGTCTTCTCTACTTGACTGCCAGTCGTCCCGACATCGCCTTTAGTGTTGGAGTCTGTGCGCGATATCAGGCGTCCCCAAAAGAGTCACACTTACTTCCTCTAAAACGTATTATTAAATACGTAAGTGGGACTCTCTCATACGGTATTTGGTATTCCTTTGATACCGATGACCGTTTATGCGCCTATTCGGATGCCGATTGGGCTGGGGATGTAGATGGTTGTAGGAGCACTTCTGGTGGGTGTTTCTATTTTGGTTCTGCTCTTGTCTCCTGGCTGATCAAGAAGCAAAATTCCATCTCTTTGTCCACTGAGGAGGCTGAGTACATAGCCGCCGGGAGTTGTTGCACACAACTCTTGTAGATGAAGCAAATGCTGGAGGATTATGGGATTTCACCGGACACCATGACCATTTCCTGTGACAACACGAGAGCAATACACATATCCCTCAATCCCGTCCAGCATTCGCGCACAAAACACATCAGGATACGTGAGCACTTTATTCGACAGTTAGTTGAGGAGAACACTGTATCCCTGAGTTTTATTCCCACCGACCATCAGTTAGCCGACATTTTCACGAAACCTTTAGATGCCCTTAGATTTAAGAGTCTTAGGAAGTCTTTAGGGATTTGCACAGTTGACTGAGGTGTTGGTCTATGTCTAGAATAGGATGCTTCTTCATGTTCATATCATACGCTTTCTATTGCTAGTCTGTTTTATATGTACCATTGCTTAGTTGTACAGCTTTTATTAATTCTTTTTGCTTTTTATATTTCTTTTGAAAAATACAAAAAGATTTTATTTTGATAAATTTTTTGAAAAAGACCAAAAAGATTTTTGTATTTTTAAGCACCTTTTATGGATGAGCATTTAAGATAGCCAAGTCACAACTTCATTCCATTTATCCATGTGACTGTTTGATAGAGATTTGAGAGGCTACATCATTTCATCTATGTGTTTTGCATTGGTTGGAGTCTTTGAGATGTAATTAGTGATATCTTCCTACATGTTTGACTCATATATCCTTTATTGCACACATGCACGGCTATATTTGATTATTGCACTTGTCTATCTCATATTGTCTTGAGTGTTTCCATCTCAATTCTGTTTATACAATGTACAATATGCGATAAAACTTGACAAGATTGGAATGCATGTAAAAACCATTTTGGTGAGACTGCGTTTTTGTATAATGGGGAGGGGCTGCGAAAGGTAATCATCTATCCTTTGCGCAAAAGCCACCGTTAAAAAGGACCTAAAAAATGGAGGAATTTTAATATCCGAGGTCCAAAGAGGTTAAAAGAGCCCGAAAAAATTTAAAGGCAATAAAAAGAACTTTATGCCAAATATGGGCCACTTAGGTTTCACCATCAATTCTCCAAAGTTTGAGAATTTAGAATGCCTCTATTCAAAATTATATCTGAGGGAGTTTGGTTGGAGAATCTTTAAACGGGTTTGCACTTCCTTGAAAGTCCTAAAAAAGCATAAAATCATTTTGGACGTTATTGGTGTGAAAATCACTTTGAGCTTTGATTTGTTGATTTGATTGAGTCAATATCTTATATTGTCATTCCTTTACACCAAAGGACGCATTTGATTTCATTCGCTAGGAGTATCCTATATTCATCGTGCACATATGTCATGTTTGTATGCTTTGATTTTCCTATCGAATTTGTTCACACCACTTCATTTACGCTATCATCGTTTTGGTTACTTTGTGTTCATTCATGGTGTGATTTTATACTCGTGACACTCCGCACTTGCCTATTTGATTTGTTTCTCTCATTTGTCTATTTGGGGACATCATAAAAAGGGGGAGAATGAATTATCTTATTATGGGGGAGATTTGAAAGTTGAGTTTGCTCATAAATTGGTATATATGTTTATCTCATTTCAAACTCGATATGTCACTTGGTATTTTGCTTTTTCTCATGTGTGTAGGTACTACATGGATTATCATTGGATTGCACACCCTGATGAGAAAAGTGTTGAGATTCCTGAAAGAGTTGAAGAGCAAACGTTGTAGTCTTATTCAATTGTATCTTTCCAGTTTTGGGCTCATGGAAGGGTAGATTTGTATAGGCATTTTTAGTTGTTTGATAATTCGGATGTTTTGTTTTTATGTATGTACCGGCATAGACATAGGGGGGGATTTGTAAGGACATTTTTGTCCATTAACAATTTATTATGTCGCACCCCGTTACACCGTTGAAGAAATTCAAGATTCATACATTCATCAACGGATCCGCATATCAAAAGAAGAAGAGGAATCAAAGTCTGACAGACCGGACCGGTCCGCCTGCAATAAAAGAACCGATCCGGCTAACCGGACCGGTCCGCCTCAGACCCGGACCGATCCGTCTGCTAAAGGCCAGTATACCCCGGACCGCAAGCAAACCGATGAAGCCTGAAATAAAAGAACCGATCCGGTCAACCGGACCGATCCGCCTGCAATAAAAGAACCGATCTGGTCAACCGGACCGATCCGCCTCAGACCCGGACCGGTCCGCCTGGGATAAAATTAAACAGATCGTGCTCAGATTTTTATGGCTCAAGACTTCTTATTTAATCCCACTACGGGAAGTGGTTTTCTAAGACTCATACACACGATTTTCAGAGTACAGAAAACTCTAAGTCTTCACCTATTGAGCATCAAGACTCTAGGTATTTGATTCACACAAATTGCCAAATATTTGTGAATCACTTTGCAACCCAGGAACGCACTTTTGCTGTTCACACACTTGTGGAGAAGACCGTTCTTCTTCTTCATTACAGCCCTACTCGAAAGGGATAGTTCCAGCCGCCGACTACAGAATCCGACACCTGAGGGTAATTCTTAGTCACTTGTATTTTCATTGTAATCCGAAATTGTACAGCTACAATATTATAATGAAAATAAATGGTTTTGCCCCTTTGGGGGATTTTTCCTCACAAGCATGTGTTTCAATGTTCTTGCTTAGATCATTATCTTATTCAATCACATACTGTTGAATGTTTAGGGTTTGTTTGGGTTAAAAGGTGTTTAATATATAAGTTTATCATTTGAACGCAAGCACATACGTTCTCAACTTAATCTCAAGATATTAAATTTAAAATTAGGTATTATAAAACTATATTTAAAAAATTAGGAAATTCCCTAATCAAATCCAAAACACGCTTTAAAATTATGAAATTACAAAAAATATAAAAAAATCGAAAAGTAGGCTACTAATTATATTTGAATATTTATAAAAGCGATTTTTAGTTTTAATTTTTTTAACTGTATTTAATGGATAACTGTTTTTAACATACAATAAATGGGAAAAGAGTTTTTATTTAAAAATAATGCGTTATTGTTGATGCCTAAAAATGGTTCTACTAATGAAAATCATGCCATCGAAGATATACTTAATAAATAAAAGTATAAAACAGGGTAAAACGGAGATAATAGGAGAGCAACATAAGATTTAGTGTGGTTTGGCCGTTAAAACAAGCCTACGTCCACTATGGTGCCTTTTCTCATTAGATTCATATGTTTAGTACATGATTTGGGCCTTATAGGCATACAAGAGGAGAGAGGAAGGCTTAAATGCATAAACATACGTGTATTGCATAGTAGAGGTCATGACCTTGTAATGTAATCTGCTATGAGGTTGTAACAATGTGATCTGGGGTTGCTAGAGCAGGTGAATGAAGTCAGGTCTCAGGTATAGAGAGATGTTGGAGAGAATTAGAAAGGGCTTTTCTTCCTAGTAGTTGCTTGCCCACTTAGGGGATGTGCACCTATGTTTATAGGATTTGGTTAGGACCTCATGTGCACTGTGTATGTGCCTTATGGATAAGGATGATGCAAAATAATCTTTCGAGAAGGTGGACAACTAGTTATCCATAACTGAGGTACAAGGGTCTGCGACCTATGGTGACATGGCTAAGTTGAGGTGAACACTTCGTGGCCTGCAGAGTTATTAAACCATGACCTGGTGAGTAAAGAGATATGCTGGGAGATACATTTTATAGCCTCTTAAAGTATAAGTTGTGGACTTTTCTTTTTAGGTCGAAGCCTTTGCCAGGCACTTGATTATATCTTTACATGATTATGTGTACTTCTATTCCACATATCTCTGTGACACCCCGACTAATAAAATATCGGGTGATCAATACTATATCAAATTAAACTGAAACCTCAAATGGTTTCATTCTCAACATCACTGTCGAAAACCATTTAATTACTAATAACCTATTAGACATGGCTTCAAATTTTAAACTTTCTAATCTTTTTAACCTAACTTCACAATTAAAACCATTCATACAAAGATATGAACAACAATTGAAATGAATAAATAATAACTGATAACTCTCGATAAAATATTTATACAACCATATCGAATAGGCGTAAATGAAAAATGCCAAAATAAACTAAAAGACAACAGTTGGGCAATATGCCCGAATATCTCAACATCAACTCCAATCTAGATCACATGGATATAAGCATCTAAATAATTTCCTGCCATCATCCACAGTTGCGACAGCAACGCCTGACTTGAAATAATAGTCATTCAGGCATCCCTATGTCTAGACACCTAAAAAGTAAAACAAAAGAAGAAAAAAAGAAAAATAGATACGGGTCAGAGCCTGGGTTTTGAAAAATATTTTAGCAAGTGCTTAACATACTTTAATATTTAAAATATGATACTCTCCATATTTATACTGGTATCACACTCACATGAGATGCCCCTCACCTCTCATCTAATAGTGCACACCTAACGCATATATTTTAAAATACCCTAGTTAGCTACCCAGCCTAACTAGCACCTCGCAAAACTCCTAAGTCACCACATGCTAACACATACCCCGCGTAATATAAAATATTCTAAGCTATCGCCCAAGCTTATACATTATAATCTCTCATTTATAAATCATCGCTTGACATAAAACTATTCATTATGAATAACCTTCACTAGTTATTACTCTATTCATATTTTAGTGTTCGTTTTCTCGTATATAATAATCTCATCTTTATATACGTATATCACATATTTTATTGTGGATTTTCTACCCCCGGATGATCCAAAGATTATTTTGCAATTCATTATTTATTCTACAGAATATATATATATATATATATATATATATATATATATATATATATATATATATATATATATATATTCATACTTATATGTCGCACACTATATAAGTACAATAACCATCCCTCAAAGCTATAACTCAATGGATGCAGTCTCTATAATGCTCTCATCTTCTAGGGAATTACTCACATACTATCCTGGGTTACCAGCGACCGGACTCTCACACCAACTTGGTATAAACCAAATCATAATGTATGAAAAGCGGTAATAGTTCCTCACCAGAAATGGGAACAAAACGTACCCACTACGTCTCACCCCTGACTGATAAAAATCACACAATATAAAATGGACGCTATGACCTGGGGACTATACGCTCCCTGCACCTCAAGCCAGGGGCCTCACCCACATCGTGCAACTTCCCATAATAGCACTAGAGGGGTATGCTTCACATAAATATATCAATAACACACAAATATATTTATAATCATATCATATATATACTCTCTCTATACTCGTATATATATATATATATATATATATATATATATATATATAAAGTAGCTTGGTTTTTGAAAATATACACATTTTTAACGGTGCAGATCGATGCCACCTCCTTACATATTTTGTCAAAATGAAGGGCTGAGATTGATGACACCTACTTAAACATTTCAAAAAACCCTCATTTCCTCTTTTGTCCCTGTATTATTTCATTTCCCCTCCCTTTTTTTCACTCAGATTTTACCCAAAATTTAAAAACACGGATACAATTGTAAATTATCCTAAAGATGCTAACTTTATCTTCTCTGATAACACGAACTCTCTCTCCTCTGTTTTCATTTTCCATTCCCTGTCACACGATCAGCTGGTATCTCTCTTCTCTCTCTACCGATTTTTTTTCACGTGACTTTATGTTGCTAGGCATTTTCTAGGGTTTGTGTTTTCTATGGTCTTAATCGTGTTTGTTCTAGGTTGGAATCATTGTTTTGAGTTTTAGGTTTTTTATTATCCCTTCATCTTCACCCCTTTTGTGAAATGTAACTGTATCTTTACGTTTTGTGTCACGGTTTAGATGAGATTTAATTTGTAGTATCTAATTTGGGCCTATTTTGTAGAGGACTATTTTTCATAAGCAGGTACTGATTTTTTTGGAGGTAATCCGTCATCATTTCTTTGATTTTCTATTTTTGCTTCTTTTTTTTGCTTATATTATTTTTTGATTACATGAATTTATAGTTTGTATGTAAGTTCTATTCTAAAACTCTATTTTTATACAGGTTGGAATCTACATGCTTGATGAAATTCGCAAGTCAGCATGTCTGTGTGTTTTCTTTTGATTAAGACGATGTATTTTCAAGTTTCTTAGTGTACAATTTTCCCTGATTACGATGATGTATTTTCACGAAATTAGCTTATTTACTTGAAAGCTAAGGTTATAGTAGGGTAATGATTTCATGGTGGTGGGTTGTGATAAGTTTCTTATTTAATTTATGATATTTTCATTAATTTAGGTTTTCATAATGTTAACATCTGATAGTTGTTAACATCTGAATATTTGTTTGTCTCATAATGTTAACATGTGATAGTTGTTAACATTTGATTGTTTGTTTGTCTCATAATGGAGTCAAATGGGATTTTTTTTTTCTTTTTGAATGAACCCCCACGCATTTGAGAGTCTGTAAGTCCCTGCAAATATTATCAGTTGATTGTTGAAATAATGTCTGGAGATAGATACTTATCGTGTGTGTATATTAAATCCGCTATGTTTCCTCTGGTATTTTGGTTCGGCGTTCGTTACCATTATTTCATGCTCATCCCATTTCAATATTCATTTTCCTCTTTGTGGTATATTTTAAAGCTAATGAAAACTTTCAAGTTTCAATTTCCTGTGCATTAAGTGGTAAAATAAAATAGTTAGAACATGTTCGAACATGAGTATATCTTGGCATTATTAATTTTTTGCACATCCAAAACCTTTGGGAAACTAATGAAGATGATTGGTTTTGTATAGTTGAAGATGTTAATGAACAAGAGTATATTCCAATTAAAATAATTGGAAACATTATTGGAGGTGGCAATGGGGATACAATACTCTATTTGAATTTTTGGAGTTTTATTTTTTGTAACAATTCAATTATAAATTATTTTTACTATAGGTGATATAACTGTTGGTCACTTGAAATGTGATTTGGGTTGACTGCCATTCGATATCTCTTTTATGCCTATTTTTATGTACTTCGTGAAGTGAAATCCATTTTTGATGGATTTTTTTCTATGTTTTTGATTTGTGAGTTTTTTTTATTGCCGTAGATTGATTTGTGATTTTTTTTTTTATTATAGTAGACATTTGGGGGTTTCAAGTTTTTACCGAAAAAGAGGTAATATCTCTCTCTCTCTCTCTTAGACACACACTATGTGACTTTTGTTTTACAGATGATTTAGGTATTTTTTTTGTATGCTACTTTTTGTAACAGTTTTAAGTTGTTACTTATGTTGGTATATTAGTAGTTTTTTAAATTTTTATGTTTTCTTTTCCTAAATTAAAACATGTATATATTCATGGAGTTTTATTGAACTAATAGTGACAAAGCTTCACTCAAAGCTCGACTCGGTGTAGTTTCGGCAGTCCATGGACCATGGTCTTTAGTAGTCCAAAAGCTGGATGCATTTCTTATATTGATTTTTAGCAATCTAAGAAATTGGGGATCTTTAATTTTTCCTCTGGAGGTTTTATTTTGGAGATCTAATTATTTGTTTGTGTTCTTTTCATATTAACGTTGGGATTTTTGTGTTGGTTTTGTTCAAATTAGCGTTGTATTTGTTTGTACTTTATTCAAATTAACGTTGGGATTTCTCCTCAACCATGTATGAATGCCAAGTTGTATTGGTTGAAGGCATACGAGATGGTTCAACCACTTATTCTGTGTTGGGGTTTCGTAAGATGTTTTTTTTTTTGTATTGCATATATGTAGGTGGTGGATGGTTTGAAAATGTAGGTGGTGGGGGGTTTGCACAACTTCGTGGTGTTTCTCTTTGTGATATTTCTATTGTGCATTACCTACTTTAGAGACTTTCTCTAAACATTGATCTTTTTTCCCTCACATTTATCAAACGCATGCCTATTATTTGTGACACATTACAAATATTTTTATTTGAGTGCAAACTCAGTTTTTTCAATTAGATTTGTTTCTTTCATTTCAGATCAGTAGTTTATAATCAAGGCTTCTTTATTTGGTTTGTTAAGGTTCAGAATAAGGGTATGTTTGTTCAAATTCCATTTTTTTTGTTCGGTGATGGAGGGTTCAATATAAGTTTTATTTTTTATTAATAACTACAGTGGTTCATTGTTCTAAGTTTTGATTTTTGGGCTTTGAAACTTAAGGTTTACGTTTGTGTTTGTTTTTGTTTTGCAGGTGCTAAGTATGTGACTCAAAATTTTTTTGGGTTTGGATTTATGGTGGTGGACATAACCCAGGTATACTCCATGTTTATATGTTTTAATGGGGTTCAAATATTAGCATTTGTTCTTTAGTCAGTTTTTACTGTCACTTCTGCTGTCTCTTCATCGTCCAGTAATTTCATTTTCTTAGAGGGAGATGTCAGTAAGAACAGGGCACTAAATGCATGATGAAGGGACAGTAGCGAGAACGAGCTAATAAGCTCAAGCTATGATATATCATATAAAAATTGAGGTCATATACACCAGTTAGTTCCCACAAGCTATGCTATATCATATGAAAACTGAGGTCATATACACCAGCGAGAATGAGATTCTTAGCTGCAGGTGATTTCAAAACAAAGGCGCCAAACAAAATGCATATAAACTTCCAAAACATGGAAATTAATATGATTTCTCTATGATAGCGGGTACTCTATGACTACTCTATGCCATTTATGTAGGTGAGTTTGACTTTGACTTTGTTGAGAATCAATCATAGAAAGGTCTTTACTTTTGAAGGAAACTTAGCTTTTAAGATAAATGAATCCAATCGAAAAGGTCCTAGATGGACTAAAATGTGAAATTAAAAAGAAGTAAAAAAGAGTACTTAAAATAATGTATTGATCCAGTTGCTAAAAGAGCTTATACATTATATGTTTATGTGAAAATTCATATTTTAAACTGCTGAGTTTTGCTGACTATAGCCCATGCAACATCATTCCAACACCATTGGAAATTGAAATCTTGAAGAACTTTGTGAACTATGGAGGACTCGAAATCAAATCTAAAAAAACATAAATTGTATATCTGCATATCTCTGTTTTGTAATTTTGATTGCACAAAATGAAGATCTTGGTTTAAAAATGGGGTGATTTGGGTAGACCATTAAGCTTAAGGATGACATACTTTTCTCGCTCTGAAATTTTTAGAACAACATAAGTAATTATTATGTGGGTAATTCTTGGGGATGCAATCGAATACTTGAAGGAACTCCTGCAGAAAATCAATGATCTACACAATGAACTGGGGTTGAATCCTAGCACTTCAATGGTACTAAATTTCACTATTATTTGATGTCCCCATTTGTACTGTTTCCCCCCTATATACCATTTATGTTTTTTCTTTCCTTTTGTGTGTCTGGGGTGTTATATGAATAATGTATTTTGAGCTAATGTGATAGGGATTTACCTTTTCATCTAAAAGACCAGTTCTTATGCTCATTACAAGTGATAAAAGTATTCTTCTCTTTGTGGCGCTTCAATTCGTTAGATGGGTTAATTCGATTTGTTCTTTGAGTATAGGCTTCATCGTTTAGCTTCTGATAAATATCGGTCTTAACTCAGTGTTTAAATTTAGAATGATGCTGATTTGGTGTTGGTACCCACGGAGGAAGTGCCGCCGGAGCTGCCAAAACAGGCATTATGGATCAATTTGTGAGAGAAGGGATGCACAAGAGAGATTTGTTGTCATTGTTGTTGTGCACACTGATTCTTGGTTGCTGTATGTTGCTTTCTATTTTGGTGCTAGGTTTAATTGGAATGAGAGGTATCGTATGCTTCTCCCCTTTCTAACTCAAACTGTTCTAGGCATAAAAAGGGTATTTTATCTCTCACATGGTCTATTCCAAAGGAATCCAGTTATGTCTTTTTTTTATTGAATCAGACAAATAAATCCATTATTGATTATTGCAATAGTATCGTTTATGTCCCTAGATTTATAGGAACATTTTTCGTTTATGGTACTCTAGTTAGGCATTAATGATAATGAGTTTCATCTAACTCTACATTTTCTTCCAAGACTTCATGAGCAGTATGGCACCAGTGGCAGAACCTCCTACTGACAAGGTCATCAAGGAACTTCAATTATTTGAAAATTTTATATTTTGGTTATACGAAACAACTTTTTTCCCCACTATTACACAACATATGCTATGCCTGTGTGGCTTTTATTTTACTTCCCAATATTAATAATATCAATTGGCATCTGCTTGCACTTTAATTTGGGATTACGTTCATATTGACATCTGCTTGCACTTTAAATTACTTCCCAATATCAATAACATTAAATTGGGCATTTTTTTTTAAAGTTCAACCCACTTTTGTTATGGCCATCCCCGATCCTCACCGCACTGGGGCGGGCGCGCGAAGGGAGAGGATCCTTCGGGTCCCGCGCATCACTCTCGGGAGCGCTTCGGCCGGCGTCGTTTTGAGATGAGGTATAAAAATGTAGAGAGATTTAGAGTCGCCAGTTTAGTTTACTCAAAACAGACAAAAGAAAAAGGGCAGCCATCCCGAAGGATGGCATCCAAAGACATACTGGTGCATGTGAAACCAAAATGATTCGAGAAGGGTTCGAAGGCTTAGTTACGAAATGGGAAGGTGTTAGGCACCCATTCCGCCCTTTCGGTCTCTCATGGATACTTGCTATTTTCCTTTATATTTCCCCCCGTGATATGTGTGCATGTGTATATATAGAATGGAGGTAGGAATCCTTGACTTGTATCATGGAAAAGATAAAGCGAGTCATCCCTAGGAAGATATAAGAATAGTATTAGAAAAATAAGATTTACGCGATTACCCCTACGTGGATCGTTATAATGGAAAAATAACGCATATGGAGTAATACGTCACTAAGGGCAAGTATATAGAATATAAGAAGATTAGGTTTAGAGAAAATAGAAAATAAGAGGAAAAGTAAGAAAAGGTGAGAGAGAGGACTAGAGTCTCGGGTTTTACCCCGAGACGCCTACGTAGCCTATAAAGGCATCAAACTCCACGTAGTTCGCATACAAAATGAGGGGTGGAGTTTATCCCATAAATCCAAATGGGGAATCTCTTATTTGTGAATGTGTGTGTGTGTGTGTAGAAAAAGTATTTTAATTGTGAGAAAGGTGTGGAAAAAGTGTGAGAATCCCTATTTGGAATTTATGAGCAAACCCTCTTTTTCTTCTTTTTTTAGGGTTTTTATTTATATGAAAGTAGGAGATGTGCAATAATACTAAATAAAAAGTATATTACGATGTGTGGGATGAGATAATAAGAGTGTTAAGTAATGAAAACAAGTTATTGAGAATTTAAGAGGATTTAAGAGAGAGTTTGAGAAAGTTTGACCTTCTTGAAGATCTTGAGCTTGATCTTGAGTTTGAGGGAGCAACCCTTGCACTTAGGTGATGATGGAGAGTGGCTAATTCATCAAGTTTGATGAAAAGGATGATGAAAAGTGGAAGTAAAAGAAGGATTTGGAAGTTGAAATCACGCTCCCTTCGAGAGAGGTTTTTGGGATTCGTTGAGAATGAATTTTATCAGATTTGGGCTCCTCCTGCAAATGAGGTGAAGGCCTCCTCTTATAGGCTCAGGTCACTGCCAATCAGCATAGACCCATTCCTGCCTATCGGCAGGAACCTGCCATTTGGCAGTGTGCCTCAGGCTTTTTTGGAAAATCGGTTGCCGAGGGTAAACCATTGGTCAGAATCGTGCACGAGGCATACCGTTGGAAAGGTAATTCAGAGACCTTTGAAAGTCCTATAGACCACTCCCGGGTTCGGGAGTTTACTTTGGATCAAATATGGCTGGAAAGCGTTTGTCGGTCCATTGGACGGGGAATCGTTCAGACGCAAACGGATTATTCGTCCGCATGGTAAGTCCGAATCGTGCACGGGGCAGACCGTTGGAAAGGTTAGGAGATGTACTTCGATATTCCAAAGAGTTTGACCCAGTTTGGGGAGTTAACTTTGGTCAACCAGGCCCGGGAAGCATTCGATGACCTCTTGGAGTCAAACAGATCGTTCGTCCGTATGTAAAGTCAGAATTGCGCACGGGATGGACCATTGGAAAGGGTATTCAGTTACCTTTGAAGATTCTAGCCTCGGTTGAGCTGAAGAGTTGACTTAGGTTAAACAGAGCCCAGGAGCACCCGGTGACCTCTTGGTCAAGTTTCGGACGCAAACGGATCGTTCGTCCACATGGTAAGTCAGAATTGCGGACGGGATGGACCATTGGAAAGGGTATTCAGTGCCCTTAGAGGATTCATTCAGTCTCAGTCGAGATAAAGAGTTTAACTTTTTGGTCAAACTGAGCCGGGGAGTGCCCGATGGCTTCTAGGTCAGTACTCAGGACATGACCTGGGTTTGTAGTGATGAAGGGAGGTATTATGGACCTAAAGCGAGTTAGGGGTAACAGAATCCGGTGTCTAAAGAGCCCCTCGATGGGCGAGTTTAGAACAAATGATGACCGTCGAATAGACACCACATGATGCTTTTGAAGGAGTATGGTCGATTCAAAGGGTCGAGGCCTATTCTGAGGACTTAAGGAGTGTGCTGGGGATGATCAATTCTACGGGTCAAAGTTGAATCTACGGACTTAGGGAAAAGGTCTAATAATCGAGGTCAATTTTGACCTAAGAGTGGTGACGATCGAGAATCGGGGTCAATTCTGATCCAAAGAGTGGTGATGACCGAGGACCGGGATCAATTCTGACCCAACTTAGGTGACGATCCAAGACCGAGGTCAATTTTGACCTAAGAGTGGTGACGACTGAGGACCGGGGTTAATTCTGACCCAACTTAGGTGACGATCCAAGACCGAGGTCAATTCTGACCTAAGAGTGGTGACGACAGAGGACCGGGATCAATTCTGACCTAACTCAGGCAAGGTTCTAAAAAACGCGGGGCGTGATCGAGGCGTGGAGGCCAAGCCTTAAGCCTTAGAAGCCTAGGCGGGCCTTGGCGTAAAAAGGCGTGAAAAGGCGTTTAGGTCTTTTTAATATATTTTAATATTTTGTAACCATAACAAGGCTATTAAAATACTAAAATTGTACATATCATAAAAATATGTCTGAATATTTGCAAATAAAAATACTATTTGATTATTTTGGATGAGATAATGGTCCGGTTTGAAAAAAATCTTTAAAAAGCGATATCGTTTCACTAAAGCATTGTTGTTTTTAGAGAAAAAGTACGCCTTAAGGGTTTTACCAGGCATAAGGCGTCAAAATCTTAAGGCGGGGCGTTTCTCCCAAGCCTCAAGCCTAGGCGGAGCCTAGGCGGGTTTTTTAGAACAGTGAACTCAGGTGACGATCCAAGACCGAGGTCAATTTTGACCTAAAGAATGGTGACGACTAAGGATCGGGGTCAATTTTGACCCAACTCAGGTGACGATCCAAAACCGAGGTCAATTCTGACCTAAGAATGGTGACGACCGAGGACCGGGGTTAATTCTGACCCAACTCAGGTGACAGTCTAAGATCGAGGTCACTTCTGACCTAAGAGTGGTGACGATCGAGGACCGGGGTCAATTCTGACCCAACTCGGGTGACGATACAAGACCGAGGTCAATTCTGACCTAAGAGTGGTGACGACCGAGGATCGAGGTCAATTCTGACCCAACTCAAGTGATAATCCAAGATCGAGGTCAATTCTGACCTAAGAGTGGTGACGATCGAGGACCGGGGTCAATTCTGACCCAACTCAGGTGACGATCCAAGACCGAGGTCAATTCTGACCTAAAGAATGGTGACGACTGAGGACCAGGGTCAATTCTGACCCAACTCAGGTGACGATCCAAGACCAAGGTCAATTCTGACCTAAGAGTTGTGAGGACCGAGGTCAATTCTGACCCAACTCAGGTGACAATCCAAGACCGAGGTCAATTCTGACCTAAAGAGTGGTGACGACCGAGGACTGGGGTCAATTATGACCCAACTCAGGTGATGATCTAAGACCGAGGTCAATTCTGACCTAAAGAGTGGTGACGATCGAGGACTGGGATCAATTCTGACCCAACTCAGGTGACAATCCAAGTCCGAGGTCAATTCTGACATAAAAAGTGGTGACGACCGAGGATCGGGTTCAATTCTGACCCAACTCAGGTGACGATTCAAGACCGAGGTCAATTCTGACCTAAGAGTGGATGAAGATTGGATTTTGATTTTGCTGGGGAAAGTGCTTTTGTGATTTTGATTTGAGCCGGGGAGCTGATAGCTAAGGAAGCTTTTGTTTCATTAGGAGACCTTGCGGGGGGGGGGGGGGGGGGGGACAACCTATTTTGGGTGCTGTAAGAGAATTCCGCTGGGGAAGTGATCAGGTGATCCTTAGAGATCCTCCGGAGCTTTGTCGGGAGGAGTTTTCACTTGGTTTTTGAGGATTTTGCTGGGAAAGAGGGGTTTCGCTCGAGGGAACGCGAAGTTTTCTTGGTGAAAAGGCTTTAAATCCTTCCTGGGATTTTTAGGAATTTTCAGGGGATTTTTCGAGGCTTTCTGGTATTTTCTGGGAATTTCTGTATGAAATTTAATGGGGTGCCGGTCGGCATAGTATGAAAGGTGCCATTCGGCAGTGGCACGGACTTTTGGGCTACCTCAGGAAGACAAGGGGTCAGTGCCGATCGGTATGGTAGGGGGAGGTGCCGATCGGCATGGCGCTTGGCATCCTATATAAAGGGGGCGAATCCCCTCATTTTTTTTCAGAATTTCTTTCCTTTCTCTCTGTCTGCAATTCTTCTGCAAATCGTTCTAGCATTCCGATCTTCAAGAAATGGTCACTTTTGTGATCACTGCAGTCCACCGGGAGTGGTTGACCGTTGATGACTGGGCGAACGTGGAGTCGAGGGCTAGGGCGCCTCTTGCTTTGGGGAGTGAGAACTCCTTTGATACGTTTGAGCCTGTTGCGGATGAGCGGACCTTGCTACAGGAGCCATCGCGTCATCGCTCTTCGAGAGTGAGTCTCGGTGGTTATGTAAGTAACCCGACCTTTGACATTCTTCTCTTTTTGATGATTTTTCTTTCTTTCTTGACTTTTGATGAGACTTTTCTTTTTGCCAATCTGATATTTCTTTGAAGAACATGCGTGCCTGTGGAACAACGGGGCTCAGGGATGTCTGGGAGCATCTCCCACCTGTGGTGTGTTGAATGGTATCATCTACGATTTTTGGGCAGTTGGCATCGGTGCTGGATGAGATGCCTCGTTCGACAGCGGTCTTGTGCGCTTTGGGAGAGAGGTGGTGGGATACTACCCACACCTTCCATTTCGGCTTCGGCGAGATAACTGTGACTCCCATAGACGTGCAGCAGCTACTGGGACTGGATTGTGATGGGGAGCAGATAGAGGTGGATTGCTGTTTACAGGTGAGACCGAAGGCAGTGCGTGCGGCACTTGGTGATGTAGGGAGGATAGTTTTTGGGGATTCTATCCGGATATCATTGCTGAAGGATGTTCTGCTGAGCAGGGTGATTGATGTGGAGGACGAGCTGAAAGTGAGGCAGATGGCCCGATTATTTATTCTGCTGGTATTGGGAGGTTTCATGGTGGCGTCGAGCGGCGACGTCATCCATTTATGGTTTCTGCCGTACTTGAGGATGTTTTCGAACATCCCTTTCTATGGTTAGGGGAGTCTGCCTTGGCGACCCTTTACTACTCTCTGGATGCATTCAGCCGGTGCTACCGGCAGACCTTTACTGGTGCCACGTACCTTCTTGAGGTATTCTTTAGTTTGCGCATTTCTTTTCATGCACTATCATTTTCCTTTCATGCATTCGCTTTTTCCTTTCATGCATTCGCATTTTTCCTTATGCGTCATCTTTTTATTTGTGAATTCAGACGTGGTTCTATGAGGTTATTGGGTGAAATACCCCACTGATCGCTTTGAAGGACAACACTGTTGGGGACTTCTGTCGATTGTATCGATGGCGTAAGGCTAATCGGCAGTCGAATGGATCTCTCTCCCTGGAGGCGGTGCGTCAGGTCTTGAATGACCTGACCAGTGGTAGGGTAAGACTCTTTCCATTTCAGTCTTGGTTTTTGCATTTTCATGATCTTGTATTGATTTATGCTCGCTGGGAGATTTTCAGGTGACCTTTTATCACTGGGGGACAGCCATTCAGGATGCGGGGGCGACTGGGGTGAACGCGCGGATGAGGCGTTTACTGGCGCATGAGTTCGGCCATTCCTGGTATCTCGGGGAGAGGGTGGTTCATCAGATTGTCGAGGAGGAGATGGTGGTGCCCCGGCGCAGCCTCCTACGTCTATGAGGCGGGACCAACTGCAGTCAGAGGATGAGAGGATCGCGGCGATGATTGGCGAGTCCTACTTTCTATACACCGATACGGCTGCACCGTATGACTATATGGATTTTATGACGAGCTGGTTGATGGAGCCCAGTATATATGGCGCCCTGCCTTTCCTTCCTGCGGGTTCGAGTCGGGCGGTGGGTTCTTCCCACAGCGGCGCTGGTCCATCGGCATCGGCGGCGATGGCGACCTCAGAGGTTCCTTTTGTGAGGTTTCATACCCCTTCGTACAACATTCAACGGGCTGATGGAGGGATGGATCCGGAGGAGTTGGGTTTGACAGAGGAGGTCTTTTGACCTGCGGTATACCTTTCTATTCCTCTCTTTCTTTCTTTTCTGTTTTGGTCATCCCTGCCTTGATACTTATTTCACCTTTTCTTGCAGCAAGTTTGGGTGTCGACCACTTGGCTCAGGGACATCAGAGACTAGATATCTTCGGTGACTTCCCCTATTCGGGATACGCTTCCCGTTCCTTCTTGCTTGGTGCCGTCTGCCTCGCCTGGAAAGGACTCTAGCTCGAGTAGTGGTGGTGCGTCGTCTCGCCGTAGCGGGAAGAGAGCACGCCACAGGGGTGGAAGCTCTTAGTGAGAGAGAGAGAAAGAATGTGGGTTCGGGCTGAGTCCCATTATTTTTGCTTTTTCTTTTTATTTCCTGCAAAATTGATGTAACACAAAACACAAATTGATGCAATGCAATGGAGTTTTTTTATTATCTTTTGTTTAATGATGAATGCATGCACATGCGCTTTTTACTTTGCTGCCGAGACCGTAAAAAGGAATATTTTTGGAATTTTTTGAAGTAAATTTTTTATTAAGAAGGGGGAAAATTTATAAGGAGAAAAAGGGATTTTGAAATTATGTTGAGAATATCAATTTATTTTTATTGAGTTTTCTGATTTGACAAAAGAGGAAAAAAGGGAAATTTACAAAAATGGTGGGTTTTCGATCGACAAGCACCCTGACATGCCTATCGGCAGTTCTGTCCAATCCCATCAATTGAAAGCTTTGAATGGTACCCTCTTCAGCCTTTGGTACCTTGTGGGGTAGGATTCCCTCCGATTTCTGCAGGGATTATGTTTCTTGTGAGGGTTTTCAAGTATAAAAAGGGGTAAGGGTAGAGTGTTTTCATCACACCTTTGCATTTTCACTTACTTGCCCACTATCTCTTAGCCTTGTAAGATGGCTCTCCCTGGTAGTATTGAGTTTGTCAACTACCTCAAAACTTTGGAAGCTATGTGCTCTTATAATGTTGACTATAATGCCTTCAACATGCGTCGAGTCTCCCTGTGGTGCAATCGACCTCTTGAGTGAAACGTGCTAACGACGGCGGTACAATTCTGGTACCCCAAAGACCATGTATTACGCTTTGGGCTGGAAGAAGTTTATCCTACCTACGAGGAATTTTCACCGATACTGGGTGTAAATCCTAGTGTTGCTGCGTTTTTTCCCGAATTTTCTCGCTCTCCCAGGGATTTGTCTGTCGGGCTTCTTCACATTTTGCCTTCGGCGGCTAGATCATTGGTTATTGGAGGAATGATCTCCCTCTCGGCGGTGCTGCAGTCCGTGCATTTGTGGAAAGTAGGTGATGCTGGCTATGTTGGAGCCGTTGTTCTGGGTCTGGTTTCCAAATTACTACTGGTGACTGGGTAGGTGCAAGTGGACCTACAACTTGCATCCATTACTTCATGGATGTCATATCATCGCAATCCTGCGGTGGTGATACTGGCGGAGACCCTGAATGGCCTGGATGCCTAGAGAGAAGGTCGTTCTGAGTTTTTGAGGGGTAGCCCCGTGATGTTGTTCATGTGGTTGTCTGAAAGATTCCACTTGGCGACTCCTCCAGAATATCCCATATCGGTCGTACCCAACTTTTTTTCACGCTACTTCATCAGCGTTGGCCTGTATATTGAGAACTGGGAGCATTGGCTTGTGAAGCATGGGGCTCATGGGCTGTATTGGTCAGTGCCTTGGTGGGGATAGTTGTAGCCTGTTCTGGAGCTAGGAGAGTATTCATATGTGCGGCTGGGTGGTCTCAGACAGACCTCTTTTTATTTCCCTTGGCGGCTTTTGTGCCAATTCGACTGGGCATAGGTCGTGCCCCCTCGGACCTCAAATTTCTTTTCGGTAGAAGATTTGACTGAGCGCCTGCGTCTGTTGCTTAGGTCTCTGTGGGAAAATCGACGTCCATCGACCCGTCCCTCTCAGTCTGTCGGGAAGGTTTGGCATGTCCACAAAGATTATATGAAGTGGTTGTGGAGGAAAGTAGTCAGCAAGATGTTAGCAGTGGAGACTGGACAAAATGGTTTGTTTTATCTAACACCATGGAAGGGGGTGTTGTGGTCTTTTCGAAGATGGTTAAGGCTCATCGATCCATGGAATGTTTATGGCACTCTATTCATAAAGGGGAAACTTGGGGACCTCCGGATGCAGATGATGAGGGTGCAGGCTCCTCTGGTAGCTGTGGGTAGGACTCCTAGGGAGTTTATTTGTATAATAGATGTGGGGATTTTATTTGGCTTTTTATACTAGTAAGGGGAAGGGAGTTATCCGTTCCTTTTTCTTATGTAATCCGTACTGTAATTTCTTATTAATGAAATAAACAAGTTTCTGATCATCTAGTTGTGCCTTTCGATGAATTTTGTATTTTGAATTATCTATACTGATCGCTAAGGCATATTTTTAGAATGAACCGTAGATCTCGGAGGTAAGAAAATAAAAGTATTTTGTGAAAAAGAAAGGGACGCACTCATGTGAGGTGTATGAGCTGCCTACATACCTCTGGGGTTTTTGAAAATGTTTTTGTCTGTTTGCAAATAATTTTTGCATAGGATCAGGCCCACGTCGTTCTGGGTAAAAGGAAATGAAGATTTTTTTCTTCTTTTTTTCTTTTTTTTTAGAATAGAAGGGGGATATGAAGAGTCCTAGCGCGCCGAGATTTCGGACTAGGGGTAGAATTTCTTGAGATGGTCCAGGTTGACTGGACGAGCCATCTCTTCCCCATCTAGGTCAGTGAGCATGGCAGCTCCGCCGGATAAGATTTTCTTCACAATGTAGGGGCCGCTCCAATTGGGCTTGAATTTCCCTTTGGGGTCCCAGATGGGTTCTATTATCTCTTTGAGGGCTAAATCCCCCTCCCGGACACCGTGGTGCTTGACTCTCTTGTTGAATGATCGTGCTATTCGGCGATGGTACCCCTGTATGCAGTAAAGTGCTTTTAATCTTCTTTCATCTAGGAGGGCTAGCTCATCAAGACAACTTTTGCACTAGTCTTCTTCACTCACTTTGCTTTCGAGCATGACGCGTAGCGAGGTTATTTCCTGCTCCACATGTAGGACTGCTTCCATGCCGTAGACCAGGGAGTAAGGGGTAGCCCCAGTAGAGGTTCGGATTGAGGTTCGATAGTCCCAGAGGGCGTACGAAATCCGATCGACCGAATCCCTACAAGTTTTGGTCATCTTGTTGATGATAGCTTTGAGGTTTTTATTGGCGGCTTCCACTGCACTATTGGTCTGAGGTTGGTAGGGAGAATATTTGTGTTTCTGAATCCCATACTCGTTGACTACTTGTGTGACTTCTGCTTTGAAATATAGCCCGTTATTTGATACCAGCTCGTGCGGGACCCCATATCGGCAGATGATATTTTTCTTAAGGAATTTGGCCACTTTCTTGGCATTCAATACTGCGTATGACTCAGCTTCGACCCATTTGGTGAAGTAATCGATGGCAACCAGGATGAACTCATATCCGTTTGAATCCTTTGGTGTAACCTTCCATATGATGTCGATACCCCAGGTGGAGAACGGCCGGGGCGAGGTCATGTTGTATAATTCTCGCGGAGGTAGGTGTTGAAGATTGGAGAATTGTTGGCATTTGAGGCACCTCCGGACATAGGCGGTGCAATCCTGGATCATGGTGGTCCATTAGTAGCCCTATCGAATGATCTTCTTGGCGATCATGTGACCATTCATGTGGGGTCCGCATTCCCCATTGTGGAAATTCTGCATTATCTTCTCAATCTCAGCCCCTGCGAAGCAGTGTCGATGAGTTCCATCGAAGTTCCTCTTGAGTAGGGTTTTATGACAGATGATGTACTGGGCGGCCAGTCTCTGAAGAGTCGTTCGATCTTTCTTGTTAGAACCCTCGGGATATCTACCATGTTTAAGGAGGCACCAGATATCATAGTACCAGCAATCGGCTAGTTCGGGATCTTCGGTGGAGACAAGCTCAATATGGTAGCAATGGGTCGGTTCGTCTTGCTTTTGAACTAGGAAAGGGGTCATTATTATTCCTTTGGGCATGTCGACCATGGAAGCCAAGGTGATGAGAGCAACTGCTAGGTTATTCTTTGCTTGGGATAGGTAATGGAAGGTGATATCTCAGAATCGGGAGGCTAGCTCTTCTAATTGGGCATGAAAAGGTTGGAGTTTTTCGTCCTTGACTTTCCACTTTCTGAGCACTTGACCGATGATAAGGGCAGAATCCCCGTAGACATCAAGGTATTGAATACCTTTCTTGAGAGCAACTTTGAGGCCCATTGTACATGCATCGTATTCCGTCATGTTTTTGGTGCAAGGGAAATCCAATTTAATGGCGATGGGAGTATGGGAGTCATCTGGGGCGATCAGAAGTATCCCAATGCCATATCCCTTTTTATTGGCAGCGCCGTCAAAGAACATTTTCCATCGAAGGTGGTCTTGGGCGGTGCAGAGGATATTTTCATCTGGGAATTCGGAGATCCGGACATCTGCTTCGTATATGGGGTAATCGACGAGGTAGTTAGAGATGGCTCTTCCTTTAATGGCTGTAATACCCCGTAATTTTATTGATATTTATTTAAAGGATTAATTGAATTAAATGATAATTAATTCGGAATTAATTCGAAAATAAATACTAGCGAGATGTGAGTTAGTACTTGATTATGATGTGTATATATGGTAACATATGAGTATTGAAAATATTAAAAAAATTCGCGAGACTGAAATACAATAATTTGAGAAATTTAGTTTGTACGCGCGTCTCAGTCGCGTCAAAAACGAAAGTATTTGAATTAAAAAGTGAATTTTATTTTTATCAACCGAATGGTCATTTTGAGTGCGCCAACATGTCCGAGAGGGTCGAAATAGTCGGAAAACACTACCTGAGGGTTTAGTTTGGGTCCCGGGGCATTTTTAAGCCATACCGGCAACTCAAAAGGGTAGTTTAGTAATTTTAAAAATTAGGGAATTAAAACCCAGGAAAATTAGAGTTTATATTTATAATTTTAAAGGTCACACTAAGGCCATTACCATCAAAAGATAAGAGAGTGGGCTACGGGAGTTTTGAGAGAAGTTGGAGAGAGGTTACAAGAGCCAAACCAAAGCCATCACCCATCACCACCATTCTGGAAGGATTTGTGACCGAAAGAAGGGAAATTCAACCTAGGATCAATGACAACAAATCTGGAAGACGAATCTAAGGCAAGTGATTTGATATTTTTACGTGCATTGAATATTTCTTCTATGTTTAGTGTAGGAACTGTTTTGTCTTGAAAGTTTTGAGGAAAGCTAATGAAATTGTTGGAGAAACTCTAAATTTGGGATAGGATTTTGCATGTAGAATGACTAAGGACGAATTTAGTATTCGAAGACTTAAATATGATGATTAAAAATGGATTTATGATGAGTAATCGGGCACAATAAAATTCTGGGTTATTGTTTATAGGGTTTGGGGTAAATTTTGGGGATTAATGTTGATTTCATGTTGATTAGGAGGATTTGACCCCAAAAATATGTTAAGAAGTGACCTAAAATGAATTAGAGTGGTTTAGAAACATTAAAATGCTATTGGGATGATCTTAGGATGAATTTAGAAAAGAGAAAAAGGAAGAAAAATGAGTTTGGGATTTTCTGGGCGTATTCTCCCATCTCGTTAGAAGACCTGCCCAGGTCGTTCGAACGACCTCATTCGAACGAGACTTCTAACGATATGACAGTACCCCTTCTAATGAGTTGGTAGTTCGTTCGAAGACTTTCGTTCGAACGAGACTTCTAACGAGTTGACAGAATGGCCTTTTAGGCCTGATTTCATTTCAAATGTTCCCGTAGACTTATTTAATGGAGTGATAACCTTCCCTTATTGACCAGGGAGTATAATTGAGAGATTGGAGTACGTGAGGAGTAAAACTTAGAATCTTGGAGTAAATCGAGTACTTAATTATGACGTGATAAGAGTTGACAACGTTAATATACATAAATTGGGGACTTGTAAGCACATAACACTAAATGACGGTATAAGAACGAGAAGTATACCTATATTAATAATTCGAGATATCTAAGATGTGCGAATGCTTAGTATATGTGGTTTTATGTGCACGAAATTCCTACCATACTTGCTGTTATGGGAGGTCTGCGTTCGATCAGGTCCATCTAATCTTTGTGTGCCTACGGGGGGATTTAGATTGGTACCTCGAGGACATAGGTCAGAGAAGGACTTATTGATAAGTTAATAAGTCTGCTGATCATGGGAGCGTAGGTATGTGCGTGACCCATGTGATGTGAAATATGTTTGCCTCCATTATTTGTGATGTTGTTTATTGAAAATGATTCCTGAGAGATTCGGAATACGTGATCCTTATGTACGTGATGTACCGGGAGGGGATAGCAGAGTATGTGTGCACCGCAGCTTAGTCTCGGGGTGCCAGTATTGTATAATTATGATGAGAATAATATACTGCTAATTGAAATGAACTGTCATGAATAAATGTAAGTGCGAATAATAACAATCTTTTTGTAGAGTTAAAAATAGAAAATCCCTAGTAAATAGCATGATTAATATGGGAACTAAGAAGGAAAGTAAAACTCTCTGTTTAAATTAAGATGTCGGAACTTAAATCGTGAATCGTATAGAAATGTTAGTTTTTGTATTGGACTAGTGAGATATGGTAATGTCTAGAATGGGTACGGGTATGATAAGAGTGCACAATTAGTTGAGAGGTGAGGAACTCATGTGAGTGCACGCACTATCATGTACTTTATATTCACTATTTAATTATATTAAACCACTTGCTATATTTTAAACTGTTTTCACTATCGGGCTCTGACCCGTTTGCTTCCAAATATATTTTCTTGTAAAAACCTTTTAGGTGCCCAGTCACAAGGACACCAAGCATAGGAGTTCCATTCAGGTGGCGTACGGTAGCTGCTGTGGAAGCTACAGAACCTTGACAGTAGATGCCTCCACTTTCAGTCTTGACTCTATATTACCAGATCTTCTCATCTGTTGGGCATGTCGTCCTATTTCTTTTAGAGACACTTTATTTATTCAGTTATTTCAGAATTTGGGTTGTAATTAATTTTGTGATGTAGACTTAGTATTTGTTTATTCCTGTACTCGGATTGTTGTGAGGAGTATTCCTCCAGACTCATTACTGTTCTATGGTTATTCTATCGTCATTATGATGTGGTGGTTATGTTAGCATTTCATGATTTACTTATTGCATGTTAATCTGATTTAATTAAAATTGACAACTCACTTTTAAATATTAGGTGGCTAGTAATTGTTAAAACGTTTTTCGACAGTGATGCTATGAACTGAACCAACTTGGCATTTTGTATTAATTTAATAAAGGAGTAGATACCCAGTATTTAATTAGTCAGGGTGTCACAATGGCCTTCTATGTGACGTACACGATGTCGAACTCGGTTAGGAGCATCAACCATCGGGCCATTCGACTGGATAACGCGGGTTTCTCAAGCAGGTATTTGATGGGGTCCATTCGGGATACAAGTTTGATGGGGAAGGCGAGCATGTGGTGTCTCAACTTTTTGGGTGACCCAGACAAGTGTGATACATGTCTTCTCTAAGGTAGTGTAGTTGACCTCGTACCCAGCTAATTTACGACTGGCATAATAGATGACTCTTTCTTTACGGTAGTCCTTAAGGTATTGGGCTAGCAAAGCCCCAGCCGCAGTGTCGGTTATGGTTAGGTATAGGAGCAAAGGGAGACCAGACTGTGGTGGCATGAGCACTGGAGTTTGGATCAGGTATTATTTTATTTGGTCAAAAGCTTCTTGGCAGGCCTCATTCCAAACCTTGGTTGAATCCTTTCGGAGGAGCTTGAAGATCGGTTCACAGATGGAGGTTAGCTGGCTAATGAACCGGCTGATATATTGCAATTTCCCAAGAAAACCTCAGACTTCTTTCTCTGTTCTGGGTGGTGGCATCTCAAGTATGGCCTTCAGCTTTGCAGTATCTTCTTTTATCCCCTTTTTGCTGACAATGAATCCCAAGAGTTTTCCTTTTATAATGCCGAAGACACACTTATGTGGATTAAGTCGCATCTGATACTGTCGCAGTCGTTCGAAGAACTTTCGGAGAGCGGGAACATGACCTTATCTAGTTTTGGACTTGATAATCATATCATCCACATAAACCTCGACCTCTTTGTGAATCAGATCGTGCAGGATGGTTGTGGCAGCCCTTTGGTAGGTAACCCCAGCATTCTTGAGACCAAATGGCATAACGGTGTAGCAAAAGGTTCCCCATGGGGTGATGAATGCATTTTTTTCTTGGTGGTCGGGGTGCATCTTGATTTGGTTGTATCCGGCAAACTCGTCGACGAATGACTTGAGAGTATGGCTGGATGTGTTGTCCACGATCATGTCGATATTGGGTAGCGGATAATCATCCTTTGGAGAAGCTTTGTTTAAATCTCGGTAGTCCACACACATTCGAACCTTTCCTCTTGATTTCGACACAGGTACAATGTTGGCTAGCCATGTGGGATATTCGATCACTCGAATGAAACCCACGTTCAACTGTTTGACCACCTCTTCTTTGACCTTGAGCGACCATTCGGTGCGGATTTTTCTTAATTTTTGTTTAACTGGATTGTAATCTGGGAGAGTGGGGATCTCGTGCTGAGCTATTTCAGGATCAATGTCGGGCATATCATCATAGGACCATGCGAAGACATCTACAAACTCCTTCAGCAATTCTTCAAGTTGTGCACGCTCATGCTCGTTAAGGGTGGCCCCTATCCTAATCTCGCGCAGTTGGCTACTAGAACCGAGATTAATAACAACAGTCTCTTCTTCATTAACTTGAACGCGGTTATGTTGTTTATTATTAACCTTATTTAGATCAGTTAAGAATTGTTCATTTCTAAAATCATCATCATCAGAAGTTCAATTAGAATCCAAGCAGTTAATGTAAGGCACAGTAAGATACTCAAAATATTCATTTATTTTATTGATAGGAAAAACAGCATTGAGAATCTCATCAAAAGAGGTCTTGATTACATTTGAGCAAGGATAAACAACAGAAGAAGAAATAGGGTAAACATTGGGGTTAGGGAAGATTTCAAGAGGTAGAACTGGCGAAGCATGCCAATTGAGGAGAGGAGTATCAGCAGCTTTAATCAAACGGGATGGGTCCATTGATGTAGTGCCTGAATGAATCATGCAGAGTGTCATCCCTAGTATTTGTAAATTGAAGGAATCTTCAGAATCACTTTCCTCAATCTCTTCGGTATCTTTGATGAGCGGTTGTACGCGGTGTTGGAAACTTTTGGCCCATGGGTAGCTGTCTTGGAAAAAGATCTCCATTCCAGGCTTCATCTTCTTGTCTGTGTGGTCATACCATGGTTCTGGAAAACCGCAACAGGGGAAGTCCTCGCCTTCTTTGATGAATCATCCATTTAAGAAGTCTCCTGAGATAGTTCGGGTGCAGTCTAATCTTCTCTTTAGTCTAGACTAGTGGATCATTCTGAGCTCTTGTTCTGATGGTTGATACCCCAAGCCACAAGGAGGGAAAGCTTTCTTCAGTTCGATGGGCTCAAGTATCCCTTGATGCCTTTGCCCTAGCCCTAGTCGGGGCATGAAGTGCATGTTTCTAAACATCTGAATCACATTGACATTTCCATGAGGGTCACATTCTTGATAAACCCTTTCTTTGAAACCGTCCCCTGTCGAGAGTAGGAGTGGTTCAACTCGAAATCCTGATAGGAGCATATCATTTGACCCGTGTTGTATCTCAAAAATTGGACTGCTGGTGCTTGCACCCCCGATATTTTTGTTGTCTCCCAAAATGGTGATGACTCACCCGTCTGCGAAGAACTTCAATTTCTGATGGAGTGAGGAAGACACACCCTTGATATTGTGGAGCCAGGGGCTTCCGAGCAACAGGTTGAAACAAGATGGGATGTCTATGACTTGGAATTCAACGATGGGGTTTATAGGGCCAACCCATATTACAAGTTTTATGGATACCATCACCTCACGACGGGTATTATCGTAGGCATGTACAGCGGCGGAGGTTGGAGCGAGGTCACTTTCTTTTAGGCCCAAACACTTGAAGGTTCTCAGAGGGCAAACGTTCAAGGCGGATTCGTTATTGACAAGGGAGAGTGGGACGACCTTCACCATAACTTCGACGAAGATGTTGAGTGCATGATTGTGATTCGAACCAATTCTTGGGATTCCTTCTTCAGAGAATGATAACATTCGGGTAGAGGCTAAGGATCCGACCAGATTTATCGCTTCTTCTGGTGTGGTAGAAGGAGGAACTGTGGGTCCATTGAGCAATTTGATTAAAGCATTTCTATATAGCTGGGAAGATATGAAAAGTCCCCATAGAGTGATGTTAGCTTGAGTTTTCTTCAGTTGATCGAGGATCTTGCTCCCCTCAATGGTTATCTCTGGCATAGGAAGGTTTTCAACACCCTCCCCCTTGTCATTTGCTGGTAGTGAGCTTGGAACCTGGTAATGTGATTTACTGAAGAAGGAAAGAATATGAATCCCATTTCCTCATCAATCTTAGGTTGTTCTACCACCCTGTTTATTTCTCCGAGGAGTTCTTTAAATGAGATCATCCCACATATGTCGGATATTGGGTCAGCTCTTCCTGAAGCTTGTTCTTCACTCGAATCTTCGAATTCTCCCCCCATCCGGTGGTAACAATTCTGTCTTTCCATGTAAACTCGATGCATTTCACAACTTCAACAGCTTCTTCATACAGGTCCTCCCATTCTGTGGGGATATGTGTATTTGAAGGGACCAAACGCCCTTGTAGCTTCAAAGTGTCAAGTAGTCCGGTGATACTGCAAATGCTGTTGGTTTAGCCGAATAATTCAGCCATAATCTGGACAACATCATCTAGGCTGACTTTGTCGGTTGGTACCACCCACTTGTCTGAATCTCGGGCCCATTTTCGTGCTTCCAAGAACAGTGTACTGAATCTCTGACAATCAAGGACCATCTGTGAGGGCAATTTTAGCCCGAACTCTAGGAGTTGGTTTAACACCTCTGATAATTCCATACTTCCATTTTCAGAAAGGGTATGGACATTGATGCATGCTCTGGTAAGGAGTGACAGTGCCTGATCAGCGAGGCTAGTAGGGTGTAGGAGGAAATATTAGAAAGTTTGAAGAGGTTTAGGAGAGTATATGGGTGTGATTTGAGTTGAGGGATCGAAATCCGAGTTTTCTTCTAAGAAGATGGAATTGGTGTCATTCGGAAATGGATTGTGAGTAGTGTTTGGCTTAGGATTGGCTGGTGGGGCAATGGTACCCCGGTCAATGAGATCTTGGATTATGTTCCGAAGGTGAAGGCATTGGTCTGTGGTATGGCCGGAAGTTTGGTGAAAGGCGCAATGAGCATTGGTCTTGAAGTTTCTTGGGAGTGGATTTGGCAATGGACGTGGATCCAAGGGTTTGATGAGGTTTCGTCTTAATAGGGCTTGGTAAACTTTGGAGAGGGGAGCATAAAGCTCAGTGTATTCCCTTTGGATGGGGGTAGGGCGGCTTTCCAGTGCCCATGATGTGGTTGGTTGAGAGATATTGTCGATAGTTGAAACGGTGGCACTGACAGGCTTATCATACTTTCTAGGGGTGAACTATCCTTTGGTTTAACCTCTGTTTTAACAAGGCTTTCCTCGATTTCTACTCCAGCCTCTCTGAGAACTCAGAAGTGGTGATAGTATTGTCCTCCCATCGTCGCTCGGACATGGGGCAAGAAGTTCTTCTTCACTATGTTGACCTGTTCTTCTTCAGATGGTCAATTGGTCATGGTAGATGCTTGCTCTCTCCACCAGGTTATGAAGTTACTGACTGTTTCCCCAGGGTTTTGTTTGAGAAGCTCTAAATCACGACGGGTGACCTCAAGCTCTTCATTGTATTTGTACTGCGATATGAATTCTCGGGCTACATCTTTTCAGCTACGAATTCTGGATTCCTCAAGGGATAAAAACCATCGGAGGGAACTATCCTTCAAATTTTTCTAAAATAATTGGGCCATCACTTCTTCAGAAGCCCCTAGTAGAGTCATGGAACGATGATAACTACGAAGATGAACAATTGGGGGTCCACTCCCTCCGAACTTCTCGATATTCGGCATCTTAAATTTCTCGGGTAACCTCTCTTTAGGATAAGGAGACATGTGGGTGTAGTCCACATAATTCCCGAAGATCCTAACTTGGTCAAACTTCTTGGTGAGCATCATGAGATCCTCCCTGACTTTATTCAACTCCTCCTCCTTTGGATCAATGACCACAAGTAAGTCAGCCATAAGCTGGACAATGTTTGGCATTGGAAGCTAGGAAGGCGGCGGCCCATTGGCAGGAGGGGCACGTGGAGCGTGCTGATATTATTCCGGAACCCAGATAGGATCGGGTAGACCCATAGCACGAGGGAATAGGGCCTCGGGCTCTTGAGGAATAGGAACTTAGTTTCGTTGCATTTCTCGAACCTCAGTTTGGAGGTTGTTAATCTTGGACACGAGCTGAGCTAGGACTGTCGTCAGATCCGGCTGTATGACTGGTGCTTGATCTGTATTCTCCATAGAAAGTGAATGGATTTCGAACTCATAAGAAGTAGTAGAGGAACAGACAAAACTCCGGCGTGTTTTGACTGAAGACCGAAGCCAATAGGGAGTCAGGCCAAGGACTTGAAATCGACCTGAGAAGGCGTAGGATGAGATTTATTTTTTAAGAAAAATGGAAGAACTATTTTTGGATTTTTGATAAAGAAGGGAGAAATGTTTTTGGACTTTTGATAAAGAAGGGGAAAATGTTTTTGGATTTTAGATAAACAAGGGAAAGATGTTTTTGGATTTTTGATAAAGAAGGGAAAAATGCTTTTGGAGAGGGAACTCAACATGATTATTATGTTCTCACTTGTATTTAATTTTCCTAAATGCAATGCCGGACGGGACCCGAGCCTGGAAAAGTGGGGTTTTCATTATATGCAAAGCTACGATTTAGACTTGTAACCAGGCTCACGAACAGGGTCCCATTTTAAAATATGCAAAAATGAGGCGGCAAGCCGACTCGGAATTTCGACAGAGTTTCGGGTTGAAATCGGCAATCTAAAGTGCGTGTTCTGGGTTTGACGCCTATATGCGGGTATGAAGTTGGTTGGGTGAATTGGCATGGGTTCCCCCCTTTGGCGTGACTTTCACGATATACGTCTTGCTCTTGCGGGCAATCAGTGCGTGTGGAAAAGCCATTTGATATACCTGAGTGTACATGAATTGCCTCACCATATACCTCGCGGGGACGGTACGTGTGAGAGCGAATTTGATATACTCGGCGTACGTAAATGAATTCGCTGCGATATACCTCCCGTCATGACTTTGGTCAAGCGGTACGATGCGGGGGAACCGTTCGATATACGTCTAAGGTACTTGACCAATGTAAGGTGAGAGTCATATCGCTTAGGCTAACTGCGACCTGTCGGACCAGCGCCCATCACGAAGTGACCCTCTAGTTACTGGGTAAAATTTGGTCAATAACAATGCTTTTTGATGATGTGTGAATCATGCATGATTCCCTTATTAGTATCTTATGATGAGAATGCCTTTCTTGATTATGCGAAATAGGGAGCAAAGTACAAGTACCCAAGGTACACCAAGTATGGATGGGTGATGCATGCAACATGTGGATATATGTGATCCTAGGTGCAAATGGTGTGAAGTGTACATGGAAAAATTTCTACAAGTGTGTGAATACAAGCATAAGCATGGGATACACATGGAAAAAGGGGAACATGCAGATATGGGGGGAAACATAAACAAATATAGCATCCATGCAAATAGAGTCAAGTCCATAAACAAATAAGGTCCCCAGCAGAGTCGCCACTCTGGCCACTCCCGATCCTCGCCGCGCTGGGGCGGGCGCGCGAAGGGAGAGGATCCTTCGGGTCCCGCGCATCCCTCTCGAGAGAACTTCGGTCGGCGTCATTTTGAGATGAGGTGTAAAAATGTAGAGAGATTTAAAGTCGCCGATCTATTTTACTCAAAACAGACAAAAGAAAAAAGGGAAGCCATCCCGAAGGATGCCATCCAAAGACATACTGGTGCATGCGAAACCAAAATGATTCGAGAAGGGTTCGGAGGCTTAGTTACGAAATGGGAAGGTGTTAGGCACCCATTCCGCCATTTCGGTCTCTCATGGATACTTGTTATTTTCCTTTATATTTCCCCCCGTGATATGTGTGCATGTGTATATATAGAATGGAGGTAGGAATCCTCGACTTGTATCATGGAAAAGATAAAGCGAGTCATCCATAGGAAGATATAAGAATAGTATTAGAAAAATAAGATTTACTCGATTACCCCTACGTGGATCGTTATAATGGAACAATAACGTATATGGAGTAATACGTCACTAAGGGAAAGTATATATAAGAAGATTAGGTTTAGAGAAAATAAAAAATAAGAGGAAAAGTAAGAAAAGGTGAGAGAGAGGACTCGAGTCTCGGGTTTTACCCCGAGACGCCTACGTAGCGTATAAAGGCATCAAAGTCCACGTAGTTCGCATAGAAAATGAGGGGTGGGGTTTATCCGATAAATCCGAATGGGGGATCACTTATTTGTGAATGTGTGTGTGTGTAGAAAAAGTGTTTTAGTTGTGAGAAAGGTGTGGAAAAAGTGTGAGAATCCCTATTTGCAATTTATGAGCAAGCCCTCTTTTTCTTGTTTTTTTAGGGGTTTTATTTATACGAAAGTAGGAGATGTGCAATAATACTAAATAAAAAGTATATTAGGATGAGTGGGATGAGATAATAAGAGTGTTAAGTAATGAAAATAAGTTATTGAGAATTTAAGAGGATTTAAGAGAGTTTGAGAAAGTTGGACATTCTTGAAGATCTTGAGCTTGATCTTGAGTGTTGGGGAGCAGACCTTGCACTTTGGTGATGATGGAGAGTGTCTAATTCATAAAGTTTGATGAAAATGATGATGAAAAGTGGAAGTAAAAGAGGTATTTGGAAGTTGAAATCACGCTCCCTTCGAGAGAGGTTTCTGGGATTCTTTGAGAATGAATTTTATCAGATCTGGGCTCCTCCTGCAAATGAGGTGAAGGCCTACTCTTATAGGCTCATGTCACTACTAATCGGCATAGACCCGTTCGTGCCTATCGGCACCTGCCGATAGGTAGGGTCTGGAACCTGCCATTTGGCAGTGTGCCTCGAGCTTTTTTGGAAAATCGGCTGCCGAGGGCAAACCATTGGTCAGAATCGCGCATGGGGCATACCATTGGAAAGGTAATTCAGAGACCTTTGAAAGTCCTTGGACCACTCTCGGGTTTGGGAGTTGACTTTGTGTCAAATATAGCTCGGAAGCGTTTATCGGTCCATTGGACGGGGAATCATTCGGACGCAAACGGATCGTTCGTCCGCATGGTAAGTCCGAATCATACACGGGGCAGACCATTGGAAAGGTTAGGAGATGTACTTCGACATTCTAAAGAGTTTGACCCGATTTGGGGAGTTGACTTTTGTCAATCAGGCTCGAGAAGCATTCGATGACCTCTCAGAGTCAAACGGATAATTCGTCCGCCTGGAAAGTCAGAATTCCGCACATGATGGATCGTTAGAAAGGGTATTCAGTGACCTTCTAAGATTCATTCAGCCTCGATTGAGCTAGAGAGTTGACTTAGGTCAAATAGAGCCCAGGAGCGCCCGGTGGCCACTTGGTTAAGTTTCGGACGCAAATAAATCGTTTGTCCACATGGTAAGTCAAAATTGCGCACGAGATGGACCGTTGGAAAGGGTATTGAGTGCCCTTCGAGGATTCATTCAGTCTCAGTCGAGATGAAGAGTTTGACTTTTTGGTCAAACTGAGCCTGGGAGTGCCCGATGGCTTCTAGGTCAGTACTCGGGACATGACCTAGGTTTGTGGTGATGAAGGGAGGTACTAGGGACCCAAGGAGAGTTGGGGGTAACGGAATGGGGTGTCTACATTTGCCTATGGATGGAAGTCAATTTTTTTTTCTATAACAGATTGGAGAAAATGTTCAACAAGTTCTTTTGGGGTTATTCAAAAGATCATATGAAAAAATATCAGTGGATGAAATGAAATCATTTGTGTTACCCTATAGAAGAAGATGGATTGGGATTTAATCGTATAGAAGACATCTACCGAACATTAACATGAAGCTTCTTTGGGAGATTGAATCTGAAAGTAGCTTATGGTCTGAATTCTTCCAAAACAAATATAAACACTTTAGTGCCAGAAATGGATCAGTTACTTATAGAAGAATATTACAAGCTAGAAGTGGTGTCTATAAGCATGTGTTGAAAATAAAAGATAGGACATTTTGGGTTTAAACTTCGGAAGGGAATTTCTGTTTCAAATCTGCTTGGAATAAAAAAAATGTACATGTTAATACATTGCAACTTTACCTTTATGTGTTAATACATTGTTTGTTCCCCACAATGTAATTGATACAAATTATGTTTGGGTTTTTAAAAGAAACTAATATTTTTTGGTTTCTATTTTTTGATCAGGTAAACCGTGGTGGTTTGGGTCGAGTGGGTGTTGCTAGCATGATGAAGGGCATGAGCGCAGAGATTTATTCAAGAAACTATCTCGAATAAAATGATGGATTATAGATGAAGGGCATGAACTGCTGAGGGTGTGCAGAGATAGGTTTATGACTACCTTATAGTGTTTTACCTTCCTCACAGTGCACTGAATACATTTATAGGAATGCAGTTTCTGATTTGGATTTGAAGAGTAAGTTTGAAGCATGTTTATATTTCAGATATCATATACTGTAAGTTACTTACACACTCAATTGTGCCTGCAATGATAACATCATTTCCTTTCACCCAAATTGCAATGAACTAGATTTATTGCTTCATATACAACCATGAAAAGAATATTTGCAATGAATATTATTTTTCGACTCCAAAAGTAGTGGTTGAGCCTTCGAAATGCGCTCCTTTCGTAGCCTTTGGAACGAGCTACTTTACCAACTTCTGCTATCTTTCTCTTTCCATTTTGTGTTGCCCAATAAGACTCAATTTCTCCTCCACCTGTTGGTCAAATTCAGACCGCTCGACAACCTTGACATTTCTATTGATTGGCTAGATATCAACACTTTGATCCTTTGATAATTTTATAGATTTTACTTGCTTAAGATCAGGGCTACAATTATGATACTGGGACTGTTTGATGTAAGCAATGGTAGGATTTTTTTATCCCATACTGGATTGATATTAGAACTGTTTGATATTACACATACCAGATTGCTCATATTTTTTTACATTTTGAACATGTGGTTTCAACTCGAAAATCAAGTCTAAACCAACACTCAGGTATGTTTAAGAGTTCATGACATTAGGACTGTTTGATGAAAACTTTCCAATCAGTCACAGTCTACTTTTTTTCTTTCCAACTCTTTGTCAATGCGTACTTCAAATATTTGTGGTTTCAAAATCATATATTTAAGGGTTTTAAGAATTGTTTTTAACTATTTTGAGTTGAGGATTTTCATATTTCATTTTCAAGTAAATGCTTAGAATTTCAAGTAAGGTTCAATAAAGTGCTTAGATTTCAGTTTCAATTTATTTGGATGTTCTGAATTTTTTAATATTGATTTAATGATTTTTTTATCACAGGATATTGAGATATGTTTAATTTATTCTTATCCCATTGTTTATTTTCGATAAAACGTACTCTCCATCCATTTTATATAAGACTTTATTCTTTACAGTTACATTCCTTTCCTTTATGATGTAAGACTTTATTCAATTGCGACTTTATTTTTTATTTACGACTTTATTCATTTATTTGTGTACACACATTTACTTCTCATTATCTGATGTTCTGTTTCTACTATCATAAGAGTGGATAATGGACCCCATGGTATGTTCTCAAGATGGAGCTGTGAACATGCCTTCTGAATTGGAAGATGGAGTTGTGATGTCCTATAAAAGTGATGTTGTGAATTCTAAGATTTACAAATTCATACTTTGGTTGACAAAGTGAATACATTGGCTCATCTATGTTTGAGCAAGTTTCATGAAAAGGTATGCACTAATTACAAGTTTTAGTTGAATAATTGTACTTTTCCCAAGTTTTCATATGTTATTTATAGGTATAAATTGAATCCGCGGACGTTTTATTTAAACCATGTGTTGTATTGGCACTGCAAATAATGAATGTATTGGACACACTGAGGTTGTAAGGCAGGCGGATAATAATGCAGGTGAATAGTGAATGATATCAATTTTGGGGGGATTTTGAAGTCAAATTTGCTAGGTTCATGATCAAGTACTCCCTCTGACTACTGGGCACTATTCTTGCATATCTACAAGCTAATTATCTATTGTTCTTGGTTGTTCCGTGTTGCAGGTCCATTTGATTTTAAGGAGATAGATGGCGATGAAGAATTTAAAATTTTAATTGTGTCCAACCGTATTATATTTGAAATATGGGATCGATTATGTTTTTTATATGAAGTTGAGGATGTATTATTACTATTGATTTGATTTGAGTTGTTTTTAGTTGTTGAATATGGTGGATAGTCCTATAAACAAAGGAAATTCTGCCCAAATGTTGTAAACTGTTTACACTTCGTTGTGTTTTAATTTTCTTTTGACTTAAATTATGATGTTGTTTATATGAGGTCCAATATGGATTATTACTATTGTTATTTGTTTTGGGAGTATTTTGTAAAAAAGAGACTTCCCTTTAAACAAATTAGATTCTACCCAAAATTTATAAAATATTTACATGGTGTTGTAAAAAAGCTTTAGGACTTAAAATAGTTTTTTATGGATGTGATATTTATATGGTGTTTTGGGAATTTTTACCATTTTGCAATTACGTACTTTGGAAAATTTTCGTCGTGCCTTCAGGCATGGGCATACGCTAGTATATATATATATCACATCAAATTCGGCTATTTATGCCTATCTGTCATCGCAATAGCCTATAATCCCGAATGCATCAATTCGTATAAATTAGTAAGTAAACACACAACTAATTTTAATCCCATAAGTATTCACTAACTTATGATAGAATTCTCACATAAATAAATTCTGGAATATTAGCTCATCACGACCAGCTAGTATTCTTATATCATCCTATTCGCACCTTAGGATTTACTCATATATATATATATATAATCAGCATATACATTCTACACGCATAAATATATATGTATGAACCCGCCGAATAATCCATCGAATGTCGTTCATCCCAAACATTCTTAAAATTTATTCCCCGAATTTCATTCCCACAAATCCCACGGGTCACACATCACTTATTTAATCATCTAGAGGCCCTCACACTCTATTTAGGACCCCCTACTATTCATCTCATAACTGACTTCTTTTCTAATCCTCTTTAGTCCAAGAAAATCTCTCAAATTTTTTTGTTGAAACCGAACCTAACCCATGGCCCTAAAACGAACCGACCCGTTGTCCCAAAAATGAACGGAACCGATGACCAAAAAAACGAACCGATCTGACGATCTGATTAGTTCGGGAGTTCATATTCTTTTCAAACTCCAAAATTTATGGTTTTTACCTTCACCGACCATTTCTATAAACATCTACACACTTATATATACCCAACACACCAATTTATTCTTGGAATTCATCAAGTTAATTAATATTTAAATCCTATCTTAATTAAACCCTAGTTTTTACTCAACCCTTTCAATTTCTCCACAAAGATTACCCCATTAACATGGATTTAAACTCATATTTCATATGGAGTTGTTAATACATCAAATTTTATATGAAATAATCTTCAAAAACCCAATTTATACAAGAATCCCAAACACAAAATTATATAGTTTTTCATCACCAACTATAATATGGATTATAAACACACTAAATAGTTAAAACAAGTTAAACACTTGTCTGGTTGGATAAATCCGATGATCTCGTGCTGAAATCCGCCGGATCTTGGCCGGAAATCTCTTCTTTCTCCCTTTTCTTCCTTCTTTTCTCCTCTTTCTTCTTTCTTTCTTCTTTTCTTTTATTTCTTCTTTCTTTCTTTTCTTTTCTTTCTCTCGTGCCCTTAAAAGAGAGAAATAAGGGTTATTTCCTTATTATACCCCAAACTGACTCTTATACACAAATGCGACTCCCTACTGATCCAAAATGTCCCTTTAACCCAAACACTACCCCTAGTTACTATATTCTGACTATCTCGGCCCTTCTGAGACCAACCGTGCAATCAAAATTCCCATCTGAGTCACTTAACAAAAATTCACTTCTTAAACCAAACACATCTCCACATGTGTTTTTCGAATAAATAACACCACATGTCTTTTTATTCACATACGACATGAAATATAATTAGCCATCTCATTTTTTTATTCCCGTAAAAAAATACAGCACATGTAAATATTAATCTGTCACTTGAAAATTAACATTTACTATTTACTTTAAATTATCAAATTATTAAATTACACCCACTTATGTAATTTAATTATCCATAAAAATATGGGGTATTACATTATCCCCCTTACAAGAGAATTTCGTCCTCGAAATTTGAACAAAATCGGTACCAAAGACTTTGGATCACAACCACACCATCTTCTCTAGTACCCAGAATCAAATCATGCTAACATAAGGGTTACTCCACTATACACCCGCTAATGGCACCCACCTGTCTAAAGGCTTAACCACTATAAACCCATCTTTACAACAAGATTGCTCAATTCTCTTCATACTAATATAATCCATCAGTCATAAGCTCTTACCTCAATAATCTCACATCAAACCCTATGCTTCTACCAATGACATCCGAGTAAGACGAGCCTATACATCATTGGCTCTATCGCCTCAATTATATTGGAAGGTCGCACATCACTAAGTGCTAGATTTCCGTGTCCACCCCAATAGTTTATGGTTATCCCACTTATCAACGAACTTTAACTCTCATCCGATCCAAAATTTTAGTTATCCACTCACCTCTAAACAATTAGAGGGATAATGAAGAGGCAGTCCCACACAGAAACCTTAATAACCACCTTGTCCACAACAAACAGGTACGAGTGACAATACACAACTCTAACAATCGGTAATTTCTCCTCCCAATTACCATACCATGCTTTACTTCAATTATAAGCTATGTTAGTTGCGGAAGTAAACTAACTGCTTTACTAGTCATCAATCACCCCCCGTCTACTCATCGGACCATAGGTGACACGAGTTGCCCAAAACAAAACGTTATCCCCACTACTTCCCTAAAATCCCCATCGGAGGTGGGGTTCAAGTATCTTCATCTTAGTTCACAACAATAATTGGTGTCACCTTGCACCGATGCAATCCTTCTTTACCAACCTGACTGCCCATTCCGTCACTAGAATCGTTGGCTTGATACAAAATTTTCTAGTTGATCATTTCGAACCAATCTATTTCCATCCGTAAGTGGTGCACCCGGAGATAATCTCATTGTGTCTCACCTAACACAAATTCACACTTATAACGACTTACATTAAGTGGTACTTTATACTCCCCTTCTTCCTCTAGGGTGTACCAAAGTTTCTGCTCTTACACTTTTACTACATGCACAATTCTAGGTCCGTTTTGTCTTTATGCTCAAGACACTCTCAACATTCAACTGAGTAGGACTCCGCTCTATGATAAGCAGCCAAAAGTGTACATTTTATACCCCGAATGGACGTATTTTAGTTGTTAATTCTCAGCAATTTGGGTCTTATGCCATTTATTGTCTATTTTATAGGTCGAATGCAGTCTGCAGTGTTCAAATGTGTATTTCAAGGCTATTGTGCTGATTATGGAGCTAATTACCCTTGTCCCATATCCTAGCCTACCCTAAACCTACCTAAACTTGTCCCGAACCGTGTGTGTTTAGTTTTACCCATTTTATTTTATTTGTGTCATTTTATTTTTAGGGTTATTTTATTATTTTATTTTATTGAGTAATGTATATATTTTTAGGATTTTTATATTTTAAATTTTAGCGCGTCGTGTATTAGTTTTTATATTTTCTTTTATTTTCTTATTTTTAGTTAGTTTATTATTATTTCATTTTTATTTTATTAGTTTTTATCTTTATAGTTTTTATTTTAGTTATGTTTAGTTTTTTTTTAAAGTTTGTATAGTGTGTCGCGTCGTGTCATTTTTATTTTTTTAGTTTAGTTAAATTTTTTTGTTTTGTTTTGTTTTTTTTTATTTTTTTTTATTTATTTTCAGGGATCATAAGTTAAACACACACACAACCCCTCACACCCTAAATCCACTAACACCTCACTACCATATACTCACATACACCCTAAACTAATACGGGAAATTTATAATTAGGTCCCTTGGTAACAATTTTTAAACATTTAAGGACAATTTATAATTAGGTCCACTTGTTATGCCACTAGCGTGGACTTCTACAAGAAGAGAATTAGTGGACCTAAGTGTTTAAATTTTTTCAAAATTCCTTTAGTGTTTAAAATTTGTTTGTGAGGGACCTAAGAGTACTTTCCCCAAACTAATACCTCACCCTCACCCTAACTCTCCTATACTTCAAACACCCAAACACACCCTTACCCCATTCCCTATTCATCATCTTCCACCCATTTACATTCTCTCTCCTCTCTCAAACTCCATAACCAAAAACATCCCCAAACCAATCCATAAACAAAAACCCACCAAAGCAACCCATCTCCTCTATTACCAACCCACAGAAACCCAAAACTTGACCCGGCAATCCCTGTCAACCCCGTCGGCGATTCCTCCGGCACCTAACTCCGAGCCAACCCGTGGCAACTCTGCCTCCCTGACCCGTCGCCCGCTGGCGAACTGACTTCCAACCCATCGGCGACCTCCTATATCGCCCCTCCTCCATTCTGGCGCCGACCTGCCACTCCGGCCAGCTCCAAAAACCGGCGTCCCACTGCCTGGCCCCGCGACAGTCCCAAAACCGTTTGACAATTTCTCTTCCAAACCCATTTCCCTCTTCCCAAGACAAAGACCAAAATCGTTCATCACCTGCCAACAACCAAAAAATACAAACAACAAAACAAAGGCAAGTCAAAATGCCACATGTGTATTAAACCCTTTTTACCCCTTTTACCCATTATACTCCCAACTACTCATTTTTACCCAATGCCCAAAATACCCCTCAAACATATCTGATTTTATTCCCTCACCTCTCACCCACATGACCTCACACCTCTCAAACTACTATTTAGAGGCTAGAAACCCCATCTAGGGTTTTAGAGAGAGAAATACCATTTTAGTGTAGGTTTTTAGATTATAATTTTTAGATTAAATTATTGTGAGGATTAATTTGAGTGAAATATTTGATGTAATTTTTTTTGAATCATTCAAATTGAGGGATGTTAATTTCAACTCATGGATTGAAGTTCAATTAAGCATCAAGAGATTGGATTTGATTGTTCTCTTCTCTTCTCATTTATTTTATGCCTTTGATTATTAATTTATCAAATTTCATGCCATGTTAGGCTAAATCCCCTTTCAAGGGGTGGGGTGGACCCTTATTTAATGTTATTTTAATTTAATTAGTTTGATTATTTGAAAATTCCCTTTGAATATTAATTTTGATCCCTCACCCTTAAATTTACGCCTCGAGAGAGGGTCAATGGTTTTCGAGAGAAAATTGAAATTCTAGTTATAATACCCATTTTAGATTCGAACTAGAGATAGGGGATTCTTAAGTGGGGTATTATTACTTGAATTTCAACTCTATTTTTTATTTTCTAAGATTTACATAAATTTTAATCGATCGATCCTAGCGGGTGATTAATTAAAATGAGTGCAGATCTATTTTTCTAGAGTTGTGGGGTATTAAACATAATTTTCTAAAAGGTTATTATTAAAATTACATTTGCAACGAGAGTTGATTGATAATTTTGATATTAATTTGGAGAATTCAATTAATTAAATTAATTAGTTAGAATAGTTAAAATTTGTACTGTAATCCCACTCCTTGATTGTTCTCACATTTATTTACCTCATATATCTCTTATTTTTGTGTTAGACTTTATTTTTCATTTTAGTCACTTTTTAGTTTGTAATATGATCTTCCATATAGTTTAGTGTTATTTCACCTCACCTCACCTAATTGTTTTAATATTTTTAAAAGAAAAAAAAATAGAAAAAGAAATATTCCAAAAAAGAAAATAAAAATTGAATTACAATTGAGTTTGTCTCTAGCTTACCCCTTTGATGTGGATTGATACCCTTACTTACCTATAAACTTTAGATTGTTATATTTTGTAGGTATTTTGAGGATTTTGATTAGAGGAACTTTTCAAGCAACGACGAAAAAAGTACATCGAAAAGTTATTTCTATCACTCTACTTTCACACAATAATGGGATTTTTCTCTTCTAAAGAGATATCCTTATAAATGGCTTCCCACGACCTTTCAACTCAACTCGGGTGTGCCAACTCTTATTCCACATATATACTTGGATTATCGTTATTCTCACACGACGTTCAATCCCTCATGCCATGCCATCTTGTTAATAACTTCCCCACAGGAAAATATTCCACACATTTATTCCCACGTCCACCCATCTCAAGCAATTCATAATCAGCCAACTAGGGCGCACATACACCCTATAATCGTTGCATATTTGCACAACACTGGATACGTCACACACTTTCTACAAAACTGGCCTCGCATTCTCGACGTGGTTATAACACATGGGTATTCTCAATCACTGCATAAATAGAAATTTAATTCTCCTCGATATCGTTCCACCCTTTAACTCTTGGTGAAAAAAAAAATTCAGTGCTCTCTCACAGCACTACCGGCTCCCCTGGCCTTATACTATATAATAGCTCTTTCAGCTCAGAGTGTTTCTCCACACTTTCCATTAATAAACGTTCAAAACTGATTCCCTAATATCCATCAATGTCTCTCTACTCACGACATTTATCAAGGTTAATGTGTATCTCATCACACAATAACATTTAAACAAGGAACTTTCCCCAATACTCTATCACTCGACATTGGCAGTAATTAAATTCCATAAACCTTAAACGCATAACTAGGACTCTCAAAATCTTGTCCCCAGACATATAAACATACATATCAACTCCCACGTCTCTAAAGGAATGATATAACAATGCGCTCTCCTTATTACCAAGTCTTGAGCACTAAACATAATAATGAGCTCAATCTCTCCGCTTGATAGCAAACCCAATATACCCTGAATAATATTAGGAACGTCCCTACACACCAGGATCAAATATCTCGAGACAAACATACTCTCAGAAGTATCTACCATAATGTAAAAGCTCGACACTCTTTCAGTTGAGATATCACGAAAACAACCCATCTTGCCCTAATACACCAAATATGATAGCCTTGCAATATCAGCTCACTATCGTTCTAACCAGCCTATACTCAGGATAGTATCATACTTGTATAACACATCACTAAAACGAGTAATTCCAATAGAATATATATCACCGTACCTACACCTGTTTCCCCACGAATGAAACCAAACACAACCCCTCTATACCACAAAAAATACATAAACATAATAATGTTATCGATATATACACTAAACTCATCTCACACGGGAATCTAGTGCTAATCAAGATACTGTGGCTCACTCGTGTCACATAAAGCAGACCTCATTCACCCGAGATTAAAACTCATCTTTCTACCTTGCCAATCTCCCTAGCTTCTCAATTGGTTCCTGTATATGACACGATTGTCCAAACTGAACCAAAAACTATCTTAATTATTGCCTAAGATAAGCACCATACTCTTGTCCCTTTACTCGCTTCGGGCAAAAACAATGCATGTGGTCCTAATCCCCACATAAAATTATCTCTTCATATAATCCACTTATCTTTGGCAATGCTGGCTGTATTAGGGTTGTCCTTCTCTTAGACCCTGGTAGCCTCGACCTTGATGACTACCCTCGATGTTCCCATAGCTCTGCTAGCTTTAAGGAACACCCTACCGGCCTTACCAGTTTAGACTAAATCCTTCAATGCTTTTAGTTCCCTTTACAAAGAAGAATTAATATTCTCACTCATAAAAACACGACATTTTCACCATCTGGTTCAATCGTCCAAGTAGAATTTCCCTTAAGGGCTGGCAAGTCCTCTCGCGAGTCCATCACCCACTTAGAGACTCTTTTCTCCACTGTACCAACTTCGTCGGGTAGAAAGTTTGCTAGACAAGGCCTTTATCTAGCCCTCCTATGATAAGTTCATAATTTCATTCACATCTCTTTCTGAATAAAAGATGAAGGAACTTGCGGCCAAACCGTACCTAAGATCCTTCCATTGGCATACTATTTAACTTTTCAAATGTGGTGATTGACTCCCACCACTACAACACTGCTCCCACGAGCTAAGAGAAAGTTTAGTCCAAATCTTCACTTTCGCATATGATACACTCTGTTGTATGACAAAGACTCTGCGTACCTCACATCCAGTGGCTCTCTCACACACACACAATCTCTACATTTACCAAAATTCCAATGGGTGATCCTCTTCAAAGACTCCTCCAACTCTCTCCCATTTTAACTGCGTTGGGTGAGTCTAGGTTATCACCACTTTCTGATATAGCAGTACTTTAAAAGATATACTGCACCCTAGCAGTCCTTACAACCTTAACTTCCCGAGCAACACTAGGGGTGACCTCGGCTACGGTCATCGTCTCAAAAATATTTTTCAAATCCAACAGAGCCTTGTCTCCTGCTGCCTCACAACAATCCTCACTGGTCGTCCTTCATTATTTTGCATATGAAGCACACCCGAACGCATATAAGATTCACTATAATTATACACTATAGCGGGAGAACGAAAGATCACCATAAGAATCAACAATCCTAAGCACATGGCTCTATATCAAATAGAAAACAACACTAGAAACGTAGCGCGTTAGCACAAATTCCTAAGGACACTAGAACTTGATGCTCTGATACCACCTGTGACACCCCTCCTAATAAAATACCAAGTGATCAGTCCTATATCAAATTAAAGAGGAATCTCAAATGGTTTTACTCTCAGCATCATTGTCGAAAACCATTTAATTACTAATAACCTATTAGGCCTGACGTCAAATATTAAGATTTCTTTTTAACTTAACCGCTTAAAATCATTCATACAAAGATATGAACAACAACTGAAATGAATAAATAATAACCGATAGCTCTCGATAAAATATTTACAAAACCATATCGAATAGGTGTAAATGAAAAATGCCAAAATAAACTAAAAGACAACAGTTGGGAAATATGCCCGAATATCACAACAGTACCTCATATCTAGATCACAAGGATAGAATCATCTAAATAATTATTGTCAACGTTCACAGCTACGGAAACAATGTTTGACTCCAAAGAATAATCATCCAGGCATCCCTGTGTCTAGTCCCCTAAAAAGTGTAACAAGGGAAGAGAAAAAAAAATACGGGTCAGAGCCCGGGTTTTGAAAAATATTTTAGCACGTTCTTAACATACTTTAGTATTTAAAATATGATACTCTCCATATTTAAACGAGTGTCGCACTCATATGAGATACCCCTCACTTCTCATCTAACAGTGCACACCTAACGCATGTAGTTTAAAATACCCTAGTTAGCTACCCAGCCTAACTAGCACCTCGCAAAACTCCCAAGTCACCATACGCTAACACGTACCTCGCGTAATATAAAATATTTTAAGTTATCGCCCGAGCTTATACATTATAATCTCTCATTTATAATTCCTCGCTTCACATAAAACCATTCATTATGAATAACCTTCACTATTATTACACTATTCACATTTTAGTGTTCTTTATCTCGTATATAATATTCTCATCTTTATATATGTATATCACATATTTTATTTCAGATTTTCTTCTCCAGAATGATCTAGAAATTATTTTACAATTCATTCTTTATTCTGTCGTATATATACAATATACTATACACATCAAGTATATCCATACTTATATATCACACACACTATATAAGTACAATAACCATCCCTCAGAGCTATAACTCAATGGATGCAATCTCTACAATGCTATCATGTTTCAGGGAATTACTCACATACCATCCTGGGTTACCAGCGGTCGGACTCTCACACTGACTTGGTATAAACCAATTCACAACGTATGGAAAGCGGTCATAGTTTCTCACCGAAAATGAGAATGAAATATACCCACTACGTCTCACCCCCGATAAAAATCACACAACATAAAATGTACGCTATGACCTGGTGACTATACGCTCCCTACTCCTCAATCCATGGGCCTCACCCACATCACTCAACTTCCCATGATAGCACTAGAGGGGTATGCTTCACATAAATATATCAATGACACACATATATATTTATAATCATATATAAATAGGGAAAGGATCAAGTGAGGTCCCAGTTTGAGAATCTTGAATTAGGACCATTTTTGCAAAATAGTAAAAAAAGTATTTTTGGGTTGATTTTTTTTTTATGATTTTTAAACATTTCAATAGGACCATAAAAAAATAATCAATCCATAATGATTTTTTGTGCTATTTTAAAAAAATTGGTCAAACTTTGTCAGTTTTTAAGTTGTTAAAAATTGACAAAGTTTGACCGATTTTTTTAAAATAGTAAAAAAAATCATTTTGAGCTGTTTTTTTTATATTGACCTACTGAAATGTTTAAAAACTAAAACAAAAACTTTGCTCAAAACTAATTTTTTTTACTATTTTATCAAAATTGGTCCGCGCCAGCGGTATACAAACAGAGGTCCTCATGAGATCCTCTCTCTCTCTCTCTCTTTATATATATATATATTTTTATATATATATATAACATCAAATTCGTCTATTTATGCCTATCTCTCGTGGCATTAGCTTATAATCCTGAATATATCAATTCGTATAGATTAATAAGTATACACATAGCATATTTTAATCTCATAAGTATTCACTCACTTATGATAGAATTCTCATATAAATAAATTCTCGAATATTAGCTCATCATGTCTAGCTATTATTCTTAAATCATCCTATTCGCACCTTAGGATTTACTCATATATATTCGGCAAGGTTATAAGAAATGCGGGGCATGATCGAAGCGTGGAGACCAAGCGTTAAGCCTTAGAAGTCTAGGCGGGCCTTAGGCGTAAAAAGGTGTGAAAAGGTGTTTAGGCTTTTGTGACACCCCGCCTAATAAAATACCGGGTGATCATTCCTATACCAAATTAAAACAGGAATCCCAGTTGGATCATCCTTAGCATCACTGTCGAAAACTTTTTAAAACTTACTAACCACCTAGTATTCCAAAAACTGGTGCCAATTTTAACTTTTTAAATTAAACCAAAACAGTACGTGCGGAATTTAAAATATAAACCATTCACACAACTGAATGAAAATAAACTGAATCATAATTACACAACATGCCGAATACATCACCGGCCACTAAAGAAATAATCCGAATACAAATATTCAACACCTGAATAAATTACACCTGAAAACTGTACCGGGAAGTCTGGGCGACAAGCCCTAAATAAAACTGAAACTGATACAAGATTCCTACTCTAGGAATGAATAAATGATGCGTCTAATCCAAACTCCTGCTAGCATCCACATATGCTGCAACTCCGTATCCCTGGAATAGAATATCAATCCTGGCGTCCCTGTGGCTGGACACCTAAAAGTTTTTTTGAAAGTAGTTTTATAGCAAGGGTTAGAACCCAAAATATTTTGAAAATATTTAGCAAGTGAATTAACTGCAGTAATTTAAAATGCATGAATACGCTTCATATTTAAGTTAGTGTCGCACTCCCTTGTGGACATTCTCACCCCTCCACTATTGTGCACACCTACCGGTTACCTTAACCCCACCTAGTTGTACTACCCCGTCCAACTAGTCCTGGAATAACCTTCCCTTGCCATACTACTCTAACCCGAGTATAATGATTCTTTGAATTATAAGTTATTTCACAACCAACTTAATTAATTCCCCGTAAATAGTAACATATAACCGTATCACGAGTTATATAAAGTAAATACATCACCCACTGTATTATTTCCACAAATAATTAACTTAATTAATTTCCCATTAATTAACTGCATATAACTATAACCTGAGTTATATAAAGTAAATACATCACACACTGTATTATCATCTACATATAATATTTACTACCATATTATACGTACCTTTACTAACAACCACACATATATCATACGTATATCCATTCTTCCGAGTTTACCCTCACCGGATGATTCCCTCTAAAATGCTATCTCACTAGGTGTGCTCGCAAAACCTAGTTTCCCCAAGTTAGAATCGCTCACCCACTTGGACTAAAATAACGAAGTGGAGGCGGTCATATTCCTTCCCTGAAAGTGAGATAAATCTCTCACCCATATATACCGGACGCTATGACCTGGGGATATACTCGCCCTACTCCTCAAGCTAGGGGATTCACCCACATCGCGCAACCTCCCTTGATAGCATTAGAGTATATAAATTTAAATAAATATCTAATCACTGATATTTAGTATCACGCACAATAAATACACGTATATATATATATACTATCACGATACCGTATATATATATAATATAAACGCCGGCTTTACCGTGTACTCAAAATCCCGTACACTGCCTGAAATTTCCCGAGTCTGTGGCCCGACTCAATGTAGTTAATTTTCTCACTTAATAACTTATCCTCTTCCCAAGTCTATGGTCCGACTCTAATATAATTAATTCACACCTTAATTAATATAATACTCTCCCTGAGTCTATGGTCCGACTCTCCTTAAATTAATTGACACACATTTTAATTTAATACCTCCCCGAGTCTATCGCCCGATTCTAATTAAATTAATTAACAAATTAATTAATCAACCCAAATTCCGAGTCTGTGGTCTGACTCTAATATAATTAATTACCACATTAATTAATAAGTACCCTTCACTAGTCTACAATCCGATCCTGATTAAACTAATTATCCCACCCATTAATTTAATCATACCCGAGTCTACAAACCGACATTAATTAAATTAATTAACACCTTTATTAATTCAATCCTACCCGAATCTACAATCCGACTCTTTTTAAATTAATTAACACCTTTATTAATTTAATAACTTGGTGTCACTCAACCATTGTCCCCGGACTCACTTACTTGGCCCGTAACTTGATATTTCCCGAGTCTATGTTCCGACTCCAAATTAATTACTCTCTCTCAATAATTAATTTAATACTTTGGTGTCACATTACCAACATACCCGGACTCACTCACTTGGTCCATTTTTACATCTCATAATTTCTTTCCCACATTTTTCGCCCACAATGTGTCGCACATTTATTTCCATAATTTCCCAATTATATTTACCTATAATTACCAACATACCCGGACTCACTCACTTGATCCGTACCTCACTATTTTGGAATAAAGTCTCTCAGTTTTATCCATTAAATGCCTCACCTAAATTCATCCAAGTCCCAATTACTTTCCCCCATAATTGCTAGGAATATTTGTTTCACAATTATTTATCACAATAAATGTATGGAAATTTAACTTCTAAATTAATTTCCCCTTATATCTCACCCAGGCCGAACTGGGCAGAATTTGCCATCATCGATCGATCGATTCCCCCGATCGATCGATCGACCCCTTCGTTACAGGTCTGCCTCCCCCTTGTTTTCCACCATTAACGAACCTCAAGGTTTCTAAACCAGAATTTAAACCTCTAATTACATCATCCCATCATCTACACATGGTTAATCCACATCCTATCCAATCTTAGAGACCATTAAGACAATCAACTTCTCTAATTATCTCATAATTTTCGAAATGGGTCTTACACCATAAAACTTAGTTATCTGTTTTAAATCTCAAATTCCAGATTCAATTTCCACTCTTTTATGTTCTGAAATTTTCGTTCAAATCATATATACATATACAGATATCAATCACCCATCTAAATCTTACTTTGAATCTCATTCAAGTGTTTCAAAAACAAAACCCCAATTTGTACCCATTTACACCCAAAAACGGATTTTCATACACACATCACTATGATATGAATTGATTATCATGCTTATACGAATCAAAACAGTTAACCACTTGCCTCAAAGTGTTTGTAGTGTCTGATCCGTTGTTGCCGTCCCTCAATTTGGCTCCAATAACCTCCAATTTGCCTTTTGATTGTTTTCCCCCAATCTCCCTCTCAAACCCTAGGTTATAATAATGTTGGCTGCTCATTTTCATTTTCTTAGGTTTAGGTTTAAAACACAAATCCCGTTTTTCACCTAATGGGCTTAATTAAAGTGGCCCAACTCACCCCGTGTGGGCCCGGCTATGCCCAAAAATATCCCGAGACCCAATTGCTACCCCCGGGTACTCTTTTCTGACTATCTCGACCCATCCGGACTCAACCGCGCACTCAGAATTGACATCCGAATTAATTTATAAAAATCCTTATCTCACACCCCATTTAGTCTATACCGACTCCCGGCTGTGATAAATGCATATCCCGTCATTAATACCCGAAACGACGTAATTAAATTATTACTATTCACTTAGTAAATAAATTTCCCTAAACATTAACCATTCACTCCCCGATTAATATTTAAATATATATATTGCCATAATTAATTCAATTAAAATTACAACACACAAGTAATTTAAAATTCCCGAATTAATTAAATATGCACAAAAATACGGGGTGTTACATACTTCCCCCCTTACAAAGGAATTTCGTCCTCGAAATTAAGATGAACCTAGTGTTCCAGTATTTACATATTAGTCACTAGTCAAGTGCTTCCAAGCCCGCTATCTATCCCATCCGATTCTAACCATACGTTACACAAGTATGCATTTAACTTTACCAGGGCGCCCACACACCCTATACCCGCGCTTAACCGCACAAAATTTTGCCTTAATTAACCCGGGTGCCCATACACCCTATCCCCGCGCTCTACCGCACGAAAGTTACCTGACTATGCTATTCATAACCCGCAGTATAATCTTCGAACCCGTAGTTATAACACATATACATATTTACTTATATAATTACTGCCCGGGTACTCAACCCATGCTACGTCCAACTATCTCCCCGTAAATACTTATCTCTCAACACAAAAGAATATACGCTTACCCTTATGCTACCGAAGACAACCTGAAATACCGCGCCCTTACTACCACTAGTTCTTGCGCAAAATAAACCCCGAGCTATCTCTCTTTGCTCGAAAATAAATTCAACCACCCTGATTCACTTCAGTAAACATTCCCATTTACCGGGATAAAATGTGAGAACACAAAACCACACTATGTGCTACTGCACCACCTAATACAACATATATACCCACATATATATATAGGCTATACGCCCTCTCCGGTGATACCTAGTACCAACCATACCCTGGTGTCACGGACACCAAAATTTAACTCCACTATCCACAATAGTTAAATTCCATCGCTATCCAGCCGATGTTTAAAAAGTATTATCAACCCTACTCCCATAATTCTCGAAAGTAGTAATTCCTCGCATAATTCAACCAATCACTCAGTGTACGCCTCCACTCTCCCATGAAGAACACTAAGGAACTCCGCTACCCTACGGAAAGTTTACCCACATGCTATGGCTGCTACCGCCAACGCACCCACTAAGTTCGACTCACCTGCGAACTCTAGTGAAAAATAAGTCTTATACTGTGACATCCTCTTTGTCACTCAACAATATACCCCATGCCCCTAGGGTAAAATAATTACTTCTGTACTCCAGCTGCAACAGCTGGTTCTCGATTTCCAAAGCAGCTTCTCCCTGCCCGAATGCACCCGTGATTTGCTTTAGTGGTTGTAAATCCAGGACCTCGTCCTGTAGTTGACCCCTTCCTCGCTTAAGGAAATATCTCTTCATGTGTCTCGCTTTTCCCACAAACGAAACACTTTCTAATATGTTCACCCTGCCACTGATCCCTTCCATGCCAACCTTGTTGGAATTCCTGGCCATCCCGCCAATAGCCTCCAGTTCTAGATCGCTTGGCATGATTTCATTGCCGGAAATCCTGCCCCTGATCTCCCCCAGTCTGCTGCTGGGATACCCCACTGGTATTATTCCCTTCTGCCTCATCCGACTGGTTAGTCCCCACTCCCTTCCCGCTTCCTTTCGCGTGGAAGCGATATTCCCAACAGTGCCGGAGTGTTACGTTAATGACATCAGTATAATCTACTAATGCGAAATCATCAATTAGATGTTGTCTGATTCTCCATACTAACCCATCCATAAACTTTGCTTTCTTTCTCTTTTCCTCGCTTACCTCATCTGGTACCAAATTTTGCCAACGAGTGAATTCTTCCTCGTAATCGGCCACTGAACGGTCTCCCTTTGAGTCACCTCACAAAATTTTCTCCTCATTTCGGTCTCAACCGCTGAAGGAAAATAATTGCGGTCGAACCGCACCCAAAACTCTACAGTAGCTAGTGTGTCCCTTTCCTCAACTGTGGTGATCGACTCCCACCACTGTAGCATCGCTCCCACTAACTACAAGTGGTTAGCATTTACTTTCGCACCCCATCGCAATCTCCTATGCGTAGGTGATGCTGGATCCTCTCTTCCTTGACACGCTAGTACTACAACTGAACCCCCTCGCAACTCTGGTGGGTTCCCGCTAAAATAACCTCTCTTTATTGTTTCCACCCCGACGACCCTGTGTGAGTCTGAACATCCGACGCCACTAACACTTGTGGCTGATCCCGTGGAAAGTACCCTGCCGTTGTGACCACCATTGCTCCAACTGCCTGTGCCACTATTTCAGTGACCTATGCCGCCAAATTCATCCCTGGCCGTTGCTACGGTATCTCTTGATCCTAACGAGCCTCCTTCGTCTCATCTCCCCCTGCTGCCCTAGCTGCTCTCTCTCTCCTGGGCATCATCTGGAATGAGAATCGAATTTTGTATGAGTTCACTCTCAAATATCAACTTCGCGGAAGAACGTATATGCGCATACGTATGAGAATACAACAATCCTATAATAGGGCTCTATATCAAAGATTGTCAAGCAGAAACGTGAAAAGCCGCACAGATCCTAAGGACAGTAGAACCTGATGCTCTGATACCATCTGTGACACCCCGCCTAATAAAATACCGGGTGATCAGTCCTATACCAAATTAAAACAGGAATCCCAGTTGGATCATCCTTAGCATCACTGTCGAAAACTTTTTAAAACTTACTAACCACCTAGTATTCCAAAAACTGGTGCCAATTTTAACTTTTTAAATTAAACCAAAACAGTACATGCGGAATTTAAAATATAAACCATTCACACAACTGAATGAAAATAAACTGAATCATAATTACACAACATGCCGAATACATCACCGGCCACTAAAGAAATAATCCGAATACAAATATTCAACACCTGAATAAATTACACCTGAAAACTGTACCGAGAAGTCTGGGCGACAAGCCCTAAATAAAACTGAAACTGATACAAGATTCCTACTCTAGGAATGAATAAATGATGCGTCTAATCCAAACTCCTGCTAGCATCCACATATGCTGCAACTCCGTATCCCTGGAATAGAATATCAATCCTGGCGTCCCTGTGGCTGGACACCTAAAAGTTTTTTTGAAAGTAGTTTTATAGCAAGGGTTAGAACCCAAAATATTTTGAAAATATTTAGCAAGTGAATTAACTGCAGTAATTTAAAATGCATGAATACGCTTCATATTTAAGTTAGTGTCGCACTCCCTTGTGGACATTCTCACCCCTCCACTATTGTGCACACCTACCGGTTACCTTAACCCCACCTAGTTGTACTACCCCGTCCAACTAGTCCTGGAATAACCTTCCCTTGCCATACTACTCTAACCCGAGTATAATGATTCTTTGAATTATAAGTTATTTCACAACCAACTTAATTAATTCCCCGTAAATAGTAACATATCACCGTATCACGAGTTATATAAAGTAAATACATCACCCACTGTATTATTTCCCCAAATAATTAACTTAATTAATTTCCCATTAATTAACTGCATATAACTATAACCTGAGTTATATAAAGTAAATACATCACACACTGTATTATCATCTACATATAATATTTACTACCATATTATACGTACCTTTACTAACAACCACACATATATCATACGTATATCCATTCTTCCGAGTTTACCCTCACCGGATGATTCCCTCTAAAATGCTATCTCACTAGGTGTGCTCGCAAAACCTAGTTTCCCCAAGTTAGAATCGCTCACCAACTTGGACTAAAATAACGAAGTGGAGGCGGTCATATTCCTTCCCTGAAAGTGAGATAAATCTCTCACCCATATATATCGGACGCTATGACCTGGGGATATACTCGCCCTACTCCTCAAGCTAGGGGATTCACCCACATCGCGCAACCTCCCTTGATAGCATTAGAGTATATAAATTTAAATAAATATCTAATCACTGATATTTAGTATCACGCACAATAAATACACGTATATATATATATATACTATCACGATACCGTATATATATATAATATAAACGCCGGCTTTACCGTGTACTCAAAATCCCGTACACTGCCTGAAATTTCCCGAGTCTGTGGCCCGACTCAATGTAGTTAATTTTCTCACTTAATAACTTATCCTCTTCCCGAGTCTATGGTCCGACTCTAATATAATTAATTCACACCTTAATTAATATAATACTCTCCCTGAGTCTATGGTCCGACTCTCCTTAAATTAATTGACACACATTTTAATTTAATACCTCCCCGAGTCTATCGCCCGACTCTAATTAAATTAATTAACAAATTAATTAATCAACCCAAATTCCGAGTCTGTGGTCCGACTCTAATATAATTAATTACCACATTAATTAATAAGTACCCTTCACTAGTCTACAATCCGATCCTGATTAAACTAATTATCCCACCCATTAATTTAATCATACCCGAGTCTACAAACCGACATTAATTAAATTAATTAACACCTTTATTAATTCAATCCTACCCGAGTCTACAATCCGACTCTTTTTAAATTAATTAACACCTTTATTAATTTAATAACTTGGTGTCACTCAACCATTGTCCCCGGACTCACTTACTTGGCCCGTAACTTGATATTTCCCGAGTCTATGTTCCGACTCCAAATTAATTACTCTCTCTCAATAATTAATTTAATACTTTGGTGTCACATTACCAACATACCCGGACTCACTCACTTGGTCCATTTTTACATCTCATAATTTCTTTCCCACATTTTTCGCCCACAATGTGTCGCACATTTATTTCCATAATTTCCCAATTATATTTACCTATAATTACCAACATACCCGGACTCACTCACTTGATCCGTACCTCACTATTTTGGAATAAAGTCTCTCAATTTTATCCATTAAATGCCTCACCTAAATTCATCCTAGTCCCAATTACTTTCCCCCATAATTGCTGGGAATATTTGTTTCACAATTATTTATCACAATAAATGTATGGAAATTTTACTTCTAAATTAATTTCCCTTATATCTCACCCAGGCCGAACTGGGCAGAATTTGCCATCATCGATCGATCGATTCCTCCGATCGATCGATCGACCCCTTCGTTACAGGTCTGCCTCCCCCTTGTTTTCCACCATTAACGAACCTCAAGGTTTCTAAACCAGAATTTAAACCTCTAATTACATCATCCCATCATCTACACATGGTTAATCCACATCCTATCCAATCTTAGAGACCATTAAGACAATCAACTTCTCTAATTATCTCATAATTTTCGAAATGGGTCTTACACCATAAAACTTAGTTATCTGTTTTAAATCTCAAATTCCAGATTCAATTTCCACTCTTTTATGTTCTGAAATTTTCGTTCAAATCATATATACATATACAGATATCAATCACCCATCTAAATCTTACTTTGAATCTCATTCAAGTGTTTCAAAAACAAAACCCCAATTTGTACCCATTTACACCCAAAAACGGATTTTCATACACACATCACTATGATATGAATTGATTATCATGCTTATACGAATCAAAACAGTTAACCACTTGCCTCAAAGTGTTTGTAGTGTCTGATCCGTTGTTGCCGTCCCTCAATTTGGCTCCAATAACCTCCAATTTGCCTTTTGATTGTTTTCCCCCAATCTCCCTCTCAAACCCTAGGTTATAATAATGTTGGCTGCTCATTTTCATTTTCTTAGGTTTAGGTTTAAAACACAAATCCCGTTTTTCACCTAATGGGCTTAATTAAAGTGGCCCCACTCACCCCGTGTGGGCCCGGCTATGCCCAAAAATATCCCGAGACCCAATTGCTACCCCCGGGTACTCTTTTCTGACTATCTCGACCCATCCGGACTCAACCGCGCACTCAGAATTGACATCCGAATTAATTTATAAAAATCCTTATCTCACACCCCATTTAGTCTATACCGACTCCCGGCTGTGATAAATGCATATCCCGTCATTAATACCCGAAACGACGTAATTAAATATTACTATTCACTTAGTAAATAAATTTCCCTAAACATTAACCATTCACTCCCCGATTAATATTTAAATATATATATTGCCATAATTAATTCAATTAAAATTACAACACACAAGTAATTTAAAATTCCCGAATTAATTAAATATTAAATGCACAAAAATACGGGGTGTTACAGCTTTCTTAATATATTTTAAGATTTTTTAATCATAACAAGGCTATTAAAATACTAAAATTGTACATATCATAAAAATATGTTTGAATATATGCGAATTAAAATACCATTTGATTATTTTGGATGAGATAATGGCCCGTTTAGTAAAAAAATTCTTTAAAAGGTGATATTGTTTCACTAAAGCATTGTTGTTTTTAGAAAAAAGTGCGCCTTAAGGGTTTTACCAAGAATAAGACGTAAAAAACTTAAGGCGGGGCGTTTCTCCGAAGCCTTAAGCCTAGGCGGGTTTTTTAGAACAGTGATATTCGAAATATATATATATATATATATATATATATATATATATATATATATATATATATATATATATATATATATATATATATATATATATATATATATATATAATCAACATATACATTCTACACGCATAAATATATATGTACGAACCCGTCGAATAATCCCTCGAATTTTGTTCATGCCAAATATTCTTCAAATTTATACCCCGAATTTCATTCCCACAAATCCCAAGGGTCACAAATCACTCATTTAGTCTTCTAGAGGCCCTCACACTCTATTTGGGACCCCATACTATCCATCTCCAAAATGAATTATTCTCCAATCCTTTTGAGTTCAAGAAAATCTCTTAAATTTTTCTGTTGAAACCGAACCAAACCCATGGCCCTAAAATGAATCGATCCGGTGTCCCCAAAATGAACCAAACCGATGACCAATAAAACGAACCAATCCGACGATCTGATCAGTTCTGGAGTTTATTTTTTTCTCAAACTCCAAAATTTATGGTTTTTACCCTCACCAACCATTTCTATAAACATCTACACACTTAGATATACCCAACACACCAATTTATTCTTCGGATTCATTAAGTTAATTAAGATTTAAAATCTATCTTAATTAGACCCTAGTTTTTACTCAACCCTTTCAATTTCTCCACAACGATTACCCATTAACATGGATTTAAACTCAGATTTCATATGGAGTTGTTAACACATCAAATTTTATATGAAATAATCTTCAAAAACCCAATTTACGCAAGAATCCCAAACCCAATATCATAGAGTTTTTCATCACAAACTATAATATGGATTATAAACACACTAAATAGTTAAGGCAAGTTAAACACTTGCCTGGTTGGATAAATCCGACGATCTCGTGCCGAAATCCGTCAGAGCTTGGCCGAAAATCTCTCCTTTCTCCCTTTTCTTACTTCTTTTCTATTCTTTCTTTCTTTTATTTTATTTCTCTCTTTCTCTCGTTCCCTTATAAGAGAGAAATAAGGGTTATTTTCTTATTAAACCCAAAATTGACTCGTATACACAAATGCGAGTGCCTACTAATCCAAAAATTCCCCAAAACCCAAACACTACCCCGAGTACTCTATTATAACTATCTCGGCCCTTGTGAAACCAACTGTGCGCTCGAAATTCCCATCCGAGTCACTTAACAAAAATTCACGTCTGAAACGCAACACATCTCCACACGTGTTTTTCGAATAAAATAACATCACATGTCGCTTTTGTTCACCTGCGACATGAAATATAATTAGTTCATCTCATTTACTTATTCCGGTAAGCAAATAAAACACATATAGATATTAATCTGTCACTTGAAAATTAACATTCACTATTTACTTTAAATTATCAAATTATTAAATTATACCCACTCATGTAATTTAATTATACATAAAAGTACGGGGTATTATAATCTCATGATCATCAGATGAAATATTTTTGTTACAATAGAAGCTCCCCTAAGCCTCAGTGCTAAGAGAGGTTAGTGGTTTAGTGTTGGGGCTTTATTCACGTTCGCAGACCATTATGTCAGAGTTCATTGCCTTTTTTTCTTGTGGCTCTTGAAGTTCTGCGACGCTTCAACTTTTGCCACCTCTTATATAAATGAATTGAATCATGGCCTCATTTTCCTTAGCGATTCTTGAGAGTAGAAGAAAGTGCGATTTACAACAATTTAATTGTAATTTCTGGCGACCGTCAGATCGACTTTCTAACGAGATTTCTCCTTCGATTTCAGGTTGATGTTCTCCCTTTCTTCTGAAATTTCTTCATAGTTTTTCTTACATTCGTATTTGGTCTCATTTTCGTGCTTTAATTTGCCATAAATAAAAAAAAAATCGAATTAAAATGGATTTGGAGTAGAAACGGGTTTAGGGTTCCTGTGTTTTTGAGTGTTTTAAATTTTTTGCATTATGCAGCTTGAACCTTAGATGTAATATGTTGAATCCCATCGTGGTTTGAACTAATGATTCCTAAATAAGCTTTAAATCATGCTAATAATCGTAAATCTCAGACTTGATGCCCAATATCTATGATATATTAAATCATGTTAGATGTTATATATACTATCTATAATATCAATTAGTATAGTAGTCAAGGAATCTATAGTACATATTAAGGGTGTGTGTTACATAGAGTGTAATTAATTTGGTCTGTACCAAGTTTTTACTAGCCTTAAAACTTTAATGATTATTCGAATCTTATTAAAAACTTTAAATAAATATTTTTTGCCCATATAATATTTGTTTTAAGTGTACTAATAATGAGCTGTTAAAGATTAAAATTATGAATAATATAATATTAACTTCTTTAATTGATATATATGAAATCATATATCAATCCAAATGGAACTATTTATATGAATACTATTCAGAATAGATATTGATGACCGTAACCACCCAGTTTAGGTTCATCCCCCAACTCTACATCTAATCAAGCCGATATAGAATTTTGTGAACCACTACTATAAACAAAAGTTTCTTTTCACACACACACACACACATATATATATATATATAGGTCCTATAAGAATAGAGTTTCTCTAATTAAGTCCTATTGACTTTTCAACCATTAAATATGTCATATTTCTAATTTTTTAGGACTTTTTTCACAATTTTACCATTTTAAAGCCAACCATCCGTAACTTCCTGGGGGAAGTTACATAAGTGATTCATTTTTTTTTCATCCTATTTTTAATCTTCAAATGATCATAACTTTTGATTGACAAATCCATTTTTTGCAAAGTTACTATTTTTGAAATTTACGCGCCGAGATTTATCAAATAAGATCCATGAAGCACATAAGATTTCAAAGAAAAAGAATTACATAGATAGTAAATTTTACTGTATGCACCAGAAAATGAAATAATTTTATATTTGTGAAATTTTCACAAACAATAACAATTACTCTGTTAATATTACATAGGCAATAAAACTTACTCTGTTCATAAGAAAATGAAATCCATAAATTTATCAAACAAGATCCGTGGAGTCCATAATATTTTAATGAAAAAATTACACAGACAATAATATTTACTTTGTGCACCTTTAAAATAAAACTTAATAATGGTTGAATAGTCAATAAGACTTAATTAAAAAAAATCTCAAAAGAAGAATTACATATTATAACACATATTAATTGGGTTGTCACATTAGTTGTTAGAATTAAATAATAATACAAACAAATTGGTTAAATAAATGGGACAATTAATGTGTGTGTATATATATCAAGGTTCTAAAAAAACGTGGGGCATGATCGAGGCGTGGAGGTCAAGCTATAAGATTTAGAAGTCTAGGCGAGCCTTAGGCGTGAAAAGGCGTTTAAGCCTTCTTAATATATTTTAATATTTTTTAACCATAACAAGGCTATTAAAATACTAAAATTGTACATATAATAAATATATGTCTGAATATTTTCAAATTAAAATACTATTTAATTATTTTGGATGAGATAATAGTCCGGTTTGTAAAAAAATTCTTTAAAAGGCGATATCGTTTCACTAAAGCATTGTTGTTTTTAGAAAAAAGTGCGCTTTAAGGGTTTTACCAAGAATAAGGTGTAAAAAACTTAAGGCGGGGTGTTTCTTCCAAGCCTCGAGCCTAGGCGGGTTTTTTAGAACAGTGATATATATATTGTAAAAAAGACACCTATTTTAAGTTTAAGTCATTTAGTCGCTCAAACACCCATATATCTGATATTCTTTTTATTTTTAAAGGTCCGGGCCAGCGGCACCCCATGACACCCCGACTCACCCCAAACTGGAGGTCCGGTGGATCCAACCCTCTTTTTTTCTTTTCATATTCTCTTATTTTCAATGGTCCGCGCTAGCGACATCCAACCTCCACCCCACCGTCGGAGCTTCGGTGGGCTCGAACACCCATTTACTCAATATTCTCATACTTTAAAGGTCCGCGCTAGCAACACTCAATTTCCACCCTCACCCACCCCCATTATCGGATCTCCAATGACCTTTATCAGAGCTCCGATTTGGGAGTGGGTAGGGGTTGCATAGGATGTCGCTAGCGCGGACATAAAAATAAGATAATATTGGATTAATGGGCGTTGGATTCATCGGATCTCTGGTTTGGGGTGATTAGGGGTGGCGGGCGCTGCTGGCACGAACATTTAAAAATAAGAGAATATTAGATAAATGGGTGTTTGAGAGACTAAATGGGTTAAATTAAAAATATGTGTTCTTTTTTCAACAAATATATGAGTTTATACATTAATATACCCATTTATTTAACCGATTTGTTTGTATTATTGTTTAATAATAACAACAAATGTGACAATCCAGTTAATGTGTATTATTATATGTAATTCCTCTTTTTAGATTTTTTTAATTAAGTCCTATTGATTATTCAGTAAATGTGACAATCCATTTACTTTGTTTTGTTCTTTTTTATGAGCGTCCTTTCATGATACTCCATCCGTTACAGTTTAAGAGTCCCTATTTGAATTTTACGTTTATTAAGGATACCATTAATCAGTGGCCAATATCAATACATATTAGACTATCATGACATTTTGATGTAGATAAGGGTTTTTCTAGTATTAAATGTAAGAAAAGGGGTTTAATCCTCTTTAGGATTTATTAGAGTAAATGTGAGACTATTTGATTTAAATACTTTAATAGTTGGAGTATAATTACTTACGAGTTAAAATTGGTAGAGAAGACTCATTAATTGGTTTGCTAATAAAATCTTAGATTATATCTATTGTACTTTTCCCATTTCTTTGAATCCAAATGATGGCATTTGTATCAAATTGGTATCAGAGTGGGGTGATCTCCTCGGTGTATTTGTGTCATTTCAGAGCGGGTGAGGTGATGTAAGGACATATTTCATATTGCACGGTTTACATTAGTATTTGTCGTATACCGCTACAATTTTAGAAGAATTATTTGAGTTCAATCATGCATCAAGATAGATCCTATTATCAACATTCTTCAATAGAAAAGCCTCTACGAGATTAATTTTGGTAAGGTTGTGTTTTGGTTACTTTACGGTTCATTTAAAATATTGGGACATTTTTTTTAAGTGTTGGAATATTTTTCTAAACTGTTTTAAATCAGTTGAGACATTGCTTTTCATCAAATGAAATTTTTCTAAGTGTTGAGGCGAAGAAATTTTGACTCTCCGATCGTTCGAGCGACCTGGTCATGTTGTTCAAACGACATATGGATCACACACAATGTCGTTCGAACCTCGTTCGAGTGACATTGTCACTTTGTTTGAGCGACTTGCTGACTCAAGTTTTTTATATAAAGCATGTTAAATGTGTCATTTTTCGTGAAGAAGCCAGACATTTTACAGCACACGAAAATTGCAATCTGCAGAATACTTTTGTCTTCTTCTTTTGGGGTTCAAACTTTTGTTTTTTAATTCACAAAATCCCAATAGTTTAGTAAATTATTTTGGAACCTAAGATACATCTGTGGTAAAGTTTCTAGTATAGAGAGGGTAAATCTACGGCTGACGATTGCATGTCAATTGGGACTCGTGGGTGTTCCTTACTAATTTGAACTGCGTGTTATAGTGGGTTGTTGTGGTTGTTCTATTGTTGACTCTAGGATGCGTGTCTATGTGAGTATCTGCGTGATATTCTTTGCAGATTTTATTGTGTATTTAAGTTGCAATTTATTTTACATAATGAAATAAAAAGGTTTCCTCTTTTGGGTTTTTCCCTGAAATCTGTGTATCAGCAATTATTTATGATGGTTTGATTTTACCCACGTAGTTGTTTATGTTTTGGGGATGAATTTAATTAGTTTAAAAATTGAAACTAATTAAATAAGTTTACAATTGGAATTTACAAATTTGGTTTAATCAATATCACACCGCATTCTCAAATTGGTATTAGAGCGGGTTTCTCTAATTTATCGAGTGATCCTGTTTTCCGCAAAAAAATTTGATATTGATTTTTTTTGAAAAAACTGACTTTGATAAATAACAATGTTTCCAAATGATCGGTTGCCAATTTTGACGGGTCTAATTACGCTTAGTGGAAAGCTCATATGAAATCTTATTTAAAAGAAATCGATGAGCATGTTTGTCTTGTTTGTGAAAGAGGCTGAACTCGTCCCACTGTCATCGCAAATAATTTTACTTGTTTAAAACCCATGACAGACTTGACTGAGGATGAGTTTAGATGGAGTACTTTTAATTCCCATGAGCTAAGTGAAATTTCTAGTGCCATCACACCTGAAGAGTTCCGACGAATCATGACGTACACCACGTCGAAAGAACCATGAGATATTTTACAACTTACCCATGAAGGCACAAATGCGGTCAAAGAGTCTAAAATTGAAAATTTTACTACTCAATTTGAAATAATAACCATGCTTGAATCGAAGTGTTTTGATGATTTTTACGCATGCTTATCTGATATTGTCAACACTAGTTTCATTCTTGGTGAGAATATACAAGATGCACGAGTGGTTAAAAAGATTTTGAGATCGCTGTCAAAACGTTTTATCCATAAAGTGACTATTTTGAATTCCTTAGGTAATTTGAGAAATTTAAAGTTAGAAGAGCTGGTAGAAGACCTGCGGACATATGAGATTAACATGTTTCTTGACACTGTCAAGCCTAAGGATATATGAATAGCACTTAGAGCCCAGTTTGGGAAGGGAGAGGAAGTGTCCAAGAGAGATAAGAAAAAGAAAGGGAAAGGTTGTGAGTCCGAGTTTGAGGGAAAATTTGATTTTGACATAGCCATGCTTGCGAAAATTTTAAAAAATTTATCAAATTTTCAAACGAAAATTCTTCCAATAAAATATTTTTTGAGAAAAAAAAGAAAAAGAATAAGGCCAAAGAAAGCGATGCGAAAGAGGGTAGGAAAGAGAAAGAGAAAGAGGAAGAAGAGAGATGTTTTGAATGCGAGGGTAAGGGGAATAAGGTGTTTGGGTGTCTCATTAGGCTAAAGAAAAAGGGAAAAAATATTGCCATGCTCATCACTATTAGTGATAATGAGGAAGACGTGAAGGATTCTAGGGAAATCTTCACATGGGATGTGTGTAGACTTATTAGTTAGTCACGTAAGCGCACCTAGTTTGTCCCACGACGATGAGGATACTTATGCACGTGAGACCCCTGAGGAGGATAGTTTGAGTGTTTCGTGTGAGAGTGAGGGTAAAAGTGAGTGCGAAAGTGAAGGTGAGAGTGAACTCCAAATTGCGTTTAGAGATTTGTATGTCAAGAACTTAAAGACTAAGAAGTTGAATAAGGATTTAGGTCTTAGGGTAATTGATTTGGAGAGATAGATTGAGAGTTTGAGGGGATTTGAGGCGTCAGTGAGTCAACTCGAGAAGGTGAAGGTTACTTTAAGTCACTACAACAAATCTGCCAAATTGTCACGGTCATTGACCTTGACAAGTTCAACTTGTCAAGGTCAATGACCGTGATAATTCGGGGTGAGACAACTTTTTTTATCACTGACATGTCACGGTCATTGACCGTGATAATTTCGTTAGAATTGTCACGGTCGTGTCACGGGCCATGACCGTGACAAGTTAGTCACGGTTATTAACCGTGACAAAGCCTTGACCCTTTTAAAAAAAATTGTCACGGTCATTGACCATGAAAAGTCCGTGATAACTTTTGTCACGGGCATATCACGATCAATTACCGTGACAATTCTGGGCAGAATTTAAAACAAATCTGCTGGGCAGTATGGCCACTGCCACCGCCCAACAGTATATTTGTACCTGTTATAGCAATGTTGTACCTGTTCAAACATCATATATCCAAATAAACTAGAGATAATGCAAATATACATTCAAAATAGAAACTATTTAAGAAGAAACAACATCACCATCAATTATCTCAAATCTACAAACTATTTAGCTAGAAAAGAGATTGTGTACCGCGACGCTCGGGGACACCTCCTTATCCTTCCCTTCTCGTCTGAAGAGCCACATAAGTATCGAGCCTATGTGGCCTACCCCCAGGGCCACTCCCTGTCCCCTGAAATAAAATAAAATAAAATTAGTATCCGCCCCGCAAATATAGATAAATATAAATATAAATATAAATATAAATCGAAATAGAAATAGAAATTGAATTTGAAATTGAAATTGAAGTTGAAATTTACATATAAATATAAATATAAATACATTACCTGTAGTGCCACCCAAACAGCTAACTTGAGTTCATATGGAACCTCTTTCCAACTAATGTACCCCAGGAAATCGTGTCAAATATAATTTACTTCATATCTGAACACTAAGAAATGCCATAATCCTATGGAGTTATGCTCTGCAAATTCCTTCCAACTGTTGTGTAGCCAAAAATCACCAGTTGAAGTTGTCAATTCCACCTTCCAATGGTCTCCCATGTTTTGCTAGAGGTTCCAAGTGGTGGGGTATGGAAAGTGGAATTGACAACCTCAACTGGTGATGTTTGGCTACACAACAATTGGGAGGAATTTGCAAAACATCACTCCATAGGATTATGGCATTTCTGAGTGTTCGGATAGACGAAGAGATTCAGTCTCCTCTCCATAAATAGGACACCCCAAATAACTATGTACTAATCACCTATTAAAGATAAGAAGCGTATATTCATGTATTAGTATAAATAAAACTTAGATGTAGTTGGAATATTTATGTATTAATCTCCTCTCCACACACGCACACGACACAAGAGTGAAAATGATAAAGTGCAAATCAATTAAAAGAATTAAAAATTGATATTTCGGTACAAATTGGAATATTTATTACAAATTGAAAAATTATTTCAAATTTGGGTTATCATAAAATATGGATTGATATTCGGTAGGAGCAGCCAAGTCATCCACACTACTATTTATACGCCTTGGTGCGTGTTGGAAAATTAACCACGGCTCGTTGTTGATATACTCCGAGTAAAACACTTGCTTAACCTTTTAAAATGCACAAACAAACGGCTCATACTACTCCACGGTGATGTATTCCTTTGCAATTGATCCTGCAATGTATCGCGTATTCTTGACGTAATCTTTAAAAACTTTCATCAATCTTTCAAACGGATACATCCACCGATATCTAACTGGACCACAAATAAGTGCCTTGTCACATAGGTGTACCAATAAGTGAACACTTATGTCAAAGAATGCTAGGGGAAAGTACTTCTCCAATACACAAATTGCTTCGATCACCGCCAATTTTGCGGCCACTATGTGTTTTCAATTTACTACCTTCTCACACAAGAGGGAGAAGGTAATACTAATTTGCATAATAGCCCTACGCAAATCCTTGTGCTTGGAGAAGCAGTGCTTAAACAATAGAGGAACCAATTGCATGATTACATGCCAATCGTGGGATTTACACTTATGTAAATCATGAGCAGCATAATTCACAATCCTTTTCAAGTTGGAAGAAAAAGTAGATGGGCCCTTCAAATTATATATTGTGTCTAGAAGCACCTTCCTTTCCCCACTCGTCAAATTATATATTGTGAATTATTAAGAGTTGTAATATTTTTAAGTTGTATATATATTTGTTTATTAACAACGTTCTCGATTCGCAATTTTTATATATATTTGTTTATTAATAATAATAAATATTTGTAACACCTCTTACGCGTCCAACGTTACACATAGCAACCGAAGGTGCACTCACAGGACCCCCCAATTTTAGGATTTGATAAAAAAAATACATTTTTTTTAAAATTATAGTTAAATATTGTCATGGACAAAGTCCATGACCATTTTTATTTTTTCCGTCGCGCATAAAAATGGTCGCGACCAAAGTTCGCGACCATTTTTTTTCTTCTTTTTTTTTGTCACGGTTGTGGGTCACGGAGTTGGGCCGCGACCATTTTTTTTTATTTTTTTGGTAACGGTTGTGGGTCGCGGAGTTTGGCCGCGACCAATTTGTCACGGTTGTGGGTCACGGATGAGGGCCGCGACCATTTTTATTTTTATTTTTTTGCCACGGTTGTGGGTCGCGAACTTTGGCCGCGACTAATTTGTCACGGTTGTGGGTCGCGGCCAAAGTCCGCGACCAATTTTTTTAATTTTTTGTCACGGTTGTGGGTCGCGGACTTTGGCCGCGACCAATTTGTCACGGTTGTGTGTCACGGACGAAGATCGCAACCCGTCATGGCATGGGTCACGGCCCAAGTCTGCGACCATCTGTCGTTACCCCTCTAGGCCGTGACCATTTTTTGGTCACAGACTTGGGTCGCGACCCATGAAATTGGTCACGCCCGAAATGGTCACGGCCCAAGTCCGCGACCCATAGTTTTGGTCAGGGATTTTGACCGTGACCAATCGCCAGTTTTGGTGTAGTGGCACCAGGGGGAATTATTGTCCTTCCCCTACTATCTTATTTCAACCATAGTTGTGGCTTAAGTTTTAACGATTTAAGGTCTTTTCGTGCATTTTCTCCATCTTTCGAATGATTCCCCCCAAGGCAAGTACCCATAATATGTTCAGCGAAGTTCTTCTCTGCATGCATCACATCCAATACATGGCACACCGGGTTATTCTTCCAATAAGGCAAGTCAAATAAAATTGACCTCCAAGACCATGCCTTTCTTGTCTCAGTTTCATTCCCAGTTGGGATCTTCTTATGCTTGACGTTCTTAAATTTTGGATTCTTACCTGGCATATTAGGGCCACATTAAGAAGATTTACTTTCAATTTCTGAACCCGAAAGTTGTCTCGGCGGTAGCCTATGTTCAACCCCGCCCAATAAAAAATTGGAACCTTTCTCAGATCCGAAACTAATAGCTGGGGGTAAAAACCTCCTATGGCGGTGGTATACATTTTTTAAGCTAGAGGATAGACGAAGAGATTCAGTCTCCTCTCCACAAATAGGACACCCTAAATAATCATGTACTACACAACCGAATAATGTCCCATAAGCTGTAAAATCATGAATTGCCCACATCAACATTGCTTTCAGCGTAAACTTTTCTTTTCTAAAAGAGTCAAATGATTGCACACCCTCTTCCCACAACTCATTTAATTCTTCTACCATAGGAGCCAGGTAGAAGTCAATGTCATCACTTGGTTCCTTTGGCCCAGTATCAACAAATGCATCATCAAAAATTCAGGTCTCATACACTGTGAAGGAGAGAGGTTGAGTGGGGCTAGGATCACTATCCATACACTCTGATTGGTGCTTAGATTTATAAATGGATTGAAACCATCTGTTGATATAGCCAAATGAATGTTGCGTTGTTCTCGAGCAAAATCGGGATACTCAAAATTCATCCTCCTCCATGCAGTAGAATCAATAGGATGACGCATGATATCACCCCCTACTTCTGTCCTAGCATGCCAAGTCATTGCCTATGCAATCCATGGTACTGTGAAAAATTGCTTTAATCTAGGCCTAACGGAAAAATATTTCAATACTTTTTGAGGCACTTTTGAGCTTGTGCCTTCCTTACTAGTAGAATGGACATATCTAGGTTCATCGCATACCGGACAACGATCGAGATTTTCATACTCCTTTCGGTATAGTATACAGTCATACACATAAGCATGAATCAATTTATAATTCATTCCCAAACCTTTCAAACTGTTCATCATAACAGGATAGCTATTTGGAAGTGTATTCACCTTGGGTAATAACCCTTCACCCATTTTAGAATTCCCGTCACGCTATTGCCAGACAAACCATACTGCGTCTTCAAACTGTGAAAACCAACCATGGCATGTAAAGTTATTTGATCTTTCTCACAGCCAGAGTATAACGGTCGGGTCGCCTTAAATTTTAAACTTTGGTAGTCATCGTCAAGTTTTATCGTGTTATCTTCACGAGCACTTGAATCTTCTACATCATTAGTAACCTCATTCTCCTCTGCTTCATAAACTCCGTACGCATCATCAACTAAATCCTCTAACATATTATGATCTACGTCGTCCCCTTCTACATCTATTCTACATATTATCCTCTAACAAAACTTAGATTTATAGTATGTTTCATTTAATTATCCCATCATTTAATTTCTATTTCCTCCATCTCCTCTAAAAGGTGAGTGGTCGTATCCCATTCAAGACCGTATTTTTCTGTAATATACTTAACAGCTCATGCACATTGTTACGATTTGAAAAAAATTCGACAACATATCCCCATAGTTCTCCAAGTACACGACGTAGATTGGTAGGTGTCAGTGTTATTTCAATTGATCAATTGAAATAACAGTCACACTTGTCAATCTAGTATGTACCCAAAGAACATTAAGATACGACTGCAGAATTTCCTACAAAAGTAACAACTTTAAGCCACTAAGAATATTATACAAAAATTATATAGTCTCAAACTCTCCAAACGGGACAATTCGAGAGATCTCATTACAGGGGTAATGACTCTCGAACGGGTCTAAGGGCTATTGAATCCGTACGCATAAGAACTAGAAGGCTAGTATCTATGCGCACTATATTTAATTTCAAGTATGTTTCATTTAATTATCATAGTATATATATATTGTTCAATATACAAAGTAATTTTCAAAAAAAGTTGAAAAATCCCACACCCATATGGATAATAATCCAGTGGTCATGCCACTTTTAAAACTAACCAACCAAACATTTACTAAACAAAATAATCCAATTGCAATGTCAACAACAAATGTGTATCCCGTACTCCTTCTAATTCATCTACTCAATTAATTCATTTCATCAATTAAACTAACAATTAACATATACAATTATTAATTTACTAATTTACAATGAGGGGCAATCCTACTTTCATATGAAATGGGCACTAATTATTAATTTACTTTCATCGATAACTATACAATTAAAATTATAGTGAAAGTGATAAAGTGCAAATCAATTAAAAGCATTAATTTCATTTATGCTAATCAAGTATGTTTCATTTATTAATTATATTTTAGTGGATGTAATTATAGAATCTATGGATGGATTCAATTTAATCTTACTATGTGAATGTTTTTATCTACAATGAGTTAACCTTGAAACAATATATATTATCTCATAGAATCATCAAAACACGATATTAAGGGAATTACAATGGGACCTTGCCTCACTCCCCCCCCCCCCCCCTCCCCACCCACCACACACGCACACACAACAGCCCCCTGCGCCACCCCTACCCCCACCCTGCCCCCCTCCCCACCCCCACCCACCACACACACCACACACACACACAAAAGCCCCCCACCCTGCCCCACCCCCCACACACGCACACACACATATACACACACACACACATGCACATATACACACACACACACATATATATACACACAAACATATATATAAATGGAAGAGAGAGAGAGAGAGATTGAAAAAAGGAGGGAAACTGCAGGGGGAAAAAGAAGGGAAAATTGTTTTTTCCTGAGCAATTTGTCACGGTCGTGTCAAGGTCCTTGACTGTGACAATAATTTAAAGAATTGTCACGGTCATTGACCATGACAAATAATTGTCACGATCTTATCACGGTCTATGACCGTGACACAAAACACGTGTTTGTTGTCACGGTCAATGATCGTGACAAGGGTGGCCGGACGAAAGGTGATAATTTGGCCATTTTGGTGTAGTGAGTGAGTAGTTGATCATTGTAAATCGGGAGAAGAGTGAACTTATAGCCCGTGTGTCACAATTAGAGAGAGATCTTGAACATACCCGGGAAGTAAAGGTAGCTTTAGAGGATACATCTAAGAAGATAGGAAAAATGATCCTCGATCCCGATTTGGGTAATGTTGAAAGACTAGGAATAGGTTATGACAGTGCGTCCATTCCCACATTGCACCCGATCCAATTCCTGAATTTGTGATTGATCCTTATGACTCTCAACCCAACCCACCTAGGCGTCCCATTATGAATAGGAGAGTTCGTCGTAGACGTTTTGAGAGAGGTGTTCCTAAGCCCGTTTACATTTGCACTCATTGCAAGAAGAGAGGACACCTTAGAGAATTTTTATTTAAGTTGGGTAATGTGGCACATTTTGCTACTACACATGTTTTTACGTTACATGCACCCACACATGATACTTTGGATGCTCCGGATGATTATATGATAGAGTTTGTACATATTAGGGAGCAAGTTGTTTTTGGTTAAAACTTCACATGATTTGATGGATGTTTTTCATAGGATGTCACTACCTTTGGAAAATTCCAGCACACCTAACGATTGAGGTTTAGACTTGTTTGCTAGCATAGGATGACTTCCATGATGATATTTTTGCCTATTGCTAGTGTGTACCATTTTTGTATTTATGTTTTCCATTTTTTTGATATATTTTTCAAAAAATCAAAAAGATTTTTGTTTTTGAAATTTTTTGGAAAAATGCGAAAAGATTTTCTATTTTTTTGAGAAAATTTGAAAAAGTCAAAAATATTTTATTTTGATAATTTTTTTGGAAAAATCCAAAAAGAGTTTTGTATTTTGTTTCCAACGTTTATGGATGGACATTTAGGGTGACCGAGTCACAATTTCATTCCATATCTATGTGACTATTTGATAGTGTTTTGATATGCGTTATCATCTCATTTTTGTGCTTTATAATGTTTGGAGTCATTAAAATATAATTTGAGATTACTACCTACATGTTTGACTCTTAGTCTCCTTTAATGCACATTTGCATGGATTTGTTTGATTATTGTACTTGTCTATCACATGTTGGTCGAAGTGTTTCCATATTAATCCCGTCTTTAAAACGAACCAAATGCGATAAAACTTGACAATAGAAGTAGTGCATGTAAGAACCATTTACCGCGAGGATTTAAATTGTAAAAAATGATGAGTGTTCAAGGAAAAGTACTACGAGATTACAAAATTAACTCGCCGTGAAATCCACCATTTAAAGAGCCCAAGAAAATATTAAGGCAATAAAAATAATCATATGCCAAAAAATGGGGCCAATAGGATTTCTCTAAGGAGAGAAAAAAATAGATCACCTCAAGAAAAAATAAAAGATTTATTATTTATGAGGGTGTTCGGTTGGAAATGTAAAAAACGGGTTTGCATGTCCTGACAAAATCTTGAAAAAGTATCACATAGTTTTAGACGTTATTGGTGTGAAAATAATTTTAGACTTTGATGTGTCGATTAGATTGAGTCGTGTCATATAAATTCACATTTTCACACCTAAGGACGATTTTGAGTTCATTAGTTAGGACTCTCTATATTCATCATGCACATATGTCATGTTTGATTGCATTGATTTTCCTATCGATTTTGTTCACACCCATTCATTTTGTTTCCTCGATTTTGGTATCTTTGTGTAAATTCATGGTGTGTGATTTTTGTAAAATTATTTTTGCATTTTTTGAAAAATCAAAAATAGTTTGTGGAATGCTTTTAAGTATATCTTGGATGATCGTAGTTGTTTGCTTTGCTTGTCGTGACACTCCATGTTTATTTTTATTTGTTCTTTTCCATGTCTATTTCGGACAGATAAAAAAGGGGAGAACGAATTATGATTATGGGGGCGAATTGAGATTTGATATTTGTTTTGATTTATGTTTATCTCATTTCAAATTCGATACGTCACGAAGGTATTTGTTTCCCGTCTCATGTGTGTAGGTACAAAGATTGATGATTATATTTTGCACACACTGATGATGGCAAAGAAGATTTCAAGTTGAAGAATTTTTTAAGAAAGATTTTGTTCTTGCATTTTTAGTACCTTTTCAGTTTTGGGATTCATGGGAGGGTATTAGATTTTTATAGGCTTTTTGATTTGATAATTCAAATGTTTTTATTTGTACCGGCATAGACATAGGGGGATATTTGTAAGGACATATTCCATATTGTCCAGTTTACATTAGTATATGTCGTATACCGCTACAATCGTCGAAGAATTATTCGAGTTTAATCATGCATCGAGACCGATCCGATTATCAACATTCTGTAACAGAAAAATACTCTACGAGATTAATTTTGGTAAGGTTATGATGTGGTTACTGTACGGTTCACTTAAAATATTGGGTTATTATTTTTAAGTGTTAAAATATATTTCTAAACTGTTTTAAATCAGTTGAGGCACTGCTTTTCATCAAATGAAATTTTTTCTAAGTGTTGAGGCGAAGAAATTTTAACGCTCCAATCGTTCGAGCAACTTGATCATGTCATTCAAACGACATATGGATCTCGCTTGATGTCATTCGAACGACATCTTTCCTTGTTAGAGCGACATAGCGACTTTGTTTAAGCAAGTTGCCGAATGAAGTTTTTTATATAAAGCATGTTAAATGAGTCCTTTTTCATGAAGAGGACCGGGCGTTTTACAGTACACAAAAACTGCAGTCTGCAGAATACTTTTGGCCTTTTCTTTTAGGATTCAAACCTTTTTTTTCAATTCACAAAATCCCAATAGTTTAGTGAATTATTTTGGAACCAAAGATACATATTTGGTAAAGTTTGTTGTGAATGGAGAGTAAATCTACGGCTGACGACTGCGTGTCAATTAGGAGTACTCGTGGGTGTTCCTTATTGATTTGGACTACGTATTATTATGGGCTTCTCTGGTTATTCCATTGATGACTCTAGGTTGCGAGTCTATGTGAGTATCTGCGTGATATTCTTTGTAGATTTCATTGTGTATGTAAGTTTCAATTTATTTTACACAGTGAAATAAAAAGATTTTCCCTTTTGGGTTTATTCCTGAAATTTGTGTGTTAACAATTATTTATAATGGTTTGATTTTACCCGCATAGTTGTTTGTGTTTTGTGGCTGAATTAAATTGGTTAAAAATTGGCTCTAATTAAATAAGTTTACAATTGGAATTTACAAATTCGGTTTAATCAATATCACATTGCATTCTCATATGAGTTCCTTGGTGTATGTGTTTCCTCCCATTGTATCTTTATTAATGGCTCCTAAGAGGAGAAATTTAAATACCGATTTTGAAAATCAATTGTTGGCCTTAGAAAAACTATGGCTCTCACTTTGTGAAAATTAGAGGGAATTTCTCCTTGTTCTTTATCGATAGGCCCTCCCATGTAAACCATACACTACACCCAAATGCTCTATTATTAACAGACTAATTTTTTATTACTAACAATATTATACCATTATTATTTCTCACAATAAATTACCGTTAGTAAATTACAATATCCGTTACTAATTTTACTTTGATACTCTAAAAGTGTAAATTGAAAAAAAAAACGATTGAGATTTCCCTCCCAACCAAAAGAAAGCCCCGACTTTTTCCCACCCAAAGCGAAAAAGAAAATCCCCCACAAATCGCTCACATGGAAGTGGAATGGCTAGAACGTCTGTAGTGAAGGATCTCTAGAATGACCCTACCTCCAACAAAGATCGTATTTTCTAGAGACAATGTGTTCGCAACATGATCGATCAAATCACTTGTACCACTCACAAACTCGTACTCCCCAATTACCCTTAACATTAATTTCTTCTATGTTTCTTGTTGATGTCTAATTATTTTAATGCTTTCTTACAAATATTTAAATATCTAAATTTCCCAAGAGAGATTTCACTTTTGATGATTGACTCGGTGTTATCTAAATTATTTTAATGATAGAAGTGTGATTAAAAGGTTTGTTTGTTCACTCGGTATTATCTTTACCAGATGGATAGGCATCGACGAGAGGAAGAGCTAAAGAATCAATCTTTGAAAAAGGGACCGGATGCAGAGCAGTCCATATTGAATAAGGTATACCGCATTTCTATTTAATGAATAAATATTTACATTTTTAGTTCATCGTGATTTACATGAAACAATACAATGATTTGTGCAGTGATTTTTTCTTTTCCTAAAGAGATTTCTCAAAATTTATATGCTTTTCTATTATTTATTTGCTTGATTTTACGCAACTAATCCTCAAGAAGGAGACCAACAAACTGGGGGGAGCTCAAAACCAATGAAGGATAAACCTAGTCAAAAGGATAAGGATGAAAAATGAGGGCCACCCTTAAAGACTTTAGGGCTTAAGGGGGAGATAACAACAAGTTAGTTTCCTCATCAATTTTTCAATATTAATTAATGATGATATTCATTTCCTTTCTCATAAATTTTGCCGTGAGTTATCTGATACATGATTTTGAATACAAATCTAACTTGGTTTACCAATCATGTTTGATAATATTGTCCAAAGTACTATTGATGTTATGGTACCTAGCTGATTTTGTGTTTTTGTTATTGTTTCAGGTTGATATATATGAAGACAATGCCAATGCGAGAAATGATAAGATTTCTTCTCTCAGAGGCTAAAATGCCACGAGGACTAACGTCTTTAACGCATTTTATGACAGACTAAAAGAGGTCACTATTAGGATGTCATTTCACCTATATTATAGTTTATTTTCTAAATTGTATTTTACACTCTTAATTCAATTAATACTTTACATGTAGATTCGGGAGTATCACAGACGTCATCCCTCAGCACGGGTTATGGATACAACTGACGAATATGAGCAGCTTCTCAAAGAGGAACCAGTAATTAAATTCAATGGGGAGGTCTCTCTCTCTCTCTCTCTCTCTCTCTATATATATATATATATATATATATATATATATATATATATATATATATGTGTGTGTGTGTGTGTGTGTGTGTGTGTGTGTGTGTGTGTGTGTGTGTGCAGAGTGTGGTGTGTAGGTCATTAATTTCACTAGGGTTCTTCTAGTTTTATTTCAACCCACCAAATTAATTTATACATTCAATGTGGAAAAACATTTAATACATCCACATAATTGATTTGAAATTCACATATTTTAAATTTATTACTATTTAATTTCCCATATTATTACTATCTTCTCTATCCTAATTTAGAGTGTCATCATTCATATGAAACCTTACACTGTTAATCATGAAAATCAGCGCTAAGAGGTTTTCGTATTGTGTAAATCATTGAAAGAAGGCAATGACATAGATATGATCATTTGTAGTATATGCGCATAACGCATGCAATTTATTTTATCATTTTCATTAAGATTTCAAAGAGGTGATGAGCGATGACGGTAGGTGCTGAGTATGAAATTATGAGATGAGCCACCTAAGCTAAGTCTTAGTGGTGCGAATGTGTTCATGGGTGGGGAGAAGATAATTTAGAATTTGAAAAAAAATATATTTATGATAAATATGGGTATCATTTTCTACACCAAAATCCCCAATAATCATTCTCTGTTTCTCAATCGCATCGCTTGTATGCCTCCACGCCTTTAATGAATATTAAATTCATATTTAATTAATTCATATACTGATAAATTTAATATGAACTTATTTTTCATTATGTTTTTTTTTTAGATTGCTTGGATGGGAGTTTTCCGGCATATCATTTCCACAAAGGATTTGGAGTTGAAGCACACAACTGGCTTTTGCAGTTTGAGTTAACTTTTTTTCATTTTTAACCTTTGTCTTAATATGGGCCACAAAGGGAAAGAAACAAGGGTGGGATGGGAGTTTACATGCTAGTGTGGACAAAGACATGCTTTTTTTTGTCTCATCCAATTACAGTTTGTGATGTTTTGTTTCCACATCACTAGCAGTTTTGATGTTTTTGGGATAAACAAACTCCCAACAAAACAAAATGACAAGTAGAATTAAAAAATATATATTAATGAATGCGTGAGAGTAATATGATTATGTAATACCATATAACGGAATAACAGTCGCACCAAATATTTTATCCTTGTAGTAGTAGAGAGAAAATCATGGCTAATACTGTCTTTTGACATTCGTAGTAGAGGTAATATTTTCTCTAAAAGATTTTACATTTTTGAATTGTGTGCAGCATGAAATACAGCAGGAAAATTTACTGCGGGAAATCTACTCTCAATGAATATTATCTAAGATCAAACTAAACCAAATAACTTTTGTTGTACATTTTTTCTTTTTCCTTTGGACATGTTAAAAGTTCAATTCAAATGTTTCTGAAGTGAGGTGGCCTTCTACTTAGATTCTCTAACTTCTTCACGATGCGGTGATTTTGAGGTATGCTATTCTCCTTTTTCTCTTCTTTTAAACTATACTCGACCATTTTTTAAATCCATATGAGTCAGTTTGGAAACTATTAAAATTGAGTCATTTTCGAGTGATTAGAACTAAGAACTTGAGATAGGTTTGTTTCCAAGTACAATTCTTAGACATATCTCTTGCATGAAACATATAACACTATGTACTAAATTCATTGTGGTATGTTTCCTTCTATACAACTTTTAAGATTTTAGTTTACTGACGCAACTATATAAATCACTTGACATGCTTACTCAGGTTGAGTCAATATTTAGCCAAGGTTGGGATGAAATTGAAATAATTGCTGAAACTTGTTGAAATAATTGAAATTATTGAAACTAGGTTTAGCCCTGCATGATGTGCGGGCACAACTATATAAATCACATGAAATAATTGTTGAACCTTGCTAAAATCTTTAAAATTATTGAAACTAGGTTTTAGCCCCGCGCGATGTGCGGGCACTTTGTATTGGGGGTTTACAATTTGTATGAAAATATTAATCCCCAACCACATAGCAGACTATGCATTGTTGATCTATGAGCAACATTTTTAAGTGAGCTCAAATGTAGTGTCATTCAATTATTTCATACATTAAAAATCTCAAATTGTTGAAATTAAACTATGTGATATGCTTTTTTCACCATAGAGAAGTAGAAATCTGGAAAGAAATTGCGCAAACATTTCCCTAAGGTCGATGTCGTTGCTTCCTCAATCGTGCATTGTTCATGCATATTCGATTCCTCGGGAGAATCACATTGAGTAAATACACTCGGTACAATAACATTATCTATATCTTGCCAAAATGAATCATTAAGTACCGAGTCATCTGACTGAAATGATAATGCAATAATCAGTACAATAAGAACTGAGAATATAATAAGAAAAATCAATAAAAACACATACACCATTACTCATAAATTGATTTATTTAACCATTTCCAATTATCACCCAATTATCACCTCTTCAAAAATATCACCCTTTAATATATTTGAACTTTAAATTGATTTATTTTTCATTTTAAACCCTCAACCTAATTCGACCTCAAATAATTAATTTCAAAATGGAACCCGTGACTAATTGTGGCCGCTAGAGGGATACACATAGTCTCAAGTGACCGTGAATAGGTAAGTCACGGGCTCTTCAAATCGTTGGAACCTCACCACGGTTATAAGTCACCGTAGAGTATGGTTTGACGACCACATTTGGCCGTGATTTAATTATTGACAACTAGTGACACACGGGCAAAGGAAACCATGGTAAAGCCTCTACGGTTATAATTAACTGAAAGTATCCATCACTTACGGCGACAGGTGGCCGTAAGTGTAGTCAACCTATTTTTTTTAATCTTTTCATCATTTTAAAAATTATTTTACACATTATATACTACGTAGATGTGTTTTAATACTTCAAATTCATCAAAAGAGCAGTGGATGTTCTGAGTTTTGGAAGCTTCAATACCGACTTTCTTTTCCTCAACCATTGCAATATAGCCCATTTAACCGTAGTTTCTGTATATAAACAACACAACAAACACTAGAGTAACACAACAAACCCATGAAAATTGAGCTTTGGGGACAAATGAACAAGATGGTTTCAGCTAGGTTAAACCGTAGGTATGTATGTTTCGGTGTGAGTTGAAGAGTTTGGATTTTTTCTTTATTGTGGTGTTTTAGAATATGTGGTTTTAGTTTGTGTGTAATATTTTATTTAGCTTGGGGTATATTAGACATTTTAAAATAAATAAAGGTACAAAACTTTTGGGTGTTGTTAGTAAAGTGTGTATTTATTTTTTATGTGGTTTTTGTAGAAATATTTTTGGTGGAAATATCAAGACCCGATGGAAAACTATTAATGGGAGATGGGCATTACAGGATCTCCATTTCCTTGATAGTTAAAGCTTGGGTTTATTATATGGGTGGTTATCCATCAATTTGGTCTGTATCTGATGTATACCAATAACGTACCAATTTTTCTCTGTAAGTTCAGTTTCGACAGTTTCGATTTTTCATACCCTTACCAACACCAAACCGTTTGGTATTTTATTTTTTTCAGTATTCTCAATAAATTTTACGTTAAGTAATTTTTTTTGGTATTTCTAGTTTCGATTTTCTTAGGTTTTTACTCATTTTTATTATTATTAATTATTTTTCAGGTATTTTCAATTTCCCAATGCAATGTATATGAACTAAGCATATGTTATATGTCGTATACTTAAAATATTCAATAACCTAGGCCTAGACCCATATTCCTCACATAAGAACTATAAAAAGTGCCTAAAAAATAAAAGAGATGAATAAGTATGTTTTGATGTGTTCTTAACGGAATTACTTATATACTTTTTGAAAATAAAAATACCACCAAATTTTGATATTAGATTTTGTGATAAATGAGTTCAACTAATGATATAAATTTAAAAATATAAAACTATATTTGTATTTTTGATATATTAAATCGAAATTTCGGACAATAATTTCGCTATTTAATTTTGGTACGATAATTTTCGTAAATCAGATTTTTAAATGTGTAAACCATAGCCAACGATCAAGTTTTTGATAATTTCAATTTCAATAAATTCAGTTTGCGATAATGAAAACTAGTAAACCAACATCATACCTTTTTCGGACTAAAATGATAAGTTAGGGTACCATAACAACCTCTAGTTTACTATTAGTGGTTCCCTCTTGTGATGAAAAAGAACCTATAACTCGTGGTGGCAATTGTTGTAAGGAAAGTTGGTATGCTTTTGACAATTGTCCTTGACTTTCGGTCAATGTCTCACCAAAGTCCCTTGAATGAAGTCTTCTTCTTCTTTAATTCCTCATCCATCGGATGAGTTACCTGGACTCCGTTTGATATGCTATAAAATTTATTAGATGTTAATGCACTAGAATGCTATGAATTTAATCCCTGTTGCTACACATTACATTTTCATTCCAAGGTAACTTGAATATCGTAACGAAACTTAAATTTTACTGTGTACCCTTTTATGGATTTAGTTCCTTGCACCGATTTTGTAGTTTATTACTACAAAATAGAGGATCACATGTATTCCCACATCCTAAAAGTGGCATAATGATTTTATTGAAATCTATTCCACCATATGCTCATGGATAAGGGTCGCAATGGGTCGTGATGTGTCGATTTCGCGTCGGGTTTAATCGGGTTCGTGTCAAAATCACCTCAACCCAAAAGAAATCCATTAAGCCTTTTATGTGTACAATTTCATGTCTTATCGATTTGTGTCATGTTCGGATTGTGTTCAATTCATGTATTAATGAGTCGTGTCGGGTATTTACACTAAATGGCTAAATCCAAACCTGATTCGTTTAGTTGTCGTGTTTAGCAGGTCCACCCATTAAGCACCCTCATTCATTAAGGCTTCACCCAAATCCATTAAAAAGTCGTGTGGGTCATGCTGAATTATCGGGTCCCATGGAAATTATCCACTCCTACTCAAGGTTTTCATTAATTTTGCCTAAAAGAAATTCAATATGCTCGTTGATTAATTGGTATCATCTGAAAAAACTCTCTAGCTTGTGTGACCAATCCAAGAAAGTCTCAAGGTAGTGATTGCCATGAAAATCACTAACTTCCAACTTAACACCTCTATCTACATTCGTATAACTGTGGACGATTGGCCTGAGGTCCAATCAACAATGAAGGTTGTGCAAACTTTTGGTGAAGAGGAATGCAAGGAGTTGTTGAGACAACTTCTTGGACATTTTCTTTCTTTTTTGTTTCTGAAAACTGCAATGATAAAAATGTCAATCGAGGCTTATAGCGAAGCAATTCTTTCATCAAGGGTAACATGTAATTAATCAATATTTTCTTCAACTACATGCACTCAATTGTTTAATTGGTGTTGGGCTTACTTAGTTTCCTCTTAATCGTACTCAAAGCTAGAATTCAATTTGAGAAATGTAACCATTATGAAAGGAATTAAGATGGGTTATAGTTTGATGTTTTATTAAATTTCCTTATTTCTTTGGTTTTATTCGGTTTCTTTTTTCGGGTCGAGTTAAAGCAAGGGTTGGGTTGGGACTTTTTATTTGGATTGGTTAGGTTTTAAATAATGTTGCATTTGACTGAAATAAAAATTGATTGAGTAGAAAATTGGGATTAATATGGGTTTAATGTGTTTTTACTATATATGGACTCTATTAAGAAATATAAGATGGTTTTTCAAACATTACCTTGTAAACCACTCAGATCAACATTAGATTAGGTCAAACTCTTCTAACTCCACATATCATATCAAGGTATAAATGAGTCAAATCGAGCCAAGCCTAAGGTTGCTCAAGTTTCGTTTGGAAGTTCATCGAGCTTAAAATATATTCAATCTTGTCCCGTTTATTTAAAAGATGAAGCTTTTAAGTCAATGAACATGAACTGAGATCGAGTAACATAATTATTTTATACAATTTTAGCATGATAATTTGTAATTGGGTGAATACGAGCTAATGCAATAAATTATCAAGCTTAATAAAATGTCAAGCTTGACTCGTACATTTTATGAGTCCACCTCGAACAAGTATTTATCCAAACGAACAAGATTTAAGTTTGAGTACTTTCGTTCATTGTACACCCATATATATCCTCCTACCCATACATATCCTCCTGTTATTAAACCCAAATATAGATATTTCTTTATTGATCCCTTTATTGTTCAAGATAGGTTTGTTGAACTCGCCTTAGCAACAACGACATAAGGCAAAACAAAGATGTTGGAATAGAATGAAGATCTAAGCTACAACATTAGGAATGGTTTTATGATGATGGGTGTTGAAGTGATTTGGGCTCTCATGATTCTCATATATTTTTCTTCCTTTTTCTTTAAGTAAGGAAAAGTGGTGTATGGTGTTTGAACGGATTCAACAAAAGATAAGAAGGAAAGAACAAAGAGACAACCCTAGTTTGACTCTCATACCAAATGACGGAGGAAAGAGAGTTAGAGAAGTGAGCGAGGCATATAAATACTCAAACAATTGAAGTACTCCAATATTATTCAACTATAAAAATTGGCGGATTAAATAATTAATTCTAAGCTAATGAATACTAGATAAATGCTAATGAATACTAGATAAATACTACTGAGATATCTATAGCTAATTGATAAATACCAAGATATCCTAATAACTAACTACTAGATAATGCCCAAATTAATAAAATAATCATCAATAACATTTTCATTTAGCCCAATTTGTTTCTGATTTCCAAAGTTTATTAATTTTATCAAAATATTTAATCCATTATGCACTAGGTAAAGATATCAATCTATTGATCGAATAAATCAATTATTAGGATACATATCGATCCATGCACTTAAGTGGAACAAAGAGTTGAGCCATAGATGCCCACATGGAAGACAATTAATACTTGCAGATGAAGTCAAAAATGTGTTAGTTGACCTCATTGGGCTTTTCTTGGTTGATAAAGTGTGCTGCCTTTCCAGTACAACGATTTCATGCAACAAGGGCACATCTTTGTGGAACCCTCCATTGTGTATAAATTCCTTCGTTCCTAGGATGTCATAAACCAAGTCTAACTCCCCAACAATGAACTTTGCATGTACTTGAAATTGTATCCCAGTCCAGGGTGCATTGAGTTCCCAACTTCTGCAATTTATAGCATGGAAAAAGAAAATACATTTGTGATCAGACTAAAAAACGAATCAAAATAACTTCTAAAAAGTGAGGAGATATGTTACCTAAAAGTACATCATATGTTTATTTTAAAAAAATTCTTTTAAAGAATGAAAAATATAGGACAACGTGTATTATGTCTATATTACTATGAAGGATCTACCTGCGGTGCTTTTTAGTATAGATTTTACGAATGAGAACTATAGCCAAAAGCGAGAATACGAGACCGCTATAGGAATATAAAAACTCGTGTTAAAGTGGTCGATGAATTTCTTACCAAATTTTTTTAACATCCTTGTACCTTTTACTTTACAAGCATTTCATTCACTTTGTAAGAAAAGGTGGTAATAATAATTTTTGATAATGTATATATTTTTACCCCAAACTATCTTACTAGGTTTTTTTCCTCCAAGAGTTAACATTGTTGTGGGCCCTTCAAATTATGAAACTTCAAGTTGCGCAACAAACCAATAAAGTATTAAAGGAAAAAAGACAAACATATTACTATGTATAATTCAATAAAGGGTCATACTTAAGGCAACCCCTAGTTGTTTCTTTACCACCACAAGCCCAAAAAGCAATAATTTATGGATTAAAATGAAAGTCAAACCGACAAGGATTCTTAAAGTTTAATTTCTAACCCCTTAAAAAAAAAATCAAAAATATATTTTTAACAAACATTACCCTAACCCTAACAGCACCACCACCACACAACCCTAACTCTAATGCACAACAATATAAAAAACTCTATTTTAGATTTTCGATTTAACATAAAACCACATAAAACTCAAAATCGTAAAAAAAGTCAAAACCACATACATCGCTCATACTAAATTCATGCTGCCTTATACAATTATTATACACCTTTGGAGTGGGGTTTGTTTATGTAAATAATATTGTGTCAAGATTAATTTAAGAGTTATAATTTGAGGAATTAAAAAGTGTAACAATAATCTATTGTGATGTATTAAGGGCAATCCTGAGAAATGTCTCCATTTTCGGATGGTTAGAGAGCTTTTCTCTCTCTAGGGTTTAAATGAGAGACTCAATCCAAGCCCCTCCCTCCCTTCCCCTCTCTAGTGCGCTGGTATCCTCCAACCTGATGGATAAATCCTATCATGTCCTAGTCGCTATTTTCTATGAGAGCTTCATGTCAGACCAGACTATGAAGAGTGTTTTTCTGCGTTGTTGGTTTATCCCATTGTGGTATTGGCCTTTCTCTATTAATGGATCTCTTTGTCTTTTCCTTGATCGCCATCTTCTTGTTGTAATTCATGTCAGATTAAAGTATGGGGGTTCTCCATTGACGGGTTTTGTTCAAAACCTGATGGGGATGGGTTTGTTTCTCTAATTCAACCCTCTCGTGACTTCGCTTATATGAGACCCATCTACCTCCCTTTGCCTCTTCTCCATAACTATAGATTCGCTACTCCAGATCGCAATTTTTGTTGAAGGGCTTCAAGTTAGGTCGACAATGGAGATTTTCTTCGGTGATTGGATGAGGTTTGTGGAGGGTTGTGTAGTCTGGTATTGGATTGGGTTTGGCTGGAGCTTTGGTTTTGAGGTTGTGTGCTTTTTATATTGCTTATTGTAGTTGTGTATATCTTTGTTTTCTTATGAGTTATGAATGGTTTTGTTGTTTGGAGAGGGTTTGGGAATAGTCAGTGTTTTGTTTCTTGGTGGAATCCATTGTCCAAATCTTTTGGTTTCCCATGGAGACGAATTGGGTTGTGGGTTGATGTGCTCACCATGTGTATGATTGGTTGTTTCATATTTGTTTCTCTTAATATCAGTCCAACCTCCTATTCCTCCCTCTTCGGTGTGTTGTCCCCTTCCCATCCTTATAGAAAAGCCTTCCCAATCTCAGTCGCTATCTATTTGTTGTGCGCTTAATGTCAAATTGTAACTGGGTTGGTTTATCTTCGAAGATGGTTTTGACCCCTCTCGTCACAGTCTCGTCTATTGCTGGATCTCACCCGTTTTTGCTTAATCGCCATCTTTTCATGTGTGTTTCATGTTAGATCAAGATGGGTGGTCCATTTTTAGGCATTTTTTGTCTTTGTAGGGTTCCGATTGGATTTTTCTAACCTCGGAGACATTACATAGATAGAGGTCCAGTAGTATCCTACCGTCACTATCTCCTTGCCACGAGTGGTTAACTTGGTATCGCTGCTCTTTTTGGGTGTGCTTCATGTCTGGTCGATGGTAGGCCCTCCTCGGTATTTTTGGGTTGGTAATGGCGATGGGAGTTATTCTGGTTTTAAATTTGGTTTGGATTGGACATTGAGACGGTGTTTTTCATTCCCTCCTTGGAGGTATCACTTGGTGTTGGAGCAAATGTTGCGGCGTTGTTTGGTGGTGTTTCGTCACTTTATTACAAAATCTTCTATGGCAATTGTTGCGGTACTGCGATTTTCTATTGAATATTCAACTTACAGTCTTGATTGGTTTATGGCCTGCGTGCCCTGTCCGATATAGAGTGTTTAGATAGGTTTGTTAGGTTGTTCTAAGGTCTTTATCCGATTTGTTTTGGATGTGTGTTGTTCGAGCTTTTGTGATCTTTGTTTTGTTTTATTTTGTGTGTCTTGGTCTTATTTGTATATATTTGGCAATTCGCCTTTTGGTTTAATATAATTACATTTTACAAAAAAGAATTTGTGATATATTTATGAATAAAAGAAAAATAATTAGACAAATAATATTGTACATCCATTTTGAAGAAGAAACAATTCAAAACATTGTTTTGGACTGAACCTACCATTAAAATTAACATCTTTACCCCATAAAATTCTAGAATTTATAAACACTACATGTTCCACACATAGTGCCAGAGGCACATGGTACATATAGGTGAGTTGCATGCACGAACGTGCCTGTTGCATGGAACACAGTGAACCATAGGCCTCCGACGTGCCATAGGCAAGATACACGGTAATACTGCACACATGAATTCAATAGATGGAAATTGCCACCCACCGGCATGAGTTATCACTAGTTTATATAATAAAGGGAGAGGGTATTTACTATCATTTGTAAAGATTCAGTTTATCCAAGTTTTTTGTTTGTTTTGTGGTGGTTGTTATTGTTGTCGGTCTTACAAAAAAACACCAAACAAATGTCATTATGTAAGACAATGAACCATTAAATAGGTTTGAAGAACGAATAGAGGTGGTTTTAAGAGAGATTACAATTTGGAAAAGAGTAATGATACTCTTACTGGGTCCAAGTACCGGTTAAGTACCAAATGCGCTTTATTTGATTATACATTGGTGCGACCTACAACATTCCCTGGCGGGACCCACACCATAGTACAAACAAATAAAGCAGTACCGGTACTAACATCCGGTGTGTCTAACATTTTCTTTTGTAAAAACATGGAAACTATGCTCATTGAGACTAATGGAATGGGGACTAAAGCCTAAAAATCTATATATTAAAAAAAGGGGTGTGGTTAATATAGGACAACCTACTGCTAAGTTTGATTCAAGACGTGCCCTCTAACAGATCAAAATGTGTTTTAATGATAATATTTTCAAGACATTCATAGATAAAAATGAAATAATGGATCAATTAATTTTGCACTATGACCCAAATATGGAATGTAGGAAACATATGCGTCAATGATTCATTACTCTCACATAACACGGCTCCCATTTTGCACCTCCTTCATGTAAAGTACTGTTTTTCCCTCTCAACCAATATTTCTCCGGCCTTCAGTTGCATAATTTAGACCTCAAGCTAACATTTATATCGTGGGTGCTTGCCACCAGGTTATCCCTCATGCTCAGATTAAGTGGAGAAGCTAAGCCCGGCACCAAATCAGCAAAAAGTATACCAAGCTAATTGGCGGCCTAATAGCAAAAAATTTATGTTTGAGGTCCATGACAGACATCCTTGTTGCAGAGCAATCATGCCAAGAATAAACTGACGAGAATGTACGTGCTTGAAATCTCTAGAACGAAAGTTTAAATGTCTCTATTATTGAATTAGGTTCACCATTCCATTATGACTATGCTATATATCAAGATCAAGTCACTAGATTTCAGATTTATTAATGACGAAAGGTAACTTACAGATCAAAAGACTTATAGTAGTTCACTCCTCCAGTGAAGCCAGTCTGCTCAAATTTGGTGGTGTAGTAATCAACATCTTCTTCTGACAACCAAGCTCGCAAGCGAATAAGAGTATCAGGTGAATCTCCAAATCCCATTCCCCTGGGCAGATAAAGAGGACCGGGGTTGCGTAATGTTAGGAAATTCTTAATTACTCTTTTGGTACCCATTTGGGCAAACTCAGCTTCTATTACCTCAGGTTCCTGCAACATAACATAATAGTTACAAATATGAACTTTTCACCTCAAAACTACAAATAAAAATTAACAACGAACAACCCTAAAGGTTTTCGATAACTGCATTTTGGTATAACCGTTTCGAAAATATTACACATCCGTTTCTAGAACTCCGAATCTAACTATCCGAAGGAAGAATTGTATTTGTCTTCTACTTTTTAGCTTCACTTCATGTATCATACATAGATAGAATTTTTTAAAAAGGATTCTCACTTTGGTGAAATGACAATATCAAACTTAAGAAAAGGAAAATTACGATATGTTATTTTCCATCTTTATGTATTGCCCATTTTTTATATGGTCGCATTAAGCCTTACGCTCGTAACTTGTGGTCCCTTATGTTATATTATGAGGCTGTAATATTATACACTTTTTTTGTCATATTATAAATAGTTATGTTATATTAAAAAATACTTTTTTATCATATTAAGTCATATTACATGTTATATTAGCTATAGTATCAATTAGTATAGTAGTTAAGGACCCTATAGTATCAAATTAAGGCTGGATTAAAAAGTACTAGGGATCAAATACAGAAATAATATGGATTACACTTACAGTAAAATTAACCCTGCGTGTAACAAGTTTTCAATAGCCTTAAAACTTTAATAATTATTGGAATCTTATTAAAAACTCTAAATAAATAATTTTTTGTTTATATAATAAATGTTTTAAGTACTAACAATGAGCTGTTAAAGATTAAAATTATGAAAGATATAGTATTTAAATTCTTTTTATTAATATATATGAAATCATATATCAATCCAAATGGATCTATTTACATGAATACTATTCTGTTGAAAATTAAACTTGTTTTGGAATTAAAATAATTGGGCTTTATTAGTTTGTATTTTTGGGTTAATGTTTGGGTTATCTAATTAGTTAGTATTGGGCCTCCATAAAATTAAATCCATTAAGAGTGATATTTTTGAAGAAAATTTTAGATCCCTCTTGTGTATTTTGGAGAGTGTAAGAAATAGTAGATTAGTGGAGATAGATGTAGAAGGTTCTAGAGATTCAATCTTGACCCTTAATGTAAATTTAATCTCCACCATTCATTTGAGTTGGAGGATAGTATAACTAGGGGTGATGTCTCCACATTTTGTATCAAGCAAAATTTAGTGAGTTCTAATAAAAGACTTCCTTTCACCAAATAGTTCTCCACTCGTTTTTCATATATTTTGCTCCCTCTCCTAAATATATAAACAACCTCTTCCAACAAAGTGGTATCATAGCCAAGGTTCTAAAATGGATAATGGTATGGTTCCTTTACAAATCCCTCAACTCACCAAAGACAACTACAACCATTGGAGTATCAAGATGAAGGTGTTACTCGCTTCTAAAGATGTTTGGGAGATCGTTGAAAAAGGCTACAATGAGCCTCAAGATGAAGCCACTCTATCGCAAGCTCAAAATGATAGATTAAAAGAAGCAAGGAGGACAGATCAAAAGGCTCTCACTCTCATTCACCAAGCATTAGATGAAGGTACGTTTGAGAAAATTGTGTTTGCCACAACCGCCAAAGAAGCATGGGAGACTCTACAAAACTCTCATAAGGGATTGAAAAGGTAAAGAAGGTTCGTCTCCAAACACTTAGAGGTGATTTCGAGTCTTTACATATGAAAGATTTTGAGTTACTTTCAGATTATTTTTCTAGAGTTTTGGCTATTGTCAATCAACTGAAAACTAATGGTGAAAATATGAGCGACACACGAGTGGTAGAAAAAATCCTTCGCTCTTTAAGTTCCAAGTTTGACTATGTTGTTGTAGCAATTGAAGAATCTAAAGATACAGATTCTATGGGAATTGATGAACTCATGGGTTCCTTAAAAGCCCATGAAGAGATACTTAACAAGAAAAGTCAGGAGACTTTAGAGCAAGCTCTTGAAACAAAGCTTACTCTAAAAGAAGGAAGAGAATACAACGACGAATAGAGCCAAAGAGGAAGAGGTAGAGGTCAATTTCGAGGAAGAGGCGGTGTAAAGTTTTTCAACAATGAAAGGCAAAACTCATATCCAACAAGAGGACATGGAAGAGGGGGCAATACAAGACCAAGGTACGAAAAATCTCAAATTAAGTGTTATAATTGTAAAAAATTTGGTCATTATGCTTCGGAATGTAGAAGTAGTTCTAATATTGCGGACGAGAAGGCTAACTATGTTGAAAAGGAAAAGCACGAGGATTCGACATTGTTATTAGCATACAAAGGAGAACATAATGGGGAAAGCAAGACGGGGTATCTTAACATGGGAGCAAGCAACCATATGTGTGGCAAAAGGGACATGTTTGTGGAACTTGATGAATCGGTAAAGGGCAATGTTACTTTTAGAGATAAATCAAAAGTGTCGGTGAAAGGAAAAGGTAAGATATTGACTCGTATGAAAAATGGGAAGCACCAATTTATTTCAAATGTCTACTATGTGCCAAGCATGAAAACAAATATCTTGAGTCTGGGGAAACTCTTAGAGAAAGGTTATGATATCCACATGAAAGATCGTAGTCTTTCTTTAAGAGACCAAAGAATGAATTTAATTGCTAAAGTACCTATGGCAAGAAATAGAATGTTTTTGCTAAACATTCAAAGTGAAGGTGCAATGTGTTTAAATGCTTTATTTAAAGACATGTCTTGGCTTTGGCACTTAAGGTTTGGGCATCTAAATTTTAGTGGCTTAAAATTGTTGCATAACAAAAGAATGGTTAATGGGTTAATGGGTTGCCTTCCATTAATCATCCGGATCAATTATGTGAAGGATGCTTACTTGAAAAACATTCTAGAATGAGTTTTCCAAAAGCGTCAATTACAAGAGCAAAGAAGCCCCTAGAACTCATTCATACCGATGTGTGTGGCCCTATTACCCCTTGTTCTTTTGGCAAAAATAAATACTTTCTACTTTTCATTGATGATTTTAGTAGAAAGACATGGGTTTATTTCTTAAAAGAAAAATCAGAAGTATTTTGTTCTTTCAAGAAATTTAAAGCACTTGTGGAAAAATAAAGTGGTTATGAAATAAAATCTATGCGATCCAATAGAGGAGGCGAATTCACTTCTAAAGAGTTTGAAAAGTTTTGTGAAGAAAATGGGATACGCCGTCCTTTAACGGTTGCATACTCACCTAAACAAAATGGAGTTGCTAAAAGAAAAAATAAATCCATTTTAAATATGACTCGAAGCATGTTGAAAAGTAAAAGAATGCCAAAAGAATTTTGGGCCGAAGCTGTGGATTGTGCCGTTTATATGTCAAATAGAAGCCCCACTAGAAATGTGTGGAATAAAACTCCATAAGAAGCATGGAGCCGGAAAAACTCGGAATTTATCATTTAAGAGTATTTGGGAGCATTGCATATGCTCATGTGCAGGATCAAAAGCGGACAAATCTTGATGACAAGAGTGAAAAATACGTATTTGTTGGCTACGATTCACGCTCCAAAGGCTACAAGTTGTACAATCCAATCAGTGGAAAAGTCATCACGAGTAGAGATGTCAAGTTTGATGAAGAAGGCTCGTGGAACTGGGATGCCTATGAGGAAAACTATGACTTTCTTCCTTTATTTGAAGAAGAAGATGAAGATAGTAGCAATGGAGATGTAGAAGAGCCTGTTACACCACCTCCATCACCATAATAATCCACTCATGGATATCCATCATCATCATTATTATCATCATCAAGTCAAAGTTCACATGAAAGAGCCCCACGGTTAAGAAGCTTGGATGAAATATATGAGGTAACTGAAAATCAAAATGATATAACTCTATTTTTTCTTTTTACCGATTGTGAGCCTATAGGTTTTGAAGAGTCCATACAAAGCAAGAGATGGAAGGATGCAATGTATGATGAGATAAAAGCAATTGAAAAGAATGACACATGTGAGTTGACAAGTCTTCCCAAAGGGCACAAAGCTATTGGAGTCAAATGGGTGGATAAAGCCAAGAAGAATGTTAAATGAGCAGTGCAGCGGTACAAAGCAAGACTAGTTGCCAAACGATTCAAGCAAGGGTGTGGAATTGACTATGAAGAGGTATTTGCTCCAGTTGCTCGTCTTGAAACCATAAGGTTGATTATCTCTTTAGCATCTCAAAATAGATGGAAAATCCATCAAATGGATGTGAAGTCTACTTTCTTAAATGGCCATCTTGAAGAAAAAGTATATGTAGAGAAACCCATGGGGTATGTTGTGAAAGGAAACGAAGCTAAGGTGTTAAAATTGAACAAGACATTATACGGCCTAAAATAAGCACCAAGGGCATGGAATAATAGAATTGATCAATATCTTCATAAAAATGGTTTCAAAAAATGCCCTTATGTGCATGCCCTATACACAAAGGTGAATGGAAATAAAGATATTTTAACTATTTACTTGTATGTGGATGATTTAATCTTCACAGGAAATGATGCAAAGATGATTGAGGAGTTTAAGAAGGTGATGACCAGAGAATTTGAGATGACCGACATTGGGCTCATGTCCTACTATCTTGGCATAGAAGTAAAGCAAGAGAAAGAAGGAATATTTATTTCTCAAGAAAGCTATGCAAAGGAAGTTCTCAAGAAATTGAAGATGAAAGAATGTTAGCCCATAAGCACTCCCGTGGAATGTGGAACCAAGTTGTCAAAGCATGAAGAAAGAGAAATAGTGGATCCAATATATTTTAAGAGCCTCGTTGGAAGCTTACGATACTTAACATGCACAAGGCCCGATATCCTCTTTGGAGTTGGACTTATCAGTCGTTATATGGAAACTCCAACAACAACACACTTGAAGGCGGCAAGAAGGATCCTTCGCTATGTCAAAGGTACGATTGACTATGGATTATTTTATTCAGTCTCTAACAGTTTCAAGCTTGTTTGCTACAGTGATAGTGATTGGGGTGGAGACTTAGATGACTGAAAAAGCACAAGTGGGTTTGTGTTCTACACGGGTGACGATGTATTCACATGGAGTTCAAAGAAGAAACCTATTGTCACTCTTTCCAATTGTGAAGCTAAATATGTCGCCACAACAAATTGTGTGTGTCATGCAATTTGGTTGAAGAATCTATTGAAAGAGCTTAACATACCTGAAGATACGATTGAGATATGCGTCGATAACAAATCAGCGATTGCATTAGCAAAGAATCCAATTTTCCATGACAGAAGCAAGCACATCGACACAAGGTATCACTACCTTCGTGAATGTGTGGAAAAGAAGGAGGTACAATTGAAGTACGTAAAGTCTCATGATCAAGTTGCCGACATCTTTACCAAGCCACTCAAGCATGAAGTGTTCCACAAGCTACGAAGACTACTTGGAGTTGCAAAACCAAGTTTAAAAGGGGGTGTTGAAAATTAAACTTGTTTTGGAATTAAAATAATTGGGCTTTATTAGTTTGTATTTTTGGATTAATGTTTGGGTTATCTAATTAGTTAGTATTGGGCCTTCATAAAATTAGATCCATTAAGAGTGATATTTTCCAAGAACATTCTAGATCCCTCTTGTGTATTTTAGAGAGTGTAAGAAATAGTAGATTAGTGGAGATAGATGTAGAAGGTTCTAAAGATTCAATCTTGACCCTTGATGTAAATTTAATCTCCACCATTCATTTGAGTTGGAGGATAGTATAAATAGGGGTGATGTCTCCACATTTTGTATCAAGAAAAATTTAGTGAGTTCTAATAAAAGAGTTCATTTCACCAAATAGTTCTCCACTCGTTTTTCATATATTTTGCTCCCTCTCCTGAATATATAAACATCTTCCAACATATTCAGATTAAATATTTATGACCGAAACTTGGCCACCAACTTTAGGTTCATTTCCCAAATTCATATCCAGTTGAGCCAATATAGAATTTAGTGAACCACTAGTATAAAACTTTATATAATATCAACACGGGTTTATTCAATCTCATATATAAAGTTAACCTGAAATATGCATATGTAGTAATCATCTCCAAAAAGAGCACAAAAGCCGTCAACCATGTTCATCTTGGGGTTCCTGGGGATAAATTAAACGCCGAGGTTAACCAAAGCTTTAACTTTGTCATGTCTATAAAGAGACAAGTGCCAAGAAATATATGAACCCCAGTCATGAACCACAGCAAACACCTTTTCCTCATCCGGAGCTACCGCCTCCAGGAGTGCAATAATATCAGCCACCACGTGAAGAGTGGTGAACTTGGTGTGGTCGTTTATGGGTGCATCCATGGTGTCACCATAGCCTCGGAGGTCCGGTGCCACGGCCCGGTAGCCATGAGCTTCCATGTACACGATCTGGTGGCGCCATGTATACCAGAGCTCCGGGAACCCATGAAGGAATAGAACTAGGGGGCCTTTATCGAATTCTGCTATGTGCATGTTTAGGCCGTTCACTCTTACCATCTTGTGCTCTATTCCTTCCATCGCTCTCTTTTCATTTCTCTCTCTGTGGAGTAAGAGGTGTGGTTATTAATGGAAGGCGTTAGCTGCGAGACAAAGGATAGACTGATTTATTTCATTGTTAATGATTCGCCGTCATTTTCAAGTACTATTGTTCGATGTAAATCACGTGTTGCAAGCCTGCAACCACAGCGACTTGTTATAGGAAAAGGTTATTTCACAATGTAGTATTTTTCGTTGGTAACAATGCGTCATCTTCGTACTAAGTTGCTTTATTAAGGGTCTTCACGGTGTGATCCGATTCGATTTTGGAGTGCTTTTGGCATCAGATCGTATTAATCGATTCTAAAAAATTATAGATCGAGATCGGATCGGAATAATCGATTTTGATCCTATTCGATTTTCAAACTGACCGTGTTCGATCTCGGTCCTATTCGGTCCATACCCATATAAAATAATACATTTTTTTAATTAAGAACAACACATTTTTAAAATTAAAAACAGTATATAAAATGAACATAAAAAAGATACCTGTGATTTTAAATGTGATTCCCCATAAAAAAATATATGTTTTCATGTAACATTTATACCTTTATACATTTTCCTTTACCATTTGTTCGTTAATTTCTCAAGAACCAAAGAAATCAGACAAGTTTGTTTTCATGGAGTAAACACAAGCAGCACCAAGCTTAAACTATTAATAAATCCAGCAAACATGTCTTAACATTTACAATCCCAAGCCTAAACACATCTCATCATTTTAACCACAAGCAAACAACCCCAAGCTTAAACCCCAAGCCTAAACACAAAGAACAGATCTCACCATTTACAATGAACATATGTTGATCTAGATGAAAATAAAAATAACATACTTGAGTCTTAACAGTGGAGTTTAGGCCGACGAGTTCACTATAAGAATCTGCACCATTACCAACAATATTTAGCAACACAGGCTATTTTTGTTGCCAAATATACCCTTTTGGCAACAAAGTCTTATTTATGTTGCCAAAAGATCATTTTACATTGTACTTTTGGCAACATAAAATAAAACTTGTTGTCAAAAGTTAAAATTTCAAGCGGGAAGCTAGCAAAATAAAAGGGGGATTTTTTTAGCTTTTAGCATCATATTTGTTTGTTGCTAAACATGACCTAACTTTTGGCAACAAAGAAGTGTGTTGAGAAAAATATTCCACTTTTGGAAACAAGAAATATTGTGATGCCAAAAGTATTTTATTTTATTTCTTACTTATTTTTCTTATGTGTTAAGTTAACTAAAAAGGTAACAAAAAAAAACATTTTGTGATTACTAAAAACCCTAACTCAGCTCTCTCCCTCCGACCTTCCTTTATTTCCTCTTACAATCTCTCCGTCCGGCCAACTCGGTTGATTTATTGAGCCATTTTACATTTTCTCATCTCCTCTTCTCTCCCTTACCTCACTCCCGTCGCCCCCGACCCTGTGCCCCTGCCACGGTATCTCCCCTCTCCTCTTCTCTCCCTCCCACCGGCGCCGCCCCAGCTGCCAAAGCAGAACAGAGACTCATGGACTCACAAGGGTATTTTTTTCTTGTTAATTTTTTAAATAGATTAGTTAATTAGTTTAGTTTTGTTGTTAATTTTTTGTTGTTAAGTTTTTAGTTTATAGCTTGCTGAAATTTTAATTATTAGTTCTCATGAAATCAGTTATTAATTCTTATGAAATTTTAATTAATTATTGTTGCTAAAATTTTAATTAATTATTTCTTGCTGAAATTTTAATTAATTATTTGTTGCTAAAATTTTAATTAATTATTTACTATTCTGATTTCTGATTTCTGATTTCTTTTCACTTATTTCTTTCCACTGATACATAAGTATTATAATATATTTTTTATTTTTGATTTCATTGAGATTTAATTATAATATTCGATTATAGGCTTGTAATGAGTCGTTTTTTGTTAACAATTATAATTTAATAGCGTGCAAGCTTCATACCGGCTTTTGGTTGACCTCTCCGGCTCCATCTCCATTTTTCCTCTCTCGGCTCCAACTTGCGAGTAACTTGTTAACTCATCCATCATTTTATTTTATTTTGTATGTAGACAAACATGAAAGTTGCATTGTTGCTTGATGATGAGCTTAGCCTCCTACACTATCAGGAGATCTGCTAAAAGTTAAGACATAAGCATAAAAACATGCCATCAAAGGGTGAAAACGTCAAACAATCATAAAATGGTCTCATAAGAGTCACGAACACCTCGCACGGGACTAATGTGACTCGTAGGAACCGACCGCGTAGTCACGAGGCTCCCGGTTTGAGTGTATAACGTAAATTTATAAAAAATAAGACTTCAGCATAAAAATATGCCATCGAAGGGTGAAAACGTAAAACAAACACAAAACGGTCCCGTAAGAGTCATGAACACCTCGTACGGGACCAATGTGACTCGTAGGAACCGATCGCGTAGTCACGGGGCTCCCGATTTGAGTGTACGACTTAAATTTGCAAAAAAATTAGACTTGAGCATAAAACATGCCATCGAAGGGTGAAAACGTACAACTGTCACAAAACGATCCAATAAGAGTCATGAACACCTCGCACGGGACTAATGTGACTCGTAGGAACCGACCGCGTAGTCACAGGGCTCTCGATTTGAGTGTACGACGTAAATTTGTAAAAAAATAGACTTAAATAAAAAAACATGCCATAGAAGCGTGAAAACGTAAAAAAAATACAAAACGGTCTCGTAAGAGTCACGAACACCTCACACAGGACTAATGTGACTCGTATGAACCGACCGCGTAGTCACGGGGCTCCCGATTTGAGTGTAATGCGTAAATTTGTAAAAAAATTGATTTAAGCATAAAAGCATGCCATCGAAGGGTGAAAATATAAAACAAACACAAAATGGTCCCGTAAGAGTCACGAACAACTCGTAAGGGACCAATGTGACTAGTAGGAACCGGTCGTGTAGTCACGGGGCTCCCGGTTTGAGTGTACGATGTAAATTTGTAAAAATTTATACTTAAGAATAAAAATATGCCATGAAAGGGTGAAAATGTAAAACAATAACAAAACGGTCCCGTAAGAGTCATGAACACCTTGCACGAGACCAATGTGACTCGTAGAAACCGATCGGTTAGTCACGGGGATCCCGATTTGAGTGTATGGCGTAAACTTGCAAAAAGTTAGACTTAAGCATAAAAACATAACATTGAAGGGTTAAAACATAAAAAAAAAACACAAAACGCTCCCGTAATTGCCATGAGCACCTCGCACGGGACCAATGTGACTCGTAGGAACTAACCGCGCAGTCACGGCGCGGTTTGAGAGTACGACTTAAATTTGAAAAAAATTAGACTTAAGCATAAAAACATGCTATCGAAGGGTGAAAACATAAAACAACCACAAAACGGTCTCGTAAGAGTCACGAACACGTCACACGGGACCAATGTGACTCGTAGGAACCGACCGGTTAGTCACAGGGCTCCCAATTTAAGTGTACGATGTAAATTTGTAAAAAGTTAGACTAAAGCATAAAAACAAGCCTTCGAAGGGTGAAAACGTAAAACATCCACAAAACGGTCCGGTAAGAGTCACGAACACCTTGCACGGGACCAATGTGACTCATAGAAACTGATCGCGTAGTCACGGGGCTCCCGATTTGAGTGTACAACGTAAATTTGCAAAACATTAGACTTAAACACAAAAGCATGCCATCGAATGGTGAATACATAAAACAAACACAAAATGGTCCCGTAAGAGTCACGAACAACTTGCACTAAACCAATGTGACTCGTAAGAACCGACCGCATAGTCACGGGGCTCCTGGTTTGAGTGTACGACATAAATTTACAAAAAGTTGGACTTAAGCATAAAAACATGCCATCGAAGGGTGAAAACGTACAAAACCACAAAACAGTCCTGTAAGAGTCACGAACAACTCGCATGGGACCAATGAGACTAGTAGGAACCGACCGCGTAGTCACGGGGCTCCTGGTTTGAGTGTACGACGTAAATTTACAAAAAGTTAGACTTAAGCATAAAAATATACCATCAAAGGGTGAAAACGTAAAACAACAACAAAACGGTCCCGTAAGAGTCACGAACACCTCGCACGGGACCAATGTGACTCGTAAGAATCGACCAGTTAGTCACGGGGATCCCGATTTGAGTGTACGGCGTAAATTTATAAAAAGTTAGACTTAAGCATAAAAATATAACATTGAAGGGTTAAAACGTAAAACAAACACAAAACGATCCCGTAAGTTCCATGAGCACCTCGTACGGGACCAATGTGACTTGTAGGAACCGATCGCATAGTCACGGGGCTCCCAATTTGAGTGTACGACTTAAATTTATAAAAAATTAGACTTAAGCATAAAAAGATGCCACCAAAGGGTGAAAACATAAAACAATAACAAAACGGTCCCGTAAGAGTCACGAACAGCTCACAAGGGACCAATGTGACTCGTAGGAACTGACCGATTAGTCATGGGGCTCCCGATTTAAGTGTACGACGTAAATTTGCAAAAATTTAGACTAAAGCATAAAATCATGCTTTCGAAGGGTGAAAACGTAAAAAATCCCCAAAACGGTCCAGTAAGAGTCACGAAAACCTCGCACGGGATCAATGTGACTCGTAGAAACAGACCGCGTTGTCACGGGGCTTCCGGTTTGAGTGTACAACGTAAATTTACAAAACATTAGACTTAAACACGAAAGCATGCCATTAAAGGGTGAAGATGTAAAACAAACACAAAATGGTCCTATAAGAGTCATGAACTACTCGCACGGGACCAATATTACTCGTAGGAACCCACTGCGTAGTCACGGGGCTCCCAGTTTGAGTGTACGACGTAAATTTACGAAAAGTTAAACTTAATCTTAAAAACATGCTATCGAAGGGTGAAACGTATAACAACCACAAAACGGTCCCGTAAGAGTCACGAACAACTCGTATAGTACCAATTTGACTCGTAGGAACCGACCTCATAGAAACGGGGATACCGGTTTGAGTGTACGATGTAAATTTGCAAAAAATTAGACTTAAGACTTATAACTTGCCATCGAAGGGTGAAAACATAAAACAGCCATAAAATGATCCCGTGAGATTCACAAACACCTCACACGGGACCAATTTAACTCGTAGGAACCGACCGATTAGCCACGGGGCTCCTGATTTGAGTGTACGACATAAATTTGTAAAGCGTTAGACTTAAGCATAAAAACAAGCCTTCGAAGGGTGAAAATGTAAAACAGCCACAAAAATGGTTCGGTAAGAGTCACGAGCACCTCGCACAGGAGCAATGTGACTCGTAGGAATCGACCGATAGTCACGGGGATCACAGTTTGAGTGTACGATGTAAATTTGTAAAAAATTAGACTTAAGCATAAAAACATGCCATCGAAGGGTGAAAATATAAAATAGCCACAAAATGGTTCGATAAGAGTCACGAACACCTCACACGGGATCAATGTGACTCGTAGAACCAACCGCGAAGTCACGGAGCTCCCGGTTTGAGTGTACGATGTAAATTTAAAAAAAAATTAGATTTAAGCATAAAAACATGCATCGAAGGGTGAAAACGTAAAACAACCACAAAACCATCCCGTAAGAGTCACGAAACCTCGCATGGGACCAATGTGACTCGTAGGAACCGACCGCGTTGTCACGGGGCTCCCGGTATGGGTGTACGACGTAAATTTTCAAAAAATTAGACTTAAGCATAAAAACATGCCATTGAAGGGTCAAAATGTAAAACAATCACAAAACGGTCCCATAAGAGTCAAGAACACCTCGCACGGGACCAATGTGACTCGTAGGAACCGACCATGTAGTCACGGGACTATCGGTTTGAGTGTACGACGTAAATTTGTAAAAAAATAGACTCAAGCATAAAAACATGTCGTTGAATGGAGAAAACGTAAAATAACCATAAAACATTCCCTTATGAGTCAGGAACACCTCGCACGGGACTAATGTGACATGTAGGAACTGACTGCGTAGTCACGGGGTTCCTGGTTTGAGTGTACGGCGTATATTTGCAAAAACATAGACTTAAGCATAAAAGCATGCCATCAAAGGGTGAAAACATAAAACAAATAGAAAATGGTCCCGTAAGAGTCATGAACAACACGCATGGGACCAATGTGACTCGTAGGAATCGATCACGTAGTCACGGGTCTCCCGGTTTGAGTGTACGATGTAAATTTACAAAAAGTTAGACTTAAGCTTAAAAACATGCCATCAAAGGGTGAAAACGTATAACAACCACAAAACTGTCCCGTAAGAGTCACGAACAACCCGTACGGGACCAATGTGACTCGTAGGAACCGATCGCGTAGTCACGGGGCTACCGATTTGAGTGTACGACGTTAATTTGTAAAAAAATAGACTTAAGCATAAAAACATGTCATCGAAGGATGAAAATGTAAAATAGCCACAAAAAGGTCCTGTAAGAGTCACGAACACCTCGCACGGGATCATTGTGACTCGTAGGAACCGATCGCGTAGTCACGGAACTCCCGATTTAAGTGTACAACGTAAATTTGTAAAAAATTTAGTCTTAAGAATAAACACATGCAATCGGAGGATGAAAATGTAAAGTAGCCACAAAACGGTTCGATAAGAGTCACGAACACCTCGCACGGGACCAATGTGACCCGTAGGAACTGACCGCGTTGACACGGGGCTCCCGATTTGAGAGTACGAAGTAAATTTACTAAAAATTAGACTTAAGCATAAAAACATGCCGTCGAAGGGTGAAAATGTAAAACAAGCACAAAATTGTCCCGTAAGAGACACGAACACCTCACACGGGACCAATGTGACCCGTAAGAATCGTCCGTGTAGTCACGGGGCTCCCGATTTTAGTGTATGACGTAAATTTGCAAAAAAATAAACTTAGACATAAAAACATGCCATCGAAGGGTGAAAATGTAAATCAGCCACAAAACGGTCCGGTAAGAGTTACTAACACCTCGTACGGGACCAATGAGACTCGTAGGAACAGATCGCATAGTTACGGGGCTCCCGGTTTGAGTGTACGGCGTAAATTATTAAAAAATTAGACTTAAGCACAAAATCATGCCATCGAAGGGCGAAGACATAAAACAACCACCAAATGGTCCCGTAAGATTCACGAACATCTCAGACGGGACCAATGTGACTCGTAGGAACCGATCGCGTAGTCACGAGGCTACCGATTTGAGTGTACAATGTAAATTTGCAAAAAATTAGAGTTAAGCATAAAAACTTGCCATCGAAAGGTGAAAACGTAAAACAACCACAAAACGATCCCGTGAGAGTCACAGACATCTCACACGGACTAATATGACTCATAGGAATCGGCCGGTTAGACACGGGGCTCCCGATTTGAGTGTATGACGTAAATTTGCTAAATGTTAGACTTAAGCATAAAAATATGCCTTCGAAGGGTGAAAACGTAAAACACCCACAAAAACGATCCGGTAAGAGTCACGAACACCTCGTACGGGACCAATGTGACTCGTAGGAACTGATCTCATAGTCACGGGGCTCCCGGTTTGAGTGTACGGCGTAAATTTATAAAAAAAATAGACTTAAGCATAAAAGCATGCCATCGAAGGGTGAAAACATAAAACAGCAACAAAACAGTTCAGTTAAAGTCACGAACACCTCGCACGGGACCAATGTGACTCGTAGGAACTGACAGCGTAGTCACCGGGCTCTCGGTTTGAGTGTACGATGTAAATTTATAAAAAATTAGACTTAAGCATAAAAACATGCCATCGAAGGTGAAAATGTATAACAAGCACGAAAGAGTTCCGTAAGAGTCACGAACACCTCGCATGAGACCAATGTGACTCGTAGGAACCGATTGCGTTGTCACGGGACTCCCGATTTGAGTGTACGACGTAAATTTACAAAAAATAAGACTTAAGCATAAAAACATGCCATTGAAGGGTGAAAATGTAAAACAATCACAAAATGGAGCCGTAAGAGTCAGGAACACCTCGCATGGGACCAATGTTACTCGTAGGAACGCACCGCGTAGTCACGGGCTCCCGGTTTGAATGTACGACGTAAATTTGGAAAAAAATAGACTTAAGAATAAAAACATGCCATCCAAGGGTGAAAATGTAAAATAAACACAAAACGGTCCCGTAAGAGTAATAAACACCTTACACGGGACCAATGTGACTCGTAGGAACTGATCGCGTAGTCACGGGGCTCCCAATTTGAGTGTACGACATAAATTTGTAATAAAATAGACGTAAGCATAAAAGCATGCCATCGAAGAGTGAAAATGTAAAATAAATATAAAATGGTCTCGTAAGAGTTACGAACAACACGCACAGGATCCATGTGACTCGTAGGAACCGGCCGCGTAGTCACGAGGCTCCCGGTTTGAGTGTACTTCGTAAATTTGTAAAAAGTTAGACTTAAGCATAAAAACATGCCATAGAAGGGTGAAAACGTATAACAACCACAAAATGGGCCCGTAAGAGTCACGAACAACTTGCATGGGAGCAATGTGACACATAGGAACTGACCGCGTAGTCACGAAACAATCGGTTTGAGTGTACGACGTAAATTTTCAAAAAAATAGAATAAAGCATAAAAACATGCCATCGAAGGATGAAAACGTTAAAAAAATACAAAATGGTCTCGTAAGAGTCACGAACACCTCGTACAGGACCAATGTGACTCGTAGAAACTGACCGCGTAGTCACGGGGCTCCCGGTTTGAGCGTACAATATAAATTTGCAAAACATTTAGACTTAAGCATAAAAATATGCAATCGAATTGTGAAAACATAAAATAACCACAAAACGATCCAGTAAGAGTCACGAACACCTCGCATGGTACCAATGTGACCCGTAGGTACTGACCGCGTAGTCACGGAGCTCCCGTTTGAGTGTACGATGTAAATTTATAAAAAAATTAGACTTGAGCATAAAAACATGTCATCGAAGGGTGAAAATGCAAAACAGCCATAAAACGGTCCCGTAAGAGTAATGAACACCTCGCACGGGACCAATGTGACTCATAGAAATCGAAAGCATAGTCACGGGGCTCCCAGTTTGTGTGTACGATATAAATTTGCAAAAAATTAAACTTAAGCACAAACATATGCCATCGAAGGGTGAAAACGTAAAATAGTCACAAAACGGTCTCGTAAGAGTCACTAACACCTCGTACGGAACCAATGTGACTCCTAGGAACCGACCACGTAGTCACGGGGCTCCCGGTTTGACTGTACGACGTAAATTTGTAAAAAATTAGACTTAAGCACAAAAACATACCATCGAAGGGTGAAAATACAAAATAACCAAAAAATGGTCCCGTAAGAGTCACGAATACCTCGCACGGGACCAATGTGACTCGTAGGAACCGCCTGCGTAGTCATGAGGCTCCCGGTTTGACTATACGAAAAAAATTTGCAAAAAATTAGACTTAAGAATAAAAACTTGCCATCGAAGGGTGAAAACGTAAAACAACCACAAAACAGTCCCGTAAGAGTTAGTAAAACCTCACACGGGACCAATATGACTCGTAGGAACCGACCGGTTAGTCACGGGGCTCTCGATTTGAGTGTACGACTTAAATTTGCAAAATGTTAGACTTAAGCATTTAAACATGCCTTCGAAGGGTGAAAATGTAAAACAACCACATAAACTGTCCAGTTAGAGTCACGAACACCTTGCACGGGACCAATGTGACTCGTAGGAACCGACTGCGTAGTCACGGGACTCCCGATTTGAGTGTACGACGTAAATTTGGAAAAAAATTGGACTTAAGCAAAAAAACATGCAATCGAAGGGTGAAAATGTAAAAGAACAACCAAACAGTCCAGTTAAAGTCACGAACACCTCGCACGGGACCAATGTGACTCGTAGGAACTGACCGCGTAGTCACCAGGCACCCGGTTTGAGCATACGACACAAATTTATAAAAAATTAAACTTAAGCATAAAAACATGCCATAGAAGGGTGAAAACGTAAAACAAACACAAAACAGTCCCGTAAGAGTAACAAACACCTCGCATGGGACCAATGTGGCTCGTAGGAACCGACCGCATTGTCACGAGGCTCTCAGTTTGCGTGTACGATGTAAATTTACAAAAAATTAGACTTAAGGATAAAAACATGCTATTGAAGCGTGAAAACATAAAACAACCACAAAACAGTCATATAAGAGTCAAGAACACCTCGCACGGGACCAATGTGACTCGTAGTAACCGACCATGTAGTCACGGGTCTCCCGGTTTGAGTGTACGACGTAAATTTTTTAAAAAACAAACTTAAGCATAAAAACATGCCATTGAAGGGTGAAAACATAAAACAACCACAAAACGGCCCCGTATGAGTCAGGAACACCTCGTACGGGACCAATGTGACTCGTAGAAATCGACTGCGTAGACACGGGACTCTCGGTTTGAGTGTACGACGTAAATTTGTAAAAAAATAGACTTAAGTATAAAAGCATGCCATCGAAGGGTGAAAACGTAAAATAAACATAAAATGGTCTCGTAAGAGTCACGAAGAACACGCACGGGACCAATGTGACTCGTAGGAACCGACCGCGTAGTCATGGGGCTCCTAGTTTGAGTGTACATCATAAATTTGCAAAACGTTAGACCTAAGCATAAAAACATGCCATCGAAGGGTGAAAACGTATAACAACCACAAAACGGTCCCGTAAGGGTCACGAACAACTTGTACGGGACCAATATGACCCACAGGAACCGATCGCGTAGTCACGAGGCTACCGGTTTGAGTGTACGACGTAAATTTGCAAAAAATAGACTTAAGCATAAAAACATGCCATCGAAGGATGAAAACGTAAAACAACCACAAAACGGTCCTGTAAGAGTCACGAACACCTCGCACGGGATCAATGTGACTTGTAGGAACCGACCGCATAGTCACGGGACTCCCGGTTTGAGTGTACAAACTAAAGTTGCAAAACATTTAGACTTAAGCATAAAAACATTCAATCGAAGGGTGAAAACGTAAAGTAACCACAAAACGGTCCGGTAAGAGTCACGAACACCTTGCATGGGACCAATGTGACCCGTAGGAACAGATCGTGTAGTCATGAGGACCCGGTTTGAGTGTACGACGTTAATTTGACAAAAAATAGACTTAAGCATAAAAACATGCCATCGAATGGTGAAAACGTAAAACAAGCACAAAACAGACCCATAAGAGACACGAAAACCTCACACGGGACCCATGTAACTCGTAGGAACCGTCCGCATAGTCACGGAGCTCCCGGTTTGAGTGTACGATGTAAATTTGCAAAAAAATTGACCTAGACATAAAAATATGCCATCAAAGGGTGAAAATATAAAATAGCCACACAATAGTCCCGTAAGCATGAACACCTCACACGGGACCAATGAGACTCATAGGAATAGACCGCATAGTCACGGTACTCTCGATTTTAGTGTACAACGGAAATTTGTAAAAAAATAGACTTAAGCACAAAAACATCCCATCGAAGGGCAAAGACGTAAAACAATCACAAAACGGTCATGTAAAAGTCACGAACACCTCGTACGGGACCAATGTGACTCATAGGAACCGACCGCGTAGTCATGGGGATTCTGGTTTGTGTGTACGGCGTAAATTTGTAAAAAATTAGACTTAAGCATAAAAACATGCCATCGAAGGGTGAAAATGTAAAATAGCCACAAAAGGGTCCGATAAGAGTCACGAACACCTCACACGGGACCAATCTGACTCGTAGGAACCAATCGCGTAGTCACGGAGCTATCAGTTTGAGTGTGCGACGTAAATTTGCAAAAAATTAGACTTAAGCATATAAACATTCCATCGAAGGGTGAAAACATAAAACAACCACAAAACAGTCCCGTAAGAGTCACGAAGACCTCGCACGGGACCAATGTGACTCGTAGAAATCGATAACGTAGTCACGGGGCTCTCAAATTGTGTGTACGACGTAAATTTACAACAAATTAAACTTAAGCACGAAAACATGCCATCGAAGGGTGAAAACTTAAAAAAGTCACAAAACGGTCCCGTAAGAGTCACGAACACCTCGCATGGGACCAAGGTGACTCGTAGGAACCGACTGCATAGTCACGAGGCTCCCGATTTGAGGGTACGACGTAAATTTCAAAAAATAAGATTTAAGCACAAAAACATACCATCGAAGGGTGAAAACATAAAACAGTGACAAAACGGTCCCGTAAGAGTCACGAATACCTCGCACGGGACCAATGTGACTCGTAGGAACCGGTCGCGTAGTCACGAGACTCCCGGTTTGACTATACGACAAAAATTTGCACAAAATTAGACTTAAGAATAAAAACATGCCATCGAAGGGTGAAAACATAAAATAAACATAAAACAGTCCCGTAAGAGTCACGAACACCTCGCACGGGAAAAATGTGACTCCTAGGAACCGATCGTGTGGTCACGGGGCTCCCGGTTTGAGTGTAGGACTTAAATTTACAAAAAAATATTTCTAAGCATAAAAACATGACATCGAAGGGTGAAAATCTAAAACAACCACAAAACGGTCCTGTAAGAGTCACGAACACCTCGCAAGGGCCCAATGTGACTCGTAAGAACCGATCGCGTTGTCACGGGCCTCCCGATTTGAGTGTACGACGTAAGTTTACACAAAATTAGACTTAAGCATAAAAACATGCTATTGAAGCGTGAAAACGTAAAACAACCACAAAACGGTCCTGTAAGAGTCCAGAACACCTCGCACGGGACCAATGTGACTCGTAGAAATCGACCATGTAGTCACGGGTCTCCCGGTTTGAGTGTACGACGTAAATTTTTTAAAAAACAGACTTAAGCATAAAAACATGCCATCAAAGGGTGAAAACATAAAACAACCACAAAATGGTCCCCTAAGAGTCAGGAACACCTCGCACGGGACAATGTGACTCGTAGGAACTGATCGCGTAGACACGGGGCTCTCGGTTTGAGTGTACGACGTAAATTTGTAAAAAAATAGACTTAAGCATAAAAGCATGCCATCGAAGGGTGAAAACGTAAAATAAAGATAAAATGGTCTTGTAAAAGTCAGGAATAACACGCACGGGACCAATATGACTCGTAGAAACCGACCGCGTAGTCACGGGGCTCCTGGTTAGAGTGTACGTCATAAATTTGCAAAACGTTAGACTTAAGCATAAAAACATTCCATCGAAGGGTGAAAATGTATAACAACCACAAAACGGTCCCGTAAGAGTCACGAACAACTTGCACGGGACCAATGTGACTCATAGGAACCGACCGCGTAGTCACGAGGCTACCGATTTGAGTGTACGACGTAAATTAGAAAAAAATAGACTTAAGCATAAAAACATGCCATCGAAGTATGAAAACGTAAAACAACCATAAAACGATCTTGTAAGAGTCACGAACACCTCGCACGGGACCAATGTGACTCATAGGAACCGATCGCGAGTCACGGGGCTCCCGGTTTGAGTGTACAACGTAAATTCGCAAAACATTTAGACTTAAGCATAAAAACATGCAATCGAAGGGTGAAAACGTAAAATAACCACAAAACGGTCCGATAAGAGTCACGAACACCTCGCATGGGACCAATGTGACCCGTAGGAACTGACCGCATAGTCACGAGGATCCCGATTTAAGTGTACGATGTTGATTTGACAAAAATTAGACTTAAGCATAAAAACATGCCATCAAAGGGTGAAAACGTAAAACAAGCACAAAACGGACCCATAAGAGACACGAACACCTCGCACGGGACCAATGTAACTCATAGGAACCGTCCGCGTAGTCACGAAACTCCCGGTTTGAGTGTACGATGTAAATTTGCAAAAAAATTGACTTAGACATAAAAACATGCCGTCGAAGGGTGAAAATATAAAATAGCCACACAACAGTCCCGTAAGAGTCATGAACACCTCACACGGGACCAATGAGACTCGTAGGAACAAACCGCATAGTCACGGTACTCTCGATTTTAGTGTACGACGTAAATTTGTAAAAAAATAAACTTAAGCACAAAAACATGCCATTAAAGGGCAAAGACATAAAACAATCACAAAACGGTCATGTAAAAGTCACGAACACCTCGCACGGGACCAATGTGACTCACAGGATCAGGCCGCGTAGTCATGAGGATCCGGGTTTGTGTGTACGACGTAAATTTGTAAAAAATTAGACTTAAGCATAAAATTATGCCATTGAAGGGTGAAAATGTAAAATAGCCACAAAAGGGTCCGATAAAAGTCACGAACACCTCACACGGGACCAATGTGACTCGTAGGAACCAACCGCGTAGTCACGGAGCTCTCGGTTTGAGTGTGCGACATAAATTTACAAAAAAATAGACTTAAGCATAAAAACATGCCATCGAATGGTGAAAACGTAAAATAGCCATAAAATAGTCCCGTAAGAGTCACGAACACCTCACACGGGACCAATGTGACTCGTAGAAATCGACAACGTAGTCACGGGGCTCCCAATTTGTGTGTACGACGTAAATTTGCAAAAAATTAAACTCAAGCACAAAAACATGCCATCGAAGGGTGAAAACGTAAAAAAGTCACTAAACGGTCCCGTAAGAGTCACGAACACCTCGCATGGGACCAATGTGACTCGTATGAACCGACCGCATAGTCACGGGGCTCCCGATTTGAGTGTAGGACGTAAATTTGCAAAAAATTAGACTTAACCACAAAAACATACCATCGAAGGGTGAAAACATAAAACAACCACAAAACGGTCTCGTAAGAGTCATGAATACCTCGCACGGGACCAATGTGACTCGTAGGAATCGGTCGCGTAGTCACGAGACTCTCGGTTTGACTATACGACAAAAATTTGCAAAAAATTAGGCTTAAGAATAAAAACATGCCATCGAAGGGTGAAAACGTAAAATAAACATGTAACAGTCCCGTAAGAGTCACGAACACCTCTCACGGGACCAATGTGACTCGTAGAAACCGACCATGTAGTCACGGGACTCCCGATTTGAGTGTAGGACGTAAATTTACAAAAAATATTCTTAAGCATAAAAACATGACATCGAAGGGTGAAAACCATAAAATAATCACAAAACGGTCCTGTAAGAGTCACGAACACCTCGCTAGGGCCCAATGTGACTCGTAGGAACCGACCGCATTGTCACGGGCCTCCCGGTTTGAGTGTACGACGTAAGTTGCACAAAATTATACTTAAGCATAAAAATATGCCTTCAAAGGGTAAAAATGTAAAATAACCACAAAACAGTCCGGTAAGAGTCACGAACACCTCGCATGGGTCCAATGTGACTTGTAGGAACCAACCACGTAATCACAGGGATCCCGAATTTAGTGTACGACGTAAATTTACAAATAATTTAGACTTAAGCATAAAAATATGCAATCGAAGAGTGAAAATATAAAACAGCCACAAAACGGCCCTGTAAGAGTTACGAACACCTCACACGGGACCAATGTGACTCGTAGAAATCGTTTGCATCGTCACAGGGCTCCCAGTTTGAGTGTACGATGTAAATTTGCAAAAAAATAGACTTAAGCTTAAAAACATGCCATCGAAGGGTGAAAACAAAAAACAACCACAAAAGGGTCAGGTAAGAGTCACGAACACCTCGCACAAGACACATGTGACTCATAGGAATGGGTCGCGTGGTCACGAGACTCCCTGTTTGAGTGTACGACGTAAATTTGCAAAAAGTTAGACTTAAGCATAAAAACATGCAATCGAAGGGTGAAAATATAAAACAAACACAAAACAGTCCCGTAAGAGTCATGAACACCTCGCATGGGACCAATGTGACTTGTAGGAATCGACCGCGTTGTCACGGGGCTCCCGATTTGAGTGTATGACGTAAATTTGCAAAAAATTAGACTTAAGCAAAAAAAACATGTCATTGAAGGGTGAAAACATAAAATAACTACAAAACAGTCCTGTAAGAGTCTAGAACACCTTGCACGGGACCAATGTAACTCGTAGGAAATGATCATGTAGTCACGGGACTCCCGATTTGTATGTACGATGTAAATTTGCAAAAAATTGATTTAAGAATAAAAACATGCCATCGAAGGGTGAAGACGTAAAACAACCACAAAACGGTCCTGTAAGAGTCAGGAACACCTCGCATGGGACCAATTTGACTCGTATGAAATGACCGCATAGTCACGGGGCTCCTGCTTTTAGTGTACGACGTAAATTTGCAAAAAATAGACTTAAGCATAAAATAATGCCATCAAAGGTTAAAAACGTAAAGCAAACAGAAAAGGGTCCTGTAAGAGTCACGAACAACACGCACGGGACCAATGTGACTCGAAGGAACCGGTCGCGTAGTCACGGGGCTCCTGGTTTGAGTGTACCATGTAAATTTACAAAAAGTTAGACTTAAGCTTAAAAACATGTCATCGAAGGGTGAAAATGTATAACAACCACAAAAAAATCCCGTAAGAGTTACGAACAAATCGTGCAGGACCAATGTGACTTGTAGGAACTGTTCGCGTAGTCACGGGGCTACCAGTTTGAGTGTACGACATAAATTTGTAAAAAATTAGACTTAAGCGTAAAAACATGCCATCGAAGGATAAAAGTGTAAAACTACCACAAAATGGTCCTGTAAGAGTCACGAACACCTCGCACGGGACCAATGTGACTCGTAGGAACTGACTGCATAGTCATGGGACTCCCGATTTGAGTGTACAACATAAATTTTTTAAAAATTTAGACTTAACCATAAAAACATGCAATCAAAGGATGAAAACGTAAAGTAGCCATAAAGCGGTCTAGTAAGAGTCACAAACACCTCGCACGGGACCAATGTGACCCGTAGGCACTGACCGCGTAGTCATGGGGCTCTCGATTTGAGTGTACGACGTAAATTTACCAAAAATTGGACCTAAGCATATAAACATGCCATCGAAGAGGGAAAACGTACAACAGTCACAAAATGGTCCAATAAGAGTCACGAACACCTCGCACGGGACTAATGTGACTCGTAGGAACCGATCGTGTTATCACATGGCTCTCGGTTTGAGTGTACGACGTAAATTTGCAAAAAAATAGACTTAAGTATAAAAACATTCTATCGAAGGGTGAAAACATAAAAAAAATACAAAACGGTCCCGTAAGAGTCACGAACACCTTGAACGGGACTAATGTGACTCGTATGAACTGACCGCGTAGTCACGGGGCTCCCGATTTGAGTGTACGATGTAATTTTGCAAAAAAAAATAGACTTGAGCATATAACATGTCATCGAAGGGGGGTGATGATGCTGGAATTAGCACCACCAGATAAGGTGTTTTCAAGCTCAATCTAAGAATAACAATGGCAGCATAGTCATGTAAAAGGTAAGAGAATGAGATGAGGAGAAGAGGAGAGAGCACCAGGATATAAGTGGTTCAGCCTAAATTGGCCTACGTCCACTGTGTGTGTGTGAATAACCTCATTGCAATAAGGAACTAATGGCCATGGATACAATCTCTCAAGCTTTGTCGCTCTACTGTGTATCTAGACAGAGTTTCAGCTAGGGTTGAATATCTGGGATCCTTTGCAAGGTAGAGGATGACCTCTATATATAGTACCTAGGGGGTGTAATGTACCCCCCATGCATGCAATGAGCATGTGTGTGTTTGCCTCACCAATATGGGAAAGCCATCTGTCACTGTCACATGTAGAGAATGATGATGCAATATTCTCCCCACGTGTGGGGAATAATCTTGTTATAACTGATTTGTGTCCACGTTCCCTTATCCAAATGTCAGCAGATGCTCGACTATCGCGTCTGGGGTATGACCTCGGCCTGGGGGAGGCCGAGGTTTGTAAGTCTAGGTACCTGTTCAGTCCGAGTATTCCATGGAGGTCTCGACCTAATCCCAGCCGAGATAATGGGCAAGGTCGGCCTGGGACGAGGCTGAGCTGGAGTGTTTGGAGTATTGACTGATGTCTTAATGAAGTTGCTGGTGGTCTCCTGCGAGCTCGGCTTATGTATGGCTGAGGTTTCCATTCCAAGGTATACGTGAATACTACTGATCCTTCTGACGCCCCTTGGAGAGGCTCATGGTAGTGTTGGCCCTGGCCGACCTTGCTATGGCCGAGGGCTGATATGGCGTGCCCAAGACTCATCCAACGTCGGCCATAATCTCGGCCGAGGTTGGTGTTTCTGGGCTGAGGTTACACTTGGGTCATATCAATTACCCCCCAGCCCTTAGTTATATGTGGGAGCAGGTGATTAGGGGATTACCACACTTCCGAGGCCTATCTATTACAAGCCAATATTTGTTTGACACTTGTCCAATGCTGAGGTATGCTTACTAGGTGGGCGTGTGCTGTTAACCGCCCTTGGGGGCTCCCAAGGCAATGATGGGCCTTGGGAGTTGTGCCTGAGTATTTAAGGGTTTTGAACCCTATTTCCTTTCCTTCTTCATCACTTCTCTTGTTTCCAGCCATCTCGCTCCTACAGCCTTCTATCTCTTAGAAAGATCCTTGACAAAGCTTTTGGAGGGTGGTTTTCTCGCGTCTTCTCGTCTCCTCCTTACTATTTCATCCTCAGGTAACCTTCGCCATACTTTTTCCTTTATTTTTCCTGCAAGTTTCCTTATTTTTGCATTTTTCGGCGAGTTTCTGAGTTTTCTGGCCAGGCCACCATTACTTCAGGCGAACAATTCTTGCCACATTTAGGTAGTTTGATCTTTTACTACTTTACTTCACTAGCCAACCTTATTTGTGGTTTTAGGAATCCTAAGTGTAGTGTCATCCTCTGATGCTCAGACCCTTATATCAGCTTCTTGAGGAGTTCCCCTCCCTTAGAGAGAATACTTTAGAAAAGATTAGACAAATAGAAAGAGCACAGGAGGAGGCTCGTAGGTCATAAGAGTTTCCCATTAGACCCATATTTCCACCACCTCTGAAGGTGATATATCCTGACCCCCCAGAGTTTTTCTATCAGACAGAGGTTCCTGCAGATCCCATACCGATGTCTGAGTCTGAATCTTCTACCTCAGACCCCATGTCTGTGGATTCCTTTCAGGAGGCCATGGACTTCACACCTCGTCCTGATCAGACCCCTGATCAGGCCGAGGTCTCCAGCCAAGCCTCGTCCCATAATAGCTCAAGAACCTCAGCCTCTTCCTCAGAGGTTGAAATTATTGAGCCAAGTGTGGCTATACCACCACCACTTGACGCCATTCCTCTGTCGGCCTTCACTGGCGTCGAGTTTGCTCAGAAGTTCCCGAGTAACCCATCAACATCTGCTCCGACCGGCATTGAGTTGGATGATGATGATGAGGCTGAGAGCGATGTCGACGTCTCTGAGGCGGCCGAAATCGAGAGTACTGTTACTGAGGTAGACCTTCTCTGCTTCAGATACCTGTATGCTATCAGTCCTTCAATAAAGCTTAGGAGACCTCTGAGGGAGGAGAGGTCTTATCATGGTCGAGATGGCGAGATCTGCCTGTACGAGTAGATGTTCAAATTGGGTTTTCGTCTGCCCATTCACCCCATTATCAAATCCATCCTTTCTTATATTAATTTGGCCCCCTCTCAACTGTCCCGTAATGCCTGGAGAGTCATAATAGGGTCCATAGTCTTATGGAGGGCTGTCCACCATTCAGACCTTCCAGTTCAGGTCTTCGTAGGTTGCTATGTCCCTTCCTCCGCCAAAAATCGTCCGAGCTACTACCATTTTATAGCTCGGAAGCCTGAGAAGAAAATGCTTCAAGTAAATCAGACTTCCAACCATAATTGGAAGCCTCGGTATTTCTTTGCTTCTGGGCCATGGGAATTTGGCCCATGTGTTCCCTCATCAATTCTAGAGCCGAGGATGCCCCTGAGGTGGGGTAAAGTTACAATGTCTGCGAGGGCTGACCCTGGCCTGAGCCCATCGAACCTTCAGAAGGTGAAAGCCCTTCAAGATCAGGGGGTACATGGTCTACTGGTCAGGTTCGAGCACTTGATGACTCCCCACTTCCTCTCTGGGACAGGTCTAGGTGGAAGTCCCCTTGCCGAGCTTGGTAAGCATTTTTTGTTTTTTAAGTTTAACCTCTGAGTTTATTCATGTCTGATTATCTAACTCAGATCTACTAATTTTATGCAGAGCGACCACAGGACATTTCGGACGAGCTTTGGGAAATGGCTGCACCCAGCTTGACAAGACTTGCCAAGAAAGCAGGCCTTAACGCTCCTCCCCCAGCTCCCTCTGCCTCTAAGCCCCCAGCCACAAAGAAGAGGGCTCCAGAAGGTCATGCCCCTGAGGATCAGAGGCCGAAGAAGAAGACTGCTGAAGCCGCTATCCCCATCTCTTCAGCTGACGCCCTGTCGGCCCGTCTAGATCAGTTGAAAATAACTGACAGCATAGTCGGCCACAGTCTTCAGGCCTTAGATGCCTTCGGTTCCACAATGACCGAGGCTGACAAACGCTTCTTCAGGTCACTGGACACCCCACTGTTGGTTGAGTTCGGCATTCACATATCCATTCAGGTATGACTTGATCTTTGTGATTGTTCTTCACCCAAGTGTAACATCTGATTGTTCTCCAGATCATTCATTATCATAAAATATGAAGGGCCTGGCAGCTATGTACCACTTCTCCAACTAGACTCTGAGGAAATTGCTCCTCATCCAAAAGGGGCAAGAGGCCGAGAGAGTCCAGAGCACTCTGAACGCAGAGATTGACCGTCTCAAATCTGAGCTGAAGGATTCTGAAAAGAAGGTGAAGGGGTTGGATGAGGACATCTCCCAGCTCGGCAAGGATCACGCTGCAGCACTGAAGGCTAAGGACGATATTCTGCAGTAGAAAGTCAACTCAGCTGTCAGGGCCGCCCTTGATGATGCCTCCAAGAAGATAATTGCTGACTACAAGTCCTCTGGTGAGTTCATGGGATTCGGCTTTGAATACCTTGAAAGAGGTATCAAATCCACTATTAAATGGGCTGACGTCAGGGAGAGAGAGGCCGGCACTTTGAAGGCCTCTAATTTCGTGGGTCTCGGCTTTGCTGATCCTTAGTTTGCCCATGCTCTTCAGGAGGTTGAGGAAGAGGCTGCCGCTCCTGCCGAGACTGCAATGTTGGAGGGCACCGAGGTTGGAGGGGCAGACCATCGTGATGATGCAGCCTAGGTGGCCAATCAAGCCGAGGATGTCAACGTTCCCCCTTTAAATCCTTAGAGGATTTTTTTATCATTGTTTGTAACTCATTGTATTATGGAGCTTGTTTGTAATCGTTGAACATCTTATTATTTCTGAATGTATATCAACCTCTGAGGAGGACCATCTTCACTTTCTTTTCATTGAATGTCATGTGATGCTTTTCATTCTTAGTTTCGTTGTAATGGTGTCTGCTAAAAATAAATTTGTAATCTGAGCTTCCACCTCTGAAGTCCTCTTTCTAAGGTTGTCTTTTTGCAATGGTCTTGTTTAAACTCAACCAATGGTCCTGAGCTCAGACCTTGTCACCACTGAATGGTGTTATGAAGGTCTGAGGTCATCACCTAAGATGTTATCCCCATAATTAGTCTCACCAGATTAATGATGTTAAGGGTCTGAGGTCATCTCATTATGGTGTCTGAGCTCAGACCTCGTCACCACAATGGTGTTATGAGGGTCTGAGGTCATCACCTAAGATGTTATCCTCATAATTAATCTCACCAAATTAATGATGTTAAGGGTATGAGGTCATCTATTATGGTGTCTGAGCTCAGACCTCGTCACCACAATGGTGTTATGAGGGTCTGAGGTCATCACCTAAGATGTTATCCTCATAATTAATCTCACCAAATTAATGATGTTAAGGGTCTGAGGTCATCTATTATGGTGTCTGAGCTCAGACCTAATCACCACTGAATGGTGTTATGAGGGTCTGAGGTCATCACCTAAGATGTTATCCTCATAATTAATCTCACCAAATTAATTATGTTAAGGGTCTAAGGTCATCTATTATGGTGTCTGAGCTCAGACCTCGTCACCACAATGGTGTTATGAGGGTCTGAGGTCATCACCTAAGATGTTATCCTCATAATTAATCTCACCAAATTAATGATGTTAAGGGTCTGAGGTCATCTATTATGGTGTCTGAGCTCAGACCTCGTCACCATAATGGTGTTCTGAGGGTCTGAGGTCATCACCTAAGATGTTATCCTCATAATTAATCTCACCAAATTAATGATGTTAAGGGTCTGAGGTCATATATTATGGTGTCTGAGTTCATACCTCGTCACCACAATGGTGTTATGAGGGTCTGAGGTCATCACCTAAGATGTTATCCTCATAATTAATCTCACCAAATTAATGATGTTAAGGGTCTGAGGTCATCTATTATGGTGTCTGAGCTCAGACCTCGTCACCATAATGGTGTTATGAGGGTCTGAATTCATCACCTAAGATTTTATCCTCATAATTAATCTCTGATCTAAGAATGAAGCAAGAAATGTCATGGGAACTGATCTTTATTAATAACCTCTTCATAATAAGATGGTACATTTATATAAAACTCTATGCAACATCATATGTAATATCTCTTTAGGTGATCAGCATTCGATGGGTTAGTGAAAGGTTCTCCTTCTAGGTTTTCTAGCCTGTAAGTGCCAGGCACAACCTCTTCTGTCACTTTGTAGGGGCCGTGCCAGTTTGGGTGAAGCTTATTTGCTTTCTGTAAGGTCTTCTTTAGCATTAGGTCTCCCACTGCAATGGGTCTTGACTTCACCCTCTGGTTGTAGAATTTCGCTGCCCTCTGTTGGTAGGTTGTCTGGCCTCTGCGTCCTCTCTTCTTTCTTCGATAAGATCTAGGTTTAGCTTCCTCTCTTCCCCATTATTGTCAGGGTCATAGGTCTGAATCTGATGTGTTGGGAGCCCTATCTCCGTTGGTATGACGGCCTCTGAGCCATGTGCCAACATGAACTGGGTTTCACCTGTTGGTGTCCTTGTCGTGGTTCTGTAGGCCCATAACACAGCGTAAACCTCTTCAGTCCATCTTCCCTTCGCCATCCTCTAACCTCTTCTTGATTCCATCCAGGATAGTTCTATTTGTGACTTCAGTCTGACCATTTGCCTGAGGTCGGCCAGGCGATGAGAAGAATTGCTTAATCCCTACTCTTAAGCAATACTTTTCTAAAGAGGAGTTCTTGAATTGGGTCCTATTATCCGAGATGAGAGTGTTTGGGAGTCCATATCTGCATATGATATTCCTCCAAATAAATTAGAAGGTCTTCTGCTCAGTGATTGTTATCATCGTCTCTGCCTCCACCCACTTTGAGAAGTAGTCTATGGCAACTATCAAGAATATATAGTTGTTGGAGGCTCTTGGTAGGGGTCCTACTAAGTCAATCCCCCATACTACAAATGGCCATAGAGAGGTGATTGACGTTATAGGCTGATGGGGCTGATGAGGGATGGTGGAGAATCTCTGACATTTATCACACCTTTTTACGTAAGCTGCGGTGTCCTCGGACAAAGTTGGCCACCAGTACCCCTATGTGATGATTCTCTTGGCCAAGGGTCTTCCCCCTATGTGGCTAGAGCAAGAACCCTCGTGAACCTCCTGTAAGACCCAGGGAACTTCCGTGGGATGCACACATTTGAGGAGAGGCAATAGAAATCCCTTTTTGTACAAGACGTCTCCTATCATCAAGAACTTGGCAGCCCTATATCTCAATTTTCTCCTCTCTAGCTTGGACTCAGGTAGCTCTCCCCCTCTAATATACCTGACGAGGGGGTCGATCCATGAGTCTCCTAGGTTCAAATTATGACACGAGTTACATACCTCTTCTTCCTCGATGGTTGTCTTTCTCAAGACCTCTATTGGAATGGTCCTTCTAACACCTGTCTTCATTGCCGAGGCCAGCCTTGCCAATGCATCTGCGTGACTGTTACTTTGTTGAGGCACTCTCTTCAGTTTTGCCTCTTCAAAATATTCTAACAACCTTTTTACCCTCTTCAAGTACTTGGCCATCCTTTCATCTTTGGCCTCATAGATCCCCAATACTTTATTGACAACCAGCCTTGAGTCGCTGTAGAGTAGGAGTCGCTTTATGCGAAGAGTTGTTGCCAATAAGACACCTGCTATCATGGCCTCATACTCGGACTCGTTGTTTGAGGCCTGGAAGTTGAATCTCAGGGCGTATTTAATGTTCGCACCATCCGGAGCTGAGAGTATCAACCCCGCACCGCTTCCACTGTCGCAGGAAGAACCATCAATGAAGAGGCTCCAGACGTCAGTATCTGATGAAAAGACTCCTTCTGTCATGACTCCTTGTTTGAAGAGATATCGATCCTCCTCATCCTCCACAATTCTGCTCATAACTTTTTTGGATGCGACCTCTTCCAGATCTCGGAAGACACTTGGTGTCATCTCTTCCTCCTCTCGGAAGACACTGGGTGTCGTCTCTTCCTGATTTTGGAAGACACTGCAGTTTGTCTCTACCATGCCCCCAGGCCTTTCTTTGCCTCGGCCTCTTCCCATGTGAACTCAGTAATAAAATCTGCGAGGGCCTGCCCTTTGATGGCTGTCCTAGGTTGGTAGGCAAGATCGTACTCCCCCAACTCGATGGCCCAGGTCATCAAACTCCCGGATTTCTCAAGTTTATGCAGGACCTGTCTTAGTGGGGAGTCAGTGAGGACTACCATGGAGTGAGCTTGGAAGTAGGGCTTCATTTTTCTTGAAGCATGTATCAGGGCATAGGCCAACTTTTCCATGTGAGGGTAATTTCGTTCAGCCCCTTGGAGGGCTTTACTGTTGAAATACACTGGCCTTTGGATCCCATCGTCTTCCCGTATTATGTCCGCACTGATGGCTGATTCGGAGACTGTCAGATACACATACAACTTTTCTCCTGTGACGGGTCGAGATAGCAATAAGAGGGATCCCAAGTAAGATTTGAGTTAGTTGAAGGCTTTTTCACACTCTTCGTCCCATTGGAAGGCCTTTCTTAGAACTTTAAAGAATGGAAGACACTTGTCCGTTGCCCTAGAAACAAACCTGTCAAGGGCATCCACTCTCCCCGTAAGTCTTTGGACATCCTTGATACTCCTAGGAGTCTTCATGTCAAGTAATGCCTTGATTTTCTCAGGGTTCGCTTCAATTCCTCTCTGGTTAACGATGAATCCCAGGAACTTCCCAGCTCCTACTCCGAAGACACACTTTGTTGGGTTGAGTTTCATTCTATACGAGTCCATAACATCGAAGGTCTTCTCAAGGTCTGCTACGTGAGTGCAAGATTTCAAGCTCTTTGTTAGCATATCGTCCACATACACCTCCATAGTCTTACCTATTTGCTCTTCGAACATCTTATTGACAAGACGTTGGTACGTTGCCCCTGCATTTTTCAGACCGAAGGGCATCACTCTGTAGCAGTACGTCCCTTTGTCAGTAATGAAGTCTGTCCTCTCAGAGTCTTCAGCATCCATGAAGATTTGGTTATAGCCTGAATACGCGTCCATGAAGATCATGAGCTCATGTCCCGCCATCGTGTCGACCATTTGATCTATCCGAGGTAAGGGATAGATGTCTTTTGGACAAGATCTGTTCAGGTCAGTGAAATCCACACACATTCTCCACTTCCCATTGGCCTTAGGCATGATGACTGCATTTGAAAGCCACTCCGGATAGGTAACTTCTCTTATGAACTCGGCCTCTTCCAACTTTTTGACCTTTTCTCGGATGATGTCATATTTCTCCCTAGATTAAACTCTTTGTCTCTGTTTGATAGGCTTGGCATCTCTGGTCACGTTGAGCTTGTGACTTATCACCTCAGGGTCGATGCCAGGCATATCTGCGTGACTCCATGCGAAGACACTTTGTCTCCTCTTGAGAAAGTTTATCAGCTCTTCCTTGGTTCCTGGCTCTAGGGATTTACCGACCTGGATGGTTTTTTCTGGCTCGTCCTCATTAAGGATGATGGATTCTACCTCTTCCGCGGCCTCTCCCTTCTTCAACTTTGTTTCATCTCTTGGGTCAAGAGTGTCAATGCTATAAGTGGTGGTTGCCCTCTTATGGGCTTCTCTCTCTTCGGTCGAGTTGAAGTAACATTCTTGCGCTGTGGTCTAGTCACCTTGCACTTACCCTACTCCATAATGAGTCGGGAATTTTAGCATCTGATGGACCGTCGACGGCACAGCTTCAAACTCTTTAAGGGCCACCCTTCCTATGATGAGGTTATAGGCCGAGAACACGTTCTCGTCCATGACGAAAAAATTTATCTTCTTGGTCAGCCTCTTAGGCCACTCATCACCCATCCGTACGTCCATATCATACATGCCCAAGGGGTGGAACTTTTTGCCACTGAAGCCTATCAATGGGTGATGATAGGGCATCAACCTTGCTCTGCTAAGACCTAGTCTCTTGAAGCAAGGCCAGAACATCACGTCCGCCGAGCTCCCCCCGTCTATGAGGATACTCTGCACCTCACACCCATGCACCCTTGTTGTTATGACCAGAGGTTCATCATGGGGGGCTAAGATACCCTTGAAGTCGAGCCTGGAGAACCCAACTACGAGGGTGTCCATGTCTATTTTCTTCCTCTTCTGCACTGTATCGAAAGACGTTAGATTCATAACTTCAAGCTTGCCCACTGACCTGGCCTCTGCTACATGAGCCTTCCTATCAGCTACTTCAGAGCCACCTCCTGCAAATCCTCCACATATGGTGTCAACACCAAAGGATATCGTACCGACCCTCTTCACCGGGGTGTTCTCATCTTTCGGCGGAAGATTCGGATCGTCTTCGTCATCTCCTTCTTAATCATCGTCTCTTCTGGTCGGGACATTATCACGGCATTTGTCATTTCTCCTTTTCTTAGGGTCATCTCTTCCACCCTTTGGAGCCTTACCATCCACATACTTCCTCAGCTTTCCAGATTTCAACATCTTTTCAATCTCATCTTTTAAAGCGAAGCATCTATCCGTGACATGGCCATGATCCTGATGGAACTCACACCATAGTTTTTTGTTCCTCTTATGTGGTGGGGCCTTCAATTTTTTCGGCCATCTCAGAGTCCTGTCAGTCTTAATCTCATTGAGGATGTGCTCGCATCTTACAGTCAGATGTGTATAGTGAGCGAACTTGTCATCACCCGACCTCTTCTTCCCATCTTTATTGCTTTGGGACTTTCCACTGCCACCGCGGTTCTCATCCTCATACTTGGCGGCCATTGCCTCTTCCGCATTCATTACTTTCCCTGCGGTTGCCAGCAGCTCCGCCATAGACCTAGGGGGCTCTTCCGCCAGTTTCCACAATAGCTTCCCCTTCTGGAGACCTCCTATAAGGGCGGTCATGACTATGTTCTCTTCATAATATTCGACCTCCAACTTTTCTTTGTTGAATCATGCTATGTAGTCTCTTAGGCTCTCACCCTTGGCCTGCTTGACATACAACAGGTGGGTAGTCTTCTTTTGAGGCCTCACCCCAAAGCAGAAGTTGTGGATGAATCGCTCAGCCAAGCCTTTGAAGTTCTCAATTGAGTTCTTCGGAAGGGAGGTGAACCAACTGTGTGCTGCCCCTGTCAAGGTCCCAGAGAAGGCCCTACACTTCATCTCATCGAGTATCGAGTAAATGTCTGCTGCCGATTGGTACATTTCGATATGATGCACAGGGTTAGTGCTGCCATCATACTTGGGAGACACTGTAGGAGGCTTGAACTTAGCTCGGGTTGGGAACCCCACTATCCTAGCCACAAATGGGGAGCCCTCTGAGTAACCCCTTTGTAATGGGTCCCTGCTTTTAATGAGGTCTCCTATCTTCTCCTCAAGGCGTTGGATAGAATCATTCCATGGTCTTCTTCCATTGACTTGGCCGAGGTTATCCCCTGCCACCTCCCTGGGATGGACCGAGGGTTCCCCTGCCGCTACACGTCGGCTGTTGACCTCTTCCTGTTCCCTGCCTCTTGTTTCACAGTGTCGGCCTTGATCTGGCCGATCCTGCCGGTTCACTCTCTGAGAGCCTGCTGCGCTCCTTGATCTCGACAGTCTCTGTCTTAGGTCATTCATCGGTCCCAATCTCTCAAAGGCTGACCCTATGCTCAACCTATCAAAGGCTGACCCTCTTTGTTGGGCCTCTTCACTTCTTCGGCCGACACAACCTTGACTTTGCCTAAGAGGCCGTACAGTGTTATTTGACACCTCATACGGCTTCCAACAGTCTTCCGGGGCTTCTTCCGCCTCTAGATCATCATACCGGTCCTCTGGGAAAGGGTTTCCCTGCCTCCCCAGGCGCAAGCGCCTAGGGTCAGCAACGTCCCTTCTCCGCTGGGGTGCAGGCTAGTCCTTCATTGGTGCCTGGGGTAGTCCCCTGGCGTTAGGATGGGACTGAACTGCCTCCGGAGTGATCATGTCCGGTGATACTCCAGGTGGCCTCATCATAGTTTGGCTGAGCTGTGAAAATTACTCCTGCATGGCTTGTTGTGTTGCAGCTAAAGATCTCAAGGCTGCAGCTACCTCCGCCATTTCGGACTGGGGGGCGCCTGACTGGAACTAGGCCCTCCATTCCCAGGCGATGGTAAGTCTGGTGCCATATGTTAACACTATAGAGCTTGAGTAGCATATGAGCTTAGTACCTCACAGGACCTCTTTCAATGGTGAAACAGCTCCGCGCTAGGGGGAGGCCTGGTTCACCACCAGAGTCTCCGGTGAGGTTAAGCAATAAAAGAAGAAGAGATAGCTTCTCGTTCCCACAGACGGCGCCAAAATAATGATGCTGGAATTAGCACCACCAGATAAGGTGTTTTCAAGCTCAATTTAAGAACAACAATGGCAGCATAGTCATGTAAAAGGTAAGAGAATGAGATGAGGAGAAGAGGAGAGAGCACCGGGATATAAGTGGTTTAGCCTAAATTGGCCTACGTCCACTGTGTGTGTGTGAATAACCTCACTGCAATAAGGCACTAATGGCCATGGATACAATCTCTCAAGCTTTCTCTCTCTACTGTGTATCTAGACAGAGTTTTAGCTAGGGTTGAATATCTGGGATCCTTTCCAAGGTAGAGGATGACCTCTATATATAGTACCTAGGGGGTGTAATGTACCCCCCATGCATGCAATGAGCATGTGTGTGTTTGCCTCACCAATATGGGAAAGCCATCGCGTCTGGGGTATGACCTTGGCCTGGGGGAGGCCGAGGTTGGTAAGTCTAGGTACCTGTTCAGTCCGAGTATTCCATGGAGGTCTCGACCTAATCCCAGCCAAGATAATGGGCAAGGTCGGCCTGGGACGAGGCTGAGCTGGAGTGTTTGGAGTATCGACTGATGTCTTGATGAAGTTGCTGGTGGTCTCCTGCGAGCTCGGCTTATGTATGGCCGAGGTTTCCATCCCAAGGTATACGAGAATACTACTGGTCCTTGTGACGCCCCTAGGAGAGGCTCATGGTAGTGTCGGCCCTGGCCGACCTTACTATGGTCGAGGGCTGATATCGCGTGCCCAAGACTCGTCCAACGTCGGCCATGATCTCGGCCGAGGTTGGTGTTTATGGGCCGATGTTACACTTGGGGCATATCAGGGGGAAACGTACAACAGTCACAAAACGGTCCAATAAGAGTCACGAACACCTCGCACGGGACTAATGTCACTCGTATGAACTGACCGCGTAGTCACGGGGTTCCTGATTTGAGTGTACGACGTAAATTTGCAAAAAAATTAGACTTGAACATAAAACATGCCATCGAAGGGGGGAAACGTACAACAGTCACAAAACGATCCAATAAGAGTCACGAACACCTCGCACGGGACCAATGTGACTCGTATGAACCGACCGCGTAGTCATGGGGCTCCCGGTTTGAGTGTAATGCGTAAATTTATAAAAAAATTAGACTTAAGCATAAAAGAATGCCATCGAAGGGTGAAAATGTAAAACAAACACAAAATGGACCCTAATAATCATGAACAACTCGCAAGGGAATAATGTGACTAGTAGCAACCGACCGCATAGTAACGGGGCTCCCGGTTTGAGTGTACCACGTATATTTGCAAAAAGTTAAAATTAACCATAAAAATATGACATCAAAATGGTGAAAACGTAAAATAACCACAAAACGGTCCGGTAAGAGTCTTGAACACCTCGCACGGGACAAATGTGACTTGTAGGAACCGACCGCGTGGTCACGGGGCTCCCGAATTGAGTGTACGACGTAAATTTGCAAAAAATTTAGACTTAAGCATAAAAAGATGCTATCGAAGGGCGAAAACGTAAAACAGCCACAAAACGGCTCTATAAGAGTTACGAATACCTTTCACGGGACTAATGTGCCTCGTAGAAATCGTCTGCATCGTCACGGGGCTCCCGATTTGAGTGTACGACGTATATTTGCAAAAAATTAGATTTAATCTTTAAAACATGCCATCGAATGGTGAAAATAAAAAACAGCCACAAAACGGTCCCGTAAGAGTCATGAACACCTTGCACGAGACACATGTGACTCGTAGGAATCAGCCGCGTAGTCACGAGACTCCTTATTTCAGTGTACGATGTACATTTGCAAAAAGTTAGACTTAACCATAAAAATATGCAATCGAAGGGTGAAAATGTAAAACAACATAAAACGGTCCCATAACAGTCATGTACAACTCGCACGGGACCAGTGTGACTCGTAAGAACCGACCGCGTACTCACGAGACTACGGGTTTGAGTGTACGACGTAAATTTGCAAAAAACTAGACTTAAGCATAAAAACATGCAATCGAAGGGTGAAAATATAAAACAACAACAAAATGGTTCGATAAAAGTCACGAACACCTCGCACGGGATCAATGTGACGCGTCGGAACCGACCGCGTTGTCACGCGGCTCCCGATTTGAGTGTACGACGTAAATTTGAAAATAATTAGACTTAAGCATAAAAACATGCTATCGAAGGGTGAAAACGTAAAACAAAGACAAAACAGTCCTGTAAGAGTCAAGAACACCTCGCACGGGACCAATGTGACTCGTAAGAACCGACCATGTAATCACGGGACTCCCGATTTGAGTGTACGACGTAAATTTCAAAAAAATAGACTTAAGCATAAAAATAAGCCATCGAAGGGTGAAAACATAAAACAACCACAAAACGGTCCCATAAGAGTCAGGAACACCTCACACGGGACCAATGTGACTCGTAGGAATTGACCGCGTAGTCATGGGGCTCCCAGTTTGAGTGTACGACGTAAATTTGCAAAAAATAGACTTAAGCATAAAAGTGTGCCATCGAAGGGAGAAAACTTAAAACAAATAGAAAAGGGCTTCATAAGAGTCATGAACAATACGTACGGGACCAATGTGACTCGTAGGAACCGATCGCGTAGTCACGGGGCTCTCGGTTTGAGTGTACGACGTAAATTTACAAAAAGTTAGACTTAAGCTTAAAAACATGCCATCGAAGGGTGAAAACATATAACAACCACAAAACGGTCTCGTAAGAGTCACGAACAACTCGTACGGGACCAATGTGACTCGTAGGAACCGATCGCGTAGTCACGGGGCTACCAGTTTGAGTGTACGACGTAAATTTGTAAGAAATTAGACTTAAGCATAAAAACATGCCATCGAAGGATGAAAGCATAAAACAACCACAAAATGGTCCTATAAGAGTGACAAACACCTCGCACGGGACAAATGTGACTCGTAGGAAATGACTGCGTAGTCACGGGACTCCGGTTTTGAGTGTACAACGTAAATTTATAAAAAAATTATACTTAAGCATAAAAACATGCAATCGAAGAATGAAAATGTAACGTCGCCACAAAACGGTCCGATAATAGTCACGAACACCTCGCACGGGACCAATGTGACCCGTAGGCACTAACGGCGTACTCACGGGGCTCTCGGTTTGAGTGTACGACCTAAATTTACCAAAAAAAAGAGTTAAGCATAAAAACATGCCATCGAAGGGTGAAAACGTAAAACAAACACAAAACAGTCCCGTAAGAGATACGAACACCTCGTGCGGGACCAATGTGACTCGTAGGAACCGACCGCGTAGTCACGGGGCTCCCGGTTTGAGTGCATAACGTAAATTTGTAAAAAATAAGACTTAAGCATAAAAATATGCCATCGAAGGGTGAAAACTTAAAACAAACACAAAATGGTCCCGTAAGAGTCATGAACACCTCGTACGGGACCAATGTGACTCGTAGGAACCGACCGCGTAGGAACGGGGCTCCCGATTTGAGTGTACGATGTAAATTTACAAAAAAATTAGATTTGAGCATAAAACATGCCATCGAAGGTAGAAAATGTACAACACTCACAAAATGGTCCCGTAAGATTCATGAACATCTCGCATGGGACCAATGTGACTCGTAGGAACTGACCGCATAGTTATGAGGCTACCGGTTTGAGTGTACGATGTAAATTTGTAAAAAACTAGACTTTAGCATAAAAACTTGACATCGAAGGGTGAAAACGGAAAACAACCACAAAACGGTCCCCTATGAGTTCGGAACACCTCACAAGGGGACCAATATGACTCGTCGGAACCGATCGGTTAGTCACGGGGCTCCCGATTTGAGTGTACGACGTAAATTTGCAAAATGTAAGACTTAAACATTTAAACATGCCTTCGAAGGGTGAAAATATAAAACAGTGACAAAAATGGTCCGGTAAGAGTCAGGAATACCTCGCACGGGACCAATGTGACTCGTAGGAACCGACTGTGTAGTCACGGGACTCCCGATTTGAGTGTACGACGTAAAGTTGGAAAAAAATTAGACTAAAGCAAAAAAACATGCAATCGAAGGGTGAAAACGTAAAACAACAACAAAACAGTATGGTTAAAGTCATGAACATCTCGCACGGGACCAATGTGACTCATATGAACTGACCGCGTAGTCACCTGGCTCCCGGTTTGAGTGTATGATGTAAATTTGCAAAAAAATTAGACTTAAGCACAAAAACATACCATCGAAGGGTGAAAATGTAGAACAACCATAAAACGGTCCTGTAAGAGTCAGGAACACCTCGCACGGGACCAATTTGACTCATAGGAACCGACCGCATAGTCACGGGGCTCTCGGTTTGAGTGTACGACGTAAATTTACCAAAAATTAGACTTAAGCATAAAAACATGCCATCGAATGGTGAAAACGTAAAACAAGCACAAAACGATCCCATAAGAGACATGAACACCTCGCATGGGACCAATGTGACTCGTAGGAACCGCCCGGGTAGTCACGGGGCTCTCGGTTTGAGTGTACGACGTAAAATTGCAAAAAAATAGACTTAGAAATAAAAACATGCCATCGAAGGGTGAAAATATAAAACAACCTCACAAGGGTCCCGTAAGAGTCACGAACACCTCACACGTGACCAATGAGACTCGTAGGAACAGACCGTATAGTGTGCTCCTGATTTTAGTGTACGACGTAATTTTACAAAAAAATAGACTTAAGCACAAAAACATGCCATTTAAGGGCTAAGACGTAAAACAGTCACAAAACGTTTATGTAAGAGTCACGAACACCTCGCACGGGACCAATGTGACTCATAGGAATCGACCGCGTAGTCACGGGGCTCCCAGTTTGAGTGTACGACGTAAATTTGCAAAAAAATAGACTTACGAATAAAAACATGCCATCGAAGGGTGAAAACGTAAAATAGCCACAAAATGGTCTGGTAAGAGTCACGAACACCTCACACGGGATCAATGTGACTCGTAGGACCAACCGCGTAGTCACGGAGCTCCCGATTTGAGTGTACGATGTAAATTTAAAAAAAATTAGACTTAAGCATAAAAACATGCCATCGAAGGGTGAAAACGTAAAACAGCCACAAAACGGTCTCGTAAGAGTTACGAACACCTCGCACCGGACCAATGTAACTCGTTGAAACCGAACGCATAGTCACGGGGCTCCCGATTTGTGTGTACGATAAAAATTTGTAACAAATTAGACTTAAGCACAAAAACATGCCATCAAAGGGTGAATACATAAAACAGTCACAAAATGGTCCCGTAAGAGTCACGAACACCTCACACGGGAGCAATGAGATTCGTAGGAACCGACCGCGTAGTCAAGGGGCTCCCGGTTTGAGTGTACGATGTAAATTTGTAAAAAATTAGACTTAAGCACAAAAACATACCAACGTAAGTGAAAACATAAAACATCCACAAAACGATCCCGTAAGAGTCACGAATACCTCGCACGGGACCAATGTGACTCGTAGGAATCGACCGCGTAGTCATGAGACACCCGGTTTGACTCTACGACAAAAATTTGCAAAAAATTAGACTTAAGAATAAAAACATGCCATCGAAGGGTGAAAACGTAAAACAAACATAAAACAATCCCGTAAGAGTCACGAACATCTCGTACGGGACCAATGGGACTCGTAGGAACCGATAGTGTAGTCGCGGGGCTCCCGGTTTGAGTGTAGGACGTAAATTTGCAAAAAAATAGTCTTAAGCATAAAAAATTACATCGAAGGGTGAAAACGTAAAATAGCTACAAAACGGTCCTGTAAGAGTCATGAACACCTCGCAAGGGACCAATGTGACTCGTAGGAACCGTCCGGGTAGTCACGGGGCTCTAGGTTTGAGTGTACGACGTAAAATTGCAAAAAAATAGACTTAGACATAAAAACATGCCATCGAAGGGTGAAAATATAAATTAACCTCACAAGGGTCCCGTTAGAGTCACGAACACCTCACACGTGACCAATGAGACTCGTAGGAACCAACCGCGTAGTTATGGGTCTCCCGATTTGAGTGAACGACGTAAATTTGTAAAAAAATTAGACTTAAGCATAAAAAAATGCAATCGAAGGATGAAAATGTAAAATAGCCACAAAACGGCCCTGTAAGAGTTACGAATACCTCGCACAGGACCAATGTGACTCATACAAATCGCTTGCATCATCACGGGGCTCCCGGTTTGAGTGTACGATGTAAATTTGTAAAAAATTAGACTTAAGCTTAAAAACATGCCATCGAAGGGTGAAAACAAAAAATAGCCACAAAACTATCCCGTAATAGTCAAGAACACCTCGCACAGGAACATGTGACTCGTAGGAACCGGCTACGTAGTCACAGCACTCCCTGTTTGAGTGTACGACGTAAATCTGCAAAAAGTTAGACTTAAGCATATAAACATGCAATCGAAGGGTGAAAATGTAAAAAAAATACAAAACAGTCCTGTAAGAGTCATGAACACCTCGTACGGGACCAATGTGACTCATAGGAACCGACCGCGTACTCACGGGGCAACCGATTTAAGTGTACGATGTAAATTTGTAAAAAACTAGACTTAAGCATAAAAACATGCCATCGAAGGGTGAAAACATAAAACAACCACAAAACGATCCGGTAAGAGTCACGAACGCCTCATACGGGACCAATGTCACTCGTTGGAACTGGCCGGTTAGTCACGGGGCTCCCGGTTTGAGTGTACGATGTAAATTTGTAAAAACTTGTACTTAAGAAAAAAAACAAGCCTTCGAAGGGTGAAAACGTAAAACTGCCACAAATCGGTCCGGTAAGTATCATGAACACCTCGCACGGGACCAATGTGACCCGTAGGAACTGACCGCGTAGTCACGGGACTTCTGGTTTGAGTGTACGACATAAATTTATAAAAAATTAGACTTAAGCATAAAAATATGTCATCGAAGGGTGAAAATAAAAAAAAAATCCACAAAACGGTCTCGTAAGAGTCACGAACACCTCGCACGGGACCAGTATGACTCGTAGCAATTGACTACGTAGTCACCGGGCTCCCGATTTGAGTGTACGTCGTAAATTTGCAAAAATTAAACTTAAGCATAAAAGCACGCCATTGAAGGGTGGAAACGTAAAACAAACACAAAATAGTCCTAAAAGAGTCACGAACAACTCACACGAGACCAATGTGACTCGTAGGAACTGGTCGCGTACTCACGGGGCTTCCAGTTTGAGTGTACGACGTAAATTTGTAAAAAGTTAGACTTAAGCATAAAAACATGCCATAAAAGGGTGAGAATGAAAATAACCACAAAACGGTCCAGTAAGAGTCACGAACACCCCGCACGGGACCAATGTGACTAGTTGGAACTGACCGCGTAGTCATGGGGCCACCGGTTTGAGTGTACGACGTAAATTTGCAAAAAAATAGACTTAAGCATATAAACCTGCCATCGTAGGGTGAAAACACAAAACAACCACAAAACGATCCCGTAAGAGTGACGAACACCTCGCACGGGATTAATGTGACTCGTAGGAACGATCCGGTTAGTCACGGGGCTCCCGATTTGAGTGTACGACGTAAGTTTGCAAAAAATTAGACTTAAGCATAAAAGCATGCCTTCGAAGGGTGAAAATGTAAAATATCCATAAAATGGTCCGATAAGAGTCACGAACACGTCGCACGAGACCAATGTAATTCATAGGAACCGACCGCGTAGTCATGGGGCTCCTGATTTGAGTGTATAACTTAAATTTACAAAAAAATTAGGGTTAAGAATAAAAATAGGCAATCAAAGGGTGAAAACATAAAACAGTCCTAAAACGGTCCGATAAGAGTCACGAGCACCTCGCACGGAACAATGTGACTCATAGGAACTGATCGAGTAGTCACGGGGCTCTCGGTTTGAGTGTATGACGTAAATTTCTAAAAAATTAGACTTAAGCACAAAAACATGTCATCCAAGGGTGAAAATATAAAACAAACACAAAACGGTCCCGTAAGAGTCACGAATACCTCGCACGGGACCAATGTGACTCGTAGGAATTGTCCGCGTAGTCACGGGGCTCCCGATTTGAGTGTACTATGTAAATTTGTAAAAAATTAGACTTTAGCTCAAAAACATGCCATTGAAAGGTGAAAACATAAAATAGTTACAAAATGGTCCTGTAAGAGTTACGAACACCTCGCATGGTACGAATGTGACTCGTAGGAACTGTTCGCATAGTCACGGGGCTCCCAGTTTGAGTGTACGACGTAAATTTGTTAAAAAAATTAGACTTAAGCACAAAAATATGCCATTGAAGGGTTAAAATGTAAAACAACCACAAAATGGTCCGGTAAGAGTTACGAACACCTCGCATGGGACCAATGTGATTCGTAGGAACCGACCGCGTAGTCACGGGGCTCCCGGTTTGAGTGTACGACGTCAATTTGAAAAAAAAATAGACTTAAGCATAAAAACATGCAATTGAAGGGTGCAAACATAAAACAGCCACAAAACGGTCTCGTAAGAGTCATGAACACCTCGTACGGGACAAATGTGACTCGTAAGAACCGGTCGCATAGTCACGAAACTCCCGGTTTGAGTGTATGACGTAAATTTACAAAAAGTTAGACTTAAGCATAAAAACATGCAATCAAGGGGTGAAAACGTAAACAAAAACACAAAACGGTCCCGTAAGAGTCACAAACACCTCGCACGGGACCAATGTGACTCGTAGGAACCAGCCGCATATTCACGAGGCTCTCGGTTTTAGTGTATGACGTAAATTTGGAAAACGTTAGACTTAAGCATAAAAATATGCCATCGAAGGGTGAAAACGTAAAACAATCACAAAATGGTCCCGTAAGAGTCACGAACACCTTACACGGGACCAATGTGACTCGTAGGAACCGACTGCGTACTCACGGGGCTACCGATTTAAGTGTACGATGTAAATTTGCAAAAAATTATACTTAATCATAAAAACATGCCTTCGAAGGGTGAAAACGTAAAACAACCACAAAACGGTCCCGTAAGAGTCACGAACACCTCACACGGGACCAAATGACTCGTTGAAACCGACCGGTTAGTCACGGGGCTCTCGATTTGAGTGTACGACATAAATTTGCAAAAAGTTAGACTTAAGCATAAAAACATGCCATCGAAGGGTGAAAACGTAAAACAGCCACAAAACGGTCCGGTAGGAGTCATGAACACCTCACATGGGACCAATGTGACTCGTATGAATCGATCGCGTAGTCATGGGGCTCCAGGTTTTAGTGTACGACATAAATTTGCAAAAAATTAGACTTAAGCAGAAAAACATGCCATCTAAGGGTGAAAACGTAAAACAAATATAAAACGGTCCCGTAAGAGTCAGGAACACCTCACACGGGACCAATGTGACTCGTAGGAACCGATTGCGTGTAATACCCCATAATTTTATGATTTAAATAATTAAGGGATTAATTATTATTGTGGGATTAATTGAATTAAAATGTGAGAATTTAATTATTGATTAATCCAAATTTAAAATAAGTATTAACTAATTTGCCAGGGTTAATACTTATTGATTGAATATTACTATGTGGTATGTAATATGGAACTATACACTTCGATAAATTTTCGAGAGTAAGAAATATGCCAGTTTAGTAAATTAAGTCAGACGCGCGTGTGAGTCGTGTCGGGCTTAATTTAAGGAAATAAATATATTAATTATTTTTAGTAACTCGTATGGTCATTTAGAGTGCACCGTTGAGTCCTAAAGGGTTGAGATAATCAAAATAGTATACCCGGGTATTTAGTTTGGGTCTCGGGGCAATTTTAGGCCTAAACGGCACCCCGTGAGGGCATTACGGTAAATTGTATTTTTGGGCCTAATTAATGGACGAAAATTAAGAGTTATTTATCAGCCTAAGAAAGTCCAGTTAGGGTTAAAAAGTGTCAGGAAATTAAGAACGACCATAAAAGGTGTGAGGGAGAGTTATTTCCAAGAGAAAAGGGCCAAGATAACACCACCTTGCACCACCACCACCGCCGTGTAGATCGGGACAAGGGGAACACAACCATACCAACAACGTCAAGAAATCAGACGACAAATTCAAGGCAAGTGTTTATAACTTGTTGTACCCTAGCAATTATCATATTCATGTTATTGTGGGGATGTTATAATCATGTTTTAGTGCATAAAAGTGATGAAAATTGAGGAAATAGGATACGTAGATTGAATATGAGAATTATTAAATTGAAGCCCTTCATGTATGTAGACTAGAAATCACATTTTGATGAACTCATGTGTAGAACGAATCTGGAAAGTTTGTGTTCTTGAATATGAATTTGAAGAACTAGGGTTTTGGTAAATTAAATTGGGGATTCCATGTTTTATTGATGATTCGTAATGAATTGATGATTCTAGGATTTTAGAATTCATATATAATTGATAGGATTCGAATTGGAACTGTTTATTTGGAGATTGGGATGTTAATTTAGATGTTTTAGGGTTAAAAATGGTGGAAAACGCTGAAATTCTGGGTAGAAGACGAATAGTGCAGTCTCGCGCGATCTCACGCGAAGTCGTTCAAGCTAGATTACATCTCGCGCGAAGTCACTTGAGCGACACGTGACAGTCGTTCTAATGACATGCCATCTGGTTCGAGCGACAGGGTGAATTTTCAGGAAATTTCTTAGGGCCAGTTTAGGGATTTTCCAGTCTTTACGAATGAGAGAAATTTATTTGTTAACAGATTTAAAATGAGGTAGGTCTACGAGGAAGTATGTGAGTTTATACTTTAATTAATCCGGAAAGAAGAGTTACTTTGAAAATTACTAAGGAACGGTAGTAATTTAGTAATACTTTAATATACATAATAATGAGAATGAAATACGTTTGGAAAATATATAAGAAGGTTGGGAGAATACCTATAATTATTAATAGGATGCGTGAATGCCTATTACTTGCTAGTATTATGTGTATGACATACCTAACTGCTTGCTATCATGGGAGGTGGTGTAGAGACAGTCTTATCCTAAGGGGATTCTTGAATTGTATCTCAGAACATAGGACTGTGAAGGCTTATTGGTGAGTTGATAAGCCAGCTGACTATGGGAGCGTAGGTATGTGCGTGACCCATGGATATGTGAACTATATTCCCCTCCATTATGTGTGTTTTGTATATATGGCTCGTGGAAAATTTCCGAACCGATAGTCCTTATTAGAGTACGAGATGTACCGGGACATGATAGCAGAGTATGCAATGCACTGCAGGTTTAGCCTTGGGGTGCTGTATTAGTATATGTATATTATAGTGGTGGATATATGTATGTATATATATACTTGTGTTAATCCTATTGCGAGATAATTGTAGGATATTGAGATAGTATGATCTTAAGTGACATAAGTTGTGAATACTTAACTTAGTGTGATAACACTTAACCGAATTTAATAATAAATGCTGATATTAATAATGTGGTAAATTGGGAATTTTGAAATGCTACTACGAGTTGTAACAGGAAGTGTAAGCCTTTATCTAGTTAGAAGTGCTACAAATGGTTAGGCGGGGATGGATGTACGTTAGGCGTGCACAATAGACGAGAGGTGGGAATCTCATGTGAGAGTTCGAACTAACATGCAATTGATACTTGCTTTATTGCAAATTTTAAATACACGCTAAAATAAATATTTTTACACATCGGGCTCTGACCCGTTTCTTGCATCTCTTTTCTCTCTTGCTATATATATGTATTATATCAGGTGCTCAGTCACAGGGACACCAGGCTTAGAGGTTGGATTTCTTGGCGTGCTGTAGCTGTTGTGAAAGCTGTAGGTCTTTGTAGTAGACGCCTCCATCATTTCATTTCCATTCCTTATAGACTTTCTATTTAGGGCATGTGTCGCCCATTCCTTAGACAGTTTTTCAGATATTATTTTCAGTTTACTTTCCATTCATTTTTATTTGGATCTATGGTTACTATGGTTTTTGGTTTGGAGTTTTGAACTGGAATGTTTTATCCAGTCTTAGTTATTTCAGCATGTGATTATGATTTAGTATTTTTATTAATTAATTATGCGTGGATGGTTTATATTAAATTTCTTGGATTAGTATTTAAATGGTTTTAATTAAAAAGAAAAAAAATGTGTTTCGACACTTAGCTTAATTATATTAGATGATTAAATGAGTTATTATGTTTTCGACAGTGATGCTAAGAATGAACCAACCGAACATTCTGTTTTAAATTTTATAAAGTACTGATCACCTGATATTTAATTGGGCGGGGTGTCACACTACGTAGTCACAGATGTGACTCATAAGAGCCGACCACATAGTCTAATGTTGTGAGTGTATAAGTCGCATTTATATTAGTCTAATCTAAAAGGTCTGGTCGAATTGAGAGAAGTCAGTTTTGGGATGTTTAGTGTTGAACTTATTAATACATGTTGTGAATCTTAATACATATTGTACTGTTTAATCACTTTTAGGATCTTAATACATGTTGTACTGTTTAATTAGTCTTAATACCTGTTGTATCGTTTAATCCGTGTTCTTAAACGGGGAAAAGTGGTCTACAAAAGTTGATATATGTGTTCTTAAACGGAGCAGTTGATATCTGTGTTCTATAATAGTATAGTCAATACTCGATTTCAGACATTAAATAGCATTACTTGCTTTAGTACTGGATTCTACTATTTCTCCTCTTATTTTGCAGGTATAACAATATGTGGTTGATGAGATAATTATGCTCACAGGTGCTATTTTTGTTGATTTATGTTTTCATTTTAATTATAGTAACTCTTTATGCTGACTGTTCAAAATCAAAGACAAAAGGAGCTTCGCAAGTAGGCTCCTCATTGATCACATGGAGACTCACATAAATGGGTTATTCAGCGCCTCCTCAACGAATATGCGTTTGGATGGATAAAAAATGGAGCCTTCAACTTTTCTTTACGAATAATTTCAGCCGGATGCATTACCAGTTGCCTAACTAGATTGATTAGTTTTTCCTTATGCTCAACACTAAAGCAATGTTGCCAGCAACAAAAATACTAGAAACATTGCATATGCTTTATAATAATGAGAAGTAGGTTGAATATCCTTAGTGTTAGACTTGAAAAGGGGAAGATTAAACCAGCTGCACATCATTTTTCTTTATGCCCTGCTTTCCCCCATTGTCATTTTAGTGACATTGTCTTTCTAATTGAATGCTCAAGACGTTTTTTATTCAACCTGCTGCACATCATTTGTCTTGATTCAATTTCTTGAATATCGACCCTTATGATGATTTTTAATATCTTATATTTTTATACGAATCTTCAATCATTTTCGCTTAATTCACCTAAGGCTAACTTTGTACACATAAATTGCAGATTGTTGAAATCAATATGATGTTTTTTACAACTATCCTTCTTTAGCAGATATGCAAGGTGTGTATATATATATATATATAAAAAAAATAAAGTAAATGTATACATGTATATGTGTGTTTTGAAGTAAAACACACACTTGGTATTGAGGTTCTAAGGAGTTGTACAATTAGAGATATTCAATATGCCATGTCGCATCATGAAATGAGCATAGACATTACTGAAGCATTTGAAGCTTCTATATAAGCTACTATAACAGCTATAGAAGCTAATATAACAGTTATATTAGCTTTATTAGCTTTTATAGCTATTATATTAGCTGCTAAAGAAGCTAATATAGCAGCTATATTAGCTGCTATAACATCTATGGCTGCTGAAATTGTATTTCATCACCAATTATTATATCATTTTTTATATGTAAAACAGTTACATATCAAATAATTTTCAATGTTATGTATTGGATATCTAATAATTTTCAATACAGGTCATTTGAGGGAAATAATCATTCAATACAGATCATTCTTCTACATTTTTGATATCTGGTAGAAAAATGATATCCAATACAGATCATTTGAAATTGTAGAAAAATGATATCCAATACATAACATACAACAAACAATTTCACTTGGTGCATTTGAACGGAAATATGGCTGAGGTGATATCAGGTCATTATTATACAGAATAGTGATATCAGGTCACTATTATACTGAGTTCAATACAACTCTTTGAAATCCAATACAATACATTGAAATCAAATTATGCCTTAGTTTCAAATACCTTAAGAAATAATGTTTTGTATTGAACTCAGCACTTTGATCCTTTGATAATTTGATAGATTTCATTTTCTCGAGATAAGGGCTACAATTATGTTACTGTTTTGAATGCTTATGAACAAATAGTTTTAAACTGTTGAATTTGATTTAAGTCTCTAATACTACTGTACTCGAATCCAAATTAAACTTGACACAATATTCCAATATTTTTTCTCATAGTATAACTTTTCTCAATTTTTGTGTAGGTTTTAGCTGTGAATTTGGTAGTCTAAAGAATATGCCATCGTTATAGCAGGTAAGGAGTGTTTTTGTTTCTGTATATTGGCACTTTAGTTTTGTGTCATTAGTGAACACAATATGAATGATGAAATTGGGCTTCAGCATATTATGTGCCCCTCTTTAAACTGATATAGAAATGGTATTTTATACTTCATATTACTCTGATTTGCAGGGTATTATTAGGCTCTGGGAAAGGATATGGAATTGATTTTCGTAGAGGACCTCAGAACCACCTTCTTAGGAGATGAACTGTTTAAGGTGTACATGATTGAACCAATTGCAGTTGCGATTGAGGCATTTAGCAGGGGTAACCAGTAGAGATAACCAGCAGCGCCTTTGAGCCGTTTTCAATGATGGCCATATTGAACCCCCGTCAAGGGAAGCATATGGAGTCCTATTTGATGTACCATGGTGATGTCCCCGGAAGTGAACACGTGACAATTGGTTAGTTCAAATCGAACACGGGCCAATAAGAAGTTTGTTTCATTGAATTTTTTATTAGACGAATTTGAGATTTTTTTTATATTGTTGGATTTGTTGTTACCCCTTAAACAGGGTGGATAGTGCAATAAACAAAGGAGACTATGCCCATTTTTTTAAAAAAATTGACACTTTGTTTTTTTAGACACAATGAATTTGATTATTATAGTTATATATATATATATATACTAGGGTATGCCCGTGTCTGAAGGCACGATGATAATGTTCCAGTTTATATATATAGAAATTTTTTATATAACACAAATCACACTAAAAAAAATTTAACATTTAGGGAGAATTTCCAGTTTATAGGACTATTCATCCTATTTAATGGTGTTGCCCTTGTATATATAACTTCTATTAGTCGGTAAAGCTTATCGAATCTATAAAATGGATATGAAAAAATCCCACTTGAGAAAACCTTAAAGAAAAACACAAATTGGTATATGTTTTAGTATAGATTATTATTTGTCATATGATTACTTTTGTTACTAATTCAATAAAAAAAATTATTTTAATGCATAATTTTTATGATAAACTCCGTCACCCTTATATCGAAAATTATAGGATAAAAATAGTTACAGAACATGAAAAAAAATTAATTAGAAAAAGTTATTTTATAAACTTAAAAATAAAAAAATTATGTAAAAAAATTATTATATACAATTTTAAAAAATACGTTACAATAAGAAAATGTTTAGCTACAAACCTTAAACATAATGATAACCATTAATACACATATAAGAGAGAGAGAGGGGGGAGCTACCAGTGGTTGGATCAATCACCTCCTTCACCTATTGCTCCGAGGAAGATGGATTCGGAAGTGATCGGGTGGCCGTCGTTCATTTGTTTTTCTGTGGAGAGGGTTTATTAAAAAAAATAAAACCCCCAAAGGCTCACATGAATACCCAAACGTGAATACCCAAATTTGAACAAAATACACTTTAGATCTGAAACTAAAATCAAAATACATACCAAGAAACACATGAATACATGGAGAGAGAAACAAACACATTAATATACAGAGAGAGACAGGTTTACCCAAAAAAAAGCTTTTCTTTAGGCTCCAAACTTGGGGACCTTTGCATTTGCAGTTGAGATTTGAGAAGGAAGTGTTTTGAACGGACCGCGTTTACTGGTAGGTATCGTACTCTCTCTTATCACATCTTTGATGGAACTTTCAAAGGCAGAGAGTAGGGAGGGCGGGGGATCAAGAGAAGACATGAGTGAGAGACCGTGATTTTTTCTGGAGCCTTGCGCTCTGGCATGATATTGTCCTTTCTTCTTGAGCCTTGTGATTAATAAAGTGGGCGACTGGACTGATTTTCAGACGTGTAAGATTAGAGAAGGAGAAATTTTCTTGACCCTCAATTTCTTATCACGTTGGCTTCCATCTCAACCTTTAAATGTGTTAACATCTTATTAAACAGTAAAAAGACCCTTACCCCTTATTATATAGATTAAACGTAATTTATTTATTTTTTCTCTTGAGAAACCAACATGACATTAAGTACAATAACATTTTTTGTGATTGTTGTTGCTCTCAGGATGGGCAAGTGCCCGACCTTAATAACCCATTCAAATTTTAGAATAAACTTTCAACTTTTTGATTTGTAGAAATAATATTAATATAGTGACCCACATTAATTGTCCTAATATTTTCTTGTTATTTAGAAGAATGAGAGAAAGAGACCTGAAAAGCTAGTGTCATGCATTTCTTACCTACATGAGGCTAGCATTTTCCACTGTGTTTGTTTTGTTACCGACGCTATTACGCTTTTAGGCTCGAGTAAGAATTCCTACAAATTTTATGCGTAAAATTATCACGTAGGAAATTATTCTTTAAACAAAACCTTTTGAGACCCAAATTATCACAACCGGATGTCGAGTAAGAATTCCTAACCAGATATCATTTTTAAACCTAACTAAAAATTTCAAGTGGTTCGTTAAACAAAACCTTTTGATTCCCAAATTTGAAATTTTCAACTTCGCAAAATTTTGGGGTTTAAAGTTAGAATAACCAATTTTAAAATAAATATCCTAGATATTTTACTATTCTATTATTTTTTGGGGGAACTCTCTAAATTTAGGACTTATTGTAATTTGTATTTTGAAAATATGACAACAAACATTTTATTTATAGTTTTAGTCCCTATTTTTTAATAAGACCGCTGACGCGGACCCATATTCATAAAACGTTAACCAATCACAACATGCACCGAGTCCCTTTAATTTGAAAATAAGAATTAAAAATGAAAACCAAATATTTATTGTCATTTATCCATAATCAATATTATTTTAATTCCTAACAATACATAATCTACTTTTTTTTTTAGATATTTTACTATTCTATTGTTATTTTAAACCGACCGTTGCTTTATAGTATAAGAAACAAACCAAGGAAAGAGAAAAAACTACTCCTACACGAACAGGGGAGGAAAAATGAAAGGAAAAATAAACAATCATCTTCTACAATCCAACAAAACACTTCAGATTCAGAAATTCACCAAATCGCAAACCAAAATGAACCAAACAACTTTTTTTCACCAAATTTCATAAATAATATCGCACCTCAACTGACATTTAATTTTTGTAAATGTTGACTGAAGGTTACTGACTTCATATTTCTTTTTATTCTAAAAACTTGGCGGGGCCTTGGTGTAATCTAGGTGAAGACAACCTGCACCTCAATCAAGTGAGTCCAAGTTGGAAACCCATCTCCCCTCTCTCTTCTCATTACATGATAGCATAAGATCTGTTAAAACACATATTCATCAAACTTAAGGCTTTAGATGTCAACAATAAAAAAGTACAAAATAAAGCTTTAATATCATCAAACATTACCCGCTATTGTTAAATGACGATCAGAGAGACAGTAGGTAAATTTCTGGCTCGGGCCAACGGTAAAATTTTGGGGACCTTTAGATTCCCCTGACTCCGGCGATAACCCGACCCAAGTCAGATTCAAACTCCGATTCATCTCACCATCAACTCGCCATAAATGGGTGTAAACCGGGTCACGTGAAAATCCAGTGTTTCTTTGGTCGCTAAAAAAGCCCATTCAACCACCATAGCTATGTCACTAACCAAGCAACAAACAAAAGAAAAAAAAATGATTCACTGTCACTGCTGATCGGAGTTGTCTTCGAAAAATCGAAGATCAACTTACCAGGGACGGAATTTGGCGCACCTCATGTTGGTTGATTTACGCCTGACCCAACTCGCACCGACCCATCTCGGGTACTCTTTCAGGTATAAAATCGGGGACCTACTAAGGCCGACCTATAAAATCATTCTTAAGAACACCCTAATATTAATCATGAACACATTAATATGATTAAAGTTTAACATACAATTGTTCTTAATAAAAGGATCTTAGATCTTTATGTTTTCACAAAATACGTCTAAAAGATAGAAAATAAGGCATACCTTGATCAAAGATCAATCTTGATTAATTGCTCCATCGATCTGCCTTCTTGGAAAAAAATGCACTCTAATGGAATCTCGGAGTTTCTCTCCCACCTCAGAAATAGTGTGTTATGAGATGACTCTAGATGGTGTAGAGGTCTCTATTTATAAGGGGAAGAGGGCCGGAATCCTAGTCAAGGTGGGACTCTTTCAAGTCTCCCACTAATGCCACTAACCATCATGTGACTAACGGATAAGGTTTACCCAAATCTTTTAATATCTTTATTTATCACATTCCTAATTAATTATCTGACATTTATTAAAACCACATAAATGGGAAATTCGGAATTTAATACAATTGAAATTAAATAATTAATTTCGTCACTTAACATTAATTTCCAACAGTCTCCCACTTGGTCTTAATAATTCGCATAATTAGATTAGGTATCATAAGGTGCACAATCATTGATAAATTTATTTTGCTGAATCAAATGATTCACGGATGCGAGTCATGGCGGTTCCATACTATTCAAGAGCATGGTTCCTTTCATGTACCACAACACCAATGTTTCATTCAACTAAGCCTTTAATATTGGGTATCATAATGGCCTCATAATGTCCTTTGGAATAAGGACTATTTCTATCAACAACACTTCATAATTATATGCATGCATTCACAAAGGACAAAAATAATTGAAATCGGAAACACTTTTATTGAATTCAAGTAATAGTGTCAAACAACTAAGCCAAAATAGCAATCATAGTCTAACTAATCGAGACCCATCTCTTTGACATTTCTATAAAGGTCTTCGAAGATAGTCCTTTTGTAAGAGGATCTGCTACGTTATGACGCGTACTGATGTGATCAATTGACACTCTTTGTTTCTGAATTTCTTCTTTTAACTGATAGGTATTTCATTCAACGTGCTTAGTTACTTTAGGAATACCTAACATTTCTTCATAAAGAAGATTGCAGCGACATTATCATAATATTTCAGCCACTTGATAATAGTGTCGACAACTCCAAGTCCCGAAATGAAGTCACGCTGCCAAAATACATAAGTTGTAGCATCAAACATACTACAAACTCAGCTTTCACAATACTTAATGGATGGATTGTGTTGCACTCCTTCATTATATTGGTTGATAAACCAAAAAAAAATATTCTTAAGCAAGAGTGAACTTCATACCATCCGTACAAATAGTAAATCTGAGTCACAATAATTGTTCATATTTAAATGAACACATACATCATAAATGTGAGCATATAGTCCTTTAAGTATCTCATTACTTCATACACAACTTTTAAACCCATAAAATTATTTTGATTCTCTACTTTCTAAATCCGTGCTTGTATATAGAGAAAATATATAAACTTACTCCCACTGATCTTAAGGTGTATACAAATATACAACGATTAAAAAAAATAATGATATTATTTCTTAAAATGCGTCATGTGGGAAACTTATGTTTATAAAATGATCTCCTAAACATATACGCATGGTTTATTAGAATTCAAAAAGTAATTTTCACATCCACTTCATGTAACTCTCAATCATAATGAGCTACTAATGTCATAGGAATTCCATGTCCTTACATATAATTGAGAAGGTTCATTTATAACCTTTTCTTCATTAATAGTGAAATATTTTACTACAATTTAGCTTTATCTCATTTAACTCCCGTTAGTGTCGCGTTTGGTCTTGATGACCCCCTTATACCCGACTTTAGTGCATCAATTATGTAATTCAACGAGATTTCAACCTTAGTTGTAGTCCATTAGTTTCACTTCTTATGACTTTTGAAAATAAAACCAAGTCATTATTTATTCCTACGCCAAATTCATGTTCATGCAGATACACCACATAATCATCGAGGATAGTAGACCTTTTAAGATCTTCTTAATACTATTCCTTATGATTATATCTACATTTCTCTCACGGTGACAATACTATCATTTAGTGGTTGACCATTTATTTGTTCTTTGTTGTTTAGACAATCTAACAACTAAAAGAACAAGGATTCAAGAAGGTTATCGTTAATGGGATAAGTACCCTACCTTCCTTTATAACCTCAAGAAGGTTATCGATAATGGGATAAGTACCCTACCTTCCTTTATAACCATATTTCATGATTTTCTACTACCACTAATTTCACCTTTCATAATGAATTTGACTTTAATGCAATAAATACGTGTCAATGACAATTATATGATCTATGTAGGTCCACTTTAAGGGAAGTTTCTCATAATCTCCCACATGGGCCACATAGGTCATCCTTATATTAGACATCGTAATACCTTAAGAGCACAACTCGACTATCAAAATTTGTAAGAGACATTACAAAAATCTTGTCCACGAAAATTATGAAAAAGAGTCTAGATTTAATTTGGTACAAGATTTAAAGAGTTTCATAAAAAAAAAACGCTACGATTATGATGCAGGATCAAACAAATCTTTAAAGAACTATGTCCAAACTTTATTTTGTACAAAACATCAAAACTAAAATCATAACCCTTGAAAAAATATACATCAAAAGATTCTTTATAACATATCCCTCACCATCAAGTTTAGACAAACATTTTCCAAAAGAAATTGAGGGTTTATGAAAACAAATGGCGATTTGATTCCCCAAGAACAAAAGAAAAGAATCTTATTAGCATTTCTAGTTTGTTTTGTAAGAAATCCTTGCATCAAAAGTAAATACTTTCTATAACATAGTAAGTATAACTTGAAAACTCTACTGAGATGAAAAACTCATTTCAAATCATAAAAGATACATATTATCTTTATCATTATTAGTCCGAGTGTGCAATATGTAAACAAACTTAATTTGTTTAACCAAATTAAATTTTGAAATTTTAGAGAAATAAAATGGGATACAATAATATGTGATAAGATAATGAGATAAATTGCTCACTTCATTAATGCTTTGATTTAACAACACACACATCGATTACATGATAAATTGAGTGCATAACCGTGAGTTTTTGTCAGTAGTAACCATGAAATATCGATTATATGATGCTTGTAGATTACTTTATTAAGTATAATATTATTTCATTATATTGTACACGACATTTGTGCACAACTTATTTTCACATACTATAATAATGTATGTGATCTATGATGTTCATTCAATCACTCAAAATTGATTCCCTGTAAGGAATAACCTTGCTTGAAGAAATAAACTCAATATACCCCATTAATATCTTTACAATTATAAGCATCATGAGTTACTACTACCATCATCTTTACATTTAATATTCATTGCAATTCTAGTCGGGTCACTGTGGTGACTACCAAACATTTCATAATATGAATATTACATTACGTAAAGACTTACATACACAAGTCAATAAATTTTTCACGTATTTTCATTAAATATCGCATGATCAATAAACTAAATTATTCATGTTTATGGTTTTCATAAACTTAATTGGTGATATGATAGTGAAAGAAATTATGGCATCTGTGTTTGACGACCATTATTACCTTCCCAAAATATATATCACCACTAACATTTTGTTCAATTATTGTAATCACAATAAATGAATAAATAATAATATGTATGCAATATCATAAAGTATCATCATCCTAGCATTCAATATCATACATGGACCCGTAGGCAACCAAAATATGCATGATATTAATGCATTAGTCCAATATTTATATCTTCTGGAATGGAGCACTTTAATGAACACCAAACCATATATTATATAAATATAAGAGATACGCATACATGTGCAAAATACCCGTAATACATGAATAATTATATTATTGTCTATTCCTTAACTTGAAATTCACGAAAAATTAGACATAATGTGAAAATCAAATAGACAAAGAGTTTACATGAGATATTACACAATAATAGTAAATGGAAGACATAAATCATTTACTTTCGCTTCATCACTTATGTATGAGTAACAAATCAGAAATATTGACCCAAATCATTCATGGTCATACTAATGCACAATATGGTTATAATCACAATTATCATACTAGTGACATATGTAAATATGACTTTTTAACATTGATGCCAATTATTTAACATTTACAAAAATTTCAATGTTTATTTGATTCAAATTTCAGCATGTGTTGCGCTTCAATTTAACCTTATAACAAACATTAGGATAATCTGAAATGACTACAAGTATAGTATCTTCACATGTAATCTTAGCCTGTATTTGGTATTTGATTAAACTGAATGAATACCTACTTATGAGTCTCAAAATTTTCAAGTCGTGCATTCAAATATGCATGTATGCAACGAATAAATCTAGTATCCGCACATATGAATTGTAGCCTGTGTTTGGCATTTAATTCAACTTAATGGGAGTACTAGCCTTAAAATAAACAATAATTCTGATTTTCAACCACATGAATCGTTGGCCTGTATTTGGCACGAGACTCATTAAAACATGAATATCATAATATTCAACAATATGAATCATTGGCCTGTGTTTGGCACGAGATTCATCAAAATATGAATATTAACAATAACACAAGTCTAATATCCGACCATATGAAATATGTTGGCATGTGTTTCGCACGAATATTCAACTAAAAAAGGATCATTAGAGCAAGGTTTTATCACAGTTCTAGATAAAACATACATGAAATATGGGAAAACTTAAATTTTCACACACAACAAAAATTGCAAGGGTCGAATATTGAATTGTTGACTAAAATTTTGGTATATTTCATCTACATTCCGAATATCACGGAATCTGTGTTAATCATCACATAATATTCAGATTTTAAAGATATATTACCCTATAATTCATTTATCATGGTCCCATAATTTTGGCATCTGTGTTTGTTGCCTAATTCATTTAATACCATGATTAATGGACTTAATGTCAACTATTCTGTTTTTACAAAACTGGTTCTAATGTTGTTCAATTCAGATATTAGCATGTGTTGCGCCTCAATCCAATTTTATAACTAACATTAGAATAAGTCTTTAATGAATGTAAGTATATTATTCGTACATGCAGTCTCAGCCTGTGTTTGGCCTTTGACTTAACTCAAATGAATAATTGTTTACATGTCTCAACTTAAATATAGTTAATCATGCATTAATATTAACTATAATATGTAATCTATCAGTAATCACAAAGATACCAATAGTAGCTCGAATGCCTCAAAAACATAATTGCCCAGGTATAAAAACACGTAATACATGAATTTTGCCAAAAATGGCAAAAATGAGTTTTCACCATGGAATTGAAGTAAAACATGCCAGAAAATCAAAACTTTTTGCGGAACGTTAATATCAATTTTCTGTAAAGAGTTATAAGCCCCGAGATTATTTTCTAAAATGGCAAAAATGGGGTTTTGAGGGCCTTAACGACGTCAAAACGCAAAAGTAAGGTGGTGCCCATTGTTTACAATGGGTTTTGTTTATTTTGACGTTTCCAGTCTACCACGTCAGTTTCGTAAAATTCCGAGCAAGTTTTGACCTTTCATTCTCACCAGTGAGTATTGGCGACAGAAGAAAAACGTCACAGAAAATCTCAGACACACTTTAAGAGCAGATTTAATGACAGAAATAAGACGTCGCAGAAGGTCTCAGGCACAAAAGCAATTTAATGACATAAATAAAAATGTCGCAGAAAGTCTCAGGCACATATATCATTATAGACGAACATCAATAAGGAAAATCAAGAGATCTTAAACTTTGCTCTAATACCACATATAAAATCATTCTTAAGAACAACCTAATATTAATCATGAACACATTAATATGATTAAAGTTTAACATACAATTGTTCTTAATAAAAGGATCTTAGATCTTCATGTTTTCACAAAATACGTCTAAAAGATAGAAAATAAGACATACCTTGATCAAAGATCAATCTTGATTAATTGCTCCATCGATCTGCCTTCTTGGAAAAAATGCACTCTAATGGAATCTCGGAGTTTCTCTCCCACCTTAGAAATAGTGTGTTATGAGATGACTCTAGATGGTGTCGAGGTCTCTATTTATAAGGGGAAGAGGGCCGGAATCCTAGTCAAGGTGGGACTCTTTCAAGTCTCCCACTAATGCCACTAACCATCATGTGACTAACGGATAAGGTTTACCCAAATCTTTTAATATCTTTATTTATCACATTCCTAATTAATTATCTGACATTTATTAAAACCACATAAATGGGAAATTCGGAATTTAATACAATTGAAATTAAATAATTAATTTCGTCACTTAACATTAATTTCCAACACGACCCACCATATAAGTTTGAAAATTGAGAGACCCGAATAAACGTCCAACGGATCTTGTGTTATACTGCTTGTAGATCTGAAATCCAAAGGGCATAGAAACTCATCGATCATTTAGAAGCCCCACACCAAAGGAAAGAGGGTGGGAGAACAGATCTATCATGGGTTCATGGTTTCTCTAGCTTCTATATTCAGTTTCCAATCCCCAACCCCCCCCCCCCCCCCCCACCCTTCACCCCTCTGTTTTGATGAAATACCTTACAAAAGAGGCTTCATGTACATTTTTGTTGAATGTACATGAAGCTTTGATGGTGACATAACTATGGTGGTTTGAGGTAAGCTAAAGCCAAATCTAGACCACCACTATTAAACGGAGAATCAATATTGGCATCATCTCCTACAAACCAAATCAAGAAAAAAAAGAAGAGAAAGATACAAACCCATTAGCTAGTTTCGTTTCATGCCTCCATTATACGGATATCAATATTGGCAACATATATATATTAACCGCTCAACCAAAGAAATAGGCATATGGTTTTGCCATTCAGATACGTCTGACTGGACAAAGGTTTCAGGCGAGACCATCTCTTGAACCCAATGAGTTTAAAACCCACGCATGTTCACAGAGTTAAAGAACTGAATTTAGAAAGAGATGTGAAGATTTTAGTTCCAAAAGACGCATTGAGCATTTTACATTAGCATGAACAAAAGAACAAAACTGATATGCATGAACATGCATATGTTGAAAACATATGCGCATAAAAGTTTAAAGATGAAAACAATAAATGTTTAAAGAAGAGACGAACTACCTGCTCCAACAGCTGATGAAGGAAAACTTCTCTATAAGACTATAACATATGTACGTTAAGTAGCCGAAATGAGTTAGTCTGGGCACAGTACAAACCTATGTACCTGCTCTCCCGCCACCCTAGCAGTACCGAAACGAAAGAAGTTCAAGTCACATTTAATGGATCCACTGTAGCAGTACTGGAAATAAAAAAAGTTAAAGTTAAGCCACAAAGTCTATCCATGTTCAATTTTAACCGTTGCTTTTTGCCTTGATGGATCAAATCTAAACCATTAAAGATCTTATGTGTTTATGGAACAGTAAAAACACAATGGTAACTTATTATATATATATATATATATATATATATATATATATATATATATATATATATATATATATATAAATGTTTTTTTAGACACTTTGTTTTTATAGTTATATATATATATATAAATGTTATTATATATATAACTATAATAGTTATAAATTATTATTATCTTTTGAAGTCGGATAGATTATAATTTATTTTGTATTTTGTGTAGAATGAAAATGGATTTGTGACACATGGAAAAGTCAATGGATATGAAGGATCGAGGTACGTAGCTACTCGGACACTTATTTAAGTTTATGTAGTTACTCGGATACTATTTTTAGATATTATCGGTGAAAGAGATTTAATGGTGGTTTAGCTGTGTTTTTTGCCGTTGGGTTTATTTTAATGTTAAAAACAGGTTGGATTTCATGAATAAACAAAGGAAACTCTGCTGAAATTTTCTGAAATTAAATAGTGTTTTAAATTGATTAAGTCAAATATACAGGCATTTGAAGTTATAACAACTCATGTAGACATTTATTTTTGTATTTTGTGCAGGTTGATGATGGATTTTGCTTGGAGTTAATATGTTCGTGGTGGCTTGGAGCTGGAGTTTCTTATAGTGTAGGGGAGCCATATTGTCGCCGTCATTTTAGTTTACATGGACTTTTTTAACATCTTTTGATGTGTTAATGTATTAGGTTAGATCATGTTTACATATTTTGTTATGTTCTTATTTGGGAGGCATTTATTTTGTACCTTTATAGTTGGATTGTGATAAAATATTATTTTGTAATTCATATTTATGAGATTTGGTTGAAAATTATGGAACTTTGTATTACTTATGATTGTATGAAAAATACGTAATGTTATTTTGGATTATAAGGTTGCACGTTTGATGAAAAAAGTGCAGGTTTAAAAGTGCTTCAAATTGCGAAAAAATAATAGGTAATAAATAAAATATAGTATTTTTGGCAACACAATTTTTTGTCTCTTAAAGTTATCATCTACATTTATCACTTTGGATATGACAACACATATTTGGTTGCGAAAAGATAACTTTTGGAAACACAAGAGTTGTGTTGCCAAATGTATAGCCTTTTGGCAACACAGCGCTTGTGTTGCCAAAAGCTATACCTTTTGGCAACCCAACTCTTGTGTTGCCAAAGATATTAATTTTGGTAACATAAGACCCGTGTTGCCAGATGTATAGCGTTTTGGAAACACAACTCTTATGTTGCCAAAAGCTATACCTTTTGACAACACAACTATTTTTGTCGTTGTTGAGTGACTTTTGGCAACACAAATAATATTTTTTTATTATAAATTTGATAAATTATAAAATACTTTTGGCAACACAATTGCGTGTTGCCAAAAGTATACCTTCAGCAACACAAGCTTACTGTGTTGCCAAAGGGTTTCCTAGACAGACAATAGGCAACAAGTTGGCAACATAGCAAAATATGTTGCCAATACCTTTTAGTAACATATTTCTAACTTTAGCAACATAATTTGTATGTTTCTAATGGTGCAAATTCTTGTAGTGGTTGGGGGTTCGGCCGTCACGTGGTCTGGATTAAAGATCTTGAGTCTTGACCGTGGAGTTTAGTCCGACGAGTTGAGGGTTTAGGTCGACGAGTTGGGGGTTTAAGCCGTCAGGTGGTGGTCTGGATCGAAGATCGTGAAGTTGTTGATGTTGGGTGTTTAGGTTGGTGTCTAGGCGAGTTGGGTGTTTAGGTTGGTGTTGTTGTTGATGTTGTCGACTGTAGTAGAGAGAGATGAAGAAGAGTTGTCTTCGGTTGTAGAGAGAAAGAGATGAAGATATGTTAGGGTTGTAGTCTTGTAGAGAGAGAGAGAGAGAGAGATGAAGACATGAAAAGATGTTGGGGGTTTAGGGTTGTGAAATTTCAAGTTGTGTGAGGCGTGCATGTGTGTGTTGGGTATTAGGCAGCAGCAATAACAACTTAGTATATATATATAAAATGGTTCGGTTCGGTCTAAACTCGTTTTTTTCGAGCCAAGATCGAGACCGGACCGAATAAGCGGTCATTCACATTTTTAGACCGAATTAAAAGCGATTAAAAAATCCCCGCAAAAGTAGGTCCGATCTGGTTCGGTTTTTTCGGTCCATTAGGGTTCGTGAACACCCTACTCACGATTCATACCATAGTACATTAGATTTGAGATGAGTAAATATTTTTGATAAATGTATTATTATTCATTTTCTATTGCAACTTTAAAAGACTCGTCAAATTGCTTAATATGTTAGTTTTTAATTATATTTTATTGTTGAATCTCAGAATATTTATAGATTTTTTTTTCTTTCCTCTCTAGCTGTTTTCTTGAGAGTGCCATTCGATTATAATCTAATATATATATATATATATATATATATATATATGGTGTCTCCAACCGTACACGTGGATGAAAAATACTACTACAATTAAAACAAATCCTTTCACCCATCGTGCCTTGAAAATGAAAACTTCAATTTAAACAAACTCTTGAGATTCATATTCTATATTTCTCAATCAAACCCCATTTGCCTTCCTCAGACTCTCTCATGGAAGAGTCATTCAAGCTTTTCATTTTCCCTTACTCAAAAGTATGCGTGGCATTTACAATAAATTTCTATTAAGTCTCCTTAAATCAGATAATCAACATCTAAAATCATTGACTCATTGTTCCAAGATCTTAAAAAAATAGATCAACGTTCTCATTAAATAGGGTTGTTTTCTATAAAAATGTCTGCAATCAGTGAACGATTTCCATCTTTCTTTAAAAACTCTACAAGTTCTTATTAGTGCCTATTAAAATTTTGCCTCTCTACACCTTCATGCTCTCTCTATCTTTTTCTCTCCCAAATATTTTCAAGACATTAAACCTAAACTTTAGGTAGTGTAATTCTCTAATTAGAGCTTTTTGTTAAATTTGAAATCAAGGGCTCTAAAACCTAATTTCCAGGGCTCTCTCCTCCCTCTCATTTTTCTTATTTTAGTTACTTTCATCTGTAGATAGAAGCAGAAGCTTTTAAGATTCTATAATTTTTGAGTTTTATTGTTAGGATTTTCAATTCGTTTCATTTTATACTGATTTAATTTTTTTACAAGATTCTCAAATTAGAAATTTTTAGATAATAGTAAATATCTCCAAACTAATATGGGAATCATTTCTTATATACTGTGTATGAGTACAAGTCTGCAAATATATGATTAAATACTTTGTTAAATTAAATTATTTATATCTAATATTTTGGTGTTTTAGGTAAATTAAAGGTTTTCGAAATATGAACTATAATTAGTTGTACCTTGGATGTACGTTCCAAGATCAGCATTTTTATTTCTTTCATTCTATGGTATTTTATTACTTCCTCTCTCTCTCTCCCCCTGATAATGTCACTTGAAGTTATTGGCAATATGCTCTTGATGATGTATTTATGCATCTTCTTCTTAATTTTGTTTTAATAATATTTTAAATGAAAAATGCCAAAAAAAATTAAATAAATTATTCACCTCTTCTTTTCTTGAACATCTTTTTATTTAACATGCCTTTCGAATATTATTCATTGTTTCCCCTTACTTCCTTTTTGAAATACCACATGCATTTTTATTTCCTCACCTCTCCCTGGATATATATGGGATGACTTTGATAAGAGTCTACACGTGTAGTAAATAAAGGTTTTTTTTATTTGTTCCTTATTTTCATTTGTTTTATAAGGAAATGCAAGGTATTGCCATTTTTGGTTGATTCTTAACTTTGTTACTTTCTACCCCAATATGACAAATCTTTAGACTTTGATTTTGTCACGATTTTAGGATTTTGTCGGTTGGGTTTTAAAGTCGTGGAGGATAATGTGACATGTCATTTCTTCTTATTTTATATACTTTGAATCAAGCTCACGAACAGTATACATGATTATTAATCTCCCTTCCACCTAATACAGTCCATCGGCCACCTACAATGATCAATTAATTCGCAAACGATTAATGTGGTCATGCATTTTCAATGATCTGCAATTCAATTACATTTATTTCCTAGAAAATTTATCTCCTGAAACTCAAAAAAATGAAAACATGGCATGATACACCATACAAATGTGTAAATTTTAAAGGCATTACTGTCGATGGTGCCATTTTCCCCCCAACTAATCAACATGGCAGTTCAGTAGTAACAATTTACATCATTATTCAACAAAAGTTGAATTCCCTTATAATTATTCTATTTTTACTCTCCCATGTTATTTCTCTTAAAATAATATAATAATGACACAAAATAATTGTAATCGCCCACACACCGCACGGGTTACAACTTAGTGGTGATAATTTGAGAGGACCAAACTGGCAGATCAAACTTAAATGCTTTATTGGAATCCGTATAAAAAGGAAAACTCATGTTCATATAGTGATATACATATATGGAAATAAAATTCCTCACCGCGCTGAATGCGGTTTCAAAAAAGCATGATCTCATCATCACATACCTGAGCATCCAAGACCTTCTAATAAATTATTGGTCTAACTGTCATACCCCATAAATAGACCCTATCATTACTCCGTTGAACATTCAAGTCATAATGCTGAAGTTAGGCATACATCTTTCCACGATAGCATTTCATCGCTGCTAAGTCAGGACCCGACTTCCTGCTAAGGGCATCAGCCACAACATTGGCCTTTCCCGGATGGTACTCCAAAGTAAAGTCATAATTTTCCAGAAAATCGATCCACTTCCACTGCTAAGGTTAGTTTTCGCTCAGTGGAGATATATCAGAGACTCTTATGCTTCGTGAATACCTTAAACCACTGTCCATATAAGTAATATCTCCAACTCTTCAAAGAAAACACCACAACGGCTAACTAAAGATCGTGAGTGGTGTAGTTCCTCTTATGCGTCTTAAGTTATCGAGATGAATAAGCGACCACCTGACCCAGTTGTATAAGAACTGCACTAAGACTAGATCTAGAGGCATCACAGTACATTATATACCATATTCCATGCTCGGGAAGAACATGAATAGGTGCCGAGGTAAGATTAAACTTCAACTCCTGGAAGGCAGCTTCACACTCATCTGACCACACAAAATGGGCATTTTTTTGCGTCGATCGAGTATAGTGATATACAATCTTAAAGAAACTTTTGACAGTTACCTCATCGGACATACCGCCCCTGAAATCTTCTAGAACATTGCGCTTTAGCATCATTAGACTTAAGCGATCAGAACGATCCCACTTCTCAAAATTCGCTTTATCCGTAAGAGGAGCGGGTTGTTCCTTTCGGATCGCATAGTCTAAATTTATGCAACTGAAAACTATAAGAATGTCCTCTTTCCAGTTCTTAAAGTTTATACCATTAAGCACATGAATTAAGGTCATATTGGCAGTAATATTAATAGAATAAGCAGTAACTTAATGCAAAAGAACAAATAAATTACAAAAGCTCCAATTTGAAATTTATGTCATGGCACATATTATAATAAAATAAAATCATAAATGCAGGACATAAATTTTATATAACTGTAATGGTGGAATGGTGGGCCCATCAATGAGAGACCTAGCACAACATTAACATTTAGTCTTTGGACATAAATATTAACTTGAAAGTGGTACTCTCAGTCCAGAAAAAAAAATATTGGTAATAAATTCGCTCAACTAACCCTCCTTTGGGTTGATTAATTGTACATTTTAGAATTCGATCAAACAACTAACCTTTCTTTGGGCCGATTAATTTTTCACATGAAAACTATAGAATTATCACATATTTAATTCTGCATGTATATTTGTTATTCAGCTAAATAATAATCTTCCTTTGGGTCGATTATTACCTGTAGGAATAATAAATATATTAACATCATTTTTATAGCTCAAAATAAATTAATCTATGCAATAGAGGTTACTTTGGCAACGTATTAATTTAATTAATTCATTTCAAGATATAATACAATTTTGGTAATTTTATTTTTAAGAAAATACCCCGAATGGGAATCAAACTTTATTAAAAATCTGAAACCAAATGATTTTTAATTAAATATGCAAGTATTTGGTCCACCAAATTTATACTTGCCTTAGTTCCCAAAAAAAAATATGCATTTGGAAATAATTCTCACAAAAAAAAAAAAAAACTGATTTGGAAAGAATTCCCACAAGCATTGAGTTAGAATTAATTCCCCCCCAAAAAACGAATTGCGTGCTCATTTATTTTTCCAAAAATGGAAATTTTTGAGTCATCACTACAGTGACATAAACAATCTCTTCAAGACCACTCTCCAATTCGCGTAATCGCAAAATCAATTTTTAAGCGAGAGTTAGTAGCATTGACATTATTACCAAAAATGACAAAAACGCATTTTTAGGGGTTCTAAACAATGTCAAATCGCCGAGATAGGGTGGTGCCCATTGTCTATAATGGGTTTTGTTTATTTCAACGTTTCCAGGTGACCACCAAAATTTCATAAAATTCTGAATAAAAAAACGAAATATGTCGTTGAAAACGTCCCTCAAAATTCTAAATCAAGATTTCAACAATTCTCATATTAATCTTGAAAAAAATTGAATTAATCCAACCAAATACATTATGAATTAAACCCTTTTGAGGAAAATAAAAAATCGCTTGGGTTAACAATCCTTAATCAATTTGGGACTGTGATTATGAAAGCCCATCACAAATCATACATAAATTCTACATAGAATCCTAAAAGTCATATGGGTTCTAACTAGATCTTATGTATGATAAACCAAACAAAATCACTTGTAAATTATAACCACAGTACCAATTCCAATAATCTAATATGAAGAGGCTCTGATACCACTTGTTATAATATTAAATAAAATCCATCTAACATATTAGATTATCGAATTTACCTTATAAAAGAATTATAGGAATTGTGTACCTGAATTCATAGTGGTGATTGAGATTAGGGGGTTGGAGATCTTTATCCCTCTCTCTATGAGTTCTCTCTCATTGATGGGAATGAGGAGGAGAGTCTTTGAGTGCATTAGCCTTGGGGACTAAAACACTTCATTATATAGACATCTAATTAGAACCCAAAAAATTCTAATTAGGTGACTCTTGAGTAACCAATAAGTGACTCTTGAGTAACACGACTCTTGAGTAACCAGTAGGTGTCTTTTGGGTAACCATACGTTTCGAATTTCATACTTACTATTGATGTTTTTTGAGCATATGTAATTAGATAACTTCATTTGTCCAATTTAAATTAAAGCTTAAATATAATTACCATTTTAATATGTAAGCGCACCTTAAATTATTTAAAATATATAAAAGATTTCAACAGTAAAATGTTATTCTCAAAATTTAATACACATATTCAAACTAAAACCGAAAAAAACTATTTTAAGTGAGCAAATTGTGATCACTATTGATTCGTGTAGTGCTGAGAGTTCAAATACGTAGGAGTAAACAAACTATGGTCCAATGATTCAAAACAATATAAGAAATTTTTCACCCAAAGGTCTGTTTTGGCTAGGTCTTTTGACCAATGAAGACACACTGTACTTCATCCATAATGTATGATTGATAATGTATAAATCCGCTACGCCCCTCTTTTTGCGAATTTTGTCTCTTTTTTTGGAAAGGTTCTTGCAGGGCCCTTGAGCATATCTCTTTTTTTGCGAATTTTGGGGCATTGTCTATTAATGTGAAATGACAAAATACATGTGAAAGTTATGCAAGTGGATGATGTGACTAAGCAAATTGCTAAATAAATAAAAGTCTAGTGCTTTATGGAAAGAGTAGTGATGTATCTACTGGATCATTTTACCGCCACATTTTTGGAACCATATTCGATAAATTATTTTAATTTTAATTTTAATAAAAAATTGTTTAATTTAATATATTAGACTCGCAAATAATTTGATGTGTTTGAATTTAAAAAAAAAATTGTTTTGAAAAAAAAATTCAGAAAATAAAAGTTAGTTTAATATAAATAAAATTTTTTTTTTCACATTTTTAAACAGTTGAAGAAATACGAGAATTGTTTTAAAAAATCATGAGTGTCGATGGCGCGAAGCGTTAAAAATAAGATAATATTGAGTAAATGGGCGTTTGACGGCCTAAATGAGTTGACATCCGGTAAAAAAAAAGGGAGCGGACCTTTAAAATATTTTAAGAAACACGAAATTATTTTAAATGTTGTAAAAAAAAAAAAGTTAAGTTAAAAAATAAGGGGAGCTTCGGTAATATTTCGGCAAACCCTTCTGTACATATCTCATTTTCCTTATAGAAACAAACAAACAAAAAAATCTGGTTGGGGGAAAAATTCTCATCTAGAGCTTTTATGATAACCCATAGAAGTTTAGCCCCTCCCCGCTTTAAACTGATAACGAAACGTCATCATAATTTTCTAAGTGTATAAAAATAGGACACTCTATGTAATTTTATAAATTTAATTCTTGTATTAAAAATACCATGAAAAATGGTGAAAAATAATGCCGTTGGCGCGAAAAAAAATGAACTCCTAACTCAAAAGGAACCACACAAATAAATAATATTGTAGCAGAGGAACTAGATTTATAAACTTGAAAAACATTATTCTAAAAATTTAAATATAGAAAAGAACTTCACATTTAACTTAATTCTCTATTAGTTAAAAACTACTTATCACCATAGGTCACTCTTCAAAGTCCAGCTAATTCAGAGGCTTCAGAGGACAATTAACATGAACAATATTCCTTTAGCTTGAGAGGTTGATAGAGAGCCATAACAGTGAATATAGAGCCAACTTAAGTGAAGATGATGTGTCCAGAGGCAATCTAAGATTCATTTCATTCTATGCTAATGGAATTATTTTTTTTCTTGCTAACTAAATGTTTATATAAACAAACCGCACATGGTGGAACCTGTATACATGAAGTATCATGTCAAAATATTATTAAAATCAGATTCAATTGAAGTTTGCAAGCTTACACATTCAAGGATCGGTAATAGTTCAATCCACCAGTGAAGCCAGTGTGCTCACATTTGTTTATGTAGTAATCAATCAACATCTTCTCCTGACACCCAAGGAGGCAAGATAATAAGAGTATCAGGTGAATCTTCGAACCCTACACCCTTAGGTAGATAAGGAGGACCAGGGTTTTGGTATGTTAGGAAATTCTCCACAACTCTTTTGGTACCCATTTGTGCAAACTCAACTTCTATTTCTCCAGGTTCCTCGAACAGAATAATTAAGCATAATCGTGGTAACAATAGTATTAAGGCCACCTCCAGTGGGTTGATGGCAAAAGATGTAAACATACATTTTCTTTCTTACATTGTTTCTCAGTTGATCCAGTGGGACAACGTAGATTTGAGCCTTGGACGGATGAGTTTTAACCGTCCAGGTATTTTCCAATACTACCCCCCATTTTTCAGCCTTTGGAGAATATATATATATATATATATATATTTGAATCAAGGCTTGGGCCGACGAGTTTTTACCTTCCACAGTCTGAATGGGTAACACTTAACCGTCCAGCTGTGGGTCCCATCTTTACACATTGTGTAGCGAGGATGTAGCTTTACATCCTCTCTACATTTTCTCTCTCTTAAATGTGCATTTTCTTATACCCATTGTGAAGCCAACAAAATATAATTGTCCACATTTACATCTCCCATTGGAGATGGCCTAATGGATTTGGCGGCTGGGCGATGTCACTGGGTCACTTAAATATAAAAAAAAATGACACTTTTTGATGTTTTGTGATCCAGCGCAGTATGAATTGGATTTTAGGTGGAAGGATAGGGAATTTTAATTTTGTTTAACGAGCATTTTGTCCTCATATATGTTATTAGTCTTACTAACAAAATTTAAGAATGTGACAATTGAGTTTAAATCTCTATTATATAATCTTTTAAGGACATTGGGACAGTGAACTGTTTTGAAAATTTGTAAAAGGAAAAGTTGAGCATGGATATTGCCAAATCTCGCCCCATCGGACCTCAGGTCTTTAGAACTCCAGTGGTCGGAACTCCTCCGATCACCATAATGTAAATAAAAAATGGAATGTCAAATTTTTTAATAAAATTTTTTCTAGTTTGGAGCCCTACTACAATCGGAACACTTTGTGCCGCCTTGAAAAAAAATTCAATGTAAATTTGAATTTGCAGTGTCCAAACAAAAGTTAATGATGCAAAATTAACGTTTTTGTGTTCACGCTTGAAGTTAACCACAATTTCCTTTCCAAATTCTCAATCTTTTTAACATCAAAAAATAAAAAGTATCAAATTCATAGTGACAAATAATAGTTTCACACTTGCAAAACAAATTTTGCACAAAAATCTCTATGGATATGAGAAAGGATACCCCATTTGACAAACAGTGGCTACCTTGGATATGCTCACCCAATTGTAATTCTGACAGGTACGTTACTATCGACTGTGATGCTGGACCTCAGTGTCGGTTTAAGAGAGAGTGTGAGAGAGATGACAGATAGAATTTTTTTGTAATTTTGTTTGAAGCACTAGCGGCTTGGTTGGGAGTTTTGAGCAGGAGAAAAAAAGAATATATAATTTTATTAGGAAGGAAAAGAAGATAAGAGAAACTAATTATTTTTCACTGTTTGGGAGTTTATGAAAACATTATTTTCCTTTTCCTTGTTTGTGAGTTAAGAAAGAAAGGAAAAGATATAATAGAAAAATTATTAATATAACCTTATAATTAAGAGTATGCATATTCATTTATGGATAAAAAAATTGCCGCAACTAGTTGTTAAAATTAATGCATAGATGTTGTAGGGACTGCTATAGGCGCTGCTGTAGGGCAATTAATATGCCTTTTATGTGCGCCTTAGTGGTCCTAAAGTCTAGTCTACTTATTGTATGTTATAGGGGAGTAAAATCAGCATAACAATAAATGCATCTCCCCCGTTTTCTTATATGTATTAAGCTGCCAGAACTTTGCAATTCATTGAAAATGAAAAGATTATCTTCTCCACAATACCTCTCTTGATTTCTTCTTCACTTCTTCTTCTAACACAACAATATAGTTCTCATTTAAACTCCAACACTAGTTGTCAATTCCTTACTAGTTGTCGATTCTTTACTAGCATAATCAATTCATTTTTATTGTCATTTTCTTGCGTATGCATTTAGGGATAAAAAATTTGAAAAATATTAGATAGATATAATTGATATTAAACATTTGCATAAAAATACATACTTAAAAAAAAACATGCTGAGTTCGAGATGAAATAAAAATTGTTATTGAGAAAAAAACATGTTGAGTTCAAGATAAAACTACATGTTGAAAAAATACAAGCTGAAAAAAAATATACTAAAAAAAACATGTTTAGTTTAGAAAAAATACTTTCTATTCAGTTTAAAAAAAATTACATGTTAAGTTTAAAAACTAAGCATGCTATTCAGTTTTAAAAGTGGTCTAACTAAACCTCCTTTGAATCTATGTAATAGCTTTCGTTCAGTTTTAAAAACTAAACCCACTGTTGCACTGCCATATGGAAGACCTTGATTAATCCATTTTTTAAATGAAGAAGAAACTTGATGCAACATATGAATAACAACCTGGTCATCTTCCCATAATTTTGGGTACTAATAGAAACACTAATAATATTATGGATAAGGATTGTTAAAACTAATGCATAGCTGCTTAGGGGATGCTGTAGGGATTGTTTAATGCGTTCCTAAGTGGTCCTAAAGTCTAGTTGTTGTACCTACTTTGTAGGGCAATTAATGTGTCTAGTTAGTAGAAAAATCTGAGCACATAAATGTAACCCATCACCCATGTTTTAAGTATGTAATCTGCTAAAAATAAAAATAACACTTCTCTCTCTAAGAATAAGTTTGTCTTCTCTAACTTATCTCTAATTTTTTCTTCACTTCTTCTAATACAACAATATAGTTCTCATTTAAACTCCAACAAAGTGGTATCATAGCCCTGTTCAGATCAAGAGCTGGGTGTATTTTCTTTGCTGGCTAGAAAACAAATCCGACGAAAAGCGACAGAAAATTTATGGCAAGTTCTAGCAACCAAATGGGTACCCAACAACCTTTCATTCCAATTTTTGATGGAGAGAACTATGATTTCTGGTCTGTAAAAATGAAAACCATTTTCCTTTCATTTGATTTATGGGAGTATATTGAAGATGGGTTTGATGAACCGGAGGATATCACGGCTTTATCGGAAGCTCAAAAGCAAAAGTTGAAGGAGCACAAGAAGAAAGATGCAAAAGCTTTAAGCCTAATCCAACAGGGGTTAGTTGAAACAATATTTCCAAGAATCATCAATGCAAAAAAAGCAAAGGAGGCTTGGGATATTTTACAAAAAATAATTCAAAGGTACTTTGAAGGTAAGGGCTATTAAAATTCAGTCCTTAAGAAGAGATTTTGAGAATATGAAGATGAAGGATGTGGAAGTATTGAAAGATTATTTCTCTAGATTAATGGAGATTATGAATCAAATGAAAACATATGGGGTACAACTTTCCGATCAAAGGATTGTTGAATTTATTTTTGATTAGTTTGCCGAAAAAGTATGACCCCATTGTTGCCATTATTGAAGAAACTAAAGAAATAGCCTCTTTGAGTGTTGAAGAATTGATGGGTTCCATTAAAACATATGAACAAAGGTTGAGTAGACACTCTGAAAAATCTTTTGAGAGTTCCTTTCAATCTAAGCTTAATGTTGGGTCCAAACCATTTTTTGATCAACCCAAAGGTGAATCTTCAAGAGGTGGAAGGCATGGAAGAGGAAGAGGAAGAAACACTCGAGGAAGATGTAGAAATAATTTTGAAAGAAGAGAAAGTAATGAAAGTTTTAATCAACAAAATTTAGTATTTGCAAGAGAAGTAGACATATTGATAAAGATTGTTGGTTCCGGGGAAAGCCACAATGTCACAATTGCAAGAAATTTGGGCATGTTCAAAAAAAATTTCGGGTCAAGAACAACCAACAAGCTAACTTCACCGAAGAACAAGAATGTGAGGGGAATATGTTTTTTGCTTGTCAAAGTGCATCGGAGCAAAGAAATGATTTGTGGTTTCTTGATAGTGGGTGTAGTAATCACATGCCCCGAGATCAAAATATTTTTACCTCTATGGATACTTCTTCTAATTCTCAAGTGAAGATTGGTAATGGTGCCTTAGTCCAAACAAAGGGCAAGGGTACTATAGCCATTGAAATAGAGAAAGGAACAAAGTATATCCGATATGTGTTACTAGTTTCGGATTTAAAGAAGAATTTGTTGAGTGTTGGTCAAATTGCGGAACATGGGCACACTATTCTCTTTGAAGAAGACTCGTGCAAAATTTTTGACAAAGGGGGGAGAAGCCAAGTTGTTGCAAAAATCAAGATGGAAAAGAACAGAAGTTTTCCTTTTACTTTTGATACTCAAAGAATGTGGCCTTGAAGATGAATGTGGTTGACGACATATGGTTATGGTATAGAAGATAAGGGCACTTGAGTCTTCAAAGAATGAAGAATTTGCATCAAAAGAGCATGGTTTACGGGTTGCCAAACATCCAAGAAGTAAATGGAGTTTGTGAAGGATGTGCTCTTGGAAAGCACCACCGAGAGCCTTTTCCAAAGGAGAAAGCATGTAGAGCAAAAGCAACATTGGATCTTGTTCATATCGATGTGTGTGGACCAATAAAGAACACTTCTCATGCCGGTAACAAATACTTGACTACCTTTATTGATGATTTTACAAGGATGACTTGGGTGTATTTTATGCGGAAAAAATGAGATGTTTATTATATTTTTAGAAAATTTCACAAACTAGTTGAAAAACAATGTGGTCGCTACTTGAAAATTTTGAGAAGTGATAGAGGTGGAGAATACAACTCTAAGGAGTTTGATAAATTTTGTGAAGATATTGGCATGAAAAGACAACTAACGGTTGGGTATACTCCACAACAAAATGGAGTGACGGAAAGGAAGAATAGAACCATTGAGGAAATGTCAAAATCAATGTTACATGAGAAAGGGCTTCCATATACCTTTTGGGTCGAAGCGGTGTATACGGCGGTTTATTTGATGAATAGATGCCTTACAAAGGTCGTAGAAAACCAAACACTATTTGAGGCATGGAGTGGAAGAAAACCATCTGTGAACCACTTGAGGGTATTTGGTTGTATTTTCTTTGCTCATATCCCTAAAGAAGTGAGACAGAAGCTTGATGAAAGTAGTGAAAAATGCATCTTTGTGGGGTATAACTCAAAATCAAAGGGCTATAGACTCTCTAGCTTGAAGAGGAACAAAGTGATTATTTATAGAGATGTGATTTTTTATGAGAAAACTTTTTAGGATTGGAAAGAAAAAAAAATCCCAAAATCAAGTTATCACCCTTAATGAAGAATCACAAAGCGTTGAAGAAGATGAAGAGGAAGATGTAGAAGTTACTCAAATGTCTCCAAATGCAGGTCCAAATGCAAGTCCACAATCATCCTCAAGTTCTCCATAAAGATCAAACTCCTTGTCTCCAAGCTCAACTCCAAGAAGAATAAGAAGTCTAAATGATGTGTATGCTAGATGTAATTTTTGTGTAGCTGAACTAGAGACCTTTGAAGATGTTAAAAATGAAGAAATCTGGCAACTTGCAATGGAAGAAGAAATTCAAGTTATTGAGAAGAACAAGACTTGCGAATTAGTGGAAAGGCCTAAAAATAAAGAGGTCATTGGTGTGAAGTGGATTTACAAAAGCAAGGTTAATCCAGATGGCTCAATCCAAAAGAACAAAGCAAGACTTATAGCAAAGGGGTATTATCAACAACTCGAAATTAATTTTCAAGAGACATTTGCACCAGTGGCAAGGCTTGACACAATTAGAGCACTTGTTGCCATGGCCACTCAAAAAGGTTGGTTTTTGTATCAACTTGATGTAAAATCTGCATTCTTGAATGGTGTGTTAAATGAAGCCGTGTACGTTGACCAACCTCAAGGATTCGTGATGAAAGGTGAGGAAGAGAAGGTATACAAGTTGAAAAAGACCTTGTATGGATTGAAGCAAGCTCTCCGAGCATGGTATAGTGAGATTGATGCATACTTCAATGAAAGAGGCTTTCAAAGAAGTAAAAGCAAGCCAACCTTGTACATCAAAAGAAGCGGGGCAACAAGTATTCTTATTGTCTCTCTTTATGTTGATGACTTGGTGTTTACCGGTAGTAATGAAAAAATAATTGAAGATTTCAACAGTGACATGATGACAAAATATGAAATGAGTGATTTGGGTCTTGTAAATTACTTCTTGGGCATTGAAATTTATCAACAAAAAGATGGTATTTTTATTTGCCAAAAGAAGTATGCTAAAACCCTTCTTGAAAAATTCAAAATGATGAATTGCAAATAGGTGGCTATGCCTTTGGTGGTGAATGAAAAATTATTGAAAGAAGATGGAAGCAAAGAGGTTGATGCAACTATTTATAGAAGTTTGGTTGGAAGTTTATTGTACTTGACGGCTACGAGATCGGATATCATGTATGCTACTAGTTTATTATCTCGGTACATGCACAAGCCGAGTCAAACTCATTTTGGGGCTGCAAAAAGGGTGTTGAGGTACATCCAAGGAACTTCTGATTTTATCATCATGTATAAGAAGAATGTAGAGATAAAGTTACTTGGGTTTGGGATACTGATTGGGCCGGTACTATTGATGATATGAGAAGTACTTCCGGGTATGTATCTTCTCTTGGCTACAGAGTAGTTTCATGGGTATCAAAGAAGCAACAAACGGTAGCGCAATCATCCGCTGAGGCCGAATATGTGTCGGCATCATGGAAACTTCACAAGCGATGTGGCTAAGAAGAATTTTGGAGGATGCTGGTGAAAATCAAGGATATGCTACTCCAATACTTTGTGACAATTAATCCGCGATTGCCATAACGAATAATCCCGTCTATCATAGCCACACCAAGCACATTGTAATCCAGCATCATTTCATTAGAGAGACCGTGGAGGATGAAGAGATTCAACTCAAATATATCAAGATCGAAGATCAAGTTGCTAATATCTTCACCAAAGCTCTACCCAAGGACAAGGTTCAATTTCTTAGAGAAATGATGGGTGTTCAATAAATGCATTAAGGGGGAGTGTTAAAATTAATGCATAGCTGCTTAGGGGTTGCTGTATGGGCTGCTTAATGTGTGCCTAAGTGGTCCTAAAGTCTAGTTGTTGTACATACTTTGTAGGGAAATTAATGTGTTTAGTTAGTAGAAAAATCCACTACACCCAAAACAGGAAACTGGCACGGTTTAAAACAGTGCCAGACGCAATCTGGCACGGTTCAAGACCGTGCCAGAATCAGGGGTGCAAGATTTTTTGGCGCGGTTTAAAACCGTGCCAGATTTTCCAAACTGGCACGCATTTAAACTGTGTCAGTTTTTTTATCTGGCACGCTTTTGACATGCTTTTCAACTGTGATAGATGTTAAATCTGGCACGCTTTTGGCACATGCCGAAACTGTGCCAAATTGTCTATTTTCTGGCACGCTTTTGACACGGTTATAAAGCGTGCCAGATTGTTTTATAAGCGTTCTCATTTTTATAAATTGGCACAATTTTGGCACGGTTTAAAACCGTGCCAGATTTTTCAAGTAATAAAAAAAATAATAATAGGAAACAAATATGAAAAATCTGCAAATCCAAATATGATAGGATAAATTAGGGCTGTGTTTTTTTCCGAACTTTCCGATTTTTCCGATTTCCGATCCGATTTTTTCCGAATTTGGAATGAGATTTTAGTTTGCCGATTTCCGATTTTTCCGAAAAAAATCGGATCGGAAATCGAAAATAATTCTGAATTTCCGATTTTCCGATTTTTCCGATCCGATTTTTCCGAAACTATGCCGATCCGATTTTTCCGATTTTTTTGGAATTATTTTCCGATTTCCGATTTTTCCGATTTCTTTTCCGATTTTTTGAAAGTTTTCCATATCCCACATCGGTTGGGAGAGGGAGAAGGCTCCAAAATATGCTCTATTAAAGGAGAGTATCCTCCTAACTTCTACACAAATGAAAAATGAGCCAAATCCTCATGTGCTTACATGTTGGGTTAAGCCATTTTCATTGTTTCTTTAAAATGAGAATTTCGAGTAATCGAAAATCCATAATTTATTTTTTTGAAATTTTGGAATTTCTGAAATTTCTGGATTTTTAATATATTTTGTGAATTTCTGATTTTTTTCGATTTTTGCCGATTTTCTGATTTTTCCGAATTCGGATTTTTTTTTAATTTTCCGAAAAAATCGGATCGGAAATCGGAATAGTTATTTTATTTTCGAAAAAATCGGAATTTTTTCCGAATAGGCATTTTCCGATCTGATCCGGCCGAAACACAGCCCTAGGATAAATATTTATTATTTGCAAAATAAAATCAAGAAAATTCACAAAATATGAACATCGCATGTTATTGATAAACTAATGTGCATACAAACTTCAAAAAATTACAAGAGCTAATTGTTTCTAGATAAAAAAAATTGGGCAGAGTTTTCTCTATTTTTTTAGCATTCCAAAACCTGTTAACATAAAATCTGCCCATATAAAGCCCGCACGGCCATAAAAGTCGATAATAAAACTACTATAGCCAGTACGGCCATAAAAGTAAACAATAAAACTACTAAAGCCTGCTCGGCAATAACACAAAAAATAGAATCCTGAATATTAACGACACTAAATAAATAATCCCCTTATTGTAAAGCATTGACTTCTTCGTGCGTTCCAAGTGGATAAAAGCTAGCGATCAAATGTCATCCTACAAAAAAAATAAGACACAAAAAAGATACGATATTAGTAACCAAGTCATTTTAAAAAAAAATCATATTCAAGCAGAAAAACTGCATATACGAGTCACAATTATTATTATATTCTCAACGGCCCGTTTGAGGGTTGGTTTGAGTTTTCACACTTTAACGACCTGTTTTTAAGTTTAAGTGTTGATTTTTGAAAATTATTGTCATACTCTCAAATCGGGAGACCCGGGACTATGCGGTCAGTTCGTACAAGTTACATTGGTCCCGTGCGAGGTGTTTGTGCCTCCTACGGGGTCGTTTGGGGGTTGGTTTGGGTTTTCACCCTTTAACGACTTGTTTTTAAGTCAAAGTGTGATTTTAGCAAATTATCGCCATACTCTCAAACCGGGAGACCCTAGACTACGCAGTCAGTTCCTACAAGTTACATTGGTCCTGTGCGAGGTGTTCGTGCCTCTTACGGGTTCGTTTGGGGGCTGGTTTGATTTTTCACACTTTAACGACCTGTTTTTAAGTTTAAGTGTTGATTTTTGAAAATTATTGTCATACTCTCAAATCGGAAGACCCGGGACTACGCGGTCAGATCGTACAAGTAACATTGGTCCCGTGCGAGGTGTTCGTGCCTCTTACGGGGTCATTTGGGGGTTGGTTTGGGTTTTCATCCTTTAACGGTCTGTTTTGAAGTCAAAGTGTGATTTTTACAAATTATTGTCATACTCTCAAATCGGGAGACCCGGGACTACGCGGTCAGTTCCTACAAGTTACATTGGTCCCGTACGAGGTGTTCGTGCCTCCTACGAGGTCGTTTGGGGGCTAGTTTGGGTTTTCACCCTTTCACGGCTTGTTTTCAAGTCAAAGTGTGATTTTTGCAAATTATCATCATAATCTCAAACCGGGAGACCCGAAACTACGCGGTCAGTTCCCACAAGTTACATTGGTCCCGTGCGAGGTATTCGTGCCTCCTACGGGGCCGTTTGGGGGTTGGTTTGGGTTTTCACCCCTTAACGGCTTGTTTTTAAGTCTAAGTGTGTTTTTTGGAAATTACCAACCTAATATCAAACTGGGAGACCCAGGACTACGCGGTCAGTTCGTACAAGTTACATTCGTCCCGTGCAAGATGTTCGTGCCTCCTACGAGGCCGTTTGGGGGCTAGTTTGGGTTTTCACCCTTTAACGACTTGTTTAAGTCAAAGTGTGATTTTTGCAAATTATCGTCCTACTCTCAAACCGGGAGACCCGGGACTATGCGGTCAGTTCCTACAAGTTACATTTGTTCTGTGCGAGGTGTTGGGGCCTCTTACGGGGTCGTTTGGGAGCTGGTTTGGGTTTTCACCCTTTAACGGCATGTTTTCAAGTCAAAGTGTGATTTTTGCAAATTAGCGTCATATTCTTAAACCGGGAGACATGGGACTACGCGGTCAGTTCCTATAAGTTACATTCGTCCCGTGCGAGGTGTCCGTGCCTCCTACGGGGTCGTTTGGGGGCTGGTTTGGGTTTTCACCCTTTCACGACCGGTTTAGAAGTCAAAGTGTGATTTTTGCAAATTGTCGTCATACTCTCAAATTGGGAGACCCGGGACTATGCGGTCAGTTCCTACAAGTTACATTGGTCTCACGCGAGGTGTTCGTGCCTCCTACAGGGTAGTTTGGGGGCAGGTTTGGGTTTTCACCCTTTAACGACTTATTTTGAAGTCTAAGTGTGATATTTGCAAATTATCGTCATACTCTCAAACCAGGAGACCCGTGACTACGTGGTAAGTTCCTACAAGTTACATTGGTCCCGTGCGGGGTGTTCGTGACTCCTACAGGGTCGTTTGGGGGATGGTTTGGGTTTTTACCCTTTAACGGCTTGTTTTTAAGTCTAAGTGTGATTTTCGTAAATTATCATTATACTCTCAAACCAGGAGACTCGGGACTACGTGATCAGTTCCTACAAATTACATTGGTCTCGTGCGAGGTGTTCGTGCCTCCTACGGGGTCATTTGGAGGTTGGTTTGGATTTTCACCCTTTAACGGCTTGTTTTTAAGTCTAAGTGTGATTTTTACAAATTATCGTCATACTCTCAAATCGGGAGATCCGGGACTACGCGATCAGTTCCTACAAGTTACATTGGTCCCGTACGAGGTGTTCGCGCCTCCTACGGGGTCGTTTGGGGGTTGGTTTGGGTTTTCACCCTTTAACGGCCTATTTTGAAGTCAAAGTGTGATTTTTGCAAATTATCGTCATACTCTTAAATCGGGAGACCCGGGACTACCCGAACAGTTCCTACAAGTTACATTGGTCTCGTGCGAGGTGTTCGTGCCTCCTACGGGGGAGTTTGGGGGCTGGTTTGAGTTTTCACCCTTTAACGGCTTGTTTTGAAGTCTAAGTGTGATTTTTGCAAATTATCGTCATACTCTTAAACCGGGAGACCCGAGACCACGCAATCAGTTCCTATAAGTTACATTGGTTCCGTGCGAGGTGTTCATGCCTCCTACGGGGTCGTTTGGGGACTGGTTTGGGTTTTCACCCTTTAACGACTTATTTTTAAGTCTAAGTGTGATTTTTGCAAATTATCGTCATACTCTCAAACCAGGAGAATTGGGACTACGCGATCAGTTCCTACAAGATACATTAGTCCAGTACGAGGTGTTCGTGCCTCTTACGGGGTCGTTTGGTGGCTGGTTTGGGTTTTCACCTTTTAACGGCTTGTTTTTAAGTCTAAGTGTGATTTTTACAAATTATCGTCATACTCTCAAACCGAAAGACCCGGGACTACGCGGTCAGTTCCTACAAGTTACGTTGGTCCCGTACGAGGTGTTCGTGCCTCCTACGGGGTCGTTTGGGGCTGGTTTGGGTTTTCACCCTTTAACGGCTTGTTTTTAAGTCTAAGTGTAATTTTTATAAATTATCGTCATACTCTCAAACCGGGAGACCCGGGACTACGCGATCAGTTCCTACAAGTTGTATTGGTCCCGTGTGAGGTATTCGTGCCTCCTACGGGGTCGTTTGGGGGCTGGTTTGGGTTTTCACCCTTTAACGGCTTGTTTTTAAGTCTTAGTGTGATTTTTGCAGATTATCGTCATACTCTCAAATAGAGAGACCCGGGACTACGCGGTCAGTTCCTACAAGTTACATGGGTCCCATGCGAGGTGTCCGTTCCTCCTTCGGGGTCGTTTAGGGGATGATTTGGGTTTTCACCCTTTCACGGCTTGTTTTCAAGTCAAAGTGTGATTTTTGCAAATTATCGTCATACTCTCAAATCGGGAGACTCGAGACTACGCGGTCAGTTCCTACAAGTTACATTGGCCCCGTCCGAGGTGTTCGTGCCTCCTACGGGGTCGTTTAGGGGATGGTTTGGGTTTTCACCCTTTAATGACGTGTTTTTAAGTCTAAGTGTGATTTTTTCAAATTATCGTCCTACTATCAAACCGGGAGACTTAGGACTATGCGGTCAGTTCCTACAAGTTACATTGGTCCCGTGCGAGGTGTTCCGTGCCTCCTACGGGATCGTTTGGGGGCTAGTTTGGGTTTTCACACTTTAACGGCATGTTTTCAAGTCAAAGTGTGATTTTTGCAAATTATTGTCATACTCTCAAATCGGGAGACCCGGGAATACGCGGTCACTCCCTATAAGTTTCATTAGTCCCGTGCGAGTCCTTCGTGCCTCCTACGGGGTCGTTTGGGGGCTGATTTGGGTTTTCACCCTTTAACGGCCTGTTTTGAAGTCAAAGTGTGATTTTTACAAATTATCGTCTTACTCTCAAACCGGGAGACCCGGGACTACGCGGACAGTTCCTACAAGTTACATTGGTCCCGTCCGAGGTGTTCGTGCCTCCTACGGGGACGTTTGGGGCTGGTTTGGGTTTTCACCATTTAACGACCTGTTTTTAAGTGTTATTTTCTCAAATTATCGTCATATTCTCAAACCGGGAGACCCGTGACCACGCGGTCAGTTCCTACCAGTTACATTGGTCCCGTACGAGGTGTTCGTGCCTCCTACGAGGTTATTTGGGGGCTGGTTTGGGTTTTCACCCTTTAACGGCTTGTTTTTAAGTCAAAGTGTGATTTTTCATAAATTATCGTCATACTCTCAAATCGGGAGACCCGAGACTACGCGGTCAGTTCCTACAAGTTACATTGGTCCCGTGCGAGGTGTTCGTGCCTCCTACGGGGTCGTTTGGGGGCTGGTTTAGGTTTTCACCCATTAACGGCTTATTTTCATGTCAAAGTGTGATTTTTGCAAATTATTAGCATACTCTCAAATCGGGAGACCCGAGACTACGTGGTCAGTTCCTACAAGTTACCTTGGGCCCGTGCGAGGTGTTCGTGCCTCTTACGGGGTCGTTTGGGGGCTGGTTTGGGTTTTCACCATTTAACGGTCTATTTTTAAGTGTTATTTTCTCAAATTATCGTCATATTATCAAACCGGGAAACCCGTGACTATGCGGTCAGTTCCTACAAGCTACATTGATCCCGTGCGAGGTGTCTATGCCTCTTACGGGTCCGTTTGGGGGCTATTTAGGTTTTCACCCTTAACGGCTTATTTTTAAGTCTAAGTGTTGATTTTTACAAATTATCGTTGTTTTCTCAAACCGGGAGACCCGAGACTACGCGGTCTATTCCTACAAGTTACATTGGTCCCGTGCGAGGTGTTCGTGCCTCTTACTTGGCCTACTATGATAACTAGGTCCCCAATTGTAAAACCATTATTTAACTAAATAAAAGGTACTGTTTATATGCATAGGAAATGGAAATTAATATTTCATAATTATGTTATACGTTACCTTGATGAATTCTTGATTAAATATAACCTCTGCCTCAAAATCTGGGACTGGATTTCCAACTAGTTGAAGTTCCCCCTCTGCAAAATGATTAGAAAATTCAACATGAGCACCCAAATAACATACCAATAGTATCTACTAAATCAATCAAATGTAACTATACTATCTAAGGAGAAAAGCACAACCTGAATGACCACATGAATGCACCCTTGCAAAACACTATCTTTCCTTTGACCACTCCACCCGTCTCCAGGCATAACACTGCATCTTCTGCATGTTGTTCATCCTTTTCACCAATTTTGGATCCACCTAGAGCAGCAAAATCACAATTAGAGAGACAATACATTAGAACAATATATATATGTAAGCAATTTAGCAAACATTAAACATAAACATTATAAGAACTCATCCATCCAAAAAGATCCCTGTTCATTAGAGATAGCTATTCTTCATTATGATGTTCAATGATGAACTCCTTAAAATAATTCAACATTTTCTAATAGTATAAAAATATAGTTTGAAAACATACACCAAAAATATTGTCTACAAAGGGAAGAACTAAATGAAGGCATGCCTTACCCAATCAAGAAGATACGCGAACTCCTCTTTGGGCCTATAGTTTGTGTTGCTTTTTCCACTAACAATCTCTAATGCAACAATTTCAAAGCTGTAAACATCTGCTTTGTTTGTCAAGTAACCTCTCATTGCATAATCTTGTGCCATATATCCTCTGGAAAAGTAAAATTGCACAAATTAATGCACCAGTAAATATTTTTCCATAAGCAAACAAAAAATTAGATCATTGCATCATATAGTCTATATGGAATATGATCAAGAAAAAAATAACAAAATATGATAATCATATGATTAGTGACCTTCTTATAAGCAATTACAGTAACATAAATTAATTCATTTGTTTTCAGCACTAGCCACCAACATTTAGTAGTTACTTAAAAATGCAGGAAACCCCTAATAAACTTAAGATGTTTCCATTATGATTTCAACCTAAAAGAAAACAAGGTTTAGATACCTGAAAAACTAGAACAAATAGCGCATGACTTGTTTACAGGAGGAACCACTGGAGGGTTATAAGGGATGAAATAGTGAACACTTGCCTAGAGGGTATCACATTCATCTGGGGGAGGTACAGATGGTGAATGTGAGAGAGCAACATTTGAGTAGGTAAACCCCAAAGTAGGTAACGTCTTCATGCAAAAGTTGACACGATAATTTAGATATAACGAACATAACAATGAACATTTATGACATATAAAGATTGCAATGTCTTTTCTACAATTTTTTCTATGAAACTTCTAATATGTTTTGTTGATATTTCTACAACCGTTGTTTGTCAAACTTGTATTTAACTCTTGGTTTTCTGTAATTTTTAAATTTGTAAATGTTTTTTCTGTAACTTCCAGATTTTAAAAAATATATGGTAACTTGAAGTTCTAGAGGTGTTCCAACTAGGCTTCAAAATCCTTGGCACAAAGAGCTATGTTTTTCACCCACTACAAACATCAAATTCAACTTGAAAACAAATTCCTAACAGAGATAAAATTGAAATACAAACATAACTTTGATTGATCTGCACATAATGTATCGAACCAAAATTCAGGAATCTGCAAATACAAGAGAAAAAAAAGTTAGGCTTTAACTTACACATATTCTACTCACAATACTAAGATAAACTAGCAAACATTCAGTCATGATAGAACAAGCCAACCTCCAAAGTTCAAACAAAGCTTCCAAAGTCTCAAAAAAGGTATGCCACTGAACAATAAAAAAAAATATCAAAAGTCCAAAAAAACTTTATGGCCATGCCTAGGTCTAATTCTGGACAGTATCAACGTACCCAAGTCTAAAAATCGTGGCATCAATAAAAGGGTTGCTAAATAAGTATATTTCCCTGAAAAAATATATTAAAAATAAGCATATTTCCTTGAAAAGTAGTAAAAATAGTTATATTCTGGCCACCAACATTTAAACACAAAAGAAAGAGTAAAAATAAGTATATTTCCCTGAAAAAATATCTGAAACCAATCAAACGCACCCTATGAGACTAAGAGAAGTAAATCGTGATGAAAAATAACTATGTACATTAACAATTAAGAAAGTATGGTTTTATGTCTCCGGACTGAACAATCAATGCAGACTCTGCATGATTTATGTAGTTCCAATAATCTTGTTGATGGTACAAAGGATTAAAAATTATAAATAATAAAAAAAGTAACATGTAAAAAGATACCTCTATTTTTTGCATACACCCTACATTTTCTTAATTTTGTCATTATTTTCAGTAATTAGATGTCTCAATGTTCTACTATCCAACCAAGATTAACTCAACATCCAATTGCATGAAACCCATACTTGTCAGGTTTGAACAATATGCATATTTAAGTCTGACATGTATAAAAAGATCATCGCCAATCAAAACAATCTGCATTAAAAATGAACACTTGCCTAGAATTAAAACATAACAAAACATCAATCAGAACATAACATTAAAAATAAGGAAGAGATAAAAAGATATACCTCTGTTCAAGATTGTCGAAGTCGGTGCCAAAAGAATTAGAGAAATCAACGGGAACAGCGGTGTGGTCGTAGCTATAGAGATCTTTGCTGGTAACATCTAGGATTTGGCTGGGAAACTCGACGGAGCTATGAAACTCGACGGAGCAGAACTCACACTGATGTGGCTGCAGTGTGGCTGGGAAGACAGCAAGTCACTGCCAAGAGAGAGGGTGCATGGAGGTGGTGTGGCATCTAGTCATCGAGGAGGGAGAGGGGGCGGGTAGCGGGTCTCGTAGAGAGAAGGGGGAGAGAAAAACGTGTAGATAGGGTTTGTGAAATGGGAATGAAATTTGACTTGGCATTATTAAAAATTTATCATTTCAGCGCCAAATTATTAACGGTCCAATTTTTTTATATACAGAAACTTCAGAGAAATATATTTAAAAAATTCAAATTTTTTTGGAAACAATCAAGAAAAGTCTTAAAAATAAAAAATTTGGAATAAAATAAAAAGGGGAAGTTTCTAACGGACAACTATTAAGAAGTTGAAATAGAATAACTTTTATTTTAAAACACAACTATTTAAAAACTGTTTTGACTATTTTAAAAGTCGTTTTTAAATAAAAACTGTTTTTGTAACTTTTTATTAAAAAAAATACTATTTTGTTTAAATAATAAACTATTTTTTGATTAAAAAAACATATTCTATAGCCATCTTTATCTCCGTTATAAATTTCCCATCTTGATGTTAAAAAATGTTTTATTATTATAATTTCACATTAATAAACCCTGCCCAATTTTTATTTATAAAAAACAGTTAAAAATTTCAATATAAATAAAGATTGATTTTATAACACACATACATTTTTTATATAAAAAGTCAAAAATAGTATAATCTATTACTTCAAAAAATTGTTCTACAATTAAAAAAAACTTTTTTAACTGTTTTCTATAAATAAAAACTGGGAAAAACTATTAAAACAATTTTTAAACAATTAAAAAAATCGTGAAAACCATGACATTTTTTTGTTTTTAAAAATAGTTTCTAATAAAAAAATAGGTTTTGTTAATAAAACAGGTTTTTTTTAACAAAACTGTTTTTCTATGTATCAAAAAATAGTTTTTTATATAAACAAAACTGTAAGGACATAAATTTCCAATTGAGTCCTTTGTTGTTTTGGCCCAATTCCGGACAAAAACGTTTGAGTCATAGGATAGAGTATATTGATCATCTTCCAAGCCTATGACGTGTTTGTTGAAGACGTAGCGGCCAAGAGTATAAAGCTTCATCATATTACTGAGTTTAAAGTGCCATGCTTCTACGTCATCAAACTGTGACACCCCGACTAATTAAATACCGGGTAGCTACTCCTTTATTAAATTAATTCAAAATGCCAAGTTGGTCCAGTTAATAGCATCACTATCGAAAACATTTTAATGATTACTAACCACCTAGTATTTAAAAAGTAAGTTGCCAAATTTTAATTAAAGTCAGATTAACATGCAACAAGTGTAATGAAGAATAATAACACCATCCACCATAACGAAGTATATAGAATAACCATCACATAATGTAAATAAAGTCTGGAGGAAAACTCCTCTCTACAATACCACAAACTGAAATAACTAAACTGAATACTGAATCAATACATGCCAAAGTCTGAAAAACTGAAATGGAAAGATGTCTCTAATAGAAATGGGCAACATGCCCTTCAACCGATAAATACTAAATCAGGAATCCAAATGGTAGAACCGTCTAAAAGCAAATCCCTGTAGCTTCCACAAACAGCTACAGCTCGTCACCTGAATGAGTATCCTATGCATGGTGTCCTTGTGGCTGGGCACCTAAAAATGGTTTTACAAAAAAATAGATTTGAAAGAAAACGGGTCAGAGCCCGAATGTGGAGATATTTTAAAAACCTACAAGTGCTTTAAAAACATTTAAAACATTAAATGCAAAGTACATGTTAGGACGTGTACTCATATGAAATTCTCACCTCTCGTCTAACTGTGCACTCATAACGTAAGTACCCATCTAAAAAGACACAAACCACTAGCTACGTGACATCATATCTAGCTAGACCGTCATAGGTTCTACCCTTATTACTCGGTTCCCATTAACTTTATAACACTCGCAATTAAATAGGGGACTTAACGTAAATTCAGGTTCTCACATAAAAGTAACACAACTCATTATAGATTATCCCTTTTATATTTTCCAAATTTATACACACAATACCATATGAAAGTTCCCGTAATAAAGTGTATATTTTTCACAACATAAATATACAATATAAGCACCCCGAGACTGAGTTACGGTGCACACATACTCTGCTATCCATCCCGGTACATCACGTACATAAGGAATCACGTATTCCGAATCTCTCAGGAATCGTTCAGGAAACACAAATCACAAACAGTGGAGGCGAACACAGTCACATCACATGGGTCACGCACATACCTGCGCTCCCACGATCAGCAGACTTATTAACATCCCAATAAGTCCTTCTCTGACCTATGTTCATCGAGGTAACCAGTCTAAATCCGGGCAACACAAGGATTAGAGGGCCCTAAGCGAACGCGAACCTCCCGTGATAGCAAGTATAGTAGGTATGTCATACACATAAGATCAATACATATATACTAAGTATGCACACGTCTTAGTAATCACCATAATATATATTGGTACATATCTCTTCTCGTACTTACATATAATACTACACCATTTATATGTTCCCGGCTAATATAATTAATTAGGCCGTCAATAGCTCACATCGTAATAGACACTCACGTCCTACTTCACATTTTTCCTTAGGTTCAAACTACACTTCTAGGTTTGACTCCTCATTATATCCCAAACATCCCAAATATGTCAATTACTCATCAAGGAAAGGCTATCTCTACCTATACGCAAGGTTACTGGGCACTCGGGATCAAAACAGGCTAAAAAGCCTAAACTGTCAACTCGTTCGAAGTCTCGTTCGAACGAGGCTGTTCGAACGAGACTTCGTTCGAACGAACTGAGTCTTCTAACGAGATCTCGTTCGAATGAAGTGGGCTTTCTAACGAGATCTCGTTCGAACGAGTTTATCGAACGAACTTCACCCTCGTTAGAAGTCAATGGTCAACTCGTTAGAAGCTCGTTCGAACGAGCTCGTTCGAACGACCTGGGTAGGTCTTCTAACGAGTGGTCAGATTCAAGCCCAGAATTCCTACTTTCATTTTTCACCAATTTCTACTCCTCAAATCTCCTCTAAAATTCGTCCCAACAATGTTTTAAGGTCTCTAATCAATTTATCCTAAACATCATTAAATCATCAAGTCTCTTCACTTTTCCCCAATATTTTCAAGAACACAAACCCTAGAGTTTATAATCATCAATTTACTCAAACTAGATCCGTTTTTGTTACATCCAACATATATTAACATCAGGGTAATCATCTCTATACGATTCTACATGCAATTTCTTCTCAAAATTTAGTATTCTAACTCCAAACTCATGGGTTTTCATTAACTTTCAAGAACAAAAGTAAATCTTAGAATTATCTAACATGGAAGAAACATTCTCAAATAAACGGAATTAGATCACTTGCCTCGAGTGTCTCTGAATTTGGTGTTGATTTGATGAAGCTCTCTCTCTCTTTCTACAGAATTCCCTTCTATCTCTCTCTCTCCAAGCTTTTCTCCAATGGTGGCTAGGGTTTTCTTTGGGAAAGTTTTGGAAACCTAATCTGATAACCCCCGTAGCTTATTGGGTCATTAAGGGTTGGTTAGTGGGTTTAGTGGGTCTATTCCCAATCAGATAAAGACTCCTAATTTTCGTCACTTTTAATTCCCAAAAATACAGAATTACCAAAATACCCTTTATGTTGCCGGTACGGCCTAAAAATACCCCGGGATCCAAACTAAACCCCCGGCTAGTGTTTTCTGAGTATCTCGACCCTTCCGGACGCGTTGGCGCACTCAAAATGACCATACGGTTAATAAAATTTAAATTCACTTTTATAAATAAAATAATTATATCCTGACGCGACTGTCACACGCGTCCCAATAAAATGACCAAATTGCCGTATATCAATCTCATGACAAATTTCATAATTCAACATTCATATATCATCATATATACTCAATATAGTCAAATACCAACTCACATCTCGCTAGTATTTTATCCGGATTAATTCCCAAATAATTCTCATTTAATTAATTAATCCCAAAAATAAATATCGCCAAAAATACGGGGTATTACACAAACATGGTTCCATGCTCCCAGGGTATGAATGCATTACATATATATATAGGAGTTTGGAACGTTTTATATTGGGTGTAGGTTTAATTAAAACTGTTGTTTAATTTCATAAAGATTTTAATTAAAACTTTAAATAAAGTTTATAAAGTTTATGGGCTAAAAATGAAAATTCCCAACTTTCTAGAAGTTCGTTCGATATGTCGTTCGAACGAGATGGTTGTTCGAACGAGATTTCCAACGAGATTTCTAACGAGTTAATGAAAATTCCCAACTTTCTGGAAGTTCGTTCGAACGAGTTTGTCGTTCGAACCAAATGTCATTCGAACGAGTTTGCCAACGAGTTCCCATATTGGCCACTAGAACTTCGTTCGAAATGTCGTTCGAATGAGTGGCTGTTCGAACGAGATTTCTAACGAGTTCACACTGGAACTTCGTTAGAAGCCTCGTTCAAACGAGATTTCGTTCGAACGGAAATGTCGTTCGAACGAGATTTTGGGGGAACAGTTAAATGGCAGTTTTTGACAGTTTTTCCCACTTTTTCCACTACTTTACCCCACTAACTTTTGACAGAACTTAATATTGCGGGAACCAACCTTTTTTGTTTAACTTTTTCATACACATCTATCTCCAAGAGAGAGTTTGAGAGAAAAATTGATTAAAGAAAAAGTTCATGTTTTAAAGTGTCTAAGTTTTCAAGAAAAATTGATTGTACACTTTAGTTTTATATGTTTTTCAAGCTTTAATATTTATATACTTTGCTTGGAGTGTTTGGCACCGATTTATCTCTACATTTGTTTGAAGAGAAGTTTGGGTTTTCTTCTAAATCCCATAAAGAAGAAGAGCTTGTTTTGCTGCAGCATTCTCATATGGTAAAAGGCACTATGTGCGGTTGACGGTGTGCCTATGTCTCATTGGTGATTCCAAGATTCTGGGGGAGCTTCGGGGTTGTCTACTAAGCGGAGGTTTTTACAAGAAGAAGCATCGGGGCTTGAGAGGGATCGAGTCGAGTGTTGTAAGTCTTACTGTCTTGTAATTGCAATTCCATACTTAGTGGACGTAAGGCTAGGGCCGTCCGAGGTTTTTTTCCCGTTGTGGGTTTTTCCTCGTACATCGCGGCGTAGTGATTTATTTTTTATTTTATATTGCTATACTCACCTAGAACGCATGCTTAGGTAATTCAAGATAAAAATTGGTTTTAATCACTACATATTTAATTTGGTGCGAAATTAAATATTGGGTAATGTTTAGTTAATTCAAGTCTTCATTTAATATGTTAAAATTTGGTTTGGCCTATTTTGATTAAATTGAGAAATATGACCTAGGCAAAATTTTCTAGGACTTGGGTTAATTATAATGGTTTAAGTGAAATTTGAATTGTGCATGTGTTTAAATCTAATTTCACTTTGTTTGATTTTAATTTGAAAAGAAATTAAAATTTGGTATTTTTGTTTTAATTGAACCATCATTTTATGCTTCTGCGTATATATTTTTAAAGAAATTAAAAATTGGGGGCCTACGGGGAGTCTTCAAATTGGTATCAGAGCCAAAGCGATAATTTACTTCGTTAAAGATCCTTTAACTATTTTTTGGCTAAAATGGAATTTTCCCCATTTTCTAAATTTCCTATTTTCGATGGTTCTGATTACGCGTACTGGAAAGCGCATACGAAATCGGCACTTAAATCTATCGACGAAAGGGTTTGGATGTCTGTTGTTAACGGGTGGTCTCCACCAGCTCATTTAGTAGAAAATGAACGTGTTCCCAAACCGGCCGATAGATGGAGTGAGGGTGAATTTAAACTTTCAAACTTTAATTCCCGTGGTTTAAACGCCTTGTTTAGTGCAGTCACACTGGATGAATTCTTACGCATTATGACGTGTGAGACCGCTAAAGAAGCGTGGGATATTTTACAACTCACTCATGAAGGTACTAGTGTCGTTAAAGCTTCGAAACTCCAAAACCTCACCACTCAATTTGAAACTATCAAAATGAACGATAAAGAAACTTTTGATGAATTTTACGCTAGACTTTTCGATATTGTTAATTCATCTTTTAACTTGGGAGAGAAAATACCCGACAACCGAGTTGTAAAGAAAATTTTAAGGTCCCTACCCGATAGATTTATTCCAAAAGTGACCGTTTTAAATTCTTTACCAACTTTAGCCTCTATGAAATTAGAAGAGCTCGTAGGTGATTTACAAACCTATGAACTAGACATGTTTCCCTCTAAAACTGAAAAGAAAATTGAAAAGGGCATTGCTTTAAAAGCCCGAAAAGAGGAAAAATAAGTAGTAGAGAGCGAGAGTGATTGTGACTCGAAAGACATGGCTATGTTTGCTAGAAAATTTTGAAAATATCTTAAATTGAACAAAGATAAATTTAAAAATGATTTTAAGAAATTTGATAAATCTAGGCATGACAAAGCCAAGAAGATCCCTAAAACTATTAATGAAAATTTAAATAGGGACGAGTCAAATAAATATTTTGGCCATAGGGTTTCTGAGTGCCCCACTAAACTAAGGAGAGAGGGTAAGAAACCAATTGCGTTTAATACAATCCTTAGTGATAGTGATAATGAAGAGGGACCCGATTTCCCCACTAAGCCTAATTTTGTGGCTTTTATGGCTAGTCATGTGAGCACCGATAATGAATCTTCTCATGAAGGTATTCAAACACATGGCACTTCCGAGGTCAAAGTTTATGATTCTCTTATTTTTTATGGTAGTGAGAGTGAAGAAGAAAGAAAGAGTGAAAATGAAGAAGAGGTTGATGTGAGTGAACTTCAAAACGCTTTTCAAGAATTATATGAAGAATCAATTAAATTAAAAAGAGCTAATTTGAAGTTACAAGCTTGTTTAAAAGAGCGTGTCAAGGTCGTTGATGATAGTATGTTGGTAGAAGACCTTAGGACGCGTGAGAGGACTCTTCGAGAGAAGCTTGAATATGTAGAAGGCGAGAGAGAGAGCCTTAGAGGTTTAATGGAATCCTTGAAGAAGGAGCTTCTCGAGTTTGAAGAGACCATGTAATGAATCAATATTTTCTTCAACTATATGCACTCAATTGTTTAATTGGTGTTAGGCTTGCGTGGTTTCCTCTTAATCTTACTCAAATCTAGAATTCAATTTGAGAAATGTAACCATTATGGAAGGAATTAAGATGGGTTCTACTTTGATGTTTTATTCAATTTCCTTATTTCTTTGGTTTTATTCGAGTTTTTTGCTGGTCGGGTTAAAGCAAGGACTGGGTTGGGACTATTTATTTGGGTTGGTTAGGTTTTAAATAATGTTAGTTTTGACTGAAATAAAAATTGACTAAGTGGAAAATTGGGATTAATATGGGTTTAATGTGTTCTTACTATATATGGACTGTATTAAGAAATATAAGATGGTTTTTCAAACATTACCTTGTAAACTGCTGGGGTTAAGACAACGTGTCCAGATCAACATTAAATTAGGTCAAACTCTTTTAACTCCACATATCATACTAAGGTATAAATTAGTCAAATCGAGCCAAGCCTAAGGTTGCTCATGTTTTATTTATTTCAAGTTGAAGCTGGTAAATGAATGAACATGAACTGAGTTCGAGTAACATATTTATTTTATAAAATTTTAGAATGATAAATTGTAATTAAGTGAATACAAGTCGAACGCAATAAAATAGCAAGATTAGTAACATGTTCAATATTGACTCATACATTTTATGAGTCTACCTCGAACAAGTTTTTATCCAAACGAACAAGAGTTAAGTTTGAGTAATTTCGTTCATTATACACCCATATATATCCTCTTACCCGTATATATCCTCCTGTCATTAAACCCAAATATAAATCTTCCATTGTTGATCATTTTACTATTCAAGATAGGTTCGTTGAACTCGCTTTAGCAAAAAGGACACAAGGCAATAACAAAGATGTTGGATTAGAATGAAGATCTAAGCTATGACAATAGGAATGGTTTTATGATGATGGGTGTTGAAGTGATTTGGGCTCTGACGATTCTCATATATTTTTCTTCCTTTTTCTTCAAATAAGGAAATGTGGTGTTATGGTGTTTGAACAGATTCAACAAAAGATAAGAAGGAAACAACGAGGATACAAACCTAGTTTGACTCTCATACCAAATGATGGAGAAAAGAGAGTTAGAGAAGCGAGAGGAGCACATAAATACTCAAACAATTGAAATACTCCAATATTATTCAACTATAAAAATTGGCGGATTAAATCATTAATTCTAAGCTAATGAATACTAGATAAATACTAATGAGCTATCTATAGCTAATTGATAAATACCAAGATATCCTAATAACTAACTACTATATATGCTCAAATTAATAAAATAATCACCAATAACATTTTCATTTAGTCCAATTTGTTTCCTTGATTTCCAAAGTTTATTAATTTTATCAAAATAATTAACCCATTACACACTAGGTAAAGATATCAATCTATTGATAGAATAATGGATTATTGGGATACATATCGATCCATGCACTTAAGTGGAACAAAGAGTTGAGCCATTGATGCCCACATGGAAGACAATTAGTACTTGCATATGAAGTCAAAAATGTGTTGGTTGACCTCATTGGGATTTTCTTGGTTGATAAAGTGTGCTGCCCCTTCGAGTACAACGACTTCCTGCAACAAGGGTACATCTTTATGGAACCCACCATTGTGTATATATTCCTTCATTCCTGGGATGTGATAGACCAAGTCTAACTGCCCAACAATGAACTTTGTAGGTACTTGAACTTGTATCCCAGTCCAGGGTGCATTGAGTTCCCAACTTCTGTAATTTATAGCGTGGAAAAAGAAAATACATTTGCGATTAGATTAAAAAATGAATCAATATTATAACTTATAAAAAGTGAGGAGATATGTTACCTAAAAGTACGACCTATGTTTATTTAAAAAAATTATTTTAAAGTACAAAAAATATAGGACAACGTGTATTATGTCTGTATTACTATGAAGGGTGTACATGCGGTGCTTTTTAGTATAGATTATACGAATGAGAACTATAACCAAAAGCAAGGATATGGGACTGCTATAGGAATATAAAAACTCATGTTAAGCTAATCAATGAATTTCTTACCAAAATTCTTTAACATGCTTGTACCTTGTACTTTACAAGCATTTCGTTCACTTTGTAAGAAAAGACGGTAAGAAATATCGGTAATAATAAATTTTGGTAATGTATATATTCTTTCCCCAAACTATCTTACTAGTTTTTTTTCCTCCAAGAATTAACATTGTTGTGAACCCTTCAAATTATGAAACTTCAATTTGCACAACAAATAATTAAAATATTAAAGGAAAAAAGACAAACATATTACTATGTATAATTAAATTAAGGGTCATACTTAAGGCACCCCCAGGTTTTGTCTTTACCACCACAAGCCCCAAAAGCAATAATTTATGAATTAAAATGAAAGTTAAATCGACAAGGATTCTTAAAGTTCAATTTCTAACCCCTTATAAAAAAAATCAGAAATATATTTTTAACAAACATTACCCTAACCCTAACACCATCACCACAACACAAACCTAAGTCTAATGCATAACCACAAAAACTTCCACCAACCCCTCTACCTTTCTCTCAAAATGAAAAACTACCACCATCACACCAAAAACTGCCACCACCCACTACAGAATGATTGTTTCTCCAATAATCAACAATATAAAAAACTCTATTTTAGATTTTTGATTTAAAACAAAACCACATAAAACTCGAAATCGTAAAAAATGTCAAAACCACATACATCACTCTTACTAAATTCACGCTACCTTATACAATTATTATACACCTTTGGAGTGGTGTTTGTTTATGTAAATAATATCGTGTCAAGATTAATTTAAGAGTTATAATTTGAGTAATTAAAAAGTGTAATAATAATCAATTGTGATGTATTAAGGGCAATCCTGAGAAATGTCTCCATTTTTTTATGGTTAAAGAGATTTTTTCTCTCTAGGGTTTAAATGAAAGACTCAATCCAAGCCCCTCCCTCCCTTCCCCTCTCTAGTGCCCTGTTATCCTCCAACATGGTGGCTAAATCCTATCATCTCCTAGTCGCTATTTTTTATGAGAGCTCCTTGTCAAACCAGGCTGTGAAGAGGCTTTTTCTGCGTTGTTGGTTCGTCCCATTATGGTCTTGGCCTTTCTCTATTGATGGATATCTTTGTCTTTTCCTTGATCTCCATCTTCGTGTAGTACTTTATATCATATTAAAGTATGGGGGTTCTCCATTGTCGGGTTTTGTTCGTAACCTGATGGGGATGGATTTGTTTCTGTAATTCAACACTCTGGTGACTTCGCTTATATGAGACCCATCTACCTCCCCCCGCCTCTTCTCCATAACTATAGATTCGCTACTCCGGACCGTAATTTTTGTTGAAAGGCTTTAAGTCAGGTCAACAATGGAGATTTTCTTTGGTGGTTGGATGAGGTTTGTGGAGGGTTGTGTAGTCTGGTCTTTCATTGGGTTTGGCCGGAGCTCTGTTTTTGAGGTTGTGTGCTTTTGATGTTGCTTATTATATCTGTGTATATATTTATTTTCTTTTGAGTTGTGAATGGTTTTGTTGTTTGGAGTGGGTTTGGGAATAGTTAGTGTTTTGTTTCACGGTGGAATCCTTTGTCCATATCTTTTGATTTCCTATGGAGACGAATTGGGTGTGTGGGTTCATGTGCTCACCATGTGTATGATTGGTTGTTTCATATTTGTTGCTCTTAATATTAGTCCGGCCTCCTATTCCTCCCTCTTCAATGTGTTGTCCCCTTCCCATCCTTATAGAAAAGCCTTCCCAAACCCAATCGATATCTATTTGGTGTGTGCTTAATGTCAAATTATAACTGGGTTGGTTTATCTTCGAAGATGGTTTTGACCCCTCTTGTCACAGTCTCGTCTATTGCTGGATCTCACCCCTTTTTGCTTGGTCGCCATCTTTTCATGTGTGTTTCATGTTAGATCAAGATGGGTGGTCCACTATTAGGCATGTCTTTGTCTTTGTAAGGTTCAGATTGGATTTTTCTAACCTCGGTGACATTAAAAAGATAGAGACCCAGTAGTCTCCTACCATCACTATCTCCTTGCCGCGAGTGGTTAACTTGGTATCGCTACTCTTTTTGGGTGTGTTTCATGTCAGGTCGATGGTAGGCCCTCCTCGGAATTTTTGGGTTGGTAATGGCGATAGGAGTTATTGTGGCTTTAAATTTGGTTTGGATTGGGTATTGAGACAATGTTTTTCATTCCCTCCTTAGAGGTATCACTTGGGGTCTATGACGAGTGTTGCGGTACTGCGATTTTATATTGAATATTCAACTTGCAGTCCTGATTGGTTTGTGGCCTATGTGCCCTATCGGATATAGATTGTTTAGATAGGTTTGTTAGGTTGTTGTAGGGTCTTTGTCCGATTTGTTTTGGATGTGTGTTGTTCGAGCTTTTGTGCTCTTTGTTTTGTTTTGTGTGTCTTGGTCTTAATTGTATATCTTTGGCGATTCACCTTTTGGTTTAAAACAATTCAAAACATTGTTTTGGCCTGAACCTATCATTAAAATTAACATTTTTACCCTAGAATTATAAATACTACATGTTCCACACAGAGTGCCAGAGGCACGGGGTAAATATAGGTGAGCCTCGTGCACGAGCGTGCTTGCCGCACGCAACACAGTGAACCATAGGCCTCCGACGTGCCATAAGCATGATACACGACAATATCGCACACATGAATTCAACAGACGAAAATTGCCACCCACCGGCATGAGTTATCACACACTAGTTTATATAGTAAAGGGAGAGGGTATTTACTATCATTTGTAAAGATTGAGCCTATCCAAGTTTTTTGTTTATTTGTTTGTTTTGTGGTGGTTGTTATTGTTGTCGGTCTTACTACAAAACACCTGATAAATGTCATTAAGTAAGAAAATGAATCATTAAATAGGTTTGAAGAACGAATAAAGGTGGTTTTAAGACAACCTAAAGCCTAAAAATCTATACATTAAAAAAAAAGGATTGTGGTTAATATAGGCCAACCTACTGCTAAGTTTGATTCAAGTTGTGCCCTCTAACATATCAAAATTTGTTTTAATGATAATATTTGCAAGACATTCGCAGATCAAAATGAAATAATGGATCAATTAATTTTGCACTATGACCAAAATATGGAATTGTAGGAAACATATGTGTCAATGATTCATTACTCTCACATAACACGGCTACCAGTGGCGGGCCCAGGATTTTTAATCCGGGGGTGCGAAATTTTTTGGCAAAGACCGGGGGTTCGGGGGAGGGAGCCCCCGAGACGATTTTTGTGTTTTTTTTTTTTTTTTACTTTTTTACTATTTTTTAACCCTAAACATTTTAAGGTTAATATTGACGGATTTTTATCTCCAATTTTTTTAGCGATTTTTTTTAGATACCTCAACATAATATTACCCTAAATCTAAAATAACAATTATAATATTTCAACTTAATCGCACTAAATTTGAAAATATATTGCAAAACAACAATTAAAAATAGCAAACAATGAGTAAAGTAATACACAATAACATATAAGAGTTAAGGATAACAATTTTAACAGTACAAAATTTATCATTGAATTGAAAAAAATGAAATATTGAATCATCAATATTGATTTGAAAAAAATTAGCATTCAAGAGTATAAAGTTTATCATTTGTCTTCAATATTGAATTGAAAAAAAAACAAAAAAAGATAGAAAGTTAAAGTTACCTGTTTGGATTCAATCAAGGGTTGCGATGGTTTGCCCAAAATCGAGAGAGAGAGAGAGAGAGAGAAAGAGAGGAGATGTGGTAAACCATGCCCCAAATAATATAGATATTTAACTTAGGAAAATGAATGGGAGACCCGGTTCATGGACACATTTGGGGGACACGGTGACGTGTCAGACACGGATTTGGTGTGTTTTGTAATGGACCTCACGTTATGTGAAAATTCACCCAATGTGTATGCGACACGTCGCCGTATCGCCCAAATGTGTCCACGAACCGGGTCCTGTAGCATCACTCTTTAACTTATTCAAAAATTATAGAAAATAAAAAAAAAATTATCGGCTCAGCCTCAAATGCTCCGCGTCTGCTGCTTAGAGCTTGGATTTGAGCGGAGAGGAGATGTGGGATGCTGCTGGCTATTGTTGCTGCTGGATGCTGGATGGGTGGATATCGTGTGGTGGGAGTCTGCGACGGAGAGAGGACAGGAGGGAGTCGTTTCGAAGGAGAAGATAGAGAGTCGGTTAGGTTAAAGTGTTTTAATAAAATGCGTGTGAGTAGTTTAGGAGAGAGAGTGTGAGCCGGTTAGGTTATTTGTATTTTTGCCGCACATTTTTTATACCTTATATTATGGAACACTACATAAAGGTCCAAAAAAAAGCCTATACCCGGGAAAAATTTCGAAAAACCTCGGGGGCAGCTGCCCACCCTCGGGACCACCTAGGTCCGCCCCTAAAGGCTACCATTTTTCAAGCCCCTTCATCTCAAGAACTGTTATTCCCTCTGAACCAATATTTCTCTAGCCTTCAGTTGCATAATTTAGACCTCAAGCTAACATTTATATCGTGAGTGGTTGCCACCAGGTTATCCCTCACGCTGAGATTAAGTTGAGAGGCTAAGCCCGGCAGTAAATTGACAAAAAGTATACCAAGCTAATTGGCGGCCTAATAGCACAAAATTTAGGTTTGAGGTCCATGACAGACATCCTTGTTGCAGAGCAATCATGCCAAGAATAAACTGATGAGAATGTATGTGTTTGAAATCTCGAGAACAAAAGTTTAAATGTCTCTATTATTGAATTAGGTTCACCATTCCATTATGATTTTGCTATATATCAAGATCAAGTCACTAGATTTCAGATTTATTAATGACGAAAGGTAACTTACAGATCAAAAGACCTATAGTAGTTCACTCCTCCAGTGAAGCCAGTCTGCTCAAATTTGGTGGTGTAGTAATCAACGTCTTTTTCTGACAACCAAGCAGGCAAGCTAATAAGAGTATCGGGTGAATCTCCAAATCCCACTCCCTTGGGCAGATAAAGAGGGCCGGGGTTGCGTAATGTTAGGAAATTCTTAATTACTCTTTTGGTACCCATTTGGGCAAACTCAGCTTCGATTTCCCCAGCTTCCTGCAACATAATAGTTACAAAGTGCAAACCCTATGAACTTTGCACCTCAAAACTACAAATAAAAAGTAACAACGATCCTAACAGCTTGTTTGGGAGTTTCATTTTGGAGAGAAAAGAAAGGAAATGAAGGGAAATTATGTTTCTTTTCTGTCGTTTGGGAGTTTACATAGGAGAGAAAGTGTTGTTTTGCCATTTTCCGTCATTTGGGAGTTTAAAATGAGAGAAAAGAAAGGAAAATTTTTAAAAGAATTTCCCTTCCTTTCTTTTCAAAACTTTCCGTCCAAATCGGAAAGAAATGGAGAGAAAGGAAAGTTTTCTAAAGAATGTACCTTATTTCCCTTAAAAAAATTATTTTCCATCCAACTCTCAAACACTAGAAAAGAAAATTATTTTATCTTCTTTCCTAAATCCTTTCTCTCCTATAAATTTTCCTTTCTTTTCTTTTCTCTCCTAATAAAACTTTCTTTTCCTTTCCTTCCTCTAAAAAACTCCCAAACATGCTGTAAAGGTTTCCGTGAACTGCATTTTCGTATAACTGTTTAAAAAATATTACACATCCGTTTCTAGAACTCCGAATCTAACTCTCCGAAGGAAGAATTGTATTTGTCTTCTACTTTTTAAAAAGATGTATCATACAAAGATGGAATTTTTTAAAAAGGATTCTCAGTTTGGTGAAATGGCAATATCAGACTTGAGAAAAGGAAAATTACGATATGTTATTTTCCATCTTTATGTATTGCCCATTTTTTATATGGTTGCCATAAGCCTTGCGATAGTAACTTGTGGTCCATTATGTTATATTATGAGGCTGTAATATTATACACTTTTTTTTGTCATATTATAAATATTTATGTTATATTAAAAATATTTTTTATCATATTAAGTCATATTACATGTTATATTAGCTATAGTATCAATTAGTGTAGTAGTCGAGGACCCTATAGTATCAAATTAAGGCTGGATTAAAAAATACTAGGGATCAAATACAGAAACAATATGGGTTACAGAAAATTACCCCTGTGTGTAACAAGTTTATAATAGCGTGAAAACTTTAATAATTGTTGGAATCTTATTAAAAACTCTAAATAAATAATTTTTTTGTCTATATAAATAATGTTTGAAGTACTAATAATGAGCTGTTAAAGATTAAAATTATGAAAGATATAGTATTTAACTTCTTTTTATTAATATATATGAAATCATATATCAATCGAAATGGATCTATTTACATGAATACTATTTGGATTAGATATTTATGACCGAAACTTGGCCACCCATTTTAGGTTCTTTTCCCAAGTTCATATCCAGGTAAGCCAATATAGAATTTAGTGAACCCCTAGTATAAAACTGTATATAATATCAACACGGGTTTATTCAATCTCATATATAAATTTAACCTGAAATCTGCATATGTAGTAATCATCGCCAAAAATAGCACGAAAGCCGTCGACCATGTTCATCTTGGGGTTCCTGGGGATAAACTGAACGCTGAGGTTAACCAAAGCTTTAACTTTGTCCGGTCTATAAAGACACAAGTGCCAAGCAATATATGCACCCCAGTCATGACCCACAACAAACACCTTTTCCTCATTCGGAGCCACCGCCTCCAGGAGTGCAATAATATCACCCACCACATGAAGAGTGGTGAACTTGGTGTGGTCGCTTATGGGTGCACCCGTGGTGTCACCGTAGCCTGGGAGGTCCGGTGCCACGGCTCGGTAGCCATGAGCTGCCATGTACACGATCTGGTGGCGCCATGAGTACCAGAGCTCCGGGAACCCATGAAGGAATAAAACTAGGGGGCCTTTACCGGATTCTGCTATGTGCATGTTTAGGCCGTTCACTCTTACCATCTTGTGCTCTATTCCCTCCATCGCTCTCTTTTTCTTTTTCTCTATCTGTGGACCAGGAGGTTTGGTTATTAATGGAAGGCGTTAGCTGTGAGACAAAGAACAGACTGATTTTTTTTGTTGTTATTGTTGTATCATACCACGTCTTTAAGCGCAGCTCGACACTACAAGAAATAATATATATCCCAAAAAAAAATTTGGGGACATTTTATTAAAACGCCGGCCTAGTAAAATTACCGACATTTATTGCAAAAGGTGACGAAAATTACCGGCGTTTAGTATAAACACCAGTAATTATTGACGTTTAATAATAAAACGCCATAAATTGCCGACGTTTATATCTCACTGTCACAAAATTACCGACGTTTTTTTAAAATAAACGTCGAGTAATGTTCCCCATGTTAACATGCAACCAACAAACTTCGGATTCTCATTTTTTTAACCTCCCTCCAACACGAAAATTTATTTCCCTCCAAAACGGTTTACTTCGGATTTTCATTTTTCATCCATCGCAGGTATTTTGCCCTATGAAAAAATCGATTAAATCCCCTTTTTTTTTTGCCCTACGAATTATGCTATCGCAACTCGTATTTCATCCATCGCAGGTATTTCATCCATTGCATGTATTTCATCCATCGATGTGGTCACGACAAAATTGCCACGCAGAATCCACAGTTTCGTACTTTCGTATCTTGTAGCTCGGTTCTTGCCATCATGGGTAGTTTCATTCTTTCGTGTATTGCAGTTCTTGTAAATCCCCAGTTCTTGTAAATCCCCAAATAGATTACACAGTTCTTGCAGTGTTAATGTTTACGCATAATTTCGTATCTTGCAGTTTCATCAAATCCACAGTTTCATTTTTTGTAGTTTCGTGATTGGATATTTCAATTTACTCTCAGGTATATTTACGCTTGTATATTTTATTACAATCTGAATTACTTTTTTGTTCAGACTATGAAATTATTCACAAATGAAACATATTGGATTGCACAAATCGCGTTTGACAAATGAAACATATTTGATTTCACACACAACCAGTGTTGCTTATATTAAGACCTAAAATAAAAATTTCATAGATTGGACCATATTTTTAGCATTAGATGCATTTTAGATGTGTGTGTATAAATCGTTAAAATGTTGTATTTATCTATCATAAGTTAAATATGGGACAAAATTTGTCATTATTGAAGACAAAAGAAAAAACGTTGAGCAATTCAACTTATTAGAACGTATTATGTCGTTAGAAAATACCAAACATAAATATTAATAAAAAATCTCATATCTAAGCAACGGCTACAAGTGATGAGGGATGGTGAATGAGACTTTTTGTTTAATGAAGTTTTTTTGTGTGTGAATGCCATGTGTTTTGTAGCTCGGTTCGGTGACTGGCAATACCTAGTCAACTCGTCCTATTTGTCTATCTTTTGATCGATAATTTGAACCACACAAATTAAAGACGTTTTCCTTAGCCAACCTACCCCGTGACTCGATAAGAAGGGGTTACGTTTTCTTACCCCTCTCTCTTTGAATTTACACATACCTTGCTAACTGACATGGGAGAACTACCACCTTTCGTTTGTGTTTGTGTTTGTGTTTGTATAATTTTCAAAGGATGAATATGTAAGTATGTTTTTCAATACTTATTTGAGTCATAATTGTTTACCTATAATCGTAAGATCTATGTTACCGATAATGATTTCTCACAATAAATTTAAATCTTTTTTTTGTTTTTGTTTTCACTAGGTCGAATATACTGATGGATAAGAGTTGGATTAACATAAAACATAGGGGGCATCCTTTATATGAGAAAGGAGGGGAGGAATTCCTTAAATTTGCCTTTGATAATAGACCAAATGCTGAAAGAATATTGTGTCCATGTAAGAAGTGCCGCAATATGATATTTGTGAAGAAAGATGAGGTAGTGGAACATATATTACTAAATGGTTTTCTAACGAGATATACTTGTTGGACTTTTCACGGGGAATCTTCCTCATATTCAGTTCCCTCTTTCGAATAAGTTGTTGGTGATGAAATGCGAGAGATGATACACGATGCCTTCGAAATTCCTCCTTCAAACCCGCTTAACTTTATGGATGGTGATGAGGAGCGTCGATATATGGGTGGGGGTCCCGATGAAAAAACTAAGAGATTCTTTAATCTGATAAAAGAAGCTGAGCGGGAGTTGTACCGAGAGTGTAAGAAGTATTCTACACTCTCATTCATTGTACAACTGTTGCATATAAAGTGCCTTGGTGGATGGAGCGACAAGACCTTTACAATGTTGCTTGAATTATTAAAAGATGCATTTCCCGAGGGTGAAACATTGCCAAAGTCTTTTTATGAAGCCCGCAAGCTGATTGCAAACTTGGGGCTAAAGTATAATAAGATACGTGCATGCCCTAACGATTGCATGTTGTATTGGAATGAGACAGAACATGAGATTGAATGTCGAAAGTGCCACACCCCAAGATATAAACAATCAAAGGCTCTGGCAGATGACGATCTTACAATAGATAAAAAAATTCCCGCGAAGGTGGTAAGATACTTCCCTTTGATACCAAGACTCCAGAGGCTATATATGTCATCGAATACAGCATCAGAAATGAGATGGCATGACGAGGAACGTATTAATGATGGAAATGTACGACATCCCGCCGATTCTCTTACTTGGAAAAGAATCGATGACATTTATCCAGATTTTGCTGCGAACCCACGAAATATCAGACTTGGATTATCCAGTGATGGATCTAACCCATTCAGGAGCTTGAGTATTGTTCACAGAACATGGCCTGTAATTGTGATAATATATAACTTGCCCCCATGGTTGCGTATGAAGCAACCATATATGATATTATCGATACTAATTTATGGTCCTCACGGGCCTGGTAATGACATTGATGTTTATTTGCGCCTTTTAGTTGATGAGTTGAAGGAATTATGGGTTGGGGTGGATACTTATAATGCATCGTGTAATCAGATGTTTAAAATGCGTGCATCATTGCTATGGACAATAAGTGATTTTCCCGCATGCAAATTTGTCAGGATGGAGCACTAAAGGTAAATTGGCATGTCCTTATTGTCACAAATATACTCGCTCCTGTTGGTTGGAAAAGAGACGTAAACAATGCTACATGGGCCATCGTCGATGGTTGCCGGAAGGGCATAAATTTCGAACAGATAAATTCTCATTTGATGGTAAAGTTGAGTTGGATACAAAGCCCATTCGACTATCTGGAGCTGAAGTGTTTGATGAGGTAAGGGACATCAATAATATGTTTGGGAAGGATCCAGAGCCGGAACTTAAGAGGAAAAGGAATAGTAATGAAGATGGGAACCTCACATATAATTGAAAGAAACGAAGTGTATTTTTTGAGTTAGAATATTGGAAGGACAATTTAATATGCCACAATCTTGATATAATGCATATTGAGAAGAATGTATGTGATAATGTGCTCGAGACATTATTAGATGTTGATGGAAAGGGAAAGGATAATCTAAATTCTCGTCTTGATTTACAAAAAAAGGATATTCGTAAGCCACTGCATCCTCAAAAATGGGCAAACAACAAATATTATTTTCCACCAGCGTATTTCGCATTGGATAATAAAGGAAAAGACATAATTTGTAAAATATTGAAGGAGGTGAAAGTTCCAGATGGTTATGCTTCGAACATATCACGTCGTGTCAACCTTAAACAACGTACTATATCGGGACTCAAGAGTCATGACATCCATATCTTAATGCAAGTGCTGCTTATTGTTTCCCTAAGAAATGCTTTGCCTAAAAATGTGCTTGGGCTAATTATTGAGTTGAGTATCTTTTTTAGGAGTATGTACTCAAAAGTAATGAACGTAACGCTTTGCAATATTGAGAGGATCTTTCTGCCTTCATTTTTTAATGTCATGGAACATTTAGTTATTCATTTAGCAGAAGAGGCGAAGATCGAAGGACCACCACAATACCGGTCAATGTACCCTATTGAGAGGTGTGGTATTAGTTGCGATTTTTTGTGTTCTTTTTATCTTCTCATTCTAAGCATTTTTATTTCCTTCTAAAAATTAAAAATTTCCCCAAAACAGATACTTGTTCACATTAAAGAATTATGTGAAAACTCGTAGTAATCTGGAAGGTTCAATTGCACAAGGATATTGGGTAGAAGAATGCTTGACGTTTTGTTCAAGGTACATGCAGGATGCTGAGACAAAATGTAACCGACCAATAAGGAATGAAGAAGGCAATATTATTGATAAAAAATGTGGTTGTAAGTTAGGAAAATCAGTGGGATTTGTGCTTGATGACATTACATATGTACAGGCACATCACTATGTGCTTGTCAACACAGATGTAATTGCTCCATTTCGAGAGTAAGTATCCTAATTAATTAATTTCTCCCATTTTTAATCATGTAAAAATAGTGTAATGGTTCATTTTAATGCGGGACTCACCATGCGTCAATTATGAGTAATTCTCGTCTTAGACCACATAACGTGGATCGCATTCATAGTGAAACATTTCATTCATGGTTTAAAGATCATGTAAGTAATATGCATGCTGAAACTAAGTTACACTTTTAATTATGTTATTACAAAAACATGGTGTTTAACATAGTTTTTGTAAATGTCAAATAGGTGCGAAAGTTACTTGAGATAACAGACATAGAACTATCACAAGAAATTCGGATGCTAGCTTTGGGCCCCTTAAAAAAAGCAAAAAGATTCACGGGGTATATTATCAATGGTGTTCGGTATCACACTAAGGCTCGCGAGAGGAAAAGAACGACGCAAAATAGTGGAGTCATGTTAAATGCACTTACTGAAAGTTATGAAAGTGTTAGAGATAGGAATCCCGTATCAGGAGATGTTAATTTCTATGGACTTTTGATGGATATCATTGAATTGTATTATTATAAAGACTATAAGTTTGTGTTGTTCAAGTGTGACTGGGTCTAAAACAATAGAGGTCTCATTGCGCAAGATGATTTTGGATTCACGCTTGTAAATTTCAAGCAGTTGTTGTATCCAAGGCAACAAATAAATGATGAGCCTTTCATACTAGCATCTCAGGCGAAACAAATATTTTACATACAAGACCCAATGAATGAAGATTGGAATATTGTAATTAAGACAAAGCCTAGATACTTTTTCGATGTATTTAGACAGCAATATACAACCCAAGGCACTATGATAGATCAAACGGAGGTATGAAGCGACCAACATTTGGATGACACACCATTCACACGTGATGACGACGTTAGTTGGGTCAGGCAAGGCGTTACTAGAATAAGAGTAGATATGGAAACGCAAGTGGAGACAGATGAAGATGATTAGACAATTTTGTTAGATAGGCATTTGAACTTGTAATGATAACTTAATTTTGAATTGTTTTTTCTACTCATTCATATTAATTGAATTTTCTTAATAGGTTGTATATAAAGACGTCTTGGTTTTGTTGATTTCTTTTACTCATTATTCTTATTAATGTTAGATTTTAGTAATTTATTGTGGTTTTATTTCTAGTCCTTATTGTTATATGTTCTCTACTTGCTCGAAAATCATGTATGTGCATTTGAAGCATTTGGATTTTGAAGGTGCCCAATTATGCAAGTGCAAAAAAAATAATGTGGATAGCCACTAAATTGATGAAGGCACTTAAGTGATTCCCATAATTCCATTTAAGTAGTCTCACACTTTAGAAGCCACCGGAATAATTCCATTTGTAGCATTTTAGTCACCTTTTGCAATAAACGTTGGTAATTGTTGATACCAAATTTAATCTGCTGATGTGGACCAATCATATGAAGACATGTGGCTATCTACATGGCAACAACAAACACTTCCGAGGAACCCACACTCTCCGAGGAACAAGACTACAACGAGGAAGACTAGTTCCCCGAGAAACACTGCTTACCCGAGGAACTCATATGCTCCGAGGAACAATGCCTCTCCGAGGAACTCTTGAGTACCGAGAAGCTTAGGCTGTCCGAGCTGCATCTCGAACAAAGCATTAATAGCTGAATAACCAACAGTTAAACTGATTCATTAAATGCTTATCATTCAGACGCACACGCAAAGAGGGCATTAAATGTATTACCCTTTCATATGTATATCATTTAATGTATTACCCTTTCAAATTACAGCCTCAGGGCTATAAATACATTGTACAATCCTCATTGTAAAAAGAGCGGATCCAGAACGGAATTTCTTGTAATCAAGAATTCCCGAACACTCGGCAATAAAACAACAGTGGATGTAGGCCATTTTTATAAGGCTGAACCACTTTAAAATCTTTTGTCTCATTTATTTATCTGTGATTGAATTATTAGAGTGATCTAATTTTTTACATCAATAGATTGGCGCCGTCTGTGGGAAACGACTGGTAATATCGTTTTCTCACCAAAAATAATCCATTACCAATGGCTGATATTCCTGAATCCAGCAATCGAAACGCTGGAACCCCTCCAAATCCATCTGCTCCACCAATTGTTCCAGATCTGACTAGAATAATGGCAAATCTGGCTAAGGGCCAGACCGTCATGCAAAAAATGATGCGACAACTCATCTAAACCCTCCATGGCGGTGCATCAGCCCATTCCGGACCACGAAGCATTCAAAGAAATACCCGTGCGCCTTCTTCGCGTACTAGGCGTACTAATTCATATCGCAATGATGAATCTGAAGATTTTTCTTATCAACCTGGACGATCTTCGTCAGTGCGAGCCAGAAATACTGAACAACATGTCACCCTCTCCCCAGAAAGGACCAGCGCATTGGAAAGATTAAGTAGGGTTTCTCCTTTCGACCGATTAGGCCCTAGGAGGAACAAAAGTCCTCTTAATTCAGCGTCAACGAGCTTTCGACGACCGTCAGATTTAAGGGAAAGATCTGCCCAGTCGCGACCAGCTGCTCGTCAAGATGGATCTTATGACCGACCAGCTGCTCGTCGAGATAAATTCCAGGAAGCCACTTCAACGAGATCAGTTGCTCGAACCAATAGGCCCGAGGAAGGAAATTATGCAAGGAAAGGCTCTATTCAGAGGCTGGAGGATAGATTAGGGGAAATGGCTAGGGCCAAGAACGCTCTACAACGAACCTTTGTTCGAGGAACACCTTTTGTCCAGGATATTGTTGATTTTCCAACACCATCAAAGTTCAAAGCACCCGTTGTGACTCCCAAGTATGATGGGAAGACTGACCCTGTCCTTCATATAGAACAATATCAAGCTGTTGCCGACATCTATGCTATCCCAGACAAGATGAGATACAGGGAATTCTCGGGAACTCTTACCGGATCTGCTCAGATATGGTATAATAATCTTCCTCGGGCTATGATTTCAACTTTTCTTCAACTGGCCGAGTTATTCATTGGGAATTTCTGCTTTGGAGCAAAGCCAGTTAAGCAAGTAGCACATTTGTTAAGTGTTAGACAAAAAGCTGGTGAGAGTATCAGAGATTATATAACTCGTTTTAATAACGAGAAACTCGAAGTCATTGATTATGAGGTAAAGACAGCGATTACCGCTTTGATGAGTGGACTGCTTCCAAACAAGTTGTACTACACTTTGGCCAAAGATCCACCTTGAACCATGTCGGACCTGATGGGAAAAGCGTCCAAGATTATGAATGTCGAGGAGGCTATGTCTGCGAAGAAGAATATGGACGCCAAAGAAACCAAGGTGGAAGGTGATAAAGCTAAGAAGAAAGTGCATAAAAACAATGGTGGTGACAAACAATCCAAAAATAGGTCGTCATGGGAGGTCTTGAGGAAATTTGATAATTACACGCCTTTGAAGGCAAATATCAACCATGTCCTGGAAGAAATTAAGAACAGCGAGGAGTTAAATTGTCCAAAGAAAATGAAGGCAGGCCCTGACACGAGGAATAGGGAAAAATATTATGAGTTCCACAAGGATCATGGCCATATGACCAAAAATTGCATAGCTCTTCAGAATGAGATTGAAACACTCATCCGACGAGGAAAGTTAGCAAAGTATGTTGATCGGGGAGGTGAAAGAAGAAACAACGACCGAACTAGAGAGAGGTCTAGATCTCCTCGACGAGCAGAGAATAACAAGAAGAGAAACCATGAAGTTAATCCAGAAGATGACCCCGAACTTCCCAAGAAACCAAGGCAGCCAGAACGAGAGGTATTTTTAATACGCTTTAGGTCATTTGATTGTAATGTTATTACAGGAGGAGATGTAGGAGGAGGAGACCTTACTGCAGAAAGAAAAGCTTACCTCGATGAGGCTCAAGCTTGCTCGTACATTCAGTGAATAAATCTAGCAGAGGAAGATCGCCCGAGAAAGGTGAACAAGGAGAAATTGGTCATCGGTTTTTCGAAAAATGACCTTGCAGGTGTTTTATATCCTCACGATGATCCACTGGTGATCAAGATGAGAATGAAGGAGGTAATGATTTCAAGAGTGATGGTAGACAATGGTAGCTCGGCAGACATCATGTTTTACTCGTGTTTCGATAGTTTAAATTTAAAGCTATCTCAACTGGAGCCTTACCACAGACCCCTCATCGGTTTTGCTGGCGAGAAAGTATTTCCACTTGGGACGATCAAGTTGGATATATTCATTGGTACGTGGCCTGTTTGTCGGACAGAAAGAATACGTTTCTTCGTGATGGATAAGAATGTCCAATCATCGTACAATATCATCATGGGAAGGTTAGGATTGAAGAAGTTAGAGGCTGTGCCATCTACAGTGCATCAGTGCCTAAAATTTTCGATAAACTTTGGGTTAGGAGTTGTGAAAGGTGATCAAAAAGTAGCTCGGGAATGCTATTATTCATCCGCCGAGCAAGAAGAACTGGAAGAATCAAAGAAAAAGACTACTACCTATCAAGTGGATAAAGGTGCAAAAATTGAAACATTGGATCCTCGAGATGAGTCGCAACTCGTGAAGGGTCAAGTGGTAGAAGCTACTGAAAACATCATTCTGGACGACGAGCACCCTGAGCGAACTACTCAAATAGGTTCATCGTTGGAAGCCTCATTAAAACAAGAATTGATAATTTTCCTTAGAAGCAGAAGACAAACTTTTGTGTGGAGTCATGAAGATATGCCTGGGATAGACCTAAACTTCTTATGTCACGAGCTCAATGCGAATAAGGAAATCAAGCCTGTGAAGCAGAGAAGAAGAGTATTCAGTCCCGAGAAGAATCAAGCTATACAGGAGGAAGTCGAGAAGCTCCAGAAAGCTTGTTTCATTGAAGATGTTAAATATCCAGATTGGTTAGCTAATGTGGTGATGGTAAAGAAGAAGAATAACAAGTGGAGGATGTGTGTAGACTTCACCGACCTCAACAAAGCATGCCCAAAGGATCACTTTCCATTGCCCCGAATTGATCAACTGGTGGATGCTACCTCGGGACACGAGTTGCTGAGCTTCATGGATGCTTATTCTGGTTATAATCAGATCAAAATGAAACCTGAAGACATGGAGAGTACTTCTTTCATTACCCCTAGGGGAACTTATTGTTATAATGTTATGCCTTTTGGTTTGAAAAATGCAGGTGCGACATATCAGAGGCTGATGAACAAGGTCTTTGCTGAACAAATCAGTGACAATATGGAAGTCTATGTTGACGACATGCTGACAAAAAGCAAGAAAGCTGCCAATCATCTAGTAGACTTAAGTCAGACTTTTGATCAACTAGATAAATATCAAATGAAGCTGAACCCGACGAAGTGCATATTTAGAGTATGAGAAGGCATGTTCCTCGGGTACATTGTCAATCAACGAGGCATTGAAGCAAATCCTGAAAAGATCAAAGCTCTATTAGGGCTGCGATCTCCAACGACGAAGAAGGAAGTACAGAGTCTCACAGGACGAGTAGAGGCACTCAACAGATTTGTGTCGCGAGCAACTGATAGATGTCTTCCATTCTTCAAGACACTCAGAAAGACTTTAGAGTGGAATGATGAATGTGAGAAGGCTTTTCAAGACTTGAAGAAATACTTGGGAGCACCTCCACTGTTGTCCAGGCCGGTGATGGGAGAAAAATTTTATTTGTACCTCGCAGTGTCCGAGAATGCAGTTAGCTCGGCGTTGATCAGAGTGGAGAATGGAGTACAAAAGCCAATTTACTACACAAGTAAGGCCTTCCGAGGAGAAGAAATCAGATATCCAAGGCTGGAGAAATTGGCACTGACGTTGATTGAGGCGAGTAGGAGAATGAGGCCATACTTTTAGGCTCACACTATAGTAGTATATACCGATGCGCCATTGAGACAAGCCCTTCATAAGACAGACAAATTAGGCAGATTGATGTACTGGGAAATAGAGCTCGGTGAATATGATATAATTTATGAACCCAGATCATCGCTAAAAGGGCAGGCTGTAGCAGACTTTATAGCGGAGTTCACCTATCCTGATACCTCCGAGGAGCAAAAGTTGCTCGCTGATCAACCTATGGATGTTACAGGACCAACAAACACAAGCTCAGACCAATTTCGATTGGTAAAAGGGCGTGTGGATGTTACAGGATGTGATGCAGAGATAGTTGTGAGGACTCCGGACGAGGAATAAGAGTTGCTCGCCGATCAACCTGTGGATGTTACAGGATCGACAAACACTAGCTCAGACCAACTCCGGTTGGTAAAAGGGCAAGTGGATGTTACAGGATCATTAAATTCGAGCTCAGACCAACTCCGGTTGGTAAAAGGGCAAGAAAAGATGATCGACGAGGAGCAAGAAAAATCCGGGGAGGATGAAAGGAAGCAACAAATATTTCACCGAGGAACTTTGACTGATTCGAAATTTGAAAACGAGTGACCTATATGGAGGCTATATGTAGATGGCTCATCTTGCACTGAAGGATGTGGCGCGGGGATAGTTTTGAGCACTCCGGATGAGGTCTACATGGAATACGCCTTGTGTTTCCAATTCAAAGCTTCCAACAATGAGGCTGAATATGAGGCCATGATTGGAGGGCTTAATTTGGCAAAAATTATGGAGGCGCAGCAGGTTGTGACCTTCAGTGACTCTCAATTGATTGTAAACCAAATGATGGGAGTATATGCAGTTAGAGGAGAATTAATGATCAGATATCATGCAAAGGCAAAGGAGCTGGTGTCAGAATTTGCTGCTATTCAGCTGTTCAGAATACCAAGAATGGAGAATGCGAGAGCAGACGCCCTAGCTCGACTAGCATCAGCTACTCGCACCGAGCTACGATGAACAATCCCAACTGAAGTGTTAGCTGGTCGGAGTATAGATGAAGATCTGACAATGAACTTTATCACCCTTGATTTAGGACCATCTTGGATGGATCCCATCAGGGCATATATCGAGGAGGGAGAATTTCCAATTGACAAGCTCGCAGCCAAGAAATTGAAGTTTAAAGCTGCTCGGTATGTATTAACTAATGGTGTTTTATATAGACGAGGAATTATGGCAGGTTTGCAGAGATGCGTACATCCCTCCGAGGTGAAAAAATTGATTGAAGAAATCCATGAAGGGTCTTGTGGAGCACATGTAGCAGGTCGGACGCTTTTGTAAAGGGTGATGACGCAGGGATACTACTGGCCAACGATGAGGGCTGATTGTATAGCCTATGCCAAGAAGTGTGACAAGTGCCAGCACTTCTCCTCCATCCGAAGAACTCCACAAGCATTGTTGACACCCATAACTTCCCCTTGGCCATTTTCCATGTGGGGAATTGATTTGGTTGGCCCACTGCCAACGACCCGAGGAAAGTTCAACTACCTCGTCGTCGCAGTGGATTATTTTACTAAGTGGGTAGAAGCTGAGCCACTCATTGACATGACGTACGAGAAGGTGTACCAATTTGTTTGGAAGAACATCATTTGTCGATATGGTCTACCTCATGCCTTCATCACAGATCATGGAACATAATTTGATAACGAGGAGTTTGCTGCCTATTGTCATCAGTCAAACATTTTGAAGGTTCATTCAGCACCAGGTCATCCTCAAAGCAATGGACAAACTGAAGTGACAAACAGAACGCTGCTGAACGGTTTGAAGAAAAGATTGGATGATGCAAAAGCAAACTGGATCAACGAGCTACAATCAGTACTTTGGGCCTACCGAACTACTCCCCGAGTAGCAACTGGAGAATCACCATACATGCTGGCGTTTGGAAGTGAAGTTGTCATACCTGCCGAGTTGGGCCTCCCAACACACAGGGTACTAAATTTCAATTCCCCTGTCAGCGACTTAATGAGAAGACTGGATTTAAACATGCTCGAGGAAGTTAGAGAAGAAGCAGCTATTAGAAATGCTGCTTACCAGCAGCGAACAGCTTTGTTCTACAACAAAAGGGTGAAGAAGTGAGACCTGAAAGAAGGAGACTATGTGCTGAAGAAAGTAATTCAAAAACACAATAAGCTGGAAGCAAACTGGCATGGACCATACCGAGTTACAGAAGTTGTTCGACCAGGAACTTACCGAATAGCAACTCTAGAGGGGGAGGAGTTTAAGAATGCATGGAACGCAGAGCACCAGCGCAAGTATTATCAGTGATGTATATGTAACACAGTTCCATCAGTATGAATAAAATGAAGATATTCTGCCAGAGTCTCTCCTTTTTATTAAGAATTTTTCGGGGAATACTAGTGCTACACACTACTCGGCAAAGCTGCTCAGACTACTCAGTAAAATATTCCTAAAAATGCCAACTTTCGGTTGGTTAGGAAACAATATATTCCTAAAAATGCCAACTTCGGTTGGTTAGAAAACGAAATATTCCTAAAAATGCCAACCTGTTTGGCTAGGAAACGAAATATTCCTAAAAATGCCAACTTCGGTTGGTTAGGAAACAAAATATTCCTAAAAATGCCAACCTGTTTGGCTAAGAAACGAAATATTCCTAAAAATGCCAACCTGTTTGGCTAGGAAACGAAATATTCCTAAAAATGCCAACCTGTTTGGCTAGGAAACAAAATATGCTCGCAAATGCCAACTTATGTTGGTCGGGAGGTAAGATTATTCCAAAAAGTGCAAAAGTTGCTAACTATGGCTGGTCGGGACTAAAAACCCACCAACTGTAGTTGGTCGACAAAGAAAATTTACCAACCTTGGTTGGTCGAAAACATTTAAGAGAAAAATCTACCTAGTATGGCTGGTCGGGGATAAAAACCCACTAACTGTAGTTGGTCGACAAGCATAATTTAATGACCTTGGTTGGTTGGAAAAATTTTAAACATTTTTATACTCGTGACTTTATTATTAAATGATCGAGCAACATTATTGATACTTGTAACTTTTTTGAGTTGGTCGACAAACAACACAATATTGTTATCTTTTTAACAGATATGCATAAACATAAAGTGTTTGACAACTACAAGACAATAGCAATAAAGATTTGCAAACAAAAATGAAAGTCTTTTATTAAATTCAAAATAAATTACAAAGTACATTGACATTGACATGTATACTAACTATTTCATCAAAAATTCCTATTCTACTGGTCTCTTCCCCTCTGCTTTTGACACAGGTTCCTCGCCAGCAGGCGGATCATTTAAAGACAGAGGAGAGTTGATGAAGTTAAGATCCTTCAGCATCCTGACATTCATCACTGATGGTCGATCTAAGAGATGCTCGGGACGAGATACCTCGATTTGAGAGTGAAGATTGTAGTCACCGAGATACTTTGAAATCAAGCTTCGAGGAATAGCCCGAGCAGGGATCCAATCCATCTCCAAATTGTATGGTGGCACAGGCAAGTCGAGAAACTCGGGATCATGGTATTCCCATAGATAATGACCTTGTTCGAACTTCAACACACCTAAGGCATTCAGCCAGCCTTGCTTGTAGCCCTCATTGTTGGCATTCTGGATACGATCGTCCAAGTGGAATAGTGCTTCGTTGTATCCAGCCATCCAAAACTCCCTGGGCTGTTTGTGGAATTGATATGTTAGCTTTTCTAGCTGCTCATGGAGATTCTTGATGAAAAGCTCCTTATTCTCCAAGACTGATTTCTGCGCAGAGATTTGTTTTTCCAGGTCCCTAATCTTCTTTAACATATCAGACAAAGCCTGGTTCTTCGCCATTAATTGGAAAGCCTGGTTCTCTAACGCAGATTGTGTTCTCTGTTCCTCGACAAGAACCTGAGCTGCTCTTGCTCGTCCCCGAGGAGCTCTTGCTCGACCACGAGAAGATGTAGAAGTGCCTGAACTCTTCAAAGTCTCCAACTCATCCCTCAACTTGGCATTCTCAACCTCTAAGAACGAGAATCCCTCGTCGGTCACTGGGATCAAGGCACTGGAAGTGGAGGCTGCAGACTTCAATTGTGATAGCTCTTTTTGCAAGTTGTTGTTCTCTTGCTCCAGCAACTTAGCAATCTTTCTGCATTCCTCGACCTCACCCTTCAAAGTTCTCTCCCTCAGATCATACCCAGCAAAAAGCTTCTCGTAGCCCTTGTCAGCCATGATCAGCTTGTACTTCTTTTCGTACCCCTCATGCAACAGGGCAGTTGATTCCTTGTATTGATTCTGAAGGTCTTTGAGGCTACACTGGAGATCCTCGATCATTTCATAGTAAGCCACATTATTGGCCACAGCTCGGTCAAGTAGACACTTCAGGTACTGATATGCTTCAACTGCCTGTTCTGAAGCATCATGACCAAGGATATCGGCAACTTATGCAGCACTCAAGTCTGTGTGACCAGCCTTAAAGTACTCATTGCATTATTGCAGCAACTTCGTGTCATGAGCAGATAGCAATTCCATCCTGGCTAGAAACTAGCAGAGAAAGAAGAGCAATCATCAATAAGAAGAATAAGCAGAGTATGAATAGAAGATAGACAACAGTATGCAAAAAGTTCAAGTTTTATTAGATCATATTTCAGAGTTACATATTTTGGGTTACATTTGATAATAAGAAAGAAAATAAAGAGAAACCCGAACAATACTACACCTTTTCCTTATCTCCCAAAACCTTCTCGGGAGGCTGGGATGAAGAGGTAGGTTACTCCGAATGAAGGGATAGTTGCTCGGGGAGAGTAGGCAGTTGCTCGAAGGAAGATATGATTTGTTGATCTTCCTCGGTAGTAGGCTGAGTGGCTAGGGCATAATCTCCTATCACCATCGAAGACTCTTCAGAGGTAGCTTCGTCCTCTTCTAATTCTTCTGGAGTTAGAGGGGAACCAGGGATATGTCTCTGGAAGAGCTCGGATGACTCGTCGACCTTCATTTCCTGAAGGGCAGCAACCCATCCATCCCTAAAGTACTTTAGACTGCCATAGTCCACTTGAGATACCATGGAAGCCAACCCCTTATTCTACCCCTTGTCCCAGCCAGAGCTGAAGGACTTCTTCACAACAGTTTTCCTCTTGGTCTTCTCCAAGGCAAGCTTCTCAGACAACAGGTTCTCAGTAGCCTTCAACTTATTTTCTACCTCCTCCTTCTGCCGACCTACTTCCTGAAGTTTAGCCAACTCCTCCTCGGCAGCCTTGAGTTTATTTTCTAACTCTCCAGCAGCTTTGAGCTTCTCTTCGAGCTCTTTATTTGCCTTCTCCAAGGCATTCTTTTTCTTCTCCAACTCCTTGGAGGAATCAACAGTCCGAGCTTTTTCTTGCTCGGAGGAGGCAAGTTTTGTCTCCCAGACAGCTTTGTCATCAGCATATTTCTGGCGAGAATCTGCCAGAGACTTGGTAGCTTCTTCCAGAGCTCCCTCCACACTGGACGAGGAGCAAGAAGCCTTAATCGCTTCATCCTTCTTCAGGATTATATTAAAGTAGCTCGTCAACTGTGAACAGAAAAAGAAAGCAAGTTAGAAACAGAAATGACAAAGGAAATATGAAAAATTCTAAGTAAAGAGACTTACAAAAGCAAGGTGACGAGCAGCTAATGAGGTAACCATATCCCGAGTAAGGTTTTCTTCAGTACCTTGAACCTCGGGAATGATCAAGGACTTTACCGAGCTCATATCAGAGCTCGAGGGAACAAAAGTGGGAACTCCAGTCCCAACAGCTGAGGGATGAGTAAAGGTGTCAGCCAAATTGACCGAGGAGCTCTTCTTCAGCCTCCTCGGGGGAACAGGTACAGATTCAACCAAGGAAGAACCCTTGGTCGGTGATATCACAATCACCTCTCCAGGAGCAGCAGACCTGCTCAGAGCCACTGCGGGCTTATCAACAACCTTCTCGGCAACTTTAGCAGAAGCAACTAGAGGAGCTGCATCATTCTTCTTCGTCCCCTCCTTTGGGACATCTATCCTACTCCTTTTTGCCTCCCCAGAACCGGAGGCATTCTTCTCAAACAGGGTACGAGGTCTTCTCTTCTTCATCCTTTCACTTAAAGGAATATGAGATTCAGGCGACGAGCTGGTGGAAGCTGGTATTGGCTCTGATTCACTTATCACTGGACGAGCAGTGAAAGAAGTAGTGTAGCTCTTGTACTGGAGCAGATACGAAGCTGATCTAATGTGTTCGTCGGCAACACTTTGATGCAGACTCCAGATAAGTTTCAAATGCCTTATATTGACATCTGCTTCTTTTGGGCACTTTCTTTTGTTATCAACTGCAAATAAACAAACATTGTTATCAGTGACACATTTTATCAAACACAAAAGAAGCATAATTTCAAAATAAAATGAAATAAAAATAACATATCCCATTGCCATAAGGAGGGCATCTGGTACCCTGGTAAACCTCATCTCCAGTTAATGGAGGGTGTTGCCAATTTTTTATGACAACCCCATGCTCAAAATAATCCCTATTGGCATCAGGGAGATTGACTACTAAGGCTCTATTTAAAAATCTAGTTTTTAAATAATAAATATTTTCATTAACTGCCCATCTATAGCAGTACATGATTTCTTGAATTCCTATACGAGTTCCATGCACTTGATTTAACCTATGCACCCCATTAACTATTCTCCATGTGTTGGGGGCTATTCGTGCAGGAACAACGTCAAAGTACTGACAGAATTCCAGACACAAGGAATTTGGTGGAAAAGAAAATCCACACTCGGCAAAAAAGAGACTGGGGAACCAATGTCCCTCAGCCAAATGGAAGTAATTTGAAGGCTCAGAAAGCTCTTCCAAGATAACCCAAGAGGGAATGGAGAAATCAGAACGAAACTTCTCAAGAGACTCAACAGGGTAAACCATGGTGAACAAAGAAATAAAGATGAAGGAAGAAGATCTTATAGGAAAAGAATGGATCTGCTGACAACGAACGACGGAAAAGATGAACGCACAAGAGAGTAGGAAGATACGACATAAAACTCAAAAGACAAAAATTTGAAAAGGTAGAAGACGATGGGAGTGTCTGTGAAGTTTAAATACCTTGCCTTGGGAAATGGTGAAGTAATGATTACAAAAAAGGATGATTACGTTACCGGCGTCTAAAAGGGCAATAAATATTGGCGCGGGAATCAAAGCGAACAACAGCGGCTAAAAAGATGAAAAGTGACGCGGGAATCGAAGCACGCAGAAAAGTCCAAAAAAGCATGATTCTACGAATTGGGAAGGAGAAATAAATACAAGGGAAATGCTCCTAAAAATCAGGAAGACTATTTAAAACTACCATATTCCGAGAAAGAATGTTCCATACTCCTCAAATTTCGAACTATGAAACATTGGGGGCTTCTGTTGATACCAAATTTAATCTGCTGACGTGGACCAATCATATGAAGACACGTGGCTATCTACATGGAAATAACAAACACTTCCGAGGAACCCACACGCTCCGAGGAACAAGACTACAACGAGGAAGACTAGTTCCCCGAGGAACACTGCTTACCCGAGGAACTCACATGCTCCGAGGAACTCTTGAGTACCGAGAAGCTTAAGCGGTCCGAGCAACTCAGGTGGTCCGAACTGCATCTCGAACAAAGCATTAATAGCTGGATAACCAACAGTTCAACTGATTCATTAAATGCTTATCATTCAGACGCACACGCAAAGAGGGCATTAAATGTATTACCCTTTCATATGTATATCATTTAATGTATTACCCTTTCACATTACAGCCTCAGGGCTATAAATACATTGTACAATCCTCATTGTAAAAAGAGCGGATCCAGAACGGAATTTCTTGTAATCGATAATTCCCGAACACTCAGCAATAAAACAACAGTGGATGTAGGCCATTTTTATAAGGCTGAACCACTTTAAAATCTTTTGTCTCATTTATTTATCTGTGATTGAATTATTAGAGTGATCTAATTTTTTACATCAACAGTAATTTTACTACGCCGACGTTTTACTTAAACACACCCCCCCCCCAAAAAAAAATGTTGGCATATATATTATTTCTTGTAGTGTTTAAACGGTAGGTTTCATTAATGAGTAAGCTCAGCTGTGATCCTTTTTCCACTAATGAAGAATCCAGCTTATCAGTCTGTTCTAGGTGTCATTCAATTTTAAAATTGGGGTCTTCCACTTCATTGGATTATTTTTATTTCTTATTTTGTTCAAATGTTATGAAATACTAGTCTTTGACTGATCCTGATAGTTTAGTGAAATAGCAACATTGAATTCAACTGGTTATGATTGTCAAATTAAAAAAAACTAGTTGGCCCTGTCTCGAAAAACTAGTTGGCCCTGACTGTTTTGTGCATTTGCATAATTGACATTTAGAGTAATTGATTCCGTTAATGTAACAACAATGCATTGGTTGGTGTGTGGACTGAGAGATAAAAAGTCATACTCAGATCTCCAACAAATGCATTGTTTCACATCAGTAAAGTCACTTCTTGGAGTCGTATACAAGTATGAGTTTAGAATTATTTTTAGGGAAAAGCTAATTCGGAATGACAAACAAGTTACATGGAATGGTTTTGCACTAGCTGTCTAGAAATAGTGACTTGCATTAACAAAGCAATCATGGGAATGGAGATGAAGTAAGGAGGCTCCCAAGCGAGGTGCTGCAGCGACTGCAGAATTGACTGCGGTTGTGATAGTTGAAAGGGCATTAGGACAACTTGTTGAGTAAAAATTGGCAGTTAACTGAAAGAACTTGGGGACACTTAGTTCCAATGTTATTTTTATCATGTATATATAAGCATGTGTGTCAGTTTAGAATTACTTTTCATATATTAAATGATTTCTACTAATTTTTCTGATATATATGCTTAGTTGATTATTTTTTGTTTTAACTAATTTTATTTGTTTGTTTGTTTCTGATGCCTACTGTCTTTATTGTGTCTATACAAGTAGTGACCACATGTATATGTTTGTTTGAGAATCTTGTAGTTTGTTACTTTTATATGCTCTATGGGTGTACAGGGTAATTTTTCATACTATATTTTGTAATTTTCTAAACATGGTCTAATAAGTGAGTGTTTTTGCATAGATATTTGTTGGGTGCATTTGAGCTCTCTGTTATTACTTTTTTTGTCTGTTATGTCCGCGTGATTTGTGTGTTAAGATGAATATATAGAAATGTTTTGACCCCACCCCCACCCCCACCCCACACACACACACCAAAAAAAGAAAATGAAATTTATGTTACTAGCAACTACCAGAGGGGCCCGCAAAGGGCCTGCTGATTTATTTGTTATAAATTGTATGTTAAGGTTGTTGAAGGCAAAGAATCCCGCTGACCTATTTGTTTTAATTGTTTGGTGAACAATTTTTTTTTAAATTTAATAGGGATAATGAGGTTTAACTACAATTTTTTCCCATGCCTAATTTCTAAAATTTTCAGGGTTGGTCCTGCAACTTCAGAATCTTTTTCCTTTATTCATAAGTTTGTACATAATATTGGTTTTTGCTTGCTTTTACATATGATTACGTTTGAATGGCAAGCATGAAATTAGAATCAATTATGATTTGTACACTGCTAATACAACTTTTTTTACACTGCTAATCGGCTGATGGAGTTTTTACACTGCTAATAGAGCTTGTTTTTACATATGTTTTCGCTTGGTTGAATCTTGGTATTGCAAGAGCATTGGTGGTGTTTTCACAATTATGGATTTAAAGAAAATGACAAGCATGAAATTAGAATCAATTATGATTTCGGTAAAGCTGTTATTTGTCACTGAGAATCGGCTATTCTTTGGTTGGTAAATAAAAGCACTCCTTGCAAATTTATTAAAACTCAAATAAAGGTTCTACAGTTTCATGCTAACAATGCTTTGCTCTTCGTGTAGTAATGAGATAAGCTATTTAGCCGATAGTATCAAAGCACATAGTTATATCCACTTGTCACGTCCAATTTAGCCACACATATTTCTCAACGTCTAAAATTTATAGGGCTTTGTGAAATTGCAAATAATGGGTTATGTATTAACATAAAAATAAGAGGACTACTTTAATGTAATAATAATGGGTTATGTATTTAAGTCCGTATTGTTATGTGTCGCAATGGACAACAATTCAAATAATAAGAACCTACCTGTGACAACTGTTTATTTTGACTCTCTCTCTCGTGCGCGCTCGCCATATATTTTGACAACATGTGTTAAATCTAAACTCTCCCATTTGTTGCATTTTATACAAAATGTGTTAAATATATCTCTATCTTGTGAAAGTACGCTGTTATTGCTACTTTATTTCTATTAGATTTATTCATCCGTAGTATAACTAACATTAATGTTTGTTTTTGTTTTGTACAGCATGATGACAACACGTAGATCTCAGACCCAACACGTTAGAGGAGCGATGCCATTACCTAGTGAACTACAAGAGCACATAGATCAAAGACTATTTGTCATGCCTCAACCTCCATCGAATTGGCCACCTACTAATGCTTCTACTACACCCTTTAGCCCTATGTTGCCAGGAAATAGTGACAACAAGTGCATGCTGCAAGTAAGGCAAACTAATATTACACAACTGATTTTGTGGTTGGTTTTGGTTGGATGTACAAAAAAATTACTTATTGAATTCCCGTACCTAAATTAGATTACTGAAATTAATGTACAGAATCAGTAATTTTTATCTACATGTCTATATATATCAAAATTACTAATTTTTATCTTCGCTTATATGATACTTAGATCCTAGTTTCGATCAGGCAGAGGAGGAGCAAAGAAGATTTCGAGGCCCCATGTTAATGCATAGCGGGTGGGGTGAAGATGGTGGAATTTTAAACATCGAGGTGAATGAGCATGGGAAACCCATTGAGAAGACAACATCTAGACTCGCTTCAAATTTGGGGGTTTTAGCACGCAATGGACAGTTAGCACCATTGACATTCCTTGATTGGAGACATGTTTCAAAAGAAGCGAAAAATGGAATTTGGGCTCATATCACGGTATCATATACTATTATATAAAGCTGTGGGTTGTCATATTTTCAATTTCTCATAATACCCTCACTTATCACTAAACATGAAGCTTAGATAGGGGTAATTTTATACATACTTGTGGAGGTAGTTTTATAAAAACTACAATCATAAATTGATCTTTCTTTTATGTAACCATAATTTGCATAAACATTTGATTTTCATTTGTTTAATATAAAATAATAGGGAATGATTCTTTTGGTTCCGAATTTGTGGTTTAGTTCTCTAATATGTTGTTTAATATAGGACAATACAAATGCCATGAATGAGATGAGAAAATTCCTTATGGAGTCCGTCGGAAAAAAATGGAAGGAGTGGAAGACCACAGCAAAAAGTGAGGGCTACAGTAAATATAGGACTAATGAGGAACGCTTGGTGCATTGTCCCCCAAGGGTTGAGGAAGAACAATGGAAAACACTCGTCTATCATTGGAACTCGGCTGAAGCAGAGGTATATTTTTGCAAGATAGTTAACATAATTATATCTTCGATTTGGTGTTTTATCACTCTAAGCATGAGAGCCGTATAGTGTCACCGGCACCATCACATGATATATATCAATTGTCTTTTCCATATATCAGACAAAAAGTGAAAAGAACAAAGCCATCCGTGCACGCTTGGCAACGCCACATACATCTGGTAGGACTAGTCATGCTCAAGTTAAAAACAAGGTAAAAGTTTGATACTTTTATTGATTATTACGTTCTTTTTTTATTGCGGACAAATTAAGTGAATATAGATGATATCTTGACACTTGAAATCTTGTGCTTTTAGATTGCTAAAAGAATTGGACACCAACCAACTCGTAAGATGGTATACAAGGAGACACATATAACCAAGGATAAGGGGCCAGTTAATGAAGAAGCTGCTCGATTAATTGTATGTATATTTTGAATTTTAATGACAATTTAAACAACTTGATTTTTGTTTACGTGTCTATTATCTTTTGAGAAAACATTATTTTTCATTTGAAAATGGATTTGGAACGATATTCATTATAATATCTTGGTTTGATTTTTACAGCAAGAGATGGATGAATTAGAATCGCAACATCCAGAGATTGCAGAGGCGGTTGTTGCAGGAGATGACATATTTGGGCGAGTTATGGGACCTGAAAGGCATGGCCGTGTGCGGACATTTGGGCTTGGTGTCACACCGAGTATGGTATTTGGCCGATCATATACGATGTTCGAGGCTCAGAGGAGGGATATTGAGACGCGACATCAACAGGAGTTAGAGAGGATGCGACGTGAGATGGAGGCCGAAAATGAGTGGGTGAGGCGTGAGATGGAGGCTAAAAATGAGTGGGTGCGGCGTGAGATGGAAGCTTAAATGCAAGAAAAAGTATCTTCAATGGAATCTCGGATGGAAACTCTATAGGCTCATATGGGTGCTAAGGGTATTTCTACTCAATCTCCACAAGATGTGTCTTCAAGCACCGAACAGGTCAACGATTATTAATTATAGATTTATACAAGTATAATCGGCTAATTTGCATGCATTACATCTAACATTTTTTTGTATCCCCATAGGTTCCTATTGGAGCCAATCTTGATCCTTTAGCATCATTGCAATCGTCGATGCAATTCCGACCATAGGTTCAATCGCAACGACAATTGCAACCACTAAGGAAAACACCGCCACAAATCATATCACGATCCCAACTTCAAAACTATTGTCAGGTTAGAGTTTTATTAAGAATATACTGCATTGGAAATGATAACCAAGTTGGTTTTACTATAATGACGACATTATGAGTTAAACTAAGAGTTTAATTGCTTTCGAAAACGGGTTTACGGGTCAACCTCCTCAAGAAAAATACTCGACAAACTCTCTCCCTTAATTATCTATTCGTTCTAATTAACCCTAGAAACTGGTTCCCCACATGTTTTACACATTGATTAAAATACCCCTGAGAAAAAACAACCCCCCCCCCCCCCCCAAAAAAAAAAAAAAAAAAAAAAACTCCAAACAATTTTAAATGAAACCTAGAAACTGGTTCTAATTAAACCTAGAAACTGGTTCCCCACCCCCAACTATCTAGAGTTTACGGGTCAACCCCCTCAAGAAAAATACCCGACAAACTGGTTCTAATTAAACTGTCGTTCAGCTTCAACGTGATTTAATGTCTCCTCTCTTCCATTGGCAGGCTTTCGCCCTCGTTTTATTGGCCTTTTTCCCGTCTCCATTATTATCAGCCCCTCGAACCACCGACGCTTCAAGATCGGAGTGATCAGAAGTAAACAAGGGATAACTGAGCCAATATAACTGTGGATGTAAAAAATTAGATCACTCTAATTATTCAATCACAGATAAATAAATGAGACAAAAGATTTTAAAGTGGTTCAGCCTTATAAGAATGGCCTACGTCCACTGTTGTTTTATTGCTGAGTGTTTGGGAATTCTCGATTACAAGAAATTCCGTCCTGGATTCGGTCCCCTTACAATGAGGAATGTACAATGTATTTATAGCCCTGAGGTTGTAATGTGAAAGGGTAATACATTAAATGATATACATATGAAAGGGTAATACATTTAATGCCCTCTTTGCGTGTGCGTCTGAATGATAAGCATTTAATGAATCAGTTGAACTGTTGGTTATCCAGTTATTAAGGCTTTCTTCGAGATGCAGCTCGGACCGCCTGAGTTGCTCGGACCACCTAAGTTTCTCGATACTCAAGAGTTCCTCGGAGAGGCATGTTCCTCGGAGCGTATGAGTTCCTCGGGTAAGCAATGTTCCTCGGGGAACTAGTCTTCCTCGTTGTAGTCTTGTTCCTCGGAGCGCGTGGGTTCCTTGGAAGTGTTTGTAGTTTCCTTGTAGATAGCCACGTGTCTTCATATGATTGGTCCAAGTCAGCAGATTAAATTTGGTATCAACAGAAGCCCCCAATGTTTCATAGTTCAAAATTTGAGGAGTATGGAACATTCGTTCTCGGTATATGGTAGCTTTAAATAGTCTTCCTGATTTTTAGGAGCATTTCCCTTGTATTTATTTCTCCTCCCAAATTCGTAGAATCATGCTTTTTTGGACTTTTCTGCGTGCTTCGATTCCTGCGTCACTTTTCGTCTTTTTAGCCGATGTTGTTCGCTTTGATTCCCGCGCCAATATGTAATGTCCTTTTAGCCGCCGGTAACGTAATCATACTTTTTTGTAATCATTACTTCACCATTTCCCAAGGCAAGGTATTTAAACTTCACAGACACTCCCATCGTCTTCTACCTTTTCAAATTTTTATCTTCGAGTTTTTTTTATTGTCTCTTCCTACTCTCTTGTGCGTTCATCTTTTCCGTCGTTCGTTGTCAGCAGATCCATTCTTTTCCTGTAAGATCTTCTTCCTTCATCTTTATTTCTTTATTCACCATGGTTTACCCTGTTGAGTCTCTTGAGAAATTTCGTTCTGATTTCTCCATTCCCTATTGGGTTATCTTGGAAGAGCTTTCTGAGCCTTCTAATTACTTCCATTTGGCTGAGGGACATTTGTTCCCCAGTCTCTTTTTTGTTGAATGTGGATTTTCTTTTCCACCCAATTCCTTGTGTCTAGAATTCTGTCAGTATTTTGACGTTGTTCCTGCACGAATAGCCCCCAACACCTGGAGAATAGGTAATGGGGTGCATAGGTTAAATCAAGTGCATAGAACTCGTATAGGAATTCAAGAAATCATGTACTGCTATAGATGGGCAGTTAATGAAAATATTTATTATTTAAAAACTAGATTTTTAAATAGAACTTTAGTAGTCAATCTCCCTGATGCCAATAGGGATTATTTTGAGCATGGGGTTGTCATAAAAAATTGGCAACACCCTCCATTAACTGGAGATGAGGTTTACCAGGGTCCCAGATGCCCTCCTTATGGCAATGGGATAGGTTATTTTTATTTCATTTTATTTATTTTAAAATCATGTTTCTTTTGTGTTTGATAAAATGTGCCACTGATAACAATGTTTGTTTATTTGCAGTTGATAACAAAAGAAGGTGCCCAAAAGAAGCAGATGTCAACATAAGGCATTTGAAACTTATCTGGAGTCTTCATCAAAGTGTTGCAGACGAGCACATTAGGTCGGCTTCGTATCTGCTCCAGTACAAGAGCTACACCACCTCCTTCACTGCTCGTCCTGTGATCAGTGAGGCAGAGCCAGTACCAGCCTCTGCAAGTTCTTCGCCTGAATCTCATATTCCTTTTAGCGAAAGGATGAAGAAAAGAAGACCCCCCACCTTGTTTGAGAAAAATGCCTCTGGCTCTGGGGAGGCAAAAAGGAGTAGGATTGATGTCCCAAAGGAGGGGACAAATAAGACTGATGTAGCTCCTCCAGCTTCTCCTGCTAAAGTCGTCGAGAAGCCCGCAGTGGCTCCGAGCAGGTCTGCTGCTCCTGGAGAGATGATTGTGATATCACCGACTAAGGGTTCTTCCTTGGTTGTACCTGTTCCCCCGAGGAGGCTAAAGAAGAGCTCCTCGGTCAATTTGGCTGATACCATCATTCAGCCCCCAGCTGTTGGGACTGAAGTTCCCACTTTTGTTCCCCCGAGCTCTAACATGAGCTCGGTAAAGTCCTTGATCATTCCCGAGGTTCAAGGTACTGAAGAAAACCTTACTCGGGATATGGTTACCTCACTAGCTGCTCGTCACCTTGCTTCTGTAAGTCTCTTTACTTAGAATTTTTCATATTTCCTTTATCATTTTTGTTTCTAACTTGCTTTCTTTTTCTATTCACAGTTGACGAACTGCTTTAATATAATCCTAAAAAAGGATGAAGCGATTAAGGCTTCTTGCTCCTCGTCAAGCGTGGAAGGAGCTTTGGAAGAAGCTACCAAGTCTCTGGCAGATTCTTGCCAGAAATATGCTGATGACAAAGCTATTTGGGAGAAGAAACTCGCCTCCTTCGAGCAAGAAAAAGCTCAGGTTGTTGATGCCTCCAGGGAGTTGGAGAAGAAAAAGAATGCCCTGGAGAAGGCAAATGAAGAGCTTGAAAAGAAGATCAAAGCTGCTGGAGAGCTTGAAGATAAGCTCAGAGTTGCTGAGGAGAGGTTGGGCCATCTTCAAGAAGTAGGTCGGCAGAAGGAACAGGCAGAAAATAAATTGAAGGCTGCTGAGAACCTGCTATCCGAGAAGCTTGCCTTGGAGAAGGCCAAGAGGAAAGCTGCTGTGAAGAAGTCCTTCAGCTCTGGCTGGGACAAGGGGTGGGATAAGGGGTGTGCTGCCATGGTATCTCAAGTGGACTATGGCAGTCTAAAGTATTTTAGGGATGGATGGGTTGCTGCCCTTCAGGAAATGAAGGTCGACGAGTCATCCGAGCTCTTCCAGAGACATATCCTTGGTCCCCCTCCTACTCTAGAAGAATTAGAAGAGGACGAAGCTACCTCTGAGGAGTCTTCAATGGTGATGGGAGATCACCACCCAGCCATCCAGTCTGCTTTCGAGCAAGTCATTTCTTCTTCCGAGCAACAGCTGGTGCTCTCTGAACTGCCCACAGTTCCCTCCGAGCAACCTGCTTCCTCTTCCCAACCTCCCGAGAAGGTTTTGGGAGATAAGGAAAAGGTGTGGTGTTGTTCGGGCTTACCTTTATATTTTTCTTTTTTGTCAAATGTAATCCAGAACTTGTAACTCTGATTTTTATGATCTAATAAAACTTAAACTTTTTGCATACTGTTGTCAATCTTTCATTCGTACTCTGCTTATTCTTCTTATTGATGATTGCTCTTTCTTTCTCTGCTAGTTTCTGGCCAGGATGGATCTGCTATCTGCCCATGATACAAAGTTGTTGTAGCAATGTAATGAGTACTTTAAGGCTGGTCACACAGACCTGAGTGCTGCATAAGTTGCCGACATCCTTGGTCATGATGCTTCAGAACAGGCAGTTGAAGCATATCAGTACTTGAAGTGTTTACTTGACTGAGCAGTGGCCAATAATGTGGCTTACTATGAAATGATCGAGGATCTCCAGTGCACCCTCGAAGACATTCAGAATCAATACAAGGAATCAACTGCCCTGTTGCATGAGGGTTACGAGAAGAAATACAAGCTGATCATGGCTGACAAGGGCTACGAGAAGCTTTTTGCTGGGTATAATCTGAGGGAGAGGACTTTAAAGGGTGAGGTCGAGGAATGCAGACAGATTGCCAAGTTGCTGGAGCAAGAGAACAACAACTTGCAAAAAGAGCTATCACAATTAAAGTCTACAGCCTCCACTTCCAGTACCTTGATCCCAGTGACAGACGAGGGATTCTCGTTCCTAGAGGTTGAGAATGCCAAGTTGAGGGACGAGTTAGAGACTTTGAAGAGTTCTGGCACCTCTACATCTTCTCGCGGTCGAGCAAGAGCTCCTCGGGGATGAGGAAGAGCAGCTCGGGTCCTTGTCGAGGAACAGAGAACTCAGTCTGCGTTAGAGAACCAAGCTTTCCAATTAATGGCGAAGAACCAGGCTTTGTCTGATATGTCAAAGAAAATTAGGGACTTGGAAAAATAGCTCTCTGCGCAGAAGTCAGTCCTGGAGAATAAGGAACTTTTCATTAAGAGTCTCCACGAGCAGCTAGAAAGGCTAACATATCAATTCCACAAACAGCCCAGGGAGTTCTGGATGGCTGGATACAACGAAGCACTATTCCACTTGGACGATCGTATCCAGAATGCCAACAATGAGGGCTACAAACAAGGCTGGTTGAATGCCTTAGGTGTGTTGAAGCTCGAACAAGGTCATTATCTGTGGGACTACCATGATCCCGGGTTGCTCGACTTGCCTATGCCACCATACAATTTGGAGATGGAGTGGATCCCTGCTCGGGCCATTCCTCGGAGCTTAATTTCAAAGTATCTCGGTGACTACAATTTACATTCTCAGATCGAAGTATCTCGTCCCGAGCATCTTTTAGATCGACCGTCCGTGATGAATGTCAGGATGTTGAAGAACCTCAACTTCATCAATTCTCCTTAGTCTTTAAATGATCCGCCTGCTGGCGAGGAACCTGCATCAAAAGCTGAGGGGAAAAGACCAGTAGAATATAAATTTTTGATGTAATAGTTTAGCATACATATCAATGTAACTTTCATTTTATCATCAATGTAATTTATTTCGAATTTAATGAAAGACTTTCATTTCTGTTTGCAAATCTTAGTTGCTATTGTCTTGTAAATATCAAACACTTTACATTTATGCATATCGGTTAAAAAGATAACAAGTATTGTGTTGTTTGTCGACCATCTCAATAATAATTAAAAAGTTACAAGTATCGATAATGTTGCTCGATCATTTAATAATAAAGTCACGAGTATCAAAATGTTTAAAAATTTTCCAACTAACAAAGGTTGTTAAATTGTGCTCGTCGACCAACTATAGTTAGTGGGTTCTTATCCCCGACCATCCATACTTGGTAGATTTTTCTCTTAAATGTTTCCGACCAACCAAGGTTGTTAAATTTATGTTTGTCGACTAACTATAGTTGGTGGGTTTTTATCCCCGACCAGCCATGGTTAGCAACTTTTGCACTTTTTGGAATAATCTTACCTCCCGACCAACATAAGTTGGCATTTTTGAGAATGTACGTACCTTCCGACCAACATAAGTTGGCATTTGCGAGCATATTTTGTTTCCTAGCCAAACAGGTTGGCATTTTTAGGAATATTTCGTTTCCTAGCCAAACAGGTTGGCATTTTTAGGAATATATCGTTTCCTAGCCAAACAAGTTGGCATTTTTAGGAATATATCGTTTCCTAACTAACCGAAGTTGGCATTTTTAGGAATATCTTGTTTCCTGACCAACCGAAGTTGGCATTTTTAGGAATATTTTATTTCGTAACCAACCGAAGTTGGCATTTTTAGGAATATTTTATTTCCTAACCAACCGAAGTTGGCATTTTTAGGAATATTTTGTTTCCTAACCAACCGAAGTTGGCATTTTTAGGAATATTTTGCTGAGCAGTCCGAGCTTTGCCGAATTTTGCCGAGTAGTGTGTAGCACTACTATTCCCCAAAAAATTCTCAATAAAAAGGAGAGACTTTGGCAGAATATCTTCGTTTTATTCATACTGATGGAATTGTCTTACATATACATCATTGATAATACTTGCGCAGGTACTCTGCGTTCCATGCATTCTTAAACTCCCCGCCTTCTAAAGTTGTTATTCGATAAGTTCCTGGTCGAACAAATTATGTAACTCGGTAAGGTCCATGCCAGTTTGCTTCCAGCTTATTGTGTTTTTGAATTACTTTCTTCAGCACATAGTCTCCTTCTTTCAGGTCGCACTTCTTCACCCTTTTGTTGTAGAACAAAGATGTTCGCTGCTGGTAAGCAGCATTTCTAATGGCTGCTTCTTTTCTGACCTCCTCGAGCATGTCTAAATCCAGTCTTCTCATTAAGTCGCTGACAGGGGAATTGAAATTCAGTACCCTGTGTGTTGGGAGGCCCAACTCGGCAGGTATGACAGCTTCACTTCCAAACGCCAGCATGTATGGAGATTCTCCAGTTGCTACTCGAGGGGTAGTTCGGTAAGCCCAAAGTACTGATTATAGCTCGTTGATCCAATTTGCTTTTGCATCATCCAATCGTTTCTTCAAACCATTTATCAGCATTTTGTTTGTCACTTCAGTTTGTCCATTGCTTTGAGGATGGCCTGGTGCTGAATGAACCTTCAAAATGTTTGACTGAAGATAATAGGCGGCAAACTCCTCGTTATCGAATTGTGTTCCATGGTCTGTGATGAAGGCATGAGGGAGACCATATCGGCAAATGATGTTCTTCCAAATAAATTAGTACACCTTCTCGTACGTCATATCAATGAGTGGCTCAGCTTCTACCCACTTAGTAAAATAATCCACTGCGACGACGAGGTACTTGAACCTTCCTCGGGTCGTTGGCAGTGGTCCAACCAGGTCAATTCCCCACATGACAAATGGCCAAGGGGAAGTTATGGGTGTCAACAATGCTTGTGGAGTTCTTCGGATGGAGGAAAAGCGCTGTCACTTGTCACACTTATTGGCATAGGCTATACAATCAGCCCTCATCGTCGGCCAGTAGTATCCCTGCGTCATCACCCTTTGCAAAAGCGTCCGACCTGCTACATGTGCTCCACAAGACCCTTCATGGATTTCCTCAATCAATTCTTTCACCTCGGAGGGATGTACGCATCTCTGCAAACCTGCCATAATTCCTCGTCTATATAAAACACCATTAGTTAGTACATACCGAGCAGCTTTAAACTTTAATTTCTTGGCTGCGAGCTTGTCAATTGGCAATTCTCCATCCTCGATATACGCCCTGATGGGATCCATCCAAGATGGTCCTAAATCAAGGGTGATAAAGTTTATCGTCAGATCTTCATCTATACTCCGACCAGCCAACACTTCAATTGGGATTGTTCGCCGTAGGTCGGTGCGAGTAGCTGATGCTAGTCGAGCTAGGGCATCTGCTCTCACATTCTCCATTCTCGGTATTCTGACCAGCTGAATAGCGGTAAATTCTGACACCATCTCCTTTGCTTTTGCATGATATCTGATCATTAATTCTCCTCTAACTGCATATATTCCCATCATTTGGTTTAAAATCAATTGAGAGTCACTGAAGATCACAACCTGCTGCGCCTCCATAATTTTTGCCAAATTAAGCCCTACAATCATGACCTCATATTCAGCCTCATTGTTGGAAGCTTTGAATTGGAAACGCAAGGCGTATTCCATGTCGACCTCGTCCGGAGTGCTCAAAACTATCCTCGCGCCACATCCTGCAGTGCAAGATGAGCCATCTACATATAGCCTCCATATAGGCAACTCGTCTTCAAATTTCTGATCAGTCAGAGTTCCTCAATGAAATATTTGCTGCTTCCTTTCATCCTCCTCGGATTTTTCTCGCTCCTCGTCGATCATCTTTCCTTGCCCTTTTACCAACCGGAGTTGGTCTGAGATCGAAATTGATGATCCTGTAACATCCACTCGCGCTTTTACCAACCGGAGTTGGTCTGAGCTTGTGTATGTTGATCCTGTAACATCCACAGGTTGATCAGCGAGCAAATCTTGTTCCTCGTATGGACTCCTCACAACTATCTCTGCATCGCATCCTGTAACATCCACACGCCTTTTTACCAATCGGAATTGGTCTGAGCTTGTGTTTGTTGGTCCTGTAACATCCACAGGTTGATCAGCGAGCAACTTTTGCTCCTCGGGGGTATCAGGATAGGTGAACTCCGCTATAAAGTCTGCTACAGCCTGCCCTTTTAGCGGTGATCTGGGTTCATAAATTATATCATATTCACCGAGCTCTATTGCCCAGTACATCAATCTCCTTGATTTTTCTAGCTTATGAAGGGCTTGCCTCAATGGAATATCGGTATATACTACTATAGTATGAGCTTGGAAGTATGGCCTCATTCTCCTACTCGCTTTAATCAGCGCCAGTGCCAATTTCTCCGGCCTTGGATATCTGATCTCTGCTCCTCGGAAGGCCTTACTTGTGTAGTAAATTGGTTTTTGCACTCTATTCTCCATTCTGATCAACGCCGAGCTAACTGCATTTTCGGACACTGCAAGGTACAAATATAATTTTTCTACCATCACCGGCCTGGACAACAGTGGAGGTGCTCCCAAGTATTTCTTCAAGTCTTGAAAAGATTTCTCACATTCATCATTCCAGTCAAAAGTCTTTCTGAGTGTCTTGAAGAATGGGAGACATCTATCAGTTGCTTACGACACAAATCTGTTGAGTACCGCTACTCGTCCTGTGAGACTCTGTACTTCCTTCTTCGTTGTTGGAGATCGCAGCCCTAATAAAGCTTTGATCTTTTCAGGATTTGCTTCAATGCCTCGTTGATTGACAATGTACCCGAGGAACATGCCTTCTCGTACTCCAAATATGCACTTCTTCGGGTTCAACTTCATTTGATATTTATCTAGTTGATCAAAAGTCTGACTTAAGTCAACTAGATGATCGGCAGCTTTCTTGCTTTTTGTCAGCATGTCGTCAACATAGACTTCCATATTGCCACTGATTTGTTCAGCAAAGACCTTGTTCATCAGCCTCTGATATGTCGCACCTGCATTTTTCAAACCAAAAGGCATAACATTATAACAATAAGTTCCCCTAGGGGTAATGAAAGAAGTACTTTCCCTGTCTTCAGGTTTCATTTTGATCTAATTGTAACCAGAATAAGCATCCATGAAGCTCAGCAACTCGTGTCCCGAGGTAGCATCCACCAGTTGGTCAATTCGGGGCAGTGGAAAGTGATCCTCTGGGCATTCTTTGTTGAGGTCGGTGAAGTCTACACACATCCTCCACTTGTTTTTTTTCTTCTTTACCATCACCACATTAGCTAACCAATCTGGATATTTTACGTCTTCAATGAAACAAGCTTTCTGGAGCTTCTCGACTTCCTCCTGTATAGCTTAATTCTTCTCGGGAGAATACTCTTCTTCTCTTCTTCACAGGCTTGATCTCCTTATTCACATTGAGCTCATGACATAAGAAGTTTGGGTCTATCCCAGGCATATCTTCATGACTCCACGCAAAAGTTTGTCTTCTGCTTCTAAGGAAAGTTATCAATTCTTGTTTTAATGAGGCTTCCCACAATGAACCAATCTGAGTAGTTCGCTCAGGGTGTTCGTCGTCCAGAATGATATTTTCAGTAGCTTCCACCACTTGACCCTTCTGAAGTTGCGACTCATCCCGAGGATCCAAGGTTTCAATTTCTGTACCTTCATCCACTTGATAGGTAGTAGTCTTTTTCTTTGATTCTTCCAGTTCTTCTTGCTCGGCGGATGAATAATAGCATTCCCGAGCTACTTTTTTATCACCTTTCATAACTCCTACTCCAAAGTTTGTTGGAAATTTTTGGCATTGATGCACTGTAGATGGTACAGCTTCGAACTTTTTCAATCCTACTCTTCCCATGATGATATTGTACGATGATTGGACATTCTTATCCATCACGAAAAAGCGTATTCTTTCTGTCCGACAAGCAGGCCACGTACCAATGAATATATCCAACTTGATCGTCCCAAGTGGAAATACTTTCTCGCTAGCAAAACCGATGAGGGGTCTGTGATAAGGCTCCAGTTGAGATAGCTTTAAGTTTAAACTATCGAAACACGAGTAGAACATGATGTCTGCCGAGCTACCATTGTCGACCAGCACTCTTGAAATCATTACCTCCTTCATTCTCATCTTGATCACCAGCGGATCATCGTGAGGATATAAAACACCTGCAAGGTCATTTTTTGAAAAACCGATGACCAACTTCTCCTTGTTCACCTTTCTCGAGCGATCTTCCTCAGCTAGATTTATTCGCTGAATGTATGAGCAAGCTTGAGCCTCACCGAGGTAAGCTTTTCTTTCTGCAGTAAGGTCTCCTCCTCCTGCATCTCCTCCTGTAATAACATTACAATCAAATGACCCAAAGCGTATTGAAAATACCTCTCGTTCTGGCTGTCTTGGTTTCTTGGGAAGATCGGGGTCATCCTCTGGATCAACTTCATGGTTTCTCTTCTTGTTCTCCTCTGCTCGACGAGGAGATCTAGATCTCTCTCTAGTTCGGTTGTTGTTTCTTCTTTCGCCTCCCCGATCAACATACTTTGCTAGTTTTCCTCGTCGGATGAGTGTTTCAATCTCATTCTGAAGAGCTATGCAATTTTTAGTCATATGGCCATGATCCTTGTGGAACTCGCAATACTTTTCCTTATTCCTCGTGTCAGGGTCTGCCTTCATTTTCTTTGGCCAGTTTAACTCCTCGTTGTTCTTAATTTCTTCCAGGACGTGGTTGATATTTGCTTTCAAAGGTGTGTAATTATCAAATTTCCTCAAGACCTCCCATGACGACCTATTTTTGGAATGTTTGTCACCACCATTGTTCTTATGTTCTTTCTTCTTAGCTTTGTCACCTTCCACCTTGGTTTCCTTGGCATCCATATTCTTCTTCGCAGACATAGCCTCCTCGGCCTTCATAATCTTGGACACTTTTCCCATCAGGTCCGACATGGTTCGAGGTGGATCTTTGGCCAAAGTGTAGTACAACTTGTTTGGCAGCAGTCCACTCATCAAAGCGGTAATCACTGTCTTCTCCTCGTAATCAATGACTTCGAGTTTCTCGTTATTAAAACGAGTTATATAATCTCTGATACCCTCACCATCTTTTTGTCTAACACTTAACAAATGTGCTACTCGCTTAACTGGCTTTGCGCCAAAGCAGAAATTCCCAATGAATAACTCGGCCAGTTGAAGAAAAGTTGAAATCTTACCCCGGGGAAGATTATTACACCATATTTGAGCAGATCCGGTAAGAGTTCCTGAGAATTCCCTGCATCTCATCTCGTTTGGGACAGCATAGATGTCGGCAGCAGCTTGATATTGTTTTATATGAAGGACAGGGGCAGTCTTCCCATTATACTTGGGAGTCACAACAGGTGCTTTGAACTTTGATGGTGTTGGAAAATCAATAATATCCTGGACAAAAGGTGTTCCTCGAACAAAGGTTCGTTGTAGAGGGTTCTTCGCCCTAGCCATTTCCCCCAATCTATCCTCCAGCCTCTAAATAGATCCTTTCCATGCATCATTTCCTTCCTCGGGCCTATTGGTTCGAGTAACTGATCGCGTCGAAGTTGCTTCCTGGGATTTATCTCGACGAGCAGCTGGTCGGTCATAAGATCCATCTTGATGAGCAACTGGTCGCGACTGGGCAGATCCTTCCCTTAAATCTGATGGTCTTCGAAAGCTTCTCGACGCTGCATTAAGAGGACTTTTGTTCCTCCTAGGGCCTAATCGGTCGAAAGGAGAAGCCCTACTTAACCTTTCCAATGCGCTGGTCCTTTTTGGGGAGAGGGTGACACGTTGTTCAGTATCTGTGGCCCGTACTGACGAAGTTCGTCCAGGTTGATAAGAAGAATCTTCAGATTCCTCATTGCGATATGAATTAGTACGCCTAGTACGCATAGAAGGCACACAGGTATTTATTTGAATGCTTCGTGGTCCGAAATGGGCTGATGCACCGCCATGGAGGGTTTGGATGAGTTGTCGCATCGTTTCTTCCATGACGGTCTGGCCCTGAGCCAGATTTGCCATTATTCCAGTCAGATCTGGAACAATTGATGGAGCAGATGGATTTGGAGGGGTTCCAGCGTTTCGATTGCTGGATTCAGGAATATCAGCCATTGGTAATGGATTGTTTTTAGTGAGAAAACGATATTACCAGTCGTTTCCCACAGACGACGCCAATCTATTGATGTAAAAAATTAGATCACTCTAATTATTCAATCACAGATAAATGGTTCAGCCTTATAAGAATGGCCTATGTCAACTGTTGTTTTATTGCTGAGTGTTTGGGAATTCTCGATTACAAGAAATTCCGTCCTGGATTTCGTCCCCTTACAATGAGGATTGTACAATGTATTTATAGCCCCGAGGCTGTAATGTGAAAGGGTAATACATTAAATGATATACATATGAAAGGGTAATACATTTAATGCCCTATTTGCGTGTGCGTCTGAATGATAAGCATTTAATGAATCAGTTGAACTGTTGGTTATCCAGTTATTAATGCTTTATTCGAGATGCAGCTCGGACCGCCTGAGTTGCTTGGACTGCCTAAGTTTCTCGATACTCAAGAGTTCCTCGGAGAGGCATGTTCCTCGGAGCGTATGAGTTCCTCGGGTAAGCAATGTTCTTCGGGGAACTAGTCTTCCTTGTTGTAGTCATGTTCCTCGGAGCGCGTGGGTTCCTCGGAAGTGTTTGTAGTTTCCATGTAGATAGCCACATGTCTTCATATGATTGGTCCAAGTCAGCAGATTAAATTTGGTATCAACAATAACATTTGGGTAAAATGAGCAGGACCATTATTACAGTTTAAGCTTGTTGTTAATCAACTTCCTCGGTGAATGTTGCATTTGATGTAAACTCTATCGATGAGCTGTTAGGTTACTGATCACTCTAAAATCTTAAGCTCTAGGAGTAGCTGGAGATCTAAGATAGAATAAAAAATTGGCCTGAGGAAGCCGATAGTTCATGCCTCTCAACCGTTTGGTTTGTCGTCCTATGCGTGATTGCATTTTTGGTGCATCCACTCAGCTTGTTGTTCTCCTTAACTACTCCCACATCGATAGTTCGAAGCCTCTTAAATAATGTAAAACAAGGATTTCTCTCAGCACCCATTGCCATGCGGTTTTTTATTGGATGCTTTAATATCGATAGTGAGAGATTGTCCCACATCGACAGTTTGAAGCCTCCTAAACTAGTATGGAACTTGAATGGGCATCTCCACTCACTTTATTATGCATCGGTACCCTAACATGATGTATTTGTGAGAGTAGCCTTGTTTTAGTGGCTACTCGTTTTATTTGAAGTCGTATACATCATGCATGGATGAGTTCTTGGCAGTTTTATTAATGATAATTTTCAAAAAAAGAGAGACTTGGCCTTGCAAGGCTTTTGAATAAAGTCTTCCGACTTGTAGCTGGTAAATTGAGATGCACCAAGTGCACAATAGGATATAACAAATGATATAAATATAATGAGAGTGTGTATTAGTGCTTGATTTACATTGTTCGACCTATTCTCTTACAGAGAAAATTCTGGAGTTATTGGTGACCTGACAAGAGCTACTTTTGATGATTTACCAATAAAGAAGAAAAAAGAACAATATCATTCATATTTTTTTACAGAGGCATTAAATTCCACTTGAAATCGGATGTATTAAAGGAGTATCCCCATATTAGAACTTCATATTGTATATGACAATGCTTAATTACCTTTTCAATTGAAGTTCTTTATAAGTGTTCTAAACTTTCACAGGTCAAAAACACAATTTATTACCAGAATAGTTGTAAATTATAGAAAAGTCAGCATTACAACATTATAAAAACACGATATAATACCACAATTTAATATAGCAGTTGATAGGTTCCATTCTAAGTAATTGAGGATACTCAGCATTATAGAAAAGTCGTATAGGCCGAGGTTGCCTAGGGCCAAGGTTAGGAGTTGGATTTGGTAACTTAGCTTGGGACCAAATGGAGAGATTGCAGACTGGTGAGTTCCTGTGAAAGAAACTATGGGATTTTCGTTCCCCACACTATTCCCTTTGTTATACCCAAATTCCGAGAAATTCAAAAACCCCTATGATTGTGATTGTGAATGGGCATGAATAGCAGCACTAGCACTGGGATTTTCAGTCAAAGTGCTGGAACTGAGGTTGTTTTCAAATGGAATCTTATTTGAAACCAGTCGACCACTCGAAGGTTGTGGTACATCAGTACATCAGTATTAACGTCCATGTGGATTAACCATTTGTACTTGTTGCACTCATAGGATCCATATAAAAAATTATATCATGCACCTCCTCTAAGGTAGGAAGGTTTATAAGAGCTTCATTTCTCTCATTGGATCTCACTCCTTGTGTCTTACTAAGAGCTTGTTTGGGAGTTTTAAAATGGAGAGAAAAGAAAGGAAAGGGAGAGAAAGTTTGGTATTTCCTTCATTTGGGAGTTTAGTTCCGAGGGAAAGGGAGAGAGAAAGTTTTTCTAGATTCAATCAAAATTTTCTCTCCAAAACTTTTCGTCCAATATGGGAAGAAATGGAGAGAAGAGAAATCCACGGTTCTAAATTTTTATTTTACTTTCTTATTTACCCCTAGTACAATCCAATATATATTATGAAAAAAAGATCATTCCTCATAAAACTCTTGATAAACCTGCTCCATTATAAAATCATCTAGCCGTCACATTCACCTGCTATATTCCTCTTTCGCTCAGCATTCGTGTTTGACAACTTTCATGTATGTATTCAATATTTTTTTTTCAAAATCCATATATTGTGTTGGAATACTCTGTTTTCACACACACACACACACATATATATATATATATATATATATATATATATATATATATATATATATATATATATATATATGTATGTATGTATGTATGTATGTATGTATGTATGTATGTGAAAACAGTCCTCAGTATACTCTGTTTTCATATGTATGTTGTATGCTTTGTTTTCATCGGTATCCTCTGTTTTCATATGTATGTTGTATACTCTGTTTTCATACATACATACATATATATATAACAGATCTGTTTGTGTATATATATATATATATATATATATATAAGAGAATGGTGTTTGAATAGTGCCAATAAATTAACGGTTGTGATCGAATTTTTGGGGGCGATCTAATGGTTTGGGATTGTGCCACATCACAATTTACCATTGTGACGTCACAACTTAGACAAAACCCCTTTCAATCAGAAACCCTCCCCCGCTCATTAACACCCTTATTCTCCCCTTCCCATTCACTTTAATTTGAAATCTTGGGACTCCCCCAAGAAGAAGAATAACGCGCGGCTCAATAGAAGGCTTTTCACTTTATTTTGAAAGTGAACTCTTTGTCTTCTCATATGCCATATCTTCTTCCCCACCCTCTCTCTTACACGGCCACAGTAATATATCTCCCTCTATCTCCTCTTTGTGCATTTTGTACAGTTGGTTACAGATCTAACAATGATTTGTGGTTTGATTTTGGGTACCAAATATACAAAATGTTCACGATCTATTGATTTTTTTCTTCTTCGTAAAGCCCCCTCTCTCTCTCTATACATGTATTCATCTGTTTGGTGGTATATATTTTGATTTTGGTTTCAGATTTGAAGTGTATTTCGTATTCACGTTTGATGTGTTATAAATTTGATTTTGATTTTGGACAGATACTTCGAGGTTGTGACCGGAGATGTGCGTGAGTTGCACTACACCAAAATACTAATTTTGTGACTGCCTTCTTGTAAATTCTAATGGGGGTGACAAACATTATCAATGCCATTAGGAGTCACAACATTATTTGTAACTGCCATTAGGGGTCATAAAATATTTGGGTAATGAAAAATTGGAGTCAATTGGATTGTCACTGCTAATGACAGTCACAAATCTTACCCACATAATTAATTTGTAACGGTTATAAGGAGTCACGAGTTTATAACTTCCATAAGGAGTCTCAAATTTATCACTAGACTTAAGTTATGACTATTATGAGCAGTGATAAAATTATAACTGCTATGAGGAGTCACAAATCTTAGATTTGTGACCTCTATTAGCAGTCACAAATTTGTGACTGCTCGTAGCCGTCATAAATTTTGGCTTACAACTTAATTTGTGACCGCTATGAGTGGTCATAAATTTGTGACTGCTCATAGCGGTCACAAATGTGTAAGAGTTAATTTATGAGTGCTGTTAGGGGTCACCAAAATTTTGACAGAGGTTTAATTTCCCTCTTCTCTCTCCTACTTCTCTTTAATCTCCCGCTCCCTCCCCCGTCCCTCTTCAATCTCCCGCTCCATTCTCATTAAATTTTAGCTTGCACTAACACTGGAATATTAGGGTTTTGGTAGAGAGAAAATAATGGGAAGCGCCGTAGTGGAGAAGACAGAGCAAGAGCTCCGCAAAGAGATCGAGGAGCTTCATCGCCAACAATGGGAGGTCCTCTCTCTCTCTACTTCCTCTAGTGCCTAACTTGTAATCGTAAGTGCACATTCTCATGCATTTGTTCTTTATGAATTCTATCGCGTTTGGCCTTTGAATTGACTCTAGAATATTAGGGTTTTTGTATACCATTTTACTGTAATTTATATATTTTTTAAATTGTACTTGTGTGTTGCAGTAACTGTGATTTTAATATCTGTGTAGTTCCCATATATTCTAAACTACTTTATCAATCAATTTTAATCAAATTCGCTGCTATGATGATAGTCTTCGTAACTCTACGGGTCTCCGTCGCGGAGGTTTATCAGGCTCTGCCCCTCGCAATTTCACCGCCAATGGTGGCTTTATTAGACCTGTAATTTCTCTCACCCCTCTCTCTCTCTCTCTCTCTCTCTCTCTCTCTCTATATATATATATATATATATATATATATATATATATATATATATATATATATATATATATATATATATATTGTTATTGATTGATTGGTTATAGACAGAAATCCCTAATTACTTGTAGCTAAACCGTAATTCTATATCTAATTTTAATTTGGGGGGTGAAGGTTGAGGTTGTTGCAGTTGTTGCGATTGCTATCCCTCCAAAAATTGCACATCATTTTCTCAAAACCCTACTAGTTGTGTGAAATAGTATATAGAGTAATCCCATTCCCAGAACTCATCAAAACTCATGTGTTAATATTCAAGTAACTTTTTCTGTATTAAGTTGATATGTGAAACAAACCCAATTACTTTGTCATAATAATAGATTTATGAATCCATAGCTAGTTAATATAATTTCTAGGTTTGGCTCATCTCATGGTAGGTAACTGTCAGCAACGACACCTTCGACATGCTCTGATACGCATGTTTGGGGAAAATTGATCGAGTCCATGCTGTCGAGGCTATGCTCTGATTCGCAGACGTTGGTCTCTCCACCTTCTGACATATTCGATCACTGTAATTCCCACTTTTAATTTTCCATCGCAAATTATGTTTCGAATGTTAAATACATTTTGTATCCTACTAACGCAACACTGAAAGAGGCTCTCTTCAAAGTGTTTTCTCTATGTGGCCTCGTACTTGCTTCAATATGATGATGCTGGTTTCACCACTTTTGATATCTCTTATTTATCTCCAAGGCTCTCTTCATCGTCTCTTTTAACTGGTTAAAAGAGAATTTCCAATTATGGGCTCATAAGTATGTTTGGGAAACCATTTAAGCTTATATTATTGTTGTAACTACATTGAGAATATTACAATATTATGGTTAACTAACCATTAATAGGCTACAATTATTATATTTGATTTATCCCCAGTACAAAACCATCCTCTAGGCATATTTTCACTCACATTCTTGTTATGTTTTAGAAGGTAAAATTATTCTAAGGATTTGTTTCAAGAGCCATCCATTAATATATAATATTGTGTTTTATGCTTTCATTACACACGTACACAAATTTAATTTTAATTTTCAATTGTATAGTCTTGGTCAAATATCATGAATTATGATGATAGTGAAAGAATCAGGAATATGATTGAACCATCACTTTTTGGGACGGTGGCAGTGTTTTGTCGTAGTGTTGCCTCATATATATTGTTTCACTTTCTAGTTATGTATTATATTTTACAAATTCTTGTGAAATTGGGAATTCTTGTATAAATTCACTATTATATTTGTCATTCGGGGCATCAAAGCTTGCCCAACCTAGTTAAGGTCGGGGATTGAAATTGGGTATTCTTGTATAAATTCTTGGTTGATGGTACTTGATGTTAATAACTTGTATGAATTTTTTTTATTTGACTATTCACTTCTCGTTCTTAATCCTATCACAGAGGGTTCACAGATGAAAAACCATAACCAATATCCTTCATCCCAGAATGAACATAAATTTTTCAGATCAGATACTAATTATGTTGTTTAATGTTTATTTATTTTTTATGGGTTTTGTTGTAGCCATTGTTGCTTTGAAGAATGAGTCGATGGAGTGTAGGAAATTAAATGTTGAACCTGTATTTGAAGAGTTTATACCATTAGAGAAGAGTTATGATATGGCTGAAAAAGATGAGGTTAAGAAGGAAAAGGATATAGTAAAGATAAGATGAATTGGATGAGCTCTGTTTAGCTTTGGAATAGTGTTGATCATCCAAAACAAAAGGTATAATATAATTCATTAGATTGGGTTAATAATTTCATTATTTAGTTGTGTATTTGTAATATATTTGTTTTGGTGGTGTAGGGAGCTGAGGATGAAAATCACCCAAGGGCATTTGTGCTATTTAAGGGTTATTCTTCATTTCCTGTGGTGGATAAGAAGGAATTAGCAGTTTGTGGACTTTCCCTTGTTACTCCTGGAATTGAAAGTTGTATGGAAGAAATGGGGTGTAATTTTTTAACTTATTCTAAGGCTAGTAGTAGTAGAGAAATGATGGTTAATCCAATTTACAAACTGGATTGCAGACACCTAATCAGTAGATTTTGAGGAAACAAAGACGATGCTGGTCCCCCGAGTTGCATAGACGCTTCGTGAGTGCACTGCAATAAGTTGGAGGTTCACAAGGTTAGAAAATGGAATGAGAGTGAGTGATAAGGTTCAAATGAAAAATGAGTTTTGGGTTAAGTTTGGGGTTTATTTGATTGACTTGAACATTGTGGATAAGGAGTCTACATCATATAGTAGAATTATCTTTAGAATCTTAAATATCGAAGGTGGAATTGATTGATCACTACTTAATAACTGATTGAGCACTGAATTGAATTGAGAATTTGCATTGAGTACTGATAACTGCTTGCTTGATAACTGATATATTGAATTGATCACTGCTTGCTTGATAACTGATATATTGAATTTATTGATACCTGGTACCTAATATATAACTAATAACTTGAATTTATCAACTAATACCTTGATAAGTGATACCTGATACCTGATAGACATGGGACAGTAGACTTGCTTGATAACTGATACATTAAATTGATTGAGCACTGATAACTAATATATGATTGGGATAGTAGACTTGATAACTTGATAACTTGATAACTGATATATTATTCGCATGTTGGGAACGACGCTTGTGTAAGAGCCAACATTGTGGATTTCTTCATTTCTAGTCTAGTCTTTCTTTCTATTTTCTTTTGTGTTTTGTATTATATCTTTATTTAAGGGGAAATCTAATGTTCTTTGTTGTACAAGGCCACTTCACCACCTTCATTTGCTTTGGAGGCTTTTGTTCACTGTGAAGGGAAGACTAGGTTAAGGCAGCTTTATCAACCTTTTTTGTATTCTCATTCTTCATCAAATGTGCTTGAAGTTGAGGTATCTACTAAAACTATATATATATATAAATTGCTAGTAGTGTTACTTGAAATTGCTCCCTCAAACCTCCTTAGAAATGAAAAGGGAAATAAAAATAATTAAGCGTAAATGTAAAAGAATATAACTTAGTAAGGAAAAAAGATGATAAAGAAATGAATATATATGGACTAACTACCAAGACAAATTTATTTGACAATGCTGCAATCGAATAAGATCGTTGATGGAATAGTGTATACAATAATATACTTGTGTTATTTTTTCTGATAAGATCACCCCTGTACAAAAAAAAAAAAATAGATCGATTCAGGAGAATATTCCTTAGGAATAAGAGGAGATCGATTCAGGAGATAATTTGGTGATTAATAGGGGACCGATTATGTGGTCACTAATATCATGTTTACATTCATGTTTACATTCATGTACATGCCCCCATACTGATATATGTTGTAATGTTTAGTTCCTTAACTATTTGTTCATATCTTCATATATATGGCCTCTATTACATTCACTGTGAGGCTGATTAATTGAATAATGCTGCACTGATGGAGAAGTTGGCCATATTCTCTTTGATAATGATTTTAGTAATATTTTGTGTTAGACTTGTCAAATAAAAACAGTAATGTGTTATTTTGATCATCTTTCATCTTATTAATTTCAGTCAATGGCTAGTAAGCGGACAAAGCAAATTGAGGATGATAGCAGCAACAACAATGGAAATGATACTGATAGAATAAGGTATTTTCCAGATCTCATACTCAGTCACATTTTCTCTTTCCTTCCAACGAATATGCGCTCTCAAAAAGATGGCAAAACTTTTGGCACTTACTTACTTCTTTACACTTTGATGACACTCATTTCTCTTATTCAGATCCTTTTTTGATGATGTTATTGATTGCGACATTAACGACGACGTATCACAGATTAAATCCTTTATAGTATCTGCCATGAAACGTCATTTGCAAGTTCTTGACCTTGAAGTTTCATCCTATCCATTTGAGTTGACATGTCGTGTACTCACATTTTACCAATATATAATTAGTTGTTCAATTGAATGAAACAAACTTCTTGGTTTTCTCATTTTTAACACAAACACCTTCAAAATAGGCATTGTGACAACAGAGGCATCTAGATGCCAGTATTTTGGATAACATCATCAAGAGGCACAATATGCATAAGACATTTCCAAAAGAATAAAGAAATTTTTAGAGGAATAGAATAATTCCACAATGCTTTGAAGAAGAAAGAAACAGGTTTAGAGTGCCTAATGAAATCCCATGCTGAATTTGAAGTAGACTGTTTTGAAGAGGAAAGAAGCAGGTTCAGTCTCAGTACTGGACATGAACCCGAAATGAGACAACACGACACACCTAGATTCACCTCTACTTTATCATAAACATACTCAAAATATTGGGAATGTGTGTGGTTGTTGTTGGACATATATGACCCTTCTATTGCTCGCATTGAAAATGTGAGTGGTTGTCAATAGTGCATTACCTGATCTTGGATATTCTAATCCGTATTAAAATTCAACATCACTTCACAATCATGTTCAACTTTTCATTGGATATTAAATTATTTAAGTCATTGTGTTGCACATCATGTAGAATATTAATTTAACAATTCTTTAGTGGTTCTTCTACAGAATGACTAGGGTGTTCTGAAACGAGGATGCGATGCTCAAGTTCTTGGTGAAACCCCACTCAAGTTTAGGAGTGCTGTTGACATTATCCAGAAATCGAGGGAGGAACACAATGTAAATGCATAAGGTTGTCCAGAAACGAGGATGGGATGCCAGTATATATACTGGTTGTAATCCAGATTGAAAATTATTATTCTTTTGACTCATATAGAACTTTTATATTGATAATAATTAGTTGTGTTTTCTGAATTTTTGTTATGGTGTTGGTTTTTAGGTGATTCCGGGAGAGTATGGCTTTATTGCGCAGCTGAATGAGGGTCATCACCTCAAGAAGAGGCCAACTGAATTTTGCATGGATATGGTTCTGCAGCCGTTTGATGGGAGCAAATTTAACTTAACAAAAGTTGGGCAGGAAGAGGTGCCTTTTCAATTTGAAACGAGTGAGGACGATGAAGTCCAGTTCTTCCCTAAAGCACCCATTGACGTAGAGAATTCGCCAAGTGTTGTTGCCATTAATGTATGTCACTTAGTTGTTCATTTTCTAGGGGATTATGTCTTGTGTAAGAGTTTGTACTAACCTCATTTTTGTTGTGTATGAATTTAGCAGGTTAGTCCTATTGAATATGGGCACGTTATTCTCATTCCTTATGTTCGAGTGCTTACCACAAAGGATTGACCATGAAAGCTTCTTTCTTTCGATTGAAAGCTTCTCATCCCTAATCGTTCCTCAACCCCGGCTGTAAAAAGCAAGCTTTGTAACGAATACAACACTGCCGAAGGCTGCAAATTCGATGACAAATGCAATTTTTTCCTCTGTCGAGTGGAAATCAGGAAACCTATTTCTCCTTCCCATGAGGACCAATGTGTTGTGGGATCCATGACAAACCGTTTTGGTGCCCCAATGCATCTACCTGCTCCAGGACCAGCCCAAGGGATCAGGTCTTGGTGCTGAGATTATTGGTACCTTTGTTTTTGTCTAAACAGTCTTCTCTGCTACTGATGCCAAGAGAAGTGCTAGAGATTCTCATGTCCATGTATGTACGTGTTAATTAATATTCACCTTTTGTAAATTGATATATCTACTTTTGTTATATATTTAGTTTATTAACTTAATGTGTTTAGCTAATTAACGTTTCTAAGAATAGTTAGCCTCAATTTCAACATCTGGTCTGATGAAAGCATGAATTATTTGCATGTGCAATATAAAATGCTATGTATTTAATAAAAGTATTTGCACAAAAACGATATTAATCATATCTTTTTATGATACAAAAATAATAGTTACTGATAAATGATATATTTTATTATTTGCAGGTACCTGACATACGTAGTATTCAAAGGCCTCAATCTAGGTGTTTACACTTCGTGACAAGCAACAAAAGCACAAGTCAATAGATATCGAGACACCGCATATAAAAAGTTGAGTCAATTGAACTTGCTCAGCAGACGTACGTACTCTGAGTACACGAGGGAGGATGTCACCTCATCAATACGCCCCACATTTGATATCATTGAAGTGTTGTATTGTCATTTTTTAGTTTATTTTTTATTATATGTTCATTTTGTACTTAGCGCCCAAGAAGAATTTGTTTGATGTTAAGTCTAAACAAGTTTTATGTGTACCAGATATTCGGAACGTCGAAAATATGAAAGAAATATTGTCGAATTTTTTTAGACTTGTTACATGTTCATGATATTTCATCTACTTCTTTATTTTAGCTTATTTTTTATTCTACTCTCATAATTTTGTGAAAATATAAAGATATTTATAACAATTTTTATTACATTTAACAAATTCAACCTTTATAACTGCTAATAGCAGTCACAAATTCGTAACTATTGATAGCAGTTACAAATTCGTAATTGCTGACAACAGTCACAAACTCGTAACTGCTGACAGCAGTTATAAGCATTAGATTTGTAACTGCTGACAGCAATTACAAATGTTAGATTCGTAACTGCTGATAGCAGTTACACATAACAGTTACAAATTGGGGTCACCAGTCATAACCCCAAAGGGGTTATAAAAATTTGTGACTCCTGTTAGGAGTTACAAATTTCCTTTTGTCACCCCCTAAATTATGACGGTAAATAGCAGTTATAAAGGTTATTTGTGAGTGCTAACAACACTCACAAATCTCCCATTTTGGTGTAGTGTTGGGCTGTGTTGGCATGGTTTTAAATAACGGTATCGGGTAACGTAACGGTTGCGGTCGCAGTGTAACGGTATCGGGAGTATCGACCGTAATGTAATGGGAATCGGTTACTGTGAGCGTGAATTTTTTTTACCATTCCTCAATCCCATAAAATGGAATGATAGTTTTATTTTGATTATATAATGCCGAATTTCAAGCTTTTGTACATGTTTTTCAATTACATTTCCCCCAAAAATCCAAACACCCTTTACCCTTTAATGGAGAATGTGCATCAGTGTGTATCGACGATACGTAACAGTGTATCGGTGTGTATCGGCGATACGTAACGGTGTATCGGTGATACATGTGTGATTTTTTTATAGTACAATAAATCGGGGTGTATCGGAAACGGTCTCTCAAGATACCGTTACGTATCGGTCGATACGATACGTAACGGCCGTTTTTTAAAACTATGTGTGTTGGGCAACAGGGTTTCGGTATGATGAGAAAGGAGGAGGTTGCGGGTTAGGGGTGGCCATAAAGGGTAAACAACTTAAAGTTCGTTTTATGGCCCGGGGGATGCATTTGCCATGTTCGCCTGAAAGGATGCCAGCAGAGCTCTGGACAAGATGAGCAATAATGAAGAGGACATGGGTGTCCTCAACGACTGGGAAAACAAGTTCCAAGCTAAGTGCTATTGTTGGTCATTTTTCTTCATAATTTCATTGTTGTTTGTAATGTCTCTCTGCTTTAGTTTTTATTCGTTCATTGAATGCTTATCATAAATAATGTTGGAGGTTGTGTTGTGCTTTTGATGTAAAAAAATGATTATCAGATAACGTTGAACATTTTTTATATATTTTTTAATTTAGTTTCAGACTCATTATCCATTTTTTCCATTTCAGGTACTAATTTATTTTTCTCACACTGAGAGTTACTAATCAATTTTTTCAATTGTCTTGCATAAATTAATCACTTTTTGCTTAGAGTTTCATGCCTTATTGAACTGGGTATACATGTTTAACACTTCCCTCTTTCTTATTTATGTTTTGTTTTATTTCTATTTCCAGGGTCCTTTTTGGGGCCTATAACAGATCCAAATTGATTTTTAAATCAAAATATATTTTTAGGATCTATAAGATCTGTTTTAAATCAAAATATATTGCTGCTGATATTAGGGGTGGCCGTGGGCCGGGCCTGGGCAGGCCCGGTCGGGCTCGGGTCGGGCTTGAAAAATTAACGGCTATCCCAAGCCCGCTTGGGCCCAGATCGGGCCTTATTATGTAATCCCAAGCCCGCCCAGATTTGAAAGCTCTTTACACAGCCCGCCCGATCGGGACTTATTATGTTAATTAAAAGATTTTTAAAAAAAATTAATATACCTATTTTTTTATTTAAAGACCAATTTTTTAATTTAAAATCTGTTTAACTCCATATATTACAAAGTCCATATATAAAGTTTCCCACTCTACATGAAAAGACTTGATATACGTTTTTATATTTATAAAAGTTCCCCCCCCCCCCTATATATATATATATATATATATATATATATATATATATATTAATATTATATATATATTTTTCGGGTCTCGGGCAGGGCCGGGCCTCATCGGGCTTAAGAACTCATTCCCAAGCCCGCCGGAAAAAAATTCGGGCCTATAAAATTTTGCCAAGCCCGCTTTGCGGGCCTATTCACCTTACCCAAGCCCTATTTTTTTATTGGACGGGCTTGGCGGGCTTCGGGCCTATGACCACCCCTAGCTGATATTACTCCATCCCTTGATATTCAAGGTTTCATTTATTCGGTCCATCTTTTAATGTTTTCATTCATCAATGTAAGCATTTTTTTTGTATTAAAATTAAAAGCTATTTCTTATAGCCTTTTAAACTGTGGGTTTTTTTTTTTTTTTGGTAACCACAACAACAATAGTTTGTTTCTCTCTTCCGCCAACTGAAAGAGAAGTGTGTTTTTTTTTTTTTTTGGATAATATAAGTGCAATGGACCTTTTTTATTAATCATTTTATGGTTTGTCATTATATATTGTACAATGGCAATATGTATTGACGATATTAATTTACATAATACTGTATGGTACCCACATGATGCACGGGGAGTGGGATGCAGAAGTTGTATATTGAAAAAGAGCAGGTCAACAAAGATTTTCACATTAAATATTGAAATGAAAAATAAAAAAGGGGAAAAGGAGGGAACAAAGTGGGAAACTCCATGCGGACCAAAAAATTCTTCAAACCACTCATTTGTTTGACCAAACTAAAGAACACTCATGCTAGCACTAGCAGTGCACTCAATCATAACAATATCCCCACTACGGTCCGTTTGATTGCTAGTGGATAAAAGCGTGGACAAGACAAAATTTGTCTTGTTTAGACAAATTCAGATGACGCTATCAAATAAAATTAGGGGAAATTAAAGTCAATTCAATTAATTTATTTAAAAATAATATTTATATTATATTCAAAAATGTTAAAAATAGTTTTTGCAATATTTTTATATTACAGTTTTTATATTATATTCAAAAATGTTAAAAAATTTGTAAAACATTCTCTTAACAATTTTTTATAATATCAAAAACTGTTTTTAAAATATTACAAAACAAATTTTAAACATTCACAACAGTTTTTTTAAACTCTTTAAAATAGTTTTAAAAAATGTTTTTTAAAACTTTAAAACAGTTTTTATAATATATCCAAAACAGTTTTTAAAAATGTTAAAAACTGTTTTACAATATTTTTATATTACGGTTTTTCAAAAAATTTGTAAAACATTCTCTTAACAATTTTTTATAATATTAAAAGCAGTTTTCAAAACAGTTTTTAAACATTCACAACAGTTTTTTTAAACTCTTTAAAACAGTTTTAAAAAATGTTTTTTAAAACTTTAAAACAGTTTTTATAATATATCCAAAACAGTTTTTAAAAATGTTAAAAACTGTTTTACAATATTTTTATATTACGGTTTTTCAAAAAATTTGTAAAACATTCTCTTAACAATTTTTTATAATATTAAAAGCAGTTTTCAAAACATTACAAAACAGTTTCTAAATATTTATAACAGTTTTTTTAAATATTTAAAACAGTCTTTAAAATTATTTTTTAAAACTGTTTTTATAACATATTCACAACAGTTTTTAAAAATGTTAAAAACAGTTTTGACAATATTTTGTTAATACGGTTTTTTAAAAACAGTTTTTTTTTTACAATATTTTGTTAATACGTTTTTTTAAAAAAAATGTAAACATTTTCTTAACATTTTTTTATAATATTAAAAACAGTTTTTGAAACATTACAAAACAATTTTTAAATATTCATAACAGTTTTTTAATTATTTAAAACAGTTTTTAAATTATTTTTTAAAACATTAAAATCGTTTAAGAAGTTGACAAATTTGTGGGCAAATATTTTCCACTCAAATAGGTAAGCAAAATTTGCCCACGGATTGTGCATAGGAGGTGTTGTACATTGGCAAATAATGCCTAGGCAAATTATGCAATCAAACAGTCAAAATGTGGCAAATTTTCATATTTGCCAACTTTTTGGCATAATTTGCCTAGGCAAATTATGCCAACCAAAGGGATCCTACAATGTAAAAGTAGAAACATGTTTCACCCATGTAATTTGCATCGTTGTATGTGCACTACTGTAATACATATATATATATATATATATATTGAGTAAATGAGCGTTTGAGAAATTAAATGAGTTGACATCCGGTAAAAAAAAGGGCGCCGACCTTTAAATAATTTAAAGAAATACAAAATTATTTTAAATGTTGTAAAATTAAAAAAAAAGTTAAGTTAAAAAATAAGGGGTGCCGTTGGTGTAGGGGTGGCAATTCGTGTGCGTCGTGTCGTGTTCGGGTCGTGTCATGTCGGGTTAGTGTTAAGTATTAGTCAACCTTAACCCCACCCATTTAACTAATTGTGTCATATGAGCAAACACTAATCCGACCTATTTATTATCGTGTCGTGTTCGGGTTGACCCGCATAACCCATTAAGTAAAATATAAAATATTTTTTTTCTTCTCTCTAAACCAATCATACCACTCATAGGCCTACAATAACTTAAATTTAATTAATTTCAACTTCTTGCAACACATAAATAATTTATCATCCAATTCTCTATGAATTTTATAGAAGTTCTATCAAGATATATAAATTATCTAATATAATCTCTATACAATACAAGTTAAACGGGTCTATTCGTGTCATTTTCGAGTTAAACGTGTTTGACAATAACCCAACCCGTTTATTATTCGTGTTGGCGGGTCGTGTCATATTCGGATTCGTGTCAAGAAATCGTCAACCCTAACCCGCTAACTTCGTGTCGAGTTTGTGTCGGGTTATCGTGTCGGATCGAAAATTGCCACCCCTACGTTGGTGCGGAGCAATAAAAATAAGAGAATATTGGGTAAATGGACGTTTGAATGACTAAATGGGTTAAAAATAATATTAAAAAAATACTAATTAAAAATAAAAAAAAAATATTCTAATAAATTGGTTTAACACATTTTCAAATCAAGGGTAAAATGAACATCTTATTTAACACATTTGTAAGTATTCCTTAGATTATGAATTAAATTGGTTTGGTGGCTCGAGGTAATAAATAATATGGTCCCAATCATATTTTCTCAAACATTGATTTCTTTTAAAGTTGAAATGAAATAAACAAAGGAAGTTTACCAACCACATGCCCAAGGGCATTTTATATAAGAAACTAATTCTAAAAAACATCAGTCTCCCATCTTCTCACCTAAGCAACAACACACATCATCTTATTCATCCAGTAATTTATTTTTTGGTTACATCCATCTTGTAATTAATATTTGTTTTGGCCAAGTCAGATTTGATTAAACATTTGATAATTACATATTATAAATTTATTTAATTAAATTTGCATTTAAATAATTGTAAACTCTCAATAACATAAAATTTTAAGATCATATAAAATCATAAATTAACATTTACTTTATATATTCGTTACAAGCAAAAATAAAAAACTCACTTTGTTGTGTATGATGCCATACATGCTATACATTGACGAGAATATTCTAAAGACTGCCTCACGCCCATCTGAGCTTCTTCCACACCAGATGAGGAGCTTGAAGCTTTAATAGCTTCATCTTTCTTTAAAATTGTGTTAAAGCAGCTCACCAACTGTGAAAAGAAAATGAACGCAAGTCAGAGACAGATATAACAAGGGAAAGATGAAAAGTTCAAAGCAACAAGACTTACAGAAGTAATATGGCGAGCAACCAATGAGGTAACCATGTCCCGAGAAAGGTTCTCTTCAATACCTTGGATCTCGGGAATGATCCAAGTCTTCATCAAGCTCATGGCAGAGCTCGGGGGAACAAAAGTAGGAACACCAGTTTCAGTAGTTGGGGGCTGGGAGATGGTTTCAGCCAAATTGACCGAGGAGCTCTTCTTCAGCTTCCTCGGGGGAACAGGAATAGTTTCGACCAAGGAAGAACTCTTAGTCGGTGATATGACAATCACCTCGCCTGGAGCCGTAGCCTTGCTCGGGGCCACTGGGGGCTTCTCGACAACCTTTGTAGGGGCAGCCGAGGGAGGTGCATCAATTTTCTTTGTCCCTTCAGGGACATCGTGTTTACTTATTTTTGCCTCTCCAGCAGCAGAGGCAGGTTTCTCTAAGAGAGTAGGAGGTCTTCTTTTCTTCATCCTTTCACTTAAAGGAACGTGTGACTCAGGCGAAGAACTGGTAGAAGCTGGTATTGGTTCTGCATCACTTATCACCGGACGGGCAGTGAAAGAAGAGGTGTAGCTCTTATGCTGCAGCAAATATGAGGCTGACCTAATGTGCTCGTCGGCAATAGTCTGATGTAAACTCCAGATAAGTTTTAAGTGCCTTATATTAACGTCTGCTTCTTTTGGACACTTTCTTTTCCTATCAGCTGCAAATAAATCAAAATTAAGATATCAGTGGCACATTTTGTCAAACACAGAAGAAGCATGATTTCAAAATAAGTAAAATGAAATAAAAATAACCTATCCCATTGCCATAGGGAGGGCATCTGGGACCCTGATAAACTTCATCTTCGGATAAAGGAGCATGTTGCCAATTTTTTATAACAATCCCGTGCTCAAAATAGTCCCTATTGGCATCCGGGAGATTGACCACTAAAGCCCTATTTAAAAATTTAGTTTTTAAATAAAAAGTATTATCCCCAACAACCCATCTATAACAAAACATGATTTCTGGAATTCCTATGCGAGTTCCATGAATTTGATTTAGTCTATGAACCCCATTAACTATTCTCCATGTATTGGGGGATATTCTTGCAGGAACCACGTCAAAGTATTGACAGAATTCCAGACATAGAGGGTTGGGAGGAAAAGAAAATCCACACTCAGCAACAAAGAGACTGGGGAACCAATGTCCCTCAGCCAAACAGAAATAGTCTGAAGGCTCAGAAAGCTCTTCCAAAATAACCCAGGAGGGAATAGAGAAATTAGAGCGAAATTTATCAATCGATTCTACAGGATAAACCATGATGAAAGAAGGAAATGAAGAAGAAGGAAGAAGATCTTTCAGAAAAAGAGTGAATCTGTTGACAACGAACGATGAAAAGGATGAATGCACAAGAGAGTAAGACAATGGAAAACTCGAAGATACAAATTTGAAAAAGTAGAAGATGATGGGATTATCTGTGATGCTTAAATACCTTGCCTTGGAAAAAGGAAAAAGTAATGAGTACGAAAAGAGACGGTTACGCTACCGGCGGCTAAAAAGACAAAAAGAGCGCGGCAATCGAAGCGAGTATAAAAATTCAAAAAAGCATGATTCTATGAATTTGGAAGGAAAAATAAATACAAGGGAAACACTCCTAAAAATCAGGAGGACCATTTAAAGCTACCATATTCTGAGAAAGAATGTTCCACACTCCTCAAATTTCGAACTATGAAACATTGGAGGCTTCTGCTGATACCAAATTTAGTCTGCTGACATGGCTCAATCGAGTGGAGACACGTGGCAATCTGCGTGGTAACAACAAACACTTTCGAGGAACTCAGGCGCTCCGAGGAACCATATTACAACGAGGAACACTGCATCCCCGAGGAACTCAGACGCTCCGACCTATAAGAACTCCCCGAGGAACTTTTGACTACCGAGGAACTTTTGATTACCGAGGACCTTAGGCGGTTCGAGCTTCACCTCGGACAAACATTAATAGCCGAATAACCAACAGTTTGACTGTTCATTAAATGCTTATCATTCAGATGTATACACTTAAGGGGCATTAAATGTATTACCCTTTCACACGTACAACATTGAATGTATTACCCTTTCACATTATAGCCTCAGGGCTATAAATACATTATACAATCCTCATTGTAAGGCGACCGGAATTTCTTGATTGAACATGTAATCGAGAATTCCCAAAATAGTCAGCAATAACATAACAGTGGACGTAGGCCATTCTTATAAGGCTGAACCAGTTTAAAAACTCTTTGTTTCATTTATTTTATCTGTGATTAAATAATTAGATATGATCTAATTTTTTACATCAACAGTCATTAAAAATAAAAGTGGAATAGTAGTTAAAGTCCCTTTTTTTGTGACCTTTTGCGATTTTTTGTCCATCGTTTTTGACTTTGGGTTGTAATGTAGACACATCCGTTTGCATTTGTCAAGGTAAAGAAACATGAAGTCAATGTTGTTGTGGCACATATGAATGAATATAAAATCGCTTTCTTTAATATTTTCCATTCGGACGTCAAACAAAAATTCCTTCGTCCCTTTTTCATTTTTCATGCTCACCATTTCCTTCTTTCCGCGACAATTTAATATTATTAAACTATTGTATTACATCCCCTTGCACAAAATACGACGATAATTTGAGAATATCTAGACTTAGGTAAAAAAGAATGGCATTAGAGGGTGAAAACCCGAACCAGCCCCCGTACGGCCCCGTGAGGGGCACCAACACCTCGCACGGGACCAATGTAACTCGTAGGGACTGATCGCGCGATAACGGGCTCCCGGTTTGAGAATACAATAATAATTTGAGAATATCTAGACTTAGGCTTAAAAACATGGCATTAGAGGGTGAAAACCCGAAACAACCCCCGTACAGCTCGGATAGTGGCACCAACACCTCGCACGGGATCAATGTAACTAGTAGGAACTGACCTCGCGATCCCGGGACCAATATATTGTCAATGTAAATTAAACTATGTCCATGTAATTTCTGTTAACATGATGTACAATTAGTATGTATTCTGTGTATAGTTTCAATTGTAATTCTATGTCGCCATATAATATAAAAAATTAAAAATAGATTTATTGATCAAGTGTTTCTTTTTTCTCTCTTATTTCAGGATCGCGTGGCATCAAAGAAGGCAAAGAAACACAAGTAGTCTAGAAGATAAATTTGCATTGTAAGTACTAATATTTTTTTAACTTTGATTTATTCATCTTTGACACTTTATTTTTCTTCATTTTTGCAGGGTTTGCTAGCATTTTATCATGTTCATGGATAAGGAGATTTCACGGTTGTTAGATATATATTAAGTATTAGGCTAGGGGTAGAATGTTAGTATATGGATATTGCACGTTTTGGACTTATGTTTAATAATGTTAGGATATTAGTGAGGAACGTTTTGGACTTATGGATATAGCTTTTTTGATGCTATAGATGTTGATATTTTTTTTTGGATAATGGTACATAAAGGCTGATTAGTTAATATAAATAGTTCAAATTATGCAGCTTTGATAATTTGGTATCATCATAACATGCCTAATATTTTTGAATTGGGAAATAATATTTGGCGACGTTTTTCTATTTCTGTTGGCATAAATTTTGTAAAGAGTAAAGAAATCCCGACGTTTTTTAGAGTGTGTGTAATACAAAAATTCCGACGTTTTTAATTAAACGTGGCCAATTAGGATGCGGTTAAATAGATAACCGACATTTTTAAAACGTTGGTACAAACCCCGGTTTAAATTTTTTCGACGTTTATAGAAAACGTTGTTAATTCCCGACTAGGGAAACGCCGACCTTAATTAAAAACGTCGGAATTTATTTTACCGACGTTTTTTTTATTTACCAACGTTTTTAAAACGTCGTCTAATCCCAAAATTCTTGTAGTGCGATTAATTTTGACAATATCGCGATTCGTGGATTCTGCTGACCAAACATTATTTTGACAGTGACGCGAATCGAATTAGGGACAAAATTCAATCCATTACAAAACTGTTCGAGTGACAATCTTATAACACTTGGGTCAGGAGACTTGGTTCATTGTTAAGGACATTCACAATGGGTCCTCTAATACCATTGTGGATCGTTTGGTTTGATGATTTTTTACTCACAGTGGCCGGCATATTCGGTAAAAATTGGAGGGGAGCCGCTTAGCGTCCCATAAGCGGAGATGAGGAATATGGGATCCTATAGAGTGGTAGAGACGGGAGACTTTTATCTGTGCCTTGTCAGGCGCACAATTTTTGTCCGTCCTATGTCCAGAAGCACAACAGTTGTCTGCCTAGTGGCAACGGCTACAAACGGCTCTTTTACCTTATTCCCCTATAAATATTTCACTTTCTACCCCATATAATTTCACTCTAAAATTTCACAAACTTCTTACTCTTATTTACTCCAAAAAATTATAACAAATTCCATATGGCTTCTCCCTCTCAAACATCGAGACTCCCCAATTTGAGGTCGTTTGATGAAGTCGTATTGTGCCATGCACATTGTAAATATTCCATCAACGGAAAGACGGGCACTAACCAACGCGACGGAATGATGTGGAAGACGATTCAAATGAAGTTCAATGATACCGAAGGTGTATTATATCACCGATCAATAAAAGTCTTGCAAGGTAAGTGGATGACCATTACTCGAGATAGTATGTTGTACTCCGCATAGATGACTCATGCGTTTGGCGCGACCTGTGTGGGCAGTACATCACGGGATGAGTGGGTACCTGCAGAATTTAATTTTTATACTAATTTATAATTTATAATTTAGTGTTATCATCCTTTATTATTATGATTAATTATTTCTTATCATGTTATCTTTGGACAGATTAAACGCGCAGTTAACGATTTTAAAAAGGAAACGAGATGAAATTTTGCATATGATCATTGTTTTGACATTTTAAAGGATGTGCAGAAGTATAATTTCGCAAACACTCTACCCAATTCATGGAGGAAGATTTAGGGATATCAACGGGGGGCGAGGACGTTGACTTAGATGAGGAATTTGAAGCCATGCACACCCCACTGGAATGACCAACCGGGCGTAATGCCAAAAAACAGAGGTTTACACGCAAGGTTGTGTCTAGCAGTTTCAAAGATCACACCATGCTGATAAAAAATTCAGGGATTTTTATTGATTCTGTAATACCCCATATTTTTATGATATTAAATAATTATGGGATTAATTATTACTGTGGGATTAATTAAATTAAAAAGGTCGGGAAATTTAATTGTTAATTAATTCAAAAATTAACATAATTATTAACTAGCGTGCCAAGAGTTAATACTTATTGATGGAAATCATTGATTATTACTCTGGGTATATGTAATATGGAATTATATATTTTTTTATAAATTGTCAGAGTGCAAAATACGACAGTTTGATATTTTAAGTCAGGATGTGCGTGTGAGTCATGTCGGAACTAATTATATAGAATAAAAAGATAATTTATTTGTGTGTAACTCGTATGGTAATTTCAAGTGCGCGATTGAGTCCGGAAGGGTCGAGATAGTCATAAAACTCTACTCGCACATTTTATTTGGACTCCGAGTAATTTTAGGCCTAACTGACATCCTCTAGGGCTATATTTGTCCTTTGGAATTTTGGAGTAATAATATGGACAAAAATTGGGAAATAAAAGATAGATGTACCTGGGTTAGTGGAGAGTTATTAGCTCTAAACCTACGTGAGAGAAAAGAGAAAGGCACGGAGGAAGGAGAAGAAGTTATTAGTGTTCTTGGTGCCTAACTCAAGAACACACACCAAAACCTATACCAAAGTGTAGATCGCGAGACGAGGAACACACTCATACCCATATCAACAGCGGATCAGACCGTCGAAATTAAGGCAAGTGTTTATCACTTGCGATTCGTAGCAGTAAATATGTTCATATTGGTGTAGGTAGATTATATTCACTTTTGATTTATGAGTTTTTATGAAATGGGAAGATTTAAGGATATGAATTGAAATTTGAAAAATGAATTAGGATAAATCCCTCATGTATATAGTTTAAAAATCCCAAAATTGTTAATTAATTATAATGGACGAATTTGAATTGGAGTTCATGTTTAGAAATTTGAAGAACTAGGGTTCGGAATTGTTAAATTGGGAATTTTGAATTTTATAATTATTTATGATGAATTAATGGTTCAAAGCTAAGGTAAATCATTTATATATATTAGAACATTAATTAGGATTGATGTTTTGGTGTTGGAGTTGAGAAATTTAGAGGTTTTAGGACTGAAATTTTGAGGAAGACGAAGATGAACAATAAAAATGTAACAGGTCTGGCCAGAGCAGAAAAAGACCCCATCTCATTCGAACGAGAAGTCAGATTCGTTCAAATGACCTGCTAACTCGTTCGAACGATAGGTCACAAAAATCCCAAAAATTCCATTTTCCCCAGATTATGTTACCCAGTTAATTAGGTTAGGGATACTGCCATTTATGAATATTAACTTAGTGCAGAATTATTTGGGAAGTAATCCTAGAATGACACCCTAAGAATTGAATATGAAAGTTAACCACGGGAAATTCGAGTGTGTGAATAATCGAGTAAATTGCGTAAGTAGTAAAGATAAATATACTACGTGAAGAAATATAAATATGGGTTGGATGAATACCTAAATTATTGTAAAGCTTTGGGAATGCCTATTATTATATGTGTATCATTATTCTGTGTATAACATACCTACGCTTCTTGCAATCGGGCGGAGGATTCGCAAAGTGGACAGTCTTATCCTGGGTGACCCGATGGGGGGATATTTGACTTGTACCCAGAGCATATGAACTTGGATACGTACTATCCGTCACGTAGGATAGTTTTGACAGTTGAATGGGAGCGTAGGTATGTGCGTGACCCATTTAGCTGGTAAGTATGATCGCCTCCAATACTTAGGTTATGAGATTCACGGTTCGTGAGAGACGCCGAACCAATTGTCCTTTATGTAGCGAATGATGCACCGGGACACAATAGCAGAGTATGCATTGTGCCAAGTGGTCCTAACCAAGGGGCGCAGGTTATATATATATATATATATATATATATATATATATATATATATATATATATATATATATATATATACTTGAGAATGAATGATTCTAAGGTGTGAAATTAGAAAATGTATAGGTATGGATAAGTAAAGTAATCCCAGTGAATAAAAGACTTCTTATTCAAAATAGTGGATATAAAATGGGTAATTAGCATAAGAGAATATTATTAGCGTATTGTATGGGTGATACGGGTTACTCCCTTGATATATATTTAGGAGTTCATGTCAATGACCTAGTTGGGAATATTATAGATGACTAGGTTGGGGTAGACATACGCTAGCTGTGCACATTAGTAGAGGGGTGAGGATCTCAGGCAAGAGTTAGGAACTAATATGCACATAATAATTGCAATAATGCAGTTTTAAATACTTGCTAAAAAAATATATTTTTTCAAATCGGGCTCTGACCCGTTTCTTGCTCTTTCTCTTCACTTTTGCTTGTATATATATATATATTATACCAAGTGTCCAGCCACAGGGTCACCACCATACTTAAACGCGTGGATCTTTCGTCGAGCTGCAGCTGTTGTGGTAGCTGTAGGTCATTGATATTAGACACTTCTTTCTTTTAATTCAGTTCTTAATTCAGACATTTCAGTTAGGGCATGTGTCGCCCGTTTCCAGTTAATTATTTCGGAGATTGTATTTCTTATTAGCTTTTCTTTTCCTGTTAGATTGAGTATTATGATTTTATTGGTTTTAGACTTTGAACTGGAATATTTTATCCAGTCTCATTTATTTCAGTATTTAATTCATGCCCTGTATTTATTTTTATGGAATGGGAATGGGAATGGATTATATTTTAAATCATGGAATTCGTTAATGGATTAATTGGGAATAATTTAAATGAGAAAATGTTTTGACACTTAGCTTAATTAATTATTAGGTGATTAAAAATGAAAATGGTTTTCGACAGTGATGCTAAGAATGAACGAACCGGACACTTTGATTTTAATTTAATAAAGTGCTGATCACCCGATATTTAATTAGGCGGGATATCACAGGTGGTATCAGAGCATCAGGTTCTAGTGTTTAGGATCTGTACGGCTTAACATGTTTTTCGCTTAGTGTTCTTTGATGTAGAGCCCTATCTTTAGGATTGTTGTACTCTTATTTATACATTTACGTCTTTAGCTATTTGAGATTTTATAATAATTATGATCTAATAAATCTCTTCTCATTTCAGATGCCTCCGAGACGAGCCCCGAGAAACAGATATGCCCAGCCAGAGCAGCAAGCAACTCTGGCTTAGGGAATGATTAACGTAGCTGACATTGCCGCCATTATTGCTCAGGCAGTAAATGCAGCTTTAGTGGTGATGCCGCAGGCCCCACCCCAGGTACAGTCTGTGGCACCAGTTCCAGCATAGTTTCCCACTGCATGGGAGAGGGTTGGGGATGCTTTCCAGAGGGCACATTCCCCAGAGTTATCGGGTGGTTCTGACATCATCATAGCAAGCCAATGGAAGAAAGAAATCCAGAGGCATCTCCGCATGTACGAGTGTACCAACATTCAGAGGCAATTACTAGCTTCCTACAAGCTAGTGGGGGCTGCTTTGTAGTGGTGGGAGTCCACTACTAACTTAGAGGAGAGGGACAGCATGTCTATTTAAAGATTTTGGGTGCGGTTTGATCATAAATACTTCCCCTCCGCCATCTAGACCGAAGTGAGGCAGAGAATATTGAATCTGAAGCAGGAGAGTATGACAGTGGCAGAATATGAGGAGGAATTCACGAGGTTGCTTACTATGGTGACAGATGAGGTACCTATAGAAGAGAAGCAAATTCTAATGTTCATGGATGGATTGAACTGGAGGATTCGTCAGCACCTCATAGGTAACCTGTCATTGGGTACTTTCACTAATGTACTCAATGTCGCTCTGTTACATTGCCAAGACCATCGCTTCCATCAACAGGGGAACAAGTGAGTAGGGGAGTCCATCCAGCAGGGACGGACATGAGGTAGTAGTGTTGGTGGGGCACCACTAGCTCAGGGGCAGATCCGTCAGGGTGAGCAGAGTTCCCACTAGGGGGACCCTATTAAGCGATTTTGATCTGGAGATTCTAGGTAAGGATATGGAGGTTATAGGTAGGGCTAGCAGGGCCAGTCTAGTCAGCATGGCTAGCAGGGCCATCAGGGCCAGTAGAGGCATCAGCAGGGTCAGCAGGTCCAGTAGAGGGGCAAAAATGGCCAGCAGGGCCGAGGCCAACAGGGGCAGAGGGGAGGTAACTTTAGCGGCAAGTTCTTTTCTTATGGAAAGATTGGATATAGGAAGCAAGATTGCCTCGACAAGGGCAGGTTTCCCTAGCAGCAGGGAGCCCAGCAGGAGCCCTAGAGACCCATTTTTCCCGCCACCCTACCAGCAGCAGTGCCAGTCCCAGCTTTACCAGCACCCCGGATTCAGCAGGGGCAGTTACAGTATGAACGTGTCTATAACATCCACCAGGAAGCACCCCTGCAGGCATTGTAATACCTCGTAATTTTATTGATTTTTATTTAATGGATTAATTAAATTAAATGGGAATTAATTAGAAATTAATCCAGATTTAAATACTAACGAGACGTGAGTTGGTATTTGATTATGATGATAATATTAAATATTATTGAGTATCTATGGTAATATATAAGTATTGAAAGTATTAAAATTGTCGAGAGTCATAAATGCGATAATTTGGAAAATTAAGTTGGGACGCGCGTGTCAGTCGCGTCAGAAATCAATTTAATTAGATTAAAAAGTAAATTATATTTTTATCAACCATATGGTCATTTTGAGTGCGCCAACATGTCCGTAGGGGTCGAGATAGTTAGAAAACACTAGCCGGGGGGTTTAGTTTGGGTCCCGGGGCATTTTTAGGCCAAACTGGCAACCCAGAAGGGTATTTTGGTCATTTTAAAAATTAAGAAATTAAGACCCACGAATTTTAGTGTTTATTTATTTATTATTGTAAAGGCCATTAGTGCCATTATCATCCAAAATCAAAGAGTGGGCTACGTGAGTTAGAGGGGAAGTTGCAGGAGGTTTCCAAAACCTAGCCACCAACCACCACCACCAAATCTTGACGGGATTATGATCGAAAAGAAGGAAAGAACCAGCCCCTGGACACCATCAACGATTCTGAACATCAAACTTAAGGCAAGGGATTTTATTTCATTAGTTTTAGCGAATATTTCCTCCATGATTAGTGTAGAAATTAATATTTGCCTTTAAAGATGATGAAAACCTAATGGAATTGATGTAGAACTCTAAACCTTGGTTAGGAATTGCATGTAGATTTGTTCTGGACAAATTCAGTATCGAAAATATAACCTTTGATGAATTAAAAATGGATTAAAGAGGAGAATTATCATTATTCTTGAAGAAAATAGAAAACTAGGGTTTTTATTGAAGTTTTGATCCATATAAGGCCAATTGTTGATGATTTAAAGGTTTTGGAACGTTAAAAATAATGTATTTTGGTTATATTATGATCCTATAACCTTAGATTAGAGTTTCATACCTTGTAATGGAGTTTTGGGACAAATCTGGGACTGAAAAACGAAACAGTCCGTAGCCCATCTGGTGCGATCGATCGATCGACATTCTTAGGTCGATCGATCGACCACCATCGATCGATCAACATTCAAGGTCGATCGATCGACCTTCCCAGAATCGATTATATTTTTCCTTTGTTGAATTTTGACAATTTCGACCCTAGAGAATTATTGGTGGGGACTTTGTGAACACTCTTAGAGTTAAGGAAGACCAGTTGGCATGTTTGTGAGACCCGGATTATGATTAGAATTCAATTTGGGAATTATATTAAACCTAATAAGGCTCGACGTGTGAGATACTATTAGAGACTGAAATTAAATGCTTAACTTTTATATAGTTCGATAATATAAGGTTAGTGGAAGAAGTGAGGACCTTAAGAATAGTGGATTTAAATGTGGGGATAATAAGAGACTTGGTAACCTTTTTGGGTTAGGTTTTAAGTACTTGAAACTACGACGTGAGTTGTGTCGACGGTCTATATTATATATTATCTGGAGACTTAAAAATGTAAAAATTGGAATAACGGTATAGGGATGTAGAATATACCTTTATTAATATTATGAGATATCTAAGTTGTGTGAATGCTTAGTATATGGACTTATATGTGTATAACATACCTATCATACTTGCTATCACGGGAGGTCGGCTTTCGAACTGGGCCATCTAATCTTTGTGTGTCTACGGGGGGATTTAGATTGGTACCTTAAGGACATAGGGCCGTGAATGACTTATTTGAGAGTTAATAAGTCAGCTGACCATGGGAGCGTAGGTATGTGCATGACCCATGGGTATGTAAACTATTTTCGCCTCCATTATGTGTGATTTTACTTATTGAGACGGTTCCTGAGAGATTCGGAACACGTGGTCCTTATGTATGTGATGTACCGGGATTTGATAGCAGAGTATGTGTTCACCGCAGCTTAGCCTAGGGGCGTCGTAATTGTATATTTATGTTGGGATTAATATACTGGTAATTGCCATAGACTCTTTGTTAAAGTGTAAATGTGTATTCTTGAGACATTTTTAGTAGAGATAAAAATGAGAATTTCATACAATAAATATTAAGTAATGAATGAGAAAAAAAAGGGGGGAAGACACGCACATAATATATTAGAATGTCTTAAATAGACCCTTATACTATAAAGTGAAGTCAGTTTGTGATTTAGACTAGTTAGTTAGTGGCATGACTAGGACGGGTTACAGATATGTTAGGAGTGCACATTAGTTGAGAGGTGAGTAACTCATGTGAGTGCACGTAACTAACATGTATTTAATATTCACTGTTTAATGTTATTAGACACTTGCTATATTTTAAAACTGTTTTCACATTGGGCTTTGACCCGTTTGCTTTCAAATCTATTTTTCTTGTAAAAACCTTTTAGGTGCCCAGCCACAGGGACGCCAAGCTTAGGAGTTCCATTCCAGTGACATCTTGTAGCTTCTGTGGAAGTTACAAGACCTCGATAGTAGACGCCTCCACATTCTACATTGATTCTATTTCAGATTCATTCTTCTGTTAGGGCATGTCGCCCCTTTTCTTTTAGAGACAGCTTTATCATACTCAGTTTAATTTCAGTTTTGGAGTTACTTAATTATTTATTCAGACTTTGTATTTGGTTTTAATCAGTATTTGGATTATTCAGAGGAGTGTTATAATCCAGACTCATTTTATTCCATTATTATTCTATTGTGGCTGTGATGTGATTGTGTTATCATTAGTTAATAAATATTCGATGGATTGCATGTTAATTTAATTTAATAAAATTTGACAACTCACTTTTTAAATATTAGGTGTCTAGTAATTGTTTAAAAATGTGTTCGACGGTGATGCTATGAACTGAACCAACTTGACATCTTGTATTAATTTGAATAAAGGAGTAGCTACCCGGTATTTAATTAGTTGGGGTGTCACAGGCACCACCCGCGGTTGAGGGTAAGTTTCCTATTTATGGTACTATGGGGCGCATTTTATTTAATACTGGGGCATCACATTGTTTTATAGCCACTAGCTTTGCACGGGACACGAGGTTGTTAGCCACAACAGAGAGTACAGTGACTAGTGTAGACTCACCGCTGGGTAGTGGGTCTTTAATTTTCTTTATATGACGGGGGGTAAGTATATATATTAGGAGTTTGATTTTGCCTACCGATATGTTAGTCTTAGATATGCACGAGAATGACGCCATCATTGGCATGGATTGGCTTGTAGTTTATAGAGCCATGATAGACTGTTACAGTAGGACTATTATCTTTGTGATACCGGGACAAGAGATGTTTCTGGTGGTGATGCCTCGCCCTGAGGGAGGATCGTCCACCCATTATATTATATAGAAGAGGAGACCTCTAAGGAGATATTGATTCCTATTGATTCGATTCCTGTAGTTCGCGAGTTTTTCGACGTGTTCTAGGATATACCGGGACTACTGCCTAGTCGAGAGATAGACTTCGTTATAGATTTGATGTCGGGCACTCGCTCGATAGCTCGCGTGCCGTACCATATGGATCTAGCGTAGATGAGGGAGTTACGGGATCATATTGAATAGCTGTTGGGACAGGGCTTTATCCATAGGAGTACCTCGCCTTAGGGTGCTCCCTTTCTATTTGTGAAGAAGAGGGATGGTTCGTTAAGGTTGTGTGTGGACTACCGAGAGTTGAACAAAGTCACGATACGGAATAAGTATACGTTGCCCTGAATCGATGATTTGTTCGACCAGTTGAGAGGAGCCGCCTTATTCTCAAAGATATATTTGAGGTTGGGATACCAACAGCTACAAATTAGGGAGCAGGACGTGTCGAAGACTGGTTTCTTGACAAGGTATGGGTCTTATGAGTTCAGAGTCATACCATTTTGGCTGACAAATGCTCCACCCATATTCATGGACTTAATGAACCGAGTGTTCAGAGAGTTCTTAGATCAGTTTGTCATTGTTTTCATTGATGGCATCCTGATTTATTCCCAGACTAAGGAGGAGAATGCCGAGCACTTGAGACGGGTTCTTCAGACTCTATGAGAGCATCAGTTGTATGCCAAGTATGAAAAGCACAGATTCTGGTTACGGGAGGTATAGTTTTTGGGGCACGTTGTGTCAGAATTGGGGATAACAGTGAAACCGAGCAAGGTGTCGGCGGTGAGGGAGTGGGGACAACCCACGACACCGAGAAGGTTCATAGCTTCTTGGTGTTAGTCGGGTATTACAGGCGTATCATCAGGGGGTTCTCAAAGATTGTGGGCCCATTGACAAATTTGACTCGCAAAGGGGTGAAATTCATTTGGGATAATGCTTGTCAGTTAGCTTTCGATGAGATAAAGGATACGTTGACTTCAACGCCAGTTCTTGCTTTACCCAGGCCGGGAGTGGAATACCTAGTATATACTGATGCTTCTCTACAGGGACTTGGTGAAGTACTTCAATAGGAGGAACAAAAATAGCTTATGCCTCCCGCAAGCTTAAGCCTCACGAGAGGAATTACCCCACCCATGACTTGGAGTTAACAGCGATCGTGTTTGCCCTACGAATTTGGAGACACTACTTGTTAGGGGAGAAATTTTATCTGTTCACATACCACAAGTCACTGCAATACTTGTTCACTCAGCGGGAGTTGAACATGTGTCAGCGCAGGTGTCTGGAGTTTGTGAAAGATTACCAGTTTGAGATATAGTATCACCCGGGGAAGGCCAACGTAGTTGCTGATGCGTTGGGTCGTAGGCCAGTAGGTGAGGTGGCGGAGGTGTGGAAGGCGAAGTGGAAAGAGTTGGGACATTAGGAGGCAGTGGCCCGATCCTTTATATCTGCCATGACATTCACTCCAGAGATTTTTACGAGAGTGATCCAGGCTCAGGCCACTGATTCAGATTGTAGGGCTTCTAACGGAGGTCGCAAAGTCCTACTCAGTGAGCTCAGATGGGGGATTACGATTTAATGGGAGATTAGTGGTCCCAGAAGGAGAGGATTTATGTCATGTAGTGATGACACAGTCTCATGGATCCAGATTTGCGGTACCTCCTGGAGGGGATAAAATGTATAAGGATATGAGACAACAGTACTGGTGGAGTGGGATGAAGAAGGACATTACGAAGTTTGTGTCCAAGTGTGCGACCTGTCAGCTGGTAAAGGTGGACCACCAGAGGCCGCCAGGATTACTTCAGCCACTGGAGATACCTACATGGAAATGGAAGAGCATTTTCATATATTTCATTACTGGGCTACCTATTTCACAGCGGGGTCACGATTCTATATGGGTGGTGGTGGATCGGTTGAGCAAGGTAGCTCATTTTATGCCGGTACGGACGAATTATGCTACGGGATAGTACACCCGGATATTTATTACAAAGATAGTGAGATTGTATGGGGTGCCCTTGAACATTGTGTCTGACAGAGACAAGACTTTTGTATCACGCTTCTGGGAGAGCTTTTAGGAGGCTATCGGTACTGAGTTGCAATTGAGTAAGGCTTATCACCCACAGACAGATGGGCAGACTGAGCATACTAATTATATGATGGAGGACATGTTGCACATGTGTGTCCTTGACTTTGGAGGAAGTTAGGAGTCATATCTTCTACTGGTAGAGTTCTCTTATAATAACTCCTATCAGCTTACTATCGGTACGGCCCCATTCAAGGCGTTATATGGCAGACCTTGTCATTCTCCTACTTGTTGGCTAGAGGTGGGGGACAACAAGTTACTCGGGCCAGAGGTAATTCAGGAAACGTCAGCCAGGGTTGAGATGATCAAGAACCATATTCGGGTAGCCCAGGACAGGCATAAAAGCTACGTCGACGCAAAGAGGTCCTTCAGGGAGTTCAACGTGGGGGATCAAGTATTGCTGCGAGTGTCCCCTATGAAAGGGTGATGAGATTCGAGAAAAAAGGGGAAATTGGCTCCGAGATTCGTAGGACCATTTCCCATTATCAAGAGGATCGGACCGTTGGCATACAGTCTGGGGTTGCCGGAGTACTTGCACCGTATTCACGATGTATTCCACATCTCATCATTGAGGCGATTTCTTAGGGATAAGTTGGCCCACACCCACATTGCGATTTAGGAGATTGATTTACAACCCGACAGTTATTATGAGGAGAGGCCTGTGGCTATCCTATACCGTAGCGAGAAGAAATTGAGGTCAAAGGTAGTTCCACTGGTAAGAGTTCAATGGGAGCATCATAACATAGAGGAGTCTACTTGGGAGCGAGAGGAGGATATGTGCGAAAAATATTCAGACTTATTCCTACTAGGTATGGTTTACTTTTCGAATTTCTGGACGAAATTCCGTTATTAGGGGGAAGTACGTAATACCCCGAATTTTTATGTATTAAATAATTATGGGATTAATTTTTATTGTGGGATTAATTAAATTAAAAAGGTCGGGAAATTTAATTGTTAATTAATCCAAAAATTAACATAATTATTAACTAGCGTGCCAAGAGTTAATACTTATTGACGGAAATCATTGATTATTACTCTGAGTATATGTAATATGCAATTATATAATTTTTATAAATTGTTAGATTGCGAAATAAGACAGTATGGTATTTTAAGTCAGGACGCGCGTGTGAGTCGTATCGGAACTAATTATATGGAATAAAAAGATTAATTATTTTTGTATAACTCGTATGGTAATTGTTGATACCAAAATTAGTATGCTGACATGGACGAATAATAAGAAGACACGTGTCAATCTACGTGGCACAATAGCAACGAGGAAGTTCATTCCCCCGACCTAGTCATACTTACTTCGGGCAACAGGTGTACTCCGAGGAACTCCAGCTCTCCGAGGAACTCCTGAACGATGAGCAACTAAGGCGGTCCGAGCTGCATCTCGACCACAACATTGATTGCCAGATAATCAACAGTTCAACTATTCATTGAATGCTTATCATCTTGACACACACGCTTGAAGAGCATTAAATGAGATACCTTTTCATATGTATATCATTTAATGTATCACCCTTTCAGATTATGGCCTCATGGCTATAAATACATTGTATTACCCTCATTCAAGGGGACCGGAATTTCTTAATAGAACGTGTAATCGAGAATTCCTAAACACTCAGCAATAACATAACAGTGGACGTAGGCCATTCTTATAAGGCTGAACCACTTTAAAATTCTTTGTCTCATTTTATTTATCTGTGATTGAATAATTAGAGCGATCTAATTTTTTACATAAACAGATTGGCGTCGTCTGTGGGAAACGACTGTTGTTATCGTTTTTCACCAAAAATCATTCATCATCAATGGCAGATAATCCAGAGTCCAGCAATCGAAACGCTGGAAATGCTGGAAATCTTCCAAATCCTTCTACACCTCCAGATCTGGCTGGAATTATGACGAATCTGGCTCAAGGACAAACCGCCATGCAAGAGACAATGCGGCAACTCATCCAAACTCTCCATGGCGGTACACCAACCCATCCTGGATCACGAAACATCCAAAGAAAAACCCCTGCACCTTCTTCACGATCCAGGCGTACAGAGACGTATCATAATGAGGAATCTGATGATTTCTCTTATCAACCTGGGCAAACTTCATCGATAAGGGCCACAGATACTGAGCAACGTATTACTCTCTCTCCAGAGAGGACCAGTGACATGGAAAGACTGAGTAGGGTGTCTCCTTTCAGTCGATTAGGCCCTAGGAGGAATAAGAGTCCACCTAAAGCCATGTCGAGGAGTTTTCGACAACCATCAGATCTAAGAGAAGGATCATCACAATCACGACCAGTTGCTCATCAAGATAGATCTCAGGAGGCTACTTCAGAACAATCAATTGCTCGAACTAATAGGCCCGAGGAGGGAAATGATGCATGGAAAGGTTCCATTCAGCGGTTGGAGGATAGATTGGGAGAAATGGATAAGGCAAAGAATCCCCTACAACGAACTTTTATTCGAGGGACACCTTTTGTACAGGCCATTGTGAATTTTCCTACACCATCGAAATTTAAAGTGCCCATGGTGACCCCCAAGTATGATGGAAAGACAGATCCTGTTCTTCACATAGAGCAATATCAGGCTGCTGCCGACATCTATGTTGTCCCTGAGGAGATGAGATGTAGAGCATTCTCTGGAACTCTTACTGGATCTGCCCAAATATGGTACAACAATGTTCCTCGGGGTAAGATTTCAACTTTCTTTCAGTTGGCTGAGTTGTTCATTGGCAATTTCTGTTTTGGAGCAAAACCAGTAAAATGAGTAGCACACTTGTTAAGTGTTAGACAAAAACCTGGCGAAAGTACTAGAGATTACATAACTCATTTCAATAATGAGAAGCTAGAAGTCATGGATTATGAAGAAAATACAGCAATCACCGCCTTGATGAGTGGGTTATTGCCTAACAAGTTGTACTACATTTTGGCCAAAGATCCACCTACAACTATGTCAGAGTTGATGGCAAAAGCGGCCAAAATCATGAATGCCGAGGAGGCTATGGCTGCGAAGAAAAAAATGGATAAAGAAACCAAGGTGGAAGTCGACAAATCTAAGAAGAAAGAGCATAAGGGCAATGGCGGTGACAGGCATTCCAAGAATAATAAAACGTCATGGGAAGTCCTGAAGAAATTCGATAATTATACTCCTTTGAAAATGGGTATTAATCATGTCTTGGAAGAAATTAAGAATAGCGAGGAGGTAAAGTGGCCGAAGAAATTGAGGTCAGACCCCGATATGAGGAACAGGGATAAATATTACGAGTTCCATAAGGATCATGGTCATATGACCAAAAATTGCATAGCTCTTCAAAATGAGATTGAAACACTCATCCGAAGAGGAAAGCTAGCAAAGTATGTTGATCGTGGAGGGGAAAGAAGAAGTAATGATCGAACTAGAGAGAGGTCTAGATCTCCTCGTCGAGCAGAGGAGAAAAAGAAGAGAAATCATGAAGATGATCCAGATGATGACCCTGATCTTCCCAAGAAACCAAAGCAGCCAGAAAGAGAGGTATTTTCCATACGTTTTGGGTCATTTGATTGTAATGTTATTACAGGAGGAGATGCAGGAGGAGGAGACCTTACTGCAGAAAGAAAGGCTTACCTCGGAGAAGCCCAAGCTTGCTCGTACATTCAGCGAATAAATTTGGCCGAGGAGGATCGTCCGAGGAAGGTAAACAAAGAGAAGCTGGTCATTGGCTTTTCAAAAAATGACCTGGCAGGTGTTCTTTACCCTCACGACGACCCTTTGGTGATAAAAATGAGGATGAAAGAAGTAGTGATTTCAAGGGTGCTAGTAGACAATGGTAGTTTGGCAAACAGCATGTACTATTCATGCTTTGACAGTTTAAATTTGAAATTATCTCAATTGGAACCTTATCACAGACCTCTTCTGAGTTTTGCTGGCGAGAAAGTTTTTCCACTTGGGACGATCAAGTTGGATATATTCATTGGAACTTGGCCTGCTTGTCGAACAGAGATAATACGCTTCTTTGTGATGGATAAGAATGTGCAGTCAGCCTACAACATCATCATGGGAAGAGTTGGTTTGAAGAAGTTCGAAGCAGTTCCATCTACAGTACATCAATGCTTAAAATTCCCAATAAATTTCGGAGTGGGAGTGGTGAAAGGTGATCAAAAAGTAGCTCGGGAATGCTATTATTCATCTGCCGAGCAAGAGGAGCTTGAAGAGTCAAGGAAAAAGACTACTACCTACCAGGTGGATGAAGGTACAGAAATTGAAACACTTGATCCCAGAGATGAATCCCAACTTGTAAAAGGACAGGTGGTGGAATCTACAGAAAATGTTATTCTGAACGACGAACACCCTGAACGAGTAACCCAGATAGGTTCAACGTTGGATGCTTCAATAAAACAGGAGTTGATAACTTTCTTGAGAAACAGGAAGAAAACTTTTGCATGGAATCATGAAGACATACCAGGAATAGATCCAAACTTCTTATGTCATGAGCTCAATGTGAATAAGGAGATCAAGCGTGTAAAGCAGAGAAGAAGGGTATTTAGTCCCGAGAAGAATCAAGCTATACAAGAGGAGGTCGACAAGCTCCAGAAAGCCCAATTCATTGAAGATGTGAAATATCCAGACTGGTTAGCCAACGTGGTGATGGTAAAGAAGAAAAATAATAAATGGAGAATGTGTGTTGATTTCACCGATCTCAACAAGGCATGCCCAAAGGATCACTTTCCATTGCCCAGAATTGATCAACTAGTGGACGCCACCTCGGGACACGAGATGCTCAGCTTCATGGATGCTTACTCTGGCTACAACCAGATCAAAATGAAACCTGAAAATAGGGAAAGTACTTCTTTTATTACCCCTAGGGGAACTTATTGCTATAATGTTATGCCTTTTGGTTTGAAAAATGCAGGAGCGACATACCAGCGGCTGATGAACAAGGTTTTTTCCGAACAAATCAGTTGCAATATGGAAGTTTATGTCGATGATATGCTAACAAAGAGCAAGAAAGCTGCTGATCATCTAGTTGACTTAAGTCAGACCTTTGATCAACTGGATAAATACCAAATGAAGCTCAACCCGACGAAGTGCACATTTGGAGTACGAGAAGGAATGTTCCTCGGGTACATCGTAAACCAAAGAGGCATTGAGGCGAATCTAGAAAAGATCAAAGCTTTTTTAGGATTGCGATCTCCAACGACGAAGAAAGAGGTGCAGAGTCTTATAGGACGAGTTTCAGCGCTCAACAGATTTGTATCCCGAGCAACTGATAGATGCCTCCCATTCTTCAAAACACTTCGAAAAACTTTCGAGTGGAATGATGAATGTGAAAAAGCCTTTCAAGACTTGAAGAAATATTTGGGAGCACCTCCACTGTTGTCCAGGCCAGTAATGGGAGAAAAGTTGTACTTATACCTGGCAGTATTAGAGAATACAGTCAGCTCGGCATTGATCAGATTGGAGAACGGAGTCCAGAAACCAATTTATTACACAAGTAAGGCTTTCCGAGGTGCAGAGGTCAGGTACCCAAAGCTGGAAAAATTGGCATTGGCATTAATTGAGGCAAGTAGAAGAATGAGGCCATATTTCCAGGCCCATACCATCATCGTTTATACCGACATGCCATTGAGACAAGCCCTTCATAAGCCAGAAAAATTAGGGAGACTTATGTACTGGACAATAGAGCTCGGTGAATATGATATTGTGTATGAACCCAGATCATCATTAAAAGGGCAAGCTGTAGCAGATTTCATAGCAGAGTTTACATATCCTGATACCCCCGAGGAACAAAAATTGCTTGCTGACCAACCTATGGATGTTACAGGATCAACAGACATAAGTCCAGACTAACTCCGGTTGGTAAAAGGGCTTGTGGATGTAGAAAGATCATCAAATTCAAACCCAGACCAACTCCGATTGGTAAAAGGGCGAGAAGAGATGGTCGACGAGGAGCGAAAATTACCAGGGGAGGATGAAAAAAAATAGCAGATATTTCACCGAGGAACTCTGTCAGATAAGAAATTTGAAGACGAGTTACCTACATGGAGATTATATGTAGATGGATCATCTTGCACAACAGGCTGTGGAGCAGGGATAGTTTTGAAAACACCAGACGAGATTGACATGGAATATGCCATGCGATTCCAATTCAAAGCCTGCAATAATGAGGCTGAGTATGAAGCTATGATAGCAGGTCTTAATTTAGCAAAGATTATGGAAGCACAACAAGTGATGGTATTCAGTGATTCTCAATTAATTGTGAATCAGATGATGGTAACATATGCAGTTAAAGGAGAATTAATGGTCAAGTATCATGCAAAGGTGATGGAGTTGTTGGAAGAATTTGAAGCCATTCAGTTGATCATAATACCAAGAATGGAAAATGCACAAGCAGACGCACTGGCCCGACTAGCATCATCTACTCGTACCGAGCTGCAAAGAACGATACCAATTGAAGTATTAGAAAGTCGAAGCATAGATGAAGACTTGACGATGAATGTTATTACCCTTGATTTAGGACCATCTTGGATGGATCCCATCAGGGCATATATTGAGGAAGGAGAATTGACGGAGGATAAGCTCTCTGCAAAGAAATTGAAGTTTAAAGCTGCTCGGTATGTACTAACTAATGGTGTTTTGTATAGACGAGGAATTATGGTAGGTTTGCAGAGATGTGCACATCCCTCCGAGGTGAAAGAATTGATTGAAGAGATCCATTAAGGGTCTTGTGGAGCACATGTAGCAGGTCGAACACTTTTACAAAGAGTGATGACGCAGGGGTACTACTGGCCAACGATGAGGGCTGATTGTATAGCCTATGCCAAAAGATGTGATAAATGCCAACGTTTTTCTTCCATCCGACGTACTCCACAAGCATTGTTGACACCCATAACTTCCCCTTGGCCATTTGCCATGTGGGGAATGGATTTGGTTGGACCATTGCCAACAACCCGAGGAAAATTCAAGTACCTCGTCGTTGCAGTGGATTATTTTACTAAGTGGGTAGAAGCTGAGCCACTTATTGATATGACATACGAGAAGGTATACCAGTTCGTTTGGAAGAATATAATCTGCCGATATGGTCTCCCTCATGCCTTCATCACAGACCATGGAACATAATTCGATAACGAGGAGTTTACTGCCTATTGTCGACAATCAAACATTTTGAAGACTCATTCAGCACCAGGCCATCCTCAAAGCAATGGACAGACTGAAGTGACGAACAGAACATTACTCAATGGTTTGAAGAAGAGGCTAAGTGAGGCTAAGGCTAATTGGATTAATGAGCTACAGTCAGTATTGTGGGCTTACCGAACAACTCCCCGAGCAGCAACTGGAGAATCACCATATATGCTGACATTTGGAAGTGAAGCTGTAATACCTGTCGAGTTGGGTCTTCCAACACATAGAGAGCTGAATTTCAATTCCCCAGTCAGCGACTTAACGAGAAGATTGGATTTGGATATGCTCGAGGAGGTTAGAGAAGAGGCAGCCATTAGGAATGCTGCTTACCAACAACGAACAGCTCTGTTCTACAACAAGAGGGTGAAGAAATGCGACTTAAAAGAAGGAGATTACATGCTAAAGATGGTCATTCAGAAGCACAATAAATTGGAAGCAAACTGGCATGGACCTTACCGAGTTACAGAAGTTGTTCGACCAGGAACTTACCGTATAGCAACTCTAGAAGGAGAGGAATTTAAGAATGCATGGAATGCTGAACACCTACGCAAGTATTATCAGTGATGTAAAATGTAAAGCAGTTCCATAAATATGAATAAAACGATGATGTTTCTCCATCTTCTTTCTTTTTATCGAAAGTTTTTCGGGGAATACTAGTGTACAACACTACGCTGTTCAACAATAAAAGAAACACTGATAGTTCAAACCCACGACCAACTCCAGTTGGTAAAAGGGCGAGAACAAACTATACTCCTTTGGTTAGGAGGCGTACACTAGCGTGACCAACTCAGGTTGGTAAAAGAGCTAGTGGACATGATAGTTCAAACCCACGACCAACTCCGGTTGGTAAAAGGGCAAGAACAAACTATACTCCTTTGGTTAGGAGGCGTACACTAGCGTGACCAATTCAGGTTGGTAAAAGAGTTAGTGGACATGATAGTTCAAACCCACGACCAACTCCGGTTGGTAAAAGGGCGAGAACAAACTATACTCCTTTGGTTAGGAGGCGTACACTAGCGTGACCAACTCAGGTTGGTAAAAGAGCTAGTGGACATGATAGTTCAAACCCACGACCAACTCCGGTTGATAAAAGGGCGAGAACAAACTATACTCCTTTGGTTAGGAGGCGTACACTAGCGTGACCAACTCAGGTTGGTAAAAGAGCTAGTAGACATGATAGTTCGAACTCAGACCAACTCCGGTTGTTAAAAGGGCGAGAACACCCCATACTCCTTTGGTTAAGAGGCGTACATTAGCTCAGACCAACTCCGGTTAGTAAAAGAGTTAGTGGAAACAAGTTATGCTCTCAAATGCCAACTTGTGTTGGTCGGGAGGTAAGATTATCACAGAAAATACAAAAGTTCCTCGTAGAACAAAATATTCCAAACTGAACCAAGTATGGTTAGTCGGGGATAAAAAACCCACTAATTGTAGTTGGTCGACGAGGAAAATTCATCGACCTTGGTTGGTCGGGCACATTTTATGAAAAAGACAAAAAGTTACCAAGTATGGTTAGTCGGGGATAAAATCTCACTAACTATAATTGGTCGACAGGCTTATTTTTACAACCTTGGTTGGTTGGAATAATTTGCAACATTTTTATACTCATTACTTTATTATTAAGTGAGCGAGCAACATTTCTGATACTTGTAACTTTTTATTACTAAGTTGGTCGATGAACCCCCCAATATTATTATGCAAGCACAAATATAAAGTGTTTAACAAATACAAGACAATAACAATACATATTTGCGAATAAAAATGAAAGTCTTTCATTAAAATTCAAAATAAATTACAAGTTACATTGATAAATGGGATATGTATACTAACTGTTACATAAAAATTTCCTATTCTATTGATTTTTTCCCCTCAGCCTTCGATACAGGTTCCTCGCCAGCAGGCGGATCATTTAAAGTCTGAGGAGAATTAATGAAGTTCAAGTCCTTCAGCATCCTAACGTTCATCACAGAAGGTCGATCTAGGAGATGCTCAGGACGAGATACCTCAAACTGAGAATGCAAACTGTAGTCACCAAGATACTTCGCAAGTAATCTCTGAGGAATTACACGAGCTGAGATCCATTCCATGTCCAAATTAAATGGTGGCACAGGCAAGTCGAGCAATCCGGGCTCATAGTAGTCCCACAAATAATGTCCCTGCTCGAGTTTCAACACACATAAGGCATTCAGCCAGCCTTGTTTGTAGCCCTCATTATTGGCATTCTGGATACGAGCATCTAAATGGAATAGTGCCTCGTTGTATCCAGCCATCCAAAATTCCCTGGGCTATTTATGGAATTGAAATGTTAACCTCTTAAGCTTCTCATGAATACTCTGGATGAAAAGTTCCTTAGTCTTCAACACTGATTCCTTTGCAGAGATTTGCAGTTCCAATTCTCCAACTTTCATGGACAGTTCATACAAAGCCCGATCTTTTGCATTCAATTGGTACGCTTGAGTTTCCAATGTTGACTGAGTACGAGCTTCTTCAACATTACGACGAAGAGTTCTTGATCAACCCTGAGCAGGTGGAGTACTTTGTTCCTCGACAACATCCTGGGCAACTCTTCCTCGCCCACAAGAACCTCTTCCTCATCCCCGAGTAGAAGTAGAAGTACCAGACCTACTCAGGTTGTCCAACTCTTGCCTTAATTTGGCATTCTCAACCTCCAGAAATGAAAATCCCTCACCAGTCACTGGGATTACAGCTGTTGAAGAAGATGCTGCAGACTTATACTGTGCCAACTCTTTCTGCAAATTGTTATTTTCTTACTCTAGCAGCTCGACAATCTATCTACAAGCTTCAACTTCACCCTTTAGGGTTCTCTCCCTGACATCGTACCCAGCAAGGATCTTTTTATGGCCTGTCTCGGCAGAAAGCTGTTGATACCTCTTCTCATACCCCTCATGCAAAAGGGCAGTTGATTCCTTGTATTGATTCTGAAGGTCTTCTAAGGTACATTGAAGATCTTCGATCATTTCGTAATAAGCCACGTTATTGGCCACAGCTCGATCAAGTAAACCCTTCAGGTACTGATAAGCCTCAACTGCCTGCTCAGAAGCATCATGACCAAGGATATCAGCAACTTCAGATGCACTTAGGTCTGTGTGACCAGCCTTATAATATTCATGGCATTGCTGCATCAACTTTGTGTCATTAGCAGACAGCAGATCCATCCTGGCCAGAAACTAACAGAAAAAGAAAAGTAATCATCAAAAAGAAGATCAAGACAGAGTGCAGATAGAGAAGAGACAATCATATGGAAGAAAAGAACTCAAATTTTATTAGATCATAAGGCAAAGTTACAAAGATCTAGGTTACACTTGAAAAAGAAGAAAAATAGAAAGATAATACCGAATAACTTCACACCTTTTCCTTGTCTCCCAAGACTTTCTCGGGAGGCTGGGATGAGGAGCTCGGTTGCTCGGTGGGAATAACAAGTTGGTCGGCTGGAGCTGGAACTTGTTCAGGAGGATCAGGCAAAGACGAAATCTCCTCGGTGGCTGTTTGATTGGGTTGTGGAGCAAGGACTTGATCACCCACTGTCATTGAAGACTCCTCGGATGCAGCTTCGTCTTCATCCTCATCTTCAATTACAGGAGGAGGGCCAGGAAGATGTTGTTGAAATAGCTCAGAGTCCTCGCTCACCTTCAATTCTTGCACGACAGCAACCCAACCATCTCGGAAGTATTTCAAACTCCCATACTGCACCTGGGCCATCATCGCTGCTACCCCCTATCCCATCCTTTGTCCCAACCAGTTCGAAATGATTTTTTCACAGCCATTTTTCTTTTCATTTTCTCCGAGGAGAGCTTCTCGGATAGAAGATCCTCAGTGGCTTTCAACTTGGCCTCCACCTCCTCCTTCTGGCGAGTTACTCCTCGCAGAAGGGCCAGCTCTTCCTCAGCCGATTTTAATTTATTTTCAAGCCCCCAAAGGTACTGAGCTTCTCGGCATATGTCTTATTCTCTCTCTCCAAGTCCTTGACTTTATTTCCCAACTGCACCTTCTCTGCCTCAGACGCAGCCAACTTCTTCTCCTACCCAGCTTTGTCCTCGTCATAATGTTGGCGGGACTCCTTCAAAGATTGGGCCAAACCCAGAAAAGCATCCTCCACTCCAGACGAGGAGCTAGAAGCCTTGAGTGCTTCATCTTTCTTCACTATGGTGTTAAAGCAACTCACCAGCTGGAAAAAGAAGAAAATAATGATAAGTCATTGCAGAGATACTTGTATTGATGGAAAGAAAGAAAAATTCAGGATAAGAAAAACTTACTGAAGCAATGTGACGAGTAGCTAGGGATGTCAGCATATCCCTAGACATGTTTTCCTCGATTCCTTGGACTTCAGGAATGATCCAAGTCTTTACCGAGCTCATTGCAGAACTCGGAGGAATAATGGTTGGAACACCAGCTCCACTAGCTTGGAGCTGGGGAATGGTTTCAGAAAAACTAACTGAGGAGGACTTCTTCAGTCTCCTCAATGGCACTTCAACAGTCTCAACCAAAGAAGAACTTTTGGTTGGGGAAATGGTGATCACTTCCACAGGTGCATCCTTCTTGCTCGGAGCCACTGGGGGCTTCTCGGCAGCCTTCTGAGGAGCAACAGAAGGAGCAGCATCAACTTTCTTTGTCCCCTTTGGGACATCAGATTTGTTTCTTTTTCCATCTCCAGCAGAGGAAGTCTCCTCAAAGATGGAAGGAACTCTCCTCTTGCCCATTTTCTGACTTAGAGGAATGTGAGATTCTGGAGAAGAGTCCTCAGAAGCTGGCAATGGTTCACTAATGCTGACCACAGGACGAGCAGTAAAGGACGATGTATAGCTCCTGTACTGTAACAAATATGAAGCAGACCTGACGTGCTCGTCTGCAACTTTCTGATGCAAACTCCAGATATGTTTCAAATGCTTTATGTTAATTTCTGATTCTTTGGGAGTTTTTCTCTTGTTGTCAACTGCAAACAAAAGCATATTGAAATGTCAATCATGCATTTAGTCAAATATAATGAAAGCGTAGTTTCAGAAATAAAATAAAATGAAAATAACCTATCCCATTGCCATATGGAGGACATTTGGGACCTTCATATACTTCGTCTCCAACCAAAGGGGCATGTTGCCAATTTTTTATAACTACCCCATGTTCAAAATAATCGCTATTTGCGTCAGGGAGATTGACTACTAAAGCCCTATTCAAAAATCTAGTTTTTAAATAATAAACATTGTCTAGAATAGCCCATCTATAACAGTACATAATCTCAGGAATTCCTATACGAGTTTCATGAGTTTGATTTAACCTATGCACCCCATTAACTATTCTCCATGTATTGGGGGCTATTTTTGCAGGAACAACATCAAAATGATGACAGAACTCTAAACACAAAGAGTTTGGTGGAAAAGAAAATCCACATTCAGCAATAAAGAGGCTTGGGAACCAATGTCCCTCGGCCAAACGAAAGTAATTTGAAGGCTCAGAAAGATCCTCCAAAGTTACCCAAGAAGGAATAGAGAAATCAGAACGGAATTTCTCAAAAGATTCAATAATATAAACCATGATGAATAAAAGAAGAAGGAAGAAGAGCTTACAGGGAAAAAAGGAGATCTGTTGACAACGAACGAAAACAAGGATGAACGCACAAGAGAAAGAAAGGCTATGGAAAACTCGAAAGCAGAAAATTGGAAAAGGTAGAAGAGGGTATGATTGCCTAAGAAGCTTAAATACTTTTCCTTGGGAAACGGCGAAAGAAATGATTACAAAAAAGAAACTATTACGCCACCGGCGGCTAAAAGGACAAAAAGTGCACAAAGATCGAAGCGCTTATGAAAATTCAAAAAGGCGGATTCTGCGAATTTGGAAAGAAATTCAAATACGAAGAAAATGCTCCTAAAACCCAAGAAAGTCATTTAATATTGCCATATACCGAGAAAGAATGTTCCATACTCCTCAAAGTTCGAAATATAAAACATTGGGGGCTTCTGTTGATACCAAAATTAGTATGCTGACATGGACGAATAATAAGAAGACACATGTCAATCTACGTGGCACAATAGCAACGAGGAAGTTCATTCCCCCGACCTAGTCATACTTACTCCGAGCAACAGGTGTACTCCGAGGAACTCCAGCTCTCCGAGGAACTCCTGAACGATGAGCAACTAAGGCGGTCCGAGCTGCATCTCGACCACAGCATTGATTGCCAGATAATCAACAGTTCAACTATTCATTGAATGCTTATCATCTTGACACACACGCTTGAAGAGCATTAAATGAGTTACCTTTTCATATGTAAATCATTTAATGTATCACCCTTTCAGATTATGGCCTCATGGCTATAAATACATTGTATTACCCTCATTCAAGGGGACTGGAATTTCTTGATAGAACGTGTAATCGAGAATTCCCAAACACTCAGCAATAACATAACAGTGGACGTAGGTCATTCTTATAAGGCTGAACCACTTTAAAATTCTTTGTATCATTTTATTTATCTGTGATTGAATAATTAGAGCGATCTAATTTTTTACATCAACAGTAATTTCAAGTTCTCGATTGAGTTCGTAAGGGTCGAGATAGTCAGAAAACTCTACCCGGGCATTTTATTTGGACTCTGGAGTAATTTTAGGCCAAACCGGCACCCCGTATGGGCTATTTTGTCCTTTGTAATTTTGGAGTAATAATATGGACGAAAATTGGCAAATAAAAGATAGATGTACATGGTTTAGTGGGGAATTATCAGCTCTAAACCTACGTGAGGGAAAAGAGAAAGGCACAGATGAAGGAGAAGAAGCCATTAGTGTTCTTAGTGCCTAACTCAAGAACACACACCAAAACCTATACCAAGGTGTAGATCACGAGACGAGGAACACACTCATACCCATATCAACAACGGATCAGACCGTCGAAGTTAAGGCAAGTGTTTATTACTTGCGATTCATAGCAGTAAATATGTTCATATTGGTGTAGGTAGATTATATTCACTTTTGATTTCTGAGTTTTGATGAAATTGTAAGATTTAAGGATATGAATTGAAATTTGCAAAACGAATTAGGATAAATCCCTCATGTAGATAGTTTAGAAATCCCAAAATTGTTAATTAATTGTCATGGACGAATCTGAATTGGAGTTCATGTTTATAAATTTTAAGAACTAGGGTTCAGAATTGTTAAATTCAGGATTTTGGATTTTATAAATGTTTATGATGAATTAATGGTTCAAATCTAAGGGAAATCATTTATATATGTTAGAACATTAATTAGGTCTGATGTTTTGGTGTTGGGGTTGAGAAGTTTAGAGGTTTTAGGACTGAAATTTTGAGGAAGATGAAGATGAATAGTAAAAATGTAACAGGTCTGGCCAGAGCAGAAAAAGACCCCATATCGTTCGAACGAGAAGTCAGAGTCGTTCAAATGATCTGCTAACTCGTTCGAACGACAGGTCACAAAAATCCCAGAAATTCCATTTTTTCCCAAATTATGTTACCCAGTTAATTAGGTTAGGGATACTACCATTTATGAATATTAACTTAGTCCAGCATTATTTGGGAAGTAATCCTAGAATGATACCCTAAGTATTGAATAGGTAAGTTAACCTTGGGAAATTCGAGTGTGCGAATAATCGAGTAAATTGCATAAGTAGTAAAGAGAAATATACTACGTGAAGAAATATAAATATGGGTTGGGTGAATACCTAAATTGTTGTAAAGCTTCAGGAATGCCTATTATTATATGTTTATCATTATTGTGTGTATAGCATACCTACGCTGCTTGCTATCGGGCGGAGGTTTCGCGTAGTGGAAAGTCTTATTCTGGGTGACCCGCTGGGGGATATTTGACTTGTACCCAGAGCATATGAACTTGGATACGTGCTATCTGTTACGTAGGATAGTTTCGACTGTTGAATGGAAGCGTATGTATGTTCGTGATCCATTTAGCTAGTGAGTATGCTCGCCTCTAATACTTGTGTTATGAGATTCATGGTTCGTGAGAGACACCATACCAATTGTCCTTTATGCAGCGAGTGATGCACCGGGACACGATAGCAGAGTATGCATTGCGCCAAGTGGTCCTAACCAAGGGGTGCAGGTTTTATATATATATATACACTTGAGAATGAATGATTCTAAGGTATGAAATTAGAAAATGTATAAATATGTATATGTAAAGTAATCCGAGTGAATAAAAGACTTCCTATTCAAAATAGTGGATATAAAATGGGTAACTAGCATAAGAGAATATTATAGCGTATTGTATGGGCGATTCGGGTTACTACCTTGATATATATTTAGGAGTTCATGTCAATGACCTAGTTGGGAATATTATATATGACTAAGTCGGGGTAGACATATGCTAGGTGTGCACATTAGTAGAGGGGTTAGGATCTCAGGCGAGAGTTCGAAACTAATATGCACATAATAATTGCAATAATGCAGTTTTAAATACTTGTTAAAATAAATATTTTTACAAATCGGGCTCTGACCCGTTTCTTGCTATTTCTCTTCTCTTTTGCTATATATATATATATTATACTAGGTGTCCAGCCACTGGGTCACTACTAGACTTAAACGCATGGATCTTTCGTCGAGCTGCAGCTGTTGTGGAAGCTGTAGGTCATTGATATTAGACGCATCTTTCTTTTCATTTAGTTATTAATTCAGACATTTCAGTTAGGGCATGTGTCGCCCGTTTCCAGTTAATTATTTCGGAGATTGTATTTCTTATTAGCTTTTCTTTTCCTGTTGGATTGAGTATTATGATTTTATTGGTTTTAGGCTTTGAACTAGAATATTTTATCCAGTCTCATTTATTTCAGTATTTAATTCATGCCCATTATTTATTCTTGTGGAATGGGAATGGGAATGGCTTATATTTTAAATCATGGAATTGGTTAATGGATTAATTGGGAATAATTTAAATGAGAAAATGTTTTGACAATTAGCTTAATTAATTATTAGGTGATTAATAATGAAAATGGTTTTCGATAGTGATGCTAAGAATGAACCAACTCGACACTTTGATTTTAATTAAATAAAGGACTGATCACCCGATATTTAATTAGGTCGGGTGTCACAGATTCGTACAAGGAATTTTTCGTAGCAGCCCAGCGTACTCAAGAGGAGCTCAATTCGAAGTTAGAGGAGTAATTATTCTATGAAAATAGGAGATTGAGAATTCTATAATTTTCATGGATACCTCACACTTATCTCCGGTTCAGTTGTAACTTCTTGAATTGCAAACAAACCAGATATTGCAGTGTACTCGCCAAAACTCGATAGTTTATTTTGATTATTTTGATTTTTTTCTTATAATTGTCATTTATTATATTTTCTTTTGAATTAATGAAATACTTGTTTCAAGACTGAGTAGTATTCATAATTTATATAACCAACTTTATTGAAGAACGATAAATTCATACTTTTACACGTTTCACTCGTCCACGTCACCGTCCACATGTAGATTCCATATATGTTCCATAAGGTCATCCCTAAGATGATTGTGTTTTTCTTCATTGTACATTAATGCCTCACGCACTCGGTACTCATACGCATTCCCCAGAGTGTCGCGACTAATGGGTGCATTTCAGTGCGATCAAACTTAATACGCCAATTAGGATCCCGTTGTTTGTCCTCTAATATCACGTTATGAAATATTATACAGGATTTTATAATAAACTTTAAGTCACTGTGTTTCCATAATCGAGACTGGTTTTTAATAAAATGGAATTTTTGTTGCAATATTTCAAATTCTCGCTCAACATCTTTGCGTGCTCCCTCTTAATATCTTGCAAACACACTTTGTTTTCTAGTTGTTGGTCTTTTGAAACTCTTAACGATTGTAGCGTATGGTAGGTATATACCATCTGTGAGGTAATAACCCATGTTGTAAGAGTTCCCATTTATATCGTACTCTATAAGAGTCGTGTTACCCTCAAGTAGTTCGTAAAAAACTGTTGATTTGACAAAGACATTTAAGTCGTTACACGCACTTGGTAGACCGAAGAAAGAATGTCAAATGCACCTATCATAGAAAGCCATGGTCTCTAGGATGATAGTTGCACCTCCGGCATGACCACTATATTGTCCCTTCCAGGTATGAGGACAATTGTACCATTCCCAGTGCATGCAGTCAATGCTTCCTATCATCTCAAGAAATCCACGTTTCGCATTCTCTTCTTGTATTTGTGCAACATCTTTAGCATAGGATACCGAAAATAGTATTTTTTAAAGCACCGCACTATAGTGTATACAAATCTCTTCACAAACTCGATGGCATTTGTTTCCCCAATGCTTATATATTCATCGGTCATGTCTGCGGCACACCCATATGCTAACATGCACATTGCAGCCACACATTTGTGTAGACATGATAGCCACTTTCTCCCAAGGGCGTCAGTTTTTTAACACAGTAATCATCCTTTTGTTCTACGGCTTCCATTATTCGTGTAAACAGTGGGTGCCACACTCTGAACCACCGTCGAAATTATTCATGGCTATAAACCCCATTTTCATCAAAGTAATCCACCATTATACAGTTGTGGGAAGCACCCATATCCCGATGTATAACCATTCGTTCATTAATTTCTCCAGGACTGATGATATTTTGAGATATGGAAATATTCCTTTGAAATTGATTGTGTACGGCTACTACTATTGAATGTTCCCGGACACGTTGGTTAGTTGATAAAATTGCCACAATAAATAACTCGTCCATAGGATCTTTCGACATTATAAAGAAATTTTATAGGGGGAATATATTAAAAATATGAACGTTGAAAAATGGGGATGGTTTCCCAATCAATAAAGCACTTTGCTAATTTATAGTTTCCTCTCTTGACAATTAGGAAATGACACTTGTCAGAAGTGGAAATGTTTCCCGCCCAATGTATTATGGTATGACTTTATCAGAAGTGGAAATATTTCTCGCCCGGCATGACATGAAATGACACTTATCAGAAGTGGAAATGTTTCTCGCCAAATGTATTATAAAATTGGCATTATAGTTGAAATGACATTAGTCATAAGTGGAAACATTTACTGCACGACGTATAACGCGATGTATAAATAATCTGCTTCCATAAAACTTGAGTCCACACTAAATTTTTTCACTAAAATTACTATCCAGACAATGAATATCCCAAAATGGTCAACTGTCGAGGACTGCTATTTACTCAGTTAAATTACCGAGAGATACTATACCAAATGCACCAGGGATGTTACCCCGGGTGGAATACGGGCCATTGTCAGTCGATGGTGAAATATCCTAGGAATCTATTACTTTCTCGACTTGTAATGGATTTTGAACTAAGATGGTTATGGCTAAAGTCTACATTAGACCTCTACCAGATAGCGCTAACGGATGGCGGATTTCAGTGGGATCCTTTCACCTTCACACTAATAGTGCAAAATGAGGAATAGTGGTAACGGTTATATGAGCAAGTCCCAGGGTTAAGGAGTATACGAGAAGAGCCTTCTTATCTGTTCAGTGAATTCAGTAGGGCACTGTACATTCGTCAGACTATTTGACATGTGTGGTAGTAGTATGTTTGGAAATCTTGATCGAGTGCCTTGTTTTATGTTTAATGAAATAAAAGATTTTGTTTTCCTTAACATTATTCAATCACCCATAATTGCATATGTGACATTTATGAAACTTAAATATCGTAGATAATTCATCGAAACGAATCAAATAGGTAAGATGCTTCTCTCTATAATGCCCGATAACGTAGATAATAATTACAAAAAATTTCCCATGCACCTCTATCGTGGATTACCAATTTGTAATTCTCTTTATCCCACCCATAACCACCAATGTTTATATCTTTGGCATATAAGTCAAACTTCAATTTGTGCATGAACCAGTGCGCACGGATCTCGTTAGCCGTACGCCCTCTGTTAGAATTAGGTGGTGAACTTTGTTCGATGGCTACAAAAATGTTAGGCGACACCCTATAGTCAGGAAGAAAAAGTAAGTCAAAACTGGTTATGGAGTTAAGCAGCTGGAAGTCTTCATTTATGAGCCATGGTTGTGAATCCATTTTGCAAGAAAATGGTAATGTAAAGATTTCTCATCTGCGTATAATTTATAATATTTAAGTGTTTAAATAATCTATGTGACCGATGTCAGATGGGTAAATGTTTCCCGTTTGTAACTACTTGACTTTATATGAGTTAAAAGTGGAATTGTTACCCGCCCACACTGTGATATGGCATGTATAAATACCCTTTATGGTCAATGAAGATAAACCAAATTATGTCTTCTTCCATTTATGGACATAATTGTTTTTATCAAGACCATAGCCGTGTGGTTTGAAATGGCCATAAGCGATTATTTTGTAATGAGTCTATTGACACTTCGAGAAGTTTTGACCATCCTTGTGGTCATATTTTTATTGATCCTCCACTCAGGGCGGATCAAGTTCATGTTATTCGTAGCTACGTAAGTACTTTGCGATGGCCAAACAAATACGACGAACGATGTGATTTGGAAGTTTTATGTCGTTATCATCAAATACTAGTGCCAAGAGGGCGTGTTGCCCAATTTTTCATCATGTCGCCCCACATAGATGATGATGACACAATTGATTCACTGGATGATGAGATTTGGCAAATGGAAAAGAGACTACAAAGATGCCATGATGCCTAACTAGCGAAGTCGAAAACAAGCAATGTTAGGGATAGATTGTTGGAAATATATTACGATGAAACATTACAATCTGATTCTGATCTATCCGACTTCACCTATTCGGAACATGATGTTTTTGATTACTACGATCCCGATGTTATTAGGAGGACTACGAATCCATTGTTGAAAATTACAATGTTATATATAATGACAATGCCAACAATAAATCATACCAAAACCAATATGTTGTACATCACACATGACTGACTTGCGTTTTGTTCACTTGTATTATTAGGTTTCAAATTTATGTTTATGAACATCGTGGTTTTGTAATTTATTTATGACTTAATTTATAAGAATAGATATTTTTTATGAACATCTTGGATTTGTAAGATTAGACTTTATTTATGACAATAAATAAAGTGACAATTTATTTATGAGAACAAATTTGAGTAATAAACAATATGTCACACAAATAATAATTAATATGACAATAAATGCATAAAAAATAATAAACACAAGTGGCACATTTCATTTATGACATTAAATTTGGATTAACACAACATAAAGAGTCATACCAGTTTTGCAATAACATAAATCATTAGCCTAACGTTCGCTCATAATATGATGGAAAAAATCCCGCCAGAAAGTCATCGTCGCTATAGTTAGGTTGCGACTGCACATATGAGGACGATGTGATATTTTGTGGCATATAATCATCAGTAAGGTTTTGAGTAGGATAGTAAGGTTGATCATTATCGGATCCCATAAATGGTTGAGATGAGCCGGATCCCATGAACTGTTGAGATGACCTACCAACATGATTATGATAAGTGTTTAATTCCGGAAGGAGCGCTCTTTCTCTCTCGTAAATAATGCTTTCTCGCTCAACGTTCTATCCCCGAACGATTTTCAAACAATCTTCGCATTCTACAAACATCGTTCTCCAATCCTACTTCGTATATGAATTAGCCGACGGTGCATGACTACGTATAGTGGGCCTCACTATTTCCACTATCATAGAACGACCTTTCGAATCCACCACATCTATTTCCCACCTCATCGAAATTAAACATTCAGATGATTGTGTGGTATCTTAAGTCTTGTACTGGACGTTCCCCGGTGTTTACGAAGGTTTAAATGGAATTCTTAAGTCCGTAGGATCCATTGCCATAAATCTAAGGTCATCATGGTTAGTCAAACGGAAATAAGTCGGCAACACTGGACCTCGAGATGCTGCACTCCAATATAGACCCCATTCTTCTTAATTAGTAATGACTAAATCATCCCCAACAAACACCCAATTTTTGTTTCGATAAAAAAAAGTGATGGCATTACAAATAGGACATTGGGTGCGGTGGGTCGTGAGGGATCGTGATTCTACCCATCAACTACCTATAACATATGTCGCCTGGATACCACGTCCCCCCCTAAGTTCTGGATCTAATAGAATGTAGCGTCGCATGCCCAAATGTCTTGCAACATTTACCTGCAACATTATAAATGGTTGCCATGTAAATGAATTAGGCGATCGACCCTCTAATTGTTCTTTCATTGAACTATCTTTAAACCTCATTTGCCCTACAACTACTGCCCGATTATCTATCGACCAATCCTGCATTCGAGGCCAAACATCGGGTGCAGTAACAAGTCAGATAGGAGCAGCTGTATCCAAGTACTCGTACGCCCAATACTGAAACATAAAAAGTTTATTAGTAATTAATTTTTATAAAATTATATAATTAATAAATAATAAAAATATAGCTTTACCTCCAAAACTTGCCAGAAATAGTTCCATTGCTTGACTTTCTCTCGACTAATATCATCTAAGGCAAAATATATCCTTGACATTATTACAAAACCCCAGTCTAATCCCACCATATTTTCATAATCGTCCAGGTATGTAGCCCAATCTAGTAGAATGTTATTTTTCGCGTTTGGAGAGAAAATAGACCCACATACGAACATTATAAAAACTTGGGCTATTTGTAAAGTGGTAACTGGGTGATTGGCCCTATTAACCCCCCAATCAAGTAAATACTCTTTCAAAGAAAATAAAACAATATTTATGTTGTGTATATGAAAATTGTTTAGACCAGGAAAATATGTGGCGAGTATATTTTCGACCGTTCCATTGGCGTATTGGGGAAAGGGGGGAGTTGGTTTCCCACACCGACTGTAATACCTGTAAAAAATAATAAAATATAATTAATATATTAAAAATAAAAATATTAAAAATACAATGTAATGAATATATTAATAATATAAATAAAAATAAACTAAATTAAGAAATTAAAAATGAAGTAAAGAATTCGTACCATTTAAATGAACAAAATCTAGAGGCGTAATTTCAAGCTCAACGAACGACAAATAAATGGTGTGAGTCTCGACTGACCAATGCGATGTTAACGCCTTGACTAATTTGTTGTCGGAATTTGGAAATCCTTCCAAAAATATAGATGAAAACCCATACTTATCGATATATGCCCTCACGTTTTCGTCCCCCCAAAGTTGGGCATAAACCTCTCAAGCTAAGTGAATGCTACCACACATCGTAATAAGTTCTTCATCGAAAGAAGCAGTTAGTTAGACAATAGAGCCGGTAATATTGGTCGCGCCTACTTCGTGTGAACAATGACGGCCTTGATAGACCTCGTATCGGTAGGGGGCTTAAGGTTGGTTAATGTCACGAATTGATTCCTCTCTTTTACGAGCAAAATAACAATTTAATCGAATATTTACTTCCATATTTTTTTAAGGGCTAAAAATGCAAAATGAAATAGCAATTAATTTTAATTTATAATTATAAAATTGTAAATTAAAAAGTAATGAGAGAAGAATTGAGAAGAGTTGGAAGAAGGTGTGAGAAATAATGAGTTAGAAATTGGGTATTTATAGTAAATGAGAGGGGTTAAAATTATAAAAAAAAATCTCTTCAACGGCTATATTACGCAACGGTAACATTTCCATGTAGGCCAGGCACAGAACTTCTGTCCGCCTGGCCCAGGCGCCTAAAAGTTTACCACCCCATCCCTTCTTTACCAGACTTGCCCTTTAATTGATCCCATAAACCCATAAATTTTGGCATCCCATTGTGGATGCCCTAATGATTCGTGTCATTTTCAAGTATTATTGTTCGAAGTAAATCACGTTCTGCAATAGGAAAAGGTTATCTGATAAGGTCATTCACTTAAACTGCCGGATCAAACTTAAATGCTTTAATGAAATCCGAATAAAAAGGAAAACTTATGTTCATACAGTGATATACAAATAGAGAAATAAAGAATAGTTAAATAACATTCGAATCGTAGAACAAACTAAAATATCGTACGCAAATATTTTGCTGAAATATAAACCAAATTTTTATACAAAGCCTATGTCTTCATATCACGTTATGCCAACAAACTTGATCCTGTTTCATTCTCCTTTTTATATATGATTTTCTCTCTGCTCATTGGGTGATAAACATTGGTCCATTACTGAACTTGCGTCCATTATTTTTAGTATTTGCTTAAATTATCTTTTGTCTTCTATTCATTTGTCTGTTTCCTTCTCTATCACTCCTCGCACCCCTCATCTCTCTTTTCTTAATTTACTTTCAAGATATTAAGTATATATTTAAAAAATTAAGAAATTTCCTAATAAAATCCAAAACAAGCTTTAAAATCCCGAAGTTACTAAAAAATATAAATAAATCGAAAGGTAGGCTACTAATTATATCTGAATATTTATAAAAGCGGTTTTTAGTTTTAATTTTTTTAACTGTTTTTAATGGATAATTGTTTTCAATATACAATAAAAGGCAATTTTTTTAAAAATAATACGTTATTATTGTTGCCTAAAATGATTCTACAAGTGAAAATCAAATCATCAAAGCTATACTCACGAGATTTGTTATATTGTTAATGATTCGTCATCATTTTCAAGTATTATTATTCAATGTAAATCACGCGTTGCAAACGTAAGTCGTCAACCACAGTGACTCGTTTATGGGTCGTAATAATAGAAACGACACGAAAACAAGAAATGAAACGATATGAAATTGACACGATATTTTGTATTCGTGTTAAGTTTTTTTTACACGAAGTCGTGTCGTGTCATGTTCGTGTCAAAATAATGAATCGTGTTATTCGTGCTTTTTTCTCGAATTTTCGTGTCTATTTATGTTTAATTTAGGGTAAAATTTCGTGTTAGTGGTGTCGTGTTATTATTTTATTCGGGTCGTGTTTGTATTAAATAAAAAACACGAAGTCATGTCGTTGTTGTGTTTGTGTCCAAAAAATTCTTGTCGTGTCGTGTCGGCTCGTGACCTGATCCATAAACACGAATAGTCACTTAGGCTCGTTATAGGAAAAGGTTATTAGACCATGTGCTTCACTATTTGCCACCTAGATTATCCCGTACTCCTTCTAAATCGTCTACTTGATTGATTTCCAAGAACATAATATTAGAACATGAGTTTTAATATATAATTCTACATCAAGGGTTTCATATACAATTCGAATAATAAATAGGACCTTATTTCTTTATAAAACATGTGATGCATATATAAATTGGTTGTTGTTCATTATAAGGACTAAAATGTATAATTAAAAAATATTCATCATGTTAAAAAATTCAAGGTATAAAAAATATGCATTATGTGCAAAAAAGGGTGCAATAAAATGAAGAACAACAACCAGTTTAATATAATCTCAGTTTTTAAATATCAATAAACCAACCAATATAATTTTTGTATATCAATACACACACACACACACACACATACATTGAACACACACACTAAACATACACGCACACACTGAATGCACACACATAGAGAACACACACACACACACACAGACACACACACACACACACTGAACACAAACACACACAAGCTGAACATACACATACAAACACATACACTGAACACAATATATTAAATAAATGAAAGGAGTACCTTGTGCGGAGAGAGAGAAATTTTCGAAAAATAAGAGAGAGAGAGAGAGGGCTCCAAAAAAGGGATTCGCCGTGAGAGAGAGTTTTGATTTTTTCGAGCAAGAGTGAAATAAAATGTAGGGTTCTGACTTCATTTATACCATAAAAGGGGTCACAACTTTTGATTGTGATCCCATAGATGACCAATATTAAAATAGGTTTGGGGGTCATGGTTATGGACCGTGACCACCATAACGTGAGCATATTAAAGTACATTTTGGAGTCACGGTTACTGCTAGTAACCGACGTTCACTGGTAATTTTCACCATTGGGGCACGGTTCTAGTCCGTGATCAAAATGGAGGAAATTTGGGCATCAAAATACCCTTGATCATGGTATTTGGTCATTGGTGGGTCATGGGTCATGACTGTGACCACTAGTGTGACAAAAAATGTGGGACACTTGGTGCCATCCTGGGTCACGGGTGAGTCACGGTTGATGATCGTGACCCCGTTGGTCTTGTCTATCGATCGTAACCATCCCTTTAATAAGGTTACGGTAAATAGTTAGGGGTCACGAGTGTCACAGTCCGAAACCGTGACCTATTTGTTGCGACCATTTCTGGTTTTTGGTGTAGTGGCACATTGCACCATTACTTAGATATAAAACAAAACTTCATCTTGTTTACAATGCACGAAAATATACTGCGTTAATTTTCGGACGTAAAGTTCTCCATGTGCACGCGTTAGGGAAATTAGGTCAAATTTGACATGAAATCATCATTTAAAATTTCACAAATATTCAAATTACAGAAAAATATTATAATTCTAAAAAATTCAGGAAAAAGTTAAATTTTTTTAAATAAAGATCAAACATATTTTAAAAATCTTGAAATTATACAAAAAATATTTTATATATGTGGAAATTAAACAACTATTTTTAAAAAAAATCTCAAAATTAGAGGGAAAAAAAATTAAAAATCCAAAATTACTAAAAACTGCTTCAAAATTGGAAAAACGTACAAGAACCTCAAAATGATTGAAAAATCAGAAAATTGAATAAAAAATTTGAAAAAATAGTTAATAGATCTAAAAAACATTTAAAAAGTTTAACCTTAACAATGAAAAATCCACAACTAAAAACATATCCAAACAACATAGAATCCATAAAATCTTAAACACGAACCTCGGCAATAAAGAATTGAAAAAATTAATATTTTTGTGAAAAAAATATCAAAAAAGTTTCAAATATTTCAACTCAGTAATTATAATAAAAATAAAAAAATTATAGAAAACATATTTTTAAAATTAGAATTACAAAACAAATAATTTAAAAATATTGAAATTACACAAATATTATTTAATTTTTTTTAAAACTATAGGAAAAAAATTTAAATATTTGAAATTATGAAAATATATTTAAAAACCAGAAACCACATACGGAACCTCACAAACTAAAATGTTCATAAAATAACGAATTTGTTTTCTAATAATTCAAGCTCAACCACAACAAATATTCATTGAAAATTGTTTAGTTACTTGAAGGATCTCTATGTGCATTCAACCACACCCGACAAAAATCTCTTTGTGTATTTATATCTATAGTATATAATTAAAATTGTAGACCCAAATCGTGTGAGACTGATACGTAACAATAATAAATGTTTGATTTGCCACATGTCAAGATATAGAGGAACCATTATTTATTCCTTCTTTTGTCTATTCTTAATTACAACTTTGTTTTTTTAATTTACCAATGTAAGCAGCCAACATTCGTAGAAAGGTCCATTTCACTTATTTGACTCTTCACTTCTCCTTCCTCATTGTTTCTTGATATTCCCCAAAAACGTAAATTAAAACGAGTTGCCTGTGTAATATTCATTATCTGAGCGGCTCCATGGATAGGTGTCGAAATAAGAACCAATCCAATAAATATCAGTCAAATTGAATAGAACCCATGAAAAGTCTTACCCTCCAAACTGAAAAGATCACAACCTACCACTCACTATCTAGCTCTGACGCTATGAACGCCAGAGCTTTCCTCATCTACTTCCACTCTCCACCCAAACATCACCTGCAACTCGTGACCTATTTCACCTGTTCTGATCCGGGAAGAACTGCAACCCGTTATTAGGGAGGACTAAGAAATCGAGCTCCAATGTCATCCTTTCAAGGTTTGTGGTTCTGGGTTTGGGGAGGACTAAGGTCGTCGGGTTTCGTGTTTAAGAGAAGGTCCATGGGTTGAGGTAAATGGGTTAAGGGATAAGTCTCGGGTTGTGGGTCTTGGACTCTCCAACTCACTATCTTCAAAGTGGAAGAGTTTTTTTTTTCCTAAATCCAAAACCGTAACTCAATTTTGTTTCCCAAATGTTTAAATGGATGTTCTTTTTGTTGTTGATGGGTCACTTATATTATTGAATTTCAGATGACTTCAAATAATGGCTTCAGCTATTTTGGTAGGTTGATATATTTCCATTGTCAACATTAGCAAAGTGACGGTTCTGATTGAATGTTTCACCTTATCACGTGCTTAGTTCATCTCTGATGGGTTTGATTTGGATTTGATCGCGTATCTTCTTAAAGGAATATTATTTGGATACACGTGTGATCATCCAAAATTCATTATTAATGGTTGGTTGTTTGATTTATTGTAGATTTCTATGGAAGCAACATGAAATATTTAAGTGCATTGTAAAATGGGTTATTTTCATATTACTCATTGTTAGGGTTTTTCTTTGGAAGTTTCATTTTATCTTTTAAAAAAGTGGAGTAGCTTTTGTGGTGATTTGTGGTCTTTTTGTTGCCATTTTAGATTTACATTATACATCTTAATATATTATGCTTTGTTATTTTATTGTATTTTCAGGTTCAAAAAAGTGTCAAAATGTTCACAATCATACTTGAATGAAAAAAGTTACGTTATCCTATCATTTAACTTCCATCTTGAAGAGATATTTGAATAGTTAGCTTTTATCTTGAACATATATTTAAATAGTTAGTTTTGTATAGCTTCCATCCTGATCATATATTTGAGTAGTTAGTTTTGTAATTCGTAGTGAAATAAGCTAAAATAATACGGTTTAGATAAATTCGGTCACGTATTACGTGACTTTCAAGCTATTATCTATATATTTATAAATATAGAGGACAACAGTTGACAGGTCTTCCTTAATTTTAGGACAGCAGGTATGGATCGATTGCATAAGCTGTGAGACTAAGTCAACTGCATAGGTGTCTTAATAAGCACAAGCATCAAGCTATCAACACTACCAAACTTAAAAAAGAGCACACTCAGACACATAAACATAATATATGAAAATGACTCAAATAATCAAGGCATGGATCATAAAGACCAAGATGATCATAATTGCCCAAAGAAGTCGATAATGTGTTTGTTAATCTCAGTAGGTTTCTCTTCATGGATGAAATGGCCTACGCCTTCCATTACAACAACTTCATGCAACAATGGCACATCGCTGTTCAAACCACCTTTATGTATATAGTCCTTGGCGCCTGGAGCATTATAAGTCAGGTCGAGGTCCCCGTAATGAACTTTATAGGTACTTTTACTTTAGCTACAGTCCATGGTCCTGTTTGTTCCCAATTTCTATAATAATGAAGAGTAAAGTGTTATTCTCAAAATTTAATACACATATACAAACTAAAACTGAAAAAAACTATTTTAAGTGAGCAAATTGTAATCATCATTAATACGTGTAGTCAGGGGCGGATCCAGCCTGGCCGAAGTGGGGCGACCGCCCCAATTGTACTTAAAAAAAAATTAGGGGTTTTTTGGTAAAAAAAAATTAAATTTGGAGGTTACTTCTAATTATATTCAAAGATGAGGGGAAATTGTGTAATAAATTTAAAAAAAAAACTCAAACCTCCATATCTCAAATCTCATAACATATTCTTTTCTATTCTCTCCTTTTGTTTATAAACAGTTTATTATTTATATGAATTTGTTTACATTTTGTGTTTGTTTATATGTTTATTTATATGAATTTGTTCATAGAGATAGATGTACGTTTATATGTATTTGTTTACCAGAATAAAATATCTATTTTTGTTTATATGAGTTTAAATTTATAATGAATATTAAATTAAAATCGCTAGAATCTATTAGTGTGAAATTTAATTTATAATATAAAATTAATCTGAAATGAAATTAAATTTAGTGTGAATCTATTAGTCTAAAATTAAATTAAATTTGTTCTAAATATAGGAAGTCAATGGAGAAAATTTTTAGACGAAAAAGAGGAGACAACACACCAACCATATCCGAAACTGAGGTTCAACCGCATTCGAAACGGAAAAATTTAGGAATCCAAATTTAGTTAATTAATACCTCAACATTTTTAGGGTTAAAAATTGCAAAAATATAAGTAAAAACAACAAAAAAAAATCGTCTTGAGGCTCCCGCCCCCGAACCCCCGTGCTTCGTCAAAAAAATTATCCCCAATTTACTTCAAATCCTGAATCGGCCACTGCGTGTAGTGCTGAGAGTTCAAATACATAGGAATAAACAAACTATGGTCCAATGATTCAAAACAATATAAGAAATTTTTCACCCAAAGGTTTGTTTTGGCTAGGTCTTTTTTTTTGTAAGGTATTTTTCATACCACGAGGTGTCCGGACCAGCTTATGCGCACCTCGATTAATCCCCGCTCACGGTTCGTGGCTTCCGCTGGCCAAGCATTATTTTGACACTGCCAGGGATCGAACTGAGGACCAAACCCAATCCACTCCCAAACAGTGTCCCAGTGATAGTCTTATACCACTGCGCCAAGAGGCTTGGTTGCTAGGTCTTTTGACCAATGAAGACACACTAAGACGATACTTCATACATAATGTATGATTGATAATGTATAAATCCGCTATGCTGGAAATGTTCTTACAGGGCCCTTGAGCATACTTTTCTCTTTTTTTTTTTGCCAATTTTGGGGAATTGTCTATTAATGTGAAATGACAAAATACATGTGAAAGCTATGCAAGTGGATGATGTGACTAAGAAAATTGCTAAATAACTAAACATCTGGTGCTTTATAGAAACAAATAAAAAAAAGGATTAAATATCATAAAATTCCTCAAATATTTTTTAATACATATTTAGTTCAAGTCTTTTATTTTGTATCAAAAAGTCCCTTACTCTCTTATCTTTAAAGGTCTGCGTCAGCGGCATGATAAAGCCTTTTTAACATGACGAAGAACTCTTTGGTGCAAAATAAAAAGGCTTGGACTAAACATGTATTAAAAAAAGTTCGAGGGACTATTTAGTATATGCTTCAAAATATATTAACACAAAGAAGTTGAGCCTCTCACCGCTTTAAACTGATAATGAAAGATTGTGAAACTATCTACAAATAAAGATCGTGAAACTATTATATGAGATACAACACTTCATTAGTAAGAGGGGATTTTTGGAAAAAGATCATCATAATTCTCGAATTGTATAAAAATAGGACACTCCACATAATTTTATAAATTTAGTCTTTGTACTAAAAATATCATGAAAAATGATGAAAAATGGTGCCGCACATGATGAAACCTGTATACATGAAGTATTATGTCAAAATAAATATTATTAAAATCAGATTCAATTGAAGTTTGCAAGCTTACACATTCAAGGATTGGTAATAGTTCAATCCACTGGTGAAGCCAGTGTGCTCATATTTGTTTGTGTAGTAATCAACATCTTCTCCTGACACCCAAGCAGGCAAGATAATAAGAGTATCCGGTGAATCTCCAAACCCTACACCCTTAGGCAGATAAAGAGGACCAAGGTTTCGGTATATTAGGAAATTCTCCACAACTCTTTTGGTACCCATTTGGGGATACTCAACTTCTATTTCTCCAGGTTCCTGCAACAGAATAATTAAGCATGATCATGGTAACAATAGTATTAATGGATTTGGCGGTTGGGCGATGTCACGGGATCACTGCAGGGACGTAGCCAGGAATTTGAGTCAGTGGGGACTAATTTAACGGGAATTTCTGGAGGTTTGGGGGCGATAGCCCCCGCGCCGAATTTTTTGAGGTTATTTTTTACTATTTGACAAAAATAACGGAATTTATTTAATCTAATGGAAAGAAAAACAAATACTTTTCCATAATTGAATCCTATAACATCAAATTTAAACTATCAATTCATTTCTACAAACCCTAAATTTAAACCCCATACTGACTAATTCAATTCAATTCAAACCCCATATTGACTAATTCAATTCAAATCCCAAATTAATACGAATCCCATATTGACTAATTCAATTCAAACCTCAAATTTGTTTCAAATCAAACCCCAAATCAAACTAAATAAAAAAAGCTAAATCAACTAGATTTATACAATAATCAACACAAAACAACTATATTTACTTTTCTACAATATTCATTTACTTTTATAAAATATTCATTTCTATAATAATTAATTAAATCAGAAGTGTTACTTGGAGGGAGGAGAGCAACAGCACTGAGCACTTCTACTCAGTGAGAAGGGCCCATAGCCGGAGGGAGGAAGCAGCAGGGCAGTAGTCGCCGATCGGAGAAGGAAACGATAATCACTGGTCAGATCAGGAAGCATCAGTCGCTGGCCGGAGGAAGGAAGGAGTAACAACAATCATCAGAAGGAAGGAAGGAGCTTCTTCTCTAGCAGCCGAAGATGAGATTGAGAGATATGTGTTGTGCTACCGTGTGTGGTGTGTTTAAAATTAGGTTAGAAGAGTTAAACTATTTTTAAAATAACACATGTGCCCTGAATTTATCAAAATTTGCAACTTACCCCCAAATATTTATATAAGTATAAAAAAAAATTTAAAAAAATAAAAATCAGTGCCCCCACTCGGACCTATATAGCTCCATCCCTGGGTCACTGCAATATAAAAAAAATGACACTTTTTGATGTTTTGTGATCCAGTGCAGTATGTAATGGATTTTAGGTGGAAGGATAGTGGATTTTAATTTTTTTTTTCAACGAGCATTTTATCCTCGTATATGTTATTAGTCTTACTAACAGAATATAAGAAATTCACAATTGAGTTTAAATCTCTATTATATAATCTTTTATAGCATTGGGACAGTGAAGTTTTGTTTAAATATAGTCCCTATTTTTGTTCTTAATAAAAACAGTTTAAAGTTTTTAAAACATATCAACTCTAGCCTTTTTCGAAAATTTGTAAAAGAAAAAGTTGAGCATGGATATTGCCAAATCTCCCGCCATCGGACCTTAGGTCTTTAGAACTCCAGTCGTCGGAACTCCTACGATCACCATAATGCATATATAAGATGGAATGTCAATTTTTTTAATAAAAGTTTTTCTAGTTTGGAGCCCTACTACAATCCGAGCACTTTGTGCCGCCGAACCCCAAACTGATATAGGCAACAAAAATTTCACTGTAAATTTGAATTTGCAGTGACCAAACAAAAGTTAATGATGAAAAATTAACGTTTTTGTGTTCACGCTTGAAGTTAACCACAATTTCGTTTCCGAATTCTCAATCTTTTTAACATAAAAAAAATAAAAAGTATCAATTTCATAGTGACAAATAATAGTTTCACACTTGCAAAACAAATTTCGCACAAAAATCTCTATCGATATGAGAAAGGATACCCCATTTGACAAACAGTGGCTACCTTCGATATGCTCACCCATGTGTAATTCTGACAGGTACGTTATTATCGACTGTGATGGTGGACCTTAGTGCCAGTTTAAGAGAGACAGTGAGAGAGAGAAATGACAGATAGAATTTTTTTGTAATTTTGTTTGAAGCACCAGCTGCTTTTTTGGGAGTTTTGGGCAGGAGAAAAAAAAGCGAAAATTTTTTTAGGGAGGAAAAAAAGAGAAGAGAAACGAATTTACGAAAATATTGTTTTTCTTTCCCTTGTTTGTGAGTTAGAAAGAAGGAAAAAGATATAATTGAAAAATTACTAATATAACCTTACAATTAAAAGCATGCATATCCATTTTGTGTGTTAATATATGGGTCGGGTTTTGTACCCGGATCCATAATCCACCCACCGTGATATGGATTATCCAATTTAGTGTTGGATAAATCATTATTATAATAATTAAGTATTTATTATAATAGAGGAGTCTTAAATATAACATATAAGAAGAGTCCAACTAACTCCTTGATTTTTGGAACTCTTATCTGTTATATATAGATATCCTATTTGGTGATTACAAGAAACAACAGAAAATATACGATACATATTTTCGGTATCTCTCTCTCTCTAGAAATCCTCCTACACAAATCATCTCTCTCTCTTGATCCATCATCAACGGATCTTGGATTTGTGAGCGTGACATTCAAAGGGGCAACTCTTGTAGCCAACCTGGATTTTCACGAGACGCGAAGCGTACACGGAGGAAGAACTCGCAGATTCGGTGTCGGCTCGTATCAAACAACGTGCATCGATCATCGGGTTACATTCCCCCTTTGAGGTAATCCGAAAACCCGTATGTGCTATGTGTATATACTGTTATATTACATTGGTATCAGAGCTTTTTTAATTTGTTTGATCGCCGGATTATTCGTCGGATTTTTTTTTTTTTTTTGTACATAAACTCCATTAATACCAATTTAAATTCGTTTTAAATTGAGCGCGTAATAATCCGAAATTTTTATAAGGTTTTGTTTCTGTGTTGATAAAGAACTCGTACGCGAAATTTCATTAATTTTCGTTGAACGGATTGAGAGAAAATCGAAACCCTAATTTCAATTTGAAGTTGTTCCGAATTTTTTTTTTGCCAACTTTGAGGCCAAAAACAGTGGATCAAACGACGATGAAAATCTATTTTTCTTTTACATAATTGTTCTACGTCGCGAGGGCTTTCCAACCATATATTATTTGTTAATTTTGGATTAAAAATGAGCAAGTTATGACCCTCTGAACATGGCTCCATGAAATCGCGAAATCTGGAAATTTTCTGTTTTAAGAAGACGATGAACAGTATTTTTTTTTATTTTTTATTATACTCTCGGTTTTGTACCAAACTGTACCCAAACCAAGTCGTGGGGTGGGGCTGGGCCTGGCGCGTGGGGGCTCGGTTTTTGATGTAGAATCCAAAAATATTTTTTGTGTATTTTTTGGCCCACAGTAAATAGTATTTTTTAATTATTTTAATTTTAAATAATTTTTTGAGGGCCTTAACGATGCGATAAAAATCTGGAAAAAATATATTTGGATTCAGTAGGCCGAAAGCCTTTTTTCCATGTTGTCAAAATATTTTTTACTGCTGTGATATTATAAAAATGATTTATTGTATTTTTTTGACACTTAAATAATGTCTAAAAATTACCGAAAATTGCAGAAAATTACAGAATTTTTTTTCTGACTTAGTGGATGGAAAATTAATATTTTCTGAGCATTTTGACATTCTGGAAAAATTAATGTATTTTTGGTGGTCCATTTAATTTAGTATTTAATGGATTTTTATGCTTTTATTTAATGATTATTGTCTTGATAACTTGCGTAGTTAACACAATAGTTATGTTTGACCATGCTCGCTCCCTAAGTTGGTGAGTGTAGCAATAATTGTCCATTTAAAGGCCTAGGTTATGTGTTTTGCATGATTAAATGGACAATTCTGAAAATTAACAGTTGAATGAGCTAGTGTTTGCCTGTTTAATTCCTGTTTTAAGGTTGTTCCTATGTATATGTGCAATCGGACATACCCCGCCCGACTTTCAGTAGATATTATGTATAGGCTTCTTCTCCTTTTATTGATGTATTGGTGAGAATGAGAGGTTTTTTAAGCCACATGTAAGGGGATGATTTCTGAATGCACAACAATACATAGGAATTATCTTAGCACAAGCTCTAAACTGTTAATTAAGGGGACTATGTGGGACCTTGCGCATTTATTGTTGTATGGCGCAAAACTGGTTATCATAATTTGTTTATCTGCCGTGATTTTAAATTATGATGAATGGATGTAAATGATTAATAGATGTGTTCATTAATCGGATAAAATTTGTTTAAAAATCAATTAGAAAATATGCTCTAATTTTACAATATTAGGAGATGACTGCGAGCTTTGCAAACTTTCGATTTTAATATGTAAGAGAAGAAAATATTTTCTAATTGGATTTTAGAACAAATTAAAAAGATGTGTTTTAATAATAATATTAATGTCAATCTTTTGCGCATTTTTCATGTAGTAATGGCAAGCAATAACGTAATCGCCGCTATGACTAAAGAAGATAAGCTAACTGGTAACAACTACAACATATGGCACCGTAAGATCCAATATCTACTCAATCAGCATGAGTTGCTTGATTGTCTCACCACTGTTATGACTGAACCAGTTGGGAGTAGTACTGCCGCCAGCCGGCGTGAGCATGAGGCTTACCAGGCTTGGGTGAATAAGGATCGTGCTGCCCGCTTTACTATGCTAAGCCACATGCACGATGACCTTATTGGGCATTACGATCACTTCAAGACAGTTAAAGAACTGTGGGATCAGCTTCGATTCGACTTCGGTGGTACGTCCACTACGAGATTTAGGGGTCTTGTTTTGAAGTTCGAAACTTATCGTAAGGATAATAAGCACACGATGACTGAGCATCTTCGAGTGATGTCCACCTTGATTCGTGAGCTTAAGGAAGCTGATCACATTCTCTCTGACGAGCAACAGGTTCAGGCTGTTATCCGCTCCCTTCCTGATTCATGGGTGCACATGAAACAAATAATGACTCACAATGACAGTATTAAGAATTTTTCTGACATATCTCGTCATATTGAGCTTGAGGCGGAGCGCCAAGAGGTGAACTGTGCTGCTGTCCTTGTCGCCCAGAGTGGCAGACGTCAGGGAAATAGGCCCAGGCAAAATGGAAATGGAAAGCAGACTAAGCAGGCTGGGGCAAATGGCCCTAAAGGGAAAAAGATAACAAAAGCCAAAAGAGGCAAGCGTGGTGGGAAGAAAGATATTTCCATAGTCAAGTGCTACAACTGTGGAAATAAGGGTCACTTTGCTCGTGATTGCACTGAGCCAAAGAAGGTATCCTCTTTCCTTTCCTCTTCATTTTCACCTCTCCATATTTGTGTATGTTCTCATGTATTAGTTGCTCATTCTATTCCTATGTGGATTGTAGATACAGGAGCAACAAAACATGTGACAAGGGATAGAGGAGGATTTGTAGATTATCGCCGTATTCCAGCCGGTACTCAGAGTGTCTACATGGGAAATGGTGCTCGTGAAGATGCTGTAGGAGTCGGTTCGTACGAACTCCACCTTAGCACTGGGACCAATCTACTTCTTCGTGATGTGCTCTATGTGCCTGGAATAAAGCATAATTTACTTTCAGTTTTAGCTTTATCAGACTATGGTTTTTCTTTCAGTTTTAATAGTAGTGGTTTGAATATTATTTTGGATAATATTATTTGTGGACATGGATCTTTATGGAATAATTTGTTTAAAATAGATTTATTTGATTCTGTTTCTTCAACTTCATTATCATATACTGCAAATGTTGATGTTGATTCAGTTACTTGGCATGCTAGACTTGGGCATATAGGAAAAGATAGGATGGCCCGATTAGCTAGAGAAGGCCTTTTAGGCCCACTCGCTAAGGTCGACCTACCTATATGTGAGCCTTGTTTGGCAGGAAAAGCCTGTAGAAAGCCTTTTGGTAAGGCTTTACGAGCTAATCAACCTCTAGAACTAGTACACTCAGACATATGTGGACCTATGAGCGTTAAGGCACGTCATGGCGCCTCTTATTTTCTTACGTTTATTGATGACTATACGCGATTTGGACATGTCTACCTGATCGCTCACCGCTATGAAGCTTTGGATTGTTTCAAACGCTATATAGCAGAGGTTGAGAATCAGCAATCGAAGAGGTTAAAAACTTTTCGTACTGACAGAGGATGCGAATACTTATCTGATCAGTTCAAAGAAACGTGTGAAGAAAAGGGGATACGCAGACAATTAACTATCCCTCACACTCCACAACAAAATGGTGTTGCAGAGAGAAGGAATAGAACTCTTCTAGATATGACTAGATCTATGATGGCGCAGACCAACCTCCCAATATCCTTCTGGGGGGATGCTCTTTTGACTGCTGCCTACATACTGAATAGAGTGCCTTCTCAGTCAGTTTCCTCCACACCTTATGAACTATGGAGAGGCGAAAGACCCAATTTGGATCACTTGCGCCCTTGGGGTTCAGCAGCCTATGTTCACACAACTTCTCATAAGTTCGGGAAGTTAGGCCCTAGAGCTCGAAAGCATATCTTTATAAGATATTCTGAGAGCTCAAAAGGCTACGTTATGTACGGTGAACACCCTGATGGAGGAATGACTGAAATAGAGTCACGTGATGTCGAATTCTTAGAAAAGGATTTCCCTAGCACAAGCAATACAAAAGAGGATCTTGAACTCTATGAGTTAGAGGATACTGAAAACACTTTACCATCTTCAGGCGAGGCTGGGGGATTAGTTCCTCCTCCTGTAATCGCTGAAGATAGTAGTGGTCTTCAGCCTAGTGGGAGCATTCCAGATAGTGTGAGTGCACCACCACTAGATACTCACGATTCTCAGGTTCGCCGTAGTAAGCGAGGAAACATTCCACGTCGTCATTTTGAGATTGAGGGGAATACTTTCCTAAGCATTGCTTTAGATGAGGAAGAGCCAACTTCTTTTGCAGAAGTTCTTTCCTCAAGTGCTAAGGATGAGTGGATGGTTGCTATACAGGAAGAATTGAGTTCCATGGCTAAAAATAAAGTCTGGGAGTTAGTTGACCTTCCACCCGGGCGCAAGACTATTGGGAACAAATGGGTTCTAAAGGTCAAGCGCAAAGCGGATGGTTCAATTGACAAGTATAAGGCACGCCTTGTGGCGAAAGGCTATACCCAACGAGAGGGTGTAGACTACGAAGAGACATTCTCCCCAGTGGTGAGGTTTGCCTCTATCCGCCTTATCCTAGCTATTGTCGCGCAAATGAATTTAGAACTATTTCAGATGGATGTTAAGACTGCTTTTCTCAATGGAGAACTTGACGAAGAGATCTATATGGACAACCTGTGGGTTTTGTATCCAAAGGACAAGAGCGCAAAGTCTGCCGCCTAAAACGTTCTATATATGGCCTCAAGCAATCGTCAAGGCAGTGGTATTTCCGATTTCATCATGCCATTACCTCTGTTGGTTTTGAGATGATTGAAGAAGATCACTGCGTATATCTTAAACGATCCAAGAAAAGTGTTCTTATCCTTTCATTGTATGTCGACGACATTTTGTTAGCTGGGAATGACCTGGACTCCATTGTCGCCACTAAAGAGTGGCTGTCCTCTACTTTTGAGATGAAGGACATGGGTGAAGCAAATTATGTGCTGGGGGTTAAGATCGTGAGAGATCGATCTAAGAAGCTTCTCTGTTTGTCTCAGGAGACTTACGTAAAGAAGATTCTGGAAAGGTTTCGCATGAATAACTCTAAACCCATAGACACTCCAATGGAGAAAGGGTGTACATTGAGCCTAGATGATTGTCTAAGAACTGATGAAGAAAAGAATCAAATGTCTAAAGTGCCATATGCACAGGCCATAGGGAGTCTGATGTACGCTATGTTGTGTACGCGTCCAGATATCTGCTATGCAGTTGGTATAGTTAGTCGTTATCAGAGTAACCCAGGCCGCAAACACTGGCAAGCAGTGAAGAGGATTTTTCGATACCTTCGTGGGACTGCTGATCTCGTCCTATGTTATCATGAAGGGGACTTGAGACTTAGAGGCTACAACGATGCTGATTGGGCTAGTGACAAAGATGGAAGGAAATCCACTTCGGGATATACGTTCATTCTTGGAGGTGGAGCTGTCACTTGGTGCAGTAAGAAGCAAACGTGTATTGCTCTATCCACAATGGAATCGGAATACGTGGCATGCTCGGCAGCTGTTCAAGAAGCTGTTTGGCTAAGGAGATTCTTTCAAAGGCTAGGCATTTCAGATCATGCAGCTGAGCCTGTGCTTGTCTATTGTGATAGCACGTTAGCTCTAGCTTATGCAAAGGATCCAAAGTATCATGGGAAGTCTAAGCACATTGGCATTCGTTATCATTACATTAGAGACATGGTTGCGCAAGAGGAGGTTGTCTTGAAACATATCTCCACAGGTTGTATGGTGGCTGATCCATTAACCAAGCCCATTGCTCGAGATGTTTTCCTTTCACATGTTAGGAGTATGGGACTACGTAGGATTTGATATGTATGACACCATATTGTTTATTGACATTATTATTTATTGGATATAATATTCATTTCTTTTATTTGTTAAATTAAATGAATTGTTATCACTATGTACACATCTTATAGATATGTCACCGGGCTTGAATCGACTCTCTCACACGAGTGATTCACCTTGGCGCTTAGACAGCGAGCAAGATGAGACATTTATGTCTGTGGCGCTTTGAAAGCGAGCTGAGACATTTATATCCTTGGCGCCTGAAAGGCGAGCAGGATATATACGATTATGCAGATTCTGCTATATGTCGCCTTAGTTGAGTACTAAGATGAGACCTTATTTATACTTTTAGTTCGATCATAGAGTATCTCCATAACTCTATGTAGCCTGTTTTTAGCCGAATGTGAGATTTCAGGCAGGCACTATGTGAGTGACTGGGCTGAAACTCAGGTTAGGCGCTAGATAGCGACTAGACTAAGATTCGTATGGCGTCCTTTTATTTCAAAAGCGACATACCCTTTTAAACGGGATGACGCCATAGCATACATTTCATACTGTATGTGCTTTGCCGACCAATAGTGGGAGCGATGAATGAATCCCTGCTTCATCGCTGTGTGAGCCACATGGATTATTATAATCCAACGATATGCCTTTTGTCGACCTGAGACTATGTCATGAAGAGAGGACTTGATGACGCTACTTTAGCGTGTTTACCTAGGACGAGGGTTGATTCCGTCTAAAGGGGCACGACTAGGAAAGCGGTTAAGTCTAATTGAATTGGCATGAGGACTTAGGGAAGACTATTTGATTATACACCATGATAATGTGACTCATAGTCCGGACGACTTTACTGTGTTTTGTGCACGACTTAGTCATGAGTACATTACATATTTGAGATCTAACACTGCTTTCTTGAGGGATTAAGAGTGCCAAATTCGGTGTAAATCAAACTGTCTGGGTATATGCGAGATTCCTTCGAGTGATGCGTCTTCGTTAGTTAGATGATGGCTTAACGATTACGCTCCTGAGACTGTACGTTTTCTCGTGAGGTCGCACGTCACATTTTCCTGTATGAGGAGTGATGATAGAGATCGTTGGAGATTTGTTAGAGAGACCACGCCTTATGTGGGCGAGTGGGAGATGTTAATATATGGGTCGGGTTTTGTACCCGGATCCATAATCCGCCCACCGTGATATGGATTATCCAATTTAGTGTTGGATAAATCATTATTATAATAATTAAGTATTTATTATAATAGAGGAGTCTTAAATATAACAGATAAGAAGAGTCCAACTAACTCCTTGATTTTTGGAACTCTTATCTGTTATATATAGATATCCTATTTGGTGATTACAAGAAACAACAGAAAATATACGATACATATTTTCGGTATCTCTCTCTCTCTAGAAATCCTCCTACACAAATCATCTCTCTCTCTTGATCCATCATCAACGGATCTTGGATTTGTGAGCGTGACATTCAAAGGGGCAACTCTTGTAGCCAACCCGTATTTTCACGAGACGCGAAGCGTACACGGAGGAAGAACTCGCAGATTCGGTGTCGGCTCGTATCAAACAACGTGCATCGATCATCGGGTTACATTCCGCCTTTGAGGTAATCCGAAAACCCGTATGTGCTATGTGTATATACTGTTATATTACATTGTGGATAAAAAATTTGTCGCAACTAGTTGTCAATTCCTTACTAGTTGTCGATTCATTACTAGCATAATCAATTCATTTTCTTGTGTATCCATTTAAGGATAAAAAATTTGAAAAATATTAGATAGATATAATTGATATTAAAGATTTGCATAAAATACATGCTAAAAAAAACATGCTGACTTAGAGATGAAATCAAAACTGTTAATGAGAAAAAAAAACATGTTGAATTCAAGATAAAAATACATGTTGAAAAAATACAAGCTGAAAAAAAATGTACTAAAAAAACATGTTCAGTTTAAAAAAAATACGTTCTATTCAGTTTAAAAAAAAAACATGTTCAGTTTAAAAACTAAGCATGATGTTCAGTTTTAAAAATGGTTTAACTAAACTTCCTTTAAATCTATCTAAGAGCTTTTGTTCAGTTTTAAAAACTGAACCCACTGTTGCATTGCCATATGGAAGACCTTGATTAATCCATTTTTTAAATGAAGAACAAACATGATGCAACATATGAATAACAACCGGGTCATCTTCCCATAGTTATGGGTAATAATAGAAACAATAATAATATTATGGATAAGGATAAAAGAGTCTTTATGAAAATATCAAGAAGTCCCAAATTTCCTTGCTTTCCCTTTCCATCCAATTTGGAGAGAAGATTTTGGGGAGAAAAAATCTGTTGTAACAAAAAAACTTTTCCCTCCCATTCCTTCCATTTTTCTCCCAATAAAACTCTCACACACAAGAAAATTCAATTAGGAGTCTGGTTGAATAAGAGAATGGTAAAAAGCACTTTCTAAAAAATATGTCTAGGCTCCGCCTACGCTTGAGGCTTGGGAGAAACACTCCACCTTAAGCTTTTTAACGCCTTGCTCTAGGTAAAACCCTTAAGGCGCACTTTTTTCTAAAAACAACAATGCTTTAGTGAAACGATATCGTCTTTTAAAGATTTTTTTTACAAATCAGACCATTATCTCATTCAAAATAATCAAATAGAATTTTAATTTGCATATATTCACACATATTTTTATGATATGTACAATTTTAGTATTTTAATAGCCTTATTATGATTAAAAAATATTAAAATATATTAAGAAGGCCTAAACGCATTTTCACGCCTAAGGCCCGCCTAGGCTTCTAAGGCTTAAGGCTTGGCCTCCACGCCTCGATCACGCCCCGAGTTTTTTAGAACCTTGGTAAAAAGTGATTCGAGGGGAGGGGGGGAGTTTTTATGATTAAATTCTAGGACTAAAGTTTAGTTGAAAAAATATAATATTGTCATCTTGTTGAACACGCTTAAATTTTCCACTCGTTTTTTTCTCAATCTTCACAAGAGTTTTAATAAACTTCGTATCAAATGATTAGTTGTATGAGTATACAAAGTGATTCAATGAACGTAATCTTACATTTACAGTAGACTTTAGCCCGCAAGACGGACGTTTTACAAATCTCGTATAAAAAGACTAAAAAAACATGTTATTCAAATATTATAAAAATATGTATTCAAGCATTGTTAATGAGTAAAATTTTATATTAGTCGATAATTACATAAAAATTGGAGTTAAATTTGTATAAAAACTAATTTACATGAAATCCACTTATATCAAATAAATAGTATCCAACCTTTTATGATATATTACTCTATTCATGGGAATTGTGCTAAAAAAAAATTTGACATAATTCTAATGGAATAGTTCCGCTCACAATGCTACAATTTAATGTTGGAAACTATCTTATGATGAATATTTTGTAATTTGGCCATAGACTCAGCCAACCTAATTTTTAATCGTGACGAAATGAGATATAGCATAAAGTAATTTTTTTTAACGTTAGATCTTTTTATTCTTATTGAAAAATAAAATAATCAAATCATTAATTTAGTTTAGTTGAGTAGCACTATTTCTTCAATTTAAACAAAAAATACAAATACAATTCTTATTACAAAGTGATCAAACCTTGAAGTCAAACAAATACACAAATATATATATATATATATATATATATATATATATATATATATATATATATATACAGAAAGTCTCCTGTAAGGACTTCTTATGGTGCAGACCCTGGTACATACCATTTTTTTAAAATAGTAAAAAAATGCATTTTTTAAAACTTCATGGATATGATCTTCAACCGTTGAAATGTTGGGTCGGCTCCAGCCGCTGTATTGATTGAAATTTTTTATGAAACTTCAGGGATGTGATCTTCTAACTATCGAGATCATATCCATGAATTTTCATAAAAAAGTTCAATCAAAAAGTGGATGAGATGATCCCCAACATTTCAACGGTCGAAAATGCATATTTAGATCATTTTTTTACATATCACCTAATCTCAACCGTTTTTTTATTAAATTTTTTGATGAAAAAGATTGGAGATGATCGTCTCACCGTGCAGATCATATCCATGAAGTTTCATCAAAAAATTCATTTTTTTACTATTTTAAAAAATGGTATGTACAGGGGTCTTCAACTGTAATACCCCGTACTTTTATATATTTAAATTACATAAATGGGCATAATTTGGTAATTTGAGAAATTTCAGTGAATAGTAAATTCTGGATTAATAAGCGTTAGATGATTACCGGTGCGTGTTACATTTACTTTGGGGACTGAGTAAATGAGTCGTAATGTTCACATGTCATGTCGCAATTGGGTAAAGCGACAAAAACTATTTTATGTTGTAATAAACGCGCATTGAGAAGTGTCGGGTATGATTAGTGAATTTTAGTTAAGTGAATTGGATGAAGATTTCGAGTGCACGACTGGTTTCGAAATGGCTAAGATAGTTAGAATAGAGTATCCGGGGGTAGTGTTCAGGTTCCGGGGACTTTTGGACTAGCAGGGACTCACAATTGAGTAAACGAGTCATTTTTGGGTTTTATAAGGTACAAGCCCTTATTTCTCTCTTATAAGGCACGAGAGAGAGAGAAAGAGAAGAAAGAAAAGAGAGAAAAGAAAGGAAGGAAAAAGAGGAAGAGAAAGGGGATTCCGACCTAAACTCCGCGGGATTCGACTCGAGGTCGTCGGATTTTATCTACGAGACAAATGTTTACTTGATTTATTTAATTGAGTGTGTGTATCTCATATTATAGTTGGTAAACTATATAATTTTGGGTTAGAACCCTTAAAATAAATTTGGGAAAATTGATTTTTAAATCACAAATAGATGTGTTGTTAACTCTTGATGATTTCTAGTGTTAAATCCATGTTAATGGTGTATATATATGGATTGAAATGGGAGAAAATGATAAACTAGGGTTTTAATGGTTTAAATATAAGAGAAATGGTTTAATACCATAAATTAATTGATGTGTTGGTTAAAGATCAGTGTTAGGATGATTATAGTGTTGTTGGTTAAGGTTAGAAACCATAAAAATGGATGCTGGATTGTTATTTGGGATCTTGGAGAAGATGAAATCGCCCAAACAATGCCCTCCGAACAAGACGAATCGATTTGGGTCTAGACCGAATTGATTCGCATAAGGGGACCTGTAAGGATGTCTCAGACCAAATCGATTCGGATGGAGACCGAATCGATTCACCTTTGAGGACCTGCTTGCAAAACACTTTTCGAATCTATTCGCATTTGGAGCGAATCGATTCGCCTTTGTTGGATTTCGCAATTTTCCTTCTTTGAGTTTAGAGGGAGTTAAATTGCAATTGGAGATTATTATAAAGGATTCTATATATGATATTAGGACTCCTAGATGACGGTATTAAGGGTGAATAAACCTCGGGTTGTAAGAGAGAACCTTGGATTAGTTTAGTGTACAATTCGGGGTATGGACTTAGCGAATGTTCAGGTCGAGCAACGTTTGAGACAGAGATCTTTGGTAAGTGTATAGATTGATATTTATGCGGCTGGAATAAATATAGGCTGAATGCATTTGAGTAAATCCTAGGATGTGATAAGGATGGAATTTAGGATATGGGCTAAGGGAGTTTGAGCGGCTATCCGATACGTCTATTGACGATTATTATTATAGGTAATGCGGTACCTATGGAACTAAAATAAGTTAATAGTATACTTATTTAATTATTATGAATTGGTATATTCGGGATTATATATAAATCCTTAAAAGTGATTAAGGTGCGATTTATATATTAAGTAAGAGAATACTTATAGGTTTAGTATTTTAAGTGTGCGAATACTTATATACTATTACGAATGGGAATATTAGGAATATCGGCTATCGAGAGTTCGACAATTATAGCCAGAGCATATTGAGGAATGTTATATATTATATACGGGAGTTGTTACTGTATATATATGATTTGATACGAAAATAAATATATTTGTGTGTGGTTGGTATATTTATATCTTAGAGGCTGGTTCCACGGGCATAGGAATAGACAACCAAATTATAGTTTTTTTTGTAGTGCTATCCAGGGAGGTTGCGCGATGTGGGTGAATCCCCTGGCTTGAGGAGGAGGGAGAGTATAGTCCCCAGGTCATATCGTACATGACCGCCTCCATCGTTTACTATTTTTACCATGTTCATGGGAGAGTCTGTCTTGGTACCGTGGTTGATTGAGCAACCCCGGATGCGGATAGGCACTATGAGACTGTATCCTAGAGTTACAGCTCGGTGGGATGGTTATTATACTTATGATTGTAATAGGTATAATTATACTTATTGCGTATAGTATATTATTATGAAATGAGATGTCCTAAAGTAGACTTGTGTGAAGTGAAAAGAATGAGTGAGGTGTTATTCTCCTTCCGGTAGATTTATATTCAGATTTATATGAATGTGAATCATAGGTTCTAGTGAGAACTATATATATACAAGATCTTATAATATATGCGTTATGTACTGAGGGCCTAATAGATCTTGACGATCAACATTGTCATGTAGTAGTGTATCGGGAGGGGTTCCTTATTTGGATTTATCTTCACGAGACACCCCACGCACGAAACGCAGAGCAATGCTGGGAATGAAGATTTTAGTAGATAAGCGAAACAAATTTGTTAGGCATGGTAGCTTAACTAGGCTGTCTAAAAGGTATGTGATAGGTGTGCACTATTAGAAGAGGGGCGAGGTGTATCTCATGAGAGTGCGATACCAGTTTAAATATGAGAGATTTCATAATTTAAAATATGGCATTTATGCACTAGCTAAACATTTTCAAAACTCAGGCTCTGACCCGTTTCTCTATTTTTCCCCTCTCTTGCTATATATGTATATATATTGGTGTCCAGACACAGGGAGGCCTGTATGATGATTCCTTCAAGTCAGACGTTTGTTGCAGCTGATAAGTACCCCAAAATGTCTATTTTATACCCAGAATAGATGAATTTTAGTCGCTCGTTTTAATTAAAATTGGCCTTATGTTCGTATTTTATCATTTTGCAGGTCAATACGCAGTCGCAGTGTTAAATAATGCTAACTCCAGTCAATTTCGATGCAAAAGCGGTCAAAAGCATGCATCGAAGAAATCCAAAGAGACCGTGAAGTGAGAAGTCCATCCTGAGCTTGCTCCGATGTGATCCGATGCCCCGAAACAGTCTCGTAACCTTAACCGAGCCCACTCTATTCTCTGAGCCCAGTGTGTGTTTAGTTTGTATTTCATATTATTTTTAGATTTTTAGTTTGAGTCATTTTATTTTTAGGATTTATTTTAGATTTATTTAGAATTTTCTAGAATTTATTTTCTATTTTTTCTATTTCTTTATTTTGATTTTGATTTTTTATTAGTTTTTAATTTTTAATCTTTATTTTAATAGGATTAATTTTTAGGAATTTTTTTTATTAGATTTCATTTTATATAATTTTCTTTTATTTATTTTAGCTTTATTTTATTAGGATTATATATTTTTTGTTTTAATAGAGTTTTATTTTATCTCTTTTTATTTACATTTTTTTATTTAGTTTGAGATGTTAGTTTTATTAGATTTTAAGTTTTTATTTTATTTAGTTTTAGTTTTATTTTTTTAGGTGGTGTTATTTTTTAGGTGTCCAAATTAAACACACACATATCTTACATCACTCATCCTCACCATTTATCCTACACCCTCACACACCCAATCACTACCCATAACCCTATTCAACATCTTCTTCCCCAAAACATCTCACCTCTACTCTCTCATCAACCCAGCGTCGTCCGACGACCTCACCTGCCTCCATCTCCGACCGAAAACCACCTCCGGCGCACCCCTCCATCTCCTGCGACCTGCCACAAGCCATAACCCAATCAGCAAAACTCGAGACCCTTGCCAGCCTGTTCCGATCTATTCCCGGACCCGTAGATCTAAACCTCCATCATGCCCAAACCCAGAACGAAAACTGAACCCGAGTAGACCCGGACCTTCAACCCGATACCGTCAAGAACCTGCCCACCAATCCAACCCAAACCCATTTTCCATTCTGAAAACCAATTCAATCATATCTCCATAAAAATCGGAATCAATCCCAAGCCAAGAAAAGCCCAACAATCTCTTCAACCAAAACCTAACTTCGTAGCTAATAAAAAGAGAAGGGCATCTCATTTTAAAAAGAAAACTCTCTCAACACAAAAGGAAAAAAAGAGATACAGAGAGAGAACGGAGAGATAGAAAAAGAAAAAAAAGGGTAGATAAATAGTTAGAAAAAAAAAAGAAAAAAAATATAGTTTTAGGTCTAGAAAAATTTGTAGGTTCACATTTCATTTTCAGTTTTGTAATCCAATCAGATTTGTGACAAGTTTGGGACGCGTGTTCATGCACACAGTTGACACAAGAAATTACTGTGTATCGTATTCTTTCTCTTTCTCTTTAGTTTCTTGTTTGTTAATTGTGCTTGTGTTGAAAATTTAATCATGCCTGGCTAAACACCCCATTCAAAGGGTGGGATGAAACGTGTATGTTGAATTTTTTTTATTTGAATAATTTTTCGTTGATGTGTTCTAGGCTAATTAAATTGGGAAAAAATCACACATTAATTTATGTAATGAGAGTTAATAAATTAATGGTGCAAATTAATATTTAATTTCTGGATTTCACTTAGAGATAAGTAGCATTCTTAAATTAAAATATTAATTATGTGTATGCAATTCAAAGATTCGTATAAATTTTAATAAATTAATCTTAGCGGATATTTTATTAAAATGAGTGTGAATCTTATTTTTTATTTATTTTGTGACTATTCCTGATTTAATTACTGAAAAAGATAAAATTGAATTTAGGATTGTAACGAGATTTAAATTTTAAATTCAATATTATTTTGAACTATTCAATCGAATAATTAGGATTTTAAATTAATTTGACTACGCAGTGTAATCCCACCTCTTGTTTCTTCTCATAAATTCTAAACTAGATTACTTTCTAAATTTTCATAGTCATCTGAGTTGGATAAATTTTCATTTCCTCCCTTGAAAATAATTTTTAAAATATAAAAAAAAAACATAAGTAAAAATTTTAAAAACACAAAAAGATTTTTAATAAAAATTGGAATTGCAAGTTTTAAAGAAAATCGTTTCAACGCTAGAAATTGGATTGATACCCGAATTTTCCACGATACTAAATTTTTAACAAGTTTTGTATATAATTCCAGGAATTTTGATACTCGAAGTTTGACCGCAGCGACATTCCAATTCCATTTCCAAAGGAATACAAATAAAGAGTTCTCAGCAGCAGCTGTGGATTCAAGCATGTTTATTGTAGACACTTCTATCCTTGTAATATAGATAGGAGCTATTGTAGAAACATTCGGGCCGATACCCCAACTGTATTCATTTATTCTTTTACTGCGTTTTAGTTTGCGGATTTGATTTGGTTGTATTATGTTGTACCGAGAGTTCGGTTATTTTATTTCATTTCAGTTGTTGCTTATAAACTGTTGTGATTGATTTATTTGAATGGTTTGGTTAAAAAGATTAGTTAATATAAAATTTTGACGCCAGCCTAATAAGTTATTAGTAATTAAATTGGTTTTCGATAGTGATGATGAGAATGAACAATATGAGACTCTTTTTTTAATTTGGTATAGGATTGATCACCGGTATTTTATTAGGCGAGGTGTCACATCATCGTAAGGAGTCCTTATAGGAGAGGGCCTTGTAAGGACATTTTGTCCATCATTATGTATATGATATGTCATACGCCGTTACAAGAATGATAGTTGAAAAGATCACATCGTCATCAACAAAATCCGAAGATCAAAAGAAGAAGGAATCTGATTTTTGAGGACCGGACCGATCCGGATCAGATAAAAGAACCGATCCGGTTCACCGGACCGATCCGGCTAAAGGGACCGGACCGATCCGCCTGCTGAGCTGAGACCAGTACACCCGGATCCATAGCGAACCGATGAAGGCAAAAACTTCCGGACCGATCCGATGCCAACCAGACCGATCCGGTTTCAGAAAAAGAACCGATCCGACTTAACCGGACCGATCCGCCTAATCGACCGGACCGATCCGGCGAGGATAAACACTGCTAGATCGTGCAGCCGATTATGTAGGGTTTCGATCTCTTATTTAAACCACGATCAGCAGTTGGTTTTCTTAAGACTTTCCCACGATTATCAGAGCATATCAACCCTAAAGTCTTCACCTATTGAGTCTTATGATTCTAGGTTTTTAGATTCACACATCTTCCATATCTATGTGAATCAAGTTTTGTAACCCAAGAACACCATTGTTGTTGTTCAACCCTTGTGAAGTGGACCGCTCCTTCCTCTTCATTGCAGCCCTACTGGACAGGGATAGTTCCAGCCGCCAGCCCTACTGGAAAGGGTTTCTTCCAGCCGCGACTACAGAATCCGATACCCGAGGGTAATTCTTAGTCAACCTGTATTTCATTGTAATCCGATTGTAAACCGTCTTTTACAAATTATAGTGATATACAAATGGTTTTGCCCCTGTGGGAGATTTTTCCTTAAACTTTGTGTGTTGAATATCTTGTGCATGATTCCATATTGTTTCAATCACACCTAGTTGCATGCTTAGGGTTAATTTGGGTTAAAATTGGTATTTATTATATTATCTCTTATTGAACGCAAGCGCCAACTCTTTCAAATTGGTATCAGAGCAGGTTACGCTAATCTATCGCGTATTCCTATTTTCCGCAAAAATTTTCTAAAGATATCAATTTTTGAAATAAATTGATTTTTGAAAAGAGCGTGTTCAAATGGAGAAGTCATATTATAAAATGCCTATTTTTGACGGGTCGAATTATGCCTATTGGAAAGCCCGTATGAGGTCGGCTTTAAAAGCCATTGACGAACGTGTCTGGATTTTGGTTGAGCGAGGGTGGACTCCTCCAACCGTGACTGTTGATAATGTGACCAACTTGAAACCTGACATCACTTGGACTGATGATGAATTTAAATGGTCATCTTTTAACTCTAAGGGTCTAAGTGCTATTTCTGGGTCTGTCACTCCTGATGAGTTCAAACGCATAATGACGTGCACCACGTCAAAAGAAGCATGGGATATTTTGCAACTTACCCATGAAGGAACGAATGCTGTTAAAGAGTCAAAATTGAAAAATTTAACAACTCAATTTGAAACCATCACCATGCATGAAAATGAATGTTTTGATGAATTTTATGCTAGGCTTTCTGACATTGTTAATACTAGCTATAATCTTGGTGAACATATTCCAAATTCTAGGGTTGTTAAAAAGATTCTTCGTTCCCTTCCTAAGCGTTTTATACCTAAAGTCACTGTGCTGAATTCCTTGGGTAATTTAAATACTCTAAAATTGGAAGAACTGGTAGGAGATTTACAAACTTATGAAATAGACATGTTTCCTAAATCTGCCAAGCCAAAAGATAAGGGAATTGCCCTTAAAGCCCAAGAGAGAAAAAGTGAGGGGTCGGCAAGAAAGAGAGTCGAGTCGTCTAGAAAGATAGAAACTTCTGATTCTGAATGTGAGTTTGACCTAGATGATTTGGCACTTTTTGCTAAAAACTTCAAGAAAATTCTGAAATTTAAGAAAAATGGGAATTTCAAAGATAAAAAGAATTTTCAGAAAAATAGGTTTGAAAAGAAGGATTTCAAAGAACCCCCTAAAGACAGTGAGAGGTGTTTTGAGTGCGACGGTAAGGGACACAGAGCGTTTGAGTGTGCCACTCGTCTGAATAGGGAAAAGGGTAAAGCTGTCCTAAATGCTACCCTTAGTGACGACAGTGAGGTCGAGTCGGTGGACTCGGGAGATGAGTCACCGCATGAGCGTAACTTCACCGCGTTCATGGCTAGTCATGTGAGTACTCCTAGTGCATCTCACGACGATGAGATTGCTACCTCACAGGGACACCTCGACAGCGAGAGCGAAGAGAGTGAGGGAGAGGAGGAAGGTAGTGAGGACGAGAATAGCCTTCAACGCGCCTACACCGAGTTATATGATGAGTCTTTCAAAACTAAAAATTGTAACAAGGCGTTAGTTCTTAGGATCACCGCGTTAGAAGAAGAGTTAGGAAAGACGAAAGAGAGAGAGTCCTCCACCTGCACCGCCTTGAGAGAGAGAGAATCTGCCTGGTTTAGTAAAGAGAATTTGCTTAAAGAGAGAGAGAGCAGTTTTGAGAAAGAGAAAGCGGACTTGACTAAACAAGTGGATAGTCTTACGAGTGAGCTCCATTCCTCCCTGGAGACTCGGAAGAAACTTGAAGCCCTTATTGCCCAGCTTACTCATAACCTTGAGAGAGCTAGGAAAGTCAAGGTACAAATCGATGACAGATCTGGAAAGATGGGAAAGATGCTCCTCGGTCCCGCTTTAGGTTTTGGTGACATGCAAGGAATAGGTTTTGATGGTGCCTCCACGTCCCAAATTGCACCCGGACCAATTCCTGAGTTTACTACGACTCCTTATGGCCGTCATAAAAAACCAAGAAGGAGAGTTCGACCAAGAAAAGCAAACCAAGGTCCTCCAAATACTGTGCCCTTTTGCTCCCATTGCAAAAGAAATGGACACCTTAGGGGTGATTGCTATAAGTTGGGTCGGACACGACGTACGTTTGCTCCACCACATCAGACTGATGAGTTTGCCAGTCTGAGAGAGCGTGTTGAGTTTCTAGCCGCCACATCACAGAGTTTGATGGAGGAATTCCGACGGATGACCTTACCATCAATGAATGCGCCCCGCATTCCGGCTAAAACCAACAACAACAAGGGAATACAAAAAGGTACCTACTCTTGGGTTCCTAAGAAAGAGAAAAAGGCCCTTGTTGTCCATGTCGCTCTCAAAACCCATAATACCTCACAGTGGTATTTTGACAGTGGTTGCTCCAGACACATGACAGGTGATGCCTCATATTTTACCCATCTTGAGGATTATAATGATGGGAGAGTCACCTTTGGAGATGGTAGCAAATCTAGCATAGTTGGACGAGGTACAGTAGAGTTACCAGGATTTCCAAAGCTAGAAAACGTGCTGTACGTCAAAGGTTTGAAAGCAAACCTTCTTAGCATCAGCCAGCTGTGCGACGATGACTTTGCAGTGAAGTTTGACCGGAAAGCTTGTAAGGTCTATAATCAAGCCGGTAAACTTTTAGTGAAAGGGGTGAGGACTGAGGATAACTGCTATGGGACTGAGCCCACATCCTCACTAGTCTGCAACAGTGCCACGATCACTCCTATGGATCTGTGGCACCAACGTCTAGGTCACATGAACGTTAGAAACTTATCTCGATTAGTCAAAAAGGACCTAGTACGTGGCTTACCATCACTTGGAAAGCCAACTTCCACGATCTGTGGACCCTGTCAGTTGGGAAAGCAAATCCATAGCCCACATAGGAAGTTGAATTCCATTACCACCTCACGTGCTCTTGAGTTGATTCACATGGATCTTATGGGTCCTACTCGCACGGAAAGTCTAGGTGGTAAGAGATACATTCTCGTGATGGTGGACGATTTCTCTAGATACTCTATTGTCGATTTTCTAAGAGAGAAATCAGATGCTGTTGAATTCCTAACGACCAAGTGCCGTGTCCTGCAAAATCAACACGGGGTCACTATTAACAGAATACGTAGTGACAACGGCACTGAATTTAAGGAAGCAAAGGTGGATCTGTACTGTGATAGCCTTGGGATCAAACATGAGTTTTTTGCTGTGAGAACTCCTCAGCAAAATGGGATTATTGAGAGAAAGAATAGAACAATCCAAGAGATGGCTAGATCTATGCTTCTAGGTCGTAAAGTTTCTAAGAGATTTTGGGCAGAGGCAGTGTCTACTGCATGCCACACGGTGAATAGGGTGTATCTGCGTCCACACACACTTCACACTCCTTATGAGTTGTGGACTGGCAAGAAGCCCAACCTAGCATATTTCCGTGTTTTTGGGAGTAAATGCTATATCCTACGGGATAGAGAGCAATTAGGAAAGTTCGACTCCCGGAGCGACGAGGGAATATTTCTAGGATATTCATCGAACAGTAGAGCGTACCGGGTTTTTAACCTGAAGATCTCTAAGGTTATGGAATCAATAAACGTCACCGTGCAAGATGACGAACCTCCGACGGTTATTGATCCTAACCTTTAGTGTGAGGATGAGGACTGTTCTGACAGTGATTTACCTGTTCCTCTCCCACACTCTGTGGACCCTATTCCTGTGCTAGGGGACACACCTGCTTGGGTTCGCAAGAGTCATGACCCTTCTGCCATTGTTGGTGATCCCACTCTAGGGGTCAAGACTTGTGCTCAACTAGAGAACGTTGTTAGTCATCATTGCTACACGTCCAAAGTCGAGCCCAAGAACCACAAAGAAGCACTCAAAGATGAACACTGGATATCTGCTATGCAGGATGAGTTGCTTCAGTTTAAGAAGAACAATGTCTGGGAACTTGTCCCCCGACCTAGTGATACTAATGTTATTGGTACTCGGTGGATTTTCAAGAATAAAATGGATGAAAATGGTACCATAATCAGAAATAAGGCTAGGTTGGTCGCTCAAGGCTACACACAGATAGAGGGTGTAGACTTTGGGGAGACATTTGCTCCTATTGCGAGGCTTGAGTCCGTCCGTTTACTACTCGCCATCGCATGTCATCTGCACTTCAAAGTATATCAGATGGATGTCAAGAGTGCCTTTCTGAATGGCATTCTACAGGAGGAGGTTTTTGTGGAACAACCAAAAGGGTTTGAAGACCCTCAGCACCCTGAGCACGTCTACTATCTGAGAAAAGCCTTGTATGGTTTGAAGCAAGCACCCCGTGCTTGGTACGAGAGGCTTACTTCCTATCTCTTAGCTCGTGGCTTCAAGAGAGGGGGAGTAGATATGACGTTGTTCGTCAGGAGAGATGACGGCACTATTTTGGTTGCCCAAGTCTATGTGGACGACATAGTCTTTGGATCCACATGCTCCCATCATGCTCACCACTTTGAGGAGGAGATGAAAAGTGAGTTTGAAATGAGCATGGTCGGTGAGCTTACATTCTTCCTTGGTCTCCAGGTTCGTCAGCTAGAGGATGGGATGTTCATCTCCTAATCCAAGTATGCTAGAGACCTAGTGAAGAAATTTGGTTTAGACTCCGCTAAGCATGCACGTACACCTATGAGTACCACTACCAAGCTTAGTAAGGACACTTCAGGCAAGGACGTAGAGCAAACCTTGTATCGGAGTATGATAGGCAGTCTTCTCTACTTGACTGCTAGTCGTCCCGATATTGCCTTTAGTGTTGGAGTCTGTGCGCGTTATCAGGCGTCTCCTAAAGAGTCACACTTACTCGCTCTAAATCGTATTATCAAATACGTGAGTGGGACTCTCTCATACGGTATTTGGTATTCCTTTGATACCGATGACCGTTTGTCCGCCTATTCGGATGCCGATTGGGCCGGAGACGTAGATGGATGTAGGAGCACTTCTGGTGGGTGTTTCTATTTTGGTTCTGCTCTTGTCTCTTGGTTGAGCAAGAAGCAAAACTCCATCTCTTTGTCCACTGCGGAGGCTGAGTACATCGCCGCCGGGAGTTGTTGCATGCAACTCATGTGGATGAAGCAAATGTTGGAGGATTATGGGATTTCACAGGACACCATGACCATTTCCTGTGATAACACGAGCACGATACACATATCCCGCAATCCTGTCCAACATTCGCGCACAAAGCACATCAGGTTACGCGAGCACTTTATACGTCAGTTAGTTGAGGAGAAGGTCGTAACCCTGAGTTTTGTTCCTACCGACCGTCAGTTAGCCGATATTTTCACGAAACCTTTAGATGCCCTTAGATTTGAGAGTCTTAGGAAGTCTTTGGGGATTTGCACAGTTGACTGAAGGGTTGGTCTATGGCTAGAATAGGATGCTCCTTCATGATCATATCATATGCTTCCTATTGCTAGTCTATTTATATGTACCATAGCTTTGTTGTACAGCTTGTATGTATTTTTTTGTTATTCTTAGAAAAATACAAAAAGATTTTTGTTGAAAAATTTTGAGAAAAGCACAAAAAGATTTTATTTTGATAAATTTTTTTTTGAAAAAGACCAAAAAGAGATTTGCCTTTTATGGATGAGCATTTAAGATAGCCAAGTCACAACTTCATTCCATTTATCCATGTGACTGTTTGATAGAGATTTGAGAGGCTACATCATTTCATCCATGTGCTTAACATTGATTGGAGTCCTTGAGATGTAATTAGTGATATTTCCTACATGCTTGACTCCTATATCCTTTATTGCACACATGCACGGCTATATTTGATTATTGCACTTGTCAATCTCATGTTGACTTGCGTGTTTCCATCTCAATCCTGTCTATACAATGTATAAAATGCGATAAAACTTGACAAGATTGGATTGCATGTAAAAACCGTTTTGGTGAGACTGTGTGTTTTTGTATAACGGGGAGGGGCTGCGAAAGGTAATCATCTATCCTTTGCGCAAAAGCCACCGTTAAAAATGACCTAAAAAATGGAGGAATTTTAATATCCGAGGTCCTAAGAGGTTAAAAGAGCCCGAAAAAAATTGAAAGGCAATAAAAAGAAATTCATGCCAATTATGGGCCATTTAGGTTTCACCATCAATTATCCAAAGTTTGAGAATTTAGTATTCCTCTATTCAAAATATAAATCTGAGGGAGTTTGGTTGGAGATTGAAAAAAAAAAAAAAAAACGGGTTTGCACTTCCTTGAAAGTCCTGAAAAAGCATGAAAATCATTTTGGACGTTATTGGTGTAGAAATCACTTTGAGCTTTGATTTGTAGATTTGATATAGTCAATGTCGTATATTTCCAATCTTTTACACCAAAGGATGCATTTGAGTTCATTCGTTAGGAATATCCAATATTCATCGTGCACATATGTCATGTTTGTATGCTTTGATTTTCCTATCGAATTTTGATCACACCCATTTTTTTCGCTATCATCGACTTGGTTGTTTTATGGTCATTCATGGTGTGATTTTATGCCTTGTGTCACCCCGGTTCTTGATTGCTTGATTTATTTCTCTCATTTGTCTATTTGGGGACATCATAAAAAGGGGGAGAATGAATTATCTGTTTTTATGGGGGAGTTTTGAAATTTTGAGGTTTGTTCATAAATTGGTATCTAGATTTATCTCATTTCAAACTCGATATGTCACTTGGTATTTTGCTTTGTCTCATGTGTGTAGGTACATCTTTTGATAATCCCATGTTGCACACCCTGATGAGAAAAGCGTGAAGATTCCTGAGGAATTGAAGAACAAACGATGCAGCCTTTATCATTTGTACCTCTTTCAGTTTTGGGTTCATGGAAGGGTATATTTGTATAGGCATTGTTTCATACTTGATAATTCGGATTTTTTATGTTTGTTCCGGCATAGACATAGGGGGAGATTTGTAAAGACATTTTGTCCATCATTATGTATATGATATGTCATACGCCGTTACAAGAATGATAGTTGAAAAGATCACATCGTCATCAACAAAATCCGAAGATCAAAAGAAGAAGGAATCTGATTTCTGAGGACCGGACCGATCCGGATCAGATAAAAGAACCGATCCGGTTCACCGGACCGATCCGGCTAAAGGGACCGGACCGATCCGCCTGCTGAGCTGAGACCAGTACACCCGGATCCATAGCGAACCGATGAAGGCAAAAACTTCCGGACCGATCCGATGCCAACCAGACCGATCCGGTTTCAGAAAAAGAACCGATCCGACTTAACCGGACCGATCCGCCTAATCGACCGGACCGATCCGGCGAGGATAAACATTGCCAGATCGTGCAGCCGATTTTGTAGGGTTTCGATCTCTTATTTAAACCACGATCAGCAGTTGGTTTTCTTAAGACTTTCCCACGATTATCAGAGCATATCAACCCTAAAGTCTTCACCTATTGAGTCTTATGATTCTAGGTTTTTAGATTCACACATCTTCCATATCTATGTGAATCAAGTTTTGTAACCCAAGAACACCATTGTTGTTGTTCAACCCTTGTGAAGTGGACCGCTCCTTCCTCTTCATTGCAGCCCTACTGGACAGGGATAGTTCCAGCCGCCAGCCCTACTGGAAAGGGTTTCTTCCAGCCGCGACTACAGAATCCGATACCCGAGGGTAATTCTTAGTCAACCTGTATTTCATTGTAATCCGATTGTAAACCGTCTTTTACAAATTATAGTGATATACAAATGGTTTTGCCCCTGTGGGGGATTTTTCCTTAAACTTTGTGTGTTGAATATCTTGTGCATGATTCCATATTGTTTCAATCACACCTAGTTGCATGCTTAGGGTTAATTTGGGTTAAAATTGGTATTTATTATATTATCTCTTATTGAACGCAAGCGCCAACTCTTTCAGGCCTCTCTCTCTCTCTCTATATATATATATATATATATATATATATATGGAAGATGGGTGTTTGAATAGTAAAACAATTTAACGGTTGGGATCAAATTTTTTGAGGCAATCTAAAGGTGTGAGAGGGTGACATGTCACCACTTAGTATTGTGACATGGCAAGTGGGGGAAAAAAAACTGGAGACCATTAACACAAACCCTACCATCACCCGATGCACCACTCGCTCATTCTTTTCCTCTCTCATCCATATTCCCCCGCCTCTCTCTCACACACAGTACACACGCACCTAAACACACACACACACACACTACAAACACACACATGCACACACGATTTAGGGTTTCGATTTTGTTTTAGATTTAGGGCTTCAATTTTGTTTTGTTTTGTTTTAGATTTGGGGCTTGATTTTGTTTTGTTTTAGATTTAGGGCTTGATTTAGGTCTTGGTTTTGTTTTGTTTTAAATTTACATGCATGGAGCGATTTTGGGCTTCTATTTTTGTTAAGATCTATGTCGATTTTGTTCACTTTGTTCTAGATCTGTTGACATGTATGCTTATATTTTGGAATCTAATTAATTTTTGTTTTTTGTTATTTATTTTTTCTTTTCCAGGTGACCTGATTATACTTGAACATCCTAAACAGGTATACCCATTTCCTTTTTATTGATTGTCTATTTATTTATTTTAGGTTAGTTTTTTTTCAGTGATGGATAAATCATTATTTATTTTTAATGGTGTGAAGGATCGATCCAATATGGTTTTAACTCAGGACCCAATTAGACAAGAAAAAAGGTATTTGGAGATGACGAAGAATGTTTGCATGCTTTTTAGGTATTTGATCATATGACCCACTTGATCAGGAAATTTGTTTCTTTACTTACATGAATATCTCTGAAATTTTGTTAACCGTGTTAAATTTTTGAAGTAATTTCTCATCTCCCATTGTTACCCATCTCTTAAATTTTTGAAGAATGCCTGCATGCTTCTTAGGTATTATTAATATGCAGAATGTAAAATCACTACGAAATGAGTTTTCTAATATTATTTGGGAACTGAATAACATGATTTGTTTACCTTTCTATATTCTATTCTATTCTTTATTTATTTTATTTTTTATTTTATAGAATTATATTATGATCACATGTTATAGACTCATGAGTATGGGTATGGTATCTTATTAGTTTTGGAATAAGAGCTTTGGTTTGGTGCTGTTTTGTATGTTTGGTGCTTTGGTTTGGTGCTGTTCAAATCTATGAAGGTATAGAGATGAAGCCCAAAAGGTAGAAAAGAAAGTAGAATATACAAAAATAAATAGAAAACGATAGAGAACTGATTTTTTTTTATTCAGAGGACTGAAATTTTCTTTGAACATGGCCAATTTCAAAACAATCAAATTATTCTATTTGGTTGAATGTAGGGAATTAATATAAATATTTTTGACACACACAACACACATTTCTCCTATTGATATAATGACGTGCTAATGTTGTGCCCCGAAATTTCAATTGTGCCCGAATTTCATGTTGATATCATGTCATTGCTCATTTAGTGGCTCCAAGATTGTGCCCCGAAATTTCAGTTGTTTGACTTTGTGATTGGTGTGGCGTGAATTTTCTCACATTATAATTCTTATGTTTTCGTTTAATATTCCTTTTTTGGTTGTGGTTGTGAACAATTGTCCAAAGAAACAGATGGATGCATTTAGTATTCACTCTGTATTCACATTGGACTAAACATTGGACTAAACATTGTATTTTTAATTCCCTTAGTAATGTAATGATTTAAATTTCAAGGAATGCGAATATTTGGTTCTGCGAATATGATGCACAAGCATTGACCTAATACTGAGACACTGGTGATAAAATTATATAGCTCTCCTTCTCACTAGTATATATCTCCCGATCTCTATGTTTATTTATTTTATCATTCTTTAAAAGAAGTTGTTAAGGTTACTAATTTAGTTTATATTTTTTTTGCGTTGAAGATATCTAAGGGCCAGCGCCTCGACCAAGTCCAACATTAAGATGCCCCTAAAGTAGCTAGCATGAAGATGTGGGGGAATTTGAAAACTTAAGACAATTTATGGTTCAAATTCTTTTGGAATAAGTATAAAAACTGCTCTAAGACTTCAGGTTCTTCCATTTACAAGAGATTACTGAAGGTTAAAGGAGAAACATATCAATTCATAAGTGAAATAAATGGTTCAAACTACTGGAATCTTTCTTATGATGGTGGTTTCTTATCCAAAACTGGCTGGCAGCTATAAGGTTAGCTCACTCTACTTCTTCGCTATACAAATCCATTTGGAACAAGTCTATTTCTCCTAAAATCTCCATATTTTTATGGAAATGTGTTCATAATATAGGCCTAAAATCTTCATATTTCTTTGGAGATGTCTTCATATAGAATGTCATAAACTAAGATATATGTTTTTTTACTACGGTGGCTTCTCTGTTTTGTTCGTTTCACCTAGGCATTTCGTTTTTTAGATGGAAGTTCATCCTTTGTTTAAAAGACTACCAATTTTCATTCAGTGTGTCACTTATTATGCTCGACACTTCATTTTTCAGATCTGATATCTTTTAGCTCGCTACCACCATTTAAAACCAAGGTCTAATGTATGTATGTATGTATGTATGTATGTATGTATGTATGTATGTATGTATGTATGTATGTATGTATGTATGTATGTATGTATGTATGTATGTATGTATGTATGTATAATTTGTATATATACTCGACTGTTTCATATTTACTGGGGTTGTATTTGTAGTCTTAAATTAACGAACTCTTCTTTCTATTTTCTTAATGAATTGTGTAAGTTTTAGGGTCATTTCCTATGTCACCGAACTATGTAAGTTCATTCAATTTTTATCGTCAGATTACGATTATAAATAGAGGTCTGATTCAATTTATAGCAATACACCATTAGAAGCAAGAACTAGACTCCTCTATGTTTCTTCATCAGCACCCAATAAAATCCCACGCTCACTCCCCTCAACCAATCTCGATACTTATTTGTAGCATTTACTCACCTGACATCCACATGACAATGAGCAGCTGCTCCCAGTAGCTTAAGACTCACATTTCTTCGTCTCAAACAAAGATTTTTTACTGTACAAGCAACATACTACGGGTCCAACTGCCAGATTGGCATCCATATATTCCTCTACGAAAGAGACCGATTCAGAATGATTTGGATCACTGTTTCTTACTGGAAGAAATTCTCTGCCTGGATCCCTTCCAGTTTTTAGTTTTTTTTTTGCTATTTTGATGCTTTTTTTTTTCTCTTTCTATGCAGTATACAGAAGAAATTCCGTGTTATGTGGATGATATCATGTTTCATCATGCAATTACCATTTAAAATCATGAAAGGGTCCATTAATTAATTATCATATTGGTGTGAAAAAGACTATTACTTCAAACATTTTTTCTGTATACTTATTGTATGATACTTAACATGTTACGTGGAGGATATCACATGTGTTGGTTACAATTAATTATGAAAATGATTTTCTCTTACTTGCTTAATTAATTTATTTATTAAAATGTTCAGGTGTTCGAGGAATGGTGTAGCGCATATAAGTGATCAAAATTTGGTTGAATTGAGTGCAACAAAAAGGTGTAGCGCATTTAAGTGATCAAACTCACTCACAACAGAAAGGGGGGGGGGGGGGGGTACCCATATACTTTTTATTGCATTCTTATTGGCTCCTACTTTTTTTTATTGTTTATACTATGTGTATTATCGGACCATGCTTGAAAGTCGAACTTTTTAAGTAACTTGACATTTTAACATGATCAATGGCCAAAATTAGAACTTACTTGAATATTGTGGAATCAGATACATACATTTAATGGCCAAAATTAGAGCTTACTTGAATGTTGTGGAGTCAGATACATACATTGATTTTAAAAGTGGACTCCTAATTTGAGACGGCTTAAGAAGGAAAGTCGGACTCACAATTTGGGTAATTTGTGTTGTGATACTGCTGAGCAGAAATATACGCGGCTTTTGTGGTTGCAGAAACTTTGCATATTGAGAAGACACTTTTTTTTTGCAGTTTCTTATAATGGTTTAATCGGTTTTGTTCATGTGCCCATAGCCCATTAGGCTCATCAATCAGCTTTCTGAATGGGGATCAACATCATCAAGAATATGCACCCGTATTCATTTAATTCAAGTGTTTGTGAATTTGATTCTTGATGGTGTTTACACTTACATTGAAGGAGACCAAGGTGGATGCCAAATTATGAGGAAATGGGGTGAAGGGTTTACCAACTAGGAATCAAGTGGGGGGAATCATATTTAGTATCTTCTAAAGACGACATTTTGCACACAGTCGGGATAGTGAGAAGTCTTCTTACTACCCACTAATAATGGTATTTATGAAATTTTGGTTTGTTTTCCTAAGTTATGTTTTACACGGGTAGAGAATTCTGTATGCAATTTTCTTATATTTGGTTGATATTGCACAATATGTTATTGTCCGTATACTATTTATTCACACACTAGAGGGCTATTATGAACATTATAGGTGTTCACTTTTTATTGCGATTGTATTTTTTTTTATTTTATCATTGATAGAGAAATTGCGAATTTGGTATTATTTGAAAGCAAAGTTGGAATCCATTTACCATTGTACTTTGTTCAAGTTTAGTTCAGGTCATCTCTATTTTCAATTTACTTAATATGATTTTATGGTTTGTTCATTGTAGTTAAGAACCTACATAAAAAGCCTGTTGTTATGAAACATATCAAGCTTATATCCTAGATGAAACCAGCCTTAGGATGGGTAAAGATAAACACTGATGGGTCTTCGAAAGGTAACCCCAGCAATGCAGCTACATGTGGCTTAATTCGGGATGCCTTTGGTGGGAAAATAAGTAGGCGATTGGGGCATAATCAAGGGACTGCAACTGTTCTAGCAGCTGCTGTATGGTTTGGTCCTAAAAATTTAGTTGAGTTCTTTTTTTAAAGGCAAATTAACAACAGATGTTCATTCAGCATATCAGCGGCATCAGAAGAAATTTAATTTGAAGCCCAATGAATCTTTTCCCCTGAGTAATTCTGTCCTATTTACAGTAGTCCTCTGAAAAAATATAACTTATTAAGTTTAAGAAGTATTGAAAATGGCCAAACGAGTCCAAATAACAGGTATAGCGGGTTATTAAATTCAGTCTAAAATAAGTCCAAACAGCAGAAAAAATTTGACTTATTAAGTTCAGTTCTTCTTCATTTCTTAAGCATTCTTCTTCATTTGTTAGCATTATAACATGTATAGCAGGTTTGTAGAGTAGATTTAGTGAAAATAATCTAATCGGAACCACTACCAATCAAAGTAGTGTCAAGGATATCTCTGAATAAGCTTTTGGGACTCCCACTTCCTGCTATACCTGTTTATCTTCCCTGACACAATTTGTATCTTGGCTTGCATTCTTTTGTGTTATCTTCTTCACTTGAAAGTGCACCTATGATTTCCCCTTTACAAGTTGCACATAAAAGGTGGACTTTAAGTCTTTAAGAGCTCAATATACATTATTGAGCCTATTCTTTGACATGTTGCTTACTCCACTATTAGTTAATTAACGCCACTTATGTTAAACATCCATGCCATTTTAAACTTCAGAACTTCGTTATGCAACTTCTCTGATATAATCGTTTTACTTTCCTCTCATTGTAGTATTGAGAGCTAAGAAAAACATTGGTTCTGATCTATATATTTTGTTTCATCCACAATCAAAGTAAGAGGCAAGCTGCTGCTACAGGATGGACAATCAAAACATTGGAATTTAATATCATGATTACGTTGTTTTTGGTAGGTGATGTAAAGATGACAAGCTGCTGCTACAGGATGCATAAGCTGCTGCTGTTACTTTCTTCTCCGCGGACAAGCTGTTGTTGCTACATTCGTCTATGTGGACAAGCTGGTGCTGGAGCTCTATAGGTATGTCTGGGGCGATTCGGCATTTTGGGGTTTTCATAATATGAATTTTTTAGTTTCTAATTTCCGATTTAAGTTTCTTTGTTTTTTCTTTGCTTTTAAGTGATTCTAAATGTGTGATTTAAAATTTTCTTTGCTTTCATAATAACTGCTTTTAAACCTGGATGAAAAGTAGCCCTCAATGAAAAAGGGTTGATCGATGTCAATATATGATCTTGATGCGTCTTTTCTCCGAACGAAAAAGAAATTTCAGTAGCATTGACCGGACATCAATCCAAAGCATCTTTCTCCTCCAAGCCTTCAATTCGTTATTTTTTTCTTGCCAGTATATATTGTGAGTAAAACTGATGCTAAATCTAGGTATTCTTGGAGGAATTGTATGATAAATAAATTTCAAATACTTTTTATTGGGAATAAATGTTCCCCAAAAAGTAAGACAAGACTGAAAAGAGTTGCAATTATGCTTGATATCCAGTAATCCAACCGATGCCCTGTATTATACTGATATCAAGCAATCCAACCGATATTAATTAGACCAGTAGACATACATACATGAACAAGCTCGTCCAACAAGCTGGCAAATCTTTTTCACCATACATCAGATCTGCTGTGTATTCCTCATTTAAATTGTCCTCAATGATTCAATAAACATACCTACTTTGTTATTTTGACTTTATTTTAGACAAACTTTTGGATACTTAGAATTTAGTCGATTTAATAGTATCATGTCAGTAATAGCATGATCTTAGAACTTTTAGATACTTAGAAAAACGAAATTCCTCAAGTCAGTAATTAATATCATCTTCATCTTCTTATAGTAGTTTTCCTATTATGATCTTCTTATAAATTATTTAATCATACATAGACTATTTAGTATGTATACATATTGAGAAATTGAAGTTCAAAATTACATATTTAAGTAATGACTGATATATTAGGAGGGGTTTGGTTATGATTTTGGATTTATATGTGTAAGTAATGATTAATCTTCTTATTGCAGGTACCCATATTCTTAGAATTCAATTTGGTTGATTTTAGTATTTTGTATTCTGCTCAACGACGATTTTAGTATTTCGCTCAACTGCCCTGTTGCTGAGGCAAGCGAACAGAAATGGTACAATTTCAAAAGGCTGTATGCAGCACCAGAGCATCTCTCCGAGGTTGATCTTCTGGCCTATCTGTACACTATAAAAGCGCTTTAGGTGGATCATATTCCCGGTGAGAGGGAACTTCCCAAAGGAGTGCCCAATCTCATCCTCTGAAGCTTCAAATGTCTGTGAGCAGTGGTTGTTAATTCGTAGAAAGAGCACGTCATAGAACTGTCCAAACTCAGCAGCCTTCCAAACTCAACTAAGGTACAGTCTTTTTCACTGTTGATTTGGTATATTTTTATTAATTATTGTAATTTTTAAAACCATGACTCCTCTTGAAACAGAGTTGGAGTGAGAAATAACAATAAATGTACAAAAGGTGAACACAAGAAATGTATAAATGTATCTTTCAACGGGTATAACACCTAATGTGTAACAACGCTTGTTACATTTTATAGCGTCATTTATGTTTGATTAAGGTTGAAGGTATGGATATCATATGGACATAATGAAACAACATATTTTGTAATTTTTAACTGCATTGTCATATCAGTTTATTGACCGTTTCCAGTTGGCACAATAGTATATCCATATAAAGTAAACGTGAGAGAACAACAGAGACCTGAAATCTGATTATATAGTAGTCATCGCCATAGACAGTACACAAAGTCTCAATGGGCTTCAACTTACGGTTTTTGGGAATAAAAGCCTGGCTCATGTTCAGCAAAGCCCTGACCTTGTCTAATCTATACACAAAGCCCAAGCAATCACGACCCCTCAATCATGGCCCACTACAAACACCTTGTCCTGTTCCAGTGCTATGGCATTTATAAGCCCAACAAGATCGCCCACCACATGGAGCGTGGCGAACTTTGTAGCGTCATCAGTGAGTGCACCGGTGGTCTCACCAAAGCCCGGAGGTCCGGAGCCACCGTGGGCCGCCATGTACAACATTTGGTGGCGCCATGTGTACCAGAGTTCAGGAAACCCATGGATGAACAAGATCATTGGGCCTTGCCCCAATTCTGCTATGTGCATGTTTATGCTATTCACACTCACTGTCTTGTGCTGTAGCCCCTCCATCTCTATCTCAAGTAGAATGAGCACTTATTGGGCTGGAGGGTTCTGTTTGGTTGTCTTGATACAGATAGATGTCATATTGAGGACGAAAAACAAATCATACATATCATGTTGACGACGAAAAAAGTGTGAAAAGAATGAAAGAAAAAAAAAAGGAAGATATGTTATAAACATGTTTATTTATTCTACTTAAATGGATATCATTGGCTTTAACAATTTGTATTATAAATAAGGGATGGACTTCTCCCCTCTTATTATTAATACACAAATTAATAAGAAATTCTCTATCTTTCTAAAATTATTTATGTGTCTCATCTTTCTTAACACGTTATCAACACGGCTGTACAACTTCTGAAAGATTCTTACTCACCAAAAAAGTCAGTCTTGTTTAATCTGCAATAAGATTCTCTCTTTTATATTTGTGACAATCGTCAAATTGCACTTTCTTTGATCCGATTGATTAATCTTGGTGAGTTGGAAAAGTCATTGCACCGCCGAATCATCAAATCTAGCTCCTAAAGCAAATCAAACCTTAGTCTTGAGTACTTTGCATTTTCCATACTCGTATATCTTTTATTGGTGATGGTGAATATATGTTGTTGCATATGGGTTAACTACAATCTTGGCAAATTCTTGGTTTACATATCTTGTAGCAAATAATCCAATTGTGACATCTATATATATATTTTATAATGCATTTCCTTTTGGATTTAAGTTTTAATAATGGAAAGTTTAATGGAGTATTATATTCTCTCAACTGTAAAGCACTTCTTCCTCCCCTCTTCGTTTAAAATACATATAGGTGTGCGAGTGTAGGAGTTGAATGATTTTTGTTACTATTAGTATGTCTTTTTTTTTATCATAGTCGAAGAAATCAGTTTAAAAATTGAAGTTGGTTCCAGTTTATAAATTGAAGTCGTACGGTACCCCGATAAAAATCATAACTTTTGAACTGGATGAAATTGTTTCTTAAAATACCTGACCAACTTACCTTAATAGATGTATTTGTTTAATCATTAAAATATCATGCTTTCATCATGTAATACAAAATTTAATATTCTCAAATAATTATTTATTTGTTTAGGACATTAAATTTTCTAATCGATTATTTGGGGCTTGAAATTGTGAATTTTCATTTAAATTTTTTCGATCTGAAGTTTGCAAATTGATGTTCAAATTTTTGGACATGATAATAAAATGTGCCATAAAATCAACTTAGAAGTTTTGATTATTTCTATAATAAGTCAAGGAACACTAAAAGTACCTTAAGAATTATTTATATATTGTAACCGATGTTTTAACAATATTTTCTTTAATCAAACATGAAGTCTTAATTTAAAATTTTGAACTTGAAGCTCCCAGTAATTGGGGCCTAAAGTTCTTTAAATTTTGGGACTTGAAGTTCTCAATAATTAGGGCCTGAAGTTCTCAATTACCCTTTAAATTTGGGACATGAATTGCTATTTAAATTATGGACCTGACGTTCCAAATAATATATACCGTCAATCAAAATCCAAAGTTTTGATCAGAGGGTAAGGAACATTAAATGCCCCTAAATAATTTAAAATTTGGACCTGAAGTTTCCAGTATTTTTTTTAGAACTTTGATCAAACCTAAAGTTTTGACACAATAGGTAGGGACTTTGAAGTCCTTTGACTTGAAGTTCAATTATTTTATGTATTGACCTGAAGTTCCTATAAATAAATAACACAAACCTGAAGTTCTACTTATTAAATTAAGGACTTAAAGTCCTAATTGAACACATGATATTGCAATTAATATTAAATTATTAATTTTCTTTATTTTGCATTACATATCTCTGATTGTAATTTATTAATAGAATAATTTTAAAATGTTAAATATATCTAAACTCTTCGAAGCACTTGAACTTTCTGGGGTGAATTATCTTAATTGGTCTCAAGATGCTGAACTCGACCTCCAAGCTCGAAACCTTGGTTGTGCAATAACACTTGAAAATACCATGTCCCGACTGGACAAACCTAAGGATCTAATATTCCTTAGGCGTCACATGCATAATGATTTGAAAAGTAAGTACCTGACTGTGAAAGATCCTCTAGATTTATGGACTCCCTAAATGAGCGTTATAACCACCAAAAATTGACCATACTTCCATATGCATGCCATGAATGGCTCAACTAGAGATTTCAATATTGTGTTTGAATAAAATTTCGTTATGTTATAAATTAGCTCCAACCTAAAGCTATGCGGGAAAAAGGAAGAAGATGCAAATATGTTGGAGAAAATTTACTCAAGTTTTCATGCCTCGGATATGCTCCTGCATCAGCAATACTGAGAGAGAGGGTTTAAAATGCACTCAGAATTAATCCTATATCTCTTAGTTGCTGAGCAAAACAATGACTTACTGATGAAGAATCATACATCTAAACCCACTGAATCTGTATCACTCCTTGAAGTGAATGCTAACATTGCTTAGAACAATTAAAGAGGTCGATGAAATATCACTACACCAAAACGCGCCTTTAGTAACACAATTTTACCGTTACTAAAAATATTAGTAACAGAATTTTTCCGTTAGAAAAAAGGCATGGGGCACGAAGTTAGTAACGGAATTTTACTGTTACTATTAGTAACGATAAAATTCTGTTACTAATAGTAACGGTAAAATTCCTCATTAGTAACGGTAAAATTCTGTTACTAATAGTAACGGAAAAAGTCAGAATTAATAAGATAGTAACGGTAAAATTCAAAATTAGTGACGGTAAAATTCTGTTAGTAATATTAATACATATTTAAAAAAAATATTTTTCAAGAGCCAATATCCTGAATTTAAATAAATTCAATTATTCTTACCACACTATTTAAATCCTAAGAACATAAATAGTCCACAAAACAAGGGCGTTATATTCAACATTTACATTTATATAAGCCTCCACTATTTATTTACAAAAGAAACTTAAACCAAACAAATGAAACATTATAATACAATCGCCCCAAAAGTTACATTATTTTCTTAAATGCATCCAATATAGCATCTTAATACAATCATCCCAAAATCAGATGTTTTTATATTATAACCAAGCAAATAAAATATAAAAAATAAGTCCATTATGTTATCATCGCCATCAACGACGCAACCCGCAATGCTAAAAACTTGATGAGGATCCAAAAATGACATTCTGTCAAATAAAATAAAATTATCACATTAGTTATAATATAAACATTTAGTCATACAAAATTAATAAAATACAACAACCTCTCTGTGGACGTGTAGGTAATTTGCCTACGTCCATTATATTTGGCATAAAAAATTTGCCAACATTTTGAATCTAATACTCTTTTCATGTTCTTCATGAAAAGAGTATTAGAAGAAAGTAGAATAAAAGACAGACACACAAACACAGGGCTTTGTAAGTTATTATTATAAGCCAAAATTGTACAAAAATAATGTATTCTATGATTGTGCCCAAAGAGTAGTTAAAATAAATTATAGTTTCAGAAGCAAAATAGGTAAAAATATGTAGAGACCTTTTCAAAGCTGCATTTTAGTTATGCTCTTCCTTACAGTTGAAAGCCTCATCAAACCCAAGCTTGATCTTCAACTGATCAACCTGAGTAAAAAATAAACCAACCCCATAAGTTTTTTTTAGTTTAGGGTTCCTTCTTGCCGAAAATTAATCTCTCTAATATAGTAACAGTTGGTTAGAACTAAAATAAAAAAGTCTAATGAAACGTTATTCACTTTTTCTCTACTTCCAGTACTTCCAACAAATAGCAACCTAGAAGTGGAATGGTCATGACAAAACTAAAAAGGCGGGGCCATAACAACTCTGGATGAGGTGGTTACCATAATCAAGTCCCTATAAAGAATATAAAATTGAAAAACCACCAGAAGTGGAATGGTCATAATAATAAATGGAATCAGAAGTCAAATACACCAAATCCAAATGATATTTGTTATAGATGTGGTCGTAGTGGACATTAGACATTTACCTTTCGTTCATCTGAAAAATTGGTGGAAAAATATCAGGCCTAAAAAAAGGGAGCGAAGACAAACGTTTTGGAAAGTCTTGAAGACCGTTGGAGACTTGATGATACTGATATCAATTTTAATTATTTTTATTAAGATGAGGATGGAAATGCTATTGATGATGAGACATTTGATAACATCATTGAAGAACCACCTATGACAGTCCTGAAGACCTAAATGATTATATATATATATATTTTTTTATATGCTTCATATTTACTATTGAGACATTAGTAGTTTAGCATTAGAACGTTGATATACATAAGTATGGTCTCGTCTGGATGAGACTCACCTGATGATACATTCCATCACAAGTTACCTCAGACTCGTCCTGTTATGGACCCCAGACCCCTAGGGACATATTTTACATTCTCGACTTTTGAGACCTTTACCACCAGTAACTACAACCGATATTCATGGAGCTCACTACTAGACTTGGGATATAGAAAGACTTTCATGTTTCGGCCTATTTAGTGTCAGCTTCAAGCACCTCTGCCAAGCTGAGACCCCCCATCACCAGCCATATTTACAGGGAACCAAACATTCATCCTCGGCCTTGTCTCTGCTAAAAGTTACCTCTTCAGTCTTGACCGATCGAGACTTCACAACTATGATACAGTTAACTTGCATAGAACATATGATAAGGGTAACACGTGACTAAGACTGTTTCAGTGTATCAACCCCCATGTGAGGGGAATATTTTCCTCATCATGAATTACACATTGCAGTGTGCAATTGTCTCTCTCTCATTGGACATTCTACCTTGTGCACACAAAATTCATGCTAATGTGTGATATTGTGCACCCCCAGCACTATAAAAGACATTCATCTTCATCCTTTTAAAGTATCGTTCATCAACCAACCCTACTATTATACTAAACTTGTAGAGAGAGAAAGTGAGAGATTGTATTAGCTAATGGTTTCTAGCCATTGTTTATAGTAGATACAATCCTTATTTTTCACAGGGGATGTTGGCTAAGGATGAATCACATAAATGCTTGTGTCTTCTTATTATCTCTCATTTATTTTACTTTCTATATATGTGCTATATTGATGTATTGATCCAACACTGTTATACAGATCTAGAAATTGAGATGAACATATCTCTTGGTGATATTTTGTATCATCATTTTTGACGCCGTTTATGGGATGAGACTTTGTTTCTTCTTCCTCTTTTAGCTTGAGAAATCTCCTCCATGTCTCTAGTGGTGATCCAGATCCACCATTGCTGGACCTGAATCTGCATCGAAGGAACTTGAGTTGGGTGTTTGTTAATCTTTCCTTAATTCAGCTCACTTTTAGTTTTCTGTTATTTCCCCTATTTTCTCTTTACTGATTGGATATTTTATGCCTGAAATGTCCACCATACCGTTGGGGCTAGATCCAGCTAATCGCCTCAACAGTCCAAAGTGGAAGATGTGGCAGCGGTGTTGAGATCCCTTGTGGAAAGTCAATAACAAATGCAATAATAATTCTTGACCTTAATCCAAGGCATAATGAGTAGAACTCCTGATGATCCTACTATGAATTAAATAACTTCGACCACCAGAGAGGTGACAAATATGGTAACAGGGGGACCACCCAGCTCCAGGCAAGGAGGCACAACACCACCAGAGGTGGAGGGACGTCACTGACCCACGACGTCTCTACTTAGGAATTAAGTCCAGGGGTGTTTAGTCAACTTAGCCAATAACGAAAAAGGTTGCTCGGAGAGGTATAAAGTCTTAGGCACTTCTTACCACCCTAGGGCTACCCCAATACCAACTTACTAAGGAAAAAATGTCAATCACACTCTTGGAGCCATCAAAGAGGCTCAACCTTTAATAGACTCAATAGAGGATCCACTTTTGATCATCTCAGCCTCGGTGATAAAATTAAACGAGACTAACACTCTCGCTCTCAAAGTGTGGGTGGCATGCATGCCATAGGTCGTCGTAATAATGAAAGGCCGAGATAGGAGAAGGAAATGAAAGATCATAGAGACGTCAACAGACGACAACAAACTATCAACCGAGTACCAATTCCTAAGGCAATTGTGGTTGAAGGAGCTGAAGACAATGTAGTGCATGAGGAGAAACCTGGAATAGTTCCATTCGGAGACTTGAAGACAAGATCGATAATTTGATCAAAAGTCGAGACTCCAACCACAAAGGGTATATGGAAGGATCGTCGTTTGTGCCGATAATAGTCAGCTATCATGCTCTTGCCAAGTTCAAACCATGTAGTGTAGCACCTTGGTATAATGGGAGCGCTAATCCCATCCACCACATTGAGATGTATCATTTGGTGGCTGATATATATTTGACACCAGATGAGATGAGGTGTCTAGATTTCTCAAGCACTCTCACAGGTGCAACACACGTGTGGTATATGGACCAGTAGAGAGTCTCTATAGAGAATTTCAATCAGGTTACATAAAAGTTTATTCATAACTTTTATTTCAACATAAAGCTGCCAAAACGTATGACACACCTACTGAATGTCAAACAAGGGAAGAAAGAACCTCTAAGGGAGTGCATTGTAATACCCCATAATTTTATTGATTTTATTAAATGGGATTAATTAAATTAAATGGCATAATTATTTGGAAATTAATCCGTATTTTAATACTAGCGAGACGAGAGTTGGTATTTGATTATGATAACAATGTTGAATTTTACTGAGTGATTATTGAATTTATTAAAATGGTCGCGAGTCATAAATATGACAATTCAGAAATTTAGTTGAGACGCGTGTGTCAGTCGCATCAGGAATCAATTTAAAAGTAAATTATATTTGTATCATTTGTATGGTCATTTTGAGTATGGCAACGTGTCCGGAAGGGTCAAAATATTCAGAAAATACTAGCCGGAGGTTTAGTTTGGGTCCCAAGGCACTTTAAGGCCTAACCGACAACCCGGGAGGGTATTTTAGTCATTTTGATTTTTAGGGAATATTAACCCAAGAAATTTAGGCTTTATTTATCAGCCAACCTTAGGGCCATTATCTGTCAAAACCAAGTAGTGAGCAATGTGAGAAGAGAGGAGAAGTTCCAAGGGATTTTCCAAGGCCATAGCCACCACATATCACCACTACCACCGGATTTATGACCGGAGAGAGAAAGAGAACCAACCCTTATCATCATCAAAGGATCAGAACATCAAATTTCTAGGCAAGTGATTTAAATCATTAAGATTCAGCAAATAATTTATCCATGATAGTGTAGGATTTGATGATAACCATGAAAATATTGAAACTCATGAAACTTGGAGATGGAACCTTAATTATGGGTAGGATTTATATGTAGTTTTGATTTTGGAAGTATCTCATTAACGAAATCATAAAGCATGCGTAGTTAATTATGAATTTATGAGGAGATGTATGATGATTCTTGAGGAAACTAGAAAAACAGGGTTTTTCATGATAATAGGATGATTTGATCCAAGAAAAGTATAAATGATGATGATTTAAGAATTCTAGAATGTTAAGAATCATGTATTTAGGTTGTATGATCACCCAATATGTTAACTTTAGGATTTAACAACTTGTAATGAAGAATTGGGACAAAACTGGGATTGAAATCGAAGAAATCAGAGACCTGCACCTGCTTGATCGATCGATCGACATTCATAGGTCGATCGATCGACTAACCCCAAAACTGTGATCTTTTCCCCTTTTTGAATTTAAGCGATTCCGACCATTGAAAGTTGTAGGTGGGGACTATGTGAATACATTAGGACTTTAGGGAGACCAGTAGTGATGTAATGGAAGCCCAAATTTATTAGAATTGGTTTGGGACTTAGCGTTTAACTTACGAGTGTCCGACGAGTAATTTTCCGTTACAAGTTGCGAGAGCATGACTTAAATTCGTATGGGTGATAAGTTAGAATTAGAAACAGAAATATGGACCTCGGAGTACTGAATTGACGTGTGGGATACGTAGGAGAGTTAGTAACCTTTTCGGGATAGGTTTAAGTACTCGAAACTATACGACGTGAGATTTATCGACAAAACATATTATATATAAGTTGGGATGATAATAGCGTATGAATAAGACTGATGGTATAGGGATGAAAATATACCTTTAATAATGTAATAATTACCTAAGTTGTGTGAATTCTTAGTAGATGGACTATTGTGTATGACATACCTACCATACTTGCTATCACGGGAGGTTAGCTTTCGAAAAAGGACCATCTGATTTTTGTGTGCCTAAGGGGGGATTATATTGGTACCTTAAGAACATAGGGCTGTAAATGAATTATTTATGAGTTGATAAGTCAGCTGACCATGGGAGCGCAGGTTTGTGTGTGACCCATGGGTATGTTAACTATGTTCGCCTCCAATATGTGTGATCTTTTGTATTGAAATGATTCCTGAGCGATTTGGAACACGTAGTCCTTATGTACGTGATGTACCAGGATTCGATAGTAGTGTATGCCTGCACCGCAGCTTAGCTTAGGGGTGCCACATTTTATATATGATGAGAGAATGATATACTTGTACTTGTATCTGGTTCACAGGTAAATTATGAATACGAATAATTGAGATATTTGAATGGGATTAAAAATGTGAGAATTCATATCGTAATTTATGTAATAATCTGATTAATGTAAGGGTGAGTTACACGCATAATATATTAGAATGATACGAATAGACCCCTATATTATAATGTCAAGGCAAGTAGTGTTACAAACTAATTAGTTAGCGGCGTAACTAGGATGGGTTAAGGGTATACGTTAGGCGTGCACATTAGTTGAGGGGTGAGGAACTCATGTGAGAGCACATAACTAACATGTATATGATATTTATTGTGTAATGGAATTAAATAGTTGATATATTTTTAAACTGTTTTCACCTCGGTCTCTGACCCGTTTACTTCCAAATCTATTTTTCTTGTAAAACATTTTTAGGTACCCAGCCACAGGGACGCCAAGCTTTGGAGTTCTATTCCATTGACGTGCTGGAGTTGCTGTGGAAGTTACAGGATCTCGTTGCTAGATGCCTCCACATCTATCCTTGTTTCTTTTGGGAGTCATTATTCTATTTAGGGCATGTTGCCCATTCTATTAAGTGACATCAGTTTTAGACCTTCAGTTAATTCAGTCTCAGGATTTATTTATTTCATTCAGACATTTGTATTGGGTTTATTACATTGCTATTATTATTAGAGTGTTTACTCAAAACATCAGTTATTCATCCTGTTGATTATCTTATGAGATTGTTTATGTGATGGGTGGTTATTGTTTTAGATTATTTTGTTAGTTGATTAATATAATTTTAAAACTTGACACTTCACTATTTTAAATATTAAGTGGTTAGTAATTAATCAAATGTTTTTGTTAGTGATGCTATGGACTGAACCAACTTGACATTTTAAATTAATTTAAATAAAGGAGTATCTACCTGGTATTTAATTAGTCGGGGTGTCACAGGTGGTATCAGAGCATCAGTTTCTAGAGTCCTTAGGATCTGTATGACTTGTTATGTTTTTGTGTAACGTCCTTTGATATAGAGACATATATTTTAGGATTATTGTTCTCTTTTGTGTATTTGACGTTCTTCAGCTATTTTGAGATATTAACTGTGGACTTGTAAAACTTCTCTCTCATTTCAGATTCCTCCTCGACATACACAGCGAGTTCCTAGGGGTGCCCAGCCCGAGCCTCAGCCTGCACCAGCTCATGGTTCTATGAGCTTTACTCAAGTTTCCACCTCAGGCACCAGTGGTAGCCCCAGTCCAGGCTCATGCATTCCCATCTGCTTGGGAATGTGTCCGTGATTCCTTTAAAAAGGCGCACCCTCCGAAGTTTGTAGGGAGCTCCGACGTTGTTATGTCGAGCCAGTGGAAGAAGGACATCCAAAGGAACTTGAGGATATATGAGTGTACAGATGTGCAGAGGTAGATACTGGCTACGTTTAAGCTAGTAGGAGCAGCATTGCAGTGGTGGGAATCCATTACCACCGGCGAGGAGAGAGACGTTCTTTCTATTCAGGAGTTCTGGGTGCGGTTCGACCGCAAATATTTCCCTTCAGCAGTTCAGGCATAAATGAGGCAGAAATTGATGAACCTTAAGCAGGAAGGGAGGACAGTGGCAGAGTATGAGGCTGAGTTCACCAATCTTCTAAACATCATTCCCAATGAGATCCATACTAAAGAGAAAAAGATCCAGAAGTTCATGGATGGGTTGACGTGGAGGATTCGTCAACACCTGCTAGGTAATCTCTCGTTGGCCACCTATTCAGATGTGGTTAACTCAACATTACTTCACTGCCTGGACCACCCCTTTCATTTGTCAGAGGGTAAGCGAACAGGAGAGTCCATCCAGCAGGGCAGGATAAGGGGTAATGGTGCCAGCGAGGCACAGTCATCTCAGGGTCAGCACAGGCAGGGTGATCAGAGTTCCCAACAGGGGAATTCTAAGAGATTTAGATCAGGAGGTTTCAGACCTGGACAGGGATGTTTTTGGCATGGCCAGCAGGGTCAGCACGGCCATCAGGGCTAGCAGTAGTTTTAGCAGGGCTAGCATGGATAGGGTAGGGGCGGTAACGACCATCAGGGCCGTGGGAAGTAGGGTCAGAGAGGGGAAAACTTTACGGTGAAATGTTTCATATGTGGAAAGCATGGACACAAATGCCAGGAGTGTCCTGAAAGGGGCAGGGCCCCGCAACAGCAGTAGCAGGGTGCTCGTCAGGAGCCCCAGAGACCGATGTTTCCCCCCGTCCTCCCAGCGCCATCACAGATGCCAACACTGCCACCTATCCCAGTTGTCACAGTTTAGCAGGGACAGGTTCAGTACGGTCGAGTTTACCAGCTTCAGCAGGCCGCAGTCCCATAGGGTCCACCCGCGATTAAGGGTATGTTTTCTATTCAATGGACTATGGGGTGTATTTTATTTGACATGGGAGCCACACACTATTTTATTGCCATGAGATTTTCACGCACTATGGGGTTATTAGATCATGCGAAGAGCACTGTCACTTATATAGATTCACCATTGAGTATGGGTTCTGTGATTTCCTTTATATGTAGAGGCGTGGGTGTAGAGATTGGGAGATTTACTTTACCTGCCGACATGTTAGTTTTAGATATGTCCGAGTATGATGCGATTATTTGTATGGATTGGATGGTTACGTATAGAGCCATGATCGATTGTTATAGTAGGAGTATTGTTTTTTCCATACCTAGTTAGGAGATGTTACCTGTGGCGATGCCTCATCCCGAGGGAGAATCGTCAACTCACTTGTACTACATAGAGGAGGAGACCTCTAAGGAGGTGGTGATACCACTTGATTCGATTCCAGTTGTTAGGGAGTTCGCTGATGTATTCTAGGATATTATGGGATTACCTCCTAGTAGAGAGATAGACTTTGTTATAGATTTGGCACCGAGCACTCGATCGATAGCCCGCGCACCTTACCATATGGCTGCAGTAGAGATGAGGGAGCTACGGGATCAGATAGAGCATATTTTGTGTCAGGGGTTTATCCATAGGAGTACTTCGCCCTGGGGTGGTCCTGTGTTGTTTGTTAAGAAGAAAGATGGATCTTTGAGGTTGTGTGTCAATTACCGGGAGTTTAATAAAGTCACGATATAGAATAAGTATCCGTTTCCCCGAATTGATGACTTATTCGACCAGTTGAGAGGAGTTGCCTTCTTCTCGAAGATTAATTTGAGATCGGGATACCATAAGTTGCGTATCCGGGAGCAGGATGTCTCGAAGACTGCCTTCTTGATGAGATATGGTTCCTACGAGTTCAGGGTTATGCCTTTTAGCCTAACCAACGCCCCAACCATGTTTGTGGACTTGATGAATAGGGTGTTCAGAGAGTTCCTGGACCAGTTCGTCATTGTCTTCATTGATGACATTCGGGTTTACCCCCAGACAGAGGAGGAGCATGCCGAGCACTTGAGGCAGGTTTTCTAGACACTACGTCAGCACGAGCTGTATGCAAAATATGAGAAGTGTGGGTTTTGGCTGAAGGAGGTTCAGTTTTTAGGGCACATCATTTCTGATAGGGAAATATCTGTTGATCCAGGGAAGGTATCAGCGGTGAGGGAGTGGGGACAGCCTACGACACCGACAAAGATATTTACTTTCTTGGGCCTATCAGGATACTATAAGAGGTTTATTCAGGGGTTCTCAAAGATAGAGATTCCATTAACATATTTGACTCGCAAGGGAGTGCCATTTATTTAGAGTGATGCCTGCCAGTTGGATTTCGATGAGTTGAAAGACTAGTTGACCTTAGCACCAGTGATAGCATTGCCCAGGTCGAGAATAGAGTATCTGGTCTACACTGATGCATCTTTACTAGGACTTGGGGGTGTACGATAGTAGGAGAGTCAAGCTATAACTTATGCTTCCCATAAGCTTAAGCCTTATGAGAAGAATCATCCAACCCACGACTTGGAGTTAGCGGCAGTCGTATTTGCACTTCGGATTTGGAGACACTATCTCCTAGGGGAGAAATTTCTCTTGTTCACAGACCACAACTCCCTACACCACCTCTTCACACAGAAGGAGTTGAATATGCATCAACGCCGGTGGCTCAAGTTTGTGAAGGATTATCAGTTCGATGTCCAATACGACCCAGGGAAGGCGAACGTGGTAGCATACGCATTGAGCCGTAGGCCAGTAGATGAGGTGGCCGAGGTGTGGAAGGTGAAGTGGAAGGAGTTGGGACACTAGGACGCAGTGGCTCAATCATTCATGCCTGTGATGACAGTTCCACCCCAGATCATTACGAGAGTAATACAGGCCCAGGTAGCAGACCCGTTCTGTCAAGAGCAGATAGTACAATTACTAGTAGAGGGGGCAGAGTCTTATAACGTTAGTTCAGACGGGGGATTACGCTTCAATGGAAGATTAGTTGTTCATCAGGGGGAAGACTTACGATATGAGGTAATTATAGAGTCGAACGGTTCATGATTCATGGTACATCCTAGTGGGGATAAGATGTATCGAGATATGGGGCAACAGTACTGGTGGAGCGGGATGAAGAGGGATATTGACGATTTTGTTTCTAAATGTGCCACTTGTCAGCTAGTAAAAGTGAACCATCAGAGACCGACAGGACTAATACATCCATTAGAGGTTCCTATGCGGAAATGGGAGAGCATTTCCATGGACTTCATCACGGGGTTACCTACATCACAGAGAGGTCACGATTCCATATGGGTAATCATGGATTGGTTGACCAAGGTTGCTCACTTTCTTCCATCCCGAACAGACTACACTACGGGATAGTACATCTAGATCTTCATAGCTGATATAGTGAGACTCCACGGGGTGCCTCTCAATATTGTGTCTGATAAGGACAAAATATTTGTGTCACAATTTTGGAAAAGTTTCTAGGAAGCTATGGTAACGGAGTTACAGTTGAGTATAGCCTATCACCCACATACATATGGGTAGACCGAGCGGACGAATCAGATATTAGAGGACATGTTGCGTATGTACATCCTCGACTTTGGAGGTGGTTGGGAGCAATATCTTCCACTGGTGGAGTTTTCCTATAATAACTCCTACCAGTTCACTATTGGTATGGATCCATTTGAGGTGTTGTACGGTAGGCCTTGTCCTTCCCCGACATGTTGACTATAGGAGGGGGACAACAAGTTACTTGGTCCGGAGGTGATTCAGGATACTTCGACGAGGATAGAGATGATACGGAGCCGTATTCGGGTTGCTCAGGACCGACAGAAGAGTTACGCCGATGCCAAGAGGTCCTTTCAAGAGTTTAATGTGGGGGACCAGGTGCTGCTCAGAGTGTCTCCTATGAAGAGGATTATGCATTTCGGGAAGAAGAGAAAGTTGGAGCCTAGATATGTGGGGACATTCCCTATCATTGAGCGAATTGGGCCAGTTGCATATAGACTTGGATTACCGGAACACTTGCATAGGATCCATGACATGTTCCATATTTCCTCACTGAGGAGATATATTGGAGATGATTTGCACTACACCAAAATGACAAAATTGTCACCTTTTAGCCGACCACCCTTGTCAAGGTGATTGACCGTGACAAAAACACGCATTTTGTGTCACGGTCATTGACCTTGACACGACCGTGACAAAGAATTATCACGGTCATTCACCGTGATAAGTCCGTGACAAATTTACTTGTCAAGGACTTGTCACGGTCAATGACCGTGATAATTCTTTAAATATTTGTCACGGTCAAGGACCTTAACACAACAGTGACAACTTCTTCAGCAAAAACCCTTTCCCCTTCTTCCCCCCCCCCCCCCCGCGCCGTTCCCTACTTTTTACAACTCTCTCTCTCTCTACGCTGCTTTCTCTCTCTCTCTAGTTTCAGGTTAATTTCTCTCTCTCTCTCTCTTCCATTTATATATGTGTGTGTGTGTATATATATATATATATATGTGTGTGTGTGTGTGTGTGTGTATGTGGTGGGTGAGTATGTGAAAAATAGGGGGTTGTTATATTAGAGGCAAAACATTGATGATTATGTATATAAAATTAGCCTTGTACGGGTATAAGCTAATTTAGATTAATATTGATGATTATGTATATAAAGATTAACTCATTTTCATTCGAATTAGACAATTCACATGTTAATATGTTGTTGCTTAACCTATACTTTTGTCTTAGGTTAGATATCGTTCATGAACTTTAGAATATTAGTGTTATCGACTTAATTCCACATTGAAGATATTTTTACTTGTATATTTGTGTCTAATTTTAATTTCAAAGGGAAGATTACGATATTTTGACTATGGTTAAAGATAAAAAATAATTCGTTGTGATTTTATTTCTAAGTGATTCTAGAATTTTTATTCTTGGAGTTAAAGAAATCAATGCATTCTTTCTGTTGAAAGATATTTATTTTTTAATAATGCAGGTTATTTTGAACTTTCCTTCACCATTAAAACATTAAATTGGTAGCATTTTTCTCCTACCAATTTTTTTCATCGTGGATGTCGCCAAATTCTTAGTAGATTAGTATTTAACATTTTTTTAAATATGCGGGGGTGAGGGCAGGGATGGGTGGGGGGTGGGGGAAGGGATGGTGGCTGGGGTAGGGGTGTGTGTCAATGTGTACTAATAACATTTTTTTACAGCAAATGTCTCCTTCAGGTATTAAGGCGAAGATGATGATGTATTCTGGGCTCGGTGGTAGCGGAGGCGACGAGGGATCCTCGGCCCCTAGGCTCCCCAAATATGGCAAATTTGGGATTACCATCGAGAACAAATCGGAGCTATTAGCGAGATCCCTCGAGTTGCTAAAGACGGTCATCGGCGCGGGGTTTATGAGTTGCAAGGAGGTGCCATATGAGCTCAAGTTAGCTGTTTGGGCGGCACTACAGGTAATATATTTATATTTATATGAATATTTTAATTTCAATTTCAATTTCAATTTCAATTTCAATTTCAATTTCAATTTCAATTTCAATTTCAATTTCAATTTCAATTTCAATTTCAATTTCAATTTCAATTTCAATTTCGATTTCAATTTCATTTTATATTTATATTTATATTTATATTTATTCGCAACTAACATTGTATTTGTTGGACATGAACAATTCAACTTGGATCCAAAGCTACGCGATTCTGTCTTGGAGCAGTTGAGGGAGCAACACAAGACGTGGAAGAAAAATATGCGGACACAGTACTTTGGGAAAACATGAGAGTCCATTATCCAATGGCATGGATCCATCCCGCCCAAGGAGCCGATCTCATTAGCACAATGGCAAAAGTTCATTGACAATGAGATCGAGGATCGATAATTGGCATCTCGCCAATCGGAAAGGGAAAATCGGGCAAAAAAGACGGACATGCACTACTCCGGCCGAACGTCTTACGCTGAGGTGGAGCATAGGATGAAGGTAAGATTTAATTTTTCTATAACTACAAAAATATATTATTCTTCATTATTTTACTTTGCGGGGCCGATACTAATTTTACTTCATTTTATTTCAGGGGGTAGGGAGTGGCCCAGGGGGTAAGCCACATAGGCTCGATACTTATGTGGCTCTTCGGACGAAGAAGGGGAAGGACAAGGAGGTGTCCCCGAGCGTCTCAGCTATGATTGTAAGTGATCCGACAGTTTAATTTTTGTTAATTACGTTATAATTTTAGTTTACTTATTTTACTAATAATGTGCTTTTTATCGTTTCAGGCAAAGCTTAAGGAAGTGCATGAGTCGCAGTCTGATGCAGACAAGGCGTCTTTGTCCACAGACGCACTCAGCCAAGTGCTTGGCTTTGATTGCAAGGGGAGGACAAGGGGGTTGAGCTCGCGGGTGGCCAAATCTAGGATCATCGGATTGGAGACGAGCGACACCGGGTTAGCTCGAACGATGGTCCAAGATATGTACTCATTCATGAAGCGTACGTTGGGCGGAGACCGTAAGGGGAAAGGGAAGGAGAAGGCGGTGGTGGAGGAGGAGGAGGTGCGGGAGAACGAGGCGCAGGATGACGAGGATGTGGACCTCGCTGCTTCATCACCGACACGTGCGTACTTCGATGATCCACTTCCTTATTTGGCTCCCTTCCCCATACCGATGTCGACAAATGGTTGGCCGAGCGTGTTCATATTGGACGTATTTGATGGCCAGCGGATAGGGCGGGGGTTAACAGACCCGAATATCGTCCAGGGTGGAATAGTTCATGGACGTGAGCTTCAAGAGATCGAGTCCAAAGTGCTCGTCACGCATGTGATACCCGGGAATGAGAACTCCCTATTGTGGTTGCGCAAACAATGCGGCACGATGTATATTAGTGGGTGTGTCAATTCGTATATCGTGTGGCCTACTCACCTCCTCACATTTACCCCAGACATGTAGTGACATTATTTTTAAGTTGGTACATTTTAGTTATATTTGGATTATATCGTCATGTATATTGTTTCTATTTTGAATATATATTTGCATTATTTTTAATTTGTTTGGATATATGATGTTTAAACAGGTACAACATTGCTATAACAGGTACAAATATACTGCTGGGCAGTGGCAGTGGCCATACTGCCCAGCAGATTTTTTTTTAAATTCTGCCTAGAATCGTCACGGTCATTGACCATGACAAGTCCTTGACAAATATGGTTGCCACAGACTTGTCACGATCAATGACCGTGATAATTTTTTTAAAAAGGGTCAAGGCTTTGTCACGGTTATGAACCGTGACTAAACTTGTCACGGGCCATGACACGACCGTGACATTTCTAACTAACTTATCACGGTCAATGACCGTGACACGTCCGTGACAAAAAAAGTTATCTCGCCCCGAATTGTCACGGTCATTGACCTTGACAAGTCCAACTTGTCAAGGTTAATGACCGTGACAAGTAAGCAGATTTGGTGTAGTGTTGGCCCATACTCACATTGCTTTAGAGATTGATCTACAGCCAGATAGTTCCTATGAGGAGGGGCCGGTAGCTATCCTAGACCATAGAGAGATGACATTGAGGTCGAAGATAGTACCGTTAGTGCATGTTCAGTGGCGGCATCATAATGCCGAGGAGTCTACCTAGGAGCGCGAGGATGAGATGCGCGAGCGTTATCCAGAGTTAGTTTTATCAGGTATATTGTATATCCGAATTTTGGGATAAAATTCTGTTATTAGGGAGGAGGGAGTATGTAATACCTCGTAATTTTATTGATTTTATTAAATGGGATTAATTAAATTAAATGGGATAATTATTAGAAAATTAATCCGGATTTAAATAGTAACAAGACGAGAGTTGGTATTTGATTATGATAACAATGTTGAATATTACTGAGTGAATATGGTAATATATGATTATTGAATTTATTAAAATGGTCGCGAGTCATAAATACGACAATTCAGAAATTTAGTTGGGATGCGGGTGTCAGTCGCATCAGGAATCAATTTAAATGGATTTAAAAGTAAATTATATTTGTATCATCTGTATGGTCATTTTGAGTGCACCGTGTCCGGAAGGGTTGAAATAGTCAGAAAACACTAGCTGGGGGTTTACTTTGGGTCACGATGCATTTTTAAGCATAACCGGCAACCCAGGAGGGTATTTTAGTCATTTTGATTTTTAGGGAATATTAACCCACGAAATTTAGGCTTTATTTATCAGCCAACCTTAGGGCCATTAGGGCTATTTTCTGTCAAAACCAAGTAGTGGGCAACGTGAGAAGAGAGTAGAAGTTCCAAGGGATTTTCCAAGGCCATAACCACCACACACCACCACTACCACCGGATTTGTGACCGGAGAGAGAAAGAGAACCAACCCTTATCATCATCAAACGATCAGAACATCAAATTTCCAGGTAAGTGAATTAATTCATTAATATTCAACAAATAATTTATCCATGATAGTGTAGGATTTGATGACAACCATGAAAATATTGAAACTCATGAAACTTGGAGATGAAACCTTAATTCTGGATGGGATTTATATGTAGTTTTGATTATGGAAGTATCTCATTAACGAAATCATAAACCATGCATAGTTAATTACGAATTTATGAGGAGATGTATGATGATTCTTGAGAAAAATAGAAAAATAGGGTTTTTCACGATAATAGGATGATTTGATCCAAGAAAAGTATAAATGATGATGATTTAAGAATTCTGGAACGTTAAGAATCATGTATTTAGGTTGTATGATCACCCAATATGTTTACTTTAGGATTTAACAACTTGAAATGAAGAATTGGGACAAAACAGGGAATGAAAATGAAGAAATTCGAGACCTGCACCTGCTTGGTCGATCGATCGACATTCATAGGTCGATCGATCGACTAACCCAGAAACTGTGATCTTTTCCCCTTTTTTAATTTAGGCAATTTCGGCCATTGAAAGTTGTTGGTGGGGACTATGTGAATACATCAGGACGTTAGGGAGACCAGTAGGGATGTAATTGAAGCCTGAACATATTAGAATTAGTTTGGAACGTAGCGTTGAACTTACGAGTGTTTGATGAGTAATTTTCCATTGTAAGTTGCGAGAGCATGACTTAAATTCGTATGGGTTATAAGTTAGAATTAGAATCATAAATATGGACCTCGGAGTACTGAAATGACATGCGGGATACGTAGGAGAGTTAGTAACCTTTTCAGGATAGGTTTAAGTACTCGAAACTATACGACGTGAGATTTATCGACAAAACATATTATATATAAGTTGGGATGATAATAGCGTACGAATAAGACTGATGGTATAGGGCTAAAAATATACCTTTAATAATGTAATAATTACCTAAGTTGTGTGAATGCTTAGTATATGGACTATTGTGTGTATGACATACCTACCATACATGCTATCATGGGAGGTTGGCTTTCAAAAAAAAGACCATCTGATTTTTGTGTGCATACGGGGGGATTAGATTGGTACCTTAAGAACATAGGGCCATGAATGACTTATTTGTGAGTTGATAAGTCAGCTGAATATGGGAGCGTAGGTATGTGCGTGACCTATGGCTATGTGAACTATGTTCGCCTCCATTATGTGTGAGTCTTTGTATTGAAACGGTTCCCGAGCAATTCGGAATGCGTAGTCCTTATGTACGTGATGTACTGGGATTCGATAGTAGAGTATGCGTGCACCTCAGCTTAGCCTTGGGGTGCCACATTGTATATATAATTAGAGAATGATATACTTATACTTGTATCTGGTTCATGGGTAAATTGTGAATACAAATAATTGAGATATTTGAATGGGATTAAAAATGTGAGAATTCATATTGTAATTGATGTAATAATCTAATTAATGTAAAGATCAGTTACATGCATAATATATTAGAATGACACGAATAGACCCCTATATTATAATATGAAGACAGGTAATGTTACAGACTATTTAGTTAGCATCACAACTAGGATGGGTGAAGGGTATACGTTAGGCGTGCACATTAGTTGAGGGGTGATGAACTCATGTGAGAGCATGTAACTAACATGTATATAATATTTACTGTTTAACACTTGCTATATTTTTAAACTGTTTTCACCTCGGGCTCTGACCCGTTTTCTTCCAAATCTATTTTTCTTGTAAAACATTTTTAGGTTCCCAGCCACTGGGATGTTAAGCTTAGGAGTTCCATTCCGTTGACGTGCTGTAGCTGCTGTGGAAGTTATAGGATCTCGTTACTGGACGCCTCCACATATATCCTTATTTCTTTTGGGAGTCATTATTCCAGTTAGGGCCTGTTGCCCATTCTATTTAGTGACATCAGTTTTAGACCTTCAGTTAATTCAGTTTTGGGTTTTATTTATTTCATTCAGACATTTGTATTGGGTTTATTACATTGCTATTATTATTAGAGTGTTTACTCCAAACATCAGTCATTCATTCTATTGATTATCTTATGAGATTGTTTATGTGATGGTTGGTTATTGTCTTAGATTATTTTGTTGTTGGATTAATATAAATTTAAACGTGACACTTCACTATTTTAAATATTAGGTGGTTAGTAATTAATCAAATGTTTTCGTCAGTGATACTATGAACTGAACCAACTTGACAAATTTATATTAATTTAAATAAATGAATAGCTACCTAGTATTTAATTAGTCGGGATGTCACATGCATCTACTACTTCAATAATGAGAAATGAAAAGTGGAAAATTGTGATGAGAACATTGCAATGACAACCCTTATCAGTGGGTTACAAGTGGTAAAACTCCAGTAGAAAATCTACGAGGATCCTCTAAAATCCATGATAGAACTTCTGGCTATGGCCGAGAGAATAATGAGTGAAGAAGAGGCCATAACCATGAACATAGTTGACGTGAAGGAGACCAAAAATTCCAAGTCCTATCAAAGTAAGGATAAGAAGGGGAAGAAGAGGTCAAACGGATATAAATTAACCAAGTACACCCCATTAACTGTAAGCCCGGATCTAATTTTGAATGAAATTAAAGACGACGGGGAGCTTAAATGGCTAGAAAAGTTAAAATCTTCACCCCATAAGAGAGATAAAAGTAAGTGGTACGAGTTCCATCAGGACCACGACCACATAACAGATAAATGCTTTGCCCTTATGGACGAGATAAAAAAATTATTAAAGAAGGAAAAGCATAGAAAATATGTAGAAAAAAGTGGTGGCCAAGACAAGGGCAATAAAAAAGTTTTAACGAAATAAAGGATAATAAGTCGAGAAAATAGGTTCAAGAAAACAAGGATGAGGAAAAGTCAGACGAGAGTGGCGGCGACGATCTAGATCTTTCAGTTAAAATCCCGACATTAAAAGGTAATTTGTGCATGATTTTCCTCGGCGTTAAAATAATTTGTGGTGGATTAGCAGGTGAAGGTACTGAGTTGGATGATAGGAAAGCTCATGTAGTTAAGGCAAAAGTGGAACTCAGAAGAGTCGAGGTTAACTCGGCCGAGATTGAGGCCAAGTCGAGCAAACTTAAGAAAGTTGATATGGATAGCCTAGTGGTGGGTTTCTTAAGACTAAACTTTAAAGGGATTTTATCCCCACATGACGACCCCCTAGCTATCAGTACACGAGTTCGTGGCTACAATGTAGCTCATGTCCTACTTGACAAAGGAATATCAACAGATGTCATGTTCTAGGACAGTTTGAAAGGCCTCAAGCTGAGCAAGAAAAGGTTGGTCCCCTATCATAAGCCTTTGATCGAATTCAGCAGAGAGAATGTACATTAACTTGGAGTTTACGTAATAACGTGTGCATGGGGACATGGACGAAGTGTGTAACCAAAAAAGTTAGTTTATTTTTATAGTGGATAAGCATGTCTTCTCGACCTATAACATCATTTTGGGGAGAGTGGAACTAAAAGAATTTGAAGTTGTGCCTACCACTATACGCCAAATGATAAAATTCTTGACTCCTTATGGGGTAAGGGAAGTATAAGGTGATCAAATGGAGGTTTGAGAGTTCTACTTCACATTGGTTGAAGAGAGAGAGGCCCACAAGAGGAAAGCAACTTCATATAACATTGACACTCTTGACCCAATGAATCAGAGTATGAGTCTCTGTTGGCAGGTTTCTCTCTAGCTAAAGCACTCAATGTTGGACATATGATAGGTCATAGTGACTCTCAATTGATTGTCAACAAAGGACTGGGATTATATGAGGCCAAAGATGAAAAAATGGCTAAGTAAGTAGCTAGAGTAAGGAAAATGTGATGAGTTTTGATGAAGTTAAGATGAAAAGGATCCTAAGATTGGAAAATAGTAGTGTTGATGTATTAGCAAGACTCGCATCAGCAACTCGAACAGAGATCAGACGATTTGTACCTTTTGAAATATTGTTAAAACCGAGCATTGAAGTTGAGTAGGTCAGTATGAATATCCTCCTAAATTTGAATTTGGGAGAATCTTGGATGCATCCTATCGCTGAGTACATCAGCAAGGGGAAACTGCCAGAATCTAAGGCCGAGAAATGGAAGATCAGATATCATGCGACCAAGTTCACCATCATAGGTGATGTTCTTTATAGTAGGTGTTTCTTACTCCCACTTCTTTAGCATGTACACCCTTCAGAAACAAAGTATGTTCTCCGAGACATGCATGAAGGATCATGCGCAATTCACGTGGGTGGACGATCTTTATCCAAGAGGATCGTCACTCAAGGATAATTCTGGACGACATTGGCAAATGACTCGGTCAAGTATGTTAAAAAATACAACAAATGCCAGAGTTTTGCTAACATACCTACATCCCTCATCAACCTCACTAGCTTATTTCATCCATAATAGCCCCCTAGTCATTTTCTATGTGGGGTATAGATTTAGTTGGCCCTCTACCTAGGGAAAAAAGGAAATATAGGTTCTTGATCATTACAATAAATTATTTTTTGAAGTGGGTGGAAGTCGAGGCTATGATTGCGATTATTGAGATGAAATGTTTTAAGTTTATCTCTGTATATACGACCTCCTAAATACCCTCATATCAGGTAACGAAAAGTTATTTAAGTAAAAATACCTATAGGTATATTGCACAAAGGTAGGCATCGAGAAATTTTACTCCTCGTCACATTGACCTCTAGCTAATGGTCGGATAAAGGTCACAATAGAATCATTTTGTTTGGGATAAGGAAAAATCTTGAAGACATATAAGCGAAATGGGTTGATGAATTGAATAGAGTTTTATGGGCTTATAGGACTACCGAGAGAACTCCGATAGGGGAGACGCTATTTATGCTTACCTATGGGTCTGAGGAAGTAATCCCAATAGAAATTGGACTTCCAAGTCACAAAGTCCAAACATATAAGATTTAAGCTGCTTTATAATTGAGGAGTGAGTGGACTCAAATACAGTTGTCAGGAGGGGCCTCCGGCTTAGAAATTAGGCATGAGAAATCAGCTAATGCATTCAGTCACATCCGTTGATTACGGTGTGCCATGCACCAAGTTTTAAAGAAGATGCCAGGTCCAGAGAGCAACTTTAAAAAGAGGAGGTTAGACCTAGATTTAATTAAATAAAGACTAGAAGACGTCCTAGTTCAACAATCCTCTTACCAACACAAATTAGCAAAGTTTTATAATAAAAGAGTGAAGTCTCGGCCCATAGTCGTGGGAGATCTTATCCTAAAAAGGTTCTACAAAAGGCCAAAAATTCTTTGGACTCCTTGAAATTCGTAATAAATATTTTTAGTCGCCGCCTTTATCTTCTTAGCCTTATCCTTGGTCTGCTTCTTTAGCTGCTTCTCCAACTCATCAATTCTGGCCTACAACTCTATCTTCATGGCCTGCATTCGCTCCATGTGCCTTGTCCTCTGCTCGGCAGCCCTAGCATCATAGTCACTTTTGATTTGGGATAACTACTCTTTTAAATTTTTGGTCTCTTTCGACAACCTTTACCTTTTTCTCAGCTTTACTGGACCATAACTGGATGTTTTGGAGGACAATAACTGATTAGGGATGACATTTTTCTCCTAAAATTCGGGTGCTTCTCCAACTCTCAATTCTGGCCTACAACTCTATCTTCATGACCTGCATTCGCTCCTTGTGCCTTGTTCTCTGCTCGACAACCTTAGCATCATAGTCACTTTTGATTTAGGATAACTACTCTTTCAAAATTTTGGCCTCTTTCGACAGCCTTGACCTTTTTCTTAGCTTTATTGGACCACAATTGGATGTTTTGGAGGGCAATAACTGATTAGGGATGGCATTTTTCTTCAAAAATTCGGGTCTCCACAGATACCCGAAAAAAATCCCTAAAAAATCCTCAAAATTTTGGGGATCAGGAAGGGTTCGGGCAGTTAAAAAAATCCTCAAAAAGTTCGGGTTGGTTTCGGGTATAGCCTTGGGTCTCCAAGACGATACCTGAATTATTAATATATAATAAAATATGTATGTAGATATTATAATAAATATATAACATATAAGAATAAATGAGAAAGGTAAGGGGACATAACATAAGTTTCTTTAGTTTAACCCTAACTCTCCCATCCCACGACCTACAGTCCTCATCTCTCTCGTGACGTCATATCTCCGACGACCTTCCACCCATCATCTCTCCTGTGACCTGCTACCCCGATGACCTCATCGCTTCTCCCTCTCTTGAACCTGCGACGCTGCCGCCCTTCTGTAAATATCTCGCTCCGTTGCTTTGTGATTTGGGTTTATGTTCAAGTTTTGTTTAAGATTTTTTTAAGTTTTGTTTGGGTTTAAGTTTTGTTTTGATCAATTTCAGTACTGAAATTTGTTTATGCTTTGTACACCCAAGTTAAGTCAAAATCTTTTAGATTCGTTTATGCGACAATTTAAGCTTTGTTTTCTCTTTGTACTGATAATGTAATAATGTATTTTTTCTTTTAATTCTATCTGTAGGTTTATCTAAATAAACCAATTTGGGTTTGTGTAAATTTTATCTGTAGGTTTTGCATTTGGGTTTAAGATTTAACAGATAATATAATAATTTATTTTTTTTATTGGGTTTATGTAAATACATCATTTGGGTTTAAGATTTAACATATATTTAAAAAAAATGGGTTCCTCATGGGGAAATCGATACCCGTTTTAAACGGGGACGGGGATCCCCGAACCCATTATAACGGGGAACGGAGAATGATATTTCTAACGGGGATGGGGGAAGAGGATGGGGATGCTTTCCCCGACCCCAAACCAACCCGTTGCCATCCCTATAACTGATTGTAGTGTAGCAGTTATGACACCAAACTTATTTATATCAATTAACAAGATATGCTCTGATATTGAGGGGATGTCTGACTCCTTAGTGATAAACGAGTTTACACCTCAACCTTCCCTTAACATTGAAGACTAAGGTATATGAGTGATTTATATACATAAGTTTGGTCTAATCTGGATGAGATTCACCTAATGACATGTCCCCTAACAAGTCACCTCAGACTCTTCTTGTTATGAACCCCACACCCTTGAGGGTATGTTTTACAGTCTCAGATTTTGAGACCTTTACCCCCAGTAACTGTAACTTCTATTCATGGAGCTCATTACTAGACTTGGGCTATAAAAAGACTTACACGTGTCAATCTATTAGCCTCATTCACCTCTGCCAAGATAAGTCCTTCGTCATCAGTCATACATTCATCCTTGGCCTCATCTCTGCTAAGAGATACCTCTTTAGTCTCGGACGATCGAGACTACACAACTTTGACACAGTTAACTTTCGTGAAACATATGACAAGGGTAATTTTGGAACACGTGACTAAGACTGTTGTAGTGTATTAACCCCCACGTGAGGGGAATATTTTCTCATCGTGGATTACACATTGTAGTGTACATCTATCGCTCTCTCATTGGACTTTCTAGCTCGTGCACACAGGCTTCATGCTAGGGGATGATATTGCGCACCCCCAAAAGTATAAAAGGCATTCATCTTCATCCTTTTAAAGGATCGTTCATCAACCAACCCTACTATTATACTAAACTTGTATAGAGATAAAGTGACAACTTGTACTACTCTAATGGCTTCCATCCTTTGTTTATAGTGGAGACACTCCTTATTTTGCGTAGTGGACGTAGGCTAAGGTCGAACCACTTAAATGCTTGTGTCTTCTTATTGTCTCCCATCTATTCTACTTTCTATATGCCTTATATATTGATGTATTCCTCCCCTATTGTTATACAAATCTAGAAATTGAACTGAATATATCTCAGGGTGATATTATGTATCATCAACCATAAATAATTTTATTATCTTTAATATCTTTATTTGAGCATTTATTAGTTAATGGAATGATTTTGATCATTTTTTACAATGCTTATATGATTGGTGGATTGACTTTCAATTTATATTTAATCATGTTAAAGGTATGGATCCCAAAGTAATAGCAAGTGATGATACTTGTCTGGTAGTTAATGGGACAACTCACATAATTTTAAAAAACTATTTTTTTTTCTTATACTTAGTATAAAATACAACGAATGTTTCCACTATAGATGCTCATGTTCAGATCATTAAAGGCTCTAGAAGATCCCATGTGGTGTTACCTAATGGTACTCACTTATTCATAAATAATGTTATACACTCAAGAAATTTTAGAAGAAATTTATTGAGTTTTGAGGATATACGAATGAACGCGTATTATATGAAAACATGTAATGAAGGTAATGAAGAGTTACTTTGCATTACTTATAGTGTTGGAATCTAGGAGCTCACATTAGAGAAATTTCCGTCATTATCTATGGGGTTATGCCATAAAATAATTAATGTTGTAGAATTACATATTGTCATGATCCAAGAGCTCAATGGTTCTAATAATTTAATATTATGGCATGATCGTTTGGGTCACCCTGGATCAAACATGTTGCGGCATATCATAAATAACTCGCTTTGGTACTCGTTAATAAACAAACGACTTAACTTACTCATTGGTCATTTTTTCTCCCCTTGTTCTCAAGGTAAATTAATCATCAAACCATCTTTTCACAAAATGGCTTTTAAGTCACCATATTTTTTATAAAGAATTCAAGGAGATATTTATGGGCCCATTCACCCTTTTGTTGAAATTTTAAATAGGTTATGGTTTTAATTGATTCATCCACTCATTGGAAACATATTTGTTTATTATCTACTCGTAATTTAGACTTTGCAAAATTACTTGCTCAAATTATAAAACATAGAGCACATTTTTTTGATCAACACATTAAATCCATCCATCTAGATAATGCTTTTCTTCACATGTTTTTGATGATTATTGTTTATCATAAGGAATTGATGTTGAACACCCGATCCCTCATGTCCATACTCAAAATGGATTTGTTGAGTCTTTGATTAAACGTTTACAACTTATTGCACGACCTATACTTATGAAATCCAAACTCCTAGTTTTTTCTTGGGGATATGCTATTTTACATGCTACTAAGTTAATTAATCTTATACTTGCTTCTTATCATCTTTTTTCACCCTCTCAACTTGTATTTGGACGTCAACCAAATATATCACACTTGCGTAACTTTGTTTGTGCAGTGCCTGTGTCCAACCTTAACCCCAGCATACAAAAATGGGCGCCCAACGTTATTTGGGAATATATGTTGGTTATGATTCACCGTCAATCATTCATTATATTGTGCCACTAACAAGTGATATGATTATCGCTAGATCTGTAAATTATCATTTTTATGAGGCACTCTTCTAGTCGGTAGGGGGAGGAATTAGCATACCAGAAGTACGGTCAGATCCTGAAGAACGATAAGAATTAACATGGAACACTTCCAATTTGTCTCACCTAGACCCCCGTACTGCTTAATATGAGCTTGAAGTGCGAAGGATATGACATCTTTAGGAAATTGCAAATAAATTACCAGATCTATTCAATGATGCTACAAAAGTAACCCAAGTCTCATATGCTTGTTGCTAATATGCTAGCCAGAATTGATGTACCAGTGGGCCAAACTTGATTTTAGCAGCAAATGAATCTGTTACACACTAGAAATGTGGCAAGCCTATAGGGTCCAAAGATTCTTCTCCCTGAAATCGAAGACCAAATAAAAAATCTTTCCCTTATAACACTCTTGAATAAAAGATCCACTTTTTCTAAAACTCCTGAAGAGGTTATTGTCTCTAAAAACACAACAGTCCCTGAAGTGACTATATAAGCCCCTGAAGAGGCAAATGTACCTAATGATAATAATGAGATTTATATTTTTATGCATATTCAAGGGAAATGTGGGATCATAACGAAACTATCATCGATGATGTATTTTATATGATGCAATAGCTATACAAATTTCCCTAATGATAATGAAACACGAACTCTAAATGAATGTCGACACAAAGTACATTGGCCAAAATGGAAAATTACCATCAAGGAAGAACTTGAGTCTCTAAATAAATTGGTGTGTTTGGACCTACATTACAAATCCCAAAAGGTTTTAACCCCTTAGGTTACCGTTGGTTGTTTGTAAGAAAAAGAAATGAGAAGAATGAGATCACTTGATAAAAGGCATGACCTGTGTCACAAGGTTTTTAGCAAAAACCTGGGATTGATCTTGAGGAAACATACTACCCCGTTATGGATGACATAACTTTCAAATATCTTATTAGCTTATCGATTTATGAAAATCTTGATAGGAGACTCATGGATGTTATGATCGTTTTTCTATACGGGAACTCGAACATAAAAATATACATGAAAATACATAAAGGATTTCCTTTGATTGAAATGAAGCCAAGGAGTACGCACTCAATCTGAATAAGACGTCCATTGCATGGTTTAAAGCAATCCCAAAGAATGTGGTATAATTGTCTTAGTGAATAAAATAAAATTTGCCCTTATTTATTTATAAAAATCCTCAAAGGGGTATGAAATAGTAGCAGTCTATGTGGATGATATAAATGTAATCAGGACTCTAGAAGATCTTGAAACAACTGCTAACTATTTGAAAAAGAAATTTTGAGATGAAAGACCTTGGGAAAACTATTTTTGTCTTAGCTTGCAGATTGAGAAAAATTCTAGTGGAATTTTAGTCCATCAGTCTAATTGTACTAAAAATGTATTAAAACATTTTAATATGGATAAAGCGCACCCACTAAGTACCCCCATGGTTGTCCTGTCTTTGGACATAAGGAAAGATCCATATCATCCTATAGAGGGAGATGAGAACATATTGGATCGAGAAGTACCTTATTTAAGTGAAATTGGTGCATTATTGTACTTGGCACAATGCACTAGGCTTAATATTTCATTCTCTGTGAACATGCTTGTTAGATATAGTTTTGAACCAACCAAAAGACATTGGGCTGGTGTCAAGCATATCCTAAGATATCAATGTGGAACCACTGATATGGGTTTATTTTGATTCTTATAATTACAATAGTTCTAATTTAGTTGGTTACACAGATTCTCGATATCTCTCTAATACTCATAAGGGTCGATCTCAGACAAGTTATGTATTTCTTAGTGGTAATACGACTATTTCTTGGCATTGTACTAAGCAAACTTTAGTTGCTACTTCTTTTAACCACTCTGAAATTTTATCTCTTCATGAAGCTAGTCGTGAATGTGCATGAATGAGATATTTAATTCATCATATTCATAGTTCTTGTTGATTTCCTTCCATTATAGACCAAGTATCATCTATGAAGACAATGCATCATGTATAGGAAAATTTAAAGAAGGATTAGTCAAAAGAGATAGAACCAAGCACATTTCACCCGAGTTTTCACTCACTCATGGGTTTCAGAAGAAAAATGAGTTTAAAGGCATGCAAATTCATTCAAGTGACAACTTAGATGATCTTTTCACAAAGTCAATACTAAAGGTGACATGACAAAAGTTTGTGTATGAGTTTAAAATACGTTGACTCCATCAACCGTGAAATTGAACGTATCAATGAGGGGAAGCATCTTATTAGGGGGAGGATACAAGCACTTGTTATTTGGGACATTTATGCACTATAATTGTTTTTATTTAACTAGGTTTTGTCCCACATAGTTTTTATGGTAATGGTTTTCACGAGGTAGTATTAAGCACATGAAACACCGAATCAACGATCACAAAAGTTGTACTTTTTTTCCTTCACTCAGGTTTTTTCCTAATAGGTTTTTCTAAGTAAGGTTTTAATGAGGAAATAATCACTGAATGATGGAAATGGTGTATATCCAAGGGGGAGTGTTATAAATATTTGTATTTATCTTGTTTAAGTGGATGTCCACTCCTATTAGGACTCTACCAACTTATACTATAAATAAAGGGTGACCCCCTTCCATTATTGACATACCAATTAATGAGAAACTCTTTCCTCTCTCTAAAATTATCCGTGTCCCTTATTTTTCCTAATAAGAAATGTTTCACACACTGATCTAATGTTGTTTTCAATATTGAGATTATCATGGAAGGAAAAGATAATTAAAGCAAATCAAAATTTATTGTTAGTATGTATTCCATATTTAAATATCATTATTATTTCAATTTATTTTGTTAAGTAAAATATTAAAATCTATGCAACTCTTAAAAAAGGAGGTAAATAAATAGTGAAAAATGAAAAAGTGAAAGACGTAGAGCCATATTATGGAGAAATAGTACCATGTGTGAGGCACCATGTGTCCGTACTCAACACAAATAATAACACGACACGTATTTGATACATGTCTCATACGTTTCCCACTATATAGACAAGAATTTTAAATATGCATACATGTTGTGACCTTATTTGCATTGGGCACGAACACATGTTGCCCTCCACACATGAGCATATTTCTCCATATTATGATATTCTTTTAAATGATTCGTCATGCTAATAAAGGGATTCATAACTTTCTAAAAGGGCTTGTTAATTCTTTTTGTTCATGTTCACCTTCGACCATTAAAGTAAAATTTTGCTCATTATTTTGGTTTAAAAGTTGCATAATTATAGGGTATGCAATTATTCACAATTTCAAACCAATAAAAAAATAATTTTTAATATGTGAAAAAAACATTGTACTATTTTACTTTTCATCTTGGTTAAAAGTATTTCACCCCAAAAAAACGAACCCTAAATGTAGGTGTAGATAGTAAAATGGTGTAGAATCAAAACAATTAAGCCTAGAAATATAAAAATATGCATAATCATACACTAAATAGGATGTATGTGGTTCGATAATGTGCCTATGTCCTCGGGGGTTGGCTTTTTTTTTTTTTTTTTATAAACTGTTAATCACAAAGATTACATGGACCCTTTTCTATGAGTGAGGATTATATTTATTGATAAAAGAAAGAGGTTGATTTATGTGGGACTCCATTGTAGAACCTCGAGAAAATCGACGTGCTACTTTGCTTAAAATTAAACTAAAGTCCTTAACTATCCATATAGAGCCTATATATCCACAAAAAAAACATGACAGGTCATCAGAATACATAACGTCGAATCTCAAAATTTATACGGCAATCTAAAATGTCTCCTAACAATAAGGCTAGGTAAAATACTCCTCCAAATAACTACAATTTTAGTTCCACTCAAAATAACGCTAAGCTCCCAAATATTTACACTGCCTATTTATACAAAAATAATATTCTCAAAATGTTGTGCTCTTAATGTCCTTAAAAAATCAGTAACGCTCAAATTCACGCTTACCTGCCAATAAAAAAGAACGGGGAAGTACGCAATATGACAAGAATAGATGATCAATACAATATTGGTGAATAATGCAACAATATGAAACTGTATACAAGTCCAATGTGACACCCAATCATTGTACGGATTTATTTCTCAATAACACATCAATAGGTCACTGAGCATCACCTCACCTCACCAAGGCTTCTTAAAGCCTCATTCCGGCTATTGAACCTTTGGACTTTTGGAGTATTACCATTCTCATTTCCATATTAAAATTTCATGGCATCATGCCCAGATAAACAAATACACCATATCTCAGTTGAATAACACATAGGATTCCAATGAATACCACAACATTTCAAGAAGAATAAAAATAACTGGGAAACAAGAAAATAATCTCGAAAGATTTAGAGGTTCATATTGTGTAAATTCCATACCTTAAAATTTTCAATTGAAAACTCAAAAAATTCTTCCTTGAATTCTGATCACACTGTTGCGTTCCTCTCGTAAAAATAACAAAGACACCTTCTTGGTTGTTCTTGAGAAAACTTGATTTACATCTTCAAAACTTTGGTTGAAAGTTATGTTTAATGGGATTTCGGTTTTGTAGATGAGAGGAGATAATAATTTGGAATGCTACTACTTTATAAGAAAGGTTAAAAGTTTTTTAAAAAGTCTAAACCCGTCAATTATATAAGGGATTTAATGAAAGAGTCATAATCAAACACAAACACAAACACTCAAAAATACGTTATAGACGATTGGACCAAGGGAATTGGCTAAAACTTTGATATGTTATAACTGAAGGCGAAACAAAGCTACTGTGAAAAAATTCGCTCGATTGGACGGTTAAAATTTTTTCCCTCCTTAGGCCAGATCCTCCCCTAATTTTTATATAAAAAATTACAGTTTCTAAATTTTAATCCTGATTTAAATTCCACTTAAAACCTGATATATATATATATATATATATATATATATATATATATATATATATATATATATTTTTTTTTTTTTTTACATCCAAAATTAAATAGATTCTAAAAAATTATTTTTTTTTTGAAAATTTTAATTTAACAATGATTTTATGTTTAAAAAAACATGGGGTGTTGCATACTTCCCCAGTAGCACAGGAATTTCGTCCTCGAAATTTGACAATGCGTAAATGTGCAAAATAAAATAAGCCTCTCATATGTCTATCCATAGAATACCACGATTGGGTGCCCACACACCTACCTCGCGAAAAAAATACAATATATATCCTAACCATATATATAAACATAACTATAAAAATATCAGCGTATCATGATCCTCCACGAATCACCACTCGATTCAATCTCCAAAAGTTATCATAACACTAAGATCCTCATATCACATTACATCTCTGCATCGATACTAAATATATCCTAAATTTATACTAATGATCTTCCAAATAAATATCATTTTCTAAATCAACTCTAAGGATCCTCACATCAAGATTACTATTTCTAACTTCAATGCCTACAACTTCCTTAACACAAAACTCCCTATCTCCAAGAAACACAACTAACATGTATGCTAGACCCAATACCTTAAGGACTAAGAATCAATAAAGGTGATCAAATATCGGTAACGTGGAATCTAAACGGACTCACAACCTATGAGACCTAAGACCATGCTCTGATACCATCTGTAACACCTTGAGAAAATCAATGTGCTATTTTACGTAAAATTAATCAAAATTCCTCAAAAATCCATATAGAGACTCTATATTTACAAAATGAACATAATAGGTCATCAAAATACATAAAGTCAGTAGAAATCATTTTTTAAGACCCCCTAAGTCTCTCCTTAGGTTCATAGCACCTCCTCATTTCACCATAAATCCTAAGTCATACTCTGAGTACCGATCTAAAGGCCATAGCGCACTCTCGGGACCCATTTAACCCCGATAAACTTCATCATCAGATTGAAAGCTCAATGAATCTTCAAAAGGCACGGTATCCCATTTCCAACGGTCTGCCCCGTGTGTAAAACGGCGTAACGGTTCGGAGGAACGATCCAGTTTCCCCTAAAAACTGATTTGAAGGCCACTGGGCTCTCTCGAGCTCTATTTTACCAAAGTTAACTCTTTATCTCGAACGAGACTGAATGAATCTTTTACGGGGATTGAATACCCCTTTCCAACGATCTGTCCATTGCACTAATCAACCTTACGATACGGACGAACTACCCGTTTTATGCTGAAGGGTCACCAGGAGCTTCCAAGCCCCATTTGACCAAATTCAACACTCCAAACCAAGAAATCTCTTTGAAACATCGAAGTTCCTCACTTAACCTTTTCAACGGTCTACCTTATGCGCAATTCAGACTTACGGTTTGGACAAATGATCCATTATCATCTAATGATCTCCTGTCCAAAGGAGCGACGGGCGCTTTCGAGACCCATTTGACCCATAGTCAACCCCAAGTCACTGGAGCAGCCCAAGGATTCTCAAAGGTCTCTGAACATCCTTTCCAACGGTATGGCCTATGAACTATTTGGACTTATGGATTGTGTTTTACGACCATTGTTTTGAAAAATCTGCACGAGGCTGTCAATTGGTAAGTCCATTTCCCTGCCTATCGGCAGTATGTCTAGGGTAACTTGTCGATAGGCAAGACGAGGACAATGATGATTGGTAGTTCCCTAACCTTATATAAGGAGAGCATGAGCTCACTTTGAAAGGCACCTCATTATCATCAACTTCAGTGATATCAGCAACATTCTTCTAAATTCATCGAAGTTTCTTTATTTGAAACCTATGTCCACCTTTCATTTATATCCCTTTCACACACAATTTAGCAAAATCCCCCTACATTCTTCATCCACTTGCATGGAATCTCAACAACAATTAAGATCAACCTACAAGTCTCCAGGGAAGGTCCAAACATTATTTCTCTCTTTAAATTTCTTTATTTTAGCATTAGTTACATAAGTTCTTAACTTAGCTTTTACTTTAGATAATACACATATTAATATTCAATCCTTTATTATTAATATTGCGCATAAAATATTTTTAATAAAAAAAATAAGAAAAAGAGAGTTACGCCTATAAATTCCAATGGGGATTTCACCACATTTTCTCAAAACTAAAAAGCATCTTTTTTTTTTCTTACACACACATAATAAAATCCCCATTTGAATTTATGGGATAAACCCCACCCTCGTGTCACGTGCAAACTACGTGGACTTTGATGCCTTTATAGGCTATGTAGGCATCTCGGGCGAAAACTAAAGACTCGAGTCCTATTTTCCTTTTTTTTATATTATCCATCTATCATACTTGTGATTAATATTTGCGTCTTATCTAAAACATATTATCATTTAATCATAACGATCAATATCTCGATAAGCGCTCACATCCTATTTTTAATTACTATTTTGGGAACACTCCTATAGATGACCTTATTCCATTTTTTCCCATGATACGAGTCGAGCGATTCCGATCTCCACTTATATGTACATGCACACACACTTTGTGGAGAAGTTAAGGAGAATAGTATCATAATCCTATGAGAGAATGAAAAGGCGTGATAGGTGCCTAACACCTTCTCATTTTGTAACTTAGTCCCCGAACCTCTGAACTAATTGGTTTCATAAGCATCAGTTTGTCTCTAATGCCGTTATCTCTAGGAGACAACATGTTTTGTATAAAATAGGATGGCGACTCTATCACCCCATATTAATGATGGCCGAAGCGAACCTATAAAGGGCATGAGACGTTCTCTCTCTATCTCTCTCTCCACCGTACGCACGAGCGCTGACCCCGAGAGGAGAAAATGGGGGATGTCCATAGTGGAGACTTTGCTGGGAACGTACTTAAGAGGGATACACTCTGTTTGCATGGGTGTTATCATTTTCGGGTTGTGTGCGTATGCACCTACCTGTATGTTCCCTCTTCTACTATATTACTTATTTTAAATATATATACCACATGCTTATATCACCTCTTACTCACTTTTCACTTCACACACCCATAAATACTCTCTATGTACACCTCACACTACATTCACTTGTATATAGGATCAGTTATATCCATATGTTTCACACACAAATTAGAATATCCATGCTTAGGATTCACTAACACACACCTCCACTTATCACACTTATATATATCCATGCTCACTTGTACTTATCATACACTACTTGTGGTTGATCCATGCTTAGATTCACTACCACACAATCACTTATACATATTCACACATCACTCACTCTCACGTATCCATGCTTTGTGTAATCTTTATGCTCCATGTTAGATTTACTTTTCATGATGCTTGTACATTCTTCCATATTAGTATAGTGCTCATCATGCCAAATAAAATACTCTCTCCATAATATACTAATCAAAATATGCATTTTTGCACACTACATCACCAAGAGAATGTTAATTGACCAAAAAATAATCCCATACTAGGGGGTCACTTTGTAATGGGCGCTGGTTCGATAGGGTGCAGTTGGCTTAAGCAATATGACTTTCACCTTCCATTGTCCTAGTACCTGTGACGTATATCGAATGGTTTCCCCTGCATCGTATTACTTGACCGAACTCATGACGGGAGGTATATATAAGGGAACCCATTCACATACATCGAATATATCAAATTTGCTCTCACACGTACTGTCCCCATAAGATATATAGTGAGGCAATTCACGTAAACTTAGGTATATCAAATGGTTTGTCCACACATAACGATTGCCCTAAAAGGTAAGATGTATATCGTAGAAGTCATGCCAAAGGTGGGAACCTTTCCACTAACCAAACAACTGTATACCCTCATATAGGCATCAAACCCAAGGCACTCATATTTAGTTTAGCAGTTACTATAAAAAACTCTGTCAAAATTTTGGGTCGGCATGCAACCCAAATATTTGTGTAAATTCGTCTTTTCTCTGAACGGGACCTTGTTCACGAGCCTGGAAACAAGTCAAGCCATATTTTATATATTTTTCAAGCCCAATTTTCCCAAGCAGGGATCTCATCCGACATTTCTTTTTTGCATTTAGGTAAACCTAATACAAGTGAGAACATGATAATAATAATCATGCTGAGATTCTTCCCTCGCTCCTTTCTTTCCTCATTTCTCGAAAAATCGAAATGTCAAAAACATTTTCCCCCGATTTTATCATAAAAGTTAAAAAACGTTCTTACTCCTTTTATCAGAAATACTAAAACCATTTTTCTTCATATTATAAATGTCACAAACATTTCCCCCCCATTTTAAAAAAAATACCAAAAACATTTTGTCATACCCTTTCTAAAAAAATGTTAAAAACATTTTCCTCTTTTTCAATAAATATAATTCTTCCTTTTATCTTTCCAAAAATAAATTTGACTCATTTTCCTTCTCAGTTCGATCGCATACCCGACCCTTAGTCTGACTCCGTATTGGCTTTAGTCTTCCATCGAACCATCCAAAAGCTCCATCAGTTCTCCCGCTACTTCCTCTAAGTTTGGAACCTACCTTCACCCACTGTCCATGGAGAAGCAGACAAAGTACCGAATGTGCAGTCTGATTTAATGACAGTCTTGTTCTAACTTACTCCCAAGATTGATAACTTTCAGTCCGAGGTTCACTAGATATAGGAAAATCGAATCCTAATTCACAAGGAGCTAGAGGTACTCTTCCCTCATGCTATTGGTCCACATGCACCTGAGCCTATTTAGATCCCAGAAAAATATCTTAACACTCCATGTCCCCTCTTACCAATGGCTCGTCGCCAGCTCAACTCCATATGCTGAATCTTGACCAGCTAGGGGCTAACCTGCCAGTACCTATCAATTCGAAGGAAGAAGAGTTAAACAAGGTTAAGGAGGAACTTAATCTGTTAACAAAGAATTTTGACCATCTCTGAATCTTCGTGAACTACAAGTATTACTCCCATATGTCACCCTACCCTAAAGCAAGGCTACAAGAAAACTTCAAGATGCCTAACATTGAGAAGTTCGGGTGCAGTGGTCCCTCAATTATTCATCTTCGAAGCTAGCACTGATCCATGACTCTCCTACGTGCCTTCGAGGAAATAATGGCCCAGATGTTCCAATAGACTTTGAAGGATAACACTCTTCTTAGTTTGTATCCCTTGAGAAATCCAAAATTCATAGTTGGGAAGATGTTTCCCGAGAATTTATGTCACAATAAAAATACAATAAGGAGTTTGAGGTTACACTCTGTGATATAGAACTTCTCAAATAGAACACTGGAGAATCATTTGCAATTTCATATCAAGGTTGAAAAAAAAAGCGGCCACTATGACAAACTGACCCTCCGAAGAGGAGCAAGTTAGTATTGTAAAGAAAAACTTTGTAAGGACAAATTTCCAATTGATTTATTTATAGTAATGGTGAAATTCTGTTGGAAAAAACATTTTGGGTCATTGTGTGTCGTTCAACTATCAAGAGTGAAGAATTTGGGCCTCTGGTCTTACTCACCTCATCAAATCAATTCTAAATGCTCTTTTCCCAAAAAATAAATGACCTGGTTACTTTTTTGTGTTGGAGACAAACTTAATTTTAAATAAAACAATTTTTTTCGATATTTTCAATTCAATTTAGTCATTTTAAAATAAAAACATTTCGTTGGAAATCTGCCCAGGTGGTTCAAATGACCTGGTTTGAGCAAATCTGTTCGAACAATTTTACTAACGAACTTCTTCAAAAAATCTTCTAAAATCTCGTTAGAAATGTTGTTCGAACGAACATGTTCAAACGAACTTCCAATGACTTCCTTTTCAAAATGTTCTGAAATATCGTTAGAAGTTCGTTCGACCATAGTCGTTCGAACGACCTGCTCCAATTTTTATTTTTTTTTAAAATTTCCAACAGTTCCTTTTTAGTAACTGTTTTGGTCCACTACTTCATTTCTTTCTTAATATGGACGAAAATAACTATTTGAATGATGACTTGCACTTTGAAGAAAATAGTTATCATATCGTTTTAGAAAATTCTATCCAACACATATCATTTTGATTGATCAAATTGAAGTATAAAAACCCCATACAATATATATTGCTTTCATCATGGTTGTATGCAGTGGAACTCTGCATGCTTGTTGATTGGAGATGGTCTTTAGGTGTCGATGGATACTGAGACACAAGATGTGTTGTGCAACGCATTTGAGCTTCACGTACTACACACGGAGGTAGAGGGGACGAAATCAACAGGTCTTAGTGAGTTAAGTCTGTAAGTATTTTTAGTCTCGTTGTAAAACCATATTTGTTGTGGATTTGTCTAGGCCCAGTCGTCCGAGGTTTTTTCGATTTGGGTTTTCCTTGTACATCAGCGTGTTATGGTTGTGATTGTTTATTCCATCTCGTAAAATCTCCTAGATGCATTTGTAGGTTAAAAATATAAAATTTGGCTTAAATCATAACTTTAGTTTAATTTTCTGTTTTCTTCTGACTTACATGTTAATGCATGCTCACTTAGTAATTAATAAAGAATATGTAAAATTGGAAAACATCTACACTTGGCCTAATTTATATCTAGTTTATAAGTGTATTCTACGAAATTAACTAAATCCATGTAACCCTGCAACTTCAAATTGGTATCAGAGATAGTCTCTATAAGTTATTTAGATGAATCCTGGAGGTTATATGAAAAGTTTTTCGTCGAATAGACCACCTATGTTTGATGGAACTAACTACACCTATTATAAAGCACATATGAAATCTTCCTTAAAATCAATTGATGAATGTGTTTGGTTTGCTGTTGAAAGAGGATGGTCCCCTCTTACTATAATTTTTATGATGGAATTGTTATAAAACGTGTAAAGAATTGGAATGAGGATGAATTAAAATTATGTAACTTTAACTCTAAAGGTTTAATTGCATTGTTTAGTGATGTGACTTCCGAGGATTTTCTTCGTATCATGACCTATGAAGCTTCAAAGGATGCTTAGAACATTCTACAAGTTACGCAAGAGGGAACAAGTGTGGTTAAAGAGTCTAAACTTAAAAACTTAACCACTCAATTTAAACCCATCACCATGAAAGAAAGTGACACATTTGATGAATTCTATGCCCGTATTTTCGATATTGTTAATTCATGTTTCAACTTAGGTGATAAAATTCTAGAAAATTATGTAGTCAAGAAAATTCTTAGATCTCTCCCTAAGCATTTCATTTCGAAAGTCATGCGTCTTAATTCTTTAGGAAAGGTAAATTCTTTAAAAATCGAAGAGCTTGTAGGCGATCTCCAAACATATGAATTAGATATGTTTCCTAAAGATATCAAAACAAAATATAAGGGAGTAAACTTAAAAGATAATAAAGAAGAATTATCTTAATCCAAAGAGTCCAATATGGATCTTGATGATATGGCCTTATTTGATAAAAAATTTAAAAAGTTTCTCAAATTTGAAAAACCAAACTCAAAATATGAAAAACCTAAATTTGAGAAAAACAAAAACAAGTCAAGTAGGAGTTTTAGCAATCACGATCCAAAGAAGTTTAAAAATGATAACTCTAAAAGAGATAACTTTAAAAAGGATGATTAGCATAGATGTTTTGAGTGTGAGGGATGAGATCACAGAGCGTATGAGTGCCCCACTAAGCTTAAGAGACAAGGTAAAGAAAAAGATGTTTATAATGCTACACTTCACGACAGTGAGGTTGAGTCTGAGGATTTCGATGATTTTATCCCTTCTAGAAACAATTTCACTACCTATATGGCAAGTCATGCTAGCAATTCAAGTGTGTCACATCCTAATGTTGACAATTCCGGTCATGATCTTGAGGTTGTAACCACTCACACAGAAAATAGTGATGAAGAAGAAAGTAACAGTGATGGAGATGAAAGCGAATTACAATCTGCCTATTCTAAGTTATACACCGAGTCTATACATATCCAAAAGGTAAATAAAAGATTAACTTTTAAGGTGTTAACTTTAGAAAAGAAGTTGAAAATCCTGAAGGAGAAAGAGGCTTTAGTTAGTCACCTCGAGGCGATTAAGATTTCTCTTTCTATAAGCTTATCTTGGTAAGTAAAGAAAAATGTGATTTGACTGACTATCTAGCTCTTGTTAACAAAGATCTTAATGAATCCTTGGAAATTAGAAAAACACATGAAGCAGAAAATTTCAATATTGAAAAAGATCTTGAGCCCTCTCGGGAAGTCAAAGTCACACTTGAAGATAATTCAGGAAGAATAGGAAAGTTATTTTTAGGTCCAGTTTTAGGATATAAGTAGAAAGGTTACCAAGAGAGAAAGGGCATATGATATGATGATGGTGAGTCATCCAATGATAAATCCGAACACGTAGCTAAGTTTTTTACCAAAACAAGCTCTCCTAAACCTAATCTACCTAAAAGAAGTCCACTTAAGCAATCAACAAAAGTGACTCCAAATCAACCCTATGTGTGTACTTATTTCCACAAAAGGGGTAACCTAAGAGTTTTTGTTACAAGCTTGGATAAAATTCTTATTTCACAACTTCTACGCCACACTCTAGATCCTTAGATAGCCTAAAAAATCAAGTTGAGTATCTAGTGAATACATCCAAATATTTAATGGAAGAGTTTCTAAGGTTCTCTATGGCCCAAGGAAATCATTCCAACCAAAATATTATAGTCAACAAAGGAAAGAACACAACTCAATCTTGGGTTAAGAAAGATAAGACCAATAAAGCTTTTGTTGTCCATGTCGCACTTAAGGATCAAAATACCTCCCAATGGTATTTTGATAGTGGATTTTCTAGACATATGACAGGTGATAAATGTATTTTTACCACTCTTGAAAACTATAAAGATGGTAAAGTCACTTTGGCGATGGAAGTAAATCTCGAATCATGGGAAGAGGCACCATTGAAGTTTCTGGTTTTCCAAAACTAGAAAATGTTCTTTATGTTGATGGAATCAAAGCTAATTTGATAAGCATTAGCCAATTGTACGACGAAAACCTTGATGTTAAGTTTAGCTAATCGGACTGCACCGTTTATGATAAATAGGCTGAGGCTATTTTACAAGGTGTGAGGACTAGTGTTAATTGTTATGGAATCGTTCCAAAGTCTTCTTTTATCTACAATAGTGTAAAGACCTCATCTGTCAATCTTTGGCATCAACGATTAGGTAATGCAAACTTTAGATATCTTGATCGTCTAGTGAGAAAAGTCTTAGTTTGAGTCTTACCATCCTTAGGAAAACCAACCTCCTCTTTTTGCAGACCTTGTCAATTAGGAAAGCAAATTAAGAGCTGTCATAAGAAGTTGAACACAATAACTACCTCTTGTGTCTTAGAATTGATACACATGGACCTCATAGTTCCCACTCGTACTGAGAGTATAGGAGAAAAGAGATATAGCTTAGTGACGGTGGATGACTTTTCAAGATTCTCTACTGTAGGATTTCTAAGAGAAAAATCTGATGCTTTTGAATTTCTAACGGTTAAATGTAGAGCCCTTCAAAATCAACATGGTGTCATCATAAATAAGTTTAGAAGTGATAATGGAACTGAATTTAAGGAACCGAGTGTGAATGCCTTTTGTGATGAAGTTGGAATTAAACATGATATTTCGACCGTTCGAACTCCACAACAAAATGGGATAGTTGAGAGAAAAAATCAAACGATCCAAGAAATGGCAAGATCTATGCTCCTAGGTAGGAAAGTGCCTCATAGGTTTTGGGCATAAGCGATTAGCACCACTTGTCACACCGTGAATTGGGTATACTTACGTCCTAACACTAATAAAACTCGATATGAATTGTGGACTGGAAAAAAGCCCAATCTAGCCTATTTTAGAGTTTTGGGGAGTCCTTATTAAATCTTTAGAGATAGAGAGCTCCTAAGAAAATTTGACTCGAGTAGTTATGAAGGTATTTTCCTAGGGTATTCTCATGATAGTAGATCGTTTAGAGTCTACAACTTAGTGAGTTCTAAAGTCATGGAATCTATAAATGTAGTAGATATATCACGAATATTGCAAATTTGTGCCCTTTATCTTTATGCATTCTAGCAATTTTATGTTCTTAATGTCTATATTTATGCTCGTTAACCATACAACCTAGGATTTGGACATATACATGTTTTTCAGGGGTTAATTGTGCTTTTGTAGGTATTCGAACGCTAAAAGTGAGGTTCGGTTGCATTTCGGAGAAGTTCTATCATCGAAAACTACTTTAAGGGCAATATGATCTTTTAAAACTCACTATTTTTTATGGAATGAAGTTACCAATAGGTATATCATCAAATTATCTTTTCGTGTCCATTGACCGTGCGTCATTCTGACTCCGAACGAGGAAGTTATGGCCATTTCTGAAAGGTTTTGATATTTTCTTCTACTTCAAGGGCATTTTGGTAATTTCATATTTCATAATTTGTAGGGTTTCACAATAGAATCATGTAGATAATTGAATTAGCTTCGTGTCAGTTCTGACCACGCATCATTTTGATTCCATATAAGGGAGTTATAGCTATTTTCGTGCAACACATCAAATTGGTTCGGAGAGGAAAAGGGGGCCTAAAACCATGGTCGACCGGTCCCAAACATGAGGTAGACCGGGACCATCAGATATGGATGAAAAATGACTTATTTTGGGTTTTTCGACTTGGTTTTGTTGGGGGTTTATTTTGGGGTATTAATAGAATGTTGTAGGGTTTTATTTGGAGGAGATAATTCATTTAGGTTAGTTTTTAGGTGATATTTTTTAAGAGGTTCTCTCTCATAGGTTTCCATCCCATTTTGTATGTAAGTTTCTACAATTAATGTTTTTCCTCTTTAATAAAGCTTCCATTGTTTATTTCTTGTGTTGTTAACTAGTTTGCAAGCTTTGATAATTAGTTTTACTTGTTTTAATTTACCTCCTTGCTTTAAATACACGTCTTTCACCATGCTTTCTAGCTAATTTAGTCTAGGTTATGTTGGATTGAACTCACCTAGGGTTGATGTGTTGCTTTTCTTTGGTAATGGAGTTTACAGATTTATTTCGAGTGGGTTCTCCTAGTTATTACGCCTAGGAGATTTGACGGGTCATATCATGTATGCTCCGTACTTACGACCTTGCGTGCGTAATTTCTAGAGTATTTGTTGACGCTAAAATCTTATTAGACTTTTATGCGAATTTAGGGGTGTGACAACTCTTGATTTAATTAACTGTCGAAATGAGACTTAATCTTAACAACTCGTCGACCCATGTAATCATTTTATACTAATTAACTCGGGTGAGGGATATTCGACGCAACCTATAGTGTTTATTCGCTTTGTTATCGTAGTTTAAATACACTCGCCTTGTTTAATCCTTTCTCTTTTTTCTCTTTTCCTTTTTGTTAAAATTATCTTTTACAGTTTTATTTTAGAAGTATTAAACCAATTAAATTCTAGAAACTTGTCTTTATGGATTTGATACCCGGACTGACCGCTATACTCCCTTAAAATAGTGTAGTCATAGTTTAGATTTTTATATAGAGTTGGTGAGCCGATTATAACAAACGATCGACGTCGGTGACGCAACACCGCTGCAAAAACCTTGTCTATCAAAATTGTGCTGTTGACGGGGATGAGTTTGTTTTAGAATTTATTTGATTTAGTATTTCGTAATATTTTCTTTCTATTTGTATTTTTTGTCTAACATTTTTGTAGGACTTCTAAATTTGAGCGTCAAGAACCGCTTGAATTTTTCCGCCGCGCATCTACTTTGTGGAATTCGCCACTTCAAGCCTATTTTGGGGTAAGCATGTATTATTCCAATTCTTTCGGTAATCATTTTGATAATTCTCAAAATCCTCTTAAGCCTATGACTTTTGGTGAATACTTAGAGTCCCAAAAAATTACAAATTCAAAAATGTCTTTGGGTGAGTATAACCAAAGTCGAGCTTTGGAGTGCGTGTGTTTGAGGATGATGATAATGACTTTGGGCCTCCAATTCGTTATAATAGGAATTTTGAAACTAAAAGATATAACTTTCAAAATTCTTACAATAATGGTTTTGACTATAGTCCCGATGGTAATTTTCAAAGTTCTTATTTTCCAGAATCCGCGCCTCGCCCTATGACTTTCGGTGAGGGCTTGCATATGCTTGAGAATGAAAAAATTGAAAATCGTTATCGGGAAGAAAATTGTTTGTGGGAGCATGAATTGGATTTATTATTTGAATCCGACGACAATTTTTCTTCCGAGACTTTTGAAGTCGATGAATGTTTTTAACCAAATGAGGACTTTGCGCCTACATTGGAACAAACCTTTCTTCACTTAGACCATGGCAAAATAGATATTGAAAGTGAGGATGAAATGGAAGTAATATCCATTTTCAATGAAATGATTTCTTCTTTGGCCCCCAAAGAAGAACATTTCATTGAAAATGATCTTATTTCCTTTGAAACTCAATCTTCAAGCGATGATGACTTATCTCTTGAATTTGAATTTATTTCCTCCCCCTTTTCATTCTCCGTTGTCACACCATCACAAGTACCCAATGAATTGGTTTCAAACTTTAATGTGTTAAACCTTTTCACCGATGGGGAGTACTTGCTCGAGTCGCCTTCCATGATTTCATTTTTGCCTCTATGTGCATCCACTCCCATTCCAACTTCAAAATATTTGGGAGATGATTCAATTGTTCATGGCCCGCTTGTGTTTTTGTCACCCGTTTTATCCAATTCCCCCATCGTCCCCCAAAAGCTTTTAATTTGCGATGGTTCCTTTATTACGCCTTACACATGCCTTCCATTGTTCAAATGAAATTATTATTTTTCGAAAGACATGCTTGAGAGTGAGGGTACACTGGTCACCCTCCAAAGTCAAATCGTTTTCGTGGTGCACCCTCAACTATTTAGACTTCTAGTGTATAGTTATTGTGAAGCCTAAATAGTAGGTTGTATATAGTTAGTTTTTTATTATTTCTTTCTTTAGTTTTTCTTTCCTTTTTAATTTAGTCTCTTATAATTAGTTAACTTTTTTTTATTTGTTTTTGCTATGCTCGGTACTAACTTTCTTTGTAGATTCTTTGGACATGTTCTTATGGGGATCACTCCAATTTTTGGTAATATCATTCTTTTCCTCTTCTTTTGTTATGTTCTTAATGCGCATTGAGGACAATGCAATATTTAAGTTAGGGGGTGTTGGATATTCTATCCATTTCTTTATTTAGTCCATGTTTTTGCTATTACAGAAAATATTCTTTTGGCTCAAGAAATGTTCCACATGATCAATTTTAAAAACTATGGAGGCAATGTAGCTATGAAGTTGGATATGGCTAAAGCATATGATAGAGTGTCTTGGTTGTTTCTTATCAAGGTGATGAGGAAATTTGGCTTCTCTGAGAGATGGATTGACATGGTTTGGAGAGTTATATCTAATAATTGGTTCTCAATTCTCATAAATGGTAACCAGAAAGGCTTCTTTAAGTCTGAAAGAGGACTTAAACAGGGTGATCCTCTATCTCCTGGTCTATTTGTCATAATGGCCTTAATGCTCAATCTTCTTTTAAACAATTCAAGCTCCCTATTGGAGGTCCTCAAATAAATCACCTATCCTTTGCTGATGATATCATTATATTCTCTTCAGGTGATATGAAATCCATTAAGAAAGTGTTATTAGTGATTGAAAAATATGAGAAGGTCTCAGGTCAAAAGGTGAATAAGAATAAGAGCTCCCTTATTGTGTCCAATAAAATTAATCCAGCTAATAAGAAGAAGATTGTAGACATTGCTGGTTTTACTTTGAAACATGTTCCCATTACTTATTTGGGGTGCCCTATCTACTCAGGTAGGAAAAGAAACATATTTTTTGAGTCTATTCTTTCAAAGATCAGGTACAAGATTTCTAGCTGGAAGGCTAAATTGTTATCTGCTGGAGCCAAACTAGTTCTAATTAAGCATGTGCTAGCCTCCTTTACTGTGTATACTCTTTCAGCTTTAATGCCAACTAGAAAAATCATAAGGTCTATTGAAAGTATGTTTGCCAACTTCTTTTGGAGCTCAAATATGGGGGAAAGGAGACATCATTGGTGTAAATGGAGTGATATCTCCAAACCTGTTCATGGAGGAGGGGTGGGGATTAGAAGTCTATGGGATATAAGTAAAAGCTTCTCCATCAAATTGTGGTGGAAATTTAGAAGTAAAAAGTCCCTTTGGAAAGATTTTATGTTAGCTAAGTATTGTAGAAAATTTCATCCTTGTGCAGCAAATGGGAGAGTAGGCTCTCATAATTGGAGAAGAATGTGTCTTGTTAGATCTAACTCTGAAGAAAACATGTTATGGAGGTTAGGAGATGGTAATTGTAGTGCTCTGTGGGATAATTGGTGCTCGATAGGTTCCCTATCCAATTATGCTTATGAATAATCTCAAATTAAAGTTAAAGATCTGTGGACAGTAGATAAGAAATGGGATTTGCGTAAACTTTTTGCTTTATTTCCTTTAGATATTAGTTTCACAATTATGGGAACTCATATATCTGATGGAGATAAAGAGGATGAGCTCATTTGGACTGATTCAATGGATGGGAATTTTAATTTAAAATCTTCTTGGGAGATGACGAGATCCAAATCTATAGTTTCATGGTCTGCAATTTTTTCGTGGCAGAGGTTTATTCCTTTAAAATTGTCCATTTTTATATGGAAATTATTGCAGCAATTATTGCCTTTGGATGAAAAGCTATACTCTATAGGGTGGTGTGGTCCATCAAAATGTCAATGTTTTGCATCTTCTCAAATCGAATCCTATGATCATGTGTTTATTTATGGAGATATAGCTGACAATATGTGGCTCCATTTTGGAAGGATTTTTGGGATTGCTAATAATAGAACTGATATTAGAAGCAGATGTCTTCAATGGTGGATATCAGCTCCTAACTCTTTTGCAGGGCAATGTCAAAAGATGATGCCAATTATCATTTGTTGGTCTTTGTGGTGCCAAAGAAATACAAGCAAGTATAATGGTGTAGCTCCTAATTTGATTAGTCTTCTATTGACAACAGAAGCTCATTGTAAATCCATATTTCATCTGTTACCTCATTCCCCTAGTAACTTTTCAATATACCATTTGGAAGATGTCAAAATCCAAAAGGAATATACTTTTGTTCGATGGAAACCTCCTCATGATCAGGTGTTAAATCTCAACACAGATGGGAGTTCTATAGGTAATCCAGGCAATAGTGGTGGAGGTGGGATTTTGAGAAATACTAAGGGAGACATGATATGGGCTTTTTTCCACTTCTTTGGTTTTAAAACCAATATTGAAGCAAAGGCAATGGCTATTTTGGAAGGTTTAAGATATTATCAAGATTTAAAGGATTATGAATTGATTGTTGAATCAGATTCAAAAATATTGGTTGATGTGCTCAACAAAGGTCTGCAATGTCCATGGAGAATCAGAGATATAGTTGAAGATATCCAGGCAGTATCTTCAGATTTCAACTTAACTTTTGCTCATGTCTTGCGAGAAGGTAACCAGCCAGCTGATATTTTAGCTAATTTGGGAAGTAAATCTCAATGTTCCAAGTGGTCCCTTGATATTGGATCATTTTCAAGTCAACTCAGAGGAGCTATCAAAGTGGATAAATGGGGTCTTCCTGCTTTAAGAATTAAAGATGTTCATGCTTAATTTATTGTATAGGTTCTTTAGTGCTAGATGCCAATTTATTTTTTATTGTTTTATTGGTATTCTTGTAAGGGCTTTATCTATAAAAAGCCTCATTTATGATTTCAGTACCTCCTATATTCTTGTAAATTTTTGGACAGTGATTTTCTGTTCTAATTTTAATAATATGTGTGGGGATCCCATCCCTATTCTCTAAAAAAAAAAAAATATAGTCCATGTTTTTGCTCACACGTTAGTTCCTTAGTATGCTTTTCTTAGAAAAATTAAAAAATTCAAAAAGATTTTCTTTCTTTTTTCTCCTTTTTAGGCATTTTGCCTTTGTTTTCGATGATAAATTTCAATAATTGCTCGATACAATAAACAACTCAATGATGCATGTTCTCGATTTTAGAAGTTATTAGACTTTAGTCCTCTATTATTGATATTATAAATAACTTCATGGATTAAACTTTAATTCAATGAGCACATGCGCCTTTCTTATTTTATTGATTTGGTTTAAGATTTTTATAACTCAGTAATCTTTTGTTGCATTGTATATACTTACACCAAGTGAGTTTTCGACTTTTCTTAATTTGTGAGTGTATACACTACTCTTTCCTCTTTGAAAACGTTGAATTCGTTGGTAATCTCACTATTCTTTCATTTGATCGTTCATTAATTGCGTTCATATATGAAATGTATTACTTGAGCATGATTTTCATAGTTTGTTTTGACTCGAGAATTGTGTAAACTTTAGGAAATGATCATAGGCCATCTTTGTTATATCACCCATATTGACCTTGACCTCACCTTAAATGTTTTCCCTCACTAACCCCTTTGAGCCTAAATATTAGCCTTTTCTTTCATTACCCAAAATCACATAACCAACTCCACATTGGAGTTATAATCCATACATATTACTTTGCATACCTTTGTTTGGAATGATAATTGGGATTGAATGATATTGCGTTGCGGTTGCAATTTAGGCATGTGAGAGTGTGAAAAGTAAAGAAAAGCAAGTAATGAAAAAGAAAAGAAAAGGCAAAAAAAAAAAGAAAAAAAAAAGTGAGAAATAGAAGAAAAGAAAAGAAGGAGAAATTTGTATATGTTGTATATAGTGTTCGAATAAGCTTTGTTTACCCTCCCCATTGTTATATTTGTAGGAGGGTAGTTTAGATAAGATGGAGGCGTAACCCCTTTTAAGTATGGTGATGGCAAGGTTAGTTAGAGAAACGCTAGTGATTTAGCCACAAGACACAGAGCGGTTTGGAAGGTATGGAACCCATCTTATACTCACAAATCTCGTGTATAGCTCTCAATATAATAAAGAATTTTAGAAATAACTTGGCTAGAGGGAGAAAGAAGTAAGCACCCTAGATACACCTTGGTAGGCAGGCAACACACCCTAAAACAACTCTCAAGGGTCTCTGTTATGTATTAAAAGCTTCGTAATAAATGACAATGGTGAGTGAATAAGCTCTCTAGTTTGCAATAATTCTCTCTCTGGTGTATCTCTAGTAATAACTTTTTGAACTCTCAAAGGATCATCCTCTCCTCAAAGGTGGTTGGGGTCCTTAAATAGCCCCCCACACCACCCTCGAGGCAACTCAGTCATTAAAGACTATGAAAGACATCCCTCATAATTTATGTCACAACATTAAATGCCTGATGCACTAGTTGTCTCCTACGTCATAAACATTAAATGCCAAGACATGCCTTTTGCCTAACCACTGTATGTCAGGGGGTTGTTGTCGCAGAGGTGGCTTACCAACTATCTGACAGCCCCAAATACCACGGTGGTTTACTCAAGTGCATGTCTGACATTGTTTAGAAGGCTAGTGACATCACCCACAGTAGATGTGACATTCAAGTAGAGGGTTGTTTGGTTCATAACTCAATGCCCGATGGAACTCCAAGCTGCTCCGCTTGAGGTTCCACGGTCAGGGTCCTTCGGTGTTTTACCAGGTGTATCTAAGATGGTCAGGACAAGCCCCAACGGTGCCCCACTTCTCAATCCTCCAAACCAAATCCCTCAAAAGTTCCCACGGTGAGGTTGTTCGATAGAGCATGAAAGCTCTCCCAGGCCCTGCCAAGCCTGGTCTCTCGTGAGTACCGTTCGACCTCATGCCCATTCATTATTCTCGTTACAACATTACAGTCATTACAACTCGTGGTAAATATAAACAAAGCTATAGTATGGCAAAGTAACAATAAGCTAAAGTACGAGTTGCCACGCCAAGCTGCCTCACCAAGATGCCACTCTTGAGTTACCACGCTGAGCTGTCTCACCAAGCTGCCACGCTTGAGTTGCCACGCTGAGCTGTCTCACCAAGCTGCCACGCTTGAGTTGCCACGCTGAGCTGTCTCACCAAGCTGTCTCACCAAGCTGCCACGCTGAGCTGTCTCACCAAGCTGCCACGCTTGAGTTGCCACGCTGAGCTTATCCTCAGAACACTGTTGCTAATTGGTGGATTATCCCTAATCCCAGGATTACCTTCAGGCCCCCTCTACATTTGCCCCTTCGTGGAGGGATTTGTTGTGGGAATAAGAAGTGCCTCCATGAAAACTTCTTAATCCGATGAACCTTCTCTGTCTGGCCTGCAGTTTTTTTTCTAATGCTGAGCCTCAACCGTTCCAGCTTGAATATCTGAAATTCTCCCGAAGGACCTGCTAATATTCTCGCAGTCATGTTCAAAAAAGCAAAAAATTCTCCCCGATGTAACTGAGTCATAACTAAACAACGTTTGAGCTTCTGTCGAGGGGACATCGTGGCTTTTTGAACCGTTGGGACACCTTCTTCGTTGGGGGGGTTTATTGGATATGTCATAGAAAAACTTGGCGCCCAAAACTGAATCTTGCTTAGGAAGGTAACGGTGGCTGTTCCCTAGGTGTCACTTCATTAATTGATGGCAGTTCCCCAGGTGTCACGTCATTGAATGACGTAGCGTTGTCTTTTCCATGTCAGAACACTTCCCGAAGTGCCATGTGTACATTTGAAATGATTGCAGGCGGCCACACACGTGCAATGGTGGGAAACTTAAACGACGAACTTTAAAAATTAAACGGCCAAATCACTTAAAACCATTCTTTTTCTTGCTTTCCCACTACTTGCTTCAAATTTCCTTCGTTTTTTAGAGAGAGAGAGAAAAAGCTTCCATTGTTGATCGTCTGAAACCTCTATTGCTGTTGGACCTTGTGCCGTCCTGTTCTTGCTCTCATCTTCTTCGCCACCTCCTGTGGTTGTTCTTCCGCCATTGTCGTGCTCAGGCTCCTCTGACTCCAGGTTGTTTTTTGTTTGCACTAACACTCTGTCATGGCGTCTCAAAGTTACCCCACCATCTCTTCAACCAGTGCGCCGCCTGCTACTGTTGTTCCCACCACTACTGCTGTTGCCACCACTACTGGTGCCTCTGCCTTGGACGCTGTCCATCGTGAGCAGTTAAGGTTTTATCGTCGCTCTCCCATTTTTGGCAAAGATGATTGCTTTGCTGCTGCTTGCAAGACTGTCAATTTTGAATGCAAGTTTGAGTCCTTAGTGCTGGGCGACGAGGACGAAGAACCCGCGAAGTGGGGATTTCTTCCTCCAGAGGGGACTCTCCGTTTTCGTCTGGAGCGAGGGGACTTCCAATGGTCCCAAATTGACTTCGAAGCACCAGGTGGTTCTCCTGCCCATTTTGCTGCTTGGAACTCTCACATGGTGAGTTCCTATGGTGATATTTTGAGTAAGGTTGGACTTCAACGGGCCAAATGGTTTGGTGAGTTTACTCTCTCCAAAAATAATGCTGCTCTCCCCATTCTTGTTTCTCGTTGGAACGTGATGACTCATACATTTATTGCTGCGTGGGGCGAGTTCACGATAACCCTAGAAGATGTCTGCGAGCTTCTGGGGCTCGAAGCAACAGGTCATGAGCCTTATACCGATGAGCCTCTTGACGCCGAAGAGACTGCCGACCGTTTGGCGTTGGACCGAATATGCCGAAGTTGCATCGGTTCTTCAAACAAAGCTACCTTCACTCCGCTGATTAATTATTTCTTCAAGGGTTCTAGTGAAGGTAGTTCTTCAATTTCAACGGATGCCCCTGGTCAAGGTACTTCGTTAGAGCTCCCTGCTTACATCCTTATGATTCTGTCCCGTTTTCTTTTGACGGGAAAACCAAACGATCAGCCCCGAAGGGACCTTATCAACATATCCCTTCGTTTGGCCCGGGGCATCAAACTTCCTTTGGCTGCAATTGCCCTAGGGTCCCTCTACACCTGGCTTGACAGAACGTTGTTCGATATGGAACGATCCCTTGGCCGTTATAACCTGGCCAATTTTGCTAACAGCATCCTTCTAACCAGCTTTCTTTATGTGCGCTTTCCTGTTGTGGCGGCCAAGGCCAACCGTCCTCCTTCTGGGGAAACCATTCTGCCCCCCCGTTCTTATATTTATCACAAGAGGCAGAGCCGAAAAGAGCTGATCGCCTCAATTGATCGTTTTGAGGACTTTGTTATGAGGCCTTACGGAGAGGACGCCTTTGTTCATACTTGTGATTTCTTTCAGCACGAATCCAGGGTGGTACAGGTGGGGGTAGACATTGAAGATCCCCAGTTAGCCGTGGTGCTTCTCCTTTCTCCGGGGTATCTGCCTTCCTACACCGAGTGGGGATATTCCAGCGAACATTACAACCCCAATCGGTGTAGTCGTCAATTTGGGTTTGATCAGGGGGCTCCTCGCTCAGTTTTCCAATCCTCAAACCCGAAGGTTAGCTTTAGTGAGGCATGTTCCTTATTTTCCTCCACTGCTGCGTGGGGGATAAGTGAATCAATGGCTGGGAGAGTCACCATTCCCTCCAACAAGAGGCAAGGGAATGTGACCAGTCTATTTGCCACGAAGTTCTGGCCGAGACAACTGGCTAATATTGCTGAATTCATAGATGGCGAGCCGGTGTACCCTCCAGTTCTTTCATTTGCTGCGATGGAGCTGGGACTCAAAGGCAACTCGATTCTGGGGATTGAGTTCCCGCTAAGCAAAACCCCTAAGGGGCCTTCCGAAGAGCTACCTCCGTTATGCCCCATGACTCCCACTGCCATATCCAAAGCGAAAGGTGCTGGGGTATCCAGGAAGACTGCTCCTTCGACTGGAGCTACTGGTGATGAAGGGTCTTCGCAGCCGTCGACCAAGAAGGCCAAGAGTGGGGTGGCTTCCACGAAAAAGGCAAAGTCCAAATCCCAGATTCCTGTGGCAGCCCTACCCATAGCCTCCGTTCCTCCTCCCATATCTCCTGAAAGGGCCGAGAGGTTAAGGAGGGAGGCGCAGGCTGAGGTAGATCGGGTGAATGCAGAGTTTCAACGGCGCGCTGTCGTCGTTCCTCCCTCGGTTGTCTTCCCCACGATCGTCGTCGATCCCACAGAGCCAGCTGCAAAGAGGAGAAAAGGTTCGAAGGTTCCTCAAGCCACTGGTAGTGCCATGACAAGGCTGAGGAGGAAGACTTTAGGCACCAAGTCCCAGCGGAAGCAAGTTTCCTCGGTGCAATCTTCTCATTCTTCTTCCCGATCTGAGGTATGTACACTTATCTTGTTCTCTTTTCTTCTTTGGTTAGAGCAAGCCGGATTTACTTATATATATTGTTCTTAACTACTTTGGTGCAGGGACTTAAAGAAATGGGGCCTCGTTCTCCTAGCCCCCCAAGTCCCCCCATTAGCCGTTTCGTGGGCGGTCGCTGTGGGGCCATCTCATCCGATACGACCCCACCCCGTTCGCCAATGACCGGGCTTACTTACGCCCGTCGTTCAATCTCAAGACGGGTGGGGGAGGCAGTTGGGGAGGGCGAGGTTATAGAGCCCGTGGGTGTCTCTTCGCCACCAGAGACAACACAATCTGAGATGCCTACTCCAGTCTCCTCTGGCTCACTGGCTTCCTCTGAGGCTGTTCTCCCCCTCGTTCTGGTTGCTGCAGGTGATCCTGAGGTAATTATTTCATAATTAAATTTGTCTGATCTGGCATTCCTTCTCTTTCTCCCCGTTCTGTGTGCTGAATTTTGGATGTTGGTTGCCCTAGGTCGAAGTATCCTCGCTGCTAGCAAACATTCTCCGTCCAACGGTGCTGGCGAGACCTCTTTCCACGGTGCCCCTTTTCAACATTCTGACTGAGGTAAGTTATTCTTGGATACATTTCGCCCTTTTTTCTGTATTTGTTCCTCTTTACTAACATTGGCTTTTATATTGCAGCTTTCTCCTGATCTTTCACCACCCTCATCTATTCCCGATGAACCCCTTGCTCTTGCTTTGGTACCTTACGTGGGCGAGGGAACTATGCCGATGGTTGAGGTTTCTGGGGCCAGAGACCCCGTTGAGGCCGATGAGGTAACAAGTCCCCTCCCAACGATTCCTGCCACTTTAACCTCCGTGATAGCTCCCACTCCTGCCCCTGTTATGATTCAGGTACTTTCTTAATTCTCTGCTTAAACTCCTTCTTATAATAGTGACTTAACAACGAAAACATTTGTTAAGATTTTTATATAATCTCCACCTTATAACGGTGACTTAACAATGAAAACACTTGTTAAGATTTTTATATAATCTCCACCTTATAACGGTGACTTAACAACGAAAACACTTGTTAAGATTTTTATATAATCTCCACCTTATAACGGTGACTTAACAACGAAAACACTTGTTAAGATTTTTATACAATCTCCACCTTATAACGGTGACTTAACAACGAAAACGCTTGTTAAGATTTTTTATATAATCTCCACCTTATAACGGTGACTTAACAACGAAAACACTTGTTAAGATTTTTATATAATCTCCACCTTATAACGGTGACTTAACAACGAAAACGCTTGTTAAGATTTTTTATATAATCTCCACCTTATAACGGTGACTTAACAACGAAAACGCTTGTTAAGATTTTTCATATCCTTATTTGGGCTTTTCTTTTCAGGTTGCTCGGGAAGATTCGCCCCCAGTCTTCTCACCTGTAGGCTCGCCCTTTCGAGAACCTGACGCTTCGGCAAATTCAATTCATGATGATCAAGGTTCTACGACTGGTGCTGCAGTCGAGAGCGAATCTGGGTGTGAGGTCCCTCTTCCCGACCTAGCTCCTCACTCGTTCTGCCTCATGGTGCTTCGGCAATCTCCTCAAATGCCCGTCAACCATCGGCTGGTGATTGAACAATTGGTGGATCACCATCCTGAGACCTTCACACTGGATTGCTTGCGCTCAAATATTCATGTGATGAGTCACAGGCTGCAAGGCATGGCGATCGTTGTTGCTGAAATTGCTAGTACCCCCACTGCCAGTGTTACCAGATCCCTTCTCAACCAATTTCTAGGTTTTCTGAAGGAGTTGGGGCGTGATGGTTTCCGTTTTGACTGGCTTATAATGCATCTGAAGACTTTGAAGAACCAGCAACTGATCGGTCAGAGGGAAGTGCTGATAAAGCACCAGGAGGACCAACGGGCTGAGGAGATTAAGTTAGCTGAGCTGGCACCTCTTTTGGAATCGGCGGATGAAGAAGTAACGAATGCCGAAGAAGCTCTGCGTTTGGCCAAGCTAAAACGGGAAAGGCTCCTTATTGAACGCGCCCAGGTGCAAACCAGGCTAGAGGTTGCTGTCAACGCTCAAAATTCCTTTGCATCAGCTTCTTCGGACCTTCCCGGGGATTTTTTCTCTTCCCCGGATCTGTGGTTTCTCTTAGGGTAGTAAAACTCCTGTACATATTTTCTTTCTTTCATTCATGTAATTCTTGGGCAATAGTTCCCCATTTTGCTTGTAATGCTCTCTTCTTTAATGAATGAAAGAATGTACATTTTTCAATTTATCTCTGAGTTATGCCTGCTTTTATATATCAGTCTATACTTCACATCATCAGTAAAACTTGTATATTCATAATAAAAAGACCCAATACATCGATGGTACAAACTAACTGTCTACACATGATATACTTTCAGCCATTTATTGTTAATTTTGAATGGCCTATCTTCCTCCAACTTAGAAATTAGGTAATAACCTGAATCATGAGCTTCGTTCACGATGAAAGGTCCCTCCCAATTGGCTGCGAACTTTGGCAGAGGAAGTCCCCTAATGTGTTTCACTGCTGCCTTCAAAACGAGATCTCCCTCCACGAACCTCCTTGGTCTTACCATGTTGTCATATGCCCTAGAGAGCTGCTTTGTATACATTTGAAAATGTTGCATCGCGTTGTCTCTGTGTTCATCTAATGCCTCTAACTGCACATGCCTGTTCTGAGGGAGCATGCTACTTCGCAAGGCGTATCGAGCCGAGGGAACTTCCAACTCCACTGGAAGAATTGCCTCAGCCCCATAGACAAGGGAGAACGGAGTGTACCCTGTGGGCTTCCTCTTCATCATTCGATAGGCCCACAACACTGTTGGTATCTTGTCATCCCACGATCCTGGAAAGTCCTCCATCGTTTTAGCCAAGATATTAACCAGAGTTTTGTTAGTTGCTTCAGCCTGACCATTCCCCTTCGGGTATGCCACCGTTGAAGTGTGATGAACAATGGAGTACTTGTCTGTGAGCATCGTTACTTCTGAGTTGATGAAGGGAGTCCCATTATCTGAGAGAATAACCTTTGGGATCCCAAAACGGCAAATGATATACTCTCTGATGAAGCTACTCACTACCCCAGCCGTTGCTCTTCTAAGTGGTATTGCTTCAGCCCATTTTGTAACGCACTCCGTTGCTACCAGTATCCATATCTTGGCCCTCGAAGAAGGATGTATCGCCCCCACGAGGTCGAACGCCCAAGTGTGGAAAGGATAAGGTGTTGCCAGAGAGTGTAAGTCCACCGATGGGGCATGGATCATATTTCCATGAAGCTGGCAAGCCTTGCATTTTCGGACAAATTCGGAGGAGTCTTTCTCCATCGTTGGCCAATAATACCCCAACGTCATCAGCTGATCATATAACTTGGCCCCTCCCATGTGAGCTGGGTCATGGGCTTGTTTGAGGACCCCAGTTGCTTCTTCTTTTGTAATGCAACGCAATGGCCTGTTGAAGTACCCCCTTCGATAAAGCTGCCCCTCTTAGATATAGAACCTCGGGGCCCTTCGCCTTAGTCCCATCGCATCCATCTTCTCTGTTGGGACAATTCCATCCTGAATAAAGTCGATATAGGGCTGCCTCCAGTCTGTTTGGGCTTCAATGAAATGGCACTCAGCTGCTTCGAAAAATAGCTGACACTTATCACAATTCCGCTGTAGTTCTGCCGCATCCTGTTTCATTTTAGGCCAAAAATATCCCCCTCTTTGAATTCTCCTATAAAGAGGTATCTCAGTTGTTTCGCAGTGCTCCTCATGTGTTTTCTTCAACCTCCGCTCTGCCTCCTCTGGCCCAACGCATCTTGATAACCATCCCCCTGCATTTCTGTAGTAAAGATTTCCCTAGTTTGTAAAGTATTGGGCTAACTCTCTTAGTCCCATAGCTCCTTCGCCAGACTCCAGTTGCTTCCTGATCTCTCCTCTCCAATCCGCGTCTCCCTCCATCGGTAGTATTGACTGCACCACCGAAGGAGCTGTTCTTCGTTGGATCGTAACAATAGTCGTATCGCTCCTCATGACCATCTTTTGAGCAATAGTGGCATAAGCGTCTGGATGACAGTTCATCATTCTGGTATATCTTCTAATTGTGGTCCGATGGAACTGGCTGAGGAGCCTTTGAATGATCGTCCTGTACGGCACCAAACTCATGTGCTTCAACGCATATTCTCCGTTAACTTGCTGAATTACTAAATTCGAGTCACCCTTGATGCAGAGTGAACGAATTCCCCTTCGAAGAGCCTCCAGCAACCCTAGTACCAACGCTTCGTATTCTGCTTCGTTATTGGAGCAAGGGAAATCCAGTTTGTAGGAAAGACAAATCTCCTCCGTTCCTTTTGAAAGGATGACCCCTGCCCCTCCTTTTTTCTCTGCCGAAGACCCATCGAATTGCATCGTCCATTCCTCATCGGTTGCATCGAGATAGTTGGCCTATAAGCCGTCTCCCGGAATGTCTTCTTTAGGTCGTTCAAACGTTCCTGATGGAAAGATTGCCAACAGATCAGCATACGCCTGGCTCTTGATAGCACGAGGAACCACACACTTTAAATCATATTCGGAGAGAATAAGGAACCACCTAGCTACCCTGCCAATCAAGATAGTTCTAGCCAACAAATACTTAATAGGATCACATCTAGTTACAATATGAATTGTAAAAGATAGCATATAATGTCTAAGTTTTTGTGCTACAAAGACTAAGGCCAAACAATGCCTTTCTAGGCTGCTATATCTAATCTCCGGCCCATGTATGATCCTACTGAGGTAATATACTGGCCGTTCTTGCCCGTCGATCTCCTGTGCCAGCAAAGCTCCAACGGACCTTGTAGTGGAGGTGAGGTATAGCTGCAACGGTGCTCCTGCCTGTGGAGGAACCATGATTTGCGGTGAAACGAGCAGTTTCTTCAACTCATCGAGGGACTCCTGGTGATCCTTTTCCCACCTGAACTTTGTGTTCTTTCGCAGCAGTTGCATCAACGGGTGTGTTACCTCGGCCAATCCTGGTACAAATCTTCTGAGGTAGGAGACCTTTCCGAGGAAGCTTTTTAGCTCCTTCGCCGTTCTTGGGCACGACATTTCTAAGATCGCGCGTTGTTTATCCTGGTCCATCTGCACCCCTTGTCGATCAACCACAAAGCCTAGAAACTTCCCGCGTGTTACTCCGAAGACGCACTTCAATGGGTTCATCTTTAATTTATACTTCCTACATCGAGTAAACACCCTCTTTAAGTCGTTTAGGTGGGACTCCTCCTTCTTCGATTTGATGACCAAATCGTCCACATAGAATTCTACAAATTTGTGGAAGAAATCGTGAAAAATGGCCATCATTGTTCTTTGATAAGTAGCTCCCGCGTTCTTAAGTCCAAACGGCATTACTTTGTACATGAAATTGCCCAACGGGGTTCTGAACGCCGTTTTCTCTGCGTCCGCGGGGTCCATCTTGATTTGGTTGTACCCTACATACCCATCCATGAAGCTATACATCTCATGCCCAGCCGTGGCATCTATCAGGCTATCAATGGAGGGTAGAGGGAACTCATCTTTGGGGCAAGCCCTGTTCAGATCTCTAAAATCCACACAGATCCTTATTTGGCTCTTGTCCTTCTTCCCTACTGGCACAATGCTAGATAGCCACAGGGGATGCTGTATTGGTTTGATGAATCCTGCTGCCAATAAACGCTGAACCTCTTCCTTGATCTTCAAGTCCAACTCAGGTTTATAAGTTCTTGTTGCCTGTTTTACCGGGATGGCTGAAGGTGTCACGTTTAGCTTGTGGCAGCTCACTTCCTCATCTAGCCCTTCCATTTCGGTATACTTCCACGCAAAGACATCTATGAACTCCCGGATTAGCCCAACCAGGGCTTCTCGCTTCGCCTTACCGAGATCCTTCGCGATGAAGATGGGCCTTGGGTCTTTCCCTTCTCCTGCCAGGTTCAACTGCTCCAACTCTTGTGCCTAGGGCTTCGGTTGATTTTCCATGTAGTCTGGTTCTTCGGCGACCTCCTCCACGAACTCCTGTATGTTGGAGTTGTCTATCACCATACACTGTCCCTGTTGATCTATCAAGAAACACTCATATAACGGGTCAGCCCCCTCCTCGGTCTCTTCGGCCGCCCGCTCACATCGTTATAAACGGTATACTACCTTCCCCTCCTCAGTGACCACCTTCTTGCATTGCCTGTTGGTAGCTGTTGCCAAGGCCTTCCTCTTCCTTTCTCTCGAAGCCTCAGCGATCCTTCCCCCCGAAAAGCGACTCAGCACGCTTTTCCGTTGGACCTCATGCTCCATAGGGTCCACTCTAAGCCTTGCTTTGTTTTTGAGCTGCCTTGTGGTATTTTGAGGTCGAGGGATCACCTGACGGGTTTCTTCGGTCCCTACCCCTTCGTTACTCGTGGCTTCTTTACTTTGCTCGTTCAGAGGCCCCATTCTATCTTTGATCGAGGGAACCCATGCCCCCTCCATTCTTCTCGTTAGGACTCGAGCGTCCTCTTCCAACTCCGTATAAAAGGCCGCATCTACAAAGTGAGCTTCCTCGATAGCAAAAGGCCTTTTTGTAGCCCTAATGGTCACTTCTGTTCCTTTGACATTCGCCTTGGCGCATTGATGATATGTTGAAGGAACTAACCCTTGATTGTGCATCCATACTCTTCCTATTAGTAAATGATAGGAAGTTGCACTTTCTATTACATGGAACTTGATGTGGGAACTCAGATTTCCCATTACAATTCCCACATTCACATACCCAATGGATTTGGAAGATTGGTTATCATATCCTGAGATCACCAGAGGCATGGGGACCAACCTTTCTTCTGGGATATTAGCCGCGTGGAAGGAGTTGATCGGCATAATGTTGATAGACGCACCCCCATCCATAAGCGTCCTCGCAAAACTAACCCCGTTGACACTAGCCGTCACATACAAGGGCCTGTTATGAGGGAACCTTACAGCTCTATCTGCATCGCTGAAGGTCACCTCTGATAGGAACTTTTTCACCAGCCTCGCCATGGGTCCTCGCCATTTCAGCCAGGGAACCGCGTCCTTCCTCGCGATGTCTAGAATCGCCTGAGTTATTTCCAGTCTGCTCTCCTTTGGTATCCCCACTTGATCGAAGAACCAAGCGAATTTTGGGGATTTTGAAACTGCGCTATATTCAACGACTGCCTCCATTTCCTCGCCTTCAACGCTGTATACGTCTTCCGCGTCTTTAGCGCTTGCTTCATCGTAGGCTAAAATTACGTTAGCCATTCCTGTGGTGCAATATTCCAGAGTTTCTTCGAATTCTCTTTACCTCATTGTTGACCTTCCTTCCCCTCTTTCCGCCTCACCGTCGTAGGCCGTCACCAAGTTGGCCCCATGCGCTGGAAGCGGGTTGTTGTTAACGTTCTGTGGGGGGATCTGCAGCGTCCCTGCCTTCATGTACTTTTCAATGATTCTTCTCAGTGTGAAACAGCTCTCTGTCGGGTGATGGATCTTTCGATGAACCTGACAGTACCTAGGATCTGCTTTTGTTGCGTCATCGGGCTCTTCCGAAGGAACGCCTTTTGGTAGGTAGACCGTTCCACCCTGGACCATGGCATTGTAACAACTCACCGCCTCTTCTATCGTGCATGGTAACGGTGGTGGGTCTTCCCTATCCCTTCCGAACTTCCTTTTGTTGTCCTTCTTCGCCGCCTTACCCCCATCTGTTCCTTCGGTGTATCCCACTCGTGGGGGTTGATGCCTTCCTCCCCCAGGTTGTATCGGTTGCCTGAATATCATAGGCACCGCCACCGGGTTTGGTCGTACGACCAATGAGATGTTCCTTGCAGATTTTAGGAACGCCGAAAAAGTTCCCTCGCGCGTCTCATTGATAAGATGGCAGATGTACTCCGGGAGTAGTCCTTTGGCACAGATTTGTGATAGTTTGGACTCCTTGGCCTCTTCTCTCACATCCAGAGACCTTTCCCTGAACCTCCGAACGTATGCCACCACGTCTTCTCCTGGTCGTTGCTTCTCTCTCCCTAGTTGGGTCAGAGTGAATTCATCCTCTGCTAGAAAGAACTTTTGGACAAACAGCACGTGCATCTCTTCCCACGTGGAAACACTTTTAGGGGCCAAATGAGAATACCACGTGTATGCTTTATCGGTTAGGGATTTGGAAAACTCCCTCAACCTGAGCTTCTTGTTGTTGCAATGCGCCTCCAGGTGCTCAACAAAACGTTTAATGTGCTCTTTCGGATTCCCACCCTTCCCTGTGTGTTTTTCAAAGACGGGGGGAATATAATCCCTCGGGTAAGGCTCATCGTTGTATTCCTGAGGATAAGGTGTCCTAAAGTCATCATAGACTGAAGCTACCTCGCCTATAGACTGTGAGGAAGCCTGCACAAATTTTACAATCTCCTTTTGTATTTCTCTCCTCATTTCCTCCATGGGCGATGGGGCAACGACCAATGGGGGTGTTGGCTGAATGACCGTTATAGTTGGAGCCATCGTTACAGCTGGCGCCGTTGATACTCCGGAGATTCCCACCGCCGGATTCACGACGGAGGGTATGCTTGCCGGGGCTGCTCCCGTTGTACCTGCGCCTGGTGGAACCGTTGGAGCTGCCCCTGGTGTTACGATGGAATTGGCTTCGAGTCCTCCCAGCACCGTTGAAGCTGCAGGAGTTTGCAAGAACTCATAGAACTTACTCATAAGGAGGGTCATTTGGGCAGATCCTAGCCCAGCGCTCGTGGAAGCCTGCGTTACTCCCGGAACGCCTGTTGTTGCCTGAACTGGGGGCACTTCTATTCGAGGAGCTCCGCCCCTTAAAGCCTCCAATTCTACCGCTGCTTGCTCTTCACTGTGTTGGATATCATCAAAGTTGAGCCTTCGATTAACGTTATCTTGCGCCATACTTCTTCCTTAGAAGAATGCCTCCCCAGCAGAGTCGCCAAATGTAGGAGGGTAGTTTAGATAAGATGGAGGCGTAACCCCTTTTAAGTATGGTGATGGCAAGGTTAGTTAGAGAAACGCTAGTGATTTATCCACAAGACACAGAGCGGTTTGGAAGGTATGGAACCCATCTTATACTCACAAATCTCGTGTATAGCTCTCAATATAATAAAGAATTTTAGAAATAACTTGGCTAGAGGGAGAAAGAAGTAAGCACCCTAGATACACCTTAGTAGGCAGGCAACACACCCTAAAACAACTCTCAAGGGTCTCTGTTATGTATTAAAAGCTTCGTAATAAATGACAATGGTGAGTGAATAAGCTCTCTAGTTTGCAATAATTCTCTCTCTGGTGTATCTCTAGTAATAACTTTTTGAACTCTCAAAGGATCATCCTCTCCTCAAAGGTGGTTGGGGTCCTTAAATAGCCCCCCACACCACCCCCGAGGCAACTCAGTCATTAAAGACTATGAAAGACATCCCTCATACTTTATGTCACAACATTAAATGCCTGATGCACTAGTTGTCTCCTACGTCATAAACATTAAATGCCAAGACATGCCTTTTGCCTAACCACTGTATGTCAGGGGGTTGTTGTCGCAGAGGTGGCTTACCAACTATCTGACAGCCCCAAATACCACGGTGGTTTACTCAAGTGCATGTCTGACATTGTTTAGAAGGCTAGTGACATCACCCACAGTAGATGTGACATTCAAGTAGAGGGTTGTTTGGTTCATAACTCAATGCCCGATGGAACTCCAAGCTGCTCCGCTTGAGGTTCCACGGTCAGGGTCCTTCGGTGTTTTACCAGGTGTATCTAAGATGGTCAGGACAAGCCCCAACGGTGCCCCACTTCTCAATCCTCCAAACCAAATCCCTCAAAAGTTCCCACGGTGAGGTTGTTCGATAGAGCATGAAAGCTCTCCCAGGCCCTGCCAAGCCTGGTCTCTCGTGAGTACCGTTCGACCTCACGCCCATTCATTATTCTCGTTACAACATTACAGTCATTACAACTCGTGGTAAATATAAACAAAGCTATAGTATGGCAAAGTAACAATAAGCTAAAGTACGAGTTGCCACGCCAAGCTGCCTCACCAAGATGCCACGCTTGAGTTACCACGCTGAGCTGTCTCACCAAGCTGCCACGCTTGAGTTGCCACGCTGAGCTGTCTCACCAAGCTGCCACGCTTGAGTTGCCACGCTGAGCTGTCTCACCAAGCTGCCACGCTTGAGTTGCCACGCTGAGCTGTCTCACCAAGCTGCCACGCTGAGCTGTCTCACCAAGCTGCCACGCTTGAGTTGCCACGCTGAGCTTATCCTCAGAACACTGTTGCTAATTGGTGGATTATCCCTAATCCCAGGATTACCTTCAGGCCCCCTCTACAATATTCAATGCCTTTTATGGATTGTATTTTCCAATTTTTGAAATTGCCCGCATTTTCCATTATCCCGAGTTTTCATTTCTAAACACTTTGAATCCGTACATAATCCTTTCATTTCATAACCCTAGCCTAACAGACACTACAACCCTATACAAGTCCTATGTGATCATAGAGTGATTTAAATTTAAAAGTTGAAATAGTTTTGATAATATGTGAAAATGCATTTTTCCTCTTTAGTGAGCAGTATCTTTCATTAATATTATAATTTTTCATTTTATATAGCGTTCTTTATTTGTGACATGTGCGCGGACTAGTTTCCATTTATATTTACTCTTTATGCCCGCATGTCTCGTGTATTACCTCCCATTTCATAGTGATTTCATTTGTTAAGCATAATACCCGGTGAGAATTGACTTATATGCTTGCTTTAACGTTTATCCGGTTTATATAAGTTTTTGCCAAATCACACTTTGCATGTTCTCGCTCCCCTCCCACATTTTAAGCTTTTAATTCTATGAGGTACATTCTATAATGTTAATAATACGAACTTTTGTTTGAATTCCTTCATTGTGCTAATAATGCGTATGAAATCCTTTTCGATATTGTTGGGCTTGTCGCATGTTGGCTTGGGCATATTTTGAGGAAGCCATATGATATTTGTGGGTTTCATCCCTGAAAACCCTCACGAGACGACACCCGTTCACTAGGGTAACCTAGGGGTTTAACGGCTTATTGCATATGCTAAATGAAATCGTGTTCCCTATGAAAGTGGCAATTATATTTTGATGCATATATACGTTTTGTATTTCCTTCTATGGACTGGTTTTGTTTGTTTCATCACTAGGGACTAACAATGTCTAAGTTAGGGGGTGTGATACATTACGGATATTGCATATTTGCGCCCTTTATCTTTATGAATTCTAGCATTTTTACGTTCTTAATGTCTATATTTATGCTCGTTAACCATACAACCTCGGATTTGGACATATATATGTTTTGTAGGGGTTAATTGTGTTTTTGTAGGCATTGGAACGCTAAAAGTTAGGTGCGGTTAGAGAAGTTCTGTCATCGAAAGCTACTTCAAGGGCAATATGATCTTTTAAAACTCATTATTTTGTATGTAATGAATTTACCAACATGTATATCATCAAATTATCTTTTCGTGTCCATTGACCGTGCGTCACTCTGACTCCGATTGTGAAAGTTACGGCCATTTTCGAAAGGTTTCGGTATTTTCTTCTACTTCAAGGGAATTTTGTTAATTTCATACTGCATAATTTGTAGGGTTTCAAAACATAATCATGTACATAATTGAATTATCTTCGCATCGGTTCCGACCACACATCATTTCAATTCCGTATGAGGGAGTTATGACCATTTCCGTGCAACGCGTCAAAATTGGTTCGGAGAGGAAAAGGTGGCCTAAAACCGCGGTCGACCGATCTCAAACATGAGGTCAACCGGGACCATCTGATATGGACGAAAATTGACATATTTTGGGTTTTTTGACTTGGTTTTTTTGGGGGTTTGTTTTGGGGTATTAATAGAATGTTGTAGGGTTTTATTTGGAGGAAATAATTCATTTAGGTTAGTTTTTCGATGATATTTTTTAGAGCTTATCTCTCCTAGGGTTCCATCCCATTTTGAATGTAAGTTGCTACTATTCATCTTCTTCCTCTTTAATAAAGCTTACATTGTTTATTTCTTGTGTTGTTAACTAGTTTACAAACTTTGATAATTAGTTTTACTTGTTTTAATTTACTTCCTTGCTTTAAATACATGTCTTTCACCATGATTTCTAGCTAATTTAGTCTAGGTTGTGTTGGATTGAACTCAACTAGGGTTGATGTGTTGCTTTGCTTTGGTGATGGAGTTTACGGGTTTATTTCGAGTGGGTTGTCCTAGTTATTATGCCTAGGATATTTGACGGGGTATATCATGTATGCTCCGTACTTACGACCTTGCGTGCGTAATTTTCGGGGTATTTCTTGACGCCAAAATCTTATTAGACTTTTATGAAAATTTATGAGTGTGACAACTCTTGATTTAATTAATTGTCGAAACGATACTTAATCTTAATAACTCGTCGACCCATGTAATCATTTTATACTAATTAACACGGGTGAGGCATATTCGACGCAACCTATAGTTTTTATTCGCTTTGTTAACGTAGTTTAAATATACTCGCCTAGTTTAATCTTTTCTCTTTTTCTCTTTTCCTTTTTGTTAAAGTTATCTTTTACACTTTTATTTTAGAAGTAGAAACTTGTCTTTGTGGATTCGATACCCGGACTGACCGCTATACTCCCTTAAAAGAGTGTAGTCATAGTTTAGGTTTTTGTATAGAGTTGGTGAGCCAAATATAACAAACGATTGGCGTCGGTGACGCGACACCATGGAAAAAACCCTGTCTATCAATAGTCATAAAAGATGATACTCCCGCCACATTCGTTGATGATGAGGAAAGTTCCTCTTGTGAGTGTGATGTGCCTCCCGATGATGAAAACATTGAGGCTCAAAATGACTCAGTAGACTCCATAATTGAGACAAAGAATCCATCTCCATGGGTTCATAAAAGTCACGGGCCCTCCAAAATAATTGGAAATCCCGAATTTGGTGTCAAGACTAGGGAACGATTAGAAAATGAGGTAACTTATTTGTGTTATACCTCTAAAATCAAACCTAAAATTTTTAAAGAAGCTTTAAATGATTAATATTGGATTAAAATCATGAAAGAAGAATTGTTTCAATTTAAGAAAAATGATGTTTGGGTATTAGTTCCTCGGCCTAGTGATACTAATATCATTGGTACCAAATGGATTTTTAAAAATAAAATGGATGAAAATGGTGTCATTTTTCGTAATAAAGCTAGGTTAATTGCTTAAGGATATACCCAAATAGAAATATATCAAATGGATGTCAAAAGTGCAATTTTAAATGGCATTCTTCTGGAGGAAGTCTATGTTGAACAACCTAAAGGGTTTAAGGACACTAAGTACCCTAATCACGTCTTCTTTTCGAAGAAATCTTTTTATGGTTTAAAGCAAGCACCCCGTGCTTGGTATGAGAGACTCACTTCTTATCTCCTTTCTCGCGGATTTTTTAAAGGGGGAGTATATATGACATTATTTGTTCGTCGAAATGAAAATGTGATCCTAGTTGCCCAAGTGTATGTTGACGACATAGTTTTTGGATCTATATGTGATAAACATACTCAACTCTTTTAAAAAGAAATGCAAGATGAATTTGAGATGAGTATGGTCGAAGAGCTTACTTTCTTTTTAGGTCTTCAAGTGCGTCAACTCGATTGCAGGATATTGTTTTCCCAACTAAGTATGTAAAAGACCTTGTGAAGAAATTTAATCTATAATTCGCTAAGCATGCTCGTACTCCAATGAGTTCATCGGTCAAACTTAGTAAGGGCACCGAAGGAAAGGATGTAGAGCACACTCTTTTTAGGAGTATAAAGGTAGTTTACTCTACTTAATCGCTAGTCATCTAGATATTTTCTTTAGTCTAGGTGTTTTTGCCCGATATCAAGCCGCCCCAAAAGAGTCTCATTTACTTGCCATTAGACGTATTATCAAATATGTTAGTGGAACCCTGTCTTTTGGGATTTCGTATTCCTTTGACACCAATGATTGTCTATAGGCATATTCGGATGCCGATTGGGTAGGAGATGTTGATGGTTGAAGTACATCTAGAAATTGTTTCTATTTTGGTAGTGCACTTATCTCATGGATGAGCAAGAAGCCAAATTCCATTTCTTTGTCCACGGTGGAGGCTGAATACATAGCCGTCGGGAGTTGTTGCACTCAACTGATTTGGATGAAGCAAATGTTGGAGGATTACGGTATTCCACAAGGCAGTATGGCTATTTATTGCGATAATACGAGTGCAATTCACATTTTTTATAATCATGTTTGATAGTACAAATATAACACCCTGCCGCGTATGGTATACTTACATGCCGCGGACCCTATCAACATAGGGCGCGACCCTACTGAACCCAATGTGTGGCCCTACCGAATACAGGGGTGCGACCTGATCAAGAATGAAAAGTAGCATCGCATCAAAACGCTAATCGTTGAATTCGTTTCACCGCGTTAATACAAAAACCTAAATTACGACTACACTCAACTGGTGAGTACAACGGTAAGTCGGTTATCTAATCCACAGATAATGTTTGATATATCATAACAGATTATTAATCCAGGAATAAAAATGTAAAAAGGTGATGGTTGGTTGTAATTAAAAGAAAAGAATAAGTTAAGTCTAAATAAAAGTAAAGCGAGGATCGGGATATCATCCAACCATAGGCTCGAAACAACTAATAATTAGAATTTCGGCTCGAAAGCAATTTAATCGAGCATTATCAATTAAACATAAACTTCACACAATAAGGAATTCAAGCCAAAGCTGCGTGAATAAACATTTAACCGAAAATGGTCGCACGCGGATTAAACTCGGATTACCGTTATAAACACTAACTTTGCATGACAATGAAAGTTAAACGCATAATAATCCGACTTTAATTCGCGCGGGTTCAATTAAACGCAATTATACACAAAACCTAATTTTTGGAGCTCGGGGCCTAAACATGGCAGAATGAAATCCCGACTCTATTTATCTAAGGGTGCATGATGAATTAAGCTAAATTACACTAATTAAACTAGGAAAGCAAGAATTAAAGCAATTAAACTAACTACAAATCATGGAAACTAAATTACAAAGTAAGGAAAGATGAAGAACAAAACTATATTAATGGTAAATGAGATGGAATGTTCAATCTTAAAAAACCAATTGGTTGTCACCCCAAGAAGAGAAGAAAATGAGCTCTCCAAACCAAACCCTAACCTAAAATGTATTCTAAAACTAAGTATCTCTGATATTAAACAAAATTAGCTTATATATTACGTTGGTATAAAAGAAAAGAAGAAAGAAAAGAAAAGAAAATATCTGTAGAAAAATAAGGGATTGATCGATCGACCCCTTTGGTCGATCGATCGACAGTTGAAATCGTGGAAAAATTCTGAAGGGTTGATCGATCGATCAAGTAGGGCAATTTCCCCTGTTTTGGCTTGCATTCCTTCTCCGCTAAAATCACCGTAACTTGGTCATACGAACTCAGAATCCCGCACCGTTCATGGTTGCGCGAAGCTAGCGAGGAGGGATAAAACTTCCGTGAAGATGTTAGGCTAGGTGCCCAAACTGTGAATTGATAGAATTGCCCTTGAACGTGTGATTGTGTTCGAAAATTACGCGGAATGCGTCCGAGATCCATCCTTAGTACCTAAGTACCTACAAAATCCCAATTATACCTCATATAGCATGTTAACAATATAAACCGAGGTTCTCTCGTTAACGGGCTTAAATATAGAGATTAAGGCACCTGAGGGGGCTAAAATGCATAGGTTCGACGGATGAAATACGCAATATTTGCGTATTATCAAGACCCCTCCTCAACACGCCGCGGAATCACCCAGTACAGGGTGCGGAACCTTTGCCTCTAGTCTTGCAGGATGCGGCACTCACGTTGTTTGTCTTACAGGCCGCATCCCTCTCCATTACAACTCCAGACTTTATGTACGTCACGTGCACATTGCTCGTGAGCATATCTCATATAAATAGAGGACCACACCTCGAAATATGGGGGAGATTATATCTATTCCACATGCCTCGGGGTAGGTTCTACAATACCTACTCTCTCTACATAACCCCAGTCTACAACTTGGGGGCTGCTCATCTACATTGCAACCATCTCTCCAGCACATCGGAATTATCCATCATCATTTATCATGTACTCCCCTTTTATTCTCATACTTGTACGCCTCTTCAGGCATGATTATATTGTACATTACATCACATATAATGAGAATGGAGCAATACAGTGAACGTAGGCCCATTTTAGGCGTTGAACCACTCTATATCTTATTTTCTCTCTATTTACCTGCTTTGTATATTCATTACATACTTTACACTTGACTTGTTGATACGAGAACGACTTGTGGGCGATTTCTCGTATCATCAGTTTGGCACCGTCTGTGGGAAACGAGATATTTCAATCTTGCTTCTCTATATATTTGAGTTCTTAAACACCTTATTCGATCCCTGAGGATCCTATGGATTGTCATCTCACGGGTAGATGCTGGTTATGGGGCTCTATTGTTATTTACACCCTTAAATGGGTATTTCACATATTCAGATCTATTCTCGGGTCTCCATTTTATGACCTTAGATCTATTCTACATACCCCTGTGATATCATTCCATCCTGATAGTGCTGAAAAGCATCATGGGCTTTAGCCCCTTAAAAGTGAATGATTAGGGAAGAATGATGTTTACTTCTCTTTCGTTGATTCTTTTCCTATGATCTGGGGTTTATCATCATAATTGTGTCGATTAGTGAATCGAGAGTCTGTTATGCCCTAGATTGACCCTAGTAGGCATGATCTCCCCGTGTTTTGGGAGATAAAACTCAATTTCTGGGTATCAATTTTGGGATTTCTTCCCCCTGCTTAGCAAGGGATGCGACAGGTAGCTTAAATACCTTCATGCCGCGGCCTCTACTAGGCAGGTTACAGAAGGTTCAAAACATTAGAAGAGGACTTGTGGACAACTCCACCTCGGTCATTCATAGGCTGTGGCAGTACCCCTGTGTGCTTTGCTGGCCGCGACCTCATTAGAGTGGAAGCAGCTCAAAAGCTGGCTCCCAACCTCATACTTAGTTAACCTTATGCTTATGAGATTACTCACTCTTGTTAGTTTTTTCTCAGAATAAATATACTTTGTAAAGACTAACAAAAGCATAAAATGGAAGGAGAGTCCACCCAGAGCACATAAATCAAAGATGAGATTATGCAGCTGTATAATCACCTCAACCACCTCTACGACAATCATGCTTCACTCTAGACCCAGGTCAACTATTTTACTCAGAGGGTCCTCTTGCTATAGGCCGCAGCCTCACCCAATGTGGGCGCGATAACCAGGAAATAGCTCTAACGGCCTTTGCTGCCGCGGCAGATCAAGAGGATCCGGCCACGAAAATAGTCAGCAGGTGCCAGAAAAGGAGAATGGAGAAGGCAGAGAACAAATTTGAGGCCTACACACTGTTGGTCTTCCCGATTAAAGAGATCTTTGATTTCATCGAAGATGACAAGATGTTAAGGTGGCCAGAAAAGCTGAGAGCTCCAACCCACAAGAGGAACAAAGCTACTTAGTGCAAATTCCATCAGGACCATGGCCATGACATTGAGCAATGCTATGCTCTGAAGGATAAAATTGAGAGGCTGATTGGGCAAGGGATGCTGCGGAGGTTCCTCAAAGATGTTTAGGGGATGCAGCCTTATCTCACATGCCACATGCTCATTTTTCATGCTTATCTCCTACATTCCACCTGTCTTTACTTTACATTGACAACTCCTATTATGCTGTTTTAAACAAAACTTTGTGTTATCCTTACAAAGTCATATATATATGAATAGTTATAATATCAATTTCACTTCTATAGTGTTATATTTTGATTCTCATTTCCATGAAATGTTATCTTATAAAGACCATTTGTGTCATTAACAGATCCCGATCCAAGACAACATGTTATATTGGGAATGATAATATCTGAATGGGCCACAATGCCCAAGAAGACACCAGATTGTCCGAAAGTTGATGATAATTGAAAGTGGAAAAATAAAATATTGGAAGCGATTATCCAAATTGGACTGCAACATCACTCGCAAGGGCTTCTAATGCTCGTTCTTAGCTTTCGGGATGCGTCGTTAGCTGTGGGTGGCTTAATAACATAACCCAGCCTAGGGAGGCTTGAAAATATCCTATATGTTAGCTGTGGGTGGCTTAATAACATAACCCAACCTGGGGAGGCTTGAAAATATATTATATGTTAGCTGTGGGTGGATTAATAATATAACCCAGCCTGGGGAGGCTTGAAAATATCCTATATATTAGCTATGGCTGGCTTAATAACATAACCCAGCTTTGGGAGACTTGAAAATATCTTATATGTTAGCTGTGGGTGGCTAGCCCGTAGAGGCTTGAAAATATCCTATACATTAGCTGTGGGTGGCTTAACAACATAACCCAGTCCGAGGAGGCTTGAAAATATCCTATACGTTAGCTGTGGGTGGATTAACAATATAACCCAGCCTGGGGAGTCTTGAAAATATCCTGTATGTTAGCTGTGGGTGGCTTAATAACATAACCCAACCTGGGGAGGCTTGAAAGTATCCCGTATATCTACAAAGGCTCATGTTCAGATGAAGGGGCCAAAAGTCTGCAGTAGTCCTGTCAATATAATTGCAACCGTTAAAGAGACTAAGAGTTGATGTAGTAATGACTTGGATTTAGATCCAATTAAAGTACCCAAAAATGACATTCAATATCTATGGTCCTATTAAAGCTGCTGCAGACTTGTTTAAGTTGCAGCCCTTCAATTCGTGCAAGAACGGGCGGCGACCCATTTACCGAGGCCATATGACTTATAGCTGTAGCCTGACCTATACGTCTGAAGGTTCCGTAGAACTATTAATATGGACGCATCCATATAACATTTTAAACCAGAAGGTACAACGAAAGATTAAGAAGATGTGTAAAAACCATATATGTTATGGTGCCGCGGACATAATCTCTTAGTTCATTCAATCAAGAAAGTATTTCCAAGTATGAGGGCAGTTGTGTTTTTGCCATCAGAGACGTACAGAAAGCATTCATTAAAATCATTGAAGCAAGCAAAGTAGAAGATGCAAAAGCTACAAGAAAATGAGTCCAAAATAATCAATGCAGAAAAAGTTGAAGAAAAAATCGTTTCATTGAGCTTTGTAGGCACCGATCATCAATTGGCCGATATCTTTACAAAAGCTCTAGATGCCCTTAGGTTTGAAAACCTTAGAAATTCAATTGGGGTTTGCTCCATTGATTGAGTTCGGAGTCGTCATCTAGTGTAGGTTGAGCCTCATATCTATCTCTTTACCTATGAAGTAAATTAATTTTTGAACATATACTTTATAAAAAAATTCGAAAATATTTTCATTTTGTTTGTAGTAGAAAGGTCTTTATAAAGCCTTTGTCCATATAGGTAGTGTGCATGATGTTTTCGAATCTCTATCTCATTCCATGTCCATGTGGCTTTCGATGAGTTGCTAATTCGGACTTCGTCTCACTTGTGCGCATTGATGCTTGTTTATGATATATTTCTCTATGATTGCCTCATAATATTGCCTTTTCTGCACACACTTTTCATGGAATCGTGAGGATATCTATGCCACTTGGCATACTCTAGGTGAAGTGCGGTGTTGTCTTATCAATTTTGTCACCTCCTTTTATAAGCAATCGATCTTTTGAATGTAAAACCATTGCTCGAATTTGGAAATATGAAAATTATATGCATCCGATTAAGTTATGTTTAGCAATGGACAGGGGATGCGAAAAATACAATATTTTTTCCTGAATAGCCTCCATTTGCATAAAGAAAAAGGCTATAAAAATTGTGGTTTCAAAAAGGTAGCCAAGGCCAATGTTTTATATTAATGAAAGCATATTTGCTCTTTCAAAAAGAAAGAATTCAAGAGCACACTTGATATTGATGGGATACATAGGTTGAAGATCAATGGTTTTGCATAATTAATCTATATTGCTTTTCTTTTTGTGACGCTATTGGCATGAGAATCATCAATCTTCCATGCATTTTGTTTTTGTGGATAGTGTTCAACCGTATTCCTTTTATTATCACGAGGCATATGTGAGTGTATATTATGTTAATATATTGTTTGGTATTTTGCACTTGTGCATTATCTCATGTAATGCTCTCACCCGCATTGTTCACACCCCTACATTCCCGCTCTCATGGTTTGGAAATGTCTTCGCTACCTAGGACAATTGAAAATTCTTTTCTTATGGGTTTATAACCTATTCAGGCCTTATAATATGTATTTTTTTTTGTGTTGTTGGAAGTTTTCAAAAGTTTGTTTTTTCGTTAGAATTGTCATCCGAACGAGTTTTCTAACGACTTTTGACCCAAAATCTTCTGCTTTATCATTTGATATTCATTCGAATGTCGTTCGAACGAAGCTGTTCGAACGAGATTTACAATGACTTTTCTCCATTTCCTTTCTTCATTCTCGTTGGACAAATCCAGATTTTCATTCGAACATAGTCGTTCGAACGAGATTTTCATCTTCATTCGAACGACCTGCGTTTTATTTCGACGATTTTCTCCACATTTTCCCACTTCGTTTTTGTTAACTCCCCACTATTTCTCTCTCCTATATCTTCGACTTCCACGATTTCTTCCCTTCTTCCCACATTTCTAACTCTCATATTCTCCCTAACCTTCTTCCCCCACTATCCCTTATTCTCCATTTCCTCAAACCTCTATATCCATTTTCCCACTTTCCACCATTATATCATTTCTTCCATCACCAGCTATTTATATCTCTCCATTTCTACACGATTTGAGTTCTATAATTTCATGTATTATTTTTTTAATTCTTCCATTTCATTTCCTTAGGGTTGAGAGTTACATGATTTGGGTTCTATTCAAAGCTTCAAACATTTTTTATTACCCATTTTATATACTCACACTCTATTGTATTGGTGCTATACTCTATGAATATTTTCGGCGTATAATTTTTTTTCTTTCTTTATTTGTCCCTAATTAAGTGTTAGTATCATGAAATTATATTGTCATTTTATGAAAGTTTAAATTTTTCTCAATAATTTCATGGCATTGCACTTTTTTTTTTCTCTCTGCAATTTCTATATATATCTTGCTGCTAATAGAGTTTGGGATTTTGTTGCTTTTGGTTGTGTTGTTGGTGTTTGGTGGTTTGGTTGGACTTTTATCGGGTAAGTTGTAGTTTTTCTGTCTCTCAATCCCTATGGACCGGGTAGACGCAATCATCAAATTGCTTCATCCTATGATGAACGGTCATCGCCCTCATATGAAGATGCAACCATTCCAAACCTTCGACTACATTGGTGAACCCTTGAGATCACACGTTGTACCACACACAGTGGTTTGCTACTGATGCATATGTCTGCGAAAAAGTAGTCGATCTCTCCTCACTCTCTGGCACTATAGTCTCCACATGGCTTTCTAACTTAGGCTGGGATCCCCTTTTCAACCTTGCCGACCCTATTTATCCCGATCTCATTAGGGAATCTTTATTTGGGATACATGATTTAGAGACTGGAATTTTCTCAGTTGTTTGCCATAAGGAAATCACTATTACACCTGAATCCATTACGCGTCTTGTAAGTTTGCCTCACATCATCAATCCAACATTTCCTTGGCCTAATGACTCTCGTCCTGAGTCACAACTCATTATGAATACCGTGTGTTGAATTTTTGAGGCTGGTACTGTCACCATTTATCATAAGCATCTACATTCATATTTTATGATTCTTAACTGGATTGTTTGTTCTTGCCCCTACCTCATGCCAACTCCACTCAAATTACAAGGGCCCATGTGGACTTAATGTTTGCCATTAGCATTAAAACCGCTATTAACCTTCCCCACTTAATATTTAGTGTTCTTAAGGCCATTAAGGTCAATCCTATGGGTCCAGTTCGACACGCCTTACCTTTTAACTTTATTATTACTAGACAGTGCCTTGAGGTTGGTTGTCTACTCCTTCCCTCAGATATTCCGGTGACTCATTTTTAGAAAATTAATATCTCCTGTGTTGGTCACTCCCGTGGCCACCTTCCTTGTGATGTCCCTCAGACCACTCCTTCCTAATCCGTGTCATCTCATTCTGCCACGCCATCCACTCCAGCTCCACTTTAACCTTCTTCTTCTCGTTCTCAGCCACCTATTGATTCAGAGGATATTAGGTTTGTTCATTCATAGGTTGAGGAGCTTCACAAGGAATGTCGCCAAGATAGGGATCTTTTGCTGGAGCTTTTACTCATTACGAGGAGGGACCGTGAGAGAGCTGAGTAAGCTCAATCTTGTTGTGAGGAGGCACAAGCACGTCGAGATGAGGCAAAATCTAGGAGAGACTCTACTCTCATGGACCAGCTTGAGGAGATTCTTCGTATTGAGATATGTTGTGGTACGGGGTCTTCCAATACCGGATCCGTTCCCGATGACACCTCACATAATGCTTCAGCTCCTTGATGTTATTTATTTCTAGTTTGATTTAGCATATGTACTTGTGAGAGAGCGGATTTTATTTTCTTCATTTATTCTCCTCATTTGTACCAAATAGGTTTATTTTCCTTTTTCGTACCTTTTGTGCTTTTATAATAGAACATCTTGGATTGCAAGCTTTAATCTTAATCATTGCTCATTTATCCTTCCGCTATACTGTTTGTATGGATGATTTCCTTTACCTATTTATGTTATGAATTTTATCATGCGTCTATTTGCCTTTCATTGTCTCTACTTTCTTCTTGATATATTCACTAACATTGTAGGTTTCATTATATCCCTTTTTCGTTTCTGGACAAAAAGTGGGAGAACATGTTTAGGGGGTGCCTAAAATTTATGTTTTTTAATATCTCTATTTCCCCATGAGTTTTATGTCTTTGCTGTTTCCTGTGTGTAGGCCTTCTATTGAAAATATATCACCTACTTTCAGTAATGCAGCTTAGTAGTCAGTCGAGCCAGTCTGTCTTTTTTTTGGGGGGGTTGGGGGTTGGGATGGTCTTTAGGATTGGCTTAACGGCTTGGCTTAGAAAATTCAGTGTCACTTTTTATTTTATTTATTTAATGTTTTGTCCCAGAATATCCAAAGGGGGAGATTTGTAAGGACAAATTTCCAATTGAGTCATTTGTAGTATAGGCTAAATTCTGTCGGACAAAGCTTTTTGGGTCAGTGTGTTTCATTCAATGATATGACCAAAGTGTACCCTCATACTCTGAGCAACAAGATCGTCCTATTTCACGGTCGAGTCCCCAAGAGGGTCACACCAGTCAACAAGAAGGTCTTCTTTTAAAAGGTCATCTCGACATGGATCAACCTCGATTGGGAAGCAACCAAGGTCAGCAACAACCTTATGGGATCAACTATGACCACTCTCATACTATGCTTTTGCCGACACCACAGTTAGGCCTAGTTACCTAACCTCATCTAGTTAATTTGGCCGAGGTTATACTTATGCTTGGAGGACCAATGCACCTATCGGAATCATCAACCTCATCCCCAGATAGGCCGAGGTTCCAGTTGATGATGTCACAGGTCAGAGCATATGCAAGAACAAGGAGGATTTGGAACACATGGACAAAACCGTTATGACTAAATTATTCCCTCATGTGAGGGAATATTTGATCATCCTTATCTACATGTGGCACAACCAGGTGTCCACATGAAATTGGCTAGATTATCACACACATGCTCATTGCATGCTTGGGGGGGTACACTACACCCCCCAAGCACTATATATACTTGTCTTCCCCTTCCTTGTAGTGGGATCGATTACTGTGAACCCTAATGGAAGATTTGTTAAACTACATAGTAGAGATAGAAAGTGAGTGTATTGTATCACAAGGCCATTAGAGCCCTTATTTTATAATGAAGGTCACTCACAAGAACAATGGACGTAGGCCTAGATAGGCTGAACCACTTATATTGGTGTGTTTCTCCTCTTCTCCTCACCTCCTTCTATATTAATATTGCTTACTTGCTGCCATTGTTGTACTAGTTTGAGCTCAACAACACCTTGATAAGTTGGCGATGTTCATAGCATCATCAGTTTGGCACCGTCTATGGGAAAGAGAAGCTATATCTCTTCCTTTTTGAAGCTTGGCCTCCTCGGAGACTCTGGTGGTGAACCAATCCTCCCCCTTTATGTGGAGTTGTTTCACCATTGAAAGAGATCCATTAAGGTTTTCAAGCTCACCAGTCTCTCAATCACATCTCAAACGTATGGAACCAGAGTTACCACCACCTCCTCCACCAGTTGGTGGTGGAAGGACAAGTTCCATCCACGCACCACCGCAATCCAAGATGGGTGAGGTAGCTGCGGCCTTGAAGTCCTTGGTGTCTAGTCAACAAGTTATGTAGGAGAAATTTACCCAATTAAGCCAAAATGTGGTGAGGAGGCCACCAAGAATCTAATCGGAGATGATCACTTTGGCAGCTGCACAAGAACAACGCCAGGAGGCCAAGGGAACACCCTAGGCACCACGTAAAGATCTACCTCCTCCCCAGCGGCGGAGGGACGTTACTAACTGAAGGTGTTTACGCCTAGAGAGGCAAGTACACCCTTGCCCTGATGATTAGTATGATGATGTGGACGTCAAGGATGCTCCAGTAGAATGCTGGGAACCACATGAGATTTCCAACAATACTGTATGACTTGTTCACCAGAGCCGAGGTCAGTGCGGGAGACGAGATTCTGATGTTCGCCCAAGAGGCTCAACATTTGATCGATTGAGCATAGGGTCAGCCTTTGAAAGTCTCGACACAATCAATGACCTAAGGGAGAGGTTATCAAGGTCAAGAAGTTTGTTGGCTCCAGAAGAGAAGGGGGAGATGGTCGGCCCCATCATGGACGACCCCCACATGGCCAAGACGGAGGCCAGGGGGAGGTCAACAACCGACGTCGCGCTATAGTAGGGGAACCCCCAGTTGAACTCTTGGAAGTGGCAGGGGAAAACCTCGACCAGGACGACGTTGCTAAGCCATGGAAAGACTCAATTCAAAGGCTTGAATATAATATTTGGGGATATCCTAAAAATACGAGACCCTTTGCATAGGGAGTACTCAAAGGGTTCACCCTTCGTGGAAAAGATCATCAGGTTTCCAACCCCGACCAAGTTCAAACCTCATATAGTGTCTGCCAAATATGATGGAAGCACCAACCTTTTTCATCACATTGAAATGTACCAGTCAGCAGCGGATATCTACTCCATATCTGATGAGATGAGGTGTCGAGCTTTCTCAAGCACCTTAACTGGGGCTGCTCACGTATAATTCACTTCTCTTCCAAAGAATTCCATTGAGAATTTTAAGCAGTTGGCAGAGCGATTCATCCACAACTTCTGCTTTGGGGTAAGACCTCAGAAAAAGATGACCCATCTGCTTTATGTCAGGCAATGGAAAAATAAGAGTCTAAGAGACTACATTGAAAGGTTCAACAAGGAGAAGTTATAAGTAGAAGACTATGAAGAAAGCATAACTATGACAGCCCTCATCGGGGGTCTCCAAAAGGGCAAGCTATTATGGAAGCTTGCTGAAGACCCTCCCAAGTCAATGGCCGAGTTGTTGGCAATGATTGGGAAGGTCATGAATGCTGAGGAAGAAATAGAAGTTAAGTATGAGGATGATAAAGGAAACAAAACTGGAACCAAGTTTTAGAAAAAGAACAAAGATCAAAAGAAAAGGGCGGAAGACGATAAGTTTGTAGACTAAACTCCAGTGACTGTAAGCTGTGAGGACATCCTATATAAGATAAAGAGCGATCGGTCTTTAAGGTGGCCAAAAAAGCTAAGGGCTCCTCCTCATAAGAGGAACAAAAATTTATGGTGTGAATTCCATCAAGACTATGACCATCTCACTAACAAATGCTTCACATTGAAAGACAAGATTGAGAATATGTTGAAGGAAGGAAAATTGAGGAAGTATATAGATAAAGGTGCTTCACAGGGTGGACGTGCCGACCCAAGGAAGGGAAGGAATGACAAGTACCGAGAGGATGTCCCTGCCAGGCGTGATGATCCCTCAGACGATGATGATGATGATGACCCTGACCTCCTACCAAAGGATGACATTATCCCAGTAAAGAGGATAAACATGATCTCCTTTGGTGTTAGTATGATCTGTGGGGGACTAGTAGGAGGAGGCTCTGAGGTAGCCGAAAGAAAAGCTCATGTGGCAGAGGCAAAGGAAGTTACAAAGACCGAGGTTGTGCACTCGGCTTCAATGAATGTGAAATCTGAGAAAAGGAAGAAGGTGGACATGGACACCCTGATAGTTGGCTTCTCAAGAATGGATTTTAAGGGTATCCTAGCTCCACATGATGACCCTCTTGTCATCACAACCAAAGTGTATGGATGTGAGGTGCCAAAGATCTTTGTTGATGGAGGAAGCTCGGCAGATGTCATGTTCTGGACTTATTTCAAGGCCTTGGAACTTAGCCGAGCAAGGCTTGTCCCTTACCACCATCCCCTGATCGACTTCAATGGAGAGAAATTTCACCACTTGGAGATGTACGAGATGGATATAAGAATGGGGGATGAGTGGCCAAAATGGCTAACTAGAAAAATTAACTTTTTTATTATGGATTAGAACGTCTTCTCAACCTACAACCTCATACTTGGATGAGTAGCCTTCAAAGAGTTTGAGACCATGCCTTCAATAGTCCACCAGATGATAAAATTCTCGACTCCTTATGGAGTAGGAGAAGTGCAGGGTGACCAAACGTCGGCACGTGAATGCTACTTCAACTCTGCTGAGGAAAGAGAGGGATATAAAAACCTACCACTACTTACAACATTGACACTCTGGATCCAAGAGATGAGACAAAGCTCAAAAAGGGAGAGGTCGCGAAAGAGGTAGAATCCATCATCCTCAATGAGGATGAGCCGGAAAAAACCATCCAGGTTTGAAAAGCCCTAAAGTCTGAGATCAAAGACGAGCTAATCAAGTTGCTAAAAATAAGACATAACATCTTCACATGGAGTCATGCAGACATGCCAAGTATGAACCATAAGATCATGTGTCATAAGATTAATGTAGTGAAAGATGCCAAGCCAGTTAAGCAGAGGAGAAGGATCTACTCCCGTGAAAAGTATGACGTTATCAGAGACGAGGTTAAGAAGCCTAGTTTATTAGAAAAGTTATCTACCCAGAATGGCTGTCCAATGTCGTCAGAGTGCCAAAAACCAATGGGAAGTGGAGGATGTGCATGGACTTTACCGAGCTGAACAAGTATTGCCTCAAAGATAACTTTCCTCTTCCTCATATTGATCAGATGGTGGATGCCACAGTAGGTCATGAGATGATGAGCTTTATGGATTCATATTCTGGATACAACCAAATCTTCATGGACCCGATTGATTCAGAGAAAATAGCTTTTATCACAGATAAGGGTACGTATTACTATAAAGTGATTCCCTTTGGCCTAAAGAATGTCGGGGCTACATATCAACGTGTGGTGAATAAGATGTTTGAGGATCAAATTAGAAAGACCATTATGTGGACGATATGTTAATTAAAAGTTTGAAGGTTGTCACTTATGTGGCCGACCTTGAAAAAACCTTTGATACTATGGATAAGTACAGGATACAACTTAATCCAGCCAAGTGTGTATTTGGTGTCAGAGCTGGAAAGTTTTTGGGCTTCATTGTTAACCAAAGGGGCATAGAGGCTAATCCAGAGAAGATAAAGGCCTTGCTAGAAGTGAAGACACCCAAGACTATCAAAGAGGTTCAGAGACTTACTGGACGAGTGGCTGCCCTTAATAGGTTTGTCTCTAGGGCCACAGATAAATGTCTTCCCTTTTTTAAAGTCCTCAGGAAAGACTTTGAATGGAATGAGAAATGTGACAAAGCTTTTAATGAGCTTAAGCTTTACCTCGTCTCTCCCTTACTCCAATCTCGACCATTCCAATGAGAAAAGTTGTATGTGTACTTAGCCGTATCGGAGTCAGCCATTAGCACAGCTATTGTGAGGGAAGAGATTTGGGTACAAAAGCAGTGTATTTCAACAGCAAAGTGCTCCAAGGGTCTGAGGAGAGGTATCCTAGGATGGAGAAGTTGGATTATGCTTTGATTCATGCTTCTAGAAAGATCAAACCGTACTTCCAAGCTCACTCCATAGTCGTACTCACTGACTCACCACTCAGACAGGTCATCCACAAACATGAGAAGTCAGGGAGAATAATGGTGTAGACAATTGAGCTAGGAGAGTTTGATATTATGTACCAACCGAGGGTGGAAATCAAAGGCCAGTCTTTGGCAGACTTTGTAGCCGAGTTCACTTAGTACGAGGCCGAGGTTGAAAATGACAAATTTGAGATTGTAGAAAGTCAGCTTGGAAGAAGTGTTATCCCTGCCACAGATGAGGTTGAGATGAGCACGGTTAGAGAAAAGGAAGCTAAAAATGAAGAGGGAATATATCTCTTTAAATAAGTATCCCTAACAGATGGAAACTTCTCAGAGGACAACGCTGTATGGAGCCTCTTCATTGATGGGTTCTCATATGAAAATGGAAGTGGTGACGAATTAGTAGTGTCGGCACCAAACGACACATACATCGAATATTCTCTGAGATTTAACTTCAAGGTTTCCAACAGTGAGTCTGAATATGAAGCCCTGGTAGCATGTCTCTCCTTGGCCAGAGCTCTTGGTGTCGGCCATCTCCTAGTCCATAGTGATTCTAGATTGTTTGTGAATCAGATATTGGGGGCATATGAGTACAAGGATGAAATAATGGCCAAATATCTGCAGAGAGTAAGGTCAATGATGAAAAATTTCAAAGAAGTGAAGCTGAAGAGGATACCTCGAATGGACAGCGGATGAGACGATGCATTTGCGAGGTTAGCCTCAGCGACAAGAACTGACATTAGATAAACAATGCCAGTTGAGATACTACTTCGACTGACCATTGAAGAAGATGATAGTTCAACTGGATCTGAACAGAGGAGATTCATGGATGGATACGCTGTTCAAATACATCAAAGAGGGGGAACTACCTCCATCTAAAGTCGAGAGAAGGAAGATGAGATACAGAGATGCCAAATTCTCTGTCATAGGGGACACTTTGTATAAGAAGGTGTTTTTACTCCCATTGCTCAGAAGCGTCCATCCATCTGAGGTGCAATATATTCTTCAAGACGTGCATGGGGGTTGCTTCTCTCTCCATATTGGAGGAAGGTCATTAGCCAAAAGGATCATAACTCAGGGGTACTGGTGGCTGACCCTGACCAAAGATGCAGCAGCGTATGTGAAGAAATGTCACAAATGTCAAAGGTTGGCTACCATCCCCCACCAACCTCATCAACCTCTGACCTCTATTACATCTCCCTCGCCATTTGCAGTTTGGGGAATCAATCTGGTAGGACCCTTTCCTAGATTAGCGAATAACTGTCGGTATATAACTGTGGCGATAAACTACTTTTCAAAGTGGGTAGAGGCTGAGCCGATGATCACTATTAAAGAACAGAAGACCTTCCAGTTCATTTGGATAAACATCATCTGTAGGTATGGTTTCCCAAATACCTTAATCTCAGACAATGGGACTCAATTTAAGAATGTATCTTTGGAGAAATTTTATAAAAGGGTTAGAATCAAACAATTCTTCCCCACCCCTGTACGCCCCTAGGCAAATGGGCAAACCAAGGTTATAAATAAAACGATTCTTGATGGGATAAAAAATAAGCTAGAAGAAACAAAGGGAAGATGGACTGAAGAAGTGTATATTGTACTATGGGCTTACAAGATGACAGTTAAAACTCCTACATGGGAAACCCCATTCATGTTGGATTATGGCTCAGAGGCTGTCATCCCTACCGATATTTGTCTTCCAACTCATAGAATTCAGATGTACGACCCTCAGGGAAATGCGATAGAGAGAAGACTTGATCTTGATCTGATCGAGGAAAGAAGAGAAGATGCTGAGTTGATGCAAGCTGCCTACCAGTAGAGGGGTGCCATATTTTATAATCAGAGGGTGAAAGAGAGGTCGATAGCTGTGGGAGACCTAGTTCTCAAGAAGACATGAAAAAAACCCAATAAACTCCATTTGAATTGTCATGGACCTTATAAGGTCATCGATGAAGTCGTACCAGGCACCTATCGATTGGAGAACCTTAAAGGAGAGCCCTTCTCAAACCCTTGGAATGCTGATCATCTGAAGAAGTATTACCAATGATCTTATAAAGTTTTACCTCCACATTATTGTAATACAAGTATCAGACTCAAGAGAGTGAATATCAATGAGAAGAACTGTTCCCTCATAGTATTGTTCGTCTATTAAGATATTTGTTGTGTTAGTTTATCATATGTTACTAAACATCATTAATTTGGTGAGTAATGAAGATAAACATCATTAATTTGGTGACCTCAGACCCTTAACATCATTAATTTGGTGAATAATGAGGATAAACATCATTAATTTGGTGACCTCATACCCTTAACATAATTTATTTGGTGAATAATGAGGATAAACATCATTCATTTGGTGACCTCAGACCCTTAACAACATTAATTTGGAGAATTATGAGGATACACATTATTAATTTGGTAACCTCAGACCCTTAACATCATTAGTTTGGTGAATAATGAGGATAAACATAATTCATTTGGTGACCTCAGACCCTTAACATCATTAATTTGGTGAATAATGAGGATAAACATCATTCATTTGGTGACCTTAGACCCTTAACATCATTAATTTGGTGAAGAATGAGGATAAACATCATTCATTTGGTGACCTCAGACCCTTAACACCATTAATTTGGTGAATAATGAGGATAAACATCATTCCTTAACACCATTAATTTGGTGAATTATGAGGATAAACATCATTAATTTGGTAACCTCAGATCCTTAACATCATTAATTTGGTGAATAATAAGGATAAATATCATTCATTTGGTGACCTCCGACCCTAAACATCATTAATTTTGTGAGTTATGAGGCTAAACACCATTTCTTTGGTGACCTCAAACCCTAATGGTGATTTCATTAATATGGGTTGTTCCCGTCGTTGTTTGCTTCTATTCTTATGTTTTTATTTTTGTGGTGAATAAGTGGAACATCATAAGTTATAGAGCAAAACATAATGATAATTAATAGAAGCAAGGAGGGGTGTAATTTCGTTTCCACCAATAACGACGAGGTTACAAAGTATCCAAAAGAGCCAAAAAGAGTAACAACCACAATTCATAAAAAGAAGAAATTACAGTCAGCTTTAAAAAAATAAGTAACAAGCAGAAGAAGCCCTCAGGGCTGAGTACATCCCTCGGTTGGAGACTCCCCTCAACAAGAGGAATTATATTGTCGAGACCAGTGTTGGTGACCTCAACCTCATCCTCATGATGAGCAACATCTTCAGTTTCGGTGACATCCAAGGGACACGCTTCTTCTGGGGAAGCATCATCCTTTTCCAGAGCTTTCAGATCCTGAGAAAGACGAGGGTCCACAAAGCCGAGATCAACAAAGTCCTCAGTGGTTAAACTCCCAGATTCACCTGGATTAAGAGAAGGCCATCGTCCAGCTTCTCTAATACCTCTCTCCAGGTAGTCCAACCCAAAGCCAAAAAATTCATCAGAGACCTTATAGTCATCAATGATCTTCTCTGAAGTGTCGGCCAATGTAGCCTTAATAGCAGCTTCAACCTTTGTTTGAAGACTCTCATCCTTTTCCTTCAGAGCCTTGTTATGCTCATCCTTCATTCGAGTGATCGGGTTATCCCTCTCTTTAAAATCTCCTTTCACCTTATCCAGCTCGGCCTTGAGACCGACCTCTGTTTTCTCAGCATCCCTACCCTTTTGGATCAGGGGTAACCTTTTTAAGGTCCAGTCAGCTAGGCAGTGAAGAGCTACCACTCCCTACAGATAAATATCAGACATATGAATAATGATGACTTTTAAAGAGCAGAGATAACACTTGGAAGAAATTTTTTGATACCCGAATTGCCTTGTAAAGGGAAAACTCGGCCAGTAAAGGGACGTCCAAGGCCTGTAGAAAATGTTTCTCCTCCTCGGTCATAATGTTACCGACAACATCAATAGATTGAATGCTATGGTCGATCATGCTGTCACCTACTTTTAATTTTGATAGACGAACAACCAAAGCGTCATCACTGGAAATTGGGATGGCACAGTCGGTAGATGGAACTTTGGTTAGTCTGGTATGAACAGGATCAACAAGAGCCTTTCTTTTCTTGGCACCATCGTCCTTTGAAGTGCCGACGTTCTTTTTTATTTGAGTTGGGGGAGGTGCATTCTTGCCACCTTATCTCTCAATGAGTTTTGAAAGGTTAGGGGCTGACATTTCCCAGAAGTTGTCAGAGATACCTTCCGGAGGCTCTGCAATAAGAGAAGTCTTGAAGTTAGAAAATTAGATAGATAAAATATACGAGACACAACTTATAAAAAATTGTTGAAACTTACGAAGCTCTTGCAAAAGACCACCCCCCAAACCTGTCTGAAAAAGCTAGTAGGGGGTCATCATATGTTCATATTTGATGAGAAAACCATTCTCACCTTGGTTACGAAGGTCCTTAATGCCCTCATAATTATCCTAGCTTAAACCAGGGTCATCTTTTACCGAAAGAGAGAATTTACTCCATCTCAGAGGGTTACATGGATCAGACGCTCCACAAGCCTCGTTTGGTCCGAACTCCTAGGCTCCCGAAATGAAGAAGTACCGAGGTTTCCAGTTATGGTTGGAAGTTTGGGTAACTAGGAGCATCTTCTTATCAGATTTTTTGGCTACAAAGTGGTAGTAGCTTGGACGATTCTTGGCAGAAGAGGGAGTATAACATCCAATAAAAACCCTAATTGGAAGGTCGATATGGTGAACAACCTTCCAGAGGACGATAGTCCCAACCATGACCCTCTATGCATTAGGGGACAGTTGGGTATGGGCAAGGTTTATATAGGAAAGAATGGCTCGGATAGTTGGGTGAATGGGTAGGCAAAAACCAAATTTGAATATCTACTCATAGACGCAAATTTTACCTTCTTGGCCATCAAAGTCCTCTCATCCTTTAGAGGTTTCCTTAGGGTGATTGAGAAATTAATAGAATATAGGTGTCTGAAGACCAGAAGGTCATACTTATTGATAGAGCTCTCATGCCCAGCGACTACAAAGTTGTCGAGTTCACTCTCTTCATCATTATCATCCTCAACAATCGCAGACTGGGCATCGGTGGGGACACCACTGGAAAAACTCTCTACAAACTCAGCTCCAGTGGCAACTGATAGAGGAATGGCATTAATGGGAGGAGGAAAGGCGATGTTAGGATCTAAACTTTCAATGGAGGGAGACCTGCGTAAAGGCCCATCATCTTTGTAAGATGTGGCACGGTCTGAAACCTCTTCATCTTTAGAAACTCCACCTTATTTAGGGTAGTAATCCATAGCCTCTTGGAAAGAGACTACACTCTCAACAGCTTTAGATGTGGACATCGAGTCTGAAGTGGGTGACTCTGACATAAGGTCAGAGGCCTCGGTAGCCTCAGGGTATATGACGACTAAAGGTGGAAGAAAGATTGGTCGCAAGGGAAAAGCCTCGACCTCACAGGCCTCATCTTGAACTAACTCTACCTGTCTGATTTTTTCAAAACACTTCTCTCACAGAGTTGGAAACCCTTCTGTAAGCTTGTACAAAGGTCGTATCATCCGAGAGACGACACTACACTTCTAATGAAAACCTAACAAGATAAACAGGTAAACAACTTATAATACCTAACCAAAAAGATTAAAACCTAGAATTTAAAGGGTTTCCTATCAAGAACACCAAGAACATTAAATAAGCAACCCAACAGAGATGATGACCGAAGGGCCACCGAAAAACCCAAAAGTGGGAGTTTTGACCTAAAATAACCTTGTAATAGACAAATATGGCTTGGGGGTCACCTAGCAACTACAACCTTGACCCTAAAACCACTAGACAGTGGTGGCAGTGCTCACCAAAAAATAGAAATGCCACAGAAAAAGTCAAATAAGCAACTGAGAGCCAGAAATGGAAAAAAAAAGTAGAAGAGCAATACTTAGGTGAGGATAGACGATGAAAGAAGATGATTAAAAGAAGAAAAGCTCGTGTGCAGGTAAAATGGGAAGACGGCTATGGAGTTTCGAAGGTTTTTGCAGAGAATACTCAAAAGAGGGAAACCAAAGGGATAAAGAAAGGGTAAAGGAAGAAAATGGTTTAAATACCATTGTAATGATGAGGCGTCTTGGTCTTCGCGCTCATTATTTCCCCTTGAAACCCTAAAATGCGCCGTCACATCACTCATTGCCTTGGGACACACGCAAACCAGTTTTAAGTGTGACATATGTACCAATGGCACTCCTATATCCCAATATGTAGAAACATCCTCCCCAGTAGCCGAGCATATATATCCCTCGGCCATCTATTTACAATGAGGCTACGGTCTAGGGGTGATTGACATGACCAAAGTGTACCCTCATACTCTTTGTAAAAACATTGTCCTATTTCATGACCGAGTCCCCGGGAGGGTCACATCAGTCAGAAAGAAGGTCATCCTTTAAAAGGTCGGCTCGACATGGATCAACCTCGACTGGGCCGCAGTCAAGGTCACCAACAACCATATGGGCTCAACTATGATCACTCACATACTATGCTTCAACCGACACCACAGTTAGGCCTAGTTACCTAACCTCGGCTAGTTAATTTGGCCTAGATTATATTTATGGTTGGAGGACCAATGCACCTATCAGAATCATCAATCTCATCCCCCGATAGGCTGAGGTTCTAGTTTATGATGTCACAGGTCAGAGCATATGCAAGAACAAGGAATACTTAGAACACGTGGATAAAATCGTTATGGCTAAATTATTCCCTCACATGAGGGAATATTTTATCATCATTATCCACATGTGGTACATTCATGTGTCCACATGAGATTGGATAAATCATCACACACATGATCATTGCATGCTTGGGGGGGGGGGGGGGGGGGTACATTACAACCCCCAAGCACTATATATACTTGTCTTACCCTTCCTTGTAGAGGGATCGATTACTGTAAACCCTAGAGAAAGCTTATTTAAACTGCACAATAGAGAGAAAAAGTCAGTGTATTGTATCACAAGGCCATTAGAGCCCTTATTTTATAGTGAAGACCACTCACCTGCACTGTGGGCATAGTCCTAGATAGGCTGAACCACTTATATTGGTGTGTTTCTCCTCTTCTCCTCACTTACTTCTATTTCAATATTGCTTACTTTCTGCCATTATTGTACTAGTTTGAGCTCAATAACACCTTGATAAGTTGGTGTTGTTCATAGCATCATTATTCAACCATCAATAGTGAAGAATTTGGGCATCTGGTCTTACTCACCTCATCAAATAAATTTCGAATGCTCTTTTCCCAAAAGGTATATGACCTGGTTACTTTTATGTGTTGGAGACAAACTTAATTTTAATTAAAATGATTTTGTTCGATATTTTCAATTCAATTTAGTCATTTTAAAATATAAAAGTTTTCTTGGAAATCTGCCCAGGTCGTTCAAATGACCTGGTCTGAACGAACCTGTTCGAACAATTTTACTAACGAACTTCTTCGTAAAATCTTCTGAAATCTCGTTAGAAATTTCGTTAGAAATGTCGTTCGAATGAAATTGTTCAAACGAAACTCCAACAACTTCCTTTGCAAAATGTTCTGAAATATCGTTAGAAGTTCGTTCGAACATAGTCATTCGAACGACATGCTCTAGTTTTGATTTTTTTTAAAATTTTTGACACTCATTTTTTAGTAATTGTTTTGGTCCACTAGTTCACTTATTTCTCTAATATGGACGAAAATAAATATTTGAAGGATAACTTGCACTTTGAAGAAAAATAGTTATCATCTCCTTTTAGAAAATTCTCTCCAACACATATCATTTTAATTGATCAAATTGAAGAATAAAAACCCCATAAAATCTACATTGCTTTCATCATGGATGTATGCGCTGGAACTCTACATGCTTGTTGATTGGAGACAGTCTTTGGGTTCGGAAAATATTGAGACACGAGATGTGTTGTGCAACGCTTTGGAGCTTTGCGTACTACAAACGAAGGTAAAGGAGAAGACATCAACAAGTCTTAGTGATTCAAGTCTGTAAATATTTTGAGTCTCTTTGTAAAACCATATTTTTAGTGGATTTTTCTAGGCCTAGCCGTCCGAGGTTTTTCCCATTTAGATTTTTCTCGTACATCGGCGTGTTGTGGTTGTGATTGTTTATTTTATCTCGTAAAATCTCCTATATGCATGCGTAGGTTAAAAAGATAAAATTTGGCTTAAATCATAACTTTAGTTTAATTTTGTATTTTCCTCTGACTTACATGATAATTGTGCATGCTCGCTTAGGAATTAATAAAGAATATTTAAAATTGGCCTAATTTATTTTTTGTTTAGAAGTTTATTCTACGAAACTAACTAAATACATATAATCATACAACTTCAAACTTTTTACCCCATGTCCGAGCAACGATGCAAGGACAATATTAGCCACATTTTTTAGCCCTCCAGGGAGCCGGTTTGGAGATTAAATAAAGTATTGCCAAGATAAAATCTGATCCAACGAAAGTATTCAGACAGTTCACTCCCGAAAAATATGAGAAGCCTACTACAGTCTCGACCATCAATAACATCTCTCAGCCTACTACCTCTTGGGCACTAGAAATACGTACCAATCCCTCCAGAAAGGAATACATCGAGCTCCATGATTCCCTCTCTAAAGTCTACCATTCCTAGGTAAATCAAAATTTCATGAAACCTTTGGACCCTCGTCCACTACCAAATCCACATCCCAAAAATTTTAATCCTGATGCCTATTATGATTTTCACCAAACTTCCAGCCATACTATTAATGAGTGCTTAATTGACCGGGGTATCATCCCCCCACCAGCCAATCCTAAACCCAAATCCACTCACAATCCACTTTCAAACCATACAAATGTCATCTTCCTAGAGAATGACCCGGAATTCAAATTATCTACCCATATTCTACCCAGTAAAACACCCATCATACCCATATTTTAACCTAAACCCCTTAAAGTCTACCCATATTTTCTCTTACACCCCACCTATTTTGCCGACCAAGTTATGTCACTTCTCACAAGAGCGTGTATTGTCGTTCATAACTAGTCTGGAGGGGAAAATATGGAATTTCCATCAGTACTGAACCAACTTCTAGGGTTTGGGATGAAATTTCCCTTTGAAATGACCATTAACTGCTAGAAGTTCAACATCCTATTAATAGAAGCCCTAAAGTGGGCTCGAGAGTTAGATAATTAGGTAGTACCTACTGATGAAGTCAGTTTGGACGATGCAGTACAAATTATGACATAATTGTGCCAATAAACCAATGAAATTTATGGTATATCCAAGTTACTCAATGCCTTAAAGCTACAGAGGCGGTTGGTCCCTTCACTTCTCCATTGAGTGAGAGGATCTATATAAAGAAGATGTTAAAGTTATGGAATGCATTGACTTCTCATGGCAAGACGACATCGTTGCTATTGGATGGGGGGACGAGTTTGATAGCTCAGGTAAAGAACCAAACCAATAAAATGTTAGTCTGATAATAAGTAAATGTGGGATGATATCTTTTGAAGATCAGCTATGGGAAATTGACAAAGTGATCGTACAACCTGAAATAGATGAAGAAATAGGGTTTCTATTCTCCCACTCCTCTGCGAACCATATGATAAGATCTGGGAGACACTACCTGTCACGACCCCGACCCAAAAATAGTAGGGAACGGGTGTCTTGACATGCCACCAAGGCATCCAATATTCTGGCCTTTTTTTTTGTTTTAAAACATATGTAGCGGAAGTATAATCACATGGTTATGAATCGTAAAATACTGAAAGTGAAGGAATTACATCATCAGAGCTTTCTAAAGGGAACTTCATTTGTATTAAAATATCAACGAGTTACAACTTGACACAAAGAGCTAAACATGCTCTATCTAATTAAACAAACTTCTACTTAAGGTAACAAAAAGAGCTTTAAAAGCTAAATCTTCAACATAGTCCTTTTTCGTTCCATCCACGAACTTAATTATTTCCTGAAAAATGGTTATTTATACAACGTCAGCTAAAAGCCGAATGAGATTCAATCTCCAAATATTCCAAGGTTTTTAGAAAATAGATACCTATTCAATTTAGAACAGAAGGTATATACATAGAGATAGGAATTTCAAGTAATATATATAAAGTAAATGACAATATATATATTCAGAATAAACAGTTCAGAACAGAACAGATAAAACAATTGAGCATGTGTCAATTATTCAGTTTTAGTGGCCATGTACGCTCTAATACCCAGACAGATAGCGTTATAAAATGTTTCCACCTGATAACATCACAGACAGATAATCATGATTTCTGGAACAACGCCTTGTTTAGGGCACACCAGCGATAAACCAGCTGGGAAGGTACCACCCAAATATTTCCACCCGGTAGTCAAGGCCAATATAGTAAGAGAGTTTTCATAGGCCGAATCAATAATTTCATAATTCAAATTAGATGTTTATATGGAGAAATATAAACATATAACAAACGACGGAATCATCGGTATCAGATGCATTTTGAGAATAAAAGCATTTAACAAAATGTACATAGTTTGCATAATATAATATAATCAAAATGCGCAAGAAATTGCATAGAGTACTCACCTAAAATAGAGGTCGAAATTATAGATAATGAGTCTTCGACCGCACGTTAATCTAACAAATATGATAAAGGTTTAAGTATGTGTTCTAAACAAGGTCCAGTCTATATATTGTATTTTAATAGTAACTTGTTTCAAAGGATTACTAAAAAACCATTTTCTTAACTTTTAAAACTTATTGATCGTAATTAAAGGATTCAATTCATAGTTCTTCCTAATCAGTCGGTTCCCAGTAGAGATGGAGGGTCACAGGGGCACCACTTAAATACCATCTCATCTAGACAGAACATTTTCGGATTCATTCCCAGTAGAGATGGAGGGTCACAGGGGCACCACTTAAATACCATCTCATCTAGACAGAACTTCACCGGGCCTGACTTTGGAATTACTTAAATCGGATTCCATAATAACGAGCAATTTCTTTAAAAAGAATCATTTTTAAAAGCGTATAATAAGTCTTATGACATATCTTAAGGCAAATAATAAGTTTTGGGGTAGAAAATATAATTTTATGAAACTTTAAGGACTTAAATAAAAATATAAAATGGGCCATTTTGTAAATAAAATATTTTCAAGGACCTCTAAGAAATATTCAAAATATATAGTGCGAAATTACCAAAATACCCTCCATGTGTTAAATGACCCTTATACCCCTATCACATTTCCACCACGTGCTGGTCACCTCCACCATACACGTGTCGTCATTAGAGGAGAAGCCAAAACACATGTCGTCGTTAGAGGATAAGCTAAAACACGTGTCGCAGTCTAGTGAAATAAGACTGCAAGATACCTCCGTTACGCGACACGTCAACACTGACTCCCATTGTAAAAGCTTGGTCATCATGGACACGTGTCAATGCCGTGATATCTTTGGAAAACTATAAATAGGGACTTTGGGGATCATTTGAAACTCACACCAATTCCTTAATAATACAACATTTATAAGATAATAAGTAACACAAGAGTGTAAAAACAAACTATATATAAAATTGGGGTCATTACATCCTACCCTCCTTATAAAAAGTTTGGTCCCCAAACTTTACTTGCATTAATTTTCAAAAAGATATGGATATCGCTCCTTTATCTCATCTTCCCGCTCCCACGTTGCTTCTTCAACAGAATGATTCCGCCATAATACTTTAACTAGTGGAATAACCTTGGTTCGTAATATTTTATCTTTATGATCCAAAATTTCCACTGGATGCTCAATGTACGACAAATCTTCTCTAACTTGAAGAGGCTCATGACTTAAGATATGTTTTGGATCTAGGACATATTTCTTTATCATTGATACGTGAAACACATTATGTACACTAGAGAGTTTCGGTGGTAAGGCTATTTTATACCCAACAGCTCCTATCCTTTCAAGGATTTCAAAAGGTCCTATGTATCTTGGGCTCAACTTCCCCTTTTTCCCAAATCGTATTAATCCCTTTGCAGGTGATACTCGCAAGAACACATAATCTCCTCTTTGGAATTCTAGCTGTCGATGTCGATTGTCAACATAACTCTTTTGACGGCTTTGAGCGGTTCGAAGTCGGTCTTGTATTAATTTCACCTTCTCTGTTGTGATCTGAATTAATTCTGGTCCCAACAATTTTATTTCCCCAACTTCTACCCAACATGTAGGGGAACGACACCTTCTACCATAAAGTGCCTCATACGGATCCATTTGAATACTTGCTTGATAGCTATTATTATATGCGAATTCCACTAACGGTAAATGATCATCCCAATTCCCTTTTAAATCAAGTGCACATGCCCTAAGCATATCCTCCAAGGTTTGAATAGTTCTCTCTGATTGTCCATCCGTTTGAGGATGAAAAGCAGTGCTAAAATTCAATTTTGTTCCCATGGCTTCTTGTAGGCTTTTCCAGAAGCGAGACATAATTCTAGGGTCACGGCCAGAAATAATCGAAATTGGGGTTCCATGAAGCCTAATAATTTCCCGCACATACAACTTAGCTAACTTCTCTAAAGAATGGGTAATCTTAATGGCAAGAAAATGAGGAGATTTAGTTAACCTATTAATAATTACCCAAATAGAGTCATTACCATTTGAACTCCTCGGTAAACCTGTCACAAAATCCATAGTAATATGTTCCCATTTCCACTCAGGGATAGGTAGGGGTTGCAGTAATCCTGATGGTTTTTGATGTCTTGCCTTTACTTGTTGACAAACCAAACACTGAGATATAAATTCTGCTATCTCCCTCCTCATGTTATTCAACCAAAATACTTCTCGAAGATCCATATACATTTTTGTACATCCGGGATGAAATGTGAATCTTGAGTAATGACTTTCCTCCAAAATTTGCCTCTTTAGTTGGGCATCACATGGCACACACACTCTATTTCCAAACCTCAATATATCATCTCGTATCGCAAATTCAGTTTTCTTACCCTCGATGACTTCTTCTCTAATCTTCTTCAGTTGTGGGTCATTTACTTGTGCAATTTTGATCCTCTCCATCAACATGGGTTGTACTTGTAAGTTTGCAACTATTCCTCCTTTGCTATAGATACGTACATCTATTTCCATACTTCTCAAATCCCTTAACATTGCTTCCTGGCTTGTAATAAGACATGCTAAATTTGGTGTAGACTTCCTACTTAAAGCATCGGCTACTACATTAGCTTTCCCCGGGTGATAGTGAATATTTACATCATAATCCTTCATCAATTCTAACCACCTCCTTTGTCTCATATTCAACTCTTTCTGAGTAAATATATACTTCAAACTCTTATGATCGGTATAAATCTCACAAGTCTCACCATACAAATAGCGCCTCCAAATCTTAAGAGCAAAAATTACAGCTGCTAATTCTAGGTCATGGGTTGGATAATTCTGCTCATGGGTTTTCAACTGTCTCGAGGCGTAAGCTACTACTTTTCCATTTTGCATTAGCACACATCCCAAACCATTTTTAGAAGCATCACTATAAATCATAAATCCCCCTGTCCCGGAAGGAATAGTCAAAATTGGGGCAGTTACTAATCGATTCTTAAGTTCTTGAAAACTTTTCTCGGCTTTCTCAGTCCATTCATATTGTACCTTCTTTTGTGTTAACCTAGATAGAGGTTTGGCAATGCTAGAAAATCCTTCAACAAATCTTCGGTAATAACCTGCTAATCCAAGGAAACTACGAATCTCACTCACATTAGTTGGTCTGGGGCAATCTAATATAGCCTCAATCTTTTGAGGGTCAACTGACACTCCCTCTTTAGATATGACATGTCCTAGAAAAGAAACACTAGGCATCCAAAACTCACACTTCTTTAATTTTGCATATAATTTCTCTTTCCTAAGGATTTGTAATACCGTCTCTAAATGCTTTTCGTGTTCTTCAATACTTTTGGAATAAATAAGGATGTCATCGATAAAAACAACAACACATTGATCCAAATATTTCCTAAAGACTCTATTCATCATACCCATAAAAGCAGCTGGTGCATTATTTAGTCCAAATGGCATTACAAGAAATTCATAGTGACCATATCTAATACGAAAAGCTGATTTTGAAATATCATCATCCTTAATCTTCAATTGATGATAACCTGACCTAAGGAAAATCTTAGAGAATACTTGTGCACCTTCTAATTGATCAAACAAGTCATCTATACGAGGTAAGGGTATCTATTCTTAATGGTTACCTTATTCAGTTCACGATAATCTATACATAGTCTCATTGTCCCATCCTTCTTTTTCACAAATAACACTGGAGCACCCCAAGGCGATATACTTGGTCTGATAAAACCCTTGTTTAAAAGGTCTTCTAATTGCACTTTTAACTCCCTTAATTCTAAAGGTGCCATACGATATGGTGGTTTTGAGATTGGTATAGTTCCAGGAACAAGGTCAATCGCAAATTCTATATCTCTATTAGGAGGTAGGCCTGGTAAATCATCTGGAAAAACATCCGTAAATTTCTTAGCGATAGGAATATCTTCTAAGCTAGGCCCTATTGTCTGCAAAATGGTAACAGTTGCAAGAAATCCTTGACATCCCTTCTTAAGAAAACTATAGGCTTGCATTGCAGAAATAATACACATTGGAGATATGATGCCAGTTCCTTCAAAACTAAATTTTGGTTGGTGAGGAATTTGGAAAGTAACACTCTTCTCAAAACAGTCTACCTTAGCATGATGTGATGCTAACCAATCCATCCCCAAAATGACTTCAAAATCTTTAATGTCTAAAACTATCAAATCAACAAATAGTTTATGACTATCAATATCTATGGGGCAAGCCTTGTATACTAATTTACCCATCAATAACTCACCCGAAGGAGTATAAACATGTAAGTTATGATTCAAGGGTTCAAGAAATTTATGAAAGCGATTTAGTACATGTATAGATATGAACGAATGGGTAGAACCAAGATCTATCAAAGCTTTAAAAGGTTGTTCACATATAGAAAGTGTACCTGATACTACCGCATTAGAAGCTTGGGTATCAGAAAGTCCGAAAACTCTACCCTGTTTTTCTTGATCCTTCTTTGCACTTGAAGGTTTTATCGGAACCCTTGCTGGGTTTGGGCAGTCTTTTATCTGATTTTCTTTCTGTCCACATCTAAAACAAGCTCCTGAATCCTTATAACAAGGTCGTCTTCCATGCATCTTTCCACATTGCTGACATGTCTGGTTATTATACTGTTTGTTATCACTAGATCCCCCAACATTAGATGTGTTCCTAAAGAAATTTCTATTATTCGGGTTCTTTCCTTTTTGTTCCCCAAACTTCCTCTTGCCATCTCTAATTCGATTGTACTCCTCACCATCCCTCTCAGCTATTGTAGCCCTAGTCACGACATCAATAGATGATGTTCATTTCAGGATGGAAATTCGACAACGAATATTCAACCTTAACCCACGCTCAAACTTCTTCGCTCTTAAAACATCAGTTGCTACAACATGACGTGCAAAACGGGATAACTCAGTAAACTTTGCCTCATATTGACTAACCGTCATATTCCCTTGCACCAGACTCATGAAATCAGCTGCCATTTTGTCTTTCACTATTTCCGGAAAATATTTCTCATAAAAGATTACTAAGAAATCATTCCAACCTACGTAAGTATTCCTTTCCCCTTGTATTCTCTTAGTCATTCTCCACCAATGTTCAGCCTCCCCTTCTAACATAAATGTTGCAAATGACACCCTTTCTTCGTTGGTATACTTAAGAACATCGAGTATCTTTTCCATCTGCATCACCCAAATTTTTGCCTCGGTGGGGTTAGGAGTACCTTTAAAAGATGGAGGATTTAACTTCTTGAACTGCTCAATATTACATCGACCTAGTTCAAGATTCTTTGGTACTCCGTTGTTCACCTGCTGCTCCACAATCTTTGCTAGACTTTCAATTGCCTTATATGCAACTTCCAGTCCTTCTATACTCGAATCACTAGTTCCCATTGATGATCTTCTCTTGGTCATTTTCTACAGTCATGGACAAACGTAAGATCTACTATACTATATCAATATTGAAAACTAACAGACCAATTATAAATAATATAACACATAGGGAGGGTTATCACATAATACTATCTCCTAAGGATGGAAACATAAAATCTATAATGTTTGAAACCTAGGTTCAGTAGTCTACGGGTTAATAACCTATGCTCTGATACCACCTCTGTCACGACCCCGACCCAAAAATAGTAGGGAACGGGTGTCTTGACATGCCACCAAGGCATCCAATATTCTGGCATTTTTTTTGTTTTAAAACATATATAGCAGAAGTATAATCACATGGTTATGAATCGTAAAATACTGAAAGTGAAGGAATTACATCATCAGAGCTTTCTAAAGGGAACTTCATTTGTATTAAAATATCAACGAGTTACAACTTGACACAAAGAGCTAAACATGCTCTATCTAATTAAACAAACTTCTACTTAAGGTAACAAAAAGAGCTTTAAAAGCTAAATCTTCAACATAGTCCTTTTTCGTTCCATCCACGAACTTAATTATTTCCTGAAAAATGGTTATTTATACAACGTCAGCTAAAAGCCGAATGAGATTCAATCTCCAAATATTCCAAGGTTTTTAGAAAATAGATACCTATTCAATTTAGAACAGAAGGTATATACATAGAGATAGGAATTTCAAGTAATATATATAAAGTAAATGACAATATATATATTCAGAATAAACAGTTCAGAACAGAACATATAAAACAATTGAGCATGTGTCAATTATTCAGTTTTAGTGGCCATGTACGCTCTAATACCCAGACAGATAGCGTTATCAAATGTTTCCACCTGATAACATCACAGACAGATAATCATGATTTCTGGAACAACGTCTTATTTAGGGCACACCAGCGATAAACCAGCTGGGAAGGTACCACCCAAATATTTCCACCCGGTAGTCAAGGCCAATATAGTAAGAGAGTTTTCATAGGCCGAATCAATAATTTCAGAATTCAAATTAGATGTTTATATGCAGAAATATAAACATATAACAAATGACGGAATCATCGGTATCAGATGCATTTTGAGAATAAAGCATTTAACAAAATGTACATAGTTTGCATAATATAATATAATCAAAATGCGCAAGAAATTGCATAGAGTACTCACCTAAAATAGAGGTCGAAATTATAGATAATGAGTCTTCGACCGCACGTTAATCTAACAAATACGATAAAGGTTTAAGTATGTGTTCTAAACAAGGTCCAGTATATATATTGTATTTTAATAGTAACTTGTTTCAAAGGATTACTAAAAAACCATTTTCTTAACTTTTAAAACTTATTGATCGTAATTAAAGGATTCAATTCATAGTTCTTCCTAATCAGTCGGTTCCCAGTAGAGATGGAGGGTCACAGGGGCACCACTTAAATACCATCTCATCTAGACAGAACATTTTCGGATTCATTCCCAGTAAAGATGGAGGGTCACAGGGGCACCACTTAAATACCATCTCATCTAGACATAACTTCACCGGGCCTGACTTTGGAATTACTTAAATCGGATTCCATAATAACGAGCAATTTCTTTAAAAAGAATCATTTTTAAAAGCGTATAATAAGTCTTATGACATATCTTAAGGCAAATAATAAGTTTTGGGGTAGAAAATATAATTTTATGAAACTTTAAGGACTAAAATAAAAATATAAAATGGGTTATTTTGTAAATAAAATATTTTCAAGGACCTTTAAGAAATATTCAAAATATATAGTGTGAAATTACCAAAATACCCTCCATGTGTTAAATGACCCTTATACCCCTATCACCTTTCCACCACGTGCTGGTCACCTCCACCATACACGTGTCGTCATTAGAGGAGAAGCCAAAACACGTGTCGTCGTTAGAGGATAAGCTAAAACACGTGTCGCAGTCTAGTGAAATAAGACTGTAAGATACCTCCGTTACGCGACACGTCAACGCTGACTCCCATTGTAAAAGCTTGGTCATCATGGACACGTGTCAATGCCGTGATATCTTTGGAAAACTATAAATAGGGCCTTTTGGGATCATTTGAAACTCACACCAATTCCTTAATAATACAACATTTATAAGATAATAAGTAACACAAGAGTGTAAAAATAAACTATATATAAAAGTGGGGTCATTACACTACCAGAGTTCGAATCCTTAGTCAGCAAGGATAGATAAAGGAAAGGGAGTTATCTAGGAACTCCCCATGCGATAAATGACCATCGAGGAAAGGAAGATCCTCAACAAAATCAAGAAAACTCATGCCAATATCACCTTGTGGGGACTCTTCATGACTTCCCAACTACACCAAAATGCTCCGATAAAGTTGCTCACTAAGCCCACAGTCCCTCCTTCCACCACTCTAGAAGAAGCCATGAACTTAGTTAGGTCTTTAACCATCACTAGACTCATTTCCTTCTCTGAAAAAGAAATCCCAAAGATCGGCGGAGATCATAATTATGCTCTTAACATCTTTGTTGAAGTAATGGGGAAGAAAATCCTTCTACCACTCATCGACAATGGCTCAACCCTTAATGTTTGCCTGTTAAGAACCTTCAACTGCATGGGTTTAAAATTAAGCGACCTTCCTCCAATTTTTGTCGCAGTGCATGCCTATGACAACACTCGTCGAAAGGTGATGGGATCCATAAAACCCACAATAGGGGATGGCCCTATCAATCCTATTACCTAGTTTCAAGTAATCGATATAATCGCTTATTTCATTCTATTACTTGGTCGACCATGGCTTCACAACATCAAGGGGGTATCTTCATCTCTCCATAAGAAATTGAAGTTATTCGCTAAGGGACATGTCATTACCATTTTGGGAGACAATGACAGTATTGAGAACGCCAACACTAGCAACCCGATACTAGAAATACAACGTGGGATGAATGACATGCTTATTTTTAACTTCAGGTTTGATCCACTTCCACTCCCAGCAAGGGATTATTTCAAATACCGAGTTTGTCTAGAGCATAGCCCTCACGAAAATGTCAACGTGATACAGATGTTCAAGAATACACACTTCATGCCTGGATTGGGGCTAGGATGATGATAATAGGGGATACTAGAACCCATGGTCTTGAAGAAGGCCTTTCCTCCATGTGGCCTGGGTTATCAACCGTCATCAGAGGAACTCAGAATGCTCTGCTAACCCCGATTGAAGAGAAGTTTAGAAAGTGCCAAGACAGTTTTGGGAGATTCCTTGAACGGGAGATTCATCAAAGAAGGTGAGGATTTTCCATTCTATGGCTTTACCAAACCATGGTCTGATCACATGGATAAGAAAATGAAGCTAGAAATGGAGATCTTCTTTCAATATAGTTACTCCTGGGTCGAACACTCCCAGCATCATATGTAACCATTCATTGAGGAAGTTATAGCTTCTACCGAAGTTTCCAAGGAAAGTGATTTTTAGCACTCGTTTAATTTATAGACACTGAGGCTGATACTCTACATGATCCACTCAAGCTCTACATCGTCGGACCCATCCACTCTAATCAAGGATGCTGATGAACCTTTCCTCAACTAGAATACTATGCCAGTTCCACCTGATGAAATGCAACCCTACCTAGATGTTTATCCTATCTCTTCCTCTTTTATTATCCTTCCTTTTTCTGATAATAATGTAATTGAGACATCTTTTGACGAGGTTTTTAATGTTGTTTTCCCCTAAAATCAAATAAATAAATATTTTGAGTGTCTTATTGTACCATACATTAATTCTCTTGTTCTAATCAAACTCTTGATGATGATGATTCTGTAAATGAACAATTCATAACTGATCATAATAAGGTTAATAACATACAACACAACCGCTTTCAATTTAATAAAGATGAACTTTTGTTATCAATATCGAATCTAGTAGCCAACAACGCAAGATTATAATAGGGTACACCCTTGACGATCATGAGCACGCGTAACTCAAAAAAGTGTTTAAGGAATTTGTGGACATCTTCTCATGGTCCTACGATGACATGCCCGGCATTGATGCCAGGATAGCTCAGCATGAGATTCCAACTCTTCCAGAATACAAACTGATCAAACAGAAACTTCAAAAGCTCTGCACCGATTGGTCGCTCAAGGTTAAAGAAGAGGTGATTAAACCATTGAACGTAGGATTCATCAGGGTGATTGAATATCCAACATGGCTAGATAACATTGTATCCATGCCAAAATTAGAAGGGAAAATCCACATGTGCATTGACTTCCAGGATTTGAACAAAGCATCTCCAAAAGATAATTACCCACTGCCCAATATGGACATGATTGGGGATAACATGGATAGTCACGCTCTCAAGTCATTTGTTGATGGGTTTGCTGGATAAAATTAGATCAAAATGCACACTGATCACTAACATAAAACTGCATTCATCACCCCTTAGAGAACCTTTTGTTACACAGTTATGCCATTCGATCTGAAAAACTCAAGGGCTACTTGCCAAAGGGATGCCATAACTATCTTGTATGATCTGATACACAAAGAGGTCTAGGTCTACATGGATGGTATGACCATTAAGTCTAATACTCAGGAAGGTCATGTTTTCTCCCTACAAAAATTATTCGAATGGTTACGGCGATACCAGATGCGACTTAACCTACAAAAATTCATTTTTGGCATCCCCAAAGGAAACATTTTAGGATTTATGGTTAGAGAGAAGGGAATTGAAGTAGACCTTATCAAACTGAAAGTCATACTCAAAATGCCACCACCCTAAACGGAGAAGGAAGTCTCGGGATTTTTAAGAAAATTATAATATATAGTCGATTCATCCACCAGTTGACTTTTATTTGTGAACCCATCTTCAAACTTATCCGAAAGGATTCCACTAAAGTCTAGAATAAAGCTTGTCAATAATCCTTTGACAGAATCAAGCAATATCCTACTTGAACTTCGGTACTCATGCCACTACAGCCTAGTCTCCCTCTACTCCTATACTTGACCGTAATAAATACCGTAGCTGGGACTTTGCTAGCCCAATACATTGAAGAATCCTACAAAAAGGGTCATTTACTATGCCAGTCACAAATTGGCCGAGTACGAAGTCAACTACACTACCTTAGAGAAAGTGTGTATCGCCCTTGTTTAGGTCACTCTAAAATTATGGCACTATATGCTCGATTTTCCCATTAGACTTATGTCCCGAATGGATCCTATTAAATTCCTGCTCGTGAAACCTGCCCTGTCTAGTTGAATGGCCCGATAGTTGATGCTGCTAGCTAAGTTCGTTATTTTATATGTCACACAAAAACCCATGAAAGGGAGAGCCATTTTCGACTACCTTGATGACTACCCTATTAAATAGGTTGATGTGTTGGTCTCTGAATTCCCAGATGAAGACATTCTTTCCACCTCTCGGGAAGACCTCCTGGGGCAAATGTTCTTTGACAGTGCCGACAATAAGAAAGGATACGATATTAGGATACTCCCGATCCCTGATGATTCCCACACTTCTATTTCCATTAAGCTATATTTTCCCTACACCAATAATCTAATCGAATACGAGGCATGCACGGTAGGCTTCAAAGTCTCTCTCAATAAAGGTATTCGATGCTTAGATTTCTATGAGGACTCTTTCCTCATCATTGGCTAGGTCCTTAGAAGATGGAAAGTCAAAGATGAAAAATTCTTAACCTTCCAAACCCACCTAGAAAAGTTGGCCTCCAAGTTCTGAGATATCACCTTCCACTACTTACTCCAAGCAAGGAACAGCTTGGCAGATGTCACTGCTAACTTAGCCTCCATTGTCGACATGCCTGAGGGAATAACAATGGCCCCCTTTATAGTTAAAAATAAGTTAAACCAACCCACTGCTACCACATTGAGCTCATCACAGAAGAGAACTCCGATATGGCTGAGTGTTGGTATTACGATATTTGGCGCCTCCACAAGAACGATTGGTACCCTCAAGATTCCAATAAGGAAGAGTAATTAACCCTTAGCAAATTAGTTGCCTAGTACATCACCTGTGACAAAGTGTTATTCAGGAGAAACTTCGATAAAACCCACTTGCACTGCATCACAGGGGTTAAAATTGAAGAAATACTTCAGAAAATCTATAGTGGGGAATGTGTACCCCACATGAATGGTCATATACTCACTAAGAAGATTATCCGGCAGGGGTACTATTGCGCCACTATGGTTCAGGATTGCACCGCCAATATCTGGAGATACCTTAAATGCCAATAATTTTCTAATCTCGAGAACTTACCTCCACGAGAATTATGCAACATGGCTTTTCCCTGGTTGTTCTCCACTTGGGGAATTTATATCATACGGAAAATTACACCAAAAACTTCCAGTGGGCACGAGTTCATCCTAATTTCCATTGATTACTTTACCAAATGGGACGAAGTCGAGTTATACATAGTGCTGAATGCTAAAAAAGTAGCTAAGTTCATCCAAAAGAACATCATTTGCCGATATGGGGTTCCCCATGAGTTAGTGCTAAATAACGGGTTATATTTCGAGGCATAGGTCACATAATTAGTTGACGAGTATGGGATTCAGAGACGCAAATCTTCTCCCTATCGACACAAACCAATGGTGAAGTTGAATCTTCTAATAAGAACCTCAAAGCAATCATCATCAAGATGATCGAGAGTTGATGAGATTAGGCCGATCGGATCCCTTACACCCTCTGGGCTACCACACTTCCGTTTGAACATCTACTGGGGTTACCCCTTACTCTCTGGTATGCGGCATGGAATTAGTCATACCCGTTGAGCTATAAATACCTTCATTACGTATTATGCTCAAGAGAAACGTTAGTGAGGAAAACTGGCGTCAAAGCCGTTTTAACGAATTGTCGCTCTTAAACGAAAGGAGGCTAAAATATTTATATCATATACAAGGGTACCAACAACAGATAACATAATTGTTCAACCGAAGAGTCAAGGATCGTGGTATCAAAGAAGGGTAATTAGCACTCAAAGAAATCATAAAACCTGTCTGGGCCGCAGAGGGAAATTCAAGTCAAATTGGAGTGTCCCTACATCGTGAAGAAGATCCTGTTCGGTGGCGCCGCTATGCTCACTAACCTTATCAAAAAAGAGATGGCACGTCCAGTCAATCGGACTGAATGAATTTCTACCCTTAGTCTAAAATATCAGCGCGCTACAACTCCTCACATCTTCATTCTTATCTAAAAATTAATTCTTCATTTACCTCTACTCAGAACTACGTGGGGCCTGATCCTCTAAATAAACTTTTTGCTCTCAAAATAAAAATCCATTTTTTTTCAAAACCCCCAAAGGTATATAGGCTGCTCATACGATTTACCTAGGCATGGTCCCCTTCCTTTTCACAAAATGCTATTATTTTCTTACCTCTGAGATCGACAGTATATTTTATCTTTTACATGAACAAATGTATTATGTATGCCTTAGAGATCTATATAGATAATTCAAATGTAAAGATCATTAAGAGGCAAAACAATATGATTAAAATTCTTTTTAATTCCACATTGGGAGAATTCAATACAATTATATGAAATATCACCATAGGGAGTCAAAACAACTACCTCTCGCTAACCAAACTGTCCCTAGAATAAACCTAACCAGACCTTCCCAAAATTATTCCCAAGAACAAAAAATATTCCAAAAAAATACAAACATATCTCTATCACAAAATCTTAACGAGAAATGAACACCAGTTTCACAAGGATCCTATCCGCAACTATCGAAAGACCCAACCCCATTATCATTTATTCCTTGAGGCCCTTAGACTTCACTTTACTGATTGGTATTTCTAAGACACTCCGTGGAGCGAAAAGCTCAGACCATCCTGGAGAAAACCACTACGCCCCTTCATAGTATTAAAAAGGGCAAACCATCTCCGCCCAGTCTCCTCTCCCAAGATGTTTGCCACCACCCGCTTCTATAGCCGTTTCCAGATAATCTCTCGAAATATTCCAAACCCTTCCAATATATTGAGAAGTATAGGTTGATGTCTGACGATTCTCCCATAGAGAACCCAATTTCATGCGTAGGGTTTCAGTCAAATCCTTTACATGAAAAAAATCCAGGGTATGAGGAGGCACAATTTTCTCCCATCTGACTTGGTGAAGAAGCTGCCAGGGGAATTAGAATGAGGTCTCTCGAAGGCCAACTAATCAAACATACTGGTATTCCCCCAGTTCCATAATGGGATGCATCTCCCCCCACTATGTCACCGACCAGCACAGGCATCGATCTTTGTGCTCCATGAACTAGTCTACCCAGTTCTCTATGGACAGGCTAAAGATGATGAAATAATGAGTGGAGAAATTCGGCACAGATGATAAAAGATATTCAGAGGGATCGCCTAACGGAATCTTTCGACCAACCACATAAACAACATCATGGGGCTCCCTCTCAGAAAATCACAACGACCTTCTTACCAAGCATCTAGACCATTCAGGGTGTCAGCAAATATCACCGCCGTAAGATGGCGACGATACGACATCCACGCTATGATTGCAAGCAAACTAGAGATCTAACATCATTACAGTTTATTCAACCCAATAGATTCAGCACAATATACAAAGGCGACAAGCTCCACTTTACATCAAGCTTTCTATCTCCTCATCCATATGCCAAATACGCCTTCAAGCCTTCCTTTATCTAAAAAAATTCTAAAAACACATTGTTCTCAAAATAAGTCCCTTCAAAGTGAAGATTTTGTAACCAAGCCTCTAAGGCATTCCTCAATTCAAAAATTAAAAATAAATAAATATAATTCTCCTACTTTTTCTCAAAGCAAAAACTCAGTAGAAAATTAAAGTGCATGTAGAGTAAGTCACTAAATCAAGATAATCAAATAATATATGCATAACTTTTTGCCTTTTTGAGTCTCTTCTCAAATGCAATGTTGCTACATCGAGCATGGAATATGGTCAACGTCAAGCTCCCACAATTAGTGAGGAATCTTCAAGAATATCCTAAAGAGCTAGCCCCCAAGGGTAAAAGGTCACCTACATCCCCAATAGAGATTCAACGATCCTACCCAATGTTGCCTACCCTACCTCTAGCACCACCCTCAGCATACGATACACCTCTATCTAAAAACCCTCGCAATAAATCCCCAACATCCTTGCCACCCACTGATTGGCAGTCCCGATGAAATTTTGTACAAAAATCCCAGAAAATTCCAAAAATTCTTCAAAAAATTCATAAAATTCTAAATAAATATTGGAACATTTCTTCACCAAGAAAACTATTTTTCAAGCTCTCAAAATACCCAATCGAATTAAAACTACATTCTTATCCCCAATTTAAACCCTAAAACGGCATTCCCGCGACCCAGGGTCCACCATAATTACCCAACGGCATCCCCAAACCTCAAGTCATCAAGTGTTTCCCCAGTGAAACTTTTAAATCCAACTTCCCAAGCAAAACTATAAGCCCTAGTGAGATATCTCTCCCCATAAGCGTCTCAATGAAACACATTTCCCAGCGAGACCACAAGTGCATCCAAACTTCCAAAAATAAGACTCCCCAGAGAGTAAACTCCCGCATTTCAACTTTATGTCTGCAAAATTGACTTCAACTCGCAGAATTGGTCATCACAACTTTAGGTCCACATAATTAACCTTGACCCACAAAATTGGTCGCCAAAACTATAAGTCCTTAGAATTATCCTCGACCCATAGAATTGGTCGCCACAACTTTAGGTCCTCAGAATTGACCTTGACTCATAGAATTGGTCAACACAATAATAGGTCCTCAGAATTGACCTCAACCCATGGAATTGGTCGCCATAACTTTAGGTATATAGAATTGACATCCTCCTAAAGAATTGGTCGTCACAATTTTAGGTGGGTAGAATTGACCTTAACCCATAAAATTAGTCACCATAACTTTAGGTTCGCAGAATTGACCTCGAACTGCAGAATTGGTCGTCGCAACTATAAATTATTAAAATTAAACTCGACCCAAAGAATTGGTCGCCACAACTTTAGGTCCTCAGAATTGACCTTGGCCCAGAAAATTGGTCGCCACAATCTTTAGGTCCTCAGAATTGACCTCGGCCTAGAAAATTGGTTGCCACAACCTTTAGGTCCTCAGAATTGACCTCGACCCGCATAATTAGTCGTCCCAACTTTAGGTCCTCATAATTGACCTCAACCCGCAGTATTAGTCGACCCTACTTTAGGTACTCAAAATTTATCTAGACCCACATAATCGGTCTCCTTAACATTAGGTCCTCATAATCGACCTTGACCCTCTGAAATAGTCATCCTCATCCCTTTGGTCCCCAAAATTGACCTCTTCCCCAAAACATCCATGTGGTGTCTATTTGATGACTTTCACTTATTCCAAGCTCACCCTAGATGGGCTTTGTAGACACCTCATTATACGACCCCCTAAGTCTCTCCTTAGGTCCCTAGAACCTCCCTAATGTACCATAAACCTTAGGTCATACCCCGAGTACTGATCTAAAGTCCATCAGGTGTTCCCGAACCCCATTTGACTCTGATCAACTTCATCATCAGAGATAAAGCTTAATAAATCTTTAAAGGGTAATGAATCCCATTTTTAAGGGTCCACCTCATGCACAAAACAACGTAACAGTTCAGACGAATAATTTATTTTCCCTTGAAAATTGATCTAGAGGCCACCGGGCGCTCTCGGGATCTATTTAACCAAAGTCAAGTCTTCAAATCGAATGGGACTGAATGAATCTTCAAAAGGAACTGAATACCCTTTCCAACGGTTTACCCCATGCACAAATCAGCCTTACGGTACGGATGAATGACCTATTTAACTCGGAAGGGTCACTGAGTGCTTTCGAGCCCAGTTTGAACAAAGTCAACTCTCCAAACCAAGTGAAAATCTTTGAAACATCGAAGTGCCTCACATAACCTTTCAAATAGTTTTCACCATGTGCGATTCAGACTTACGATTTTGATGAACAATCCATCATCGTTCGACGATCTCCTGTCCAAAGGACCGATGGACGCTTTCGATCCCCGTTTGACCCCAAGTCATCTCCTGAACCTAGGAGCGATCAAAGTATTCTTAAATATCTCTAAATAACCTTTCCAAAGGTATGTCTCGTGTGCGATTTGGAATTACAGATTGTGTTTTACGACCATTTTTTAAAAAAATCTTCACGTGACTACCAATGGGCATGTCCATTTCCTTGCCTATTGGCAGTGTGTCTAGGGTTACCTGCTAATAGGTAGGACAAGGACAATGCTGATCAATAGTCCCTTGATGATCATGACCTCCTGATCTCATTAACATTCTTCTTTAGTCAACGAAGTTTATTTGTTTGAAAACTCTCTCCACATTTTATTTCCATCATTTTCACACCCAATTTAGCAAAATCCCCTTACATTCTTCACCGACTTGCAAGGAAGTTCATCAACTATCAAGATCAATCTCCAAGTCTCCAAAGAAGGTCCAAACATTCTTCTCTCTCTTTAAATTTCTTTTCTTTCGCATTAGTTACATAAGTTCTTAACTTAGATCCTATACATATTAATATTCAATCCTTTATTAGTAATATTGCACATAATTTATTTTCTTTAAAAAATAAGAAAAATTAGGTTACACCTATAAATTCCAAAGAGACTTTTCACCACATTTTCTCAAAACTAAAAAACATTTTTTTTCTGTACACACATATATTATAAAATCCCCATTTTAATTTATGGGATAAACCCCACCCTCATGTCACATGCGAACTACGTGGACTTTGATGCCTTTTTAGGCTACATAGGCATCTCGGGCCAAAACCTGAGACTTGAGTCTTATTTTCCTCTCTTTCCTATTTTATCCATATATCATTCATATATATCATACTTGTGATTTATATTTGTGTCTCATCATATTATCATTTCAACATAACGATTAATATCTCGATAAGCGCGCACATTATATTTTTAATTATTATTTTGGGAACACTCATATAGATTACCTCACTCCCTTCTTTCCCATGATACAAGTTTAGCGATTTCGATCTCCAGTTATATATACATGCACACACACTTCACGGAGAAATTAAGGAGAATAGTAACATAAGCCCAAGAGCGACCAAAAGGGCGGTATGGGTACCTAACACTTTTCTATTTTGTAACTTAACCCCCAAACCTCTAAACTAATTGGTTTCGCAAGTATTAGTTTGTATTTGATGTCATTATCTCAAGGCGGCAACATACTCTTTTGCCTGTTTTTTGAAAAACAGACTCGCGACTTTATCACCCAACATCGACGACGTTTGAAGCATTCCTAGAAAAGGTGCGAGACCTTCTCTCGCTCTCCACGACACGCGTGGGCCCCGACCCCGAGAGGAGGAAACGGGGGATGGCCCCAACGTCCAATCTCAAAATTTACACATCAATCTAAAATGTCTCCTAACAGCAAGGCTAGGTAGAATAAACCTCCAAATAATTACAGTTTTAGATCCACTGACCTGAGATATTCGTATAATCTTGATCAGTCTATATTTAATTTTGAGACGTATGCTGATCGGCTTAACCGTGCTCATTCTCTTAAACTTCGATCATTGATAGGACTAGTGGCCATGTATCCACCTATCAGTTTTCGTCGAATAGTCCCCCACAATTTCCCCTAAATCTTTAAATCTAGTTATGGGCTCAAAGGTTTGCTTGGTTTTGAAATTGGACATCGAGTGTGGTCGGCAATAAGACTTGGTCATCTATAGAAACTATGGTCCGAAGATGTCGACACTTGCATTGGAGTTTGAAGAATCTTCTAATTTTTCGTGTTAAAAATTTGAGGAAAAGTGTTTTATTTTCCAAAGTATTTTTAAGGGTGCACTAATAAATACGCAACAATCATTACAAGAGACGATTGTGTGTGAGGGGTCACCATTTAGGGGCATGCCATCAAATGATGAGGCTTGTCTTGGAAGTTAAACCCTCCCACTAACCCATTTGATATCGTCAGCTTGGGTTGGTACATCTTCATTCTCATTTCTTTTCCAAGTCATCCCAAACCTCCATTTGTGCCTCTACTCTCTGTAAGTTCATATTTTTCTCAACTTTCATTTTCTACAAGTTTTCCTCAAAATTTTCCATTTTCCTTTGCCTGTTCTTCATTATCTTAGGGTAAAAGTGATTTACCCTATTAGAGATGATATAATAGAGAACTTCTGGAGTCGTTACATACCTGAATGAGTAATTATTGATTTAATGGATCGTCCCCATGATTATTATAACATCGAATGCGCTATTGGATCACCTTTCCCCCAAACCAACTCTTCCTTGAATTCGGTGAGTATTTAGTGTGATCCCATCCCAGAGGATCGTAAATGTGGTCAATAGAATCAATGAGTTGTATGAGAGAAATCTTGGGATCCCACTACACCAAAATATGCTTTCAGTAACAGACTAATTTTATGATTACTAACAATATTATACCATTATTGTTTCTTACTAAATAGTACCATTAGTAATCTAATATAACCATTACTAATTCTAATTTAATATTTTAAAGTGGAAATAAAAACATTTATAAAGAAAAAAGAATTTTTGCCTGCCAACCTAAAGAAACTCTCCCCGACTCCAACATGCTCGAACGAAAATTCCCACAACCTTGCCTTCTTCTCATAACTTTTGGCCTTTTCTCGTACCCTAGCTCTTCGCGCGGGTTCTTATCGAACTCAATCTATGTCTCAAACTCTCCCCGACTCCAACACGCTCAAACGAAAATTCCCATAACCTTGCCTTCTTCTCATAACTTTTGGCCTTTTCTCGTACCCTAGCTCTTCGCGCGGGTTCTTATCAAACTCAATCGATGTCTCAAACACTATCGCTTCACCTCGGGTTTCATGATTTGGGGTTTTTGATCTCAGCTCACCCCAAAATGAATATAACCCCATTCCTCCCCCTTAACTGAGTTTTGTATTAATTTTCTACAAGTTGTAGATGAACCCCACAAATTTCTCTATGGAGAGCAGTAAGTCATTTCTCTTTTTCTCTCAACTTATCTATATATGTATGTATAATATATTTGATATTTTCCCAATCATTTGTTGAATAATAAGAAATTACAAGTTATATTCCATGTTTATACGGATGATGTTAGGTTTTAGCTTATCTCATATTGAATCTTTTATTAAGATTTTTTTATTATATCGGGATGATTTTATTCTTCATTTTATTTATAGATCTGATAGAAAAAATATGAGGGTTTGATAGTCTATATTAATTAACTCATAATGATTTGAACAGACTTTATCGGTTTCGTTGCTTTTTTTAGAGCTCGTTATGTTTCTCTCTGTACTTCGAAAAATAGTTTATGGTGTACTCAAATATTTGTATGAAACTAGATAGGTTTTGACTTATATAATTCACTTATTTTTTGGAAAGGTTAAAATATAACTTTATCTTTTGTTGGATAAAAATATCTAATGTTGCTTATTTCTTGCATATTCAAAAGTATTACCTGAATGTTGTCCTTATTTCCCAGTGGAAGTGCTCCTATAATGTATTTTTTTTGCACATTGTGATACTATATACCTTAATCAAATTCATAAATTATAACCACATATATTTTCGTATTGAAATTTTATACCCACTTATATTTTTGTCAAAGAAAATTTTGCAATTTGTGTTGATATTTTGCAATATAGCCCTCTTAAAAGTTTTAAACTAATTTTTTTGAAACACAAGGTTTAAACTTAATTAAAAAAAATTCTGGACTTAGTATTGGTCCCCTATATATATATATATATATATATATACAAGGGGAAAAAATATTTTAAACTACTGAAAGGAATAATTTACTATTGTAACATCTAATGGATTATGATAAATTGGTTTAAGCCCATTACAATGAATGTTTTGAATGCCAGTTTTTAATGCAATTGTTATTGAAAGAAATATTTTACTTTTGTGAAATCCAATAGATTATGATAGATAGATTACAAAACCATTATAATTGAAGTTTTTAATGTCACGAGAAATTATAATTTATTCAGTTGTCATTGCATAATATTTTAATAGCATTTACACTAAAGTCTTAACAAAACTTACAGACCACACACTAAAATTCATTAAACACGAGAATTTAATTTAGTTAACCAATTCTTTTGGCCATAGCGCTAATTGTCTACATTTATACATGGTCTACTCTACCTTTTCCACTATTGAAAGACATTTTTACTTTTATGACATCTAATAAATAATGGTAAATAAGTTCTAATCCCATTTTTTAATGTTCTTTCTTATAAAAAAAATTATAACCTATTCAGTTTGTCATTGTATAAATATTATAGTGAAATGCGTGTTATATGAATAATTTTGTGTGACATATTCCAAATTTGTTCTACTTTTTTAGGCCCATTTTTTGTTATCACCATATTAAAAACAAGCCCTAGCCCAAGTCACGGTATTACCGTGGTGTGCCAGATCCTAAGATCAGGATTTATGATGTTGGAATGAAGAGAAAGGGTATTGATGAGTTCCCATCATGCGTACATTTTGTTAGTTGGGGAAGGATAACGTCTCGAGTGAGGCACTAGAAGATGCACGTATTGCATGAATAAGTATATTAGCATGCTCACTGTTGGAGATTTTATAAAATAAGTGAGTAAGAGTTTTGGGTGTAAGATCTTAAAGAGCTTGTTCCACATTGGAAGTGTGTGGAAGAGGTGGGAAGCTAACCCAAATATAAAAAGGGATAGTGTCCCACATTGGAAAATGTACAAAGCTAAGTGTCACCACTAAGCTATAAAAGGAGTGGGCAACCTTTGAGTCCCACATTGGAAAAATATTAAGAATGTGTGCAGTTAATAAGTACAAATGGAAGATGAAGAATTAATTCATCTAGCATTTAAGAGGCTATTCAAGAGACCTCAATATGGTGCGAAGCACCGTACGCACACGCACACACGCGCGCGCGCGTGCGGGGCAGTGGGTTGCAGAGGCGATAGTGGCGCACTTTGCACTTTACATGTCGCGTGCCCGCAGTGGTAGCGGGTTGCCGGGATTCATCCAGGTCGGATCGCGGTAACTCGGGCGCGGTCACTTTTTGGTTGACCCGTGCAAAACCGATTCGGTATTAATTGTACCTGTTCGGAAATGACTTAAGACTGTTGGTAATTAACAATCATACCATTACGGAATTGATTAAGACTGTTAGTCCAACAGTCATGACTCTTGAAGACAAAGCTTTTCGTTATCTATAAATAAAGGCTGCCTAAAACAAAATTGCATATATAACAAAAAACCCAGTTTCAGATTTCCAAACCCTGCTATTACTCTCTTACAATTTTCAGGAGATACAAATTCTCTTATTTTGTTTTGTGCACAAAAACAGAATAAGAACTTGACTGACTATTCTTTGCTGCTGCATCCAAAGGCTGTCTTCAAATATACAAGTTGCAGGCAGTGCAAGTTGCTTCATTGTATCTTGAGTATGAATTTGCGGATTCCCGTTTGTATACCGAAGTTATTCGTGTGGGGCAAATACTATATTTAGGAAAGTGACATCACGCCTTGAAGATTTCTAGTATCTATTCAGAAGTTACATTATTATATTGAAGTTGACATTACTGTGATATATAAAGAGTTCCATTTCTGTATTTGCATACATAATTTCCAACAATCTAAATACAGTATTATCATAAATGGCTGACTCTTCCAAATCACTTCGACAAATAACAGAAGGCTTTGTCAAGTTGGACCGTTTTGATGGTGGTAATTTTTTGCGTTGGCAGAAAAAGGTTAATTTTCTTCTAACAACCTTGATGATTGTATATGTCTTGTCACAACCAAAACCAAATGAAGATGAAGATGAAACTGTGGAACAGACTAGGCAACGCACAAAATGGGAGACCGATGATTACTTGTGTCGTGGTCACATTCTCAATGCACTTGCTGACAATTTGTTAGACTTGTACCAAAATGTTGGGACTGCAAAAACTTTGTGGGAAACATTGGAGACCAAATATCTTACGAAAGACGCTACAAGTAAGAAGTTCCTTATCGGTCAACTTTTAAGCTTTAAAATGCATGATAATAGGCCTGTGCTAGAACAATTTCATGACATCCAATGCATCATAAATCATTGCAAACTGAAAAAATTAAATATGGATGATAATGTAATTGTTGTTGCCGTAATCGAAAAACTTCCTCCTTGGAAAGATTATAAGAAAGAACTCAAACATAAAAAGGAGGATCTTTCACTTGAAGAATTAGAAAGTCATTTAAGAATTGAACAAGAGTCTCGAATTTAGATGGTAAAGAGGAACAAGAAAATTCTGTTTCTAAGGTCCATGTGGTGGAGGAAGGAAAGGAGCAAAAATATAGCAATCATGGAAAAAATAACAAGCGAAAGAATTTTTTAAATAATTCTAAAGCAAACAAAAAGAAGAAAGGAAATTGTTTTCATTGCAATAAACCAGGTCACTTCAAAAAGATTGTCGTGAGTTCAAGAAACTAAAGGAAAAAGGAGGGACATCAGACACAAAGCAAAAATTTGCTGCTATGATATCCGAGTCTAATATGCTTGGAGAAGACAACTCTTGGTGGGTTTATTCTGGTGCCACAAGGCATGTTTGTAAGGACAAGAACTTGTTCTCTGCCTATGAAACAGTGAAGGAGATGTTCTCTATATGGGAAATTCTTCTACTGATGTGTTTAAAGGGAAAGGGACAGTGGATCTCGAATTCACTTCCGGAAAAATCCTTAGCCTCAACAATGTTTTTCATGTTCCTGATGTTAGGAAAAATTTAGTTTTTGGAAGTCTTCTTTACAAATTTAGCTTTAAGCTTGTATTTGAGTCAGACAAATTTATTCTGACTAAGAACGGTACCTTTGTAGGAAAAGGATATTTGTATGAGGGCATGTTTAAGCTTAATACCAATGAAAAAGATTCTTGTGCTTATATCGTTAATTGTCTTTCATTATGGCATAGTCGTTTAGGACATGTTAATGCAAAGAAAATGCATTTCATGGTTAATTTAAATTTAATTCCTAAATATGAGAATGATATGAATGAAAAGTGTAAAATATGCATGCAAATAAAAATAACAAGATTGCCTTTTCCAAAAATAGAAAAAATTACATTATTGTTACAATTAGTACATAGTGATGTTTGTGATTTGCATGGAACACCTACTAGAGGTGGTAGTAAATATTTTGCTACATTTATCGATGAGTTTTCAAAATATTGTTACGTATATCTTTTAAACTCTAAGGATGATGTGCTTAATAGATTTAAGACATATAAAAATGAAGTTGAAAATCAATGTGATACTAAAATAAAATGTCTTAGATCTGATAGAGGTGGTGAATATCACTTTCCTCAATTTTGTGAAGATATGGGAATTATACATGAAGTTACTGCACCTTATACACCACAACAAAATGGAGTAGCAGAAAGAAAAAATAGGACACTAACTAAAATGGTTAATGCTATGCTTTCTTATTCTGGTTTAAGTAAAGGGTTTTGGGGAAAAGCACTTTTAACTGTGTGTCATATTCTGAATAGGATACATGTTAAAGATAATAAGAAAACTCCTTACGAATTATGGAAGAATAGAAAACCTAATTTGGGTTATCTTAAAGTTTGGGGTTGTAGAGATATTGTAAGACTACCGGAAACTAAGTGGAAGAAATTAGGAAACAAAGGCGTTGAGAGTATTTTCATAGGTTATGCACAACATAGTAAAGCTTATAGATTTTTTATTAGTGAACCTAATGATTCGGTTGAGGTAAATACAATAATTGAATCGAGATATGCAATTTTTTATGAACAAAGGTTTTCTTCTATTCCTAAAATAAATAATGAAAAAGAATTAAACACTCCTTAACATTTCTCTGATACTCCACCAGTGGAACAAGTAGAGATTAGAAAAAGTAAGAGACATAGGAAAGAAAAAAGCTTTGGTCCCGATTTTGTAGTCTATCTTGTTGAAGGAACTAGGGACACATCTTGTCATCAATATGCTTTGACTCTTAGTGTTGAAACAGACCCAAAAACTTATTTGTGAGGCAATTAAGTCTGTAGATTCAACATTTTGGAAAGAAGCTATAAATGATGAAATGGATTCAATCTTGGGAAATAAAACTTGGAAGTTAGTAGAATTACCTCCAGGATCTAAACCCATCAAGTGTAGATGGATTTTTAAAAAGAAAATGAAAATAGATGGAACAATTGATAAATTCAAGGCTAGATTGGTTGTTAAAGGTTTTACAAAAAAAGAAGGAATTGATTATTTCGATACCTATGCACCTGTTGCTAGAACCTCTACTATTAGAATTTTAATTGCATTAGCATCGATATATAATTTTGAGATTCATCAAATGGATGTGAAAACTGACTTTTTAAATGGTGACTTAGAAGAAGAAATTTACATGGAACAACCTGAAGGGTTTGTTATGCCTGGACAAGAATATAAAGTATGTAAACTTATTAAGTCCTTATATGGCCTAAAATAAGCACCTAAACAATGGCATGAAAAATTTGATAAAGTCATTATTTCTTATGGTTTTAAAATTAATGAATCTGATAAGTGTGTTTATAGTAAATTTGCTAATGGTAAAGGTGTGATCATTTGTTTATATGTAGATGACATGTTAATTCTTAGTACTGATTTAAAAAGCATTTATAATACAAAGAGTTTTCTGTCTTCTAAATTTGATATGAAAGATATGGGTGTAGCTGATGTCATATTACGAATGAGAATAATAAGGAAAGATAAAAATATAATTCTCACTCAATCCCATTATGATGAGAAAATTTTAAAGAAATTTATACAGTTTGATTGCACACCTGTTAGTACACCTTTTGAACCATAGCTAAAGATGATCCCTAATAATGGTAGAGCTATTTCAAAATTGGAATATTTATGAGTAATTGGTAGTTTAATGTATGCCATGACATGTACTCGACCTGATATTGCTTATGCTGTTGGTAAATTAAGTAGATATACTAGTAATCCAAGTTTATTGCAGTGGCATGCTGTCAATAGAATATTAAAATATTTAAAAGGAACTATGGACTATGGTATATACTATAGTAGATACCCTTCAGTATTAGAGGGGTTTTCTGATGCCAGTTGGATAACTGAGTGGGAGGATCATTCCTCAACAAGTGGATGGATTTTCACTCTTGTTGGAGGAGCTGTTTCTTAGGGATCAAAGAAACAAACTTGTATAGCTGATTCTACTATGGTAGCTAAGTTTGTAGCATTGGCTGCAACTAGTAAAGAGGCAGAATGGATAAGGAATTTATTGATTGAAATTCCAGTTTGGCCAAAACCAATGCCTCCAATATCTATACATTGTGATAGTGAGTCTACACTTTCCAGAGCTTATAGTAAAGTGTACAATGGAAAATCTAGACATATTGGCCTGAGACATAGTTATTTCAGACAAATGATTACAGATAGTGTAATCACAGTGGATTATGTAAAATCAAGTCAAAATTTAGCTGATCCTTTATAAAAGGTCTTGCAAGAGGACTGGTGTCTAAGACATCAATAGGGATTTGACTAAAGCCCATTAATAATAATCACTCTTGATGGAAACTCAACTTGAAACTTGATATATTCAAGTCTCAAGTTCAATGATTAAAGTACATCATACGACGTGATTGTAAGCACTATAAAATTTAACATCCCAAGGATAAGTGCTTAGAACATGTAATGAATAATAAAAGATGATGATTTTTACCTTAATATATTTATGGTGTTTTAGTTACAAGGACACCTATGATAATCTACTTATATGAGTGTGGAAGTGGTGTCGCTTCCTATGAGAACTGGGCTTGACTCTAAAGCACTCACGAAATCAAGGTACAGACACAAGGCCTAATACATGTGTCGACTTATATGGATAATCAGTGACTAAAAGATTTGTGTGTGAAGACAAATCCGGCTGGTTAATATGGATTGATAGTTCTAAGACAAGTCTACTATACTTTCATGGTTAGCCTTGATGAACATTCACAAGGTATTGGTTCAAGTCATGAGGCACCAATGCTTATACACAGTCTTACAGACAATAAAAGATTTACAAAACTTATTTTGAAAATGGTGGAGGGATGTTGGAGATTTTATAAAATAAGTGAGTAAGAGTTTTGGGTGTAAGAGTTTAAAGAGCTTGTCCCACATTAGAAGTGTGTGGAAGAGGTGGGAAGCTAACCCAAATATAAAAAGGGATAGTGTCCCACATTGGAAAATGTACAAAGCTAAGTGTCATCACTAAGCTATAAAAGGAGTGGGCAACCTTTGAGTCCCACATTGGAAAAATATTAAGAATGTGTGCAGTTAATAAGTACAAATGGAAGATGAAGAGTTAATTCATCTAGCATTTAAGAGGCTATTCAAGAGACCTCAATATGGTGCGAAGCACCGTACGCACACGCACACACGCGCGCGCGCGTGCGGGGCAGTGGGTTTCAGAGGCGATAGTGGCTCACTTTGCACTTTGCATGTCTCGTGCCCGTAGTGGTAGCGGGTTACCGGGATTCATCCAGGTCGGATCGCGATAACTCGGGCGCGGTCACTTTTTGGTTGACCCGTGAAAACCGATTCGGTATTAATTATTCCTCTTCAGAAATGACTTCAGACTGTTGGTAATTAACAGTCATACCATTAAGGAATTGATTAAGACTGTTAATCCAACAGTCATGACCTTTGAAGACAAAGCTTTTCATTATCTATAAATAAAGGCTGCCTAAAACGAAATTTCATATATAACAAAAAACCCAGTTTCAGATTTCCAAACCCTGCTATTACCCTCTTACAATTTTCAGGAGATACAAATTCTCTTATTTTGTTTTGTGCACAAAAACAGAATAAGAACTTGACTGACTGTTCTTCACTTCTGCATCTAAAGGCTGTCTTCAAATATACAAGTTGCAGGCAGTGCAAGTTGCTTCATTGTATCTTGAGTACGGATTTGTGAATTCTCGTTTGTATACCGAAGTTATTCGTGTGGGGCAAATACTGTATTTTGGAAAGTGACATCACGCCTTGAAGCTTTCTAGTATCTATTCAGAAGTTACATTATTGTATTGAAGTTGACACTACTGTGATATATAAAGAGTTCCATTTCTGTATTTGCATACATAATTTCCAACACTCACTAGGAAGGATGCATTCATGGTTCACCTATTCCATGTCTTACGTATCAAAAAAATGCTCTCGTGCATCGGGAATGATAGGTTCCAAACTGACATGAGGTGGGATTTTTGTAAGACATTCTGTACATGTGCGGATGTAAGCATTGGACATGTTTTATTTTCATTCCATTCAAAGACATAAACATCCATCATGGCCAAGAGGCCTTACGTCATGAAAAGTTCAAGTTTTCTGGTTGCTAAAAGATCATTATCAACAGGACATGGTATCTTTATATATATATATATATATATATATATATATATATATATATATATATATATATATATATATATATATAGAGAGAGAGAGAGAGAGAGAGAGAGAGAGAGAGTTAAGGTAAATGTCATGTTCCTTCCTACCTTTGAATTTTTAGGACAATACTTTTCAAGTTTATAAATCTAGTCCCTATGGTACAATAACATTTATAAATATAGTCCCTGTGGTACAATAGCATTTATTTTTTTGGTCCGCGCCAGCAGCACTATTTTTCACAATTTTTCATGGAATTGTTATTACAGGGACTAAATTTATAAAATTATATGGAGTGTCCTATTTTTATACAATTTGAGCATTATAAGGACCTTTTCCCCAAACCCTATATATATATATATATATATATTCAAGAATTGTATTTTAGATGTAAGATGCATTTTATTTTGGGGGAATTGAATCAAAGAAAAGTTGTAGCAGTATATGCAGCCAAAGGTAGTTGAGATGATTTCTAGAATAAAGAGAAAAAAAATAGTAGTAGAAACTGATTTATTTCTATATATGGTTTTCTTTATTTTTTGTATCTGTTTTTTAAAGTAGAGAAATTGTGTTCCATTCAAACATCTAATTTAGTGAATAAATCTTGTAACCATTCTTAGCACCTATGTAGTGATAAAGAAGCACATATAGCTTCTAACTTAATTGATTCAGCCACCCAGTGTGAGGAAAGCTAGTGCATGCTCACTATATTTGTATCTACATCCATACGTTAAGATATCATTAAGGACTAGGGTGTCATATATGTTTATTTGTTAGTTTTCTTTGTAATCTTTCTGAACTTCATGCTTTGGTACCAAAAGAACTATTAGGGTCACTAGAATTAGGTTATGAATCGACTGGCTATTACAGTTCGTTGCAATAGGTAATGAACAAACATTTATTGTTTGATGCTCAATTTAGGGGGTTTCACCAAGTTTAACTGTACTAATAAAGTGGAAATAAAAAACCGCATCATGTTAGACGGTGTGAATGCGAAGATAGTTCTAGCGGAACGTTCTAGCGGAACCTAACTAAATAGATATCTATTCTTTTAAGTTGTCTCATTTCTGCTTGGGAATGTTTTAAATTTAATATTCTAGATTCAAATTTCTCCTCTACGTATATAAAAATAATATATACCTCTATAAGTAGAGACGCAAATCGAAGTGTGGGGCATGACCATGTTTAACGGGGATTTTATATATATATATATATATATATATATAGACACACACACACACACACACATTATGGGTGCAAAATCATAAAGGCCCAACTTTTGATTGCCCAAACAGGCCCAACATGCTGCCCAAGTCAAATTGTATGTCACGTGGATAACTACGAGAATATATGACGTGGATATTTATGAAGACTCTTATTGGTTACCTATATTTTTGGAGGAAATAAACATGAATCACCCACGAGACAATAAGAAGATAGAGGAGTTTGTGTACAAATCAACTACTTTTATTACTATAAATAAGATGCTTTATTGGAACGAAAGTCCCAGGGTCTATTGAAAACGTATAGATTGAACTACAAAAAAATTACACATACATGAAATCCTACAAGGCGGAATTAGGATTTACCTTTAGATATCTATTTGATTTGATCTCATCTTTGCATAAATAGAATATGTGATGACTTGATTCACCTCACAGTCTTCTACTGTATTTCTGATATTGACAGTCACGAGTAGAGAGCGGGATCTTATTTCGTGACCACCTTCATGTCTCCTCTTTCTTCTCTATTGCGTCTCTTTCTCACAAGTCTGAACTTGGGTCTTTTGAGTATCCAAGAGTGATGGATAGGTTAAGAAAGAATGAGACTTAGGTGCATATATATAGGCTACAATAAGGAACCTAAGGAGAGATAAGGATATGACTCCTAATGGTCCTGAGAAAGCCTAATCCTTCCCAAATCCTAATCTCAGTCCCTTATTTATAATTAATACCACTAAATAATTATAATTGCAACTCCACTCCTTAAATCAAAATTATATTTCGAGATCCTCATTATTAATTACTTAATTCTCCCCACGTTAAGGTTATAGAGACCCGTTAATAAAATAAATTACTGATAATTTATTTGATTAACTTTTTTAAGTCCTTGAGCGATTCAACTTAACCTATTTGTAGTTTCGAATTAACATAATCCACCTGCAGGGTTTGACACATAAAAAACTTATAAGCATCTCAAGTGGGTATCACCAGTCTCTATACCGCAATGTGGATTCCATCTACAAAAAGACTTTCACAGTACATGAATCACCATTATCCAATTTATCAACATTATTAATCCAATAATGGATCTCACCCGATAAGTCAAAGTAATAAATATCTAGTTTATGTGTCCATCAATCATATCCAGATTAAGAGCCTTAAGTAAACCTAATAATTACGAGGTGTATATTGTCTTATTAAATCAATATAAAAACAATGACCTCAAATTGGTCCCGTTAAATACACACAAAGTGTACTATTATAATAAGTTAAAACTATACAATTTCCCGTAATCAAGATAGACCTACTAAAATATTGTGCTACAACCCTAATGACGGTGTATCCAGTTTCATCTAAGACTGTGAACAATAAAACTTATATTCTACGAGAACTGGTGATCTGATCCTCTGTGCGTAAGTCGTACTCTACACACCAGAACACCTACTGAGCAGACTAAAAGACACCAACAATATATAAAATACTGCAAAACATTATGTCCATATATGATTCTCTTTATATTAGGAATAACTGATTATTATAACAAAAAATCCATAACTGAAATTATTACATAAAGCATGGTTTTAGTTTACTTCTCTAACACCCTCACCCCGGGGTAATGGGGCATGCAATTCTGAATCTCTAAAGAATTAATAAAACTGAGAAACCCTCTGTGGATGTAAGTAGTTATTGAACCACGTAAAACTTGTGTGTTGTGAGTATTTCTTACTCTCTTAATCCCTTTGCCTTTTGGAATTACTAATTGTGACTTCTTGCACTCACACACACACACACACACACACACACATATACGCGCGCGCGCACGTGTGTGTATAAACATATTTTTTGGGGGTTTTAGTTTTTGATCATGTTCACGGTGGTGATTTGGGTGGAAGGTGGTAGTTTATAAAGGCTAAATGTAATGTTAGTTTAAGGTTTCCCCAAATTAGGAGATAACTACATAAAATTACAGTAGGATTGTCAAAAAGGTGTGGATGTGGACATTTTTAGATAATGAAAAAGTATTATAGTAGCCTAACATGATGAGTAAATGAAGAGAAAGTGAAAGTTTTAGATTCATGGTATCTAATTTATATGGCTTAATGAGAAAATGATGTAAAAAATTTAATATAGTTGTTTTTCTTTTTAACTTATGGGCTTGATGGTATATGTGTGATGAAACACTTAAGCTTCTATTTCTACATATCTTGGGAATAGTTGGCACGTTGGATTTGATTCATGGTATCTGGTGGCTCGATAAGAAATTAATGTAAAAATTCAATATAGTTGTTTTTCCTTTTACCTTTATGTAACTTATATCTTGATGATATACGTGTGATGAAACACTTAAGCTTATGATTATTTCTTTATTGGATTATTCATATCGGATTTATGTTGGCTTATGATGATATACGTGTGATGAAACACTTAAGCTTAAATGTTTGGGTTATTCATAAGCTTAAGTGTTTCATCACACGTATATCATCATATGCTTCATTGGGTTATTCATAAATGTATATAGGTGGATTGTTCATATCGGATTTATGTTGGCTTCATTAGGTTTCAGTCACTAATACTGCTCTACCCGAGTCTACTGTCTACTCTAGGTGCCCATCACCTCCTAAATTATCTATGTCAATGTTCTTTTGAATCTTTGTTCAATATTTGTTTTTTTATGTTTCTTTTCAAATATAAACTTCTCTAGATTGTTCCATATGTGTATTTGGTTGCTTACGTGAGTTAAAATTATCTTTATTGACCCCAAAGTGTTTAACAAATTGAGAAGGTGAGCATTCTAGTTTTGTTACTAACATAGACATTAAAATATACTTTTCTCTCTTTATTGTTTATGTTCAATTAGATGTATAACTACTTGGTTACTTCTTTTATTATTAAATAAATTTATGCTCCTCATTCTTCATTTCAGTTCATATTTTGACATCAATGCTCATATATGAGTTTTTTTTTTATTATTCTACGTTTTGGGCCATTGATGCAACATGATGTGTAGAATAGAATATAAACAAAAGTAATAGATCCATTTGAAATTTAGAAAGTAGCCCATAAAAAATTCATGCCTTAAGGAGGTAATAGTTTTGAGTTTTTTCATTTATTTTAAAATGTTATTTTTAGTTTTCAATTAAATATACGAAAATAGATGATCTTAAAAGTCAATTTTCATCGTTGAAAAATAAGAATAATCAATTCCCTCAAAACTATGTTAAATTATTGTATCTCAAACTACGTAATATAAGAACAAATTATTTTTTATCTCTTTATTTGTGGAATGTTTTTTAATATTTAGGGTATATTATATCTATTGATCATTCCCATTTCCATAACTAAAATTGTTTAAATCATTTTGCAGGCGTGTGATGCTCATAGAGATGGAGTATCCAATTTTTTCAGGCAACTACAATGTTGGGATAGTTAAGGCTAATGTGTTTTGGTATTATATTTATTTACTGTCTTTCAACAATAGATTAAGTGGACTAATAGTACAAATATATATTTATCGAATTTTTGTGACATACTTTGCGAATAAATGGTTTGTTCATATTTTTGTTTCTAGGTGTGACTTTTTGTTGACTTCTATTTATAGTGAATAAGAAAATGTTGTTCAATTTTAGATAAGTACTTATTTTGATGGAACATTGATTGTGCAATATTAATTTAAAATTAAAATGATGCTTTTTTGAAATATCATAATCACAAAATTTGATTAATTCCGTAGACACATGGGTCATGCCGTACACATTAGGGTAAATTTTATTTTTAGTTTTTTAAATGATACTTTGGATCATATTGATCATTTATCCTAACGTCTCAAATCTTGTTGAATTCTAATTTCATATCTAATCAAGCCTACATTTTTTTAATAGGTTGCCATATCTAAAGAATATGGCAGATTAAAACCACCTCGACACACAATTGAACATACTTATGTTGGTATTTTTTTTCTTTTCGCTATCCTTTTTTTTTCAGTTAAAAATTATGGAATATTACAACTCGTGTGACTTTTTATAGAACTTGCTTGATTATAAAATTAAACAGGCGTAATTTGGATGACATTATAATTGGAGAATTAATTGAAAGAATTGTAGTTATAAATTTAAAATATGTTTTATGTGAACGTCGCTTGTGTTAATACTTAGACACCGCGAGGACATTTGAGTTTGGGGGTAGTTATGCTTTTACCCTTAATTCTTAGGTTACCTTCTAGACATAGGACTTGTAGATAGACCTCATTATGGTTAACACTTTCTAGGTATGGGAATAAGGAGTGTAGGTTCCTACGATTGGGTATTTCCTGGGGACTAGTAGGTAGGCCTCTTTGTGGTTAACACTTTCAAGGTATGGAACTAGGGAGTGTATGTTAGTATGGATGGGTGTTTCTCTAGTGGGGATAGGTAGTACGCCGTCATGTATTTTCTATTAGCTTAGGTGCAAGACTATGTGGTGATTTGTGGTAGGTATTCTTCCTAGGTGATAGATTGGGTGATACTTATGATTTGGTGATCTTTAGGTATGTGACTAGGGATGGTTTTAGGTTGTACTACCCGAATTAAGGGTGGGGCTAATTGAGGGTAAAGAGAACTTGAACAAAAATTAATACGTATTGCCTAAGATAATAAATGGGTATTATAATGAATTTGCATCATTGGGTTGACTGTCGATAGTGACATGGGTGTGTGTTGGCGTCACAAGTATGTACAGGGCTAATGATAATTGGGCCGACTGGATATAGTGATGTGTCATGTGTGGAACCCCACGAGTATGTGCAGAGCAAAGGAAATTGGGTTGACTGGCTATAGTGAGGGGAGTGGTTGTGATTTGTTGGAATTTAAGGGTGCCAAGAGTATGTGCAGGACCAATAGAAAGGTTTACTAGCTATAGTGGTGTCGCACGTATGAGAAGAGTGGAATAATTAAATTGAGTAAGATAAAGATTTAATGTTTATGTTAATGTTGTAACTATAATAATTGAACCTGAATAGTGGGGTGGCCTGGTTATGTGGGTAGTTTGTGATGGTTTACTTTAGTCGCATGTTATTATATCGTTTGATTTAAAAAATGCTATTGTAAGATTTATCATGTATGATGTTTATGTATGGGTTCACAAATCCTAATTGGGAGGAGTAGCTTGTATTCATGCAGTGGGCTCTAGCCCATTGCGTTGACTAACATTTCAGGTATAGTTTCTGGAGTAGCTACACAAGATGGATTGGATACTTTAGGAGTGTAGCTGGAGATTTATCTTTATTGATTTAGTAGTTCAGATTTCATTCCATCGTTTTACTTATGAGACTAATATTTATGGATTTGGTGGGCCATTTAGTTGAATAGTTATTTATGATTTTTAGTCAGAGATTTCATTGGATTATTTAATTTGAGTATTTATTTATCATTTGTAGTTGGATTTTATTTTAAAGTTAACATGTTGATATATTTTATTTGCATGGATGTTTATATTCGTTGGATTAAATTGGATTATATCTTATGGAAACAATATTTTCAAAGTCTCACATTTCTATCACATGCTAAGAATGATATTTTATTTATGACACCTAACATAGTTTGGCAGCGGCTAGCCACCCCAAAGTTAAATCTACGCGGGGTTTTAAGGAATCGAAAATGATTCACAAGAATTGTTGGCTTTATCGTCATGAGGTGTCCTGGAGACACGATTACGTCAGGAGATATATTTCATTTTATATTGTATTTTTTCATGAATTCTCTATTTTGCAAAGTCACTTGTTCTATTTTTTGACACCATGTTACACGCACCTTGATCTCGTTTTTATTATTGATGGTCATGTAAATGTTACACATATATGTGTATCCATATATGTGTGGTAGAGGCTGAATATTTTAGTCCTACAGAATTTATATGATGAAATAGGGGGACGAAGCTAAGGTAGTGCAGACACAATTGGAAAATTTTAGCAAACAGAGTTATCAATATTTATAATTATATAATGTGAGGTGGGTTTGCTTGATTTTGATGTAGATTTTTAGTTTAATTTCTTGGATTCGTTCAGATTAGTGGTGTGATGGCTATTGGAGTTGGAGATAGATTTTTTTTGCATGTATTTTTTCAAATTGGAGGTTGTAATTTTGGGTTTTTATGATTTTTATGTGTAATAAATTGAAATTGGCCTCTATATTTTTTGCCTATCTGGTTAGTGTTACTCATAATTGTCTCGACTAATTTCAAGATGAGAGAACAACTTACCTTTTTTTTATTCAATGATAGAAAATTGGGATAACTTATATTGTTCATTAGAGATTAATGATTGCTCGTGCTTACTTATCCAATTCAATCTTGTCTTTGTGCATCTTTTTATGATCTTTATACTTTTAATGACAGTCCAATGTGAGAATTTTAGTCACTGGAGGTGTTGTATTCATTGGTTATTATAAAGAGAAAACGTTCAAGGTCTCTCTCTCCCACAATTTCTCTCTACCTAACTATATTTTTACATTGCTAATATTATATATATTTTTTGTTCAAAGCGATTGGATTTTGTGTTTGGTCTTGTCAAAACGAGAAGCGATCGATGTATAAAAACCATCTGAATGGTAATGTAGACTTTATAGGCAAAGATAAAGGATAAGATATTGAGTTATTGACATCTAAGAGTGCACAAAGAGCATAGGCCCTATTTAAGTTTCAATATTTGGGGATTTATTATTTTTTTTATAGTATGGCACCAAAGGTTATGGAGAAATTGCATGGTTATGACTTCAAGTCTATTTATATAGTATTTTCCAATATTCCTCCCATTTTTCATCCTAATTAGGTACTATGACATGATGTTTATTTATGTGTATGAAATTGGGTTCTAATTTGTATCCTAATTATGTACTATGACATCCTAATGGTTTATTAGGGAGGTGATGTATTTGGTTCCTAGTTGTGTATTATGATGGTTGTGATGTATATTTGAGTAGTGATTTGAGTTTTATTTTTCTAACATAAAAATAAAAAAAAACTTAATACGCATGTCAAACTTGCATTGTTACCACCATTAATATAAGAAAAATATGATATTTGTGGTGTTGAAATCACTTCGTATAATGTTTTATCAACTATTATAGCATAAGATATTATTAGATACTTATTATGGCCATCACCGATCCTCGCAGAGGGAGAGATATATGAGGGGATATCATCTCCGTGGTGAGAGGATATCATTCCCGCGCATCCCTCTCGGGAGCGCTTCGGCTGGCGTCGACGATGTGTGAGGTGAAAAATGTAGAAAGATGGAGTCGCCAGTCTATTTTACTCAAAACAGACAAAAGAAGGTGGAGCCATCTCGAAGGACAACATCCAAAGACATATTGACACATACGAAACAAAAATGATTCGAAAAGGGTCCGGAGGCTAAGTTACGAAATGGGAAGGTGTTAGGCACCCATTCCTCCCTTGCGGTCTCTCATGGATTGTTGTTATTTTGCTTTATTTCCCCGTGATATGTGTGCATGTGTATATGTAATGGAGATAGAAATCCTTGATTTGTATCATGGAAGAGATAAAGCGAGTCATCCATAGGAATGTTCCTAAAAGTAATGTTAGAAAATAGTATTTACGCGATTATCCTAGCGTTGATCGTTATAACGGAACGATAACGCATATGGAATAATACACCATTAAAAACAAATACATGTATATGTAAATATATAGAATCTAAGAGAATTAAGTTAAGGAATATAGAAAAATAAGAAAGGGAAAGAATAGGACTCGAGTCTCGAGTTTTACCTCGAGACGCCTACGTAGCCTATAGAGGCATCAAAGTCCACGTAGTTCGTATGCAAAACGAGGGGTGAGATTTATCCCATAAATCCAACCGGGGACTTCTTTTGTGTGTGTGTGTGTAAAAAGTGTTTTAGTTGGGAGAAAAGTGTGAGAATTCCCGTTTGAAATTTATAAGAAAACCCTCTTTTCTAATTTTTTTTGGGTTTCAATTATATGAAAAAAAAGAGATGTGCAATAATACTAATAAAAAGTATATTAGGATATGTGATATGAGAGAATAAAAGTGCTAAATAATAAAATAAGTTAATGCGAATTTAGGAGAATTTGAATGGAGATTGAAAAAGTTGGACCTTATTGAAGATCTTGAGATTGATATTGAATGTTAGAGAGCATCCCTTGCACTTGGATGATGATGAAGAGTAGTTAATTCACCAAGTTTGATGAGAAGATGATGAAAAGTGAAGGTTGGAAAAGGATTTGGATGTGGAAATCATGCTGACTTTGAGAGAGGTTTTCTGAGTTTGCTGAGAGTGATGGATTTCAGATCTTGGGTCCCTTTGCAATGAGGTCAGGCCCTCCTTTTTATAGGCCCAAGTAATTGTCGATCGGCATAGTCTTGGTCATACCAATAGACAGGTGTTTTTAAGCACACTACCGATAGGCAGCGTTTGCAACCTACCGTTTGGCAGTCTCTTTCAGATTCCTTTGGAAAAATGGTTGTAAAACGCAAACCGTTGATCCAAATTGTGCACGGGGTGAACCGATAGAAAGTTACTTCAGAGACCTTTGAAAGTCCCTTGGACTTCCCTCGAGTCCGGGAGTTGAATTTGGGCCAAATGTGGCTTGGAAGAGCTCATCGGTCCTTTAGACGGGGGATCGTCGGACGCAAATGGATCATTCATCCGCATGGTAAGTCGGAATCACGTATGAGGTGGACCGTTGGAAAGGTTAGGAGATGTACTTCGACATTCCAAAGAGTTTGACTCAGTTTGGGGAGTTGACTTTGGTCAACTGGGGCCTAAAAGCGTTTGATGAACTTTCGCAGTAAAACGGATCGTTCGTCCGTACCGTAAGTTAGAATCGCACACGGGGTGGACCATTGGAAAGGGGTTTCAGTGTCCTTTGAATATTCATTCAGTCTCAATCCAGCTGAAGTGTTGACTTTGGTCAAATAGAGCTTGGGAGTGTCTAGTGGTCTCCTAATCAAGTTTTGGGGGAAAATGGGTCGTTCGTCCCCATCGTAAGTCAGAATCGTGCATAGGGCGGACCGTTGGAAAGGGGTTTTAGTGACCTTTGAAGATTCATTCGGTATCAATCAAGCTGAAGTGTTTGACTTTTGGTCAAACGGAGCCTGGGAGTGCCGATGGCCTCTATGTTAGTACTCGGGGTATGACTTAGGTTTGTAGTGATGAAGGGAGGTGCTAGGGACCTAAGGAGAGGTTAGGGGGTGATAAAATGGGGTGTCTATAGAGCCCCTCGACGGGTGAGTTTGGAACAAATGATAGTCGTCGAATAGACACCGCATGATGCCTTTGAAAGAGGATGACCAATTTAGAGGGTCGAGGCCGATTCTGAGGACCTGGGGTTGACCGATTTTAGAGGGTAAAGAACGATTCTAAGGATCTAAGGATGAGGATGAACGATTCTGAGGGCTTAAATCGTGATGACCAATTATGCGGGTCGAAGCCAATTCTGAGGGCTTAAATTGTGATGACCTATTCTGCGGGTCGAAGTTAATTTTGAGGGCTTAAATTGTGATGACCAATTCTGTGGGTCGAAGCCAATTATAAGGTCTTAGGTTGTGATGACCAATTTTGTGGGTCGAATCCATTTTGAGAGCTTAGGTTGTGATGACCAATTCTGCGAGTCGAATCCAATTCTGAGGGCTTAGATTGAGATGACCAATTCTATGGGTCAAAGCCAATTCTAAGGGCTTAGGCTGTGATGGAAAATTCTATGGGTCGAAGCCAATTCTGAGGGCTTAAATTGAGATGCCTAATTATGCGGTCGAAGCTAATTCTGAGGGCTTACGTTGAGGTGGCCAATTCTGCGGGTCGAAGCCAATTCTGAGGGCTTAAGTTGTGATGACCAATTCTGTGGGTCAAAGCCAATTCTAAGGGCTTAAATTGTGATGACCAATTCTGCGAGTCAAAGCCAATTATTAGGGCTTAAGTTGTGATGACCAATTCTGCGAGTCGAAGACAATTCTAAGGGCTTAAGTTGTGATGACCAGTTCTGCGGGTCGTAGCCACTTCTAAGGGCTTAAATTGATATTAACAATTCTGCGGGTCGAAGCCAATTTTGATGGCTTAAATTGAGATGACCAATTCTGCGGGTCAAAGCCAATTATGAGGGCTTAAATTGAGACGACCAATTCTACGGGTTGAAGCCAATTTCGAGGTCTTAAATTGATATGTTCTCGAGGAACTCTTCTGGGGAAGTTACCTCGTGATTTTGATTTGAGTTGGGGAGCTGATGCTGGGGAAATCCTCATATATTTTGGAGACTTTATGGAGGAAAAGCAAATTTGATGCTGTAAATTCCACTGGGGAAGTGATTAGGCGGTCCAAGGATTGGACGTTTTGCTATGGGAAATTTGAGACTTTTGGGGAATAGGAGATGATCCTGAAGTTTGGGATGCTTTAGGGGTCCTCCGGGGACGTTGCCGGGAGGAGATTCACTTGTCTTTTGAGAGTTCCGCTGGGGAAATAGGGGTTCCACTTAAGGGAGTGTGAAATTTTCTTGGTGAAAATGTTCTAAATCCTTCCTGGGATTTTTAGGAATTTTTCGAGGATTTTTCGAGGTTTTCTGGTATTTTCTGGGAGTTTTTGTATGAAAATTTAAGGGGGGTTCCGGTCGGGATGGTGTGGAGGGTTCCATTCGACAGTGGAACGGACTTTTGGACTGCCTCGAGAAGGTAAATGGTCAGTGCCGATCGGTAGGTTTGAACTTCCTATAAAGAGTGGGCGGGTTCCCCTCATTTTTCATAGCTTCTTGCCTTCTCTCTTTCTGTGACTTTCTTCTTCGAATCGCTCTAACATTCCGCAATCTAAAAATTAGCCTCTTTTGTGAGCACTGCGGTAGACAGGGAGTGGTTGGTTGTTGATGACTGGGCGAATGTGGAGTGGAGGTCTAGGGCGCCTCTTGCTTTGGGGAGTGAGAACTCTTTTGATACATTTGAGCCAATTGCAGATGAGCTAACTTTACTGCGGGAGCCGTCGCGTCATCGCTCTTCGAGGGTGGTGAACCCTGGCGGTTATGTAAGAAGAAAATGACTTTTGGCATTCTTTTTTGGTGATTTCTTTTTTTCTTAGATTTTGACAAGGTTTTTCTTTGACAGTCCGATGTCTCTTTATCGACTATGTATGCCCGCGGGACGATGTGGCTTAAGGATGTCTGGGAGCACCTTCCACCTTTGGTGAATTGGGTAGTATCATCAGCAGGCTTTGGGAGGCTAGTGTCTATGCTGGATGAGATGCCTCATTGGACGGCGGTCTTATGCGCTCTGGGGGAGAGGTGGTGGGACACTACCCATACCTTCCATTTTGGCTTTGGGGAGATGACTATGACTCCCATAGATGTGCAGCAACTACTAGGGCTAGATTGTGATGGAAAGCAGAGAGAGGTGGATCGCTCTTTGCAGGTGAGATCGGAGGTGGTGCGGGCGGCGCTAGGTGATGTGGGGAGGATATTATCTGGGGACTCTATAACTCTGTCCCTGTTAAGGGATATTTTGCTAGCTAGGGTGATTGATACGGAGGATGGGCTACAGGTGAGGCAGATGGCTCGACTGTTTATTTTGCTGGTGTTGGGGGGGGGGGGGGCGTCGAGTGGCGATGTGGTCCACTTAGGGTTTTTTCCATACCTGAGGATGTTTTCGAACATCCCTCTCTATGATTGGGGGAGCCTGACTTTGGCGACCCTTTATTTTTCTCTGGATACATTTAGCCGGTGCTGCTGGCAGTCTTTCACTGGAGCCACGTATCTTCTTGAGGTATTTTGCGCATTTTCCTTTCATGCATTTGTATTTTCCTTATGCATCTCTTTTTGACCTCGGATTCTTATCTTTGGCAGGCGTGGTTCTATGTCTATGAGGCAGGAGCGGCTGTTGCCAGAGGATGCGAGGATTGCGACGATGATTGGCGAGTCCTATTTTTTTTACACCGACACAGCTGTGCCATATGATTATATGGACTTTGTGACGAGTTGGATGATGGCGCCTAGCATATATGATGCGCTACCTTTCCCTCCTGTGGGTTCGTGTCGGCCAGTGGGGTCCTCCCACATTGGTGGTGGTCCGTCAACATCTACGGCGGCAACAACTTCGTAGGTTCCCTTTGTACGGTTGCATACCCCTTCATACAACATTGGGAGGGCTGATGGAGGGATGGTGCCTATGCTGCATCGTCCTCATGCGATGGACTCGGAGGAGTTGGGCTTGACAGATGAGGTTCTTCGTCCTTAGGTATACCTTTTTGTTCTTCTTTTTTTTTCTATCTTTGTTTGATACTGATTCTGCCTTTCCTTGCAGCAAGTCAGGGTGTCCACCACTTGGCTGAGGGACTGGATATCTTCTGCGACTACCCATATTCGGGACGCGGTTCCTGTTCCTTCTTTCTTGGTGCCATATGCCTTATTCGGGGAGGAGTCTGGTTCAGGTAGCGGCGGTGCATCATCTCGCCGCAGGGGAAAGAGAGCGCGTCGCAGGGATGGGAGCTCTTAAAGAGAGATGTGAAAAGGTAGGTGAGAGATAGAATGCGGGTTCGGGCTGAGTCCCGCTGTTTTTATGATTTTCTTTATTTCTTGCAAAATTGATGTAACACAGAAAAATATCCATGCAATGCAATGGAGGTTTTTTTATTGTCTTCTATTAGTAATGAATGAACGGATGAATATGCGCTTTTTACTTTGCTTCTGAGACCGTAAAAATAAATATTTTTGGAATTTGAAGGGAATTTTTTATTTAAAATGAGAAATTATATAAAGATGGAAGGGGATTTTGAAATTCTGTTAGGAATATCAATTTATTTTTATTGAGATTTTTATTTTTATTTTTTTTATTTTGGCAAAAGAGGAAAAAGGTAAGTTTCCAAAAATTGGGGGTTGTCGATCGGTAAGACCCTTGTCGTGCCTATCAGCAGGTCAGTCTAGTATAATCAATCACGTCTTTGATTGGTACTCTCTTCATCTTTTGGTACCTTGTGGGGCAGGATTCCCTTCGATTTCTGCAAGGGTTTTGTATTTTGTGAGGGTTTTCAAGTATAAAAAGGGGTAAGGGTGGAGTGTTTTCATCACACCTTCACATTCTTACTTTCTTATTTTGTGAGATGGCTCTCTCTGGTAATGTTGAGTTTTCCAACTACCTCTAGACTTTGGTGGCGATGTCCTCCTATAACATCGACCACGATGCTTTTAACATGTGTCGAGTCTCTTTATGGTGTAATCGTCCCATAGAGTGGAACATGCTGATGGCGGCAGTACAATTTTGGTATCCCGAAGACTATGTATTCCGCTTTGGCTTGGAAGAAGTCTATCCGAATTATAAGGAATTTTTTGCCATGTTGGGGGTAAATCCTAGTGTGGCGGCTGCTATGCCTGAGTTTTCTCGGTCTCCCTGGGAGTTGTTGGTTGGACTTCTCTGCGTCTCGCCCTCGATGGGTAAATCCTTGGTTACTATAGGAATGATTTCCCTTTCGGCGGTGCTGTGGTCTTTGCATTTGCAGGAGGTTGGTGACGTTGGATATGCCGGAGCCATCATTCTGGGCTTCATTTTGAAATTACTGCTGGTGTCTGGGGAACTGCTGGTGGACCCACAACTTATAGCTATTACTTCATGAGTGTCCTACCGTCGTAATCCTGCGGCGGTGATACTATCGGCGACTTTGAATGGCCTGGATGCCTGGCGAGAAGGCCGTTCTGACTTTCTGAGGGGTAGCCATGTGATGTTGTTCATGTGGTTGTCTGAAAGACTCCGCCTGGTGACTCCTCCGAAATACCCTTTGTCGTCTCTACCCAAGTTCTTTTCGCGCCATTTCCTCAGTGTTGGCCTGGATATTGAGAGCTGGGAGAATTGGTTTGTGGAGCATGGGGCTCTAAATCTGCACTGGTCAGTGCCTTGGTGGGGACAGTTTCTGTCTATTCTGGAGCTAGGGGAATGCTCGTATGTTCGGCTGGTTGGTCTCATATATTCCTCTTTCTATTTCCCTTGGCGGCTTCTGCGCCAATTTGGCTGGGAGCAGGCTGTGCCACCTCTAACACTAGACTTCTTTCCGATAGAATATCTGACAGAGCGTCTGCGCATGTAGCTTATCTATTTATAGGAGAGTCGACGTCCGTTAACTCATCCCTCTCAGTCTGTTGGGAGAGTTTGGCACATCCCTGGGGATTATATGAAGTGGTTGTGGAGAAGAGTAGTCAGCAATATATTGGTAGTGGAGACTGGACAAAGGTGGTTTGTCCTATCTGATACCATGGAGGGAGGTGCTGTGGTTTTTCCGAGGCTGGTTTGAGCTTATCGGTCTATAGAGAATCTAAGGCACTCTATTCAGGCAGGGGAAGCTTGGGGACCCAAGGATGTAGATGATGACGGAGCGGGCTCCTCTGGTAGATGTGGGTAGGACTCTTGGGGGGGGGGGGAGTTTGTTTTTTAATGGGGAATAAATTTGGGAATTTTATTTGGCTTTTTAGAAAGATAGGGGGAGGGAGTTATCAGTTCCTTTTCTTGTGTAATCGCACTATAATTTCTTATTAGTGAAATAAACAAGTTTTTGATCATCCAGCTGTGCCTTTTGATGAATTTTGAAGATTGAATTATCTATATCGATCGCTAAGGCATTCGTAATCCTTTTGTTTAAGTATATGTTAGAGTGAACTGTCATTCTCGGAGGTAAGAAAAGAAAAGTTTTTTGTGAAAAAGAAAGGGCTGTGCTCATGTAAGATATATGATCTACCTACGTACCTCTGGGGGTTTTTGAAATTTTTTAATTTTTCTGAAGGCAAATGGTTTTTGTAGAGGATCAGGCCCACGTAGTTCTGGGTACAGGGAAATGTAGATTTTTTTTAGAATAGAAGGGAGACGATAAGAGTCATAGCGCGCTGAGATTTTGGACTAGGGGTAGAACTTCTTGAGACGGTCCAGGTTGACTGGATGAGCCATCTCTTCTCCATCTAGGTCGGTGAGTATGGCGGCACCGCAGGACAAGATTTTCTTCACAATGTATGGGCCACTCCAATTGGGCTTGAATTTCCCTCTGGGTTCCTAGATGGGCTCTACTATCTTTTTGAGGGCTAAATTCCCTTCTCGGACACCGCGGTCCTTGACTCTCTCATTAAATGAACGCGCTATTCGACGATGGTACCCTTGTATATGATATAAAGCTTTCAGTCTCCTTTCGTCCAAGAGTGACAGCTCATCGAGATGGCTTTGATGCCAGTCCTCCTCACTGACTTGGCTTTCGAGCATGACACAAAGTGAAAGGATTTCTAGCTCCACGAGTAGGACTGCTTACATGACGTAGACTAGAGAGTAAGGGGTATCCCCAATAGAGGTTCGGTAGCCCCAGAGGGCGTAAGGATTCAGTTGACCTAATCTCGACAGCTTTTGGTCATCTTACTAATGGCTTTGAGGTTCTTATTGGCAGCTTTGATTGCACTATTGGTCTGAGGTCAGTAGGGAGAAGATTTGTGTCTCTGAATCCCATACTCGTTGACCACTTCTGTGACTTTTGCCTCGAAGTGCAACCCGTTATCTGACACTATCTCGTGAAGGACCCCATATCGGCAGATGATGTTCTTCTTGATGAATTTGGCCACTTTCTTGGCATTCAGAACTGTGTGTGACTCTGCTTCGACCCATTTAGTGAAGTAATAAATGTCAACTAGGATGAACTCATGCCCTTTGGAAGCCTTTGGTGTAACCTTCCCTATGATGTCGATAGCCCAGGTGGAGAATGGCCAGGGATAAGTCATATTGTATAATTCTCGCGGAGGCAGGTGTTGAAGGTTAGAAAACTGTTGTAATTTGAGGCATCTCTGGACATAGGCGGTACAATCTTGGATTATGGTGGTCCAATAGTAGCCTTATTGGATGATCTTCTTGGCAAGCCTGTGACCGTTCATATGGGGAATGCATTCCCCGTTATAGATATTCTACATTACCTCTTCAATGTCAGCCCGTATGATGCAGTGTAGATGGGATCCATCGAAGTTTCTTTTGAACAGTTCTTTGTGATAGATGATGTACTGGGCGACCAATCTTCGAAGGGTTGCTCGATATTTCTTGTTGAAATCCTCGGGATATCTACCATGCTTGAGGAGGTGCCAGATATCATTGTACCAATAATTTTCTAGCTCGGGATCTTCTTTAATGATGAGCTTAATGTGGTAGCAATGGGTTGGTTATCTTGTTTTTGAACTAGGAAGGGGGACATTGTTATTCCTTCGGGCATGTTGACCATGGAGGCCAAGGTTGCAAGGGCATCGACTAGGTTATTCTTTGATCGAGGTAGGTAATGGAAGGTGATATCTTGGAATTGGGAGGCTAGTTCTTCTAAGTGGTCATGTAAGGGTTGGAGTTTCTCGTCCTTAACTTTCCACTTTTTGAGCACTTGACCGATGATGAGGGCAGAATCCCCGTAGATATATAGGCATTAAATACTTTTCTTGAGAGAAACTTTGAGGCCTACCGTACACGCCTCGTATTCAGTCATGTTATTGGTGCAGGAGAAATCCAACTTGATAGCGATGGGAGTGTGGAAGTCATCTGGGGCGATCAAAAGTATCCCAATGCCATATCCCTTTTTGTTAGCAGCACCATCGAAGAACATTTTCCATCGAAGGTCGTCTAGAGCGGTGCAAAGGATGTGTTCATCTAGGAATTCAGAGATCCAATCATCAGCTTCTTCCATGGAGTAGTCAGCGAGGTAATAAGAGATGGCTTTTCCTTTCATGGCTTTTTGTGTGATGTACACGATATCAAACTCGGCTAGGAGCATCAACCACCTGGCCATTCGGCTAGATAAGGCGGGTTTCTCAAGCAGGTACTTGATGGGGTCCATTCGAGATACAAGTTTGATGGGGAAGGCAAGCATATAGTGTCGCAACTTTTGGGTGACCAAGATAAGCGTGACACATGCCTTTTCCAAAGCAGTGTAGTTGACTTCGTACCCAACCAATTTACGACTCATGTAATAGATGGCTCTTTCTTTATGGGAATCTTCAAGGTATTGGGCTAACAAAACCCCAACTGCAATGTCGATTATGGTTAGGTATAGGAGTAAGGGGAGACTAGGATGTGGTGGCATGAGTACCGGAGGTTGTGTCAGATATTGTTTGATTCGATCAAAAGCTTCTTGGCAGGCCTCGTTCCAAACTTTGGTTGAATCGTTTCGGAGGAGATTGAAAATAAGTTCGCAAGTCGAGGTGAGCTGGTTGATGAACCGACCGATGTATTGGAATTTCTCAAGGAAACCATGGACTTCTTTCACTGTCCGGGGAGGTGTCATTTTAACTATGGCTTTCAACTTGGCAAGATCTGCTTCTATCCCCTTCTCACTGACCATGAATTCCAAGAGTTTTCCCTTTGTAACACCGAAGACACATTTATGTGGATTGAGTCTCATCTGATATCATCGTAGTCGTTCGAAGAACTTTCAGAGAGCGGGAACATGACCTTCTCTATTTTTGGATTTGATGATCATATCATCCATATAGACCTCGACTTCTTTATGAATTAGATTGTGCAGGATGGTTGCGGCAGCCCTCTGGTAGGTAGCCCCATCATTCTTAAGACCAAATGGCATAATAGTGTAGCAAAAGGTTCCTCATAGGGTGATGAACGCAGTCTTTTCTTAGTGATTTGGGTGCATTTTTATTTGGTTGTGTCCGTCAAACTTATCGATGAATGACTTGAGAGCATGATTGGTTGTGTTTTCCACGATCATGTCGATATTGGGTAACTGATAATCATCCTTCGGAGAGGATTTGTTCAAGTCCCGGTAGTCTACACACATTCGAACTTTCCCTCCTGATTTTGGTATAAGCACTATGTTGGCTAGCCATGTGGGATATTCGATCACATGAATGAAGCCCACGTTCAGCTGTTTGACCACTTCTTCTTTGACTTTGAGCGACCATTCGGTGCGGAGCTTTCTCAACTTTTATTTAACCGTCTTGTAATCTAGAAGAGTGGGGATCTCATAGTGAGCTATTTCAGGATCAATGTCGGGCATACCATCATAGGACCATGAGAAGACATCCAAGAATTCCTTCAGTAATTATTTGAGTTATGCATGCTCATGCTCGTCAAGGGTAGCCCATATCCTAATCTCGTACAGTTGGCTACTAGAACCGAGGTTAACAATAACAGTTTCTTTTTCATTAACTTGAACGCGATTATGTTGTTTGTTATTAACCTTATTTAGATCAGTTAAGAATTGTTCATTTATAAAATCATCATTATCAAAAGTTTGATTAGAATCTAAATAATTAATGTAAGGCACAACAAAATACTCAAAATCTTCATTTATTTCATTGATAGTAAAAACATCATTGAGAACCTCATCAAAGGAGGTCTCGATTATATCTGAGCAAGGATAAACAAAAGAAGAGATGGGGTAAACATTGGGGTTATGTGGGATTTCAACAGGTAGAACAGACGCAACATGCCAGTTGAGGAGAGGTGTATCAACAGCTTTAATCAAGTGGGATGGATCTAGTGATGTAGTGATTGAATGAACCGTGCATAGTGTCAGCCCCAGTGTTTGTAAGTTAAACGAATCCTCAGAGTCACTTTCCTCAGTCTTTCTAATATTTTTGATGAGCGGTTGTATATGGTGTTGGGAACTCTCGACCCATGGGTAGCTGTCTTGGAAAAAGGTCTTCATTCCAGGCTTCATTTTCTTATTTGTATGGTCATACCATGGTTCTGTAAAGCCGTAAAATGGGAAGTCTTCGCTCTCTTTGATGAATCATCCATTTAAGGAGTCATCTGGGATAGTCTGGGTGCAGTCTAATCTTTTCTTTGGTCAATATTGGCAGATCATTCTGAGCTCTTATTCTGACAGTTGATACCCCAAGACACAAGGAGAGAGAGATTTTTTCAATACAATGTGCTCAATTATACCTTGTTGTCTTTTCCCTTGCCCCAGTCCAGGCATGAAGTGCATGTTTCTGAACATCTGAATCACATTGACGTTGCCATGAAGGTCGTATTCTGGACAAACCCTTTCTCTAAAATCATCCCCCGCTGGGAGTAGAAGTGGCTCAACTCGGAATCCTGATAGGAGCATATCATTTGACCCGTGTTGTATCTTAAGGATTGGATTGCTGGTACTTGCACCCTCGATATTGTTGTCGTTGCCCAAAATAGTGATGAATCATCCCTCGGTGAAGAACATCAATTTTTGATGGAGCAAGGAAGATACACGCATGATATTGTGGAGCTAATGTCGTCCAAATAATAGGTTGAAACAAGCTGGGATGTCAATAACTTGGAATTCAACGACAGGGTGATAGGGCCAACCCCTATTATAAGTTTTATGGATCCCATCACCTCCCGACGGGTATTATCCTAGGCACATACCACAGCGAAGGTTGGAGCAAGGTCATTTTCCTTCAGTCCTAAGCATTTGAAGGTTCTTAATGGGCAGATATTCAAGGTGGATCCATTATCAACAAGGGAGAGCGACACGATTTTTCCTATAAATTTGACGGAGATGTTGAGTGCATGATTGTGGTTTGGCCCAATTCTGGGGATTTCCTCTTAGGAAAAGGATAGAATTCGGCTAGAGGTCAAGGATCTGACTAAACTTATCGGTTCTTCTGGAGTGGTAGAAGGAGGAACTGTGGTTCTAGTGAGAAGCTTAATCAAAGAATTTCTGTGCAGATGGGAAGACATGAAAAGTTCCCATAGAGTGATATTAGCATGAATTTTCTTCAGTTGATCGAGGATATTTCTTTCCTCTAGGGTCATTTGTGGCATATGAATGTTTTCAACGCCCTTCTCTTTGTCATTGGTTGGTGGTAAGCTTGGGATCTAGTAATGACTTCCTAATCTGGTCATGTGATAACTGAAGAAGGGAAGAATATGAACCCTATTTCCTCGTTGATCTCGGGTTGTTCTGCCACCTTGTTCATTTCTCCGAGGAGTTCTTCAAATGATATCATCCCACACATGTCGACTATAGGGTCAGTTTTGTCATAATCTTGCTCTCCATCCGATGGTAACTATTCTGCCTTTGCATGTAAAGTCAATGCATTCCACGACTTTAATGGATTTTTCATACATGTCCTCCTATTCTGTGAGGAGATGTAAGGGTGAAGGGACCAGGTGCCCATATAGATTCAGAGTATTGAGTAACTCAGTCATACTGCAAATATTATTGGTTTGACTGAATAATTCTTCCATGATCTGGACAACATCATCTAGGATGACTTCATCGATCAATACTACCCAACTGTCTAACTCTCGAGCCCATTTTCATGCTTCCAAGAATAGTGTGCTGAACCTCTGGCAATCAATGATCATTTGTCAGGGAAATTTTAGCCCGAACTCTAGGAGTTGTTTTAACACTTCTGATAATTCTATTCTTCCATTTTTAGAACGGGTACGGACAACAATGCATGCTTTGGTAAGGAGTGACAGTGCCTGATCAGCGAGGCTAACAGGGTGTAGGAGGAAATACGGGCAAGTTTGGAGAGGTTTGGGAGAGTATAGGGATGTGATTTGAGTTGAGGGATCAAATTATGGGTTCTCCTCTAAGAAGATGGCATTGACATGATTTTGGAGTGGGTTATGAGTAGTGTTTGGCTTAGGATTGGCTGGTGGGGCAATGGTACCCCAGTCAATTAGACCTTGGATTCGATTTCGAAGGTGAAAGCAATGGTCGGTGGTATGGCCAACAGTTTGATGAAAGGCGCAATGGTCATCTGCCTTGAAGTTTCTAGGAAGCGAATTTGGCAATGGACGGGGGTCCAAGGGTTTGATAAGGTTTCGGCTTAACAGGGCTTGATAAACTTTGGAGAGGGGATCATGGAGCTCGGTGTAATCCTTTGGGACTGGGACAGGGAGGCTTTCTGGTGCCCACGAGGTGGTTGGTTGAGAGATGTTATTGATGGTTGATACTGTAGCATTGGCAGGTTTATCATATTTTCTGGGATTAAACTTCCCGGACACTTTCTTTGGTTCAACTTCTGTTTTAGCAAGACCTTCCTCTATTTCTACTCCTGTTTCTCTGAGAGCTCGAAAATGGGGATAGCATTGTCATTCCATCATTGCTCAGACATGGGATAAGCAGTTCTTCTTCACTATGTTGACTTGTTCTTCCTCGGATGATCGATTAGTCATGATGGCTATTTTTTCCCTCTATCGGGCTATGAAGTTACTGATTGATTCCACATAGTTCTGTTTGAGAAGTTTTAAATCACGACGGGTGACCTCAAACTCTTCGTCGTATTTGTACTAAGACATGAATTCTCGAGATACATCCTCGTAGCTACAAATTCTGGACTCCTCGAGAGACAAAAATCATCGAAGGGTGTTATCCTTCAAAGTTTGCTGAAATAATTGGGCCATCACTTCTTCGGAAGCCCCAAGGAGAGCCATACATTGGTGATAATTGCGAAGATGAATAATTGGGGGTCCACTTCCTCCGAATTTCTCGATATTTGGCATCTTGAACTTCTCGGGTAACCTCGCCTTAGGATAAGGAGACATATATGTGTAGTCCATGTAATTTGAAGAGATTCTGACTTGGTCGAACTTCTTAGTTATCATCTTGATATCTTTTATGACCTTGTTCAACTCTTCCTCTTTTGGATGAATGATCATAGGCAAGTTAGCCCCATGCTTGGCAAGTTTTGGCATATGAAGCTAGGCAGACGGTGGTCCATTAAGGAGAGGGGCACGTGGAACGTGATGATACTCTTCGAGAACCCAAATAGGCTCGGGTGGACCCATAGCGTGAGGGAATAGAGACTTGGGATCTTTGAAGGAACAAAGTTATTTCCTTTTGTTATAAATGCGGAAGCGTTGAAAGATGATGGTTCAATAAATAAACAAAACAAATATTAGTTTAACAAAACAAAATTAAACCAAGTTAATCCAAGTCCTAGAATTTGCCTAAGTCGTGATTATTCATTTATCCAAAGTTAGGCGAAACCAATTTTAGCAAATGACTTGAATAAACCAATTTTACCCAATATTTAATTTAAGTCCCAAATTAAATGAGTGTGATAATTAAACCAAATTTTATCTTGAAATTATCCTAAGCATGGATTCTAAATTAATGAGCAAGATAAAATAAACAATGTCACACTACGCCGAGATGTACGAGGAAAAACCCAAGACGGGAAACAACCTCGGACGGCCCTAGCCACAAGTCCACTAGATATGGAATTACAATTACAAGACAGGTAGACTTACAACGACTGACTCGATCCCTCTCAAGCCTCGACGCTCCTTCTCGTAGAAACCTCTTCCTAGCGAACAACCTCGGAACACCACCGCGGTCTCGGAATCCACCGATGGGACTTTATATGGTCACCGTCACCCAAGCATGGAGTCTTTCTCCGTGTGGGTAGAATCTCAACAAATGTCTTCTTTGTGATGGGGTGTAGAAGCAAACCCGAAACGTCTCTTGAATTCGGTAGAGAAAAACCGGTGCCAAAAACTCCAAGCAATTGATATAAATATAGAAACTTGGATAAACAATTATTGGGTGTAAACTAGAGTGTGTATGAATTTTTCTTTGAAAGAATAACACTCAAAACATGATCTTTTTCCTTAAACAAATTTTGTCTTAAAATACTCTCTAGGAGTTTGTATGGTATTAAAAAGATATCTTGGAAAATGTGTTTCCCGCACATAATAATGTATGAAAAAAGTTGGTTGAAAACCAAGTGGAGGAGTGGGGAAAAACTGCAAAAAACTGCCAAATAACTGTTCCCGCTGGAATCTTGTTCGAACGAACTTGATTCTCGTTCGAACGAGACTTCTAACGAGCGACCAGCCTGGGCTCGTTAGAAGTTCGTTAGATACCTCGTTAGAACGAAAACTCGTTCGAACGACATATCGAACGACTGTCCAGTTAGGGTCGTTGGCAAAACTCGTTCGAACAAACTTGGTTCGAACGACAAAACTCGTTCGAACGAAACCTGGTTCGAACGAAAAAACTCGTTCGAACGACATTTCTAACGAACGACCAGAAAGATTGAAAAATTCAATTTTGGCCCAGAAACTTTTGTATACTTATTTTTAAAGTTCTAATTGATTCTTTCTGAAAATAAAATGCAGTTTTTATTACACATAACACCCAATACAAATTGTTCCAAGCTCCTATATAAATATAATTACATTCATACCTTGGGAGCATGGAACCTTAGTTGATGACGTAGAAACGAGGCACGCAAACCGGCATTTTGATGAAGCTTTAAATTCTTTGCCGCTACGTCTTCAACACACACTTCATAGGCTTGAGAATATTACAATAAATTACTAACCTATGAATAAATGTTTTTGTCCGGAATTGAGCCAAAACTATATATGGACTCAATTGGAAATTTGTGTCCTTACAAATCTCCCCCTTTGGCTATTCCGGGACAAAAACCAAACAAAAATCCTAAAGGGCCGTCAAGCTCTACTAGACTCAAAACATAACCCGCCCAAACTTGACTCAACCCAAGGATCAAACGCTTTGCCATAGAAAGATGCCGCTTTAGAATAATTCCTGCACACTTAAGCAAACTCATCAAATGCATAGGGAATATCAAAATATTAAATGCAATTAATTAATTACTCCCCCTAAATTAATTCTCCCTTTAAACACATGACCTACTTAGAAAGACGTCTCCCCCTAGGATAAATCTCCCCCAAACGAAGATACGATAATAATAGGATTAGATACCATTTCTCCCCCTATCATCATTCTCCCCCTTTTTGTTCGGGAATAGGCAAAGGATAAAGAACTAATAAACAACATGTGAAAGCTTAAAGTGTTAAGACATGAAAGCATATGGACAATTAAAGCAAGGCAAAGACAAACAAATATCATATATATATATATACTATAAATATACCAATAAGTACGTGCATATATAGATAGATATAAACACACACATGACACAAAATACAATAAGTTTGCACACTCGTATGGCAAAAATGTGTCATATGGAAACGGAAGTGTAGGGGTGTGAACTAGCAACAATTAAATTTAGACCCAAACACTTAAGAAACGTTCACGGAGTTCTCATTTGATTGCAAACTTCATCACAGTTAAATATAACCTCATGTGACAATATAAAGATTGAACTCAATGAACAAACATACACAATGCATACAAGCCTAGCATGATGATGATTCTACAAACCAAATAGAGTCATGACATTAAAGACAACTAGGATAAACGGACATTGTGCAAACCGTTGATATACCATCTAATTCTCCCTCAATAAGCATATATATTATTTTGTTTTTTGAATGAATATATCAAACAAACATAGGCCTTGGCAATTGCTTTCTGTTTAATGCCAAATATTCTGTTTTTAGGCCTTTGGATCACGTATTTCTTTTAGATCCAATCAACGGTGGCTTACTATCGCAAAGGATTTAATTCATCCTTTTGGAGCCCTTCCCCGTGCATATATTAATTTATCATGTTTTCATTTTTCACACAAATCTCACATGCAATGGATTTTGACATGCACTAGTCCTCCTAGGTCATAGATATGTAGATGACTAAATTGATAGGAGAACACCTCAAAAAGCTCAAATATAACATGTGACATTAAGATTTCAAAAGAGCTCGTGCATGTGTGAAAAGAGGCATATGAAATAGAATCCATTTAAACAATACAAAATCCAACTACTCCATATAAAACATGGTAAAGAACATTTTAAGGATTGAAAATCTAAACCAAAAGTTCTAGCCACATGGGAGCGTAAATGATGGGATTCAAACACAAGTATATGCCACATAAAGTGTGTCAAACTAAAATACACACAAAACAAAATATTTTTGAGTTTTTTAACATTTTTAATCAAAAATAAATATTTACTCAAAAGGACAAACAAAAATCATTTGTATTTTTCATTAAGCTTAAATGAAATAAATAAAACACAAATGATAAACAAAAATCTGTTTATATTATGCAGTCGATTCAAACACAAAATATAATACAAAAAGATAAACCAGTCATGATTTCTAGCATGTGATAGGAAATAAGGCAATGACTAGAAAATGACTAAACGGGCATACATTTAGCATATGAATATAGCATGAAGTACAAACGCTAAAGTATGCAAACACTAACACATTCATCCATTAGATTTAGCAAGGGAGGAAGCATGTGAAAGTAAATGAGAATCAAAATCCCTATTTTGTAAGGCAACCAAGTCGGATTTCCTAACCCAAATTAATGAAGAATTACTATCTTGGGGTGTAGAAACGTTAGTTATCGTGGTTACTTTACTATGGGATATTCTAGGAATTCGTTTAAGATCTAAACAAAATTTCCTAAGATGACCTTTTCGACCACAATGTGTACAAGTAACAATATGTCGAAAAGATTTATCTAAGGAGTGATCATTAAATGCATTCCTAGAAGATTCTCCTAAAACATTGGTTTTGACTTTAGGGTTAAAATCATTACAAGAATTGAAGCCTAAACCAAAAGTGTCATTTTTAATTTGGACCGTTCCTAACATTTTATCTAGTTTTTCCGAACGACACTCCAAATCAAATTTGACATTACTCGAATCTTTTAATTTATTTTCCAATTCTAAAATTTTAGATTCTAGTAAAACATTTTGCTCTTCAAAAGCAAGAAGCTCCTTTTTCAAGGATTCCATTAAACCCCTTAAGGCTATCTCTCTCGCCTTCTACATAGTTAAGCTTCTCTTGAAGAGTCCTCTCATGTGTCCTAAGGTCTTCTATTAAGGCACTTTCATCAATGACCTTGACACTCTCTCTTAAACTCGCTTCTAACTTCAAATTAGCTCTTTTCAATTTAATAGATTCTTTATATAATTCATGAAAAGCATTTTGAAGTTCACTCTCATCAACCTCTTCTTCATTTTCACTCTCTCTTTCTTCTTCACTCTCACTATCATCAAAAATAAGAGAATCATGTACAATGACCTTGGAAGTGGCATGTGCTATAATTTCATCATTAGAAGAGTTCTCATTATCACTCACATGACTAGCCATAAAAGCCACAAAAATTTTCTTAGTGGGGGAATCGGGATTTTCTTCCTTATCACTATCACTAAGGGTTGCATTATATGCAGTGGGTCGTTTACCCTCTTTCCTTAGTTTAGTGGGGCATTCATAAGCCCTATGGCCATAACCTTGACAACCAAAACATTTATCAGACTCGTCCCTATCTAAATTTTCATTACTAGGTTTAGGGATCTTTTCGGCTTTAGAAAACTTCTCGCTTTTATCATGTTTAGAAGTATCAAATTTCTTAAAATCATTTTTATATTTATCTTTGTTGAATTTAAGAAATTTTCTAAATTTACGAGCAAATAAAGCCATATCTTCCGAATCACTATCACTACGCTCTCTACTACTTGTTTAACCTCTTTGCGGGCTTTTAAAGCAACGCCCTTTTCAATTTTCTTTTCATTTTTAGAGGGAAACATATCCAGTTCATAGGTTTGCAAATCACCTACAAGCTCTTCTAATTTCGTAGAGGCTAAAGTGGGTAAAGAATTTAAAACGGTCACTTTAGGAATATTTTGGGAGACGGGTCTCAACATGATTATTATAATTATTATGTTCTCACTTGTATTAAATTCTCCTAAATGAAAAAATGAAATGCCGTACGGGACCTGAGCCTGGAAAAGTTGGGTTTGTAACATATGCAAAGCTGTGGTTAGACTTGCAACCAGGCCCATGGGCAGGGTCCCGTTTTAATAATGAGTGAAAATTTTGGGTGGCAGGCCGACCCGGAATTTCGATAGAGTTTCGGGTCCAAATCGGCAATCTAACATGTGTGTCCTAAGCTTGACACCTATATGTGGGCATGTAGTTGGTTGGGCGAATTGGAAAGGGTTCCCCCCTTTGGCGTGACTTACACGATATACGTCTTAGTTTTGAGGGCACTTGGTACATGTGGACAAGCCATTTGATATACCTGAGTGTACGTGAATTGCCTCACTATATAACTTGTGGGGACGGTACGTGTGAGAGCGAATTTGATATACTCAACGTACATGAACGAGTTCCCTGCGATATACCTCCCGTCATGACTTCGGTCAAGCGGTACGATGTGGGGGAACTGTTCGATATATGTCGAAGGTACTTGGTCAATGGAAGGTGAAAGTCATATCGTTTAGGCTAACTGTGCCCTCCGGACCAGCGCCCATCACGAAGTGACCCTTCAGTTACTGGATAAAATTTGGTAAATCACAATGCTCTTTGGTGATGTCATGTGAATCATACATGATTCTCTTTTTAGTATCTTATGATGAGAGTATCTTTCTTGATCATGCCAAATAGGGAGCAAAGTACAAGTACCAATGGTATACCAAGTATGAATGGGTGATGCGTGCAGTATGTGGATATATGTGATCCTAGGTGTACGTGGTGCAAAGTTTACATGGAGAATCTTCTACAAGCGTGTGAATAGAAGGATAAGCATAAGGTACACATGGAAAACGGGAATATTCAAAATAGGTGAATATATAAGAAAATAAAACACCCATATAAATAGAGTCTAGCCGTCAAAATGTCCCCAGCGGAGTAGCCACTGTGGCCATCCCCGATCCTCACGGAGGGAGAGATATATGAGGGGGTGTCATCTCTATGGTGAGAGTATCTCGGTCCCGCACATCCCTCTCGGGAGCGCTTCGATCGACGTGGGCGATGTGTGAGGTGAAAAATGTTGAGAGATGGAGTCGCCAGTCTATTTTTCTCAAAACAGACAAAAGAAGGTGGGGTCATCCCTAAGGAAAACATCCAAAAGACATACTGATACATACGAAACCAAAATGATTCGAAAAGAGTCCGGAGGCTAAGTTACGAAATGGGAAGGTGTTAGGTACCTATTCCGCCCTTGCGGTCTCTCATGGATTGTTGCTATTTTTCTTTATTTCCCCGTGATATGTGTGCATGTGTATATGTAATGGAGATAGAAATCCTCGACTTGTATCATGGAAGAGATAAAGCGAGTCATCCATAGGAATGTTACTAAAAGTAATATTAGAAAATAGGATTTACGCGATTATCCTAGCGTTGATCGTTATAACAGAACGATAACGCATATGGAATAATGCGCCATTAAGAACAAATATATGTATATGTAAATATATAGAATCTAATAGAGTTAAGTTAAAGAATATAGAAAAATAAGAAAGGGAAAGAATAGGATTCGAGTCTCGGGTTTTACCCCGAGACGCCTACGTAACCTATAGAGGCATCAAAGTCCACGTAGTTCGTATGCAAAACGAGGGGTGAGATTTATTCCATAAATCCAACTGGGGACTTCTTTTGTGTGTGTGTGTGTAAAAAGTGTTTTAGTTGGGAGAAAAGTGTGAGAATTCCCGTTTGGAATTTATGAGCAAACCCTCTTTTTTTTTTGGGGGGGGGGGGGGGGGGGGGTTGATTTATATGAAAATAAGAGATGTGAAATAATACTAAAAAAAATTATATTAGGATATGTGATATGAGAGAATAAAAGTGCTAAATAATAAAATAAGTTAATGAGAATTTAAGAGAATTTGAAGAGAGAGTTGAGAAAGTTGGACCTTCTTGAAGATCTTGAGCTTGATATTGAATGTTGGATAGCAACCCTTGCACTTGGATGATGATGAAGAGTAGTTAATTCCCCTAGTTTGATAAGAAGATGATGAAAAGTGAAGGTTGGAAAATGATTAATTTGGATGTGGAAATCACGCTGACTTCGAGAGAGGTTTTCTGAGTTTGCTGAGAGTGATGGATTTCAGATCTTGGGTCCCTTTGCAATGAGGTCAGACCCTCCTTTTTATAGGATGGGGACATTACCGATTGGCATAGTCTTGGTCCGGCCAATCGGCAGGTATTTTTAGGCACACTGTCGATAGGCAGGGTTTGGAACTTGCCGTTTGGCAGTCTCTTTCAGGTTCCTTCGGAAAAATGGTCATAAAATGAAAACCGTTAATCCGAATCATGCACGGGGTAAACCGCTGGAAAGTTACTTTAGAGACCTTCGAAAGTCCTTTGGACTACTCCAGGGTTCAGGAGTTGACTTTGGGTCAAATGTTGCTTGGAAGCGCTCGTCGGTCCTTTAGACGGGGGATCTTCGGACCCAAACGGATCGTTCGTCTGCATGGTAAGTCAGAATCGCTCACGGGGTGGGCCGTTGGAAAGGTTAGGAGATTTACTTGGACATTCCAAAGATTTTGACTCAGTTTGGGGAGGTGACTTTGGTCAATCGGGGCTTGGAAGCGTTCAATGACCTTTCGGAGTGAAACGGATCGTTCGTCCGTACCGTAAGTTAGAATCTCATACGGGGTGGACCATTGGAAAGGAGTTTTAGTTCCCTTTAAATATTCATTCAGTGTCGATCGAGCTTAAGAGTTAACTTTGGTCAAACATAGCCCGGGAGCGGCCGGTGGCCTCCTAATCAAGTTTCAGGGGAAAATAGGTCGTTCGTCCGCACTATAAGTCAGAATCGTGCATGGGGCAGACCGTTAGAAAGGGGTTTCAGTTCCCTTTGAATATTCATTCAGTCTCGATCGAGCTGAAGAGTTTGAATTTTGGTCAAACAGAGCCTGGGAGTTCCTGATGGCTTTATGTCAGTACCCGGGGTATGACTTAGGTTTGTAGTGATGAAGGGAGGTACTAGGGACTTAAGGAGAGGTTAAGGGATGCTAGAATGGGGTGACTACACTTATATTTATTTTTTTTATGTCTTTTTGATGTTTGCATAGGGTTATCAAGAGCCGAATTCAAGGTTGACACTTGATGAATAAAAGAAGAAGAGCCTCACAAATAGATGTATCATAGACGCAAAAAAAATTCATATCCTCTGAAATTTTTAGTTATATTGAAATTGTTTAGACAAAATTTATTTTAGAGCGTATGGTTGTAAATAACTTGTTGGATTAGGGTCATGAAATACTATAAATGCCATCTTACTATAGATCTTTATGTCAACTTATTAGCGAATAATATATATTTATTTTTAGAGGTTATTCATTGTTAAGGTTATATATATATATATATATATATATAATTTTTTTTTTGAAAAAATCATAAATTTTAGTAATGGAGTTATGCTGTTAGAAAATCTGATAATTGTTTTATAATTTTTACGCTTAAAATTTGTAACAAAATGTTTTGCAATGGTAAAAATTCATTAGTATGTAAGTAATTAGTAATGGTGTGATTCCATTAGTAATATGTGAGTTAGTAATGGTAACAAACTATTACTAATTTATTCCCCATGCCTTTTTTATAACGTTATTTTACCGTTATAACTTTTTTTGTAATGATAATATGCTGCTACTAGAAGTACATTTTGGTGTTGAGCTAGAAATCCATTACTGCTACATGTGGCTCAGATCCAATGAAAAAATTTATTATCTTAAAGTGATGAAGTTCGAGAGGGTCCTCATCGTAAATATGCAGGATTCCAGTAAAGATTACTCGTCGCACAATTTTGTAATGAAATACTGGGATACTTTATTGTTATACCCCGTATTTTTATGGCATTTAATTATGGAATTAAATAAATTAATTTGGGATAGATTAATTTAATATTAATCCGAATTTTAAAATAAATATTAACTAGTGTGACAAGAGTTAGTAATTATTGGTAAGATTTATGTTGAATATTACTAGATGAGTAAATTAATATGAGGTTGAATTTATTAAGATTGTCGCGAGTGAATAATACAACAATTACAAAAATTAAGTCAGGACGCACATGTGTCGTGTCGGGACTAAATTAATGGACTAAAAAGTGAATTAATTATAATCAGCCCGTATGGTCATTTCGAGTGCACCAACGTGTCCGGAAGGGTCAAGATAGTCAGAATAGTATACTCGGGGGCTTAGTTTGAGTCTCGGGCCATTTTTAGGCCTAAACGGTAACTCGGGAGGGCATTTTGGTAATTTTCCATTTTTGGCCTTAATTAAGGACGAAAATAGAGAGTTTATATCTGTGGTAAGAGAGAGACCTTGAGGGTGAGAAACATTAGAGTTGTAGAGAGGCTAAGGAAGAGAGAAGGCTTCTAAGGAGAAGAGCCACCAACCCTACACCACTCTTATCAATTCCACCACCAATGCGTAGATCGGGAGAAGGGAAACGTTCCTATACCATTCAATTCCATCGAACAAGAACTTTAATTTCTAGGCAAGTATCTAACTTGTTGTTCTTTAGTTGATAACACATCCATGCTAGTGTAGGAATTAATTCTCTTATGTCTTCATGAAAATAAAAAGTTGTTTGGGAGATTTTTATTGCAATTTTGGAGTAGAAACCGTGTTAGGATGGATATCTGTCAAATGCAGAATATTATCCATGAAATTGATTGCCAGTAGAGAGAGAAATTTGGGAATTTAATGAATTCTTGAGAAAATTTGATGAACTAGGGTTACATGATAATTTCTTGAATTAATCCCATTTGATGACGATTCTTGACAAATATGTGAATGTTTTACATTAAAAAACTTCTATATTGGTTTAGATAACGTTCATGATGTTTTTTGGGGAGTTTAGGGCATGTTAATGGAGGTTTGAGGATTTATATTGGATGAAACCCATAGCCTAGAATTGCAAAAACTGCGCCAACACCCGCTTAATCGATCGATCGAGTCCTCTAAGAAACTGAAACTTCTTACCCCTTTATGTTAATCCAATTCCAAACGTGTAAGGACCTTTGGACATAATTTAAATATCATAATGGGATATGAGAAGGACCAGTAGGGTATAAGTAGGTTCCGGGTAAGATGAATTTATATGAGATTTAACCGTGGGGTTCGACGATATAAATTGAGTGAGAAATCGTGCATACGTTAAAGTAGGTCTTGTAAGAATTTAGAAGGACTTAGACCAGTAGGGTAGTGAGGGTACACCTACTGATTTTACATTTATCGATAGGATACACTTCGAGAGTCGAGAAGTACTTACAGATATACAGTAATTGAGAGAATAAAAAGAATAATTTAATTGTACGCAGAACTCGAGCGTTATAAGTTACGCATAGCTAGAACATATTATGGGTCGTGGGCGTACCTAGCTGAATTATGTGAATATTTGTATGGTTGTATATATATATATATATATATATATATATATAATATGGTATATTTATGTGTAATCATACCCGCGCTACTTGCTATAACTGAGGTTTCACGTCGGGACAGTCGTATCTCGATTGGACCTTTATGGGGGATATTGACTTGTACCGTAGAACATAGCATCCTTGGTACTGGCTATCATTGGATGATATTCAGATGGTCCTAAGAGACGTGAGGGTATAAGGTGACCTCTTAGTGACTTGGAACTATGCTTCGCCTCCAATATGTGTGTTTTGTGTTAATACAGTTCGAGAGGGATTCCGAACTACTATTTTCCTTTTGTATGTGAGAAACGGGGAGTTGATAGCAGAGTATGCCAGAACCATAGATTTATGTGGGGTGACTTATTAGTATATATATTATAAGAGATAAATATATGTACCTATGATTAATCTACTATGCTTATAAGTAGATAAATTTGAATAATTAATATTAAATGAATTAAGCGGTTGAGAATTTAAGTCTGTATTGAGATGAACATAACTGGCTTAAAATATTCCTAATAATAGGGTCATCAGATATAATCTATGGTTAGGTGATCACTCGGATTAGGCTTGGTGAATGAAGATTTGGTTAGAATTTTTAACAGGGTTAGATTTAAGTATGTTAATTCGGTAGTACGCTAGGCGTGCACACTAGTTGAGAGGTGAGAATTCTCAAGTGAGTGTCGAGGTACTAACATGTATGTAATATCAACTGGTAAGCATTTTAAATACTTGCTAAACTATTTTAAAGTTGTTTTACACTCGGGCTCTGACACGTTCCCTGATATCTTTTCTTCCTCTTGTGTGTGTGTATGTATATATATATATATATATATATTACAGGAGCCCATCCATAGGGGCATCAGGCCTAGATCTTTGGACCATTAACGCACTGCAGCTATCATGGAGGTTGTCGGTCCTTGCAGTAGACAACTCCATTCTTGTCTTTCCAGTCTTCTATTTACTTATTCTCAGACATGGCATGTGCCGCCCATTCCATATATCATTTTAGTAGGTGATTAATAAAGAAAAATTATTTTCGACAGTGATGCTAAAAATGAACCAATTGGATACTTCGATTTAATTTAATAAAGGATGATCACTTGGTATTTAATTAGGCGGTGGGTCACAGATGGTATCAGAACATCAGGTTTTAGAGTCCTTTAGGGTCTGTACGGCTTGTTATGCTTTCAGCTTAACGTCCTTCAATATAAAGCCCTATCTTTAGGATTGTTGTACTCTTATTTATTGCGAATACGTATTCAGCTATTTGAGACTTAAAAATAACTATGGACTAATAAAAATTCCTTCTCGTTTTAGATCCCTCCAAGAAGAGCTCCGAGAGACAAAAATTCCCAGCCCGAGCAGCCAACAACGCAGGCTCAGGTAATGATGAATGCAACTGAAGTCATCGCTATAATTTCTTAGGCGGTGAATACAGCATTAGCGATGGTTCAGAAGGACCCACCCCAGGTTCAGGAAGTAGCACCTGTGACAGAATAAATTCCCACGACATGGGAAAGGGTTAGGGATGCCTTTCAGAAGGCACATCCTCTGGAGTTCTCAGGCAGTTCCGACATCGTCATCGCTAGCCAATGGAAGAAGGATATCCAGAGGCATATGCGCATGTATGACTGCTGAGACGATAAGAGATAGCTACTGGCCTCCTTCAAACTAGTAGGAGACACCTTATAGTGGTGGAAAGCCACTACCATCTTAGAGGAGAGAGACAGTATGCCGATTCACACTTTTTGGGTGAGGTTCAACTACAAATATTGTCCCTCCGCCGTGCAGATTAAGATGAGGCAGAAATTACTGAATCTTAAGCAGGAAAGTATGATGGTTGCAGAGTATGAGGAGGAGTTCACGAGACTTCTCACTATAGTGTCGAATGAGGCACCTACCAAGGAGAAGAAAATCTTGATGTTCATGGATGGGCTAACCTGCAGGATTCGTCAACATCTCATAGGTAATCTGTCGTTGGGTACTTGCACTGATGTACTCAATGCCTCTCTGTTGCATTGACATGATCACCGCTTTCATTAGCAGGGAAGGAATCGAGCAGGGGAGTCCATCCAGTAGGGCCAGACAGGAGGTAGTAGTGTCGGTGGGGAACCAGCAGCTCGGCGACAGGTTCGTCATAGTGAGTAGAGTTCCCATCAGGGGGACCCTGCCAAGCGATTTTGATTCGGTGATTCCTGGCAGGGACATGGGGGGTTTAGACAGGGACACCAGGGTCAGTCTAGTCAACATGGCCAGTAGGGTCCACATCTTTACTAGCAGGGCCAGCCGAGCCAACAATGTTATCAGCAGGGCCAACCCAATGGAGGGGTGGTAACGTCCATCAGGGGCAGAGGGGAGGAAACTTTAGGGGCAGGTGTTTTGGTTGCGAAAAAAACGGCCATAGGCGTTAGGATTGCCCTGAGGGGGATAGGGCCCTACAGCAACAGGGTGCATGTTAGGAGCCGCAAAGACTGCTGTTCGCAGCCTCCCTCCTTGCATCACCTCCGATGCCAGCTTTACCAACCATCCCAGGAGTCCCCGTTCAGTAGGGGCAATTGCAGTATGGACGTGTTTATAATATCCACCAGCCAACAGCACCACAGGCTCCACCCGCAGTTGATGGTACATTCCTATTCATGGAACTATGGGGCATGTTTTATTTGATATTGGGGCGTCACACTGTTTTATATCCGCTAGCTTTACACGGGCCACGGGGTTATTAGACATGGAAGAGAGTACAGTAACATGTGTAGACTCACTATTGGGAAATGGATCTTTAATTTTCTTTATATGTCGGGGAGTAGGTATGGAGATTGGTAGCTTGATATTACCTGTATACATGTTAGTCTTAGATATGCATGAGCATGACGCCATTATTGGCATGGATTGGCTTGCAGCTTATAGAGCCATGATCAATTGTTTCAGTAGGAGTATTATTTTTGCTATTCCGGGCTAGGAGATGTTTCTGGTGGCGATGCCTCATCCTAAGGGAGGATCATCCACCCATTTATATTATATAGAGGAGAAGACCTCTAAGGAGATATTGATTCCCATTGATTCGATTCTCGTAGTTTGCGAGTTTTTTGATGTGTTTCAGGATATATCGGGACTACCGCCTAGCCGAGAGATAGGTTTTGTTATAAATTTGATGTCGATCACTCGGCCGATAGACCGAGAACCAAACCGTATGGCTCCAGTTGGGATAAGAGAGTTGTGGGATCAGATTAAGTAACTATTGGGTCAGGACTTCATTTGTAGGAGCACCTCTCCTTGAGGAGCTATGGTGTTGTTTGTGAAAAGAGAGGTGGTTCATTGAGGTTGTGTATGGACTATCAAGAGTTGAACAAGGTCACTATATAGAATAAGTATCCGTTTCCCCGATTCGATGACTTGTTCGACTAGCTAAGGGGAGTTGCCTTCTTCTCGAAGATAGACTTGAGATCGGGATACCATCAGCTTCAGATTAAGGAGTAGGATGTGTCAAAGACTGCTTTCTTGACTAGGTATGGGTCCTATGAGTTCAGGGTCGTGCCATTTGGGATGGCAAATGCTCCAATCGTATTCATGGACTTGATGAACCGGGTGTTCAGAGAGTTCTTAGATCAGTTTGTCATCATTTTCAAAGATGGCATCCTAATTTATTCACTGGCTGAGGAAGAGCATGCCGAGCACTTAAGACAAGTTCTTCAGACTCTATGAGAGCATTAACTATATGCCAAGTATGATAATTGTGAATTTTGGTTACGGGAGGTGCAGTTTCTGGGGCACATTGTGTCATAATTGGGGATATTATTGGACCCGAGCAAAGTGTCGGCAGTGAGGGAGTGGGGACAACCCACGACATCGATAGAGGTGCGTAACTTCTTGGGGTTAGTCATGTATTACAGGCGGTTCATCCATAGGTTCTCAAAATTTTTGGGACCATTGACGAATTTGACATGTAAATGGGCACCGCTCATCTGGGATTACACTTGTCAATTAGCTTTCGATGAGCTAAAGGATAAGTTGACTTCGGCACTGGTTCTTGCTTTACCAAGGCCAGGAGTGGAGTGCCTGGTGTATACTGACACCTCTCTATAGGGACTCGATGGAGTACTTCAGCAGGAGGAGCAGGCTATAGATTATGCCTCCCACAAGCTTAAGCCTCACGAGAGGAATTACCCTACCCATGACTTGGAGCTAGCAGTAGTCGTGTTTGCCTTGCAGATTTTACGACACTACTTTTTTGGGGAGAAATTCCACATGTTCATCGATCACAAGTCACTGCAATACTTTTTCACTCAGCGGGAGTTTAACACGTGTCAGCGCATGTGGTTAGAGTTTGTGAAACACTATCAATTCGGAATAAAGTATCATATGGGGAAATCTGACATGGTTGCCAATGCATTGGGTCGTATGTTGTTAAGTTAGGTGGAGAAAGTGTGGAAGGCGAAGTGGAAAGAGTTAGGACACCAAGACGCAGTGGACTGATCCTTTATATATGTTATGATGGTCACACCAGAGATTATTACGAGTTGATCCAGGCACAAGCAACTGATACTTTTTGTCAGGATCAGATTGTACGGTTCCTAGCTGAGGGTGATGAGTCCTATTCAGTAAGTTCAGATGGGGGTTTGAGGTTTGATGGGAGATTGGTGGTCCTTGAGGGAGAAGATTTACGTCATGCAGTCATGACGCAGTCGCATGGGTCCAGATTTGCAGTACATCCTGGAGGGGATAAAATGTACCAAGATATGAGGCGACAATACTAGTGGAGTGGGATGAAGAAGGATATTACAGAGTTCGTGTCCAAATGTGCCACCTGTCATCTGGTAAAGGTGGACCACCAGAGACTGCTAGGATTACTTCATCCGCTGGAGATACCTACGTGGAAATGGGAGAGAATTTCCATGGATTTCATCACTGGGCTGCCTACATCACATCGGGGTCACGATTATATTTGGGTAGTGGTGTATCGTTTGACCAAGGTAGCGCATTTTCTGCCAGTGCAGACAGATTACACAACTGGACAATATTCCCAATTATTTATTACTGAGATAGTGAGGTTGCATGGGGTACCCCTGGATATCGTGTCCGATAGAGATAATATTTTTTTGCCGCGCTTTTGGGACAGCTTTCAAGAGGCTATGGGTACTGAGTTATGGTTGAGTACGGCGTATCACCCGCAGATAGATGGGCAGACTGAGCAAATGAATCAGATGCTGGAGGATATGCTACGCATGTGTGTCCTTGATTTTTGAGGAGGTTGGGAGCAGTACCTTCCTCTGGTAGAGTTCGCTTATAATAACTCCTACGAGTTTACGATTGGCATGGCCCCTTTTGAGGTGTTGTACAGCAGACCTTGTCATTCCCCAACTTGTTCGCTAGAGGTGGGGGACAACAAGCTTCTTGGGCCAGAGGTGATTAGGGATACATCAACCATGATTGAGTTGATCAGGAGTCGCATTCGGGTAGCCCAGGATAGGCAGAAAAGCTATGTCGATGCAAAGCAGTCTTTCAGGGAGTTTGGCGTGCGAGACTAAGTACTAATACCGAGTGTCTCATAAGAAGGGAGTAATGAGGTTCGAGAAGAAAGGGAAATTGGCTCCGAGGTACGTAGGACCATTTCCCATTATCGAGAGGATTGGACCAGTGACATATAGACTTGGGTTATCGGAGCACTTGCACCGTATTCATGATGTATTCCACATTTCGTCGTTGAGACGGTATCTTCGGGATGATTTGGACCATACACATATTGCGATAGATGAGATTGATTTCCACCCCGACGGTTCTTATGAGGAGAGTCCAGTGGCTATCCTAGACCATAGAGAGAGGAAATTGAGGTCGAAGGTAGTCCCACTAATACTGGTTCAATAGGAGCATCATAATGTAGAGGAGTCCACTTGGGAGCGCGAGGCAGATATGCGTAAAACGTATCCAGAATTGTTTTTACCAGGTATGCCTTATTTTTCGAATTTCAGGATGAAATTCCGTTATTAGGGGGGAAGTATGTTATACCCCGTATTTTTATGGAATTTAATTATGAGATTAATTAAATTAATTTGGGATAGATTAATTTAATATTAATCCGGATTTTAAAATAAATATTTATTAGCGTGATGAGAGTTAGTAATTATTGGTAAGAATTATGTTGAATGTTACTAGATGATTAAAGCAATATGAGATTGAATTTATTAAGATTATCGCGAGTGAATAATACAACAATTACATAAATTAGGTCGGGATGCGCATGTGTCGTATCGGGACTAAGTTGATGGAATAAAAAGTGAAATAATTATAAGCCACCTGTATAGTCATTTCGAGTGCGTCAATTTGTTCGAAAGGGTCGACATAGTCAGAAAAGTATACCCGGGGGTCTAGTTTTTTGTCTCGAGACATATTTAGGCCTAACCAGTAACCCGGGAGGTATTTTTGTAATTTTCCATTTTTTGCCTTAATTAATGACGAAAATAGAGAGTTTATATATGTGGGAAGAGAGAGTCCTCGAGGGTGAGAAACATTAGAGTTGCAGAGAGGTTAAGGGAGAGAGAAGAGAGAAGGCTTCCAAGGAGGAGAGCCACCAACCCTACGCCGCTCTCATCAATTACACCACCAACGCGTAGATCGGCAAAAGGGAAACGTTCCTATACCACTCAATTTCGTCGGACTAGAACTTTAATTTACAGGAAAGTATCTAAATTGTTGTTCTTTATTTGATAACACAACCATGCCAGTGTAGGAATTAATTCTCTTATGTCTTCATGAAAATAAAATGTTGTTTGGGAGATTTTTATTGCAAATTTGGAGTAGAAACCATGTTAGGATGGATATCTGTCAAATGTAGAATATTATCCATGAAATTGATTGCCGGTAGAGAGAGAATTTTGGAAATTTAATGAATTCTTGAGAAAATTTGATGAACTAGGGTTACATGATAATTTCTTGAATTAATCCCCTTTGATGACGATTCTTGACAAATATGTGAATGTTTTACATTAAAAATCTTCTAGAGTGGTTTATATAACGTTCATCATGTTTGTTTGGGAGTTTAGGACATGTTAATGGAGGTTTGAGGATTTATATTGGATGAAACCCATAGGCTAGAATTGCAAAAACTGCGCCAACACCCGCTTAATCGATCGATCGACTCCTCCAGGAAACTGAAACTTCTTACCCCTTTATGTTAATCCAATTACAAACGTGTAAGGACCTTTGGACATAATTTAAATATCATAATGGGATATGAGAAGGACCAGTAGGGTATAAGTAGGTTCCGGGTAAGATGATTTTATATGAGATTTAACCGTGGGGTTCGACGATATAAATTGAGTGAGAAATCGTTCATACATTAAAGTAGGTCTTGTAAGAATTTAGAAGGACTTAGACCAGTAGGGTAGTGAGGGTACACCTACTGATTTTACATTTATCGATAGGATACACTTCGAGAGTCGAGAAATACTTACAGATTTACAGTAATTGAGCGAATAAAAAGAATAATTTAATTGTACGCAGAACTCGAGCGTTATAAGCTACGCATAGCTAGAACATATTATGGGTCGTGGGCGTACCTAGCTAAATTATGTGAATATATGTATGGTTGTGTATATATATATATATATATATATATATATATATATATATAATATGTTATATTTGTGTGTAATCATACCCGCGCTACTTGCTATCACAGAGGTTTCGCACCGAGAAAGTCTTATCTCGATTGGACCTTTATGGGGAATATTGACTTGTACCCTAGAACATAACATCCTTGGTATAGGTTATCCGCAAATGATAGTCAGACGTTCCTAAGAGACGTGAGGGTATGTGCCGACCTCTTAGTGACTTGGAACGATGCTTCGCCTCCAATCTATGTGTTTTGTGTTAATACAGTTCGAGAGTGATTCTGAACTTGTATTTCCCTTTTGTATGTGAGCTACGGGGACTTGATAGCAGAGTATGCCAGCACAATAGATTTATGTGGGGTGACTTATTAGTATATATATTATGAGAGATAAATATATATACCTATGATTAATCTAATGTGCTTGTAAGTAGATAAAATTAAATAATTAATATTAAATGAATTAAGCGGTTGTGCACTTAAGTCTGTATTGAGATGGACATAACTGGCTTAAAATATTCCTAATAATAGGTTCATCAGATATAATCCACGGTTAGGCGATCATTCAGATTAGGCTTGGTGAATAAAGATTTGGTTATACTAGTTAACTGGGTTAGATTTAGCGAGGCTAATTCGGCAGTACGCTAGGCGTGCACACTAGTTGAGAGGTGAGAATTCTCAAGTGAGTGTCGAGGTACTAACATGTATGTAATATCAACTGGTAAGCATTTTAAATACTTGCTAAACTATTTTAAAGTTGTTTTACACTCGGGCTCTGACCCGTTCCCTGTTATCTTTTCTTACTCTTGTGTGTGTGTGTCTATATATATATATATTACAGGTGCCCATCCACAGGGGCATCAGGCCTAGATCTTTGGACCATTAACGCACTGCAACTATCATGGAGGTTGCAGGTCATTGCAGTAGACAACTCCATTCTTGTCTTTCCAGTCTTCTATTTACTTATTCTCAGACAAGGCATGTGCCGTCCATTCCATATCTCATTTTAGTAGGTGATTAATAAAGAAAAATTATTTTTGACTGTGATGCTAAGAATGAACCTATCGGATACTTCAATTTAATTTAATAAAGGACTGATCACTCGGTATTTAATTAGGCGGTGGGTCACAGGTGGTATCAGAGCATCAGGTTTTAGAGTCCTTTAGGGTCTGTACGACTTGTTATGCTTTCAGCTTAGCGTCCTTTAATATAAAGCCCTATCTTTAGGATTGTTGTACTCTTATTTATTGCGAATACATATTCAGCTATTTGAGACTTAATAATAACTATGGACTAATAAAAATTCCTTCTCGTTTTATTTCCCTCCAAGAAGAGCCCCGAGAGACAAAAATGCCCAGCCTGAGTAGCCAACAACTCAGGCTCAGGTAATGATGAATGCAAATGAAGTCATCGCTATAATTTCTCAGGTGGTGAATGCAGCATTAGTGGTGGTGCAGAAGGACCCACCCCAAGTTCAGGAAGTAGCACTTGTGACAGAACAAACTCCCACGACATGGGAAAGGGTTAGGGATGCCTTTCAGAAGGCACATCCTCTGGAGTTCTCAGGCAGTTCTGACATCGTCATCGCTAGCCAATGGAAGAAGGATATCCAGAGGCATCTGTGCATGTATGACTTCTGAGATGTTAAGAGACAGCTACTGGCTTCCTTTAAACTAGTAGGAGACACCTTACAGTGGTGGGAGGCCACTACCATCTTAGAGGAGAGAGACAGTATGCCGATTCACACTTTTTGGGTGACGTTCAACTACAAATATTTTCCTTCCGCCGTGCAGATTAAGATGAGGCAGAAATTACTGAATCTTAAGAAGGAAAGTATGATGGTTGTAGAGTATGAGGAGGAGTTCACGAGATTTCTCACTATAGTGTCGGATGAGGCACCTACCAAAGAGAAGAAAATCTTGATGTTCATGGATGGGCTAACCTGTAGGATTCGTCAACATCTCATAGGTAATCTGTCATTGGGTACTTACACTGATGTACTCAATGCCGCTCTGTTGCATTGCCATGATCACCGCTTTTATTAGCAGGGAAGAAAACGAGCAAGGGAGTCCATCCAATAGGGCCAGATAGGAGGTAGTAGTGCCGGTGGGGAACCAGCAGCTCAGGGACAGGTTCGCCATAGTGAGCAGAGTTCCCATCAGGGGGACCCTGCCAAGCGATTTTGATTCGGTGATTCCAGGTAGGGACATGGGAGGTTTAGACAGGGACACCAGGGTCAGTCTAGTCAACATGGCCAGTAGGGTCCACATCTTTACTAGCAGGGCCAGCCGAGCCAACAATGTTATCAGCAGGGCCAACAGGGCCAATGGAGGGGTGGTAACGGCCATCAGGGATAGAGGGGAGGAAACTTTAGGGGCAGGTGTTTTGGTTGCGAAAAAATGGCCATAGGCGTTAGGATTGCCCAGAGGGTGATAGGGACCCACAGCAACAGGGTGCCTGTTAGGATCCGCAAACACTGTTGTTCCCAGCCTCCCTCCTTGCATCACCTCCGATGCCAGCTTTACCAACCATCCCAAGAGTCCCCGTTCAGCAGGGGCAATTTCAGTATGGACGTGTTTATAACATCCACCAGCCAGCAGCACCACAGGCTCCACCCGCAGTTGATGGTACATTCCTATTCATGGAACTATGGGGCATATTTTATTTGATACCGGATGTTCAGAGAGTTCTTAAATCAGTTTGTCATCGTCTTCAAAGATGGCATCCTAATTTATTCACTGGCTGAGGAAGAGCTTGCCGAGCACTTGAGACAAGTTCTTCAGACTCTATGAGAGCATTAACTGTATGCCAAGTATGAGAATTGCGAATTTTGGTTACGGGAGGTGCAGTTTCTGGGGCACATTGTGTCATAATTGGGGATATTATTGGACCCGAGCAAAGTGTCGACGATGAGGGAGTGGGAACAACCCACGACATAGATAGAGGTGCGTAACTTCTTGGGGTTAGTCAGGTATTACAGGCGGTTCATCCATGGGTTCTCAAAATTTTTGGGACCATATCTGTCATATGTAGAATATTGTCCACGAAATTGATGCCCAATAGAGATAAAAATCTGGAAATTTAATAAATTCTTGAGAAAATTTGATGAACTAGGGTTAAATGATAATTTCTTGAATTAATCCCCTTTGATGATGATTCTTGATGAATTTGTGGATGTTTTACGTTGGAAATCTTTTATATTAGTTAATATAACATTTATGATGTTTGGTTGGGAGTTTGGGACATGTTAATGGAGGTTTGAGGATTTATATTGGATAAAACCCGTAGGATAGAATTGCAGAAACTTGGCTAACACCTTCTTGATCGATCGATCGACTCAAGAATGTCGATCGATCGACCCCTTTTCATCGATCGATCGACTCCTCCAGGAAACTAAAACTTCATACCCTTTTTATGTTAATACAATTCCAAATGTGTAAGGACCATTGGACATAATTTAAATAAAAAAATGGGACATGATAATGACCAGTAGGGAATAAGTAGGGTCCAGGTAAAACGAGTTTATGTGAGATTTAACCCTGGGGTTCGACGATATAAATTGAGTGAGAAATCGTGCGTACGTTAAAGTAGTTCTTGTAAGAATTTAGAAAGACTTAGACCAGTAGGGTAGTGAGGGTACACCTATTGATTTTACATTTATCGAGATGATACACTTCGAGAGTCAAGAAGTACTTACGGATATACAGTAATTGAGATGATAAAAAGAATAATTTAATTGTATGTAAAACTCGAACGTTATATGCTACGTATAGCTAGAACATATTATGGGTCGTGGGCGTACCAAGCTGACTTATGTGAATATATATATATATATATATATATATATATATATATATATATATATATATATATATATATATATATATAATATGGTATATTTATGTGTAATCATACCCGCGCTACTTGCTATAACTGAGGTTTCACGTCGGGACAGTCGTATCTCGATTGGACCTTTATGGGGGATATTGACTTGTACCGTAGAACATAGCATCCTTGGTACTGGCTATCATTGGATGATATTCAGATGGTCCTAAGAGACGTGAGGGTATAAGGTGACCTCTTAGTGACTTGGAACTATGCTTCGCCTCCAATATGTGTGTTTTGTGTTAATACAGTTCGAGAGGGATTCCGAACTACTATTTTCCTTTTGTATGTGAGAAACGGGGAGTTGATAGCAGAGTATGCCAGAACCATAGATTTATGTGGGGTGACTTATTAGTATATATATTATAAGAGATAAATATATGTACCTATGATTAATCTACTATGCTTATAAGTAGATAAATTTGAATAATTAATATTAAATGAATTAAGCGGTTGAGAATTTAAGTCTGTATTGAGATGAACATAACTGGCTTAAAATATTCCTAATAATAGGGTCATCAGATATAATCTATGGTTAGGTGATCACTCGGATTAGGCTTGGTGAATGAAGATTTGGTTAGAATTGTTAACAGGGTTAGATTTAAGTATGTTAATTCGGTAGTACGCTAGGCGTGCACACTAGTTGAGAGGTGAGAATTCTCAAGTGAGTGTCGAGGTACTAACATGTATGTAATATCAACTGGTAAGCATTTTAAATACTTGCTAAACTATTTTAAAGTTGTTTTACACTCGGGCTCTGACCCGTTCCCTGTTATCTCTTCTTCCTCTTGTATATATATATATATATATATATATATATATATATATATATATATATATATATATATATATATATATATATATATATATATATATATTATAGGTGCCCAGCCACAGGGGAGTCAGGCCTAGATCTTTGGACCATTAATGCGCTACAGCTATCGTGGAGGTTGCAGGTCCTTGCATTAGACGACTCCATTCTTGCCTTTCCAGTCTGCTATTTAGTTATTCTCAGACAGGGCATGTGTCTCCCGTTCCATATCTCATATAAAAGTTTAGAGAGAGACTTGTACTCTTTACCATTGCAGGATTTAGCTATTATTGGGATTATTTTATTTATTTCCTTGTCCTGCGATTGGGATTTATAATTTTGTTTTATTAATCTAGCTTGGTTATTTCATTTGGATGGTTTGGTTTTAATATTACTATTTGTGTTCATGAAAATGGTTTCATATTAACTCATAACAACAGGTCTTAATTTATAAAATCAAATGTTTTGGCACTTACCTTAATTATTTATTAGGTGATTAATAAAGAAAAATTATTTTCTATAGTGATGCTAAGAATGAACCAACTGTAAACTTTGATTTAATTTAATAAAGGACAGATCACCCGGTATTTAATTTGGGGGGTGTCAAATTTACCGATCCAAAAGGGTGGTGAACTCTATTGGGACCTTAAGTTCTATGAAAGGGATATAAAATAGGTTTAGTACTAATTATGCTATTCCATCTCATTTGCTAGTAACTTGTTTAATTGTTTTTAATGTTTTCGTCTTTGCATGTGCAGAAAGCAAGAAAAATAGAGCTCAACCAGAGACACGTGAACTTTTCTGAGTTGAAGCAAGCTTAGTCACTTAGGAAACCTCTTACTACTATGAATACCCTAGATTGGCCTCTCTATTGACGCCCTACATATCCACCACCACTTCCTTTGCATCTTCAAGAAGAGATTACAGAGAATGACTCATTTTCTATGAGCACTTCAGACCCATTCGAATTTGTTGATATCTCTTCCATGCCCACAATCTCCCTTACTACCTCTGATAAAAGAATGGCTCTTAGAAAGATAATTCCAATTTCATGGAGGTGGCCTTTTCCCCAAGCTCTTCAACTGTATAGCCTTCTAAGAATAAGGGAGTCAAGATTCCTTCTGACCCATTTAACTTGGGGGATTACCCAAATAATACATAAGCCTAGCCAGTAAAGAAGGGCACGACCAACTCTAGTCCTATAATAAGTCTGCTGACCTAAAAGGTAGTGAATACCCCCAACAAGGGGAAGGACCCTATTAAAGGTTAAATAGCCAAGAATTCCAACCTGGATCTTACTTTACTGAGGGGGGATTCTCTCATTTCCTATCAAGTCTTGCTTAGGATCCTGCTAATTGATAGGCTTGTCTCTCAGGATACCAAAAATCTATCATTGGTAATTCTTAATTTTGTTCGACTAGATCTTTTAAACTTCATAATTTTCTTATACTAGTTTCTTGCTTTGCCTCTAATTTTAATTTCTGGTATACTTCATCAACTTCCGGGACATGAGGGCCAATTAAGTGAATGAATGTCGACTTTAGCAAGGCCTTGCATAAATCCCAAAAAGCCTTGAGCACTTCTCAAAATAAGGTAAAGTGGCATTAGGTTGAAATGGTGGTTAAGGATTTAGAAGATTCCACTCTAAATTCTAAGGTTGAGCTTTTAAAAAAGGCTACCGAAGTTTTTTCCCAATTATTGTAAAAGACATTAGAGGCCAATGACAATGCGTAAGATAAGGGCTGATAGAAGGCCTTTGCCCTTGCCCAAATGCATTTGGACTTTGTTTTATAAATTTTTTGTTATAAGAAAGGCTGAGATGAAGCACTTGTGAAGGTTGGGGTCACTGTTGAGTTTGAACTCTTTGCCAAATATGCTCCCGCTCCTAGTACTTCCCCGACTTGGAGGAGGAAGACAAATAGGAGGCCGCCGAATAAGAAAAGGAGGTAGTTTGTCAGGATAAGTTGGCTCCAGATAAGGAGACTTCTGCTAACTAGATTATTTTAGGATTTTCTTGTATTTTAGATTACCTATTTTTTTTTTTTACTGTAAGGCTTGGTCCAAGTCCAATTTTTAAATATGTGAAATGATATTTTCTTGCTTTATCATACTTTATTTTGCTACAATTTCTTTACTTTATCATGCGTTCGTTTGCCTTTAATTTCTAAATGCCTTTCTTTGAACTTTTTTGGACAAATAATAACTTGGCTTTGGTGCTAACGACTTAAGAGAGTGGATATTTTTAATTCATTTCTCATGAAGATGCTTCTAACCAAGGTAATGCAAACTTTTATAATTTTCAACATATATTTCAAAAAATTACAAGTGCTTTTGGTGATCATACAAGTGTGATTGCCACTCTTCAGGCCAAGCTTTGGGAAATCAAGAATATAGTCATCCTTCTATAGACTGAAAATAATTATATAAGGGAGGATATCACCAAGGCCGAGAATGCCTTTGAGAAGAATGAGGCGATCAGAGAAGGTATACAGAACCATGTCATGAGGGTAAGGTATCAATTTCAGAAGGGTCCTCGCACATTTTAGCTGCTAGTTACGATGAAGGATGGATGGATTCTCCCCACTTGGATGAAAAGAGGAAAGTATCCTACAATTATAGTTGGGTAAATACTTTGGATGTCTGTAAAATCCATAAATCTTCTCTAATTTACTAGGTGGATTGTCCCTTTATTCGGCTACCACCTCTTGGGAGTGATTAGTGTTAGCTACCACTTGATACCATTCCACTATAATTGGTTAAGAACTATATCCTCACTCATGACACCAATTATGATTTACAACCCAACGTTGATGATGGTTTTTGAGCTTTCATTGCCGAGCTTGTAACTCGTTGAAGATGATAGTCATTTTTTTATCATTTCGTAAATTTGCATATATTCACTCTGTAATTTTTCTAACATTGGATGCTTTTGTAAAAAAGTGAATGCAAAGAATAAAATTGTAGGTTAATTTTATAATTTTAATTTTTTCATTTCCAATGTCAAGAATGTGCCATCATTTGTCTTAATAGTGTCGCCACACCTCCTTAGGCCTAGACCAAACTATGGTAAAAATGCACCTGGTCGTAAGACCATCCACCCATTCAAGAATTTATTCGTCTAATGTTGAAACACTTAGTGCCTAGTGATCCCATATAGGTCTTTCTCTTGTCTGGGTAGTTCTTGATGTTTTTGTGTTTGTTAGTGACAAAATCTTGCAAACTTGAAATATGATTAAATGTAATCTTACTAAGTCATAATTATGATGAACATAATTAGGTTTGACAAATTTGAACAATGATGATGGCCTTGCCATAATGGCAATCATAATTTGATTGGAAAATATTTTAACGATGTTGGCTTGCTATTTGGAACAACATGGAAGCTAATTTCATTAATTAAATATTTAAACATCCAAAACGTTAGGATTATAAAATCAAAAATTAAAAAATGCAAAATAATCACTATAAACTTTGGAAATAAAATTTCCTATGGTTAGATGCATTCTAAGACTGGGGTATCTCCCGACCCTCTATTGTTTCCATATGGTAGGCTCCTTGGAGGTCGTCTATGAAATCTTTTAATGTACCTTCGCATTTAGGGACCAATTTTCCATTTGCCGGCTTTCTCATTTTGCCAAGGACCTTCCTTAATACATAATCTCTGACTTGTAACTTCCTTAGAGTAACGTCTTGTTCTTCTTGGACAACTACATTTTATAGGATGGTTGACCAAGGATTGCTATACTTTTTGCTCAGCTAGGTCAAGCTCAGTTCTAATGATTTCTTCATTCATCGTTTGATTGCAAAAGGTCGTCTTCAAGGTCAGTAAGTCAGCTTCCAATGGAATTATTGCTTCCATTTTTGTAAGGCAAGGTGAAGGGAATTTCCCTAGTCAATCGTCTAGGCATTTTCTAATAAGCTCAGAGGATATGGTGAATCTTGTCCAATTAGGCACCTTTTGCTGGTCTTTTTATTATCCCATCGAGAACTATCTTACTGGAGGCCTCGATCTACCCGTTTATTTATGGATAATACACCAAACTGTAGTATTGCTTGATATTATGGTTATTGCAAAAGTCTTAGAATGATCCTCTTTCAGATAGTGTTCCACTATCGGTGATGAGCATCCTTGGTACACCAAAACAGGTCATGATGTTCATCCAAATGAATGTATCATATGAGTGTCCTTTATATTCACTTGAGGTTCCACTTCTATCCATTTACTGAAGTAGTCCATGCCGACTAGGAGATACTTACAACTTTGAGTTGTTGTAGGTTAAGGGATGACAATATCCAACCCCGCATTGCGCAAAAGGCTATGGATTGCTAAAGGATTTAAGGTCGTTGGCTAGCTAATGAAGCATGGGTGAGAATACTTGGAATTTCTTGCACTTGATTACGTATGATATCACATCCTTATACATTTAGGTCCATATGTACCCCTCCTTCATGGCCCTAGACGCTAAATACCTTCTTCCCGCATGACTGACACATTTTCCCTCATACAACTCATATAGGACTTTGTCGACGTTGTTGGGATGCATGCATTGCAAGTATGGTCTGATCAAAGACCGTTTATATAGATTTACCTGAGGGGATAGGTAGTTACTAGAGACCCTAACTTTAATTTGACGAGCTTGCCTTTTCTCAACAAGCATTGTGTCTTCTCGCAAGTATGCTACAATGGATCCATCCAGTTAATAGCCTTTTGGATGGCCATAACTTGTTCAAAATTATTATGCTTCATGATGCTCAATTAAGCTAGATATTTGACCTTGATCGTTATTTTAAGATATGAGTCGATAGTTAAGGCCAGGGTGTCCAAACCATCCACACACTACACCATATACCGAACATGGTCATGGTTTTGGATCGTGACCAGGTCCTATGGGTCAGGGATTTGGACTATGACCATAGTATGGGTAATAAGAGTATGGGTCATGGTCCAAAACCGTGTCCCCGTATTTAGGTTATGGTCCTATGGTGACATCAATGTTGATTGGCTAGTCACGGTTTGGGACCGTGACCCGATGGTAATGGCTCAGAATCGTGACCCCATATGTGAACATTAAAGGGGCATGTAATTGTGGTCACAGTTTTGAGACATGACTAAAGCAGTGACAATATATATATATATATATATATATATATATATATATATATATATATATATATATATATATATATATATATATACTAGGGTATACCCGTGCCTGAAGGCACGTTGATAATTTTGAAAAGCATAAAGTCGTGAATAATATAAATAATAAATGTTTTTTTATGTTAGAAGTGTAAATTTTCAAAGTGTAGAATCGGATAAATTTAAGTAAAATATTTTTTTACAACATAAATGTATAAATATTTTATGGGAGCCGCTATTGACACTCCATGAAATCCTAATACACTCCAACACGGGTTCCTAATTATTGAAAATGACCATTTAACCCTTACCTCATTACTTTATCATTTATTCATTCTTTCTCTCCATTAAATGATCATTAAAATAGATAAGTGTTTAAAAATTAGTCATTTAAAAACCTATTTTCTTATTTTAAGAAAAAAACAACTTTCTTAATTTATAAAAGGAAAAATGATTTCCTTTAAAAAAATAAAAAAAAATATTTTACAAAAAAACACTTTTTTTTTAAAGTTTTGTAAAATAAGAAAACAACTTTTTTTTTTGTAAAATAAAAAAAATAATAATTTTTTTTTCAAAATAAGAAAACATTTTTTTTTTTGGCAAAATAAGAAAACAGTATTTTGGGTATTTGTTAATTTTTTGTCAATGTTCAATGATCTTTTAGATGAAATTAATACTAATCAATCAGTAGTAAAGAATTGAACTTAACACAAATTTTTCTTTAATAAAGTTTACAATTAAATATGTTTTTAGAATTATTTCAAAATATGTCCACTTTAAAAAAATAAAGATTTAAAAAAACAATTTTACAATTTATTTTTTTTAAAAATGTCCAATTTTATTTAATAAAAAATTGTCATATTTTTGTAACTATATAATAAAACAATTTTTATGCCCGTGCCGAAAGGCATGATGCTAATTTTTAAAAGTGCACATCGTTAATATAATCATACGTCGTATTTAATTCGCACACGAACTAAATAAAAGTGAAATAAACAAAAAATGTTTTTTTAAACAAAATACGATACTGACAAAAATAAAAATGATACAACATAAAATATTATTTTTATATTCAAGTCTCAACATTTTTAGGTTAAGCCAGATTCATTTTATTTAAAAAAACATTGTGTTATGTCACTTTTTATTTAGTCATGTTCAAAAAAACTTGAAAAATAGGATTTCGGATCTTCCTCTAGTGCATAAAAATAGTTTGGTTGGATTAAAAACACACTACAAAAAATAGTGGAATTTCTTGATTTTTTTAACGGATTTAGATTTCCATATAACATGCCAATGTGTATAAGCTTTCCATGTCATATGTGTGCGGCTTTCCTTTCTTAAGCCAAACCATAGTGTGCAATTGGGAAGAACAATATTCATCGGACTGTACACTCATACATAATTCAAACTTCAAAGGAACATCAGGCATTGGTTTTAATTTATATATTTGGTCAGTCCTATCTCGAGCCATACAAACATCATACCTATTTGATTTGAGTAACCCACGTTTTACCACTATTTACGAACTTTTTTTTCCCCATCTTTTTTGTACCTCGGTAGCCGCATATAGCTGACTCCGTCAGCTTCCTTTATTATTTACAGCAGTGATGTCAAAATCACTTAGAACATCGAGTCTTGAGCCGCGCATGGTCAAACTTGGCAATTGGTACAAACAAATTAAAATTGCAACACAACCCCTTAATTTATTTATTTACCAAATAACCCGCTAAAAAGCAATTCCACAAATGAGAACCTGCAAAAAATTCAAAGAGAATACTCAAATATTACACTCAAGACAAAGAATAAATCTGTAAGCTTTAATTTCATTTGTCCATTTGATTAGAAAAAAAAAATACTTTTTAAAAATGTTCAAACCATAATTAAATCAACACAACTGCTGACGATCGATTCCCAACCTAGCCAACTGCTGACGATGGATTCCCAAAAAAATGTTCAAACCTCCTTCTCCCAAATCGATCCCCAACCTAACGCAACTGCTGACGATCGATTCAAACCGGTATCAAGTTCAAGTTCAAACCCTGTATCAGTATCAAGTTCAAACCTGTATCAGACTCAACATAGTTTCAAATCATTATAAAGTTCAAAATCGATTCAAATTTGCACACTTTAGATTGCAAATCTACAAATTTCAAGTCGATTTGAGCCAAAATCAGCAACTTCATCATCTCAAATCGATTCACACCCAGTGAATTTCGAAATGGATACAGATGTAGAAACAAAATATTAAAAAAATAAAACGGATCTAAATAATACACACACACACACACACACACACACACACACACACACACACACACACACACACAGAAAAAGTATGTTGCCTTAGCGTCGTGGTTGTGCAATGGTGAAGCGCTTGAGAGACTGAGGTAGACTTCATATGTTGGGTTATGGGAACAACAACTCAAAGGTCGGTTAAAATGAAACAGATCTAAACAATATACACACACACACAGAGTGAGAGAGAGTATGTTGCCTTAGCGTCGTGGTTATGCAGTGGTGAAAGCGGTTGAGAGACTGAGGTAGACTTCAAATAATGGGTTATGGGAACAGCAAGTCGCGAGTAGCACCTTAGGACGGAGACCCAGATCTGGTATCACATCGGCTCAAAATGAAAAAAAGAGTAAAGCAACACCAAGATATAAATATTAGAAGCCTTGATTTTGCGAAGGAAACCTAGATCTGGTAGCACCTCTCTTAGCCCTGATTTTGCGAAGATAACTACGACCCACCTCTGGTCAGGCTTGATTTTGTGGTTGCGTTTGAATAACACAATGAAACCTGATTTACCAAGGTGCTCTCTTAGCCTCTGTTAGATACCACGCCTGATCCATTTTGATTTTCTTAAGAGAGAGAGAAAAAGAGAGAGAGAGAGAAAGAGAGAGGCATGATTTTTGAACGAAAAAAGTATTAAAGAGAGAGAGAGAGAGAATAACACTATTTTTTTAGTAGTGTTTTACTTCAATATGAAGATCTGCGTTAGAAAATACCTTTATAAAATAAATCTCCAAGCCATAGGAGCATGATGTGTAAAAGATCTGCGTTAGAAAATTAACATGTCAGATACCAGAGAAGGAGAGAAAATAAATAAAATGTGTGAGATACAGGGATAGAGAGAGAATGAAGGAGTGAGAAAAGATTAGAGGCTAAGGCCATAGAGAAAGGACGTTGTCGTCCCTTTCTTGGCTTAGTATCCATGATAGCTAGTAATTGTTTGAGGACTTACTAAAATACCCTAATTTTGAATTCAAAATGAAAATTTGGAGAGTAAAAATGAGGGGGAACTAAAATTTCTAAAGGGCAAAATAGGCAGGACAATAAAAATTTATTTGATGACATCATACTTGAAGCTTATGACATATATAAATTTTCTACTTTATTATATATATATATATATATTAATATTTTGTCACAGTTCTTAACCGTGACCAAATATTGATTTATTTTTATTTTTGTCATAGTGTTGGTCACGACTTAAAACCTTGAACAAATTGAAAAAAATAAATTTTAATTTTCAGGATCCCAAAAAAATGTACATTTTTTAAACCTGTGTACATTTTCAGAAATAAATATTAAGCCACTAGTCATCCATAAACCAAAAGATAATAATACAACACAAATTAACTAACTAAATCCATCAAATTGTTCAACACAAATAATAATAAAACATATAATTTAGGGAATATGATAATAGCATTTCAATATCTTCATCCAAATCCAATGCACTGATTGTTTCCTTCCACGAAACATATGAAACATGTTCAAAGTGTTCTTTCTCCAACTACACCTGCAAACAAGACTTCAAAATGTTCCACGTCATCAATAAGAAAGGACTTGAACCAATAAATGAATTCTCTATGCATATGTAGATGAAAATGGGATCAAAGTCCATGTAGTTCATAAGATGAATAAGGTTGAGGTCTGATCCATAATTCGAATTTAGGGTATCTCTTTTAATTTATCAAAATATATGTGTGTGTTTTGGTAAAAAGTGTAGAAAATTGTGAGAACGCTCTAAATTAAGAGTTGTGGTATAGGCCCCCTTTTTGGGTTTTTTATTTATGAAAGTAGGTGTTGATGTATATATGATAATAAAAAGAGTGGGATTGGTGAGAGAATTGTATTATAAACAAACTAAAAATAAAATAAGAATACTAAAATATAAAAATAACATTTATGGGACTAATAAAACATCAAGAATATTACAAATCATCTGTAGTTTTGTGTGAGTATCCTTTAATAGTTTCTTGGAGGTCTAAACAGTCCAACGCATCTAGGGTTCATAACAAAACTATTACATAACTACTTAGATCCTTAAGAAACTATCCAAGGCTACTCACACAAAACCATTCATGCGGTTACATCAGATTGACGGTTTGTTATTAGTGTCTCATTCGAAATTAACAAGATTAACAGATAAATTACAAAATTGTGAGCGATGAGGAAGAAAGTGTAAGAGAACAAAATAAATGAATTGAAGATACAAAAAATAACAATAAAATAATATTTTCAAACTCAATAACAATTTATTTCTGAATCTAGGGTTGTTAATATAGGGTTAAACTAAATGACAATAATATAACTCAATCTTAGTCTAAATCAACTAAAAGATCCTTTAAATTAGGGTTGTCATAAGGAGAAGACTGGTACTCTATATGGGAATTTAATGCATCTGCTTGAGTTGTAAAACCTTTTGGTGCATGCCTAACAATGGACGAATTATCAAAATTTATACACCAATTATCAATAGAAGAGTTGTCAATGCCTCTTTTTATACCCATGCCCTAAAATCATTTGTCATGAAATTTCTCTTCTGATTTTGAGAAATTTCGCCCCATACTTCCTACACGTAGTCATAAAACTGTAGAGTTTAGATATTAATCTATAGAATACATATAATCAAAGAAAAATGAGTTATATATGTAGATACTTACTCTCTCCAATATTTAACTTTGTCTTGCGATTCGAAGACATAACGATGTGCTTGCTCGCATTTCAAATTTATGAGTCTCACCTCTTCAGAGTTCCCAAAAGGTAGTTCATCCTCAAACTCGGCAAGTTCCTCAATTGCTCTTTCTCCATAAGGATTGAACCTCCTAAGCCCTTGTTCCGGCATATATTTTCGAGCATATAGCCATGATTATGTTGTTATGTATTCTTGCACAATTGACCCTTAAATATACAGTGTATTCTTGACGTAATCTTTGAATATTTTCATCAAGCGGTCGAAAAGATACATCTAGTGATACCTGATGGGTCCACACAATAAGGATTCATCGCATAAATGCACAAGGATGTAGACTTTGATATCAAATTATGATGAGTAAAATACTTCTCCAAGACATAAGTCACCTCGGTTAAAGTGGCTTTCGCAACCTTAATGCGCTTCATTTTTACCACTTTTGCACATATTAAGGTGAGAGCAAACTAATCTACATAATTGTCTTGGGGAGATCTTTTTGCCCGATAAGCAATGTTTAAGGTGAGACATGTGCTATTTCAGGTGATTTGTTTTGTAGCTGATAACCTTGTGCAAATTACTAGAATAACTAGCCTGAGTTTTCCAGTTGAGAAACTTGTATAGGAGGATCTTTTTCTCACTAGTAGTCAAAGTGAAATCACTCACGATAATCAAATTTCTTCCTGGTGTAGGATCAAGATTTAACCACAATTATTTTCATCTCCTGTAGATCGTGGTGCACCCTCTCTCCATCTTTCGAATATGATCCACCCAGGAATGTTCCTATCAAATGTTCCATAAAATTCTTCTATGTGTGCATCCCATCAATTACATGCCTTACAAGATTCTCTTTCCAATACAACAAGTCAAATAAGATTGACCATTTATACCAAGCCTTCGTTTTATTATGATCTTGTAGATCCTCTATAGCTTTACACTTCTAGACACAAACTGAGGGTGTTTTATAACAAAATTATTCCCCAAAGTCGCAACCTTTACATTCTCCTTGATTTGATAAACTAAAACCTGAGGTGGTTTCACTCTATGCTCTTGACTGACAGCAAAAAGTTAGACTCGTCATTCTCGAAAGGGTGACTGTTCAGAAAAAATCTACGATGGCCAACATAACTCATCTTCCCACTATGAAGTAGCCAAGTAGATTCATTCTCCTCCCCATATATGGAACATCCACAATCACCTTGAACATTACAACTGGATAAGGTTCCATAGGCAGGAAGGTAGCGGATCTCCCACATAACCATTGCATTAAGTGTGACCTTTTGACACTTATGAGCGTCAAATGACCTCGCGTATTCTTCCCACAACACTTTAAGTTGTTCGATTAGTGGGGATAAAAAAATATCAATATGGTCATCGGCATCCTTTGGCCACAGTATCAATAACGACAATATTTTGAACTCTCTTATCATTCATAGTATTGGAGGGAGACTTAAAGGTTCCATGAGAATTTACTAATAACTCTTATTAGTGCTTAAATTATCGAAAGGGTTAAACCCTTCAGTTGATAATGTAAGACAGACATTGCATGATTCTTTTACAAAATTAGGGTGTCATGCATTAAGGTTACTAACCCACCGTTTAATGTATGTAACAATCACTATACATCCCATCAATATCTGAAAGCACATCAATACACGATACTTATCTCGGTCATAGGCACTCACCTAACTAATAGTCGGTAAGCCTCAAGATCGATCCTAAATTCATTTTTTTGATCGCATCACATTTTAGGATACCCATCGTTAATCACGCATAAATATGTATTAACTACCCTGACTACCATTTGACATAATCATATTCTTGTCAATAGAACAATCCAATGATTCTCAAATTAGCCTACTATTCAATTTCTCCTATGAACCCTTAATCTTATTGCGGTTACGATTTATTCCTTAAGTTGAACATCACTAAGGATACGCGACCACTCTCTCTCGTTGACCCCCAATCCTAACTTAATAGAATCCACTTGCTATAAGGATTCAACACAAATGTCGGCCTAACGCCTTCACACTATGCATTTATAACTCCCTCGAAGAGTCCTCAACCTTACGTCATATTTTAATTCACTTATAATCTCAAAATAGGATTTCCATCTTTAATAAGATATCTCCCACAACATCAATGCAATAAACTCCAATACATATGTAAATACATTTCCCAAAATAGATCAATACTTCCCCATGATCCTATTATGAGAAACACTCCCAATAAATCTCCAAAACGTATCCCTAGAATCTTATAAGAATATTCAAAAATCGAGAAACCCAATTGAAATGGAGGAAAACTCACTCTAGGAAAATTTCTCAAATCTTGCATGTTTCCGAATCGATTCGGCCCCTCCGAATTGATTCGGTCCCAACATCGAATCAATTCGGTCCAAATGAATCGATTCGGTCCAAAGGGACATGTAAGTCTGCTACATACCGAATCGATTCGCAAGGGGAAAATCGATTTGGCCCTCAAAACCTGATGGTTCTGCAACATGGTGAATCGATTCGCAAGGGGCGAATCGATTCGGATTGTTCAAAAAGTTGCGAGAGGGGCTATTTTTCCAAACCCAAATCTCCAAAATCCATATATATATCATCCCCCAACCATCAATCTTCATCCCAACATATTTCTAACCTTAAAATTCATCATATAACTACTTAAAAATTTATATACCTCAAATGCAAGATTTAATCTACAAAAACCTAGGTTTTGACATATAACCCAAAATTCAATTCTTTTGCCCATAAATTATGAAATAAAATACACAAATGAATTATTTAGCAAGATTAAACATTTTCCTCAGATTTATAGAGGTTGAATCATCCCCGAGACCACGTGTTGGCCAGAATCTCCATGCTTTCTCCTCCCTCTTCTTCCATTCTCCTTCTTTCTCTCTTTCTCACGAATGAGATAGGCTGATTTCTTAAGCCTTTAAAACATAAATCCAAATTTTAAATGATAATAAACACTTTAAATGACCCATATACTCCAATTAGATTCAAACTAACTTAAAAATATTTCAAAACCGAAAAAAATCTCAAGGACAGTCATTTTGACTATCTCGACCCATCCGAAATTAATTGCGCACTCAGAATCATCATCCGGAATACTTTAGAACATCCTCAATTTTTGGACCTCAATTTCCAAATTCCAAAATTCTCCCATTTAAATAAGTTATATTTCTCCCAAAAATTTAAATTTCTCAGTCCCAAAATAGTGGGGTGTTATAGTTATGAGGAGTCCTAATGACTCTGAGTTATAGTACTGGTACCAAGTTGATTGTATTGTATATATAACCATCCACCCTTTGTAAATGAGTAGAGTTAGGTTCCAATGGATGTTGTTCCTCTTTAATTGGTGAAGAGTTATTTATCCTCGCATAAGAGCGATGATGTGTTCTGACCAAATCCAGATGATAGTCGAAGACAAGCTGTTGCTGGGGTACTTGCTCGCTGAGGATAATTATTGTCTTTTTTATCCTCCTATTATTATAAATGAACTTTTTGCGAATTTTAACTTTTTGTAACAATAAGTTGGTTATATAATACTTTATTTTTCATTTTTCCATTCCATTATGTCGAGCTTGTATTTTATATTCTTGTCATACCTTTTAGGTTGTGTCGTCACACAACTTTAGGCTCAGAACGGACTCTGGAAAAAATGCACCTGGTCTTAGGGCCATCTATATGTTCAGGATTTTTATACAACCAAGTTGGGTTCACTTATTGCCTAGGGATACCCTGTAGGTTTTTTATTTTCCTGGGAAATTCATGAGGTTTACATGTTTTTCATGACAAAGATCCTGAGACCTTGAGTTTAATTATAATTAAACAACTTGTAATTTAATCAAACTAAGGTGATGTTGATCAATGTTGTGAATATTAATTAAAGTGTTAGTCTACCACTTTGGAATAATGTCAAATAAATATTTGAACCCCTTGGTCTAGTACGTTATTAGAAAACCTTGAACAGCTCTCGAGCATCGAAAATTTTTAAAATCTAAGCTAGTAATGACCTTAAATAACTTAAGCAAAAATAAAAAATAAAACTTCTTAAGATTAATTGCATTCTATGATCTTGGTATTTCCCCGCCCTCCATTATTTCTAAGTGCTAGGATCCTTGCAAATTGTCTCTGATGATTTTGAATGGTCCTTCCCAATTAGGCCCTAACTTTCCATCTAAAGATTTTTTGGCACCGCTTTCTAAGGAAGTAATTGGCAACCATAAATTTTCTTGGATTGACACCCCTATGGTACTGCTTAGCTAGTTGTTGTTGGTAAGAAGCCAACTTTATCACGAGCTTCTCCTTCGTTCTTCTGCTAGGTCAAGTTCAGTCCTCATGGCTTCATCATTCAAACCTTTCTCGATGATGGTGGTCCTCATGGTTGGCAGACCAAATTTCAAAGGAATGACAACCTCCATCCCATATGTTAGAGTGAAAGACACTTCCTCGGTTGGTCTTCTGGGCGTAGTATAATATAACCATAGGATATGGGGAAGCTCTCATGTCCAAGATCCTTTTCCCCTTTATAGTATCTTCTTTATGCCATCGATAATTATTTTATTAGAAGCTTATGCTTTCCCTTTTGCTCTAAGGGTAAGCCACAGGGATTAAGTGGTGCTTGATGCCATGGTTGTCGTAGAATCCTTTAAATGGTTCACTTTCAAACTACGCGACGTTATCTATAAAGGTTGTTATGGGTACACCTAAACATGTTATGATGTTGCTTAAGATGAACATGATAATATCGGTGTCCCTGATGTTTGTCTGTGACTCTGCTTTAATCCATTTTGTGAAGTAGTCTGTGCCGACTAACAGGTATTTTCATTTCTTTGGTGCTATTGGGATTGGACCTACAATATCCAATCCCCACTGGGCAAATGACCACGGTCTAGTTAATGACTTCAAGTCACTACCTGGATGATGGAGTATGGGGAGAAATTTTGGCACTTTTCACACTTCTAGACATAAGAGGTTGAGTCTTCCTGCATATATGGTAACTAATATCCTTCTTTAATTTCTCAGAAGGCAATAGACCTTCCTTCAGCATGGCTTCCATAGATCCCATCATATAGCTCACCCAGAATTTAGTCATCATCATTTGGATGCATGCATTGGAGGTAAGGACCTGTGAAGGACCTTATATAAGGTTTTCTATAGAGCGCCAGATAAAATCATGCAAATTTTACCCTAACTTGATGGGCTTGCTTTTTGTCAGACAATAAGATGTTGTTTTGCATATAAATAATTATTGGGTCCATCCAGCTAGGAATTTTTTGCATAGAGAGAACATGCTTGGCAGTCATGGGCTTCTGATGCTGTGATATGCATGGAATTCCACTTCAATTATTATTCTTATATAAGAGTCTACTATTGAGCTTAAATCTACTAAAGCATCAACATGGCTATTATGCCCCCAAGGAACTGTTGAATGTGCAGTTCCTTAAGTTTTGACATCAAATCATGAGCCACCTCTATGCATGGTGCCATCCATTCATCTTTGTCATTGAAATATATTGTTACTTAGTTGGATACCAAGTTTGAATTGCAATATATGTCAAGGTGGACTACCCCCAATGAGTGAGCTTTACATAGTCTGGCTCTATATTCAACTTTATTATTGAATGCCTGAAAGCTAAGCCTTATTCCTTACTTGATCATGACATTCTCTGGTGTGATGAGGATAATTGTAACTCCTTTCTCCTTGTAATTTGAGGCACCATCCACACATAGTGTCCATTATCTGTAATGGCCAATCTCGCGACATCTCAACTAATTCGTAATATGTTGGTCGTTGAGGCTATTCTCTCTAATAATTTTGCGATAAAATAAAAAAGCACTTGTCCTTTGATCGTTATTATTGGTTGATAGGGTATATCAGATCTCCTAAGTTTAATCAATCATTTGTACATCCGTCAAGATAGATCGGCCCTTCGAAGAATATCTTAGAAGTAAAAAGATATGATGACTATTATTAAATGGTCTTCAAAGTAGTTCTTCAACTTATGTGATGTGATGACCAAAGAATAGGCCAATTTCTCTAGTCATAGGTAGCATTGCTCGGCATTAAGAAGTGTCTTACTAATATGGTAAATTGGGGACTATTGTCCTTCCTCTTTACCAACTAAGGACAAACTGATCACATGGCTTAAAACTGCTAGGTAAAGATAAAGAGGATCTCCTAGATTTGGGATAGTCAGCAGAGGACATTTTCTCAGATATGTCTTAATTTCTTCAAGTGCCTTTGAGCATCCTTCATCCCAAGTGAGGCCTTTTTCTTTCTTCAGCAGTTGGAAAAATGTCAGCATCGTTCGTACGACTTTGAGATGAAACGGTTAAGGGATGCTAGCATCCCTATCAATATTTGTATCTCGCATAGTGTTCTTGGAGGGAGAATATTGTTAATCGAAACTGTCTGGTCGGGATTTTCTTCAAGAGCCTTTTTACTGACCAACTACCCTAGGAACTTTTCAGATTAAACCCCAAAGGAGCATTTAGATGTGTTGAGATTCATTTGCTAATTCCTAAGGATTTTAAAGGTCTTCGGTAAATACTTTAAGTGATTGATTTTAAACCATCTTTTGAAGAGCATATCATCATTTTATACTTCCATTGTCTCCCCAATATGTTTCCAGAAAGCTCATACGCTTGTTAGTTGCAGTGTTATCGACCAACTAATCGATCTTTGACACACACAAAAAATCTTTCGGATAAGCCTTATTGAGGTTGGTGAATTCCACAGACACTCTCCACTTATCATTACTCATACGTACCATTATTGCGTTTTATAGTTGATTAGTCACAATTATTGCATTTAAAACCCCATTTATTTGTGCGTTTTAACATTCATGTACATGTTATTCCTAGAACTCATGCTCATTTATTATTTAACCCCTATTTTCATCATATGTATATTATGCGTGGTTTATTTGAACTTTTATAGGTGTTTGGAATGCATGACTTGAAGTTTGGTTAAATCCTAATAAAGTTTCTTGACAATTGCAGAGTCGGGGGCTTTTTAGTAAATTCAGTATTCCGGTCTTGATTCTGAACTCTTCACGGAAGTTAAAGCTCTTTGAGTCATATTCGCGTGGCCTCCAAAGTGCATGAATTCGGGATATAACAAACACGTTACACACATTTATTTGGAGCAAGTTCCTAAAGCATACCATAGTAGCTCATCCCACTTTTTGGAAAAAAAGTTTGAATCAATTCGATTTCATACAGTGCAACTTTTTTCCTATGGTAATCGATTCGGGTCTCAGTCGAATCGATTTTCCCCTCTTTCTTTAGAAGTACAAGTTCGCCATTTTGAGATTTTTTGGGGTATGACCACTAGTTTTCTCCATTTGTAAAGGATCAAATATTTTTTAGAAAGTTTTTAAGTTTAGAAACTCTCTCTTCGCTCTCCTAGGTGAAGAGCATTTATGTTTTATTCTTACATGTAAAGCAATTATTACATCAAGTTAGTTGGTTTTTAATACAATCTTTGATTACCTACATCTTCCTTTCTTGATTTATTAGATTTAACTTGTATTTATTGATCTCTCTTTAGTTGGTTGGTTGATAAATCGATGGGATCTTCATTAATGATGTTCTTTTATATGTGTTACATAACTTCTATCTTAAGTGTCTAGTCCTATAGGTTGTGGATCATGATCCCACCATGGATACTTGAGCTTCATAGTTAGGGTTTGGTTTATAATTATTCTAATGGAACTTTATGCGTTGGTATTGGAGTACCTTAGTTTCTTAACTTATCTTGTCTTGTAAGGGTAGTATTTGAAGATTTACTATAACCCCAACCCATATAGCATAATAATTAATTATCCCCTTGTCTTCCATTGATGAGTTTAGTCTCTACATATTTGATGTTCAGACATAATTACTTATGATCAATTAGAATTAATTTGAACCAAGTCCCATCATCATCGTATTAAATCTAAGGTGGGAGAATGTTCCTCAATCCCTTTTATCTGTCAAACTCAAGTTTTTCTTAGATTGTTTCCTTGTATCTTAATAGCTTACCCCTTCTCCATTAATTTAACGCATGTATGTATCTATGTATGAATGTATATAGTCATAAACTTGATTAGTTAGTTAAATTTCATATTATTATATTATTTAGTCACTCATTAATTTTCATTTTTTTTAGATAATGTAGGGAAGCAACGGCCAAAATGTACTAAGTGACCCCAACGAGGATCCTCATCTCGTGCACAATAACAATAATTATCATCACCAATCGGTGAGCAATTCATAATTCCACCTTTGGTTCATTCCCCTAATCCAAATATGACTCCAAGTACGGGTATGCAACAAACCCCTGTTGCCCAAATGCCCCATCCAGCACTCCGGACACCTCCTGCTTAAATGGAAAAAAGCCCATTGGGTTCTCTATTCTCAGGAGTAACCCACGGGTGATAAAAATGACATGTTGATATTTAAAGCCTGGTGTTTGTCGCCGAAGAAAATGAACGTGGGAGTCAGGGTGATGCACCCCAACCCAGTTACTTGTAATTAAGTTTGAAAGTCAAAATGAGTCAAACCATAATTACTTTAATTAAACCATAGACATGAGTATCCAATTTGAGTCATCAATATGAATCCATAATTGTAAAAATTTGCACAATTTTAAAGTAATTATCCCCATTCAACCTTACTTAAAGGATAAGTAGACTTATATTTACCACATTTATATCTGACCAAAATCATGGTTTTATGCATCCTCTGCTAACCCCACCCGACCTCCTAGTTTTGGAAGTGAGGTCACAATACCTAAAAACATAAACATAGGAACCGTGAGCAAAATAGCTCAGTGAATGCATCACTACTACACTATTGCATAAAACTAAATGCAAGAAATTGTATCCATATAATAATGTATAAACTTATCCATCCCATTCATAATGAATGACCAACCTTTTCGAATCATGATTCACGTATCTTATCTATAATAGACAATTCTCCCCCATTCCTGGTTGAGGAGTAACCCATTGTCTATAACAGACAATTCTACCCCATTTCGGATCGAGGAGTAACCTCTCATTTTGGGAGATCGAAATGAACAATTTCACATTCTTAATATTATGATCATATTCATAACCATGTATAAATACATCTTACCAGTGAGTACACTCACCTTGCCAACTTAAAGGGAATTTCCTTTGCCTTTTGTCTGACACTTGTTCAGTGGGTTCTTCTTCCCTTCCTACCATTCTTACAATGTTAGTATGATCATAACAATATCAAAAAATCCAAAGAATAATTAAAACGCAACCCAATTCATAAGCATCATGTCCCATTCGAATCATTTATTATAAATGAAGTCTCTTTTAAATTCATGTTAAGATCTTAACATATCTGAATCATAGCCCAAACATACTTTAATTTCTTCTTGATAATTTATTCCTTAACATATTAGGTTTCCAATCCAAAATATAGCGCACCATTTCAAGTTCACTGAAGCAAAATATGCTCAATTATTTACTACATAGCAAATCTGCCCTATAGGGTCCTCTATCGTTCAGTCAACTTTCAAGAATTTTCATAATTTTTATACAACATAAAATCTTCCATCCAATTTAAATATTGAATAATGCAAAATTAAATTTTCATAATTTTCAGAGTTCATTTTATATGCCAAAAGCTTTATCAAACTCAGAGCATATCCAAGCGGATTATGAAAATGGCAACTATGTACCGACTTACAACCATCACCTTGAAAACCACTCCCAAGACAAAGAAAATTTATTTTATGCTCATATTCTATTATTTTATACTCATATGTGTCATCTAACATCTCCAACTGGAGTCACTTGATTTCTGTAAGTACTCAATGAGTTATGACACTTTTAACCCAACTAGGTCCAAAGTAGAACTTTAGAACATAACATAATACAACTAAGTCTCCACACTATATATCTTGGATATTAGTCCATGGAAATATATACTAAACATATTTTAACATATACACACATCATACACATGCATTTCCTAAGTTAAAAAGCTTCACAAGAAGTTGATTTGAATCTAGGACTCTAAAGATAACATTTACCATCCTAGCACAAGTGCTTACGTATGTTCTTAAGCCATCCTTGTTTTAACACAATTTGGAAATATGTTTATCATTCAAATATTTATCAAAATAAGAAACAAAAACATACAAAGTGTTAAACTCATTCATGTGACCAACTTTAACAAAGAGGTAATCACCTTACAAGAACTCCTCGATTTATTGTAATTTTTCGAAGCAATTTCTTCCTTAACTTCCTTTTTTTCTCTCTCCTTAGGCCAAGCCTTTCAAAACTTCTCATTTATCATCAGGAAGAAGGTTTATATTTTATTTTTAATCAAAAAACCCGTTATAAGGGGTCCAATAGCCATAAGGCTTGTGTTAATGTGTGATTGGGTGGACGAAAGGTCCAATCAAACAATTTCACTAATGACATATTTGTACCCCCTTTGTAAAATTATCATAAATCACTTTTTAGGACCTCAATTTACTCTCCCTTTGCTCCCACGCATAGGTAACTTATATATCTAAAATTTTCATATTTATGTTTTCCCAAAATCATAAAGCTAATATGCCTGATTTGGGCTCGACCAGGACGATAACAATGTACCGTAAATCCCAAAACTTTCCCATTTGGCGACCAGCCATCCCCATTTTGCACCAACACCCTATTTTATTTTTATAAACATAATGATGTATTAAAAATATATTTTATGATTCATTTACCTACATATTTAATCATATGTCAAAACATGTTATCACTGATCATAAGCTCAATTAGAATCTAATGCAAACAACATATATATCACGTGAGTATGCATCCTCAAAACATGATAGTTAAAATGTTTAATACCCATCCCCAAACTTATCAATCATAACTTATACATAATCATGTATCTAACATTCCTAATAATATTTTAGGGTCTTATAATTTTATCCCCCCTAGAAAAAATTTGTCCCCGAAATTTAACATAAATGTCACTTACCAAACAATTGAGGATACTGTTTCCTCATGCTATCTTCCCTTTTCAGAGGTTGCTTCTTTAATTTTAATGGATCCTCCACAACACTTTAACTACGAAAATAACTTTATTCCTTAATACTTGCTCCTTACGATCGAGAATTTCCACCGGTTCCTCGATGTCCAACAAATCTTCTTTCATAATATCTTCAATTTATTTATCATTTATACGTAATGATAATCATCTAATGATTTCTTATCAATGAAAACCAATACCCAACTCATATATTACATCGTACCTTTATATACGTATGTCGACCATTCACACACAATAGATTATCTATTGTATCATTTTATATTCACAATGAGTAAACATTTTTAATAAACCTAGTATCATTCTTTACGTTTCTCCCTTCATTCCTATAGACAATCCTTATCATCGTGTAATATTTCAAATCATAAATATTCCATTACAAGACTAGCTTCCTATACTTCATCTCTCCATATTTTATTCAATACCAAATACATGTGTTTGACTTTAACTACTATCCACATCATCCCTGAAGTTTAGGAGTATGTTAAATATCGTTCTTACAATCCTTAATCCAAATATAGCCTCCTTACTTTTCATATATTGATAAAAATAATTATTCATAAAATGTCTATTTCTAACCAATATTCCATATTTAATTTCATGTTTATCATGTAGTCATGCACTATGAACTCAATATAACTTCTCACTATATTCGTTTTTCGGCATTGTCTAATTGTTATTTAACTAAATAATGACATGAACAAGTCATCCATCCAATGCAATAACTTTACAATCATAATCTTACCCCAATCCTTAGTGACACCATCAGTGCTTTTTTTCTTCACATTCATTAACATTATTCTTAAAATAACACCGTACAATATGTATATATGTCATCAAAATATTTGCAAACATCTCTTGTGAATTATATGGTAAATAATATATGATATTATTATGCAACATCACCAATACACTCATTTTACTCATTTGGTAACATGGATGTTAAACGTAACATAACCACCTAATACCTTAACCATACTCACCAACCCCATAATACTTATCTAACTATTATATGTCATATTTATTTTAAATGTCATGTACAAGTACTTTAATGTATCATATTATGTTATCTAACATAGCACGTTATCCTTACACATGCTTCTAGGTGACTCATTATAATGTCAACCATATTCATTATATGACATACCCTTAGTGATAATAAATATGTACAATGAAAAATACCACTCAATATCCACCTAAACCAATTGTTAATATTCAAACTCGATTAGCATCTTTCCCAATCTCATACACAAAACATACTCTTAAAAGGACTCCTCAATATTTTTAATTCCAACTCTTTAACACCTTGTCTCAACATTACTATTAATATAAGCAATTTAAAACATCACAAGAGTAATATCCACTACATGTACTCATACTATTAAATACGTATATCTCAACTCTCATTACTCTTTTCTTCTACTTATTATAATTCACTATGAACCCATATTCGGATCAATTTTGATATATTGACTGGTAATTGAATTTCAGACCATTTCACATATTAAATTTAAATATATACGACTACTAATCTTCTCACTTCACCTTTACTATGTGAATCTTCATTTTATTCACACTCTAACAATTTAAGTCTCATCATAATCATGTAATGGTAATTCTTATCACTTCTCATCCTTTAATGGAATATGGGTCCCCGTACATCACTCTTCCATAAAGATGAGGTGTGCACCCATCCATGACTTAATAAGTAACACGACTCAAGTCCACATATACCAGTGTACGAAGAGATCACTTCCAATACTTCATAATTTTTCGTACCACATTTTGTCTTTAAAAATTTTCTTGAATGACATGTTTGTCCGTACAACATATAAACAATGCCATGATTCATATTAAAATACTTGTATTCGATGTCATCCTCGAATAAATCTCAATATCTTATTTCCTTTCCTACAATATCGTTACGCTACTTATCCCCCCCCCCCACATACACACACACACACACACACACACACACACATATATATATATATATATATATATATATATATATAGAGAGAGAGAGAGAGAGAGAGAGAGTTAGGCTCTCCAACATACCTAGCAACATACCCTTTTTTTTAAATAGTAAAAAAATAATTTTGAGATGATATTTTTTATATGAATTCATGATATTTCAATGTGCCGCTCTAAAAAACATCAACTGAAAATAATGTCTTTATTATTTTTAAAAAATAAGTAAAAAACTTATAGTTTTTACCCTTTAAAACTGTCAGTTTTTTTACCTACTTTTTAAAAATATCAAAACACATTATTTTGATCTGAATATTTTTACAGGGGCACGTTGAAATATCATGAACTAATATAAAAAATATCAACTCAAAATTATTATTTTTTCCTATTTTAAAAAAATAGGTATGTTCATAAGTATGTTTAATGAGGTATGTTGGAAAGCCTAACTCTCTCTCTCTCTCTCTCTCTCTATATATATATATATATATATATATAGAGAGAGAGAGAGAGAGAGAACTGACAAATGTTAGTTAACAAAGACAATTTAAAACTTAATAACAAACACTTCACATCCATGTCTCAAGAATTCAACATACTTATTTGTATCCTTTTAAATCGAATAATTATGACTCAAAATAATTTATGTGTCAACTGCCAAATCTAAGCGCTTCTAACTACAAAACCTTTAAAACCTAGGCTTTTATACCAAAAGCAGACGCACCCCAACCCAGTTACTTATAATTAAGTTTGAAAGTCAAAGTCATTCAAATAATAATTCCTTTAACCAAACCATAAACATGAGTATCCTATTTGAGTCATCAACATGAATCCATAAAAGTAAAAATTCTCTCGAATTTTAAAGTAATCATGCGTATTAAACTTTACTTAAAGGATAAGTAGGCTTATATTTATCACATTTACATTTGATCAAAATCATAGTTTTATGCGTCCCCTGCTAACCCCACACGACCTCTTAGATTTGGCAGTGACATCACAATACCTGAAAAACTTAAATATAGGAACCATGAGCAAAATATCTCAGTGAATGCATTACCATAACACTGTTGCATAAAATTAAATGTAATAAATCATATCCATATAATAATGTATAAACTTATTCGACCCATTCACAAGAATGACCAACCTTTACAAATCATGATTCACATATCCTGGTTGAGGAGTAACCCTTCGTCCGTAATAGATAAAACTCTCCCATTCCTGGTCGAGGAGTAACCCCTTATCTGTAATAGACAATTCTCTCCCATTTCGGGTCGGGAAATAACCTCCCATTTTGGTATATCGAAATGAATAATTTCATATTCATAACATTCTTATCATATCCATAACCATGTATAAATACATCTTACCAGTGAGTACACTCACCTTGCCAACTTAATGGGCATTTCATTTGCCTTTATCTAGCCCTTGTTTAATGGGTTCTTCTTACCTTCCTATCATTCTTATAATATTATTATCATCATAAGAATATCAATAATCCAAAGAATAATTTAAACGCAACCCAATTCATAAGCATCATGTGATCCCATTCGAATCATTTATCATAAATGAAGTCCCATTCAAATTCATGTTAAGATATTTAACATATCCGAATTATAGCCCAATCATACTTTAATTTCTTCTTGATTATTCAGTCCTTAACATATTAGGTTTTCATTCCAAAATATGACGCGTCATTTCAAGTTCACTGGAGCAAAATATGCCAATTTATTTACTACATACCAATTCTTCCCAATAGACTCCTATATCATTCAGTCAACTTCAAAGAATTTTCATAATTTTTAAACAGCATAAATTGCTATGGTCTTCCATCAAATTTCAATACACATATTTAATAATATAAAATTAAAATTTCATAATTTTCAGAGTTCATTTGCTATGTCAAATTCTTTATCAAACTCAAGGCATATCCAAGAGGATTATGCAAATTGCAACTATGTATCGACTTACAACCATAACCTTGAAAACCACACCCAAAACGAACCAATAGGTATTTTATGCTCATATTCTATTATTTTATACTCATATTGTCATATAACATCTCCAACTAGAGTAACTTGATTTTCATAAGTACTCAATGAGTTGTGACACTTTTCACACAATTAGGTCCAAAGTAGAACTTTAGAACATAACATAATACAATTAAGTCTCCACACTATCTATCTTGGACATTAGTTCATGGAAACATATAATAAACATGTTTTAAAAAATACACACATCATACACATGAATTTCCTAAATTAAAAAGCTTCACAAGAAGGTGATTTGAATCTAGGACTTTAAAGTTAACATTTACCATCCTAGCACAAGTTCTTACGTATATTCTTAAGCCATCCTTGTTTTAACAAAATTTGGAAATATGTTTATCATTCGAATATTTATCAAAACAAGAAACAAAAACATACAAAGTGTTAAACTCATTCATGTGACCAATTTTAACACAAAGGTAATCACCTTACAAGAACTCCTCGATTTATTATAATTTTCCGAAGCAATTTCTTCCTTAACTTCTCATTTTCTCTCTCCTTAGTCCAAGTCTTTCAAACTTTCTCATTTATCATCAGGAGGAAGGTTTATATCTAATTTTTAATCATAAAACATATTATAAGGGGCCAACATCCATAAGGCTTGTGTTAATGCATGATTGGTTGGACGAAAGTTCCAATCAAACAATTCCACTAATGACATATTTGTCCTCCCTTTGTAAAATTATCATAAATCACTATTTAGGACCTCAATTTACTCTCCTTTTTCTCCCACGCATAGGTAACTTATATATCTACAACTTTCATATTTATGTTTTCCAAAAATCATAAAGCTAGTATGCCTAATTTGGGCTCATACAAGAGACTAGCAATGTACCAAAAATCCTAAAACTTTCACATTTGGAGACCAAACATCCCCAATTTTTCACCAACACCCTATTTTATTTTTATAAACATAATGATGCATTAAAAATATATTTTAAAGTATAATTCAAATTTATAAAGTTACATATATATATATATATATATATATATATATATATATATATATATATATCCTAAGTGGGAGATTGTTAGAGTAAAATTTAATATGTGGGCTTATATATAAAATAAATATGAATTATAGGCTATCAAATAAAAGTAGCACTACACCAAAACTGGCGATTGATCACGGCATAAATCCCTGACCAAAGATATGGGTCGCGGACTTGGGCCGTGACCATTTCGGGCGTGACCATTTTCGTCAATTTTCGTGGGTCGCGGCCCAAGTCCGTGACCAAAAAATGGTCACGGCCGAGAGAGGGTCACGGCAGATGGTCGCAGACTTAGGCCGTGACCCATGCCGTGATGGGTCACGGACCTCATCCGCGACCCACAACCATGACAAATTGGTCGCGGACTTTGGCCGCGACCCACGACCGTGACAAAAAAATTAAAAAATATTTGGTCGCGACCCTCATCCGTGACCCACAAACGTGACAAATTGGTCGCGGCCAAAGTCCGCGACCCACGACCGTGACAAAAAAATAAAAAAAAATATTGGTCGCGGTCCTCATCCGTGACCCAAAAACGTGACAAATTGGTCGCGGCCAAAGTCCGCGACCCACGACCGTGATAAAAAAATAAAAACAATATTGGTCGCGGTCCTCATCCGTGACCCACAACCGTGACAAATTGGTCTCGGCCAAAGTCCGCGACCCATAACCGTGACAAAAAAAATAAAAATAAATGATCGCGGCCCAAGTCCGTGACCCACTACTGTGACGAAAAAAATGGGCGCGGCCAAAGTTCGCGACCATTTTTATGCATGACGAAAAAAATAAAAATGGTCATGGACAAAGTCCATGACCATATTTAACTATAATTTTTAAAAAAAATGTATTTTTTTGGTCCAATCCTAAAATTGGGGGTCCTATGAGTACACCGTGTGTTGCTACGTGTAACGTTGGACAGGTACGAGGTGTTAGAAATATTTATTATTGGCAAAACAATAAAAAAATCACAAATTGCGAATCGAGAACGTTGTTAATAAATAAATATATATACAAACTTAAAAATATTACACGTCTTAATAATTCACAGACCAAAAAAAATTGGGCAGAGTTTCCTCTATTTTCTTGACATTCTAAAACCTGTAAATGTAAAACCTGCTTATTATAAAGCCCGCACGGCCATAAAATTCAACAATCAAATTATAAAAGCCCGCACGGCCATAAAACTAAACAATAAAAGCCCGCACGGCTGTAACACATAAAAAACAAAATCCAGAATGTCCACAACATATAAACAATCTTCATGTTGTAGACCATTGCCTTCTTCTTTTGTTCCGGGTGCAAAAATCCTACAAATGATAGGATACATAAAAAAAATATCAGTAACCAAGGAGTTTTACAAAAAATTTAATCAAGTTGAAAAGTTGCATATATGAGTTAAAATTATCAGAAACCAAGTAGAAATATGAAAATTACCGTCGTTTTCAGACCCGCGGCTGCGAGGTCAGTTCCTACGAGTTACGTTGGTCCCGTGGGAGGTGTTGGTGCCACCCACGGGGACGTTCGGGGGTTGTTTCGAGTTTTCACCCTCTAACGCCATGTTTTTAAGCCCAAGTAAAGAAATATACAAATTATTGTCGTATTCTCAAACCGGGAGTCCCGCGGCTGCCGGGTCAGTTCCTACGAGTTACATTGGTCCCGTGAGAGGTGTTGGTGCCACCCACAGGGCCGTTCAGGGGCTATTTCAAGTTTTCACCCTCTAACGCCATGTTTTGCTTAAGTCTAGAAATACGCAAATTACCGTCGTATTCTCAAACCGAGAGACCCGCGACTGCGGGATCAGTTCCTACGAGTTACGTTGGTCCCGTGGGAGGTGTTGGTGCCACCCACGGTAACGCTCGGGGGATGTTTCTAGTTCTCACCGTCTAACGCCATGTTTTTAAGCCTAAGTCTAGAAATATGCAAATTATCGTCGTATTCTCAAACTGGGAGTCCCGCGGCTGCGGGGTCAGTTCCTACGAGTTACATTGGTCCCGTGAGAGGTGTTAGTGCCACCCACGGGGACATTCGGGGGCTGTTTCGAGTTCTCACCCTCTAACGCCATGTTTTTAAGCCTAAGTCTAGAAATATGCAAATTACCGTCGTATTCTCAAACAGGGAGTCCCGTGGCTACGGGGTCAGTTCCTACGAGTTACATTGGTCCCGTGGGAGGTGTTGGTGCCACCCACGGGGACGTTCGGGGGATGTTTTAAGTTCTCACCCTCCAACGCCATGTTTTGCTTAAGTCTAGAAATATGCAAATTACCGTCGTATTTTCAAATCGGGAGTCCCGCGGCTGCAGGGTCAGTTCCTACGAGTTACATTGGTCCCGTGGGAGGTGTTGGTGCCACCCACGAGAACGTTCGGGAGCTGTTTTGAGTTCTCACCCTCTAACGCCATATTTTTTAGCCTAATGCAAATTATCGTCGTATTCTCAAACCGGGAGTCTCGCGGCTGCGGGGTAAGTTCCTACGAGTTATATTGGTGCCGTGGGAGGTGTTGGTACCACCCACAGGGTCGCTAGAGGGCTGCTTCGAGTTCTCACCCTCTAACGCCATGTTTTTAAACCTAAGTCAAGAAATATGCAAATTATCGTCGTATTCTCAAACCGGGAGTCCCGTGACTGTGAGGTTAGTTCCTACGAGTTACGTTGGTCCCGTGGGAGGTGTTGGTGTCACCCACGGGGACGTTCGGGGGCTGTTTTGAGTTTTCACCCTCTAACGCCATGTTTTGCCTAAGTCTAGAAATATGCAAATTACCGTCGTATTCTCAAACCGGGAGTCCCACGGCTACGGGGTCAGTTCTTACAAGTTACATTGGTCCCGTGGGAGGTGTTGGTGCCACCCACGGGAACGTTCAGGTGCTGTTTCTAGTTCTCACCCTCTAACGCCATGTTTTTAAGCCTAAGTCTAGAAATATGTAAATTATCGTCGTATTCTCCAATCGGGAGTCCCGCGGCTGCGGGGTCAGTTCCTTCGAGTTACATTGGTCCCGTGGGAGGTGTTGGTGCCACCCACGGGGCCGTTAGAGGGTTGGTTCGAGTTCTCACCCTCTAACGCCATGTTTTTAAGCCTAAGTCTAAAAATATGCAAATTATCATCGTATTCTCGAACCGGGAGTCCCGCGGGTGCGGGGTCAGTTCCTATGAGTTACATTGGTACCGTGGGAGGTGTTGGTGCCACCCACGGGGACGTTCGGGGGATGTTTCGAGTTTTCACCCTCTAACGCCATGTTTTTAAGCCAAAGTCTAAAAATATGAAAATTATCGTCGTATTCTCAAACCGGGAGTTCCACGGCTGCGGGGTCAGTTCCTACGAGTTACATTGGTCCCGTGGGAGGTGTTGGTGCCACCCACGGGAACGTTTGGGGGCTGTTTCTAGTTCTCACCCTCTAACGCCATGTTTTTAAGCCTAAGTCTAGAAATATGCAAATTATGGTCGTATTCTCCAATCGGGAGTCCCGCGGCTGCGGGGTCAGTTCCTACGAATTACATTGGTCCCGTGGGAGGTGTTGGTGCCACCCATGGGGACGTTCGGGGGATGTTTCGAGTTTTCACCCTCTAACGCCATGTTTTTAAGCCAAAGTCTAAAAATATGAAAATTATCGTCGTATTCTCAAACCGGGAGTTCCACGGCTGCGGGGTCAGTTCCTACGAGTTACATTGGTCCCGTGGGAGGTGTTGGTGCCACCCACGGGAACGTTTGGGGGCTGTTTCTAGTTCTCACCCTCTAACGCCATGTTTTTAAGCCTAAGTCTAGAAATATGCAAATTATGGTCGTATTCTCCAATCGGGAGTCCCGCGGCTGCGGGGTCAGTTCCTACGAATTACATTGGTCCCGTGGGAGGTGTTGGTGCCACCCACGGGGCCGTTAGAGGGCTGGTTCGAGTTCTCACCCTCTAACGCCATGTTTTTAAGCCTAAGTCTAGAAATATGCAAATTATCCTCGTATTCTCAAACCGGGAGTCCCACGGCTGCGGGGTCAGTTCCAACGAGTTATATTGGTGCCGTGGGAGGTGTTGGTGTCACCCACAGGGCCGCTAGAGGGCTGTTTCGAGTTCTCACCCTGTAACGCCATGTTTTTAAGCCTAAGTCTAGAAATATGTAAATTATCGTCATATTCTCAAACCGGGAGTCCCGCGACTGCGAGGTCAGTTCCTACGAGTTACGTTGGTCCCGTGGGAGGTGTTGGTGCCACCCACGGGGCCGTTCGGGGGCTGTTTTGAGTTTTCACCCTCTAACGCCATGTTTTGCCTAAGTCTAGAAATATGCAAATTACCGTCGTATTCTCAAACCGTGAGTCCCACGGCTATGGGGTCAGTTCCTACGAGTTACATTGGTCCCGTGGGAGGTGTTGGTGCCACCCACGGGAACGTTCGGGGGATGTTTCGAGTTCTCACCCTCTAACGCCATGTTTTTAAGCCAAAGTCTAGAAATATGAAATTATCGTCGTATTCTCCAATCGGAAGTCCCGCGGCTGCGGGGTCAGTTCCTTCGAGTTACATTGGTCCCGTGGGAGGTGTTGGTGCCACCCACGGGAACGTTTGGGGGCTGTTTCTAGTTCTCACCCTCTAACGCCATGTTTTTAAGCCTAAGTCTAGAAATATGCAAATTATGGTCGTATTCTCCAATCGGGAGTCCCGCTGCTGCGGGGTCAGTTCCTACGAGTTACATTGGTCCCGTGGGAGGTGTTGGTGCCACCCACGGGGACGTTCGGGGGATGTTTCGTGTTTTCACCCTCTAACGCAATGTTTTTAAGCAAAAGTCTAAAAATATGAAAATTATCGTCGTATTCTCAAATCGGGAGTTCCACGGCTGCGGGGTCAGTTCCTACGAGTTACATTGGTCCCGTGGGAGGTGTTGGTGCCACCCATGGGAACGTTTGGGGGCTGTTTCTAGTTCTCACCCTCTAACGCCATGTTTTTAAGCCTAAGTCTAGAAATATGCAAATTATGGTCGTATTCTCCAATCGGGAGTCCCGCGGCTGCGGGGTCAGTTCCTACGAATTACATTGGTCCCGTGGGAGGTGTTGGTGCCACCCACGGGGCCGTTAGAGGGCTGGTTCGAGTTCTCACCCTCTAACGCCATGTTTTTAAGCCTAAGTCTAAAAATATGCAAATTATCGTCGTATTCTCAAACCGGGAGTCCCGCGGCTGCGGGGTCAGTTCCTACGAGTTATATTGGTGCCGTGGGAGGTGTTGGTGTCACCCACAGGGCCGCTAGAGGGATGTTTCGAGTTCTCACCCTGTAACGCCATGTTTTTAAACCTAAGTCAAGAAATATGCAAATTATCATCATATTCTCAAACCGGGAGTCCCGCGACTGCGAGGTCAGTTCCTACGAGTTACGTTGGTCCCGTGGGAGGTGTTGGTGCCACCCACGGGGCCGTTCGGGGGTTGTTTTGAGTTTTCACCCTCTAACGCCATGTTTTGCCTAAGTCTAGAAATATGCAAATTACCGTCGTATTCTCAAACCGTGAGTCCCACGGCTATGGGGTCAGTTCCTACGAGTTACATTGGTCCCGTGGGAGGTGTTGGTGCCACCCACGGGAACGTTCAGGTGTTGTTTCTAGTTCTCACCCTCTAACGCCATGTTTTTAAGCCTAAGTCTAGAAATATGTAAATTATCGTCGTATTCTCCAATCGGGAGTCCCGCGGCTGCGGGGTCAGTTTCTTCGAGTTACATTGGTCCCGTGGGAGGTGTTGGTGCCACCCACGGGGCCGTTAGAGGTTGGTTCGAGTTCTCACCCTCTAACGCCATGTTTTTAAGCCTAAGTCTAAAAATATGCAAATTATCATCGTATTCTCGAACCGGGAGTCCCGCGGCTGTGGGGTCAGTTCCTACGAGTTACATTGGTACCGTGGGAGGTGTTGGTGCCACCCACGGGGACGTTCGGGGGATGTTTCGAGTTTTCACCCTCTAACGCCATGTTTTTAAGCCAAAGTCTAAAAATATGAAAATTATCGTCGTATTCTCAAACCGGGAGTTCCACGGCTGCGGGGTCAGTTCCTACGAGTTACATTGGTCCCGTGGGAGGTGTTGGTGCCACCCACGGGAACGTTTGGGGGCTGTTTCTAGTTCTCACCCTCTAACGCCATGTTTTTAAGCCTAAGTCTAGAAATATGCAAATTATGGTCGTATTCTCCAATCGGGAGTCCCGCGGCTGCGGGGTCAGTTCCTACGAGTTACATTGGTCCCGTGGGAGGTGTTGGTGCCACCCACGGGGCCGTTAGAGGGCTGGTTCGAGTTCTCACCCTCTAACGCCATGTTTTTAAGCCTAAGTCTAAAAATATGCAAATTATCGTCGTATTCTCTAACCGGGAGTCCCGCGGCTGTGGGGTCAGTTCCTACGAGTTACATTGGTCCCGTGGGAGGTGTTGGTGCCACCCACGGGGCCGTTCAGGGGCTTTTTCGTGATCTCACCCTCTAACGCCATATTTTTAAGCCTAAGACTATAAATATGAAAATTACCATCGTATTCTCAAACCGGGAGTCCCGCGGGGGTCAGTTCCTACTAGTTATATTGGTCCCGTGGGAGGTGTTGGTGCCACCCACAGGGCCGTTCGAAGGTTGTTTCGAGTTTTCACTCTCTAACGCCATGTTTTGCTTAAGTCTAGAAATATGTAACATTGGAGCTCACAGGTATATATCTCTTTTCTTCATTTCTTTTCATTGTTGATTAATTCTGTACAATATAGCTAGTTGGATTCAATTTGAGCATGGCTTAAATTTTTTTAGTTTGATAACATAGAACATATCCACATGTATTTATTTGTTAATTCTTGTATCTTTTTTTTTTATCAATGTGTGTATTGATGTGGTTATGTGCATTTCAATGGTTAGATGCACTAAACCATATGCATAGCCAAATACAACCAGGCCTATCTAGTGGCTAAGGAACATTAATGTTGGTTTATTTTACTTGCATAAATATAATTTCCTCTATAGCGACTTGCACATAATGTATACGACATTCATCTTCAAAGCTTATCGAATTACACATAAAAGTAGTATGAGAATAAGCCTCGTGTTGTATACATGATTCATCCTGTTTCAATGTCATTTTCTTTATAATTTATGTAGGCTTTTTAATTACATATGTGTTATATTTATTTATAAAATAAGCCTCATCCCAATAATAAGAATCATTAAATAAGGCCTTTTCACTTTTCTTACACAATGGCTATATTTACATATGTGCTATATTTATTTATATTTATAAAATAAGGCCTTTTCACTTATCTTATACAGTGTTATAAGTATTAACATGATTACCAATACGCTTCACATAAAAAGAGGCAGAGGTTTAATGGAATTGTGTGATTTTCTCACCCAGCATGCTATTGAAATTTTAGGGTTGAATGTGGATGATATAATTCGTGGTGGGATCAGGAAGTTCACGAATGAAGTTGGGTGGTTGTGGACTTCGTTGGCCGACTATTATATCATAAGGAAGTTAGTTGAGAAGGCAAGGGGTATTTTCGATGAGGGGATGCCTACGGTTGTCACGGTGAGGGATTTCGGTGTAATTTTCAATGTATGAGAACCACATGTATATTACCAATGCTAGAGTAATCTTTGATAAGGCACTATAAGTTTACTACAAGTCTTTGGATAATATGGCCAGTATTTGGTGGGAATGTGTTGAAATGGAATTAAGGCATAAGAATTTTAAGGAAGCGCTATAGATGATGAGACGTGCCACCACAGAGCCATCAGTAGAGGTTAAAAGGCGAGTGGCTGCTGATGGCAGTGAACTAGTTCAGATCAAGCTGCACAAATCCCAAATAGATAATTGATTGGACTAAACTGGTGCCATCGTTTATATTAGAATTGGTCTCAAACAAATTAGTGACTGAAATGCTAATATAAAGTCAGTAATGTAGAATTGATATGAACTGTTTCACTACCAGCATCTGCCATTAGAATTGGTCTCAAATGAATTAGTGACTGAACCAGTGCAGATCAAACTGAACCAAATAACTAGTTTATATATGGAAGTTGTGACTTGAATATTTGTTTGTCCAATGAATGTCATGTGTGTGTGTGCATGGCACATAGAAACAACTGCATACCTCCTTAATACATCAACAGTTTAGCATGCCTTGTTAAGGTATGTTAGTGGTGATAAATTTGGCCATTTAATTGGACAAGGCCCTAGAAGAAGCTCTCGATGTTGATGATTTGGAAGATGTGAAAAAGGGAAGGATTGGTCTGATCGTGGGATTGTGACCCCATGGTTTAAATTCTTGTGGGAAACCTATAGAACAGTTCTGGAAATATTGTGGAACAACTCTCAGTTAATGGCACTTTATGCGGTAAGTCCTTGATTTAATCATATTGTGAAGTTTCCCGGTCTATATCTGGCCCAATCTTTAGTAGGTATTGATTAACATGTGTTTGTTGGTTTAAATTTTTAGTTTATGTGTTCCCTTTTTTTGTTAGTACATCGATATCTTGATCTATGTACTCATTTTTCTTGGCATTGCTTTGGTACACTAATATTGTCTTCTTAGGGAATATTATGGCCATACTGAGCTTCGGATGGAGACACATCTGATTCCTCGGACGCTTTCTCCTGCAATTGGTCCCACAGACTGGAATGAAGATCTGGAAATCATTACATATGGCTCTCCTGAGCAGGTCTGATTTCACCTTCTCTAGTTTAAAATGGATCATATTCTTTCTAACCATGTTTACATTTTGACATACAGATCTGTATCTGCAGCAGCTGTTATAGCAGCTATAACAGCATTATAGCCACTGTTATAACTGCTATAATGTTGTTATACCAGCTATATATATATATATATATACTATATATATACTATATACTGCATATATATACACCATTCGATGACTCTTACGAGACCGTTTTGTGCTTGTTGTACGTTTTCACCCTTCGATGGCATGTTTTTATGCTCAAGTCTATTTTTTTTGCAAATTTACGTCGTACACTCTAACCGGGAGCCCCGTGACTACGCGGTCGGTTTCTATGAGTTACATTAATCCCGTGCGAGGTGTTCGTGACTCTTATCGGACCGTTTTATGGCTATTTTATATTTTCACCCTTCGATGGCATATTTTTATGCTTAAGTCTAACTTTTTGCAAATTTACGTCATACACTCAAATCGGGAGCCCCGTGACTACGCGGTCGGTTCCTACGAGTCACATTAGTCCCGTGCGAGGGGTTCGTGACTCTTACGGGACCGTTTTAAGGCAATTTTACATTTTCACCCTTCGATGGCATGTTTTTATGCTTAAGTTTATTTTTTTACAAATTTACGTCGTACACTCAAATCGGGAGCCCCGTGACTACGCGGTCGGTTCCTACGAGTGACATTAGTCCCGTGCGAGGGGTTCGTGACTCTTACAGGACCGTTTTAAGGCTGTTTTACATTTTCACCCTTCGATGGCATGTTTTTATGCTTAAGTTTATTTTTTGCAAATTTACATCGTACACTCAAATCGGGAGCCCCATGACTACGTGGTCGGTTCCTACGAGTCACATGTGTCCCGTAGGAGGTGTTCATGATTTTTACGGGATCGTTTGATGCGTGTTTTATGTTTTCAACCTTCGATGGCATCTTTTTATGCTCAGGTCGAATTTTGTGCAAATTTAGAGAGTATTCTCAAACCGGAAGCCCCGTGACTACGCGATCGGTTCTTACGAGTCGCATTGGTCCCGTGCGAGGTGTTCGTGACTCTTACGGGACCATTTTGTGTTTTTTTTGCATTTTCACCCTTCGATTGCAAGTTTTTATGCTCAAGTCTAATTTTTTTACAAATTTACGTCGTACACTCAAGCCGGGAGCACCGTGACTACACGGTCGGTTCCTACGAGTCACATTGGTCCCGTGCGAGGTGTTCGTGACTCTTGCCGAACCATTTTGTGGTTATTTTACATTTTCACCCTTCGATGGCATCTCTTTTATTCTCAAGTCTAACTTTTTGCAAATTTACGCCATACACTCAAACCGGGATCCTTGTGACTACCCGTTCGGTTCCTACTATTAGCATTGGTCCCGTGCGAGGTGTTCGTGACTCTTATGGAACCGTTTTGTGGCTTTTTTACGTTTTCACCTTCGATGGCATTCTTTTATGCTTAAGTCTAATATTTTGCAAATTTATGTCGTACACTCCAACCGGGAGCGCCGTGACTACGCGGTCGGTTCCTAAGAGTTACATTGGTCCCGTGCGAGGGGTTCGTGACTCTTACGGAACCGTTTTAAGGCTGTTTTACATTTTCACCCTTCGATGGCATATTTTTATGCTTATGTTTATTTTTTCATAAATTTACGTCGTACACTCAAACCGGGAGCTCCGTGACTACGCGATCGGTTCCTACGAGACACATTAGTCCCGTGGGAGGGGTTTGTGACTCTTATGGGACCGTTTTAAGGCTATTTTACGTTTTCACCCTTCGATGGCATGTTTTTATGCTTAAGTTTATTTTTTTGCAAATTTACGTCGTACACTCAAGCCGTGAGCGCCATGACTACACGGTCGGTTCCTACGACTTACATTGGTCCTGTGCGAGATGTTCGTGACTCTTATGGAACCGTTTTGTGCTTGTTGTACATTTTCACCCTTCGATGGCATGTTTTTACGATCAAGTCTATTTTTTTGCAAATTTACGTCCTACACTCTAATCGGGAGCCCCGTGACTACGCGACCAGTTTCTATGAGTTACATTAATCCCGTGCGAGGTGTTCGTGACTCTTACCTGATCGTTTTATGGCTATTTTACATTTTCACCCTTCGATGGCATGTTTTTATGCTTAAGTCTAACTTTTTGCAAATTTACGTCATACACTCAAATCGGGAGCCCCGTGACTACGCAGTCGGTTCCTATGAGTCACATTAGTCCCGTGGGAGGGGTTCGTGACTCTTACGGGACCGTTTTAAGGCAGCTTTACATTTTCACCCATCGATGGCTTATTTTTATGCTTAAGTTTATTTTTTTACAAATTTATGTCATACACTCAAATCGGGAGCCCCGTGACTACGCGGTCGATTCCTACGAGTGACATTAGTCCCGTGCGAGGGGTTCATGACTCTTACGGGATTGTTTTAAGGCTGTTTTATGTTTTCACCCTTCGATGGCATGTTTTTATGCTCAGGTTGAACTTTGTGCAAATTTAGAAAGTATTCTCAAACCGGGAGCCCCGTGACTACGCGGTCGGTTTCTACGAGTCGCATTGGTCCCGTGCGAGGTGTTCGTGACTCTTACGGGACCATTTTGTGTTTGTTTTGCATTTTCACCCTTCGATTGCAAGTTTTTATGCTCAAGTCTAATTTTTTTATAAATTTACGTCGTACACTCAAGCCGGGAGTACCGTGACTACACGGTCGGTTCCTACGAGTCACATTGGTCCCGTGCGAGGTGTTCGTGACTCTTGCCGAACCATTTTGTGGTTATTTTATGTTTTCACCCTTCGATGGCATCTCTTTTATTCTCAAGTCTAACTTTTTGCAAATTTACGCTGTACACTCAAACCGGGATCCCTGTGACTACCCGTTCGGTTCCTACTATTAACATTGGTCCCGTGCGAGGTGTTCATGACTCTTACGTGACCGTTTTGTGCCTTTTTTACATTTTCACCCTTCGATGGCTTTCTTTTATGCTTAAGTCTAATATTTTGCAAATTTATGTCGTACACTCCAACCTGGAGCGTCGTGTCTACGCGGTCGGTTCCTACTAGTTACATTGGTCCCGTGCGAGGGGTTCGTGACTCTTACAGGACTGTTTTAAGGTTGTTTTACATTTTCACCCTTCGATGGCATGTTTTTATGCTTATGTTTATTTTTTTACAAATTTACGTCGTACACTCAAACCGGGAACCCCGTGACTACGTGGTCAGTTCTTACGAGTCACATTAGTCCCGTGCGAGGGGTTCGTGACTCTTACGAGACCGTTTTAAGGCTGTTTTATGTTTTCATCCTTCGATGGCATGTTTTTATGCTTAAGTTTATTTTTTTGCAAATTTACGTCGTACACTCAAACCAGGAGCCCCGTGACTACGTGGTCGGTTCATATGAGTCTCATTGGTCCTGTGGGAGGTGTTCGTGACTCTTAAGGGACCGTTTTGTGCTTGTTTTTCGTTTTCAACATTCGATGGCATCTTTTTATGCTCGGGTCGAACTTTGTGAAAATTTAGAAAGTATTCTCAAACCGAAATCCCTGTAACTACGCGATCGGTTGCTACGAGTCACATTGGTCCCGTGCGAGGTGTTCGTGACTCTTACCGAACCATTTTGTGGTTATTTTACGTTTTTACCCTACGATGACATGTTTTTATGCTCATTTCGAACCATGACTAATTTTTAATCCCATTTTCACATCTCTCCTATTCATCTCGGACTAATCAAGAATATCTTTAAGCTAATAAACAAATGGTAACCAATTAGTTTAATGTGAACCATTACAGATAAATTGACACGCCTTAAACCTAGAAAGCGTCAATCCGTTGGATAATGCCTTCTTTTTCTAGTGTTCACCCTAACTTTTGTTTGTTCAAAAGTTATGTTCTCCCCCCCCCCCCCCCCCCCCCTTCCCCCCACTGGAAGTGACAAGAAACAAATGCGCCAACAATACCCAAGCTATAGGGGGCACAAAAGAATTAAAATTACGGGGTTTAGACATAAATAGGATCCAAACCCAAAATAATTAAAAAATTGAATCAATGCATATTTAACCTTAAAATAAAGTTCATCATAGGTCTATCCATTACCTGGATATTTTATTACACCCAACGCCAATCATAACCTTCTCTATGCCAGCAGCGATGCAATTTCAGATTATGTTTGATAGTAGTTCAACCCCAACATCAATGTATCCTATGACAGTGAAAACATAATGAATTTTTTGCAAACAGTTATGTTCAATTAAAAAAAATGGTAGAACCAAAAAAACAAATTCAAAACCAAAGGAAGAAAACCAGAACTTGTTCTTGCATCACTCACTGCCCCAACTTGACTCATGGTAAACTTGTGTGAACTGAAATTCGTTAATCCTCATTGATATTTTATTTCACGTATATAAGGATTACTACTGAGAAAAAATAAGATGCACACATATTGAGAAGATTACAATTGATTTTGATTACATTTCAAAATCCAATACTTATTCAATTTCAACAATTATATAAAATGGCATAACAGGTATATCATAATATAACCAACACCAATCTAATTAAACCAGGTATATATCTATTCCTTTTTTTTCACAAGGACAAATCTAAAACCAAATTGAAAATACCAAGGCCAAGAACAAAATTAACACTTACAGAATTCCTAAGGGACTATTTATTGCTTCTAACCCCCAACCCGGTCTCCACCCGTCTCCACCGCATACTATTTAGGGTTTACTAAACCCTAATATTTTTTTAACATAAATCTATACATACACACACACACACATACAATCTATACATACACACACGTACAATATAGGGTTTATTGACAAAAAAATAATTTATTTATTCATAGTTACACACATAAACATACATATACACATAAATCTATACACACACGCACACATGTAAACATAAATCTATACATACACACACAGACACACATACAAACGTAAATCTACACATACATACACCGAAATTAGGGTTTTAGACAGAAATCACAAATCCAAATGAAATATAAATGAATCAATACGTACCAGGGTTAATCCAAATGCAAACCAATTGAAATCGCTAAACCCTTGAAAATCCAACCGAAATTCAACTAAAATCCGCACGGAGAAGCAGCAGCCTTACTCCAAATAAAATGAATGAAATAATTAGCAGTGGGGCGGGTGTTTTCTTTTTTTTTTAAGACCTGGACTGGTCATGGCCAACAGCCGTGACCCCATACGCGCGACCCTTAAAATGAAGGGAAGCCAGAGTTGGGTTCTTCAAATCTGGTCACGGCTTAGAGTCGTGACCCACCATGCGCGACCCTTTCCCATGCTAGATTGAGGTATGGTCACGGCCCATACCCGTGACCCATACCAAGAAATGGTCACGGCCCAGAGTCGTGACCCTAAATCTATGATGCCCGACCCTTTTTCATCGACCTTAGTGCTTGAATGCGATATGGTCACGGCCCAGAGCAATGACCTATACCAAGAAATCGTCACGGCCGTAAGTCGTGACCCTCAATGTGTGTACTATCTTCTTCGTCATGCCATGGGTCACGGACTTGGGCCGTGACCCCTCCGCGACCAAGCTTGGAGGGAATTTTGGCGCGAGATTGGCACCAAGATGGTCACGACCTGGTCACGGCCCAAGTCCGCGACCACCGTGGTCACGGACTTGGTCCGTGACCACTTCTAGAGCATCAATAATTTAGTGTGATAATAAATATGGTCACACCAAATATTGAGTGGGTCACGGACCAAGTCCGCGACCAGATGGTCGCGGACTTGGGCCGTGACCCACTAGGCGTGACCATTCACATGATTTGGTGTAGTGTAGGCCAATTAAAGTGATTAATTTAAGTTTTGGGGCCTTACTAATGTATTATTAAAGTATGGGTTTTATTGTGTAGAGACAAGCGTAGTTTCTATTTTTATGATGGGTTAAAATAGAAAAATACGAAATATGAAAAGACACAATTGTGTTATAAATAGGGGTCATGGTCCCCAGATCACACAACACCAATCTTCTGATTCCCATTGTCAGAGAGAAATTTAGAGAGGAAATAAAAGTGTTGATCTGGAAGAGCATAAGACCTCAGACACAGATATTTTAACTTTCTGTCATGGATTCAGGTACGCTTCCGCAAAATCAATATTTATATTTCTTGATAATTCAATATGAATGTTCCTGTTTGTGTGATAGTTTTCACAAAATAGAAATTAATCCATCAAAATCTTTATAAATCTAAGATCCAAACCCAACCAAAACCTTTTCAAATCAAACCAAAAACTTTATAAATATATGTGTGTGTATAAATAGAGAAAGGATAGAGGATGGGGTGGGGGAGGTAGTGGGGTAGAAGGTGGAGGGGTGGGTGTAGGTAGGGGCCGAGGGATAGAAGGGTGGGGTTGGGGGATGGGGGAGTGGAAGGCAAGGGCGAAGGGTGGTAGCTCTTCATGGCAGGGAGAGAGAGAAAGAGAGAGAGAATGAGTAAAAAGGTGAAAAGAAAACAAAAGGAGACAAAAAATACCCTTTAAAAAGTCATGTGCAATGCACGTAACTAAACTTTCTCGGCAAAAATTAATGAAGTTGGATGATAGTGGAAATTTGCAGTCGTATTGAAAGTTGAGGGGTTAAATACATAAACTAAAAGTTCAAAGTGTCCAACTGTAATTAACAATTTTTTATATTATCCTTGCATGTGAGCTGTGAACCTTTACTGTTCAAATTTTTGAAAATCTCCACAAAAGACATTTTTTATCGAATCAGAAAAATGCATACAATCCTTTTTTATCCCTTAATATCTCTTATTACCATGAACTCTCCACCTCTACATTTCTCGTGTATGCTATTGCACTCGTCACTATTTGTTTTAAGTCCAATAATTTTATATTCAATCTTCTAAGAGATTTCACCTTGTACGTCGGAGTCTATTAAAATTTATCCAATACATACCATATTCATTTATAATTTTCATATCTTGTATTAGTTATGTATAATCGATTTTTGCGATCCAATTGTTTGACCAAATCTATCAACACTAAAATCAATGCAACTACTTTGGTATCATTTAATTTTTATAATAATTTTTAGCCCTAAATATATGAAAACACCAAAAACCAAACCTATTTTATCATTTTTCTATATCAGGATCTAGAACTTTCCTAATAGCTGAAAAAACGTTAACCAAGCTTAATGCTTTGGTATAGTTTTGTTTAGTTCTTCAAGTTCTCAAGTTCCAATGCCCACTTACGATAATCATAACAAATATTAAATTTAAAGATTAATTCAAAACAAATATTTAGAAACAGATAGGTATTTATTTGCATATTGACTTCAGATAGGATTGTGGCTTGCGACACTATGGGAAGCACTTGTCAAAAACATTCAAGCCATGATACATACATGAGAGCTTCCGTGCGCAATTGAAGTACAACCCCACTAGTGATTTCCTCCACAGAAGATGGTCTCAGAGAGAAGTATTCGAGTTGTGAGAAGTTTCTTTTAAAATTTTGTGTTTAGTGATGGTGTACATTTGCTTTCTTAGATACAACTTGTTAAAATTGTATATGTTTTATCTTTGAAAAAAATTCCATTAGTACAAATTGTTTTGTGCAAATTGATGTAGCTTTAACAAATGCTAGAGAGAAGTAAAGATAAAACATTAAAATTTTCTTAAGATTATTGATTGGTGTCATATCGTATTTATGTTGAAATATTTTTAATATTTTAATGTGGGTCGCGTATTAAATAGCAATTGTATTTGGTCTTTTATTCTAATTGGACTAAATAAGTCATTTAATTGGTAAAGTCCAATAAGACATCTAAAATGAGTATGAGCTTTGTAATGTGTGGTTACCCGAGTTACCTATTGGTTACTCAAGATTCACCTATTGGTTACTCAAGAGTTACCTAATTATAATTTATGTGGTTGTAATTAGATGCCTATATAATGAAGGGTTATGATCCCCAAGGCTAAGGCACTAAAAACACTCTACTCCTCATTTACCGTCATTGAGATAGAACTCATAGAGAGAGGGGGATTCGTCTGTGAAAGACCTCCAACCTCCAAATCTCATTCACCATTATGAATTCAGGTACACGGTTCCAACATTCTTTTATTGTGTGATCTTTATAATCTAATACGCTGGTATAAAGAATTTTGTCCCAACAAGTGGTATCAGAGCAACTTCGTATTAGATTTTTGGGATTGATATTGTGATTATGATTTAGGAATGATTTTGTTTTATCATACATATTATTTGGAACAAACCCATACGGCTTTTAGGATTCTATATAGAATTTGATATATATTTTATGATTTTTTTTTATCATCACAATCCCAAAATTGATTAAAGGATTGTTGATTTTAGATCCATAGTGTTTTTTGATTTCTCACAAGAAGGGTTTCATTCATGATTTATTTGGATGGATTAATTCAGTTTTGTTCAAGATAAATTGAAAATAATTTTGAGGGACGTTTTCAACGACATATTTCATTTTATTGCTTAGAATTTTACAAAATTTTGACGGTCACTTGAAAATGTCATAATAAACAAAGTCCATTGTAAACAATGGACACCAACCTAGCAATTTGACGTCATTTAAAGCACCTAAAACGTATTTTTTCCTTTGTGGTTATAATATCAATGCTAATAACTCTCACTTAAAATTTGATTTTACGATTCCGCCAAGTGGAGATTGATCCTGACGAGATTGTTTATGTTAATGTAGTGATAACTCTAAAATTTTCATTTTGGAAAAAATAAATTATTTTACCATATTTTATGATATAAATCATCACATATATTTTTTTTATCAATAATGTTTGTTCTAAAACTCATGTTATGCATTATTTGGTGTTGACCAATAAAGTTTTGAATATTAAATATATGATAAGGTGTTCATATGGTTGATGGGAGGAAGAAGAATCCCGTCAGGTGAATGTATATTTTTTGAATGATTTGGATTCAATATATTTTTTTTATGAAATCAAAGTCATGCTCCCATTTGTGGTAATTAATTAATATCCTTTTGCCTTCTATATTAAAATAATTTAATTGGAGTAATACGTTGCCAAAGTAACCTCAATTGCATATATTAATATCTTTTGAGTTATTAAAATATGTGTGTTTATTATTTATGCGATTAGTTATCGGCCCAAAGGAAGGTTGTAAATTGTCCAAATCATATATATACATGTGGGAATAAATGTGTGACGATTATAACGTTTGATTTATGTGCTAAGAGTACCACCTACAAGCGAATCTTTCTATCCAGAGACTAAACGTTAATGTTATGCTAGGTATCTTAGACAGGGTCCACCATTACAGTTATATTAAAATTTATGTCTTGCATTTATTTTTTAAAATATATCTTGGCATGAATTTTAATTTGAGCTTATATTATTTATTTGTTCTCTGGATTATGTTACTTCTTCTATTACTAATTTCACTACCAACATTAACTCTATTTTCGTGCTTAATGGCACTAACTTCAAGAACTGAAAAGAGAACATTCTGATAGTTCTCTACTACATGGATTTAGATTATGCATTAAAGAAAGAACAACCTACTCCTCTTGCAGAGAAAAGTTCCATTGAGATAAAGCGAACTTTGAGAAGTGGGATCGTTCTAATCGCTTAAGTCTAATGATGTTAAAGCGCATCGTTCAGAAGCATTCAGGGTGGTATGTCTGATGAGGTAACTACTAAGGGTTTCCTGGTAAATATTGAAAATCGTTTTGCAAAGAACGAAAAGGCTGAAACAAGTATGCTTCTATATAACTTTATCCAAATGAGGTATCAAAGTAAAGGAAACATAAGGGAGTACATTATGGATATGTCTAATATCGCTTCAAAACTTAAGGCAATAAAGTTAGAGTTGTCTAATGAGCAATTTGGTACTGATTTCCCTTTCCTGCACATTATGGTTAATTTATAGTTAGTTATAATACTCAAAAGGGCAAATGGACTCTTAATGAGCTCATTTCTCATTGTGTGCAAGAAGAGGACATATTGAAGCAAGAAAATACAATTGAAAGTGCTCATGTTGCATCTACCTCAAAGAATAATAAGCGAAAAAGGAATAATAGTAAGGAAACCACAGTAGGAATATCGGAACCCAAAATTCCATAAAAAACACGATCCAAAATTTACTTGTTTCTTTTCGCAAGAAACCTGGGCATGTAAAAAAGCATTATTCCAAGTATGCCGAATGGCATGTAAAGAAAGGTACAATTCTCACTTTGGTTTGTTCTAAAGTTAGTTTGACTTTTGTACCTAGTCATACTTGCTGGGTAGATTCTGGTGCTACTATTCATGTAAGTATGTCTATGCAAGGTTGCCTATAGAGCCGGCCACCAAGTGATGCTGAAAGATTCATCTATATGGGCGATGCCAAAATAATTCCAACTGAAACAATTGGGACCTTTAGATTATCTTTTGAAATATGTCAATTTATTGAATTAAGAGAGACTTATGTTGTACCACCTTTAAACAAAATTTCATTTCTATTTCTGTTTTGGACAAATATAGTTTTCCTTGTTCAGTTGAAAATAATAAAGTTAGCCTTTTTTCTTAATTCTACTCTTGTTGCGACTGGTTCTTTAATTGATAAACTATATATGTTGAATACCAAGGCTTCGTTTAACGAAACCTTGCAAACAACTATAACAGGTATAAAATGCAAATTAACTAATGAGAATTCCGTCGCCTTATGACACAAACATTTAGGTCATATCTCCCAAAGGAGAATTGAAAGGATTTTGTCAGATGGAATACTTAAACCTCTTGATTTAATAGACTTTGATGTTTGTATTGGGTGTATAAAGGGGAAACAAACAAACATTAGGAAATTAAGTCCCAAAAGGAGTTCTAGAATCTTAGAATTGATACATATTTATATATGCGGTCTATTCTCTATAGCTTCTTGGAATGGTCAACCGTATTTTATCACTTTGATAGACAACTATTCTCCTTATGGGTACTTATATTTTATTCATGAGAAATCACAATCCTTGGACATTTTTAAGGCCTTTAAAGCCGCAGTTGATAATCGACTAGGCAAAAAGATTAAAATTGTCAAATCTGACCATGGTTGTAAATATTATGGGAGATATAATGGATCATGTGAACAACGTTAATGACCTTTTGTTAAATCCTAAAATAATGCAATATCCTCCCACAATACACAACGATAGAACACTAGTGAAGAAAAGATTACATTCTCATCTATCGAAAGTTAAATAATTTGGATATCATTGGGTATTCTGGTGATGATCTTGAGGGTTGCCAAGATACTAAGAGATCTACTTCTTGCTATGTCTACATGTCATCTGGAGGTGTTATTTCCTAGGAGAGTTATAAACAATCACTCATTACACCTTCTACTATGGCAGCGGAGTTCATAACTTGTTATGAGGCAATAAATAATGAGATATGGCTGTAAAATTTTATCACTTGGTTGCGAATTGTGGATAGTATTGAAAGACCGCTAAAGATATATTGTGATAATAATCTAACAGTTCTCTATTCAATTAACAACAAAAGCTCACTTAAGTCTAAGCACATAAAAATTAAGTTTCTTGTTGTTAACGAGAGAGTTCAGAGTAAGATATTGTCTATTGAACATATAGGAATAAACTCCATGCTTGCGGATCCCTTACTAAAGGCTTTCCACCCAAGATCTTTCGTGAGCACACTACTCACATTTGTGTTGTCTTGTTTAATGATATGAAGTTTTTAAGGGAGTTTTTCCTTGTTCTTTTCTTTGACACTATTGACATACTTTATATATGTTTTAGTTTTTTGCAAAATAAAGTTGATGGTATTTTCATTTTATCATTTACTCTGAAAGTATTATCTTTTGATTATGGTATAACATAAGGTTTAAAAGACTAAGGTTTGATCTCACTTGATAATAAAGTAAGGGCCAATTAGAAATAGGTATGTCTGAGATCACATTCCATGTAATTTTCATCCACACATCCTTACTTGATCTATGTCATCGAATATATCTGACATGGTGATCATTGATGGATCAAGTTACTCTAAGGGAAAATTATCTGTCATTTCCCCTAGCATTTAGGACTTTTCCATATAATCTAGATTTGATCGAGTATGGAATATCATGTTACTTCCATCATGGTGCTTCACGTTCTCAAGTTTAAGAAGACAGATATGATTATCAAGCATCATGTAGTTTATACTCAATATGCTCCACATCATCACGTAATAGTGGTATAATTATCACTTTGGAATTCCTAAATTTTTTTATACTATATTAGGAGATTTTTTATTCAAATGTTTTTACAAAATGAGGTAGTTTTTCAAACTTAAAAATATTTTAATTTTAGCCTGATTCGTTTAAACGAGATGGAAATCTCATTAGAACGACTTTAAATCTCATTCAAAGGTTGTTTGTAGCATTAATCAAATGAGGTTCAAACGAGGGCTCACTATATTTTTTGTGATGCCGTTAGAAGTGAAATCAACTTTGTTCAAACGAGATAATGACCTCGTTAGAACAATAGTGAAGTTTCATTCGAACGACCCTACACCGTCTCGATTTTTGTGTTTCTCTATAAATACCTGCTTTCGGTAGTTCTTTTTATAAGATTTTACTTTTACGAAAACTGCAGACCTTCTCCAAAAAGTCATTTCTTTTAAAAAGGGAAAAACATCTTTTTTATTCACACAACTCTCCTAAATACTTTTGTGAATCATCTTTGAAACTCAAATCACTTATATATTGAGGTTACGTTTGTAGAGAAGGAGTCTTTACTTCTACTCTTGTGATTCTTGCAAGAATCTTTGTTGCAGGAAGACTGCAGTCTTTGTGGGACTTGCGATAACCACTGCTGAATAAGACGAAGGTCACCTGCAAGAGATTCGTCGGGTTGTATTTCACTCATAAGGTTGTAAGTTACGATTTGCAAACTGTATTAGTGAAATAAAAGGGTTTTCCCTAAGTTTTTTTTTCCTGAAAATTTGTGTTGAATGATTTTGTGATTGTATGTTTTATTGATTAATGTCTTGAATCACCTGATTGCATGTTTTAGGGTTTAAAAATATTATAATCTATTTGTGAATTGACATATAATTAAATAAGTTTACTCTATTAGAGAATAGCGCATTCTCAAATTTTTATCAGAGGATTCTTACTACCTTCCCAAATTGGTATCAGAGCTGGTTTCACCAAATTATTGTGAGATCCTTTTCCGTAAAAAAATTATGTGATATTAATTTTTTTGAAAATTGATTTTGAAAAATCACAAATTTTTTTATGGAAAACTTATATAATAGGATGCTAAATTTTTATGAATCGAACTACGCCTATTGGAAAACCCGTATGTGATCCACTTTAAAAGCCATAGATAAAAGTGTTTGGTTAGTATGTGAAAGAGGGTGGACTCCTCCCATGGTCACGGTTGATAATGTCACGAATTCTAAACCTATCTCTTCCTAGAATGATAACAAATTTAAGTTAGTACCTACAACTCCCACGACCTTAGTGCTATTTCTGGAGCCATCACCCCTGACAAGTTTCGATGTATAATTATGTGCACTATATCTAAAGAAGCATTGAATATTCTCCAGTTGACACATGAGGGCACCAACCCTGTCAAGACATCAAAGCTTCAAAATTTGACTACTCAATTTGAGACCATCACTATGTTAGAGTCTGAGAGTTTTGATGTAATCTATTCCAGGTTTTCAGACATCGTAAACTAGTTTTAATTTGGGTGAGAAAATTCATGAGACCAGGGTCGTTTAAAAGATTTTGAGGTCACTCCCTTACCACTTTGTTCCTAAGGTCACCGTGCTTAACTCATTTAGGATTTTAGACACTCTTAGGTTAAAAGAGCTCGTAGGATACCTTTAGACTTATGAGATAGATATATTCCCTAAAACCATCAAGCCTAAGGATATAGGTGAGGATTTAAAGAATCGAGCAAAAAAGAAGAAAAATGAGAGACTTTGAGAGTCAGAATCTGAGGGCGAGGTTGATTTTGATGACTTGGCCTTGTTTGCGAATTTTCTTAAAAAGTTTATCAAATTGTCCAAAAAGAATTCTTCCAGTAAAAAGATATTTGAGAAAAATAAAGATGCGTTCAAGGATAGTGGTGAGAAAGATGAAGAGATAAGTTTCTTTGAGTGCCAGGTTAAAGGGCACAAGTCATTTGAGTGCCCCACTATGCTAAATAGAAAGGGCAAAAAAGTTTTTAATAAGGCCACTCTTAGCGATAGTGTTTTCAAGTCGGTTGATTCAGGAGGAGAATCACCACATGCAAGTGTGTTACTTTCATGGGTAGTCATATGAGTACTTATGGTTTATCCCATGATGAAGAGGACACGTGTAATTATGAGAGCCCCAATGATGTTTCTAGCCATTCTAACGAGTGTGAGGATGAGATTGCAGTTGATGGAGAAGGGGATATCCAAAAAGATTTTAGTGATTTGTACATCTAGACGTTGAAAACTAAAAATTTGAACAAATATTTGAGTCTTAGGGTGTTAGATTTAGAGAGAGAGAGGTGAAAGATTTAAGGGTGTGTGAGGTGTCGACGAGTCAACTCGAGAAGCTGAAGGTTTCTTTATATGAGCAGTTGATCGTCTTAGCTGGGAAAAGAGAGACTTGACTAACACTATTACGAGTCTTACGAGAGATCTTCAAGCTTTATTGTAGACTCATGAGAAACTTGAAGCCCATGTATCCCAACTCGAGAGAGATCTCAAACATGCCTGGGAGGTCAAGGTTACTTTAGAGGACACATCTAAGAAGGTTGAGAATATGTTCCTCGCTCCCATTTTGGGTAATGTTGAGAGGATAGGAATAGGTTATGACAGAGTCTACTTTCCATGTTGCACCCGAGTCGATTCTTGAGTTTTTAATTGATCAATATGGCTCTCGACCCAACGCATCTAGGCACCTGATTCCATGTAGAAGAGCGTGTTCTAGATGTTTTGAGAGAGGTGGTCTTAAGCCCTTGTATGTTTGTTCCCTTTACAAGCAAAGAGGACACCTTAGGGAATTTTGTTTTAAGTTAAGTATTGTGTCTCATAAGTATCTTCCACGTTATGCCACTACACGTGTTTCCGCACGGACTCCCACACATGTGACTCCGCATGATCCCGCACATCACATGAGAGTTTTCAAGATCAAGTTGAGTATTTGGTCAAAACTTCACAAGCATAGGATGCTTTTCTTATTCATATTTTACATACCCATTACTAGTGTGTACTACAATTATATTATCATTTTCCATTTTGATATATTTTTAAAAAAATCCAAAAAAAATATTTTTATTGAAATTTTTTGGAAAAATACAAAAAGATTTCCTGTTTCTTTTTAAGAAACAGTGAAAAGGCAAAAAAACTTATTTTTGAAAAAATTAAAAAGAGTTTTGTATTTTTTTTACACCATATGTGGATGAACATTAAAGATGTCCGAGTCACCAATTCATTCCATATCCATGTGACCATTTTGTAGTGTTTTGAGGCGTGACAACATTTTATTTTGTAAATAATAATGTGAGGAGTCATTAAGATGTGATATGATGACTACTTGATAAATGTTTGACTCTTTGTCACCTTTAATGCACACAAGCGCAAACTTATTTGAGTATTACACTTACCTTTCACGTGTCATTTGAAGTGTTTTCAATTCAATCCTTCTTTTAAAATGAACCAAATGTGATAAAATGAGATAATGAAAGTAGTTCTTGTAAGAACCATTGCCCGGATTTGAAAAATTGAAAATCATATCTCCGATAATGTGTTATATAATTGAAACAATGGAATCGAATTGCGAGAAACATATTGTCTTTTCGTGAAAGCCAACATTTGCAAAAAGAAAAAAGCCTAAAAGATTAAAGTCACATAAAAAGATACAATATAAAGTGCCAGAATAATTTCAAAGAGCATTGATGATTCGCTACATATGAGCACTAATTTCTTCAAAACAAAAAGAGTTTAGAGAAAAATTTAATTGTGAGTTTTGAGGGAGTTTAGTCAAAGATCGATAGGTTTGAATGTGTTGAAAAATTCTCGTAAAATCATTACATATTTTTGGGCGGCATTAGTGTGAAAATCACTTACGATCTCGATTAGTTGAATAGGTTGAGTCAATTTTACTTGAGTTCGCCATTTTTACATCTAAGGTAGACTTTGAGATCTTACGTTAGTGGTTTCTCATTACTTATTGCACATATGTTATATTTATCTATGTTGATTTTCCTATAGAATGTTTTCACACTGATACCTTTTGTTTCAATGATTCGGTTATTTTTGTGTTTCTCCATGGTGCCTTCTTTTGTAAATTTATTTTACTTACAAATTTTGAAAAATTAAAAATAATTGGTTTTGTTTAGTTTATCATCACCTTATTCTCATTGCCTTATATTTGTAATGATATTTCTATGATTGTTGTGACACGCTTCAGTTTATAATTTTTTGTTTTCTTTCCTTGTCTGTTTCGAACAAATAAAAAGAGGGAGAATAAATTTTGGGGGAGTGAGAATTTGATTTACAAGGGAGAATTTATTTATGAGTTTTTATCTTATTTCAAACGCGATAAGTCACGAGGGTATATTTATTTGTCTATTGTGTGCAGGTACACGTTAATGAGCATATGCAAAGTACACGTACGACAAAGCTCCCAAAAACGATATCAAGAGAAAGAGGGAGAATTGAAGATTTGAAAAGGTTGAAGATTTTGGAAGACTGATACATCTTTAGTATCTTTCCATTTGTGGGTTTCTGGGAGGGTATTGGATTTTTATAAGATTTTTTGGATAATTCGGATTTTTTATTTTGTACCTGAATAGCCATAGGGGGAGATTTGTAAGGACAACTTATTTGTCATTGCCCTAGCATTTAGGACTTGTCCATAGAATCTAAATTAAATCGAGTATGGCATATCCCGTTACTTTCGTCATAGTACTTCACATTCTCAAGTTAAATAAGACAAGTCTGATTATTATGCATCATGCAGTTCATCTTTAACATGCTCCATGTCATCCCGTAATATTGGTATAGATGTCACTTGGATTTTGTGGATTTTCTTACACTGTATTGCGAGATTTTTTATTCAGATGTTTTTGCAAAATTTGGAAGTTTTTCGAGCTTAAAAATATTTAAATTGTATATTGTTTCATTCAAACGGGATGGCAATCTCATTAAACGACTTTGAATCTCGTTCAAAGGTTGTTTGTAGCATTGATCAAACGAGGGCTCACTGTTTTAATTTTTTGGATGTCATTAGAAATGAGTTTTGTTCGAATGAGATAATGATCTCGTTAGAATGACGGTGAAGTTTCATTCGAACGACCCCACGCCGCCTCAATTTTTGTGTTTCTCTATAAATATCTGCTTTCGATAGGGTTTTTGATAAAACTTTACTTTTACAAAAACTGCAAACCTATTGCATAAAGTCTCCACATTTAAAAAGGGAAAAACACACTTTTGATTCACACAACTATCCTAAATACTTTTGTGTATTATCTTTAAAACTCAAATGACTTCTATATGAAAGTTACGTTTGTAGAGAAGGAGTCTATACAGTTGTTCTTGTGATTCTTATGGGAATCTTTACTGAAGGAAGACTGCGATCTTTATAGGACTTACGAGAACCACTGCAAGAAGAAGATGAAGGTCGCCTGCGGGAGATTCATCAGGCTACAATCATAAGATTGTAAGTTGCTATTTGCAAAATGTATCAGTGAAATAAAAGGTTTTCCCTGAGGAGTTTTTTTCCTAAAATATTGTGTTGAATGATTTTCTGATTGCATGCTTTATTAATTAACTAGTGTATGTCCGTGCCTGAAGGCACGGTGAAAATTTTCAAAATACGTAATCGCAAAAGGGAAAAAAATTTCAAAGTTATTGCGAAATGGAAAAAATTTCGTTCCCCAGCAAAACTAAGTATAATTTTAAAAAACTGGTCATAACCACATTTTTTTATAGGACTATCCACCCTTAAGGCACCAAGAATAGTTTCTAAATTATGCACACAAAAGTGTAGACATTGTCCAGAGTCCGCGCTACATATGGGACGGGATTGAAACAACTCAATAGAATAAATTAACAAAAACAAATTATACACACAAAAGAAAATGGAGTATGTCACTACATAAAAAAAATCATTACAACACACCATTGTTCATGAAAAGATTCTTTTTTCACATTTAGTTATCATATGACCCCTAGAGTTTGATAATCAAACTTTTCACAATAAACACCAAGCAAATATCCCTGTTCAGAAACCGGGATCTGCTGGAACCCCTGCGCCCCCATGAACCTCCTCGATACGACATATCCCTGTTCAGAAACCTGCCACAGTTATCGCTTCCTGGACCATCGTCTTATAAAGTAAGCAACTTGGTGATCAAAACCTGCAAATTTAATATCCCTATTCCAGGATATCAAAACTTGCCTAAACCTGCAAATTTAATAGGCTGCCTAAACCTTCAAATCATGTGAATGTAAATATGAAATTAATAGTTCATCACAATAGAATATTACCCATGTAACAGTACTATTGTTGAAGAAAATTTACAAAAGAAAAATTATAATTAATAGCAAGATGACGGACTTTCGCATTCTCTACTTAAAAGACTATATAATCCAACTTATGTCCAAATAAGGGTCCCTCCATCTCTATTATAATCACTTGCATAAAAGACACTGGACATAAACTTTTGTGTGTTCTGTTGCTAAAAGGCATTATGGGGGACACAAAAGAATTAAAATTACGGGGTTTAGAAATTACATTGTTTATAAATGATTTTTCAGTTTGTTCCCCTCCTATTTTGTAGTTCTATTTTAATGATTTTTTTCTCCCATCAGTCATAGTCGAAGCATATCTACCAGCGATAAAAAAATAAAATATAAGATTCAAAGCTAGACTAAAACTAAAGTCATGATATAAGAAACCCTAATATTGGTTTGTCTCAGCAGTAGGACTGCCCAACTTTCGAAACAATATATAGTACATTAATTTCTTTGACCTACAAAAAACAGTGTTAATCAATAATATATAGTACATTAATACAACCCAATTAAATTAGTAAAATAACTTGCAAACTGAAATCGGCCAAATTTGTTAGGAAATTTAGTACTAACAGAGTAAAGGTGCCATGACTCGTGGAACTCCCAACACTGATAGTCTGCTACTATACATAACATATATCTTTTCATAATTCATTGTGCAGTTGAGTGAATGCAAAAGCCTAACTACTCAACGTTTTCTCGAGTATTGTTGACAAACAAACATGTCATTATGCAAAAGTGCTTATTAGATAAAACATAAAAAAAATCTTAGAGATCTATATGTAAAAATTACAATAAATCAAGATAAAAACTTAAAAGAGATCCAAATAAAAGAAAAGGCACATATTTTGAAACCCATTGCTGCACAAAAATAGCATACAAACACTGAGCAAAGAGACTACCAAACAATATACACACCGTAAAATTTCTCAAATGATGTATAACCTTTTTCTAAGAAATTAAACCATACTCTGTAGCTTTAAAATGTTAGTAGCATGTAACTGTCAGGTGGCAGCTGGATTAGAGCCAAAAGTGCCGCATTGCATGTCCATGATTATCAATACATCATAAACTATTAACTGACTAAACTATGATTATCTACTATGTGACAGTTAACTGACTAAACTATTAAAAATGTTGTTCAAGTCCAATAGACGATAAAATTCAACGACATAAATAGAATAAGTCATATTTGTTCCTACTGTACACAGTCACAGTCGCAGTCACAAAAAATACATGTACACAGTCACAAATATCATAAGTGGAACTGAGTACTCATGTACAGTCACAAAAAACATATATATACAGTCATAAAAATCATATATGTACATACCAAAATCTGTGATTTTGAAACCCCCTTTTTAATGTGTAATATTATGTGTACCAAGATCTTAAGGGGCTGACCTAAAATTTCAACAATAATGATGATCACAATGCTAACATAGGGGATTTATCATACAAACATACATTATATAGGAGCATGTAAATTTCATGTAAGATTTACCATAGACCACATGTTTTTCAAAATCAATGGGTTGCAAGGAAGAGACGAGATGTTGAATCTTTGAAATGAACGTAGGCAACGACGTTGGATTTCAAAGGATAAAAGGAAAACAACAAAATAACCAAAAGCCCAATTTATAAGAAAATTTAATTTGTAACAAAATTAATTAAATCAACTGCCCGAATTTCTCAGACATGTACTCCAGCACAACACTTAAGAATCCATCATACTTGGCTATCATCATATGCCTTTGCTTGGCATAATCATGGAGAACTGAGAAGTAAACGAAAAAGTAGATCGCAATAACTTATACGAAATCCAGATATATTTGAGTTGCTTTTCCTCAATCTGTACCTTCATCTACAAACACAAAACAGACATGAAATCAATACAAAATGCCAAGAGTCAAGCCATTACAATATCAGTAAGATTTTTGAAGAAAAATGTTAAATTATTCAAAAACATCAGTCAAGTAAAGTTTATAAAAACATATAGACAGTGTACCTGAGTGGCTATATGTGTTACGTGATTAAATATCATCTACTGAACTGTTGAAATAGTAAATATCATTGTTAAGGACAAACCATGAGTAAATATCATCTACTGGACTGTTCAAATAGTACTCGCACATAATTTGCTTTTCGAATCGAAGGGGGCAAAGTTTTGTATGATAATAAGTTGATGACTATAGATCCTAATGTAATTAGGTAGGGACTCCACCGCCTTCTTGATGTTTGCACTCTTCCTAATGGTTCTCCTGCCACTACGACTCATCATGATAAGGACTTGTCTGTAATTGAGCATGTTAAAGAAGGTTACCGCGAGTCAAAGAACATGAATGTGGAGAATGATGAGGTAATTGCACATGATCTTCAAGAAGAATTATCATGACTTGCAGATAAAAAGGTGCATGGATCTTCACATGTTGGGAAAAATCATCAGCCAATGTCCATTCTTGCTCAGGATTGGCTTGGTCCTTCAAAGAGATATGGAAATTCTGCACACGAGAACATTCTTGCTCATCTATTCTCTTCATCAATAATGTCTTGCTCTGCTCACGCTGTCTCGCTCTGTCACGAAGCATCCCTTTAGTCCCTGTCATGGATAACAAAACTTCATCACTAAAATTGACCAAACTTCATCAGAAAACTTCATCTTACTTAATTTCTGCAGCAGATATGTCATGAAGCAGAGGATCCGCATTTCACGCTCTTTAGCTGGAAGAAGAGGATCGTGCAACTCACTGAATGTTAATGTTATATCTTAAATAATGGAATTATACCGTAACAAACCTTGCAAGACTTCATATAAAATATAAAAAAGAGCAGAAGATATATAAAATGTTGTTAACAATTGCCTTCCTTCAAGATACAACTGTTTATACTCTTTTATCAAACAGTTATAAAACGTCAATCATATTTTCCTTCCTTCAAGAGTGAATTATAAAGTTACACATATTGATATCAGTAGTCCAAATGTTGATTCTGAAAAACAAAGAAACTTCATGTTATTTATTTGTGAATCAAAGTACATTACTTGCAATTTTTATATAATTACTAAAAAATTCAAGTAAAAAAAGTAAAGAAATTAGTGTAGTCACTTCCACATTTGTCAAACACCTAGGGTTCAACTTACATGAAACAATGTAACTGATAAAATAACTTTTTAATGATAGCAAGACTAAGAAGATTATTAACAAAATTAAGAAATGATCTCTTAAAAAAGTAGTGATGTGATAACTCAAAATACTTAAACCCCCATCATGGGAAATTTTCACTAATACTTGAAACTCCATAATTGTTCTTCATAAATGCAGACAAAAAAAAATCCAGTAGAAAAGTTGAAATCTGGGGCTTAATAAGGTGGGGTTCAACATGTTGAAATCTGCAGAACAAATATAATAGAGAAGTGAAATCAAACCAAAATTCCAAATATAAACCCATCCAAAGGGAAAAAATATTGAAATGCCAACTTTATAGTGCTTTAATCAAAGGAATCAAAGAGAAAAAACTCAAAAAGGTATAGGCCTACTAAATAAATTGTATAGATCTACTAAATAATCAAAAAGGTATAGAACTACTAAATACTCAAAGGAATCAGAGAATTCAAAACCAACACACAGAGTTCAATTCAAAAAGATATTCGTAATGAAACAAATGAGCTTCTTAGAATTAGAGATTACCTTTTCAAAGAATTGGCTTAGAAGGCAGGTCAACCGGTTGATAAGATTCACAAAGACTTAGGTCGGATGAAGTGGATCAATGCATAGAAAGATCTGCAATATGTCTTAGGCCTTCAAGTCAGCTTGGATCTTGGCCTTTGGCGCTGCTTCGGACTGGGCCTCGACTTCAGCTTCGGCTTTGGCTTCGGATTGGGCTTCGGCCATGGCCTTGGCCTCAAACACCAACACCTGAGTTCATTGCTTTTTCCCCAATAAAAAAATGTCACGTGGAAACACACTACGCTAAAGAGTAAGTGAGTGCTGCTAATATCATCTAAAGACAGTGCTGCATATCAACTGTTTGTAACCATTTAGTAAGGCTCAGGTTTCAATAATTTATATAATGAGTAAGAAAATACTACTAATAGAATTTTAACATAATGAGTAAGACAATGTGGCTATAAATTGAAACACAGGGGATGCTTTAAATTGAAAAACAGTGCTTCTGATTAAGGAATTGATTATTCGGAATGGCCTGAAGCAGAGCATCCATCGCTGTAATTGAAACACATCATTGTAATGACCCGAATTGAACACGATATGACATGTTCGGGATGGGGTTTTATGACAGCATAATAAATATGCTACGTATTTGTAAAACTAATTGCAAATGTTGTATGAGTAATAAATATGCAACGTGAATTTTGCGGGAAAAAAACATAGCAAATAAAACCTTAAAGTTAAAGAAAACATGTTGTATGAGTAAACATAGCAAAAAAAAACATAATTATGGAAAACCATTATATATCGATTAAGTTATCGAAAATGAAAAAATAATAATACATGAGTTAGCTGATAAGTTCATAATTTGAACACTGAAAACACCTTAAGTTTCACTAAAAAAATCCTCTCCCATCACTTGTATTGCCTCCTCCCGTATTGTTTACCATATAAATCATCAAAATCCTATAGTTATGAATAATATAAATTCCAAAACCTTAGCAGATTAGTTCTAGCAGATCAACTTTGAGAATCTCAAGTTCATCAACCAAGATGATACATTGCAACCGCATTCAAAATACCACAAACACTGTGAAAACTTCAGTTCGAACCCTGTAACAAATTAGGATTCAACCATTTAAAGAAAATCCCACATACATTGAGAAAACATTAATTTGAACAAAACATCCAAAAAATCCAATCAAAGGGAACGGGAGAGAGAAATTTTACCATATGGATCTGCAAAAAAATGTAAAAAGAATTAGATCTCCGTATTCTGAAAAGATAAACGTAAAAACAAATGTCAAAAACCACAATTCCCAACCAAAGATTAGGGTCTAGAAAACTTCCATTCGAACCAAAAAGTTGTTTTGGACTCCGAAATGCAAAAAAAAAAAGAGATATCATATCTGAGAGATAAGAGTTATAAGTTGAGTTTACCGCAGATATGTGAGATTCCAGAACAAAAAAGAGGTCAAAAACTGGAAAAAAAAAATACTAAATTCCAAAGCCAAATTTTGAATTAAATAATTTCAAACTAAAAACACTTATATGTGAGGTGGTTTTGTTTTGATTGGTTGGCCTCGCTTTAGAGCACGTGGAGACCACTACTTCCACCCAAGCTCATTCCAAGTTTGGTGTGCACTTAATAAGTAATAAATGTAATAATCCACTTAATGAAACGCCCAAGTCACGCCATATTATTGCATTAAATAATCCACCAACACAATTTACGTATCAATAAGCCCAAGTCGCGACATATTATTTACCATATAGGCAAAGACAATAGCAGTCCAAAGACATATAGCAGGCCATGGTGTAAGGATAGGCCAAAGACATATATCAGGCCATGGTGTAAGGAAAATTAAAACCAAAAAAGGAAATAACATATCTTACCAGAGACTATTCTTGGGCTGTACTTGAGATTTCGTTATCAAAGACTTATTGTACCTGAAACAATACAGGTAATTTTTTTATCATTTTGAACTCTAGACACAACGTTATTAAAACAAGAAAAGTCAAATAAATAATGGAAAGAACACAAACAAAGAACCACAACATTAGAATATGAACTCCATTAAAAAGAGAGCTCAGAGCAGGGCATGAACCTAGTTGTTATAACAGTGAACATTCAGACCGAGGCTGAGCAAAAGTTTTATAATAACACGGTTCACCATCATAAAAGAGTATTGCAGAATCATAGTTAACCTAATTGTATTCATGGAGAGAAGATCAAATACAAATAATGAACTGAATCAGAAACGAACATTTTTCCGTGCCTTTTTAACGTTGAACCGATTCCTAAATTTAGGTTATAACTTTGCATATTTTATTCAAGTTCATATAAATCTACAATGTAAATAACATAATAATTAGTTGTTGGTTCATATTCCATATAATTATACAAAAAACCGATACCTATCGCACGCTACTCAAACACAAACACAAAACATTCCAAGGACAAAATAAAGGAAACTCACCCCTACAAATCCAATGACCATAATATAGGATTAAGGCATGTACCTTATGAATGATTATACTATAACCTTTTTGATTTGTCACATCATGATGGTTGTAGCTCATGCCTAGAGCCAATATCAAATATGCAAACCCTAGATAAAAACACCAAAAAAAACAAATCAAATAGTCAAACTAAAGATTAGGGTTTATGAAACTATAATTTGAAAAAAAAAACACAAAATCTCAATCCAAGAGAGAGAAGTTTTACCTGATGTGTATATAGTTAGACCTGCAGAAAACGTAAAAAAAAAGTCATCAAAACGATGATTCCCATCCATATAGTACCCAAATCAAACCCACAGTTCAAATGTGTGTAATGTAAGTTCAAATCAAAACCCAACTGAAACCCTAATCCCTTACAATCCTAAGCACGCAAATACCCTATTAAAAACAAAAATCTGAAAACACCCAAATACCCAAATGAAACCCAAAATACGAAACTAAGAGAGAGGGAGATTACCTTTAGGTATGTGCTGAACAGGAGGAAGGGGCAACATGTAGAGGAGGGGGCAACAGAGGGGAGGAGGAGGAGGAGGGGGCACCGACTGATGGGAGGAGGTTAATTTGTGAGAGGGACAAAATGTAGAAAGGGTAGGGTTTTGGGAGGGAGCAACATAGGATGACCTAGAGGGATAGAATGAGGGAGTCGGGGATAGGGTTTGGGTTGAAGGCTTCATTTGTCCAATTTGTGACGTCACAATTGTTAAATTGTGACGTGGTACGATGTAAGACCCTTAGATCGAACCAAAAAATTCAATCCCAACCGTTAATTTGTTGGCACTATTAAAATACCCCTCTCTCTTATTATATAGATGTCTTGAATTACCTAGTTAGATGTTTTAGGGTTTAAAATTATTATAATTTGTTTGTGGATTGACATCTAATAAAATAAGTTTACTCTATTAGAGAATAACGCCTTCTCAAATTGGTTTCAGAGCATTTGTACTGCCTTTTGAGTTATCAAATAAATGTAACAAATGTCGCTTTGGTCTCATACTAGAATATAAGAAGACCATATTGATTTGGGAGATATTTTAAGAATTGATAGCATATATTATGCGCACCTAAGGTTATCAAATATAAATGCCTTCGGGATTAATATGTAGCCTAAGTTGGATATTATTAGAATATTTTTAATATTAAAATGTGGGCTCATATATTAAATAACAATTGTGTTGCGATTCTATTATAATAGTCCAATTAAGTGATCTAATTAGTTGAGCCCAATAAGACATCTAAAATGATTATGGGCTTTATAATATGTGGCTACCCAAGAGTCACCTATTGATTTCTTAAGAGTCGTGGTCACTCAAGAGTCACTTATTAGTTACTCAAGAGATCCCCAATTAGAATTGACGAGGTTCTAATTAGATGCCTATATAATGACGGGTTCTGGTCCCTAAGGCTAATGCACTAAAAACACTATCCTCCTCATTTTCCATTGAGAGAGAACTCATAGAAGGAAATGGATTACTTTGTGGAAGAGATCCCCACAAGTCTCATTCACCATTATGGATTCAGGTACACGGTTCCAACATTATTTTGGATTTAAAGAATTTTTTCCCAACATTTTACATAAAGTGTACAGTTTATTTACATCTCTAGCATTACTTATGTATTAATTTTCTTTGCCACCGTTGTAATTAAACAGTTTTAAAAACTGATGTTTTCTGAAAAGAATAGAAAAATGAAATAAAAAGGCATTAAAAAAATCCAAATTCATTGGTTATGAAATTGTCACCAAACAAGAAAGGGAACCTAAAAGTTAGTGAAGTTGATCATATTCTATAATTTTATGATAATTGGAAGCACATAATGATCATATCTTGTGTTTCAATTATGTAACTAATAGTATATGTTAATAACTATATAAAATTATGAATGAGCATGCCTCCAATAAATAAATAGAAAATTTTATACTGTGGCTCCCATTTTTTTTAGAAAAGAAATCCACTATTAAATATTTTTTTCAAAACGATTAGCAGCCTCGAAAAGTCTTTCCAAAAGACTCATCTTTCGGATCAATTTTGAAAAGTTTATTTTTCTAAATGTAGTCATCGCTTAAAGCATTTTCAAACTAATCCCAAATTGTGGATCTTTTAATAATGGTACATAAGATTTTAGTTTTTTTTTTTGCAGAAAAATATGTTGTAGAAGATGATTTTCACATTAACCTAGACATTAAAAGGGGTTGAATTCCACAATGTTACTAGAATTAGTAATTTATCCCCAAAACACTTGTATTATTAGTAGTTAAATATGTTTTTTATAGAGTAATGTTAGACCGACATAAAAGTACGACACAATTGACGTGTCGCACCTCTTTCGCTCGTGTCCAGACTCCACTAGGCTACACTTTTAGTGGAGTCTAGACACGAGCGAATGAGGGTGAGATACGCCAATTGTGTTGTAATTTTATATCTAATTTATGTGTTTCCCTATATTTTTTTTATTTTTGATATCACCAAATGAATATAAATCATATTTGTACACAAATTTGGTAAATTCATCAAGGAATTGGGAGGATCCAATTTAGTACATTATGGGCTCGTAATTTTCACTGAAAATTGATTTAAGTCTTAAAAAAATCCTCAAATCATCCGCCGAATAGCGATAATTGTTTTACCTTATGGTATGGGTCCCTCCATGGCACAATACTTTATGGTGTTTGGGAGATGATTTAAGATTTTTTATGAAACTCATAGCACTGCTCAGTTTCATTTAGAGGATGTTTGTCTCCTCATGTACCTGCAAGTCACATTCAACCTCAAGCATCATTTGGGTCATTTTCACACATTATGCCTAGTTGTGGTGTGTGCGTGGTGGGGAACTCTATAAGAGTAGGTTTATGGCTCATTTTGGATCAACCATTTTTAATAAATGTGGCTTCCCTTTTTTCCTACGGGAGGCCCAACTCGAAATTAGCCCCATTCCTAGTTCCATTTGGAAATTCTCATTCTATCCTTATCTCCATTTTCTTTGTGTGTTAACATATAGAGTCTTTTATTGTTTGATGTCGTTATACAAGGATTGAGATCCACTAGTTTTCATATTAGTTGATTGAGATTCAAACTAACAAAAATAATTAGTTCACCGTTTTTATCGATAGTTTACCCATTTTTTTAATTAAAAATAATGTTTTCCCTTGAATACATTAATATACTCCTTCCGTCCCAAATTAAGAGTCTCTATTCACTTTCTATATTGGTTTAAAAATACCTTCAATACAGGAAAAATATCAACACATGCTCACTATCACGAAATTGTGATGGTTGATTATGCCCAATAAGGAAAAGTGGACTATTAATTTGGAATGAAAAAGATATAGGATTCTTAATTTTGGATGGAGAGAGTGTATTAATATATTTAGAAATATTAGAGAATCTCCAATGCAAATGTGAATTTGTTCCTACGTGGCTATGTGAATTAAACAATGTGTATATTTTTGACAAAAGAAATTCTATGTATATAATGTAAATAAAAAATCATCTCCAATGCAAATGTGTAAAAGTAAACTTGAGTGACACATGTACATAATTGATTTGTTTTGTAAAATGTGAAGAGGGAGGAAAAGTGACAAGGTGAAAAGATAAGAGTTTTGATTAGTTACTTTTGCTCTTCACAATGTGAAAGAGACCGTTACGTCTAGAGGGTCTCTTGAGGGCCTCTTTCGCATTGTAAATATTAATTAGTTTTACATCGCCTTCACATTTATTCCAAATGTTTGTAATGGAAAGATCTTTTTTAACTCATAGTTTATTAATCATATGGGGCACATCATATTCTCCCACTCCACATTAACATTAGAGATGTTCTTATATATACATCTATTACTATAAATATATTAATATAGCTATGTTTATCTATTTTGACACGTTAATATATTTATGCATTAATATGTGTATATATATGTTAATATACTTTCATAATTATATAGAAATATAGTTACTATACCATTTTAACTGTTTTAAATAAATAAAAAGAGGAAAAATTATTTTTAATAAATAATTGTTCTAAAACGTCAATGATATGAAATTTATAAAAAAAAATGTACATTACATTTTTAACTCTGTTCTTATAAAAAAAACTGTACTTTATATATACTTGTTTTAAAAAAAAGAAAAAATAAATAAACAGTTTTTTACGTTTTCAAACTCTCTGATTTTTTAAATTGTTATTTGTTTTAAATATAACTTTTTTTGGGGGTGGGGGTGGGGGTGGTGGGGGGGGGGGGGGGGGTTGTTAAGTTCTTAATTTATATTTTTTTTAAATGTGAACTTTTTAACTATATTAACATTTTTTACTTTCTTTTTTAAATAGTTGTTACCGTTATTTTTCACTGTTGGTATTTTTTAAATTGTGCATTAAAAGAAAATAGTTTTAAACTATATTTTACTATTTTGTAAAAAACAATATTTAAAAAAAATACATTATTTGTTAGTTATTTTTATAAAAAGGGCATTTTTATATAAACTATAGTTTTTTGAATAAAAATACAGTAAAAAATAATTTTTTAATAACATATAGTTTTTTGAATAGTAAATAAATAAATTAACACATAATTTTTTAAATAAAAAATAGGTACAAATAGCTTTTAAATAACATTATTGTGTAAAAATGATAATAAATGACATAAAGACTATTCATTGATAATGTACAATTTTTTAAATGTATTTTTTTCTAAATTAGTTCTTTCCTTTTTGTATCTATTGAAAAAAATTAAAAATAAATAAATAATTGTTTTTTGTAAATATAAATAAATATATATATGTATGTATGTATGTATGTATAAATATATGAACGCATCAAACTAATATGTATTTATAATAATAGATTTATATGTAAAATGTAAAAATATGAGAGTGCACTTTTGTTCAACTAGAGAAACCTATTTAAATAAGCCATGTTTTTAATTACCCAGTTATAAATACACATCTAGGTCATACGTCTAATGGTGATTGATTCATTAATAAACACATTCAAATAATGCAATATTCAATCACACATAGTAAATGAGGAAAAATCCCCGAAAGGGGCAAAACCTTTTTATTTCAATATGATTTGTAAACACCTACATGCATTGAGAAGTACAATTTGACAAATGAAGACCCTCAGGCACCGGTTCGTTGTCGTCAGCAAGAGCTTCCCGCAAGATGCTCCAAGGTCAGCAGTGTAGAGAACCCTTTCTCAACATAAGATGATCCACATATGTGGGTATGTAGGTTTAGAATGATTCACACATGTAATTCTGAGTGTTTGGGATTGAAAAAAGGTGAAGACTTGATATATTAGGTCTAATAAATGGTTCCTCCAAAGTCTTAAATGAAAACATCCCCGAAGATGGATTTTATAGGAACGAAAAGAATCTGGACGCCGGATTTTTTCGAGGCTCGTCGGACCGGTCCGAAAAGAATCATTGGATTGGTTCGCTATCCGGATCGGTTCGATTTTCTCTTTAATAAGATCGGTCCGGTTGTTAAAATTTTCCAGTGAGTTTACCAGTTCCGGATCGGTTCATTTTTTATTCTGGACGGATCGATCCGGTATCCAAATTTAGATAGTGAACTTTTAGGTCAGCGGACCGATTCATTTTTCTTCAGGATCAGATCGATTCGGTATCCAAATTTAATCAGCTTCATAATACAAACCCTAATGAATCGGAAAACGTTACCACGAGCACATGATTGAAGATAATGGCAATGACTCACTGTGATGGACACGTGAAATGTGGAAATCGGATTGAGGCCGTCGAAATATGATCGTGCTGAGACAAGCCAACTGTAGCGGTATACGACATATGGTTTAGAATCTAGGATAAAACAGAAATGCCTAGATACTACCATGGACATTTAAAGGACATGTCCTTATAAATGTCCCCCTATGTCTATCCCGGTACATACATAGAAACAAAATTCGAATTATCCCCAAACATAAAAGAACCAAATGTCATACAATGTAGTATTTCCAGTATACCCAAAAACATGAAAAACTCAATGAATGACTTCAACCATCTTCAAATCTTCAAACTATTTTTGTTCTCAACAGGGTGTGCAAAAAGATTCCTCAATTTGATACCAACACATATGAGGCAAGAAATAAGTACCCGTGACGCGCAACAGTTTGAAATATAATGATCAACAAAAATGCGTATATCTATTATGAGCAAGCATATCATTATGAAACAAATACCATTCTCTCCCATAATGAAAGTAAATCATGCTCCCCCATAATTCGTTCTCCCCCTTTTTATGATGTCCCCAAATAGACAAAAAAAAACGAGCACAAATAAAATCAAATGGAGAACCACTTTCTCTTTTTAATTTTTGAAAGTTCTGCTTTGCAGAATATATAACACAGAATCATACCATGGAAAGCACACTAAGACAACCAAGTCAACGAAAGCGAAATGTAGGGGTGTGATCAAATTCGATAGGACAATCAATGCATACTAACATGATATATGTGTATGATGGAATGTCGGATACTTCTAACGAATGTACTTCATCTCGTCCTTAGGTGTAAAAGAAGTGAATTTAACTGAAAGTGACTTAACCAAATATCCAAATCAAAGTCTAATATGATTTTCACACTAATAACACCCAAAACTATTTAATGATTTTTCAAGACGTTTTTCAGAAAGTGCAAAACCGTTAACACAATTTCCATCCAATATCCCTCATGGATATTAACGATCATATATATTTTTTCTTTTTGAATGATCATATAAAACTAACTAGGTTGGCCCAATTTTGCGGCTCTTTTAAATGACCTTCGCAAATTTTATTAGTGCCGTGTTGTTTAAGGTCCTTTTAAACGGAGGCATTTCTCGAAAAGATTATTATTCTTTCGCAACCCTCTTCCTGTTTTTCACTCATCAAAATTTTATTAAACAAAGTTCTTATTGGAAACGGAATAACATGCACCTCTTCAATTGTCAAGTTTTATCGCATTTTGTTCGTGGTATAGGTAGAATTGAGATGAAAACATTGACAAACATGGGATAAGACAAGCACAATAATCAACCAGATTCGTGCACGAGTGCAATAAAAGAGATAAGGAGCCAAACATATAGAAAGATATAGTAAACACATCTCAATGGCACCAAAACACTATAAAGAACATGATGAAATGAAGTAGCATATCTAATCACTACCAAATTGTCACGTGAAAGATTGAGATGATGTGGGGACGTTGGCCATCCTAAATGTCGAAGCATAAAAGGTGCAAAAAAATTACAAAAATCCTTTTGACTTTTCATTTTTCTTAAAAAGAACCAAAAATATTTTTGAACTTTTCATATTTTCTTAAATAACCAAAAATCTTTTTGTATTTTTCAAAGAAAAAAATAATGCAATAGACAAAATGATACAAATGAGACAGTCTAAAAATAGTAATCAGATAATATGATCATAAAAAAATGCATCCTACTCTAATCATGGAATAACCCCTCAGTCAACAATGCAAATTCCTAAAGACTTCCTAAGACTTTCGAATCTAAGGGCATCTAAAGGCTTTGTCATAATATCGACTAACTAAAGGTCAGTAGATACAAAACTCAAGGATACCACCTTTTCTTCTACAAGCTCACAAATAAAGTGCTTGTGTATCCTAATGTGCTTTGTGCGCGAGTGCTGGACAGGATTGCGGGATATGTGTATCGCATTCGTGTTATCACAGGAAATGGTCATGGCGTCCTGTGATATCCTATAATCCTCCAGCATCTTCATCCACAGAAGTTGCGTGCAACAACTCCCGATTGTTATATACTCAGCCTCAGCAGTGGAAAAAAAGATGGAGTTTTGCTTCTTGCTCAACCAAGAGACAAAAGCAGAACCAAAATAGAAACACCCACCAGAAGTGATCTTATATCCATCTGCATCCCCAGCCCAGTCAGTATCCAAATAGGCGAAGAAATGGTCATTGGTATAAAAGGAATACCAAATGCCAAAAGAAAGAGTGCCACTCACGTATTTGATAATACGTTTTAGAGCGAGTAAGTGTGGCTCTTTGGGGGATGCTTGACATCATGTACATATTAAAGTCAATGTCAGGACGACTAGCAGTCAAGTAGAGAAGACTACATATCATACTCCGATACAAGGTTTGCTCAATGTCCTTACCTGAAGTGTCCTTACTAAGATTTGTAGATGTACTAGGTGTACGTGCATGCTTAGTGGAGTCCAAAACAAATTTCTTCACTAGGCCTCTAGCATACTTGGATTGGGAGATGAACATCCCATCCTCTAGCTGACGAACCTGAAGACCAAGAAAGAATGTATGCTCACCTGCCATGCTCATTTCAATCTCACTCTTCATCTCTTCCTCAAAGCGGTGAGCATGTGGGTCATAAGACTATGTTGTCCACCTAGACCTGGGCAACCAGAATAGCATCGTCATCTCTCTTGACGAACAACATCATATTAACTCCCCCTCTATTAAATCCACATGCTAAGAGATAAGAAGTAAGCCTCTCGTACCAAGCATGGGGTGCTTGCTTTAATCCATACAAGGTTTTTCTCAGATAGTATACATGTTCAGGATGCTTAGGGTCTTCAAACCCTTTTGGTTGTTCTATGTAAACCCCCTCCTATAGAATGACATTCAAAAAGGCACTCTTGACATCCATTTTTCATAACTTGAAGCGCAGATGACATGCGATGGTGAGTAGTAAACGGATGGACTCAAGCCCCATAACAGGATAAAATGTCTCGTTAAAGTCTATACCCTATCTGTGTGTAGCCTTAAGCGACCAACCTAGCCTTGTTATGGATAATAGTACCATCTTCATCCATTTTATTCTTAAAAATACACTTGGTACCAATCACGTTAGTCTCACTAGGTCGGGAGATAAGTTCCTAGATGTCATTCTTTCTAAATTAAAGCAACTCATCCTACATTACACATATCCAGTGTTCATCCTTTAGTGATTCTTTATGATTCTTGGGCTTGACTTTTTATGTATAGAAGACATGGCTAACAACGTTTTCTAGCTGCGCACGAGTCTTGGCCCCTAGGGTGGGATCTCCTAATATGGCAGTAGGATCATGACTCTTGCAAACCCAAGCGGCTGTATTCCCGAGGATAGGATTAGGGTCCACCTTGAGTGTGGGAGGCACAATGGGGTCATCAATAGGAAGTGTGTCATCCTCACATAAATGGTTGGGGTCAACTAACGCCGGAGGTTCGTCATCTTGCGGGGTGACATTAATTGACTCCATAACCTTATAGTTGCTCAGGTTAAAAACCTAGTATGCTCTATTGTTCGATGAATATCCTAATAGTATTCCCTCATCACTTGGGGAGTCAAACTTTCCTATTTGCTCTCTATCTCGTAGGATGTATCATTTACTCCCAAAGACACAAAAATATGCCAGGTTGGGTTTCTTTCCAGTCGATAATTCATAAGGCGTCTGAAGTGTGTGTGGAAGCAAGTAAACCCTATTCACCGTATGGCATGCGGTAAATCTGCCTCTGCCAAAAATCTTATAGAAAATTTACGACCAAGAAGCATAGATCTAGCCATTTACTGAATTGTTCAATTTTTTCTCTTAACAATCCCATTTGCTGAGGTGTCTTTACGGTCGAAAATTCATGTTTGATTCCAAGTCTATCACAGTAAAGATATACTTTTTTCTCCTTGAATTCAGTGTCGTTGTCACTACACATTCTATTCATAGTGACATCGTGTTGGTTTTGCAAGACACGTAACTTGGTCGTCAAAAACTCAATAGCATATGATTTCTCTCTCAGAAAACCTACGATAGAATATCTAGAGAAATCATCCACCATCACGAGGATATACCTCTTGTCACCCAAACTCTCTATACGAGTAGGACCCATAAGATCCATGTGAATAAACTCAAGTACTCTAGAGATGGTAATGGAGTTCAACTTCCTGTGGGGGATACGTATTTGCTTTCCCAACTGATAGGGTCCGCAAACTATGGAAGTTGGTCTTCCAAGAGATGATAAGACACGTACTAGGTCCTTTTTAACAAGACGATCTAAATCTCGAAAGTTCACGTGACCTAGACGTTGATGCCACAAATCCATAAGAGTGGTCGTGGCATTGTTGCAGACAAATGAGGGCTTGGACACTATCCCATAGCAGTTATCTTCTATCCTCACCCCTTGTAATACATTTTTATCAGCTTAATCATACACATTACAAGCATCCTGGTCAAATTTAACTACAAATTCAGTGTCGCACAGTTGGCTGATGCTGAGAATGTTTGCCTTTAAACCTTTGACGTACAACACATGCTCTATCTTGGGAAACCTAGGTATCTCTATGGTACCTCTTCCTACAATGCTAGACCTGATCCCATCACCAAAAGTGACTTTACCTTCTTTGCAATCCACTAAGGAGGTAAAAAATGAGACGTCACCAATCATGTGTCCAGAACACCCACCGTCAAAATACCGCTGCGAGGTATTTTGAGCTTTCAGAGCGACATGAGCGACAAGAGCTATGTTGCCATTCTTAGGTACCCAAGAGGAGGTAACCTTTTGTTTGCCCTTGATGTTGGTGGTTCTAGTCGCAAAGTTGTTAGTATTCACAGACGTTCCAGATAACCATTGGAATTCTCCCATTAAACTTTGGGAAGTAGCGACTAAAAAATCAACCTGCTCTCTCAATCTCGTGCGATTACTAGTGGGGTGTGATGAAGCATAAGTATGTCCTGTTAGAACCAAACTATAGCAATACTCTCTCAGGTGATCTTTCCTCATATAATAAGTACAGTTTGAGGCCTACCTCAGTTTGCTTTTCTTGGCCGAACAACTTTCTTGGGTTTAGGTGGATGACCATACGAATTTATCGTATACTCAGGAACTGGTCCAGGTGCAATTTATGAAGTGGACGCACAAACAAACCTGATTTTTGACCTCTCACGAAATCCCAAAGCAGGGGCGAGGAGCATCTTTACAGACCTATCCTCGATTTGAACCTTGACCTCCCGTGCTCTTTCAAGATCGTGAGTGAGCTGAGCAATAAGGGCTTCCAGAATATTTCGAGCCTCTTCAGATGCACAGAGGTCTTTCGTCAGATTAGCCACTTTCTTTGTCAAGTCCCCTTTGGCTTTCTCAAAACACTTCTCTCTCTCTCCAAACAAACTCTCTCTCTTTCAAAGCGGTGCTCAAGGAGGACTCACTCTCTCTTATCTCTCCTAACTCTTTCTTTAACGCTGAAATCCTAAGAACTAAACTTTTATTACACTTTTTGGTTTTAAAAGAATCAGCATATAAATTAGCATAAGGGCGACTAAGGTCACTCTCTCTCTCACTCCCTGCATCCTCTCTCTCACTCTCAATGTCGAGGTATCCATGTGAAGAGGAATCCTCATCATCGTGAGGTGCATCAGAATCTCTTTTGTGGCTAGCCATGAATGTGGTGAAGTTGCATTCATGCAGTGATTTTTCTCCTGAATCCACCGACTCGACTTCGCTATCGTCACTCAGGGTAGCATTTAAAACAGATTTGCCTTTTTCTTTGTCTAGTATGTTCAGCCTCGTAGCACACTCAAAAGCTGTATGACCCTTACCGTCACATTCATAGCACCTCTCCTCGTTTCTCTTGGGTGTGTCTTTCTTTTCTTTTTCAGAATTTTTATTTTTCTCAATTTTCTTTTTATCATTAAACTTGCCACTATTTTTTAACTTGATATATTTCTTAAAATTCTTCGCAAACAAAGCCAAATCATCTAAATCAAAGTCAAAATCAAAATCTGACATATTTTCCTCACTCTGTTTAGACGATTTTACCATTCTCCTAGTTGACTCAAAATTCTTTTTAGCTTGGGCCTTAAGTGCAATTCCTTTATCTTTTTCTTTAACAACTTTAAGAAACATGTCTATTTCTTAGGTTTGAAGATCACCTACTATTTCTTCTAATTTAAGGGAGTTCAAGTTTCCTAAATAATTTAACACTATGACTTTGGGGATGAACCGCTTAGGTAAAGAACGCAATATCTTTTTAACAACTCTAGCATTAGGGATGTGTTCACCAAGGTTGAAACTAGTATTAACTATATCAGATAAACGAGCATAAATTCATCAAAGTATTCAGATTCCAACATGGTTAATGTTTCAAACTAAGTTGTTAAAGTTTGCAGTTTCGACTCTTTAATAGCATTACTTCCATCATGGGTAAGTTGTAAAACGTCCCATGCTTCTTTAGACATGGTACACATTATTATTCGTCGGAACTCATCTGGAGTGACAGATCCAGAAATGGCACTAAGTCCTTTAGAATTATATGTGGACCATTTAAATTCAACCTCTATCCATTAAACCACATATTTTAAAATTGTCACATTTTCAACAGTGACGGTGGGAGGTGTCCACCCATTTTCAACAAGAATCCACACACGTTCATCAATGGCTTTAAGGGCGGATTTTATACGGGCCTTCCAGTATGCATAGTTAGACCCATCAAAAACTGGAATGGTACTAAATGATTTTTCCATTTGAACAAACTCCTTTTTAAGAAATCAATTTTTTTTTAAATTGATATTCAGAAAAAAAAACTTTGCGAAAAATTACACAGTGAAATTGTGTAATTGGCTCTAATACCAATTTGAGAGTGCTCTTTTGTTCAACTAGAAAACCTATTTAATTAAGCCCATTTTTAATTACCCAGTTTTAAATACACACCTAGGTCATACGTCTAATGGTGATTGATTCATTAATAAACACATTCAAATCATGCAATATTCAATCACACATAGTAAATGAGGAAAAATCCCCTAAAGGGGCAAAACCTTTTTATTTCAATATGATTTGTAAACACTTACATACATAGAGAAATACAACTTGATAAATGAAGACCCGCAAGCACCGGTTCGTTGTCATCAGCAAGAGCTTCCCGCAAGACACTCCAAGGTCAGCAGTGTAGAGAACCCTTTCTCAACACGAGATGCTCCACAAATGTGGGTATGCAGGTTTAGAATGATTCGCACATGTAATTCTGAGTGTTTGTGAATATCAAAGTGTTTGGGCTTGACAAAATGTGAAGACTTGATATATTAGGTTTGATAAATGTTTCCTCCAAAGCCTTAAACGAAAACATCCCCGAAGATGGATTTTATGGGAACAAAAAGAATCTGGACGCCAGATTTACTGAGTCTCGTTGATAGAAAGAACTTTTCGGTGTGTTTGTCATTGTTATAAAAGCTCTTCAATCAAAAATCTTCACAAACCTATTAAAGTAGACAAAACTAGAGTATAATGGTAAGTGAGGTGTCAATCCGAATCTAGGGTGTGAACATGCTAAAAATGAGAAGATAATGAATATAATTCACTTGATTATTTTTTTTTTAGACTTTTGGGTTTTTCTAATTTTTTTATGTTTTTCAAATATTAAAACACTTTTTAGGTGAAAATGTGAAGTAACACAAAACTAAAATGAGAGATGAAATTACAAACTAACAAGTGTGCTAAATAAGAACTAAGTAATAAGAATGAGATGAAATTAAATTTGAGAAATATACAAGGAATGAAACTTAACCTCCACTTTATCAATTAAATGTGTTAATTATTCTAGTTAACTAATTTTCCAACTATTAATTTATTTTATCAATTCATTCTCATCATTTGACAAAACAAACTAAGATTAATTTAATTAATCCATTTTTCATCCCCACAACTCAAATGAATAATTGATTTAGAAAAATTATATAAATCACTCGCTAGAGTATATTCATATAATAAATCATGAATCTAACAAAAATTTAATGTATGAGTATAATAAAATATAATATATTCTAATTAGTGGGTCATTCTATCTCTAGTTTGAATCCAAAAATTAAGAGTATATTAGATTTTAATCCTTTCTCAAGAATAGTTTACTATTTCTCAATGCATAGACTGATGTAGGAATGAAAACAAAATGAAATAAATTAAACTAGATTAATTAATACATTCAATTGAATATATGGGACTTCATTTCACTCTTTGAATGGAGTGATTAGCCAACCATAGTCATAATTCACTTAATAGAAATCAAATAAAAGTTACTAAATGAAATTAAAAATATAGAGAGAATAAATTCAAACCAAAATGTAGGAGAAAAGAAATTGCACTTGCATTAAATCCAAGCTTCTCTCAATTATGTACAAACACTAACAAAATTGAAGTACAATTTAATTCTCCTCTCTACAATATTTTTCTCTCTAGAATTACCTATTTTTCTAACCTAGTCTTTCTCTCTCTAGAATCCTCTATTCTCTAGTCTTCCCCCTCTTCCTTTTTATGGTGTAAGGTCTTATTTTTATAGTGGCTTATGGAGCTAAAGGGGTATTTTTGGGAATGGACTTGAGTGTGCATGGAAATAGTGATAGGAGCATGGGGTGTGAGTGTGTTGAGGTCAAGTGGATGAGGGAATTTGGGAATAAGATCAGATTTGGTTATGGGTATTTTGGGGAAAAGGGGATAAGTAGTTAGTTGGGGGTAGTTTTGGGAAAATGGGTAAAAGGTTGGTTTAAATGGGTTTTAGTTGGCACATAGGTTTTTATTTGGTTTTGACTTTGGTTTGTTTGTTTGGCAGGTAAAGTTGTGGCTTTACATAGGAGAAATGGGTCTTGCTCTTTTTGAAAAGGAAAATGGGTTTCGATTGTGGTTTAGATTGGAGCCCAGGTCTGGAGAGCGGGTTGAAGATGGGTCTGGCTCGGGTTGGTTGGATGGCAGCGGGTAGGACGTCGGATCGAGATCAGACGAAAATGGGTTAGAGGTTGGTGGGTCGGGACAGTCGCGGGTCTGACTGGATTGGTGGTTCCGGGTTGATGAGGTGGACAGCAGGTCCGAGTATGGGAGAGTTGCGCGATCGAGTTGGGCTAGTTCAGGCTAGAAAGGGGGTTAGAGCAGATCACGGATCAGGTCCACTGGAGGTTGGGAATGACGTCGGGTTTACAGGGCTCACCACCGGTGGGGTTTGCTGCTGGTTTGGGGATAGGGACCGCCCGGGTTGGAGTAGGGGCTGATGGGTTTTAGGTGAGGTGAGAAGAGAGGGAGGGTGAGGGTAGATGATGATGAATAATAGAAGGAGGTGGGTTTGTGTGTGTGTGAGGGTGTATGGGGAAAAGGTGTGGGTGAGAGGATGTTTGTGTGTATTAGGATGTAGGATAAGTTTGTGTGTGTGTGTGAGTTTAATTTGGGCAACTAAAAATAACTATCTAACTAATAAAAATAAAAATATTAAAACTAAAAATAATAAAATCCTATTCTAAAATAAAACAAAGACAAAATAAAAAAATTGAAACTAAAAAGAAAAAAAAATAAAAATAAAAAATAGAAATCTATTAAACTAAAAACTAAAATCCTACAAAAAAGTAAAATCTAATAAAACTAAAAAAAATAAATGAAATCCTAAAAATAACTACTTCTAATAAAATAAAACTAACAACTAATAAAAATAAAGATAAAATAAAAATATACTAATAAAATAAAATATAAAAAATAGTAAATAAAACCTAGAAAATAGTAAATAAATCAAAAATAAATACTAAAAATAAAACGACTCAAACTAAAAATCTAAAAAATATTGAAAAGGGACAAACTAAACACACACAGGGTTTGGGGTAGGTTTAGGCTAGGGTAAGGTTACGAGGGAGGGAATTTATCTCCATTCAACGCGCATTTGCCTCGATATATAGCTTTTGACACCGCAAACGGATGTTTGACCTACAAGATAAACATTTAAGCACATAAGACCTATTTTGCCGAGAATTAGTAACTAAAGTACGTCTATTCGGGGTATAAATGTACAGTTTTGGGTGCTTATCACTCGTCGAACCGGACTGAAAAGGATCATCGGATCGATTCGCTATCCGGATCGATTCGATTTTCTCTCTAATGAGATCAGTCCGGTTGTTAAAATTTTCCAGTGAGTTTGTCAGTACTGGATCGATTCGATTTTCTCTCTAATGAGATCAGTCCGGTATCCAAATTAAGACAGTGAACTTTTAGGTCGGCGGACTGGTTCATTTTTCTTTATGACCGGATCGATTCGGTATCAACTTCTAAATACGAAGCCTTATGAACTGAAAAATGTTACCACGAACACATGATTGAAGATAATGGCAATGACTCACGATGATGGACACATGAAACGCATAATTATGATTGAGGCCGTCAAAATATGATCGTGCTGAGACGAACCAACTGTATCGGTATACGACATATATTTTAGAATTTAGGATAAAACAGAAATGCCTAGATACTACGCTGGATATTTCTAGAACAAGTCCTTACAAAATATATAATATATAAATATATTCATGTATTCAAAGGAAAAATAGTCGTTGTAGCTTAATAAGGGGATCATCTAATGGTCAAAATAGTCAATTAATGAGTTTTTCCAGTTTTGAATCCTAACCAAATAATAAAAAAACTAGTGGAGCCCAACCCTCATATAATGAGAACTACCGGACCCTAAACAGTAAAAAACCTGTATATTTAAACCCACATTTTCCTTTTAGTGTTGTAACTCTTAATACATGTACCCTAATGGGCTTAAAGCCTTTTAATCCACCCCATTAAATAGGGGGTGCATATAGAGAAAGGTAAAACGTTTTGAACAAAAGGTCTACAGAAAATATGAATGGGTGTTTTTATTTACACCAATATTTCCTCTCTCTACCCCTCCTTAAGTTTTTATAGTTAAAAAGTTTTAAATCTATAAAAGAACAATTATGGAACTTCTATTCCACCCTAATTATTTATCAATTACCATCCTTGACACCCCATAAAATTCATAAATAGATTAATCAAGTCCAATACAAAAATCATGGGAGTAAAAAAATAATTAGTAGCAATCACAACATAACGAGATAAATAAATACAATATGAGATAATAAAACTATAGAAATTAAAAACAACTCTGATACAATTCAAATAATCAATTGAATAAAAATCCAACTCTGGAATATAATAATTTCAATGGCTAAAAGTTCAACTCTTAATCATATATACATCTTGTACAAATCTTTGACTCGAGAAATTTGAAATAATACAACTGACTGAAAAATGTAATATAAAAATACAGGAATATAAAGGATCTACAATGCTCAATAACTACATCCTAGAAAAGAAAATTTAGGCTAGTGTTGGAGAAACTCATCTGACGAGTAGCTTAAGTCTGCAGCAACAACTGTGTCCTAAGACTTGTAAAAAGAGTTCAACAACTAGGATTAAACTTAGCAAGTCTGAAGTGAGTAAGAGTATAACTATATTTGGTCCACAATAATAATAATAACACATATTCCTCTAAGATTAAGTTTATTTAAAGTTATTTTAAGCTACCCCAATCCAATTAACCTATATAAACATGTTATTCTACTCAAACCCGAATAAGGCCCATGTGATATTATATCTCGTATTAAGTTCATATCTCGTATTAGGAGTCCCTTACTCAACGATAATATCTTACATTAGCATAAATTACTTGCTAATAATTATTTTATTGAATTAACAGTCTCAAGTTAGGATTCCAATAGTCGGTCTTTATTATTCCTAAGTCACAGTTCTGCATATACATCTAGTATATTCATTATATTAGCCATGAGTCATAAGATTATGGTTATACATTGCTAATATAAACCATATTCTTGTACAATCATCATAACTTTCAGCAATTCAAAATCACATAATCCAAAATATCTATTAGTATACTCAACTAACTACATATCATATTGTCTACACTCAAGCCCAAAACTAAAAGTACAAAAGCATATCCCTAATGCATCAGGGGATTACTCGTGCATACTAGGTATACTTATAGGGCATCCCAACCCTATAATCTCAAAGTATCAACAAAGAAAAATCACTATGCCATCACATCAGATGTGCGGTCCCTATCCAAGTTTGTATAAGAGAATCCTCTCGTTGTCCCACTTAGTAGAAGGAAATGGCAATGACTAAGATTGTGGTAAATAAGACTCGGGTATAGCCCATCTCAAATATCAAGAATACGACGCGTGGTCAACGTCATACACGCCCTAACAATTCCCTTATAGTACGTCACCCACGACCACACACATCCTTGTTATTGTTATAATTGCACATAAGCCACGCAAATCTGCACAAAACCTACTTAATTGGGCTAATCAATTAATATCTTTTATAAATAGTATAGTAAATGTACGAATTAACTTATAATTGCACATAAGCCACGCAAATCTGCACAAAACCTACTTAATTGGGCTAAGCACAAAACCTACTTAATTGGGCTAATCAATTAATATCTTTTATTATAAGTTAATTCGTACATTTACTATACTATTTTATATACGATACTAGCCCAAACTCCTAAGGCTCCAAATTTTAGATATCGATTCATAAGGACCATTCTAAATAAATAACTACCCTACTGGATCGATTTTTAATATGATCTGAATATAGCAGGTCTTACACAACCATTAATTGTCGACTGACATTATAAATCTCATCCTGAAACCAAGTACCTTAACTGGGTCTAATCTCCAACTTATTGATTTAAATAATCAATCAAACTTAACCACAACCCTACTCATTGGGTCACGAATACGATATCATCATTTATCCAATTAATGTAATAACTAGACATTACTAACACTAGGTTTTGATATTTTATCTCTTACCCTAATATTAATCTAAAAGGAGATAGTACTAAACCGAACCCCAAACGAACAAACCCTAATCTGAGGCCATTCGAACAAAATCCTAATTCGTTCCAATGAGATGTCCTTTTTTATTCAAATGAGAACCTCAAGTCATTAGAACGGGATGTCCTTGTAACACCCCGTATTTTTTTGTTCTTTTAATATTTAATTAATTCGAGGATTTTAAATTACTTGTGGGTTGTAATTTTTAATTGAATTAATTATGGCAATATAAGTTTAAATATTAATCGGGGACTGAATGGCCAGTATTTAGGTAAATTTACTTACTAAGTGAATAGTAATAATCTAATTGCGTCATTTCGGGTAGCAATGACGGGGTATGCGATTATCTTAGCCGGGAGTCGGTATAGACTAAATTGGGGGTGAGGTAAGGATTTTTATAAATTAATTTGGATGGCGATTCTGAGTGCGCGGTTGAGTCCGGATGGGTCGAGATAATCAGAAAAGGGTACCCGGGGGTAGCATTTGGGTCTCGGGATATTTTTGGGCATAGCCGGGCCCGCACGGGATGATTTGGGCTATTTTAATTTAGCCCATTAGGCTAAAAACGGGATTTGTGTTTTTAAACCTAAACCTAAGAAAAGGAAAAGGAGCAGCCACCATTATTCTAACCTAGGGTTTGAGAGGAAGATTGGGGGAAAACAATCAAGAACAAATTGGGAGCTTCTGGAGCCAAATTGAGGGACTCCGCCAACGGAATCAGACACTACGAACACTTTCAGGCAAGTGGTTAACTGTTTTGATTCTTAAAGCATGATAATCAATTTATATTATAGTGATGTGGGGATGAAAATCTGATTTTTGGGTGTAAATCCGTTTTTGGGTATAAATGGGTACAATAATGGAGTTTTATTTTTGGAACGATTGTATGAGATTCAAAGTAGGAATTTGTTGGGTTATATACTTCTGAATATGATTATCGGGTTTGAATGTGAAAAACCGGAATATAAAAGGGTGGGATTTAAATCTGAAATTTGGAAGTTTACCTTAGAAATTTATGTTCTTGAGCGGATCACGATTCGTAGGGTTAATGATGTAAAAAGGTTTAGATAATGTTTATAGTTTATGAGGAATGCTATAAGACGATTAACAGGGTGATTTGAGGCTGGATTTTGAGGAAAGAAACCTTGGGATTTCACTAATGGAGGAAACAACTCGGTGGAGGGGACGAACACCTGTTCGATCGATCGATCGACGGGTGGTGGTCGATCGATCGACCCTACAGTTATTTTGACAGTTTGCCTTATGGATTTTTATGGGTTAAGATTTTAGTTGTAAATTTCCCCTAGCATAATGAAGAGAGAAAATTTTTATTATGGGAGTTAATTCTTAACAATTATAAGGGAATATAATTGGGGGTAGTGGGGAAATTATATGCAACACTTTGCAAATGAATTTTGGCGAATAAATTCTGAGAATATAAGATAACGAAATCGGTGAATAAGTTCGGGTATAGTAGTAGGGTAACGCTACTCATTTAAATTAATTAATTTGGAGTCGGGGACTAGACTCGGGTGATATTTAATTATGGACCAAGTGAGTGAGTCCGAGTGTGCTAGCAATTATAGGTAAATATAATTGGGGAAAATGATGGAAATAAATGTGCGACACATTGTGGGCGAAAAATGTGGAAAAGAAATTATGAGATGTAAAAATGGACCAAGTGAGTGAGTCCGGGTGTGTTGGTGATGTGACACCAAAGTATTAAATTAATTATTGAGAGAGTGTAATTAATTTGGAGTCGGAACATCGACTTGGAAAATATCAAGTTACGGGCCAAGTAAGTGAGTTCGGGGACAATGGTTGAGTGACACCAAGTTATTAAATTAAAAATGTGTGTTAATTAATTAAATTAGAGTCGGACCATAGGCTTGGGATTATGATAATCTATAAGTGAGAAAACTTATTTAGTTGAGTCGGGCGAGAGACTCAGGACATTATAGGCTAGTGTTACAGGTTATGAGTACACGGAGGAGCCGGCGTTTATGTTATATATATATATACGGTGTAGTGATAGTATATATATATATATATGTGTGTATATATTGTCTGTGCTATTATGTATCTATGATTAGATATTTATTTTAGTTATACTCTAGTGCCATAGGGGGAGGTTGCGCGCAGTGGATGAATCCCCTAGCTTGAGGAGTAGGGCGAGTAGATTCCCAGGTCATAGCGTCCGTTACAGGGGGTGAGGGGCATCTCACTTTCCGGGAAGGAATATGACCGCCTCCAATCGTATATCAAACCAAGTTAGTGAGAGACTCTAACTTGGATAACTAGGTTATGTGAGCACACCTAGTGAGATGGCACTTTAGAGAAAATCATCCGGTGAGGACATACTAGGAAGGAAGAGTACACGTGTGATATGTGTGGTTATTGGTGAAGGTACGTATAATGTAGTAGTGAATATTATACGTAGATGATAATACAGTGTGTGATGTATTTACTTTATATAACTTGGGTTATAGTTATATGCTGTTAATTAATGAGAAATTAATTAATTTAATCATTTATGGGTAATACAGTGCGTGTTGTATTTAATTTATATAACTTATGTTACGGTTATATGCTTTAGAGTAAGAAGGAATTAAATAAGTTAATTAGTGAGATCACTTATATTTCAGGAATCATTATACTCGGGTTAGAGTAGTACGGCAAGGGAAGGTTATACCAGGACTAGTTGGACGGGGTAGTACAACTAGGTGGGGTACGGTAACCGGTAGGTGTGCACAATAGTGGAGGGGTGAGAATGTCCACAAGGGAGTGCGACACTAACTTAAATATGAAGCGCATTCATGCATTTTAAATTACTACAGTTAATTCACTTGCTAAATATTTTCAAAATGTTTTGGGTTCTAACCCTTGCTATAAAACTATTTTCAAAACCTTTTAGGTATCCAGCCACAGGGACGCCAGGATTGATATTCTATTCCAGGGACACGGAGCTGCGGCATATGTGGATGCTAGCAGGAGTTTGGATTAGACGCATCATTTATTCATTTCTAGAGTAGGAATCTTGTATCAGTTCTAGTTTCATTTAGGGCTTGTCGCCCAGACTTCTCAGTACAGTTTTCAGGTGTTGTATATTTGTATATAGATTGTTTCCTTGGTGGCCGGTGATTTATTCGGCATGTTGTGTAATTATGATACAGTTTATTTTCATTCAGTTGTGTGAATGGTTTATATTTTATTCCGCATGTATGGTTTTGGTTTAGATTAAAAAGTTAAAATTGGCACCAGTCTTTGGAATACTAGGTGGTTAGTAAGTTTTTTTTAAAAAGTTTTCGACAGTGATGCTAAGGATGATCCAACTGGGATTCCTGTTTTAATTTGGTATAGGACTGATCACCCGGTATTTTATTAGGCGGGGTGTCACAGATGGTAACAGAGCATCAGGTTCTAGTGTCCTTAGGATCTGTGCGGCTTTTCACGTTTCAGCTTAGCAGTCTTTGATATAGAGACCTATCATAGGATTGTTGTATTCTCATACGTATGCGCATATACGTTCTTCTGCGAAATTTATAATTGAGAGTGAACTCATAAAATTCAGTTCTCACTCCAGATGACGCCCAGGAGGGAGAGAGCAGTTAGGGCAGCAGGGGGAGATGAGACGGGGAGGCTCGTTAGGAGCAAGAGCTACCACAGCAACGGCCATAGATGATTTTGGCAGCATAGATCACCGAAATAGTGGCACAGGCAGTTGGAGCAACGGTGGTCACCATGACAAGGTACTTCCCACGAAATCAGCCACAAGTGTTAGTGGCGTCGGATGTTCAGACTCACACAGGGTCGTCGGGGTGGAAACAATAAAGAGAGGTTATTTTAGCGGGAACCCACCAGAGTTGCGAAGGGGTTCAGGTGTAGTACTAGCGTGTCAAGGAAGAGAGGTATTCAGCGTCACCTACGCATGGGGAGATTGCGATGGGGTGCGAAAATAAATGCTAACCACTTTTAAGTTAGTGGGAGCGGTGCTACAGTGGTGGGAGTCGATCACCACAGTTGAGGAAAGGGACACACTAACTACTGCCGAGTTTTGGGTACGGTTCGACTGCAAGTATTTTTCCTTCAGCGGTTGAGACCGAAAGGAGGAGAAAATTTTGTGAGGTGACTCAAAGGGAGACCGTTCAGTGGCCGATTACGAGGAAGAATTTACTCGTTGGCCAAATTTTGTACCGGACGAGGTAAGCGAGGAAAAGAGAAAGAAAGCAAGGTTTATGTATGGGTTAGTTTGGAGAATCAGACAACTTTTAATTGAAAATTTCGCATTAGTTGATAATACTTATGTCATTAACGCAACACTCCGGCACTGTCGGGAATATCGCTTCCACGCGAAAGGAAGCGGGAGGGGAGTGGGGATTAACCAGTCGGGTGAGGCAGAAAGGAACAATACCAGTGGGGTATCCCAGTAGCAGACTGGGGGAGATCAGGGGCAGGGTTTTCGACAGAGAAATCATGCCAAACGATCTAGAACTGGAGGCTATCGACGGGATGACCAGAAAGGAAGGGATCAGTGGTAGGGTGAAATTTTCAGGAGGTGTTTCGTTGGTAGGGAAGCGGGACACATGAAGAGGGAGTGCCCTCAGCGATACAAGGGTCAACTACAGGATGAAGTCCTGAATGTACAGCCACTATAACAAGTCATGGGTGCATTCGGGCAGGGGGAAGATGCTCCGGAACCCGAAGATCAGCCATTGCAACTGGAGTATGGAGGTAATTATATTTTATCCTATGGGCATGGGGTATGTTTTGAGTGACAAGGAGGGTGTCACAAGATAAGACTTATTCTCCACTAGAGTTCGCAGATGAGTCGAATTGAGTGGGTGTGTTAGCGGTAGCAGCCGTAGTATGTGGATAAACTTTCCGTGGGGTGGCGGAGTTTTAGTGTTTTTCACGAGAGAGTGAAGTGTAACCTGAGTGAAAGTTTGAATTATGAGAGGGATTTATACGATTGATAAATATGGGATTAGGGTGGATTATTATTCCCAAATATCGACGGGATAGCGATGGATCTGAACTATTGTGGATAGTGGGGTAAAGTTTTGGTATTCGCAACACCAGGGTATGATTGGTACTAGGTATCAACTGAGAGGGCGTCTAACATATATATGGGTATATATATGTTGTTTTGCGTGGGGCGAGGGACACATAGGGAGGTTTTCGATTCTCGCATTTTATCCCAGGGAGTGGGGGTATTTATTGAAGTGAATCAGGGTGGTTAGATTTACGTTCGGACAGGGAGAGATAGCTCGGGGTTGATTTTGCGCAAGGAATTATGATTGTAGGGCGCGGTATATTACATTGTCTTGGTAGCCTAAGTGTAGGCATATATACTTTGCGTTTGAGAGACAAGTATTTGGTGGTGTAAAGAACTTATAGTTAAACGCGCTAATGAGTGATAACTAGAGGACTCTATTGTTAAGTGTACTAATGGGTGAGTACCCGGGGGTACAAGAATATTCTTAATAGGCACATTGAGGGGTGATAACCTAGGGGTGCAAGATTCTCCTAGTAGGTGCACAATTGGGCCTTAGCCTGGGGGCGCAGGATTGGTATATATGTATAGGGATGATGTGACTATATATATATATACATAAATGAACTTGTGAATATTTCTACTGTGTGAGATTTGTAGACTTGGTAATAATAATATTAATTATTACATTGTGCCCTATGGTATAATCCTCAGGGTGGGAAATGGTTGGTCGTTAGTACATGGGGTGGGTACCTCGGCCACTATAAATATATATATATACGTATGGGATATGACTACGGGTTGGACGTTATCTTACGGGGCACGACTAGCATAGTCAAGAAAATTTGAGTGCGGTAAAGTACGGGTATAGGGTGTATGGGCGCCCTGGACAATAAAATGCATATTTGGGTAACGTATAAAGAAAAGCGGGAGAGATAGATATCGCTAGCTTATAAGGGTATGACTAGTGAGTAAAATGAGAATATTGGAACACTAGGCTTATCTTAATTTCGAGGACGAAATTCCTTTGTAAGGGGGGAAGTATGTAACACCCCGTATTTTTTTGTTCTTTTAATATTTAATTAATTCGAGGATTTTAAATTACTTCTGGGTTGTAATTTTTAATTGAATTAATTATGGCAATATATGTTTAAATATTAATCGGGGAGTGAATGGCCAGTATTTAGGTAAATTTACTTACTAAGTGAATAGTAATAATCTAATTGCGTCATTTCGGGTAGTAATGACGGGGTATGCGATTATCTTAGCCGGGAGTCGGTATAGACTAAATTGGGGGTGAGGTAAGGATTTTTATAAATTAATTCGGATGGCGATTCTGAGTGCGCGGTTGAGTCCGGATGGGTCGAGATAATCAGAAAAGGGTACCCGGGGGTAGCATTTGGGTCTCGGGATATTTTTGGGCATAGCCGGGCCCGCACGGGATGATTTGGGCTATTTTAATTTAGCCCATTAGGCTAAAAACGGGATTTGTGTTTTTAAACCTAAACCTAAGAAAAGGAAAAGGAGCAGCCACCATTATTCTAACCTAGGGTTTGAGAGGAAGATTGGGGGAAAACAATCAAGAACAAATTGGGAGCTTCTGGAGCCAAATTGAGGGACTCCGCCAACGGAATCAGACACTACGAACACTTTCAGGCAAGTGGTTAACTGTTTTGATTCTTAAAGCATGATAATCAATTTATATTATAGTGATGTGGGGATGAAAATCTGTTTTTGGGTGTAAATCCGTTTTTGGGTATAAATGGGTACAATAATGGAGTTTTATTTTTGGAACGATTGAATGAGATTCAAAGTAGGAATTTGTTGGGTTATATACTTCTGAATATGATTATCGGGTTTGAATGTGAAAAACCGGAATATAAAAGGGTGGGATTTAAATCTGAAATTTGGAAGTTTACCTTAGAAATTTATGTTCTTGAGCGGATCACGATTCGTAGGGTTAATGATGTAAAAAGGTTTAGATAATGTTTATAGTTTATGAGGAATGCTATAAGACGATTAACAGGGTGATTTGAGGCTGGATTTTGAGGAAAGAAACCTTGGGATTTCACTAATGGAGGAAACAGCTCGGTGGAGGGGACGAACACCTGTTCGATCGATCGATCGACGGGTGGTGGTCGATCGATCGACCCTACAGTTATTTTGACAGTTTGCCTTATGGATTTTTATGGGTTAAGATTTTAGTTGTAAATTTCCCCTAGCATAATGAAGAGAGAAAAATTTTATTATGGGAGTTAATTCTTAACAATTATAAGGGAATATAATTGGGGGTAGTGGTGAAATTATATGCAACACTTTGCAAATGAATTTTGGCGAATAAATTCTGAGAATATAAGATAACGAAATCGGTGAATAAGTTCGGGTATAGTAGTAGGGTAACGCTACTCATTTAAATTAATTAATTTGGAGTCGGGGACTAGACTCGGGTGATATTTAATTATGGACCAAGTGAGTGAGTCCGAGTGTGCTAGCAATTATAGGTAAATATAATTGGGGAAAATGATGGAAATAAATGTGCGACACATTGTGGGCGAAAAATGTGGAAAAGAAATTATGAGATGTAAAAATGGACCAAGTGAGTGAGTCCGGGTGTGTTGGTGATGTGACACCAAAGTATTAAATTAATTATTGAGAGAGTGTAATTAATTTGGAGTCGGAACATCGACTTGGAAAATATCAAGTTACGGGCCAAGTAAGTGAGTTCGGGGACAATGGTTGAGTGACACCAAGTTATTAAATTAAAAATGTGTGTTAATTAATTAAATTAGAGTCGGACCATAGGCTTGGGATTATGATAATCTATAAGTGAGAAAACTTATTTAGTTGAGTCGGGCGAGAGACTCAGGACATTATAGGCTAGTGTTACAGGTTATGAGTACACGGAGGAGCCGGAGTTTATGTTATATATATATATATACGGTGTAGTGATAGTATATATATATATATTTGTGTATATATTGTCTGTGCTATTATGTATCTATGATTAGATATTTATTTTAGTTATACTCTAGTGCCATAGGGGGAGGTTGCGCGCAGTGGATGAATCCCCTAGCTTGAGGAGTAGGGCGAGTAGATTCCCAGGTCATAGCGTCCGTTACAGGGGGTGAGGGGCATCTCACTTTCCGGGAAGGAATATGACCGCCTCCAATCGTATATCAAACCAAGTTAGTGAGAGACTCTAACTTGGATAACTAGGTTATGTGAGCACACCTAGTGAGATGGCACTTTAGAGAAAATCATCCGGTGAGGACATACTCGGAAGGAAGAGTACACGTGTGATATGTGTGGTTATTGGTGAAGGTACGTATAATGTAGTAGTGAATATTATACGTAGATGATAATACAGTGTGTGATGTATTTACTTTATATAACTTGGGTTATAGTTATATGCTGTTAATTAATGAGAAATTAATTAATTTAATCATTTATGGGTAATACAGTGCGTGTTGTATTTAATTTATATAACTTATGTTACGGTTATATGCTTTAGAGTAAGAAGGAATTAAATAAGTTAATTAGTGAGATCACTTATATTTCAAGAATCATTATACTCGGGTTAGAGTAGTACAGCAAGGGAAGGTTATACCAGGACTAGTTGGACGGGGTAGTACAACTAGGTGGGGTACGGTAACCGGTAGGTGTGCACAATAGTGGAGGGGTGAGAATGTCCACAAGGGAGTGCGACACTAACTTAAATATGAAGCGCATTCATGCATTTTAAATTACTGCAGTTAATTCACTTGCTAAATATTTTCAAAATGTTTTGGGTTCTAACCCTTGCTATAAAACTATTCTCAAAACCTTTTAGGTGTCCAGCCACAGGGACGCCAGGATTGATATTCTATTCCAGGGACACAGAGCTGCGGCATATGTGGATGCTAGCAGGAGTTTGGATTAGACGCGTCATTTATTCATTTCTAGAGTAGGAATCTTGTATCAGTTCTAGTTTCATTTAGGGCTTGTCGCCCAGACTTCTCAGTACAGTTTTCAGGTGTTGTATATTTGTATATAGATTGTTTCTTTGGTGGCCGGTGATTTATTCGGCATGTTGTGTAATTATGATACAGTTTATTTTCATTCAGTTGTGTGAATGGTTTATATTTTATTCCGCATGTATGGTTTTGGTTTAGATTAAAAAGTTAAAATTGGCACCAGTCTTTGGAATACTAGGTGGTTAGTAAGTTTTTTTTAAAAAGTTTTCGACAGTGATGCTAAGGATGATCCAAGTGGGATTCCTGTTTTAATTTGGTATAGGACTGATCACCCGGTATTTTATTAGGCGGGGTGTCACAGTCCTCTCTTGTTCGAAAGAGATGATCGTGTAGTCCATCTTTTTCATTCAATAGAAATAGTTATAACCAAAACACACTTCAAACTTAAAGCATTTAATCATCAAATTACCCCTTAACCTTCCAATATAATGTACACGTCAACAATATTAGCATATATAAACCATCTCTGTGTGATTTAAACTCCGTTGAAGGATCTAATCACATATTTTAAGGATTCAACCCTAAGTTCATTATCTAAACATGATTAATAAAACTAATCAACATGTTCAATTCAATAATCAAAGTAAAGTGAGGTTATTTACAGATTAACCTCATTTAGATTAACGTCTAATGTTTATAGATTCTCATCACATGGATTCATGATTCAATTTTGTGATTTAATGTTAAAACTATACTAGTTCTTCATAACATAAACATGGGATTAACATATAGTTCATCTAATTATTAAACTATGTTATAATATGATTTCAAATCAGATCACATGAATTTAATGACGTATTCCAAGATATGATCTTCTCTTAACACAAACCTAATCATATTCTTCATTAAAATAGACTATCCTTGGAATGACTGGAGAATCAATCCCCAAATCTCCTTAATTCTTTAAGTCAAAACCTTCATTCTTTAAGATAGAGTTTCCTCCTATTTTTTCTTGGCACCTAGGGCTATCCTAAAGTGTGTTATTGCAATTAGGGTTAAGATAATAGGTTATATTAAATCATTAAATCTGAAATTAAGCTTAGGTCCTAAAATAGCCTTAACTAAAAAAGACCTAAAATAAGCCCCAAATGGCCTAAAAATTGGCTCAATCCATGTACTAATCCAACGAGATAATATTCCACTATAATAACCTCAAAATGAACTTTTTCAAACACTCAAGAACCTACTCAAAGGTTAACTTCTTTTACAAGTCCATCATCTTATTAAGTTAATTAGTTATGTTATTAAATTAATTAAATAGCCAATAGATGTAGCTCAAGTTAAATATTAATTATAAATCAATGATTTTGTGACTTGGTATAATAAGAACCTACTTTACAATCAATGGAACTCAATAGAGAGTGAGTAATCCAAATTTGTAAACCCCCAACACCTAGCCCCTGAATATTCCATAAGCGCCCATAATAATAAGTCACTTAATAGTTTATTAGGAGTTCGCTAACATATATAAAAATACCATCCAATCAACTTGTAATTCCATTAGGTAACACAACATATGTAATATCTCAAAGCCACATCTCAATAGACTAATTAACATATAAAAAATTCAACATCTCAAATCATTCTCTAACATCTATATAAATACCACCGAATCAACTTGTAATTCCATTACATAAGACAGCATATGTAATATCTTGAAGCCACATCTCAATATACTAATTAATATATCAAAAGTCCAACATCTTAAATTTTAAAATTACATACCACATGTTATATAACAACTCAGTAATAATCTATAATGAATTTAGCAATTAATTAAATACTATAAAAAAAAAGATAGTGTATTACATTCCTCCCCCTTAAATAAGAAATTTTGTGCTCAAATTGGATTCTTATATGTACTTAACTCACAAGTTTATGAAAATTTCACCCGCAAAACATCCTCTCATTACTTAATGGGCTCCACTCTCTTATCTATCTAACATATGTTGAAATCACTCCTCACACTCGCTTCTGATTACAACCCTAACAAATCTAAATGTGAAACGTCAACATGTCCCTCAGGAGCTTCCTCCATCATGTAAACATGGAAGATGTCGTGAACATGATGAAGGTGATATGGTGTATTCCACGTGCACACGTTGAAGGTGATATGGTAAGGCCAAATAAAACCGACCCCACCATATCCAGAATCATGAAAAGTACCTATGTATTGGGGTACCAATTGCCCATTGGGTCTGAAATTCATAGTTCCCTTCATCGCAGAGACCTTCAAAATCACCTGGTCTCCCTCCTGGGAATACAATCTATAGTCCTCCTATCTTCATAACTATTTCCTACTTATATCATTTTCATACGTGCTTTGATGAGCACCATCTTCTCCAAGGTGTTCGACACATAATCTGATCTTAATAACTGAATGATTCCTAAGTCTCATCAAACTGGTCAATATGTCGCTAAAAAACCAGATAGCCCCATGTGCCCTTTGGAACTCGGTACCCCATGATAAAATTAATTGATCTACCTACTTCCATACTAGGATCTCTAACAACTGTAATTATCCATATATCCCTGATGCTATACCTTCAGTACTGGAAGATGTCACACTTTGACACAGACTGTGATAATAATTCCTTCACTTGACCAACCAATACAGACTCCTCAAATTATGGTACATCGAATCACCCCTGGGATGTAAAGTGGAACACAAACCATGCATCTCGGCCAAAATTATCTTCCAAATCTTGGGACCCTTCTGCAGAATCAATCTCACTTGGGAACACAAACCCATGTTTAAGTCGAATGAAGAAAGGGAACTCCTCCAAAAAATAGTTCACATACCTTCTCCCAACAAAAGAGTTCAACATGTGGTCCTTCTACCACTACGAATGCTACTACTTCATCAATATGTCATTATCAAACACAATGATGAAACTAGTCTATGTCCAGTCAAAATACTTTACCCATCAACTTCATAAATAAGGTTAGAACATTGGTCAACCCAAATGGCATGATCTCGACACACGTGCTCCATATCATTACAGAAAACTTTTCTTCCGGATATCCTTCTCTTGAATCCCTAATTAACGTTAACTCGAGTAAAATTCAATCTTTAAAAATAAATATGCCCCCTCAATTGATCAAATAGGTCATCGATTCGCGATAATGAACACTTGTTCCATTTCATAACCTTGCCTAACTCCCAATGATCTACATGTAATATTAGTGAATTATCGATCATTTAATAAAGAGGACTATAGATTCCCCACTATAACTTACCTATCCAAATAAAATCTTTGCTTGAAAATAGTTATGACTACCCCCCAAAACTCTTACATCTCTAATAGAGCCAGATAATTAGGTGCCCTCGCTACAGGCTCTGTGCTAGTACCAACCCTAGGATAAAAAAATCAATCTCTTGTGTATATGGTAACTAGATACCCCTTCTTATACACTAGAAGAAACTTGTACTATTGAAAACGTGTCTAAAAAAGTGTAACCCCCTCATATGTGCTTGTATTTATAAAATACAAGTGTGTGCTAGACCTTCCCCGAGCCTAGGCATTACTGATAGCAACATCTAATGCACAAAAATGGAAAATATAACAACCTACTCATTATACTTGCCCTAAACATAATACATATATAACTATTCCATGCTCAAGAATAATATTTTCACCTCATGCCTAAATTAATAAATCATATGAAAATTGAGTCGGCCAATCGCAACTGCTACGTCTCCACAATCATGATGTAAAGCAACACCCCTACTCACTGGGTCATACGGATGTAAAGAAAAACTCGATGCGAATATATATATATATATATATATATATATATATATATATATATATATATATATATATATATATATATATATATATATATATATATATATACATATATATATTAATAAAAGAACATGAACCCTTGGTGTTAAAATAAGACGGGTGCATGAGTCATAACCATAACATAAAAATTTCCTATTGTTAATTCTATAACTATTAGTTTCCCCTTAGGAATATCCTAATTAAGTGGTCTTGTGCACCATAAGTGTAACTATTTCCTCTAAAGGAACCATCAAAATGGTAACCCTATAGGCGGCCCTACTGACCATGTCCCTACGGTCGAATTTGCTGAATTTGGCTTTGTCAGCCCTCTTGTTGTTGGTTGTGGCCCTACTGTCCATGTTGCCTTTGGCCCTAAAAACTCTTATTGTATTCTATTCAGAACCTCTTAGGATATGCTCCCCCTATACCGGTCTCTTCTGCTGGTGAGGGCCTCCTCGAGCTTGGAGAAACTCTCCACCATCTCTAGTCTTTTAGGTTTAGTCTGGCCCTAATTATCTCTATCTTAGGAACTATGTCCTTTTAATAATTATGATGATCCCGAAGATGTAGGAGTAAAAGTTCCACCACCTTAACGAAACTGGAGAAATACGAGTTACCTAATAACACCTGATGAATCCTTAACATAAGGTTTATTCTAACCCAATTTGTGTTCTTTGATTTTGTATCAATCTTTTTCGGTGCAGAAAGAGAAAGATAGTTGAACTTCTCCTCATACTAGGCTACCACACGGTCACCCTGGAGAGGTTTTCAGGAACTTTCTCCTTATAATGTAATAGTTGATGAGTGGAAATCACTTCACCTGAAACTATTTGCTATGTACTTACTAAAAGTCTCACACCTAGTAGGTTCGAACTCCAGACTAAAATCAACAGCAAGCGTGCAAAGTCTCGCGACTAAAATCCAAACAAGGATTTCTTTTTTCTATTCTAGCTGTTTGTCAGAACCAATGGCATGAAACTCCCTAACAGGTTATAGTTATTTAGAGTACAAATATTAAATGGTGTATATATAAAGTAGTTAAAGAATCTAACATGAAAAAATGGTGAAAATAATTAAGACCCTAAGATAATAGAATCTTTAATGCTCTGAAATCAACTATGAAACCCTGTAAAATCCATATATAGATTCATCAGATCCAACACAAAAATCACGGGAGTACAACATAATTAGTAATATTCTCAGCATAACAAGATAAATAAAAAAGACAAATAAATACAATATGAGAAAATAAAAACTAAATAAATTAAAAACATCTTTGATACCATCCAAATCACCAATTATATAAAACTCCAACTATGGAATATAATAATCTCAATGTCTTAAAGTTTAACTATGAATAAAAAATCTCGTACAAATCTCTGACTTGAGAAATCTGAAATAATACAATTGACTAAAAATTTAAATATAAATATACAAGAATGTAATGGAGCTATAATGTTTCACACCTACATCCTATGAAATATAAATGTAGCTGGTGCTAGAGAAACTCCTTTAATGAATAGCCAAGTATGTAGCAACAATTGCATCCTAAGACATGTAAAAAGAGTTCTACAATGAGGATTAAATTTAGCAAATCTACAGTGAGTAGGAATGTAACTACATTTGAGACATAATAATAATAACATGTCTTCCTTCAAGATTAAGTTGACTTTAAATTATTTACGTACCCCAACACAAACAACTTAAGTAAACACGTGGTTCTAATTACAAGCCCAAATGAGGCCCATGTGATATAATTTCATATTTTAATTAAGTAGTCTTTACTTTAACATTCTTAAGTTCATCTCTCGTATTAAGAATTCGTTATTGTATGATAGTCTTTTACAGATACATTAAATCACTTAATAACCATTATTCTCTTGCATTAATAATCTCAAGTTAGGATTCTAATATTATATCTCTGGTATATTAGTCTCTATTATTCTAGAGTCATAATTTAACATATGCATCTCTAGTATATTCATTATATCAATATCGACTCATAATCCTATAGTTATACATCACCAAAATAAATCGTAATCTAGTACAATCATCTTAAAATACAATAATGAAAAATCACATAATCCAAAATATTTGTGAGCATGCTCAACTCACCAGAAATCATATGGGCAATTCTCAAGCCCAAAAATAAAAGTACGTATGTCTATCCCTAATGCCTTCATGGATCATTTGTGCATACTAAGTATAGTTATAGAGCATCCCAACACTATAACCTCTAAGTATCAACAAAGGTAAATCACTAGGCCATCACATCAAATGTGCGGGCCCCATCTAAGGTTGTACGAGAGAATCCTCTCGTTGTACCACTCGAGATATGGGCACATCATCTCGTAAGATCGGGGTAAACATGACCTAAGTAGAGCCCATATTAATCACCGAGAATACCATGGACGGTCAATGTCGAATACGCCCTATCAAATCCCTCATAGTACGCCACCCCATGAGCACACACAAACCCTTATTATGATTTCACACAAGTCAAGCAAATCATCACAAATCATACTCAACTCTGTTAAATAATTAATCATTGTTACTATAAGTTAACTGTAATACCCCGTAACTTTATTGATATTTATTGAAAGGATTAATTAAATTAAATGTGAATTAATTGAGAATTAATCCGGATATAAATACTAACGAGATGTGAGATCGTATTTGATTATGATGTGTATATATGGCAATATATGAATATTGAAAATATTAAAATTGTCGCGAGACTGAAATACGACAATTTGGGAAATTTAGTTGGGACGCGCGTGTCAGTCGCATCATGAATGTAATTATTTGAATTAAAAAGTGAATTTTATTTTTATCAACTGAATGGTCATTTTGAGTGTGCCAACGAGTCCGGAAGGGTCGAAATAGTCAGAAAACACTAGCCGGTGGTTTAGTTTGGGTCCCGGGGCATTTTTGGGCCATACCGACAACTTAAAAGGTAATTTTGGTAATTTTAAAAATTAGGGAATTAAAACCCACGAAAATTGGAGTTTATATTTATAATTTTAAAGGGGTCACTAAGTCCATTACCAGCAAAAGTTTAGAGAGTGGGCTACGGGAGTTTTGAGAGAAGTTGGAGAGAAGTTACAAGAACCAAAACCAAGCCATCTTCAACCTTGGGAGAAAATCTGTAGAGAAAGGAGAGAATCAACCTTCATTCACCAACATCAATTCTGAAGAACAATCTAAGGCAAGTGATTTGATATTTTTAGTGCATTGAATATGTCTTCCATGTTTAGTGTAGGAATTATCTTATATTGAAATTTTTGAAGAAAACCCATGAAATTGTTGGAGAAACTTTGAATTTGGGTTAGGATTTGCATGTAGAATGATAATGGACTAATTTAATATTCGAAGAGTTATATATGATAGTTTAATAAACGGATTTATGATGAGTAATTGGGCATACGAAAATTATGAGTTCATGTTCATAGGGTTTGGGGAAATATTTGGAGATTTATATTAATTCCTTGATGATTTGTAAGATTTGATCCCTAAAATAGGTTAAGAGATGATCTAGGATTATTAGAAATGGTTTAAAAACGTTGGAACATAAATTGGATGGTCTTAGGGTGGATTTAGAGGAGAGAAGAATTGAGAAAAACGGACTTGGGAATTTCTGGGCTGAAACTGCCATCTCGTTAGAAGACCTGCCCAGGTCGTTCGAACGAACTTCTAACGAGATGACAGTATCCCTTCTAACGAGTTGGTAGTTCGTTCGAAGCCTTTCATTTGAACGACACTCGTTCGAACGACCTCGTTCGAATGAGATTTCTAACGAGTTGACAGAATGGCCTTTTAGGCCTGATTTTATTTCTAGTGTCCCTTAGACTTATTTAAATGGTGAGATAACCTTCCCTTATCAACTAGTGGGTATAGTTGGGAGATTGGGATATATTGATTAGTAAAACTTAGGATCTCGTAGTAAACCGGATGACATGTGTGGATTAGGAAGCGAGTAACTAATCGTGACATGAGAAGAATTGATAACCTAAATACTTATAAACCGGGGACTTGTGAGTTGCATAACCAAAATATGGGTATAAGAAAGAGAAGTATACCACTAATAAAATATTATGATATCTAAGATGTGCGAATGCTTAGTATATGTAGTTATCTTTGTATAACATACTTACTATACTTGCTATCATGGGAGGTTGGCGTTCGATCAGGACCATCAAATCTTTGTGTACCTATGGGGGGGATTTAGATTGGTACCTCGAGGACATAGGTCAAAGAAGGACTTATTGAGAAGTTAATAAGTCTGCTGATCATGGGAGCGTAGGTATGTGCGTGTCAGTCGCGTCAGGAATGTAATTATTTGAATTAAAAAGTAAATTTTATTTTTATCAACCGAATGGTCATTTTGAGTGTGCCAACGAGTCCGGAAGGGTCGAAATAGTGATAAAACACTAGCCGATGGTTTAATTTGGGTCTCGAGGTATTTTTGGGCCATACCGGCAACTTAAAAGGTAATTTTGGTAATTTTAAAAATTAGGGAATTAAAACCCACGAAAATTGGAGTTTATATTTATAATTTTAAAGGGGCCACTAAGGCCATTACCAGCAAAAGTTTATTGAGTGGGCTACGGGAGTTTTGAGAGAAGTTGGAGAGAAGTTACAAGAACCAAAACCAAGCCATCTTCAACCTTGGGAGAAAATCTGTAGAGAAAGGAGAGAATCAACCTTCATTCACCAACATCAATTCTGAAGAACAATCTAAGGCAAGTGATTTGATATTTTTAGTGCATTGAATATGTCTTCCATGTTTAGTGTAGGAATTATCTTATATTGAAATTTTTGAAGAAAACCCATGAAATTGTTGGAGAAACTTTGAATTTGGGTTAGGATTTGCATGTAGAATGATGATGGACTAATTTAATATTCGAAGGGTTATATATGATGATTTAATAAACGGATTTATGATGAGTAATTGGGCATAAGAAAATTATGAGTTCATGTCCATAGGGTATGGGGAAATATTTGGAGATTTATATTAATTCCTTGATGATTTGTAAGATTTGATCCCTAAAATAGGTTAAGAGATGATCTAGGATGATTAGAAATGGTTTAAAAATGTTGGAACATAAATTGGATGGTCTTAGGGTGGATTTAGAGGAGAGAAGAATTAAGAAAAATGGATTTGGGAATTTCTGGGCTGAAACTGCCATCTCGTTAGAAGACCTGCCCAGGTCGTTCGAACGAACTTCTAACGAGATGACAGTATCCCTTTTAACGAGTTGGTAGTTCATTTGAAGCCTTTCGTTCGAATGACACTCGTTCGAACGACCTCGTTCGAACGAGATTTCTAACGAGTTGACAGAATGGCCTTTTAGGCCTGATTTTATTTCTAGTGTCCCTTAGACTTATTTAAATGGTGATATAACCTTCCCTTATCAACTAGTGTGTATAGTTGGGAGATTGGGGTATATTGATGAGTAAAACTTAGGATCTCGTAGTAAACCGGATGACATGTGTGGATTAGGAATCGAGTAACTAATCGTGACATGAGAAGAATTGATAACCTAAATACTTATAAATCGGGGACTTGTGAGTTGCATAACCAAAATGTGGGTATAAGACAGAGAAGTATACCACTAATAAAATATTGTGATATCTAAGATGTGCGAATGCTTAGTATATGTAGTTATCTGTGTATAACATACCTACCATACTTGCTATTATGGGAGGTCGGCGTTCGATCAGGGCCATCAAATCTTTGTGTGCCTACGGGGGGATTTAGATTGGTACCTCGAGGACATAGGTCAGAGAAGGACTTATTGAGAAGTTAATAAGTCTGCTGATCATGGGAGCGTAGGTATGTGAGTGACCCATGTGATGTGAACTATGTTCGCCTCCATTGTTTATGATTGTTGTTTAATGAAACGATTCCTGAGAGATTCGGAATACGTGGCCCTTATGTACGTGATGTACCGGGATTGGATAGCAGAGTATGTGTGCACCGCAGCTTAGTGTCGGGGTGCTAGTATTGTATATTTAGGATGAGAATAATATACTGTTAATTGAAATGAATTGTCATGAATAAATGTGAGTATTAATAATGGCAACAGTTTATGAAGTGAAAATGGAAGATCTCTAGTAATTGTAGTACTAACATGGGATACTGTGTAGCAAGTTATAACACTCTGTTAACTAAAAGTTGTTGGGAATTGAATTGGATATCGTTTAGAAATGTTAGATTTTAGTATCGGACTAGTTAGATATGGGAACAACTACAATGGGTACGGGTGCGATAGGAGTGCACAATTAGTTGAGAGGTGAGGAACTCATGTGAGTGCACACACTATCATGTACTTTATATTCACTGTTTAATGATATTAAACACTTGCATATTTTTAAATTTTTTTTACAATCGGGCTCTGACCCGTTTGCTTTCAAATCTATTTTTTTTGTAAAAACTTTTTTAGGTGCCCAGCCACAAGGACACCATGCATAGGAGTTCTATTCAGGTGACGTGATGTAGCTGTTGTGGAAGTTACAGGACCTTGACAATAGACGCCTCCATTTCTGATCTTGGCTCCATTATCAGTTTTTATCATTTGTTGGGCATGTCGCCCATTCCTTTTAGAGACATCTTACTTATTCAGTTACTTCAGACTTTGGGTTGTAATTAATTTTAGTGATGTAGACTTTGTATTTATTTATTTCGGAATTTGGTTTGTTGTGAGGAGTTTTCCTCCAAACTCATTATTATTGGATGTTTATTCTATTGTGACTATATTGTGTTGGTTATGTTAACTTTTCATAACTCATTTATTGGATGTTAATCGGATTTAATTTAAAATGGACAACTCACTTTTTAAATACTAGGTGGTTAGTAAATATTAAAATATTTTCGAAAGTGATGCTATGAACTGAACCAACTTGGCATTTTGTATTAATTTAATAAAGGAGTAGCTACCCGGTATTTAATTAGTCGGGGTGTCACATTAACACGTACATTAACTATACTAATTTATATAGGATACTATCTTGGACTCCTAAGGATCAAAAGTCTAGGTATCATCTTTCACCTGGCATTCATAAGGATCATTTTCAATCAATCGCTTCCTTACTCAATCGGTTATTAATATGTTCTAACTATTGTAGGTCCTAAAAAACCTCTAATCATTAATTGATACTATAAATATCATCTCGAACTATGCCCCATAAGTTGCTATAATCTTCAACCTATTTGTTTATATAATCATTCTAACTCATCCACTACCCAACTCGTTGGGTCATAAATACGATCTCATCTTTTAGCTGATTAATGTTATAACTAAATATTACCCTACATTACAAATATTGACTTAGAAACACAAGTCTCAACACTAGGTTTCGATAATTAAACCTACTTACCTAATATTCATCTAAAAAGATCTAGAGTCACAAAACTAAACCCTAATCGAAATGCAATCAAAACAAACCCTAATTCTAGGCCATTTGAATGAAAATTCTAAGGTGGTCAAAACATTTCCTTTCTCTTTCAAATCAGAACGTCAAGTCATTAAAATGAGGTGGTCGCAAAGTCCTTCTTCTTCCTTGAATCGATATAGCCATAACCAAAACAAAATTCAAACTTAGGAGTCTCATTATCAAATTACCCCTTCTTCTTATAATCTAGCCTACATATCAAAAATACTAACAAGTATAAACTAGTTCTAGGTGATTTAAACAACTTTTAAGGATCTAATCACAGATTCTAAGGATTCAAGCCATTCATTATCTAAACAAGATTAATTAAATTCGTTAATGGATTAAATTCAATAATCAAAGTAATGTGAGGGGTTTTACAGATTAACCTCATTAAGATTAACGTCTAATGTTTCTATGTTCTGATTACGTATATTCGTGATATAATTTGATTATTAAATGTTAAAAATGTACTAGTTCCTCATAATATAAGCATCGAATTAATATGTAATTAATGTAATTACGAAATTTGGTTATAATATGATTTCAACTCGGATTACATGAATTTAAATATAGATTCTTATATATCACAATTATTCTAATACAAATCTAATCATATACCTAATCTTAATAGATTTGTCTTCGATTGATTAAAGATTTAATACCCAAATCTCCCCAATTCTTCAAGCTAAAACCTCCATTCTTCAAGCTAATGATTCCTCTTCCCCTTCCTTAGCACTTAGGGCTCTCCCAAAGTGTGTTATGTTAATTAGGGTTAATCTAGTAAGTTATATTAAATCATCAAGTCCGAATTTAGGCTTATGTCCTAAAATAGTCTTAATTAAAAATGCCCAAAACTATCCTCAAATGTCATAAAACTTGGCCAATATATATACTAACCCAACTGGCTAAAATTTCACTATAATAAGATCAAAACGAACTTTTTAAACAACTCACAAACATACTCAAAGGTTAAAATATTTTACAAGTTAATCATCTTATTAAGTTAATTAGTTATCATATTAAATTAATTAAATATCCAATACACTTCAAATTCAATCTTAAATATCAATTAATAAGATCGCGACTCAGTATTATAAGAACCTACTTCACGATCAATGGGACCCGAAGCCGAGGGAATAATCTAAATAAGGAAACCCCCGACACCTAGCCCCTAACCATTCCATAGGTGCCTATAATACTAAGTCACTCAATTATTTATATTCATGATTTATTATGAGTTCACTAACATCTTTAGCAATACAATCAAATCAACATGTAACTCCATTACATAACACAACATATATAACATCTCCAAGTCACGTCAAAATCTACTAAACAACATATCGGAAGTTCAACATCTCAAATTATAAAATAACATACTATATATCATATAACGACTCATTAATAACCAATAATCAATTCAGTAATTAATTAAATACTATAAAAAAAATGGAGGGTATTATAGAAATTACATATGTTTATAATTACTCAAAACTTAAGAAATCCAATACTACAAGTACAAATCCAATATCAAACTAAAGAGATTCAATACCGGTATGAATCTAACTGTTGGAAAGTGTAGGATCTTCCTCTTTTGTTGGCACTAAGGTCATAATTTTTTGATGAAAACTATCTATAATAGTAGAAGTCTAAATGCTAACATATTAGTGGATAGACAATTCTAATCCCGCGTACACCAATCCAAAGTTGTTTGCTTATTCTTGTTACATATTTGTTAATTTCTTTGAGCTGCGTTCATGTGTTAAAACAACTTTAAATATTTAACAACATTGGAAAAGACCCAAACAATAGAACAAACCCATTTGCTCCATAACTAAAGTAGAGGCTCAAACAAAAAAGATCCAATTTATACACTAGTTTTATATATAAAATAAAAATTGAACAAACCCATTTAATTTGTATAACTTACACATGCAAACGCATTATATTTATTTATGAATTAAGAAATCATCCACTACGAAATCTTACAAATTTATAGAAGGAGCAATCTGATATTTTATAGAATTCTGTATTTGTGAGAAAAATTTATTCTCGCGTATTTACACAAGAGTCATGGAGTCTTCAGGACTGTAAAGAATTGTTGATGTAAAGAATTCCTATTTTTCCTCTATAAGCCTCGGTTTGTTGGTTAGGATAAGTGAATTGCAACCAAATGATGTGGGGTTAGTAAAATTGGGTGATGTAAAAAGAACAATATGGTTTAAGTAAAAATGCCCATATGAGAAGGGAAAAAATTCTCTTTGAATCTAAGACTCCTTTCTAATTATTATTGTCGAACACCAATACATTCATTTATAAACTCTTTAGGGTTTCTATTCTTCCGAATAAAAGAGAGAAACTTGATTTGTGCAATTGTGACATAATCAATGGGGTTTGGTGGTGGTATGTCTTAGGTTCATCTACCATAATTATATGATTATGATGAAGTACCACTTCCTTTGTGTATTGATTGAAATCCTTGGGTTCTAATAATAGTGTAAACCCATTAAATCAAAATGGTTGAGTTCCATTCCTAAATTTGTTTTAATTTTGATTTAAATCAAATTATTTGTTTAAAACTTGTGATATGTTTGACGTCAGATCAACTTCATGATAGAGTTAGGTGTGATGAACTTCCTTCCATTTATATTTAGTGGGTTAAAAAAAACTATCGTTTGTAGTAAGGGACATTGTTGGTAATTTTTAAGTATATTAAACTTATTTATATAATTTCAACCATTAGAGAGCGATTAAATTTGATGATGATGAAAATTTAGAGGATCTAATTTAGATTCATACAATACGAAGCTCAATTTTGTTGAGATGAAGCAGATATACAATTGCACCAAGAGGAATCGGATATATATATATATATATATATATATATATATATATATATATATATTGTACTTCTAATACAATAGTATTAGAGGTATTAATAACAATTAATACATTATAAAATTATCTTTTCTCAAGATTATAAATTGTTAAAGAATGAATTACATACATAAGTGAGAATGCCTCTTGGCTCTTCAAATATCAAATTACTTTAGACGCTTTGAAAAAGAAAAAGGAAATAATTAAAATAAGCCTCTTGGCTTTTCAAAGACCAAATTACTTAAGAATACTTTTTCCACACATTCAACAAACTGATGATTGATAAAAGAGAAACGGTTGTTTGTGAAATCAAACCCAAGAAGAAAAGAATAATGGTAACTCATAAAACACTTATACCCAATACCCAATTCTGTCTCATTTTTTTCTTATACTAAATGGTTTCATGTTTTATTTTGTTTCAAAGGGCAAACATGCAAAAGCTGAGAAAATTTTCTGCAGAGGATCATCAACATATATCATATGATATAGAGATCCCAAAATAGTATTATAAACATGTTGGTACACTTTATATATTGTGTTTAAAAAATCACATCAAAGAGTTTTATGGAGAAATTGAAAAATAAAATCATAACCTCCTGCTCAAAATTAAATTATTACCTCATATGATTATCACAAAATATGAACCACATGCATTGAATCCAACTATTTACTGCACAATAAAAAATAAACAATATTACCTCAATCGTTTATAAATTCATCGTAGAAGATTCTTGGGTTGAGTCGCGGACTAGGTCGCTCTCTTTAAGACGTTTAACGGCTCTACCCTCTTTGTGCAGGTAGTATTCAGTCACGTCGTCCCCAGGATAAAACAAGCCCAGAATCACCTCTGTATCATATAACCATGCACTGTAGTTATATGTCTTCTAACATCCATTCCAAATTAATTGCTCAATATTAAAAAATAATTTTCAGAGCAACAGTGGTTTTGTAATGAAGAAACAATTCCGACGGAAGAAAATAATTGAGTTTGAGAGATAAATTTTGTGTTTTCTTTTGAACTCAAGACCACCAATTTTCTTCTCTTTTTTCTTCTCAGACTCACTCTCCTTATTATGTAGGTGGGAGAGTTATTTGTTTTTGTCCGCAAGTTAAGAATGAAAAGGAGTGATTAGTGGGGTTAGTTGGTAAAAGGTGGGCAAAGGAGTTCACAAGTGGGGATAGTGGGTAAATAAGTGGGGTAGTGGGTGTCACCTTTTTTTTTAGCCGAAAGTTCCCACATGTATTTTTAAAATACAATTTTGACAATAATCCCCCACTTGGATTTTAAAAACACAATCATCGATGACAATCCCCCTCTTGAAAATTTGGAAAAATTATTGAGCAATAATTATTAATAGAATTGTGCATAAGCAAAGGTGTCTTTCAACTTGAACCTTTTAGGAGTAAAGATGATTCAGATTATAATAGAGTAACTCGTAGTTTTGAACTTTATCTCTGAAAACATCCCACACACAACCATACTTGGGTGTAGTCCTCAAGCCAGCACGTTACGGACATGTGCTTCTATCCTAATATGTGAACGCTCTAGGGAATTTTTCCAAAATTACCATAGGAAGCAGCCACACTTCCACATCCACATAGGTGAGTCTATCAAGGTTTCTCCTGTAGCTAGGTACCCCACTCAAAATAGATCTATAGATCTTCACTAAGAGTTATAATTAACTCAACCTTAATTCGCTTCAGGATATTATGCTCCATAGGGATGGAATCGGAGTAAAACCCCGTAAATAATAATTATTAGCATGATTCAACCCAAATCACTATGACTTTTTATTACCCTTTGAACCTATTTCTTGGGATCTCCAGTCTATAGGTTGGGTTACCACCACAAATGATTCAATATCAACGGGCTTTAGTCCGATACCTTTCTAGGTGTTAAACACCTTCTCATGATGTAGTCCTTTCGTCAAAGGATAAGTCAGGTTCTATTCTCATCAGTCTGAACATAATCCACACATGAAACTCATTAGTTTTAAATTCTAAAACTATGTTGTGATTACGACATATTTGTCATTCTTTTCGTTATGATAAACGTTCTAAAATTTTACAATAGCCATGGTTCTATTGTTGTGGATAAAATGATTGTGTCATTCTCTACCATTAATGGTATTTTTAATAGGTCTTTTAACCTTTCATTTACTCACTAGCCATAGCTAATGGTATCACCATATACTCCATTATTAATTATGCTAATAATTAATATTTCTAGGAGTTCCAAAAAAAAGCAACATAATATGTGTTAAACACAAATCCATTATTGATTCAGAATCAATTCTAGGTTCATGATTTTATCAAAACACATAACATTTCTCAATAGCATAAGAATGCACTTTTTAATTATAAACCTTCATAATACTCCAAAAAAAATATTCCAAGTCAACTGTATTTAGTAGCTCAATTGAGACTACTTAAGATGTTCGCATATTCATCTTTTCTTATCACTATATATAGTGTTCTTGTGCTTGGGTCATGTGGAGTACAAGATGGTTCATAATAAGCATTTATCTAATAAATAGATATTCTTGTATTTCAATGTACTCGATCAATTAATTGATCCATATAGCCTTGTAATATTAACAAGTACTATTATTGTTTCATTGAAACTCTTTATGCTAACACTTTGACTTAGCATGAATTTGGTTTTCCAGGCAACGAAATATTATAACCAAATATTAGCTAATCATTCTTGCATAATAAATAAGAGTGCATTCATATTTCAACATGCTTAGTGATAAACATGATTCATATTATTCTCAATTCATTCCCATTTAATGATTTATCAAAATATCATGCCATTTATTGGTGCCTTCCATATTAATTTTCCAACTTCAAGGTGGTCCATGTAAGTTGCCTTACATAGGTCACCATTCGAAAAAAGATATTATATACATTTAATTTTTAACTCAACATCATATATAATATCAATGGCAATCAAATTAAATGAAGCCTTTTATTTATGAGAATAATTTAACTCACAACATGTATAACTAAGTTATATCGATGAATTTTGGCTATTAAACAAAGCTCATATTCATAAATGATAATGGTCTCAATATTCCTTCAAATGGTGTGTATACACCTTATTATCTTAAAATTATAAGATAAGTCAATTATAAACTAATTTCTAGTTCATTCCAAGGAATTTAATCAATCATTTATTACATGACTTCTCTAAGGATTTTTCGAATCCTTTTCAATAACCTATGCAAGCTTTTATTTTTAACTCACAACTCAAAAAATAAGAGTTCTCTTGAACACTAAAGTTTCAGATTCTATTAAATGTTCTTCAATTATAGTTGAGAGGTACTCGATTGAGTGCCCCCACTATTCTCTAGGTATAGCATTGAGAAGCAACAAGTAATATGCCCCCACTATATCTTCAATTCATAAAATGGAATCTAAACTTATAGAGTTTCAACATTAAATACGAATTAATCTTATTTCTTAAATAAATACATGCTTAATGCTTTCATGTATAGTCGAATAAAAAAATACATGTTCATTCGTTCTAGTCATAATTTCAGATTTTCAAGTGTCTGAAAGTCACATATAGATTATACAATTGATTTCATGAAAAATTATAATATTCAATTTTTCATGAATTATGTTTCACAATGTATGTAATGATACTGCGTATTAGAGTTTAAACCTCTATTCCAAATCAAAACATACGGTCAAAATAATTTTACCCAACTAAATTATTTCTACACGCGTATGAAGCACAGTAATTGATTCCAACATAGTAGAATACAATTTTATTATATACCTTTTCCAACTCATATAAATGAATAATAATACAAAGAATTATTCATATAAAATTTCTAGCGATTGCACTCCAAACTCAAATATTGTATAAGTCATTATACAATTTCTATGAAATTCATCTTCCATAAATTTGAGTCCAAATTTTTCTAAGTACTTCATAAATCCTTGAATAAGAAATTTCTAAAGGCTTTAAAATATTTTGAATCCGTTGGGAACACAACATGATAAATTTTTCTAAGAAAATGTTGTCCAAAATATTTGTTCAAACGGAAAAACTTCAAGTTCGAAATTTCACCACTACCAAGCCACTTATTGAAAATTTATGAAAATTTTCAGAATTCATCCTTAATGAGTCCAGTCTTATCCAAAATTGGATTCACTACAAAATATTAAGTACAAGTGATGTTAAACTTGTTTTACTACAAGCTGTCAAAAAAATTCAGCATTGCGCATCCCATTTGTAAAAATCATAATAAAAGATATACAAATCTTTTTTCAGAAATTCCGAAGCCCAAAATTTATAATCTCAACATACTACATGCATGCCAAAATTCACAAAATTTCAGTTTATATATCATAAAAAAACTGAGATGATATTCCAACAAAATTCATAACAAAAATTTCAGTTTTTTTTCATCATCCTTCACTTTAGTGTGGTTGAAATATATCAACTACACTTTCACATAAACACTTCAAAAAATATTTGAACAAATTTTTTTTGTAGTAAACATAGCACAAGGCGCAAATGTTTATAACTTACCCTTCAAATCCATATAATAAATATTCATTTGTTTCTAAATATCAAATTTGTAATTTGATTCCGTATAACAAATTTTCATTTGTTTTCTTAACCACAAGTGGCTCAAAATTAATTGTCCAAAAATATTATACAATTTCATTTCCAACAATAACATATTATGTGAAATAATATTTCACATTCATAACTAAAAAATAGGATTGACCAATTTAAAAAATTTCCATGAAGGGGTTCATTTTTGTTCAAATTCTAATTTCTTATGAAATTATTGATCGATTTTGAATTGACCAAAAATACTGAAATTTATATATCTACTTCGCAAAATATAATATATAGGAAGTTCGGGGGCTAAATGGTAATTTCTAGAGGTAAAAGGTCAAAATTATAATTTATAGACATAGAAACTTAGTTGGCCTTTTTTCATTTCGAGATCATAAAAATAATCATATATGCCCATAAGATTTATTTTTCGGTCTCCATAGTAGACACGAAACGTCTTAAAATTGTTGGTACACTTTATATATTGTGATTAAAAAATCACATCAAAGAGTTTTATGGAGAAATCGAAAAATAAAATCATAACCTACTGCTTAAAATTAAATTATTACCTCATATGATTATCATAAAATATGAACCGCGTGCATTGAATCCAACTATTTACTGAGCAATAAAAAATAAAAAATATTACCTCAGTCGTTTATAAATTCGTCATAGACGATTCTTGGGTTGAGTCACGGACTAGGCCGCTCTTTTTAAGACGTTTCGCGGCTCTACCCTCTTTGTGCAGGTAGTATTCAGTCACGTCGTCCCCAGGATAAAACAAGCCCAGAATCACCTCTGTATCATATAACCATGAACCGTAGTTATATGTCTTCTAACACCCATTCCAAATTAATTGCTCAATATCCAAAAATATTTTTCAAAACAACAGTGGTTTTGTAATGAAGAAAAAATTCCGACGGAAGAAAATAATTGAGTTTGAGAGATAAATTTTGTGTTTTCTTTTGAACTCAAGACCACCAATTTTCTTCCCTTTTTTCTTCTCAGACTCACTCTCCTTATTATGTAGGTGGGAGAGTTATTTGTTGTTGTTCGCAAGTTAAGAATGAAAATGAGTGATTAGTGGGGTTAGTTGGTAAAAGGTGGGCAAAGGAGTGCACACGTGGGGATAGTGGGTAAACAAGTGGGGTAGTGGGTGTCACCTTTTTTTTTTAGCCGAAAGTTCCCACATGTATTTTTAAAATACAATTTTGACAATAATACCATTTTTCTTCCTACCCAAACTCTAATGTCCAAACAATATATACATACATAAGTAGAGAGATAGAGAAAAAAGGAGTGCTTTTTGTTGGAACTCAGCTATTGTATAGAAGTATTGTCAAACTAGAGAGAGAAAAAAAAGGATCGTTTTCATTAGACAGTAGAGTGGAGTTTTTAAGGAGAATTGAAGGGTGTGTTACAAAATCAATTATGTGAGGTTGGGTCCAATTTTTAAGGTATGTCCTTATTCAATGTGATGGAGTTAAGGGTGGGTTTCAAGGGAGTAAGTTGTTTGGAGTGTGGCGTTGTCTCTTATGTTGTCTATTTTTGTGGCAAGTGTTAGACACAGTTTATTTATAAAATGTTTATACATAATTAAATTTTTTTAGATGATATGATACCCCCATATAGCTTTTGGGAGTGGAAAAATATTTCATTAGTTATTTCTGCTTCTATGTAATTTTAAAAAAATGTTATAAGTATTTTCATCATAATGTTGTAAACACAAATTTTCAGTCTAAAGTTTCATTTTTTTAAGTTAAATGCATATTTTTCTTATTTTTTTTCGAGTTTGATGTCTAATTTGATATCATTTTTTTGACCATGTATTTGGGTTTATATTTTCATTTTGATTGGTGCTTGTCGTCTGCATGGTAATTGTGTGGACCTTTCTTTCCATATTCTCTATTTATTCAGGTATACACATACAACTCGATAAAATAGAGGTTTGTTCTCATTTGTTACATTATTACAAATTTATCTATACCATTATATAGTCAAAATTTTAATTTATTTTTTTCAATAAATAGTCTTAATATATACAATTATATAGTTAAAACTTTAAAAAAAATTAAAGTTTGTTATATATTTTTAACTATTTATATATTTCTACAAAATATTATAGTACACCTGCACATCCCGCGGGTTGTATATATATATATATATACAGTCAGGCTCTCTAACATACCTATGAACATACCCATTTTTTAAAATAGTAAAAAAATAATTTTGAGATGATATTTTTTATATAAGTTCATGATATTTCAGTGTGCCCCTATAAAAAATATCAACTGAAAATAATTTTTTGTTATTTTTAAAAACTAGCTCAAAAAAACTCACAGGTTTTACCCATTAAAACTGTCACTTTTTTTACCTATTTTTAAAAAAAAACAAAACATATTATTTTGAGCTGAATATTTTTACAATGGTACATTGAAATATCATGAACCCATATAAAAAATATCAACTCAAAATTATTTTTTACTATTATAAAAAAATAAGTATGTTCATAAGTATATTTGATAAGGTATGTTGGAGAGCTTGACTATATATATATATATATATATATAATAATAATAACATTTTCCCTAAAGGCACACACTTGTAACCCAAAAATAGTAGGGAGAGAGTTCTGACATATAATTAATAGGGCATATGTAGGGAGAGAGTTCCAACATACAATTAATAGGGCATAGATACTCATATGAAACATTTATATTTATAATTTTGAACCTCAAAACATGTATCCTTAGGGCGGGTGTTAACATTTCCCATATATATATATATATTAATACAATAAAGTAGCATGGTTTTTCAATTACAAATATATAAAAGCACAATAAGGGTCATAATTCTTTCCTTGAAAATAAACGTCTACGATTACCTCGCAAATTTCAATATCACATGTGAAATTTTAGCAGCTCTCTCCTACTTCACGGTAAACACACTCGGACTGTTAAAATATCCACTTCTCTCTGTGAATCAACTGAGTACTTTATTTCCATTCTCTCTCTCTCTCTTAAACCCCCTCACTTTCACCATCTCTAAGCAACAACGACATATGAAGAAGGTACAAGAATATCAAACCCTCTCACACTACCATTTAGAATCCAAACTCAGGTATTCTCGGTGTTTCTTATTTCTTTTTTTCACATCGATCATTTTGTTAAATGAATGTTTTTTTTGTTTATCATATTTGGGGAAAGTTGTGGAAAGGAATGGCTATCCACACTGTTCTCACATCATGCGCACTATACATCTAGGTAAATTTATCTTCGTATTTTTTATTTTTTAATTTTTTTATTATGATGGATTGCACATACTTATTTGTGGGGTTATAAATTCTATATTTGGATTCAGAGTAACCTAGTGTGGCCATCCCCTTCCGATCCTCGCGGCGGGGGAGGCGGAGAAGAGGGGTGTCTCCCCTTCGTCTCGAGAGGATCTTGGTTCCGTGCATCCCTCTCAGGAGCGCTTCGATCGGCGTCGATGATGAGGTGAAATTGTAGAGAGATGGATTCGCCAGTATATTTTACTCAAAAAATAGAAAATAAAGAGGAAGGCATCCCGAAGGACAGTATTCAAAGACATACTGATACATACGAAACCAAAATGATTCGAAAAGGGTACAGAGGCTAAGTTACAAAATGGGAAGGTGTTAGGCACCCATTCCGCCCTTATGGTCTCTCATGGGTTATTGCTATTTTCCTTTATTTACCCATGATATGTGTGCATGTGTATATGTAGCGGAGATAGGAATCATCAACTTGCATCATGGAAGAGATAAAGCCAGTCATTCGTATGAATGTTCTTAAAGGTAATATTAGAAAAATAGGACTTACGCGATTATCATAGCGTTGCTCATTATAAGGGAACGATAACGCATGAGGGATAATACGCCACTACGAATGAATGTATGTATATATAAAGTCTAAGAGAGTTAAGTTTAGATAATATAGAAAAAATGGAAAAAAGTAGAAAAAGGACTCGAGTCTCTGGTTTTACCCCGAGACACCTACATAGCCTATAGAGGCATCAAAGTTCCCGTAGTTCGTATGCAAAATAACGGGTTTGATTTATCCCATAAATCCAATCGGGGACTTCTCTTATATGTGTGTATGTGTAGAAAAGTGGTTTATCTGTGAGAAAAGTGTGAGAATCCCCGTTTGGATTTTATGAGCAAACCCTCTTTTCTTGTTTTTTTTTTTGGGTTTTATTTATATGAAAATAAGAGATGTGAAATAATACTAAATAAAAAGTATATTAGGATATGTGAGATGAGAGAATAAAAGTGTTAAGTAATAAAACAAATTAATACGAATTTTGGAGAATTTAAAGAGAGAGTTGAGAAAGTTGGACCTTCTTGAAGATCTTGAGCTTGATCTTGGATGTTAGAGAGTAGCCCTTTCACTTGGGTGATGATGGAGGGTACTTAATTCACCAAGTTCGAGGAAAAAGGTGATGAAAGGTGAAGGTTGGAAAGGGATTTGGATGTGGAAATCACGCTGACTTCGAGAGGGGTTTTTTGAGCTTGCTGAGAGTGATGGATTTCAAATCTTATTTTTTGGAATGAGGTTAGGCCCTCCTTTTTATAGGCCCAGGTCATTGCCGATCGGCATAGCCCTGGTCCTGCTAATCGGCAGGTGTGTTTAGGTACGCTGTCGATAGGCAGGGTTTGGAACCTGCCGTTTGGCAGTCTCTTTCAGGTTCCTTCAGAAAATCGATCGTGGAGCGCAAATCGTTGATTCAAATCGCGCACGGGGCAAACCGTTGGAAAGGAAATTCAGACACCTTTGAAAGTCTTTTAGATTGTTCCTGGGTCTGGGAGTTGACTTTGGATCAAATGTGGCTCGGAAGCGTTCGTCGGTCCTTTGGACGGGGAATCGTCGGACGCAAACGGATCATTCGTCTGCATGGTAAGTCAGAATCGCGCACAGGGTGGACTGTTAGAAAGTTTAGGATATGTACTTTGACATTACAAAGATCTTGACTCAATTTGGAGAGTTTACTTTGCTCAACCGGGGCCTGGAAGTGTTCGGTGATCTTTCGGAGTAAAACATACCGTTCGTCCGTACTGTAAGTCAGAATCGCACACGAGGAAGACCGTTGGAAAGGGGTTTCAGTGAACTTTAAAGATTCATTCAGTCTCAGTTTAGCTAAAGAGTTTACTTTGGTCAAACAGAGCCTGGGAGCGTCCGGTGACCTCCTGATTAGGTTTCGGGGGAAAACGGGTAGTTCGTCCGTACCGTAAGTCATAATTGCACACGGGACAGACCGTTGGAAAGGGGTTTTAGTGCCCTTTAAAGATTCATTCAGTCTCGATCGAGTTAAAGAGTTTGACTTTTGATCAAATGAAGCCTGGGAGTGCTCGATGGCCTTTAGGTCAGTACTCGGGGTATGACTTAGGTTTTTAATGATGAAGGGAGGTGCTAGGGATCTAAGGAGAGGTTAGGGGGTATTAGAATGGGGTGTCTATAGAGCCCCTCGATGGGTGAGTTTGGAAAAAATGATAGCCGTCGAATAAACACCACATGATGCCTTTGAAAGAGGATGACTAGAGGGTCGAGGTCGATTCTGAGGACCTAAGGATGAGGATGACCGATTCTGCGGGTTGAAGCCAATTCTGAGGGCTTGAACATGAGGGTGACCAATTCTGAGGGCTTAGGGATGAGGGTGACCGATTTTGTGGGTCGAAGCCAATTCTACGGGCTTGAAGATGAGGGTGACCGATTCTGTGGGTTGAAGCCAATTCTGAGGGCTTAGGGATGAGGGTGACCGATTCTGTGGGTCGAAGCCAATTCTACGGGCTTGAAGATGAGGGTGACCGATTTTGCGAGTCAAAGCCAATTCTGAGGGCTTAGGGATGAGATGATTAATTCTGCGGGTCGAAGCCAATTCTGAGGGCTTAAGTTGAGACTACCAATTCTACGGGTCGAAGCCAATTCTGCAGTCTTAAATTGAGATGACCAATTTTGTGGGTCGAAGCCAATTCTAAGGGCTTAAGTTAAGATGACCAATTCTACGGGTCGGATCCAATTATGCTGGCTTAAATTGAGATGACCAATTCTGCGGGTCGAAGCCAATTCTGTGGGCTTAAGTTGAGATGACCAATTTTACGGGTAGAAGCCAATTTGGTGAGCTTAAGTTGAGATGACCAATTCTGCGGATCAAAGCCAATTCTACGGGCTTAAGTTTAAAATGACCAATTCTACGGGTCGAAGCCAATTCTGAGGGCTTAAATTGAAATGACCAATTTCGCGGGCTTAAATTGAGATGACTAATTCTACGGGTCGAAGCCAATTTTGAGGGTTTAAATTGAGATGATAAATTCTGGGGGTCGAAGCCAATTCTAAGGGCTTAAATTGAGATGACCAATTCTACGGGTCGAAGCCAATTCTGCGGGCTTAAGTTGAGATGACCAATTCTGTGGGTCAAAGTTAGTTATGAGGGCTTAAATTGAGATGACCAATTCTACGGGTTGAAGCCAATTCTGAGGGCTTAAGTTGAGATGACCAATTTTACGAGCTTAAATTGAGATGATGAATTCTGCGGGTCAAAGCCAATTCTGAGGGCTTAAGTTGTGATGACCAATTCTGCGGGTCGAAGCCAATTGTGAGGGCTTAAGTTGAGATGACCAATTATGCGGGTCGCAGCCATTTCTGAGGGATTATGTTAAGATAACCAATTTTGCGGGTCAAAGCCAATTCTGAGGGCTTATATTGAGATGACCGATTCAGCGGGTCGAAGCCAATTCTGAGGGCTTAAGTTGAGATGATCAATTCTGTGGGTCGAAGCCAATTCTGAGGGCTTAAATTGAGATGACCAATTCTGTGGGTCGAAGCCAATTCTGAGGGATTAAGTTGAGATGACCAATTCTGCGGGTCGAAGCTAATTCTGAGGGCTTAAGTTGAGATGACCAATTCTGTGGGTCGAAGCCAATTCTGAGGGCTTAAATTGAGATGACCAATTCGGCGGGTCGAATCTAATTCTAAGGGCTTAAATTGAGATGACCAATTCTGCAGGTCAAAGCGAATTCTGAGGGCTTAAATTGGGATGTTCTCGAGAAACTTTGTCAGGGAAATTACTTCGTGATTTTGTTTTGATATGGGGAGACGATTGTTGGGGAAATCTTTGTATCTCTTGGAGACTCTGCGAAGGAATAACCAATCTGATGCTATAAATTCCACTGGGGAAGTGATTAGATGGTCCATGTTTTGGACGTATTTCTCGAGGAAATTTGAGACCTGAAGTTTGGGATACTTTAAAGGTCCTCCGGGGACATTTCCGGGAGGAAATTCACTTGGTTTTTGAGAGTTTCACTGGGAAAATAAGGGATCCGCTGGGGAAGTAGGGGTTCGGCTTGAGCGAGTGCAAAACTTTCTTGGTGAAAATGTTCCAAATCCTTTTCAGGATTTTTAGGAATTTTCTGAGGTTTTTTTAGTTTTTTTTTTGTATTTTTTGGGAGTTTCTGTACCAAAATTTAGGGGGGTGCCGGTCGGCATGGTGTAGAGGGTGCCATTCGGTAGTGGCATGGACTTTTGGGTTGCCTCGAGAAGGTAAGGGGTCAGTGCCGATCGGTAGGTGGGGGTGTAGTACACGCTGGACGACGGGACTTAAGGATGTGTGGGAGCACCTTCCACCTATGGTGCATTGGGTGGTATCATCAGTAGAGGTGACATTTGTGCTGGATGAGACACCTCGTTCGACGGTGGTCTTATGCGCTATGGGGGAGAGGTGGTGGGACACTACCCATACCTTCCATTTTGGTTTCGATGAGATGACTGTGACTCCCATAGATGTGCAGCAGCTGCTGGGGCTGGATTGTGATGGAGAGGAGATGGAGGTGGATCGCTCTTTGCGGGTGAGGCCAGAGGCGGTGCGGGTGGCGCTAGGTAACGTGGGGAGGATAGTGTCTGGGGAATCCATCCGTCTGTCCCTGCTGAGGGATGTTTTGCTGGGCAGGGTGATTGATGTGGAGGACGGGCTGCAGGTGAGGTAGATGGCCCAACTGTTCATTTTGCTGGTGTTGGGGGGATTTCTGGTGGCGTCGAGCGACGACGTCATCCATTTATGGTTTTTTGCCATATCTGAGGATGTTTTCAAACATCCATCTCTATGATTGGGGGAGCCTGACTTTGGCGACCCTTTATTTTTTCTCTGGATGCTGCCTGCAGTCTTTCACTGGAGCCACGTATCTTTTTGAGGTATTCTTTAATTTTCTCATTTTCCTTTCATGCATTCGCATTTTCCTTATGCGTCTCTTTTTTATTATGGATTTTTGTCTTTGGTAGACATGGTTCTATAAAGTGATTGGGTGTAATACCCAGCTGATTTCTTTGAAGGATGAGATTGTTGGGGACTTTTGCCGGTTGTATCGGTGGCAAAAGGCCAATCGGCAATCGAGGAGGTCTTTTTCTCTGGAGGCGGTGCGTCAGGTCTTGAATGGCCTGACCAGTGATAGGGTAAGACTTTTTTCTTCTTCAGTCTTGGTCGTTGTATGCTTGGGGTAGGGCTCTTGGGGGGAGTTTATTTTGTACTGGAGAATAAGTTTGGGAATTTATTTGACTTTTTCAAGAAGGTAGGGGAAGGGAGTTATCCACTCCTTTATGTAATTGCACTATAATTTCTTATTAATGAAATAAACAAGTTTTTGCTCATTCAGCTGTGCCTTTTGATGAATTTTGTATTTTGAATTATCTATACCGATCGCTAAGGCATGCGTAATCCTTTTGTTCAAGTATATGTTAGAATGAACTATTTTTCTCGGAGATAAGAAAAGAATAGTTTTGAATGAAGAAAGGGTCGTGCTCTTGTAAGATGTATGAGCTGCCTACGTACCTCTGGGATTTTTTGAAAGGTTTTAATTTTTCCGAAAATGGTTCTTGCAGAGGATCAAACCCACATAGTTCTGGGTAGAGGGAAATAAAGAGATTTTATTTTATTTTTTATTTTTTTTAGAATAGAAAGGAGATGAGAAGAGTCGTAGCGCACCGAGATTTTCGGACTAGGGGTAAAATTTCTTGAGACGGTCTAGGTTGACTGGACGAGCCATCTCTTCTCCATATAAGTCGGTGAGCATGGTGGCTCCGCCGGACAAGATCGTCTTCACAATGGGCCTCTCTAACTGGGCTTGAATTTCCCTCTAAGGTCCCAGATGGTCTTTAGTATTTCTTTGATGGCTAGATCCCCCTCTCAGACACCGCGGTCCTTAACTCTCTTATTGAATGATCGCGTTATAAGACGATGGTACCCTTGTATATGGTATAGAGATTTTAGTCTCCTCTCGTCCAAGAGTGATAGCTCATCGAGGCGAATTTGATTCTAGTCCTCCTCACTGACTTGTCTTTAGAGCATGACATGAAGGGAAGGGGTTTCTAGCTCCACGGGTAGGACATCTTCCATGTCGTAGACTAGAGAGTAAGGGGTAGCCCCAGTAGAGGTTCGAATTGAGGTTCGGTAGCCCCAGAGAGCGTAAGGGATTTGATCGGACCAATCTCGACAGCTTTCGGTCATCTTAATAATGATGGCATTGAGGTTTTTGTTTGTGGCTTCGATTACACCATTGGTCTGAGGATGGTAGGGAGAAGATTTGTGTCTCTGAATTCCATACTCGTTGACCACTTCTGTGACTTTTGCCTCGAAATGCAACCCGTTTTCTGACACTAGCTCGTACGGGATTCCATATCGACAGATGATGTTTTTCTTAATAAACTTGGCCACTTTCTTCGCGTTTAGAACTGCGTATGACTCAGCCTCGACCCATTTGGTGAAGTAATCAATGGCAACTAGGATGAACTCATGCCCGTTGGAGGCCTTGGGTGTAACTTTCCCTATGATGTCGATGCCCTAGGTGGAGAACGGCCAGGGAGAAGTCATGTTGTATAATTCACGCGGGGGCAAGTGTTAAAGATTAGAAAATTGTTGGGATTTGAGGCATCTCTGGACATAAGCGGTGTAATCCTGGATCATGGTGGTCCAGTAGTAGCCTTATCGTATTATCTTCTTGGAAATCATGTGATCTTTAATATGGGTCCCTCATTCCCCACTGTGGATTCTCTGCATTACCTCTTCAATGTCAGCCCCTACGATGCAGTGTAGATGGGTTCCATCGAAGTTTCTCTTAAACAGTGCTTTATGACAGATGATGTACTAGGCGGGCAGTCTTCGGAGGGTTGCCCGGTCTTTCTTTTTGGAACCCTTGGGATACCTACCATGCTTGATAAGGTGCCAGTTATCATAATTCCAGCAATTGGCTAGCTCGGGATCTTCTTTGGTGATGAGCTCAATGTGGTAGCAATGGGTTGGTTTATCTTGCTTTTGGACTAGGAAGGGGGCCATTATTCTTCCTTCGAGCATGTCGACCATGGAGGCTAGGGTATCAAGGGCATCGTCTAGGTTATTTGTTGCTCGAGGTAGGTAATGGAAGGTGATGTCTTGGAATTATGAGGCTAGTTCTTCTAGGTGGGCATGGAAGGGTTGGAGTTTCTCGTCCTTGACTTTCCCTTTTCTAAGCACTTGACCAATAATGAAGGAAGAATCTCCGTAGACATCTAGGCATCGAATACCATTCTTGAGAGGAACTTTAAGTCCTACCGTACATGCCTCGTATTCAGTCATGTTGTTAGTATAGGGGAAATCTGATTTGATGGCGATGGGAGTGTGGGAGTCATCTAGAGCGATCAGAAGTATCCCAATGCCATGTACCTTTTTGTTGGTCGCGCCATCAAAGAACATTTGCCATCGAAGGTCGTCTTGAGTAGTGTAGATGATGTTTTCATCTGGTAATTCAGAGATCCAGACATCAGCTTCTTCCATGGGGTAGTCAGCGAGGTAGTCAGAGATGGCTCTTTCTTTCATGACTTTCTGTGTGACGTACACGATATCAAATTTGATTAGGAGCATCAACCATCGGGCCATTCGGCGAGATAACGCGGGTTTCTCAAGCAGGTACTTGATGGGGTCCATTCGGGATTTCCACATCAGGCCATTCAGCGAGATAATTCGTTCATACTGTTTTACTCATCTTGTGTTAACAAATTTGTTTTAAGAAAAGAGTTTCTTTAGAAAATAATTCGGACCCATTTAGATAGTTTAATCTTGTATTAAATGACTTAAGTGGTACTTTTTCAATTGGTATCAGAGTGTTGGTTTTTCAAAATTCTTTAGATCTTGAGTTTCTAAATTTTTTGTCTCAAAACAAATTACGGACGAGAAATTTGAGAGACTAAGTAACCTGTCCATACCCCCTTTCTTTGATGGAAACAATTTTCCTTACTGGAAAGTAAGGATGGTTGCTTTCATCCGAGGGACTTTGGGAGATGATGTCTGGGATGCTATTGAAAATGGTTATACTTTTCCCACTAAACCAGCCGCTGAAGGAAGTACTGTGACGATTTGAAAGTTATTAAGTGAATTCACTAAAGAAGAGAAACATACTTCCCTTAACAATAACAAAGGCAAAAATGCCATATTCATGTCTATCAATGAACACAAATTTAATAGGATATCATTATGTACTACCTCTAAGGAAGCATGGGACACCCTAGTGACTACACATGAGGGTGACACCAGAGTTAAAGCTGCTAAAACAAAAATGTTAATCCAGCAGTATAACTCCTTGATCATGACTGGGACTGAGTCATTTGATGACTTCTATATTAAATTAACAGACATTGTGACCAAATTGCATGCCAATGGTATTGTATATGATAGAAAGGAAACTATCTCTAAAATACTAAGATCACTTCCACAAAAAAATTGATAATAAGAGGTATGCAATTGAGGAGATGGATGATCAAAATCTCATACTTGAACTCCTCAGTAGCAAATTGATAACTGTGGAAATGGAATTAGAATTTAAGAAACAATTAACCCAATCCCAAAAGAGACAGTTTGCTTCCAATCTTGTTATTTCATCTAAGTTGACCACACCTGAACTTAGTATACCTGACAATGACTTAAACTCCGATGAGGATTGTAATTTAGATAGTTTGGATAATCAGCTTAAATATCTAAACAGTTTAAGAAAATTGTGAAATTTTGAAATAAAATAGCAAAAAGGCAAGGCAAACCTAATTATCCAAACCAATCAAATAATAGGCCTCATGAGAGAATACAAGACAAACACCAAACTGATAATCACAAAAGACCTGAGAGAGACCTTAAAAAAGTTAAATGTTATAGATGTGGAAAGTTAGCACACATGGCTAGTGACTGTAGAGTTAACTTAGACGAAATTCACAAACATAATAGGGCTCATTTATTCAAGACTTGGGATGAATCTAGTGAATCTGAAAAGGATGTACCTAAGTCACGTAACACTGTTAACCCTTGTATGTCATTCTTTGCTAAAATAATATACACTGATGATGAGGAATCTAATCATACTATGGTAACTGATACTATACCTACTGGTTTATCTGCCTTATTGCTTGAGAATGTTAATAATACTTCAAACACGGTGTGTGTGAGTCAGAGGGAAGGCTCTACTGTTGATATCAATGGGTGTGTGAGCCCTAAAAATGAACTGCTAGGGAACAATGCACACTGCATACTTAGTGACTCCGATAATCATGACCTTCCTGAAATTCACACACTGTAGACAAAAACTCTCAAGAAAATAACTAGGCTTGAAAAGATTGTCAAATATCATACCCAGAAGATAGAAACCCTAAGTCATATGATCAAATAGAATGCTGAAGAGTATACTACTAAATGTCTAACTCATGAGAATGAAACCAAAAATTTTAAACAAAAACTGAAAGAGTTGTCTGACTCAAATGAAATCATGGAAAAGAAATGCAGAGGAACGTTGTTAGAATTGGAACAAACAAAAGAAAAGACATCAAAAGTCTTCAAAAAATTTGCTAAATTTGAAAATAATTATAATTTCTTTGAAGACTGTGTTGTTGAAAGTAAGACCAATTCTCATGACAAAACTGTAATAGGATTTTTTCCCAACTCTAAGACTCAAACTAAAAACTTTGAAACAATATAGTTTGTGTCTGGTGGCAAAAGACCTATTGAAACTTGTTCAGACTTTCAAAGTTTGAAAAATGAGGTTGATATAAAACAACAGAAGTTAGACATTGGTGAATCAAGTGACTCTAAGCATAATGTTGAACATAAGGCTAAATACGTTTGCCCCCCTATTCGACAAGATGATTCATCATTTCATCCCGTGTCAACTAGGAACAAGACTAGAGCTCAAAACCTAAACAAGCCTTCGAGTAATAATGTTTTTAAAGTTATGAGTTCTACGTGCCATCTTTTCAGCTCCTATTATGATGTCTATGTACATTCCATTGATGGTTAATATTCCAAACATCTATGTAATCTAGTCAATAACTCTTTTATTTACCATAACTTTAACTATTCTAGGAGAATCCGAAATAACTATGTCCTTCCTAGACAGCCAGACAAGAATTCTAACTATCAAAACAGAAAGAGAAGGACTAATATTAAAAAGACCATCAGCAAGAAAGAATCCTAGATTCTTTTCTAAACCAATTGCTCAAACTCTTTATAATAATAATAAATCTGTGAAAAAATCTTTTAAAGAAAAGACAAAAGCTCGCAAGTTTTATTAATTAAGAGCTAATAAGCGTAAATTGAAAACTAAAGCAATTTGGGTCAGAAAAGATGATTTATTACCCCAATTGAAATGCAAAATTATGATCAGTGATTTTAAAGTTGAACACACAACATCTGGATAGTATTTAGACTCTGGATGTTCCAAACATATGACCGGGGATGATTCCAAACTTTCAAACAAAACTAACTTCTCCGGAGGAAAAGTCTTGTTTAGAGATAGTGTATCAGTCCAGATCATTGGTAAAGGAACACTCCATGGAGAAGGATTTCCCATTCTTGAAGATGTTCCTTGGTAAAAGGTCTTAAAGATAATTTACTAAGTATATCACAGTTTTGTGACTCAAACCATACTGTCACTTTTTCAAAGAACAATTGCAAAATTTTAAATGAAAAAGTTCATTGCATTATTGCAGGACTCCGTACTCTGTTATACAGTCAATCCAAGTACAGAGGTTTGTAACATTGCCAGAATGGATGACAATGAGATATGGCATAATAGCTTGGATCATATTAACTATAATAGTCTTAGAAAATTGTGCTCCCAAGAGATAGTTAGAGGTCTTCCTAAGATCAAACCCACTTCAAACATCATATGTGGTCCCTGTCAAGAAGAACAAATTGTTAAGGCTCCCCACAAGAAATTTAAAGAAGATCTATCCACTAAACCTCTAGAACTCATCCATATGGACCTAATGGATCCTTCTCGTACTGTTAGTCTTTGTGGAAACAGTTATATCTTAGTTATGGTTGATGAATTCACTCTATTTACCTGGTTTGGTTTTTTAAAACACAAGTCAGAAACTTTTCATAAGTTTTTGAAAATCTTAGTTCGTATAGAAAATGAAAAGGATTCCCAAGTAGATAGAATTCGTAGTGATAGAGGAGGAGAATTCATGGATTCAGGTGTCATCGAATACTGTGACTATAATGGTTACAAACTTGAATTTAGTGCCCCTAAGACATCTCAACAAAATGGAAGTGTTGAGCTTAAAAATCGCACTCTTCAAGAAATGGCCCGCGTGATGATTCATGCGAAGAACCTGCCTAAATATTTTTGGGTAGAATCCATTCGTACAGCCTGTCATATAATCAATCAAGTTACTTAAGGAAAAATACAAAAGAAACATCCTATGAGCTTTGGTATGGGAAGAAACCTAACCTAAAATACTTTAGAACCTTTGGTAGCACTTGTTATGTCTGTAAGGACAGAGAAAATCTGTCTAAATTCGAAACCAGAGGAGGCAAAGCCATTTTCTTAGGATATTCTCCAAATAGTTGAGTCTATCGTGTCTGTAATATTCGTACCAAAACCATGATGGAATCTATTAATGTGTTTGTAAGTGACACTAATGTAGAAAGTAAGATCAAAGAATCAACTATTGTGGATGAGTCCGAAATCATTTTTAATAATGATTCTCCATAAGTAGTTGAGTTCTTACTAATTGAGACCCCTGAAGTACCTAACTGGGTTTCCAAAGATCATCCTTTATATAGTGTGGTTAGTAATCCTGTTGAGAATGTTCGTACAAGATCTCAACTTCATAACATTGCTCATTTTGCATGCTTTGTGTCTCTTATTGAGCCAAAGACTATAAATGAAGCCTTGAATGACACTTTGTGGATAAGTGCTATATAGGAGGAACTTCTTAAATTTGTCATTCATGATGTATGGTATCTGGTATCTAGGCCTGAAAATAAAAGGGTTATCGGCACACATTGGATTTTTAAAAATAAAAATGATGAATTTGGGATAATTATTCGGAATAAATCTAGACTAGTTGCCCAGAGCTACTCTTAGATTGAAGGAATTGATTTCGAGGAAACTTTTTCTCTTGTCACTCACCTCGAATCTGTTCGCTTAATTTTTGCAATAGCTTGTCATTTGCATTTCACTTTATATAAAATGGATGTTAAATTTACTTTCCTTAATGGCATCTTGACTGAGGAGACCTACGTAGAACAACCCAAAGGGTTCATTGACCCTCACCATCCAAATTATGCATATTGTCTTAAAAAAAAGATCTTTATGGGTTAAAACAAGCTCCTAGACCTTGGTATGAATGTCTATCCACCTTTTTTTAGATAACGGTTTTAGGAGAGGATGGAATGATCAAGCCTTATTTGCCAAATATTTTGACAACAATATTACTATAGCCCAAGTTTATGTTGACGATATCATTTTTGGATCCACCTTCCCTTTAGAAGTTAAGGCCTTCTCAGACATTATGTACAAAGAATTTCAAATGTCACTTATGGGGGAGTTACAATTCTTCTTAGGACTCCAAGTTAAACAAAACTCAGATGGCTTATTTGTATCGCAATCTAAATACGCTTTAGAGATTGTCAAGAAGTTTGGCCTATATACAGTAAAAGAAGTTAGGACTCCTATGAGTACTTCAGTCAAACTTTCTAAAGATAATAATGGTAAATCCATCGATTCTACCTTATACCGTAGTATGATAAGAAGCTTACTTTACCTTAATTTCTCCCTTCCTGATATCATGTACTCTATCTGTGTGTGTTCCCAATATCAAAATAATCCTAAAGAGAGTCATCTATTATGCCTCAAAATAATTATCAAATACATTAAAGGCACTCTAAATCTAGGACTTTGGTACACTAAAGACACTTCTAGTACTATTGTAGGTTACACCGATGCTGATTGGGCCGGTTATTCCGACGATAGTAAGAGTACTCTAGGATCATGTTACTACATTAGTAATAATTTAGTAGGATGGAGTAGTAAGAAACAAAACCGCACTTCCTTGTCTACTGTCGAATCCGAATATATTTCCCCAAGAAGTTGTTGTGCTCAATTACTTTGGCTAAAACAAATGCTGAAATATTACGGTATAACTGAAGATAAGTTACACCTCTATTGTGACAATCAAAGCGCGATTAATATTTCTTAAAATCCAGTTCAGCACTCTCGTACCAAACATATTAAAATCAGATATCATTTCATACGCGAGTTAGTTGAATTGAATCTAACGAGTTAGAAATTAATTACCTGCCTAGTGAATTACAATTAGCTGACTTGTTCACTAAACCTTTGGATTATCTTCGATTTGAATCTTTGCTCAAATCTATTGGTATGGTTATGGCAGAATAATGATTTGTTATTTCATACTTATTTTCTTTACACTTTGTCCATTTGAGACAAAATGGGGGAGAAAATTGATTCTTCTTGGATATTCTTGCTGTATTCTCAACTAAAAAGCTTGATCGTAGTCATCTCATTTTTAGGAATCAGTACCTTCATTTACATCAAATTTTTGATAGGGTATTGGTCAGTAATTAGTTGAGTTACGTAATTTTCTTTTTCTAGGATATTGGGTAGATAGAATTTTTGTATATGAATAGGATTTTCTTATTTCTTTTATATCCCTATGAGTCCTCGATGACTCAAAGGAGATTTTGTCTCATATTTCCAAAGGGGGAGATTGAAGCACCCTATATTTTTTACTCACTTGAGTCTATATTATATAGGTGCTCATCTAGTTTGGAAATAGTGACAAAATTAAGGCATATCCTAGTTTGACCAAAACGCCTTCAGGCTCTTCATTTTGAACTCCTCAAATTGTTCCTAAAGGTGAAACACTAACACCTCACCTAGAATTTCATTCACATGTTGCATTATTCATAATATGTGTGTGTGTGTGAGTTAAATCCCTTTAAAATAATTTTTCCATAATTTTTGGGATATTTTAAATAATTTCTAAGATTTTTTAAACAATTTTTAGAAATTTAAAAATTGGCTTTTACAAATTTTGTGGGCTATTTTGTAATTAATAAAAGCTGTTAAAAGTTGGCTTGGGTAGAAATCGAAAGCGCTAGATAATATTGTGGGTAAAATTTATATTTCTGATAAAATAAAAACATGCATTTTATGTGTCATCTCAGCCTTACACGTGTTGCACCTGTGACGGTTGGATCTGTGTTTCTTTACACTCACATTCCTAAGAGTGATTGAGAACCCTTGGATCGTTTTAATCTATGGCCTGCATGTGTTCTTATATGATCCTCGTGTTTACATTTAAACCAATCAGAGCTTTTATAATTGCGGTGCATTGGTAGCCATTATTAGATTTCCTTCGATCAAATCCCGTTCGTTCATTTGCCTGAGATCTTCTAGAGACTTCTCTTCCCTGTATAAAAGGAGACTTAATCCTTTCAATTCTAACTTTTGGCTCACCTCATTTTTGAGAGAAAAAAAAAGAGAAGAGAGAAGAGAGAGAGGGAGAAAATAAAAAGAGAGAGAATATACAAACCCTAACCTAACTCCGGCCAAATCTCACCAGAAAATAGTTTTGAGAGTTGAATTAGTTCTAGATTTGAGAAGAACCATCCTCTCTTGTTCTTAATCTCTTGTCCAACCTGTCACATTTTCCAAATCTTATTTGCTTTCATAGAAATCTGAGATTTGTGAGTCTGTGATACACTTCACATTTATCTTACTGGTTATTCTTTCGATAAATCTCAAGTTTGTTGGTTGTTTTAAACTGTTATATTTTGTTCAAACCCTAAACCAACAAAATCATTTTTTATTTCAGTTTTTAAGAGTACTCGGACTTACATTTAGTTAGGATCTTGATTGGGGATTTACACTTTCAACCATTTTATATTTTGTGAAATATTTGTAAATATTTTTGAATAACGAAAGTGTTCCGGATCTTAGCTCTTTTGTATAGCAAGATTCTCTCTTGATCTGTGGATAATTTGAAAGATCCAAAGTCTTGAGTTTCGATCAAACTGATTTTAGAAATCTTCATTGCATTTTAGAATCTGTTTGTAATTTTATAATCATTTGGTCTGTAATAAGTGTGTGTGGGTTACATGCATGTGATTTAGAGCACGTCACCACTTACACTTTCACACTACAACACGAAATAGTGTTGGTAGAGAGATTCTGAACATTTGAGTCGACGTAAAGCTAAAAGGAGTGGAGTTACAAAGCTGAACATCAACAACATCAGAGCCTTGGGAGAAGTCAGAAAACGCTAGAGGAGTTGGTATAATTTTTTAACTTAGTTTAGGCTTGATTGTGTGTCGTGATTGTTATATAGTTTGTAACTTGTTACTCCATTTTAGTGGATTTTAACTTTTGAGGTGTAGAGACCTCCGTGGATGTTTCCCCAATTGGATTGGGGTTTTACCACGTTAAAATTGTACTTGTATGCTTCCTCTTCATCTCATCCCTTTCTTGAGGCTGTGTTGATTTGATTTCTTTACAAGTTTTATTTTTCAAAACTGGTAAACCTATACATTGAATAACTCGTTCATACTGTTTTACACATCTTGTGTTAAGAAATTTATTTTAAGAAAAGAGTTTCTTCAACAAACTGTTCGGGCTTGTGGTTAGTGGTATGTGTTTTCCTTCCGTGCAATCGAGAAATGGGCTGGCTAAGCTGGCTATAGTCTTAGCTAATAACCAAAAAGTCAACCTGGCATAAAGAGCCAAGCCAGGTTGACTTTGTGGTCAGAGCCCTTGATGTGATGGCATAAAGTAGAATTTCATTGGGGTCATAGATTTGCCTTTGGTAATGGGGCCGTATAGTTTCCTAGTGACGATGCAGGTTATGGAAACTTCCCCGGCTTCTAGTATGCTGAGCTAGCTAGATTTATGATCAATTGACCACGTTTAGTGAGTAGATCAAGCACCTTTTGATGACAATGTGTCGTAAGACTATTGGTCCATTCCATGTTCCATATTTGTGGTACAATATATATATATATATATATCACAAGTGAACCTAAAAATCGAATTTTTTAATGAACCTTAACAAAAAAAAAAACCTAACAACCTATTAATTTTAATTCCTATGGTGTAATTGGTCCACGCTAGCGGCAACGAACACGCGTGCGATCCGAGAGTCCCTTACCCCCCCCCCCACCCTCACCCCCACCCCCACCCCCACCCCCACCCCCACCATTGCAAACCACTAGTTTAAAAAAATTAAATTGCTGGAATGTTTACTCCGGAGTAAGGGCTGCCATGGTGGGGGTGGGGGCTGTAAAAAAAATTCGATCGACACGGGTTGTTAGGTGTGTTTTTTTGTTAAGATTCATTAAAAAGTTCGATTTTTAGGTTCACTTGTGATCCTCAGCCTATATATGTATACCGGATCAAATACGGACCGAGTGTGCGGACCAATCTTTTTTAAATAGTACAACATTTTATTTTTATTGATTTTTTTGCAAAGTATTTAAACATTGTTTAATATGGAACCCAAAAAATAATTAAGCCGAAATAATTATTTTAATATTTAAAAAAAATCAGTTTGTCAATTTTTTAAGCAATTATAAATTATTATAGTTCGGCCATTTTTTCACACTACCAAGAAATTATTTTTTGCCGAACTTTTTAACATGAGAGTAAACATTATATGGAACGTAATAAGTAAATTTGCATTAACCTTTTACCCGTGTTACGTTTGAAGTCAAAGAATTTGCACTGTTGTTCAAACCCTAAATGCAGCAAAAGGGAATATATAAAAAAGAACAGAAAGAAAGATTTTGATCCAGTAGTAATAATTTTTTGAACAAATATATTGAGACACATTTTTGTTCAAAATTTTTATATACGATACATTAAAAATGTAATATCTTATTATTGTATATTTCGTGAGGATACATAGTACAATTCTTTACATCTTTATCTTATTAGATATGTATGAAAAACGAATATAAAAATATGTATGTATAATGGTACTCTAATTTGTCATTACCTGATTTAAAGAAAAGAACCAGACTGAGGATGGATCGTGGCACACACCACTAGAAGCAACTTTCAACCCTGACACAGCCATGTTACATTACCAATGCAAATACACAAACGTATATATATATGTACTATTTGGAATTATGAATGGCATGTCTCCACCGCTTTCTAATTTGGAGTGTAGTGATTGGACAATGACCCATCCATCTTCATCACAATTCACTTGCTCTCACGTCACAACCAATTGCTGAGTAAGATTAGTGTTGCCTGACATCATATCTGATGTGTCACCCACCCCGCCGACAATGTGTCACCTGTATTGTCCGGCGTTGGCCTTTAGTCTTCGCTCGTAATTCTGTCTCGGCCATGGTTAATCTTGCTACCATTACACCATCTTCATGGTCGGATCGGTAGTTCGTGAAAAATATACATTAAGAAGTAGGGGTGTTCACGGTCCGATTTGATCCAGATTTATACATTATTATGGATCGGACCAAATTAATCGGTCCATGTTTATTAAGACCCAAAACCGGACATGATTAATCGGGTTCGGTCCAAGTGTGTTTCGGTTCAAATAATGTTCGGGTTCGATCCAATTCGGTTCGACACAATTTGATTAAAAAAATTATTTTTTTTGCTTTTTTTTATACTGTTTTTTTCATGTTAAAATTCTGCACTTTTTTACAATAACTTTCTCCTTAAAACTCACTTTTTTGTATATTAACATATATATTAATAACTTTTGTATATTAACATATGTTAAAATTATTTTTTTTGCTGTCTTTTTCATGTTAAAATTCTGCACTTTTTTACAATAACTTTCTCCTTAAAACTCACTTTTTTGTATATTAACATATATATTAATAACTTTTGTATATTAACATATATATTTTTATTATTTAATGTGTATATATTTAAACCGGTCCGGTCCGGTCTTAGATCCACTTTTTAAAACCAAACCCAAGACCGACCCGAATACATTCGGTCCTTCATTTTTAAAACCTTATTTTGGACCGAATTTTAAAAAACCCGTAAAAGTGGGTTCGGTTCGATTATTTCGATCCATTCGGTTTGATGCACACCCCTAATTAAGAGCCTCTCCAATGCGGGAGTCAGTTAAAAGAAAATTAGAATCCACCTTGAAAAGAAAGACATTTTGTTAAAAACGAGTACTCCAATGTAATTGTGAAACAAAATATTTAATGGGCATGTACTAAATCATTTTTCGAATTTTTTGAATACACGTTTAATTCAAACTTTTTTATTTTGCACTAAAAAGTCCTTAATCATATTAAAAATGCTTTATCATGTCGCTAGCGCGGACCTTTAAATATAAGAGATTAAAAAAAAATTGGTACAAAATAAAAGGCTTGAACTAAGTGTGTAATAAAAAATATTTGAGGAATTTTTTGGTATTTGATTCTATATTTAACCATTCGAATAAAAAAGACATCTTCTTATTGGAGGTGAATGTGATCTTCTCCTAGTCATCAAAACAACAAATTTCTTTACACTTGCCCCCTTCATGACATTGCATCCAACTTTTCACTAAATTTGCTACAACATCCATCTCTTTTTTCCTTTCATTTAGAACTGCAATAAAAAAAATTAGGTAAGTCAAAATTTTAATAGTCTATAATTCTACATTTGACTATTGTTTACGAAAGTGGAATATTAAATATTATTTATATGATAACTTCATATATAGAAGTCTCAAATTAGTTCATCAAGTTCGGAATCCAATTCAAGTAGTTCATCAAGCAATAATCATTGGATATCATCCGAAACCTTTTAGAAGTTCCATGTCCAGATCATAGTTTGATGTGTACCAAGTTAACACGGAGTTTGGTCGAAACCACCACAAGCCATGTCCCTATCATAGTCACAATTACGACTGTGCAAAATGAACGACCTCATGGTGGCTATATTCCAGGGAGACACTAGATTTATCGGTGTAGGAAGTCTTGTCATGATCTAATTATTAACGACTACTTTAATGGTGAGAATTCCAAGTGCACACGAGAGCATTTTCGTCGTTGATTTTGAATGGATGTAGAACTTTTCAAATGTATCCTACATTTGATTAGGGTTTATGATGATTACTTCACACCAAAGGTTGATGCTTTTGAAAAAAAATGGGTTGAGTCCTTTACAATAGACGATAGCAATGTTGCGTATGATGAATACTTCACACCTGTAACACCTCGACCTGGATTTATGTGTTACCTTTAGTCAACCCGGTCCGACCTGAGGGTTAAGTGTTAAGTGTAAAGTGCAATGAAACAATCTATATAATGTTGCTAGTCCGGTTTTTATCAATTAACATTTCATTTGTTCAGCATGCGATTCCAGTTTCAAAATAAACTACGCGAGGGACCCATGAGGAACACCCCGAAGTCCAAGCATATAGAGCTACTAACGTAAAATAAAGAAAATACTTACCTGTATTACGTTCTAAAAATACGAAACCTCTCCCAACCTGCTGAAACAAAGCGATGGTGTGAGCCGATGCTCAATGGGAAATTTAAAATGCAGTATAGATTCGAACGGCTGAAAGGAGACTCAACACGTTATGCCTACGTGCACATGCTACTACATAATATACATATATATACATGCATATACCCATACTTAATCCGTGAAATGGTTTTACTTCGGAAAACTTTATTTATCCAGATTAATTTATCTTTAATCTTGTAAAGAATTCCTTTACTCATTCTTATCATTTCTCACTTTATTTAACATACACTATTCAACACTTGAAACCACTACCTTTGATTTATCCGAACACATTCATTTACCGAAATCACTCTTTTATTTTATCCAATACGTTGTAGTATTTTCGTTGAAACTCACCCTTTCAACACACGCGAACACAGCATTAGAAAATACTTATTTAATTTTTTAGAACCGTTAACAACACATTCTTGTGTTAATTATGGGTTTAACCACTTAGGTTGCTTAATCACCCATTTACCCACTTATTTTACCTTTTTTCTTACTCTATGGACATTAATCAATTACACATTTACTTATCCATTTTAATATTTACCGAAATTTTTATTACTTCATTCAAGTTAGGTTGTATTAACAGATTCACTGCACAACCCATTTATTTTATCTTTTCTCGGAATCGTCCAATACCGCATACTTTAATGGGCTTCACACCGCCGCCTATGCACACTATATGCTCTGGCAAGTGGTTTTAAGATTTTTCACCCTAGGGCATCGGGTTATTCTTGCTTATCCCGGTGTCATATGAGTTCCTTTTAATGTGTTTTAATATTTTATAAATGTCCACATTACACCATTTTTTCTTTTTACCCGGACAAAGTCAAAACACAAGGTTACACCCCAACTCGTGTAACACTTTGAAGTTCTTACCATTTCTTGCCTTTTATACTTAAACCTTGATTTTATTCCAAAAGTTATATTCATTTAGTACCACTTTGTGTAACACCTTTTCCCATATTTTTATTTCATAAAAACTTTTCACTTTAAGTAAAATTATCATTTTACCCACTTGTTTCCAAAATCACCTTTTACTCCATTTTTATAAGTGTTAATTTTCCAAAAAAAACACACTATTAAGTCATTTACACTAACTTCGTAAGTGTTTTAACACATAAACATCCTTTTTAACTTTAAATTAATATTCTTCTTAATTGAAAACAACTTTACCTCTTTAATGTTTTTCAATTTCATAAGTGTTAATCTATACAATATTACAAAGTTATACACACTAACTTTCTCGTGTTTACCCATCAACACTTATTGAATACCATTATTAACAATTTTCCAAACCACACATTTCATTACTTTTTTTATTCAAGAAACACATTTATACTTAAGACTATCTTTATAAGAAAGTACCATTTTCTTCATTTTACATGTAGTCTTATAACTTTGTACTTATCATATTTTTAACCCTTTTTCACACACTTAAGAAACAAGAATTTTTACTTTTCTTATGTCATGTTTAAACCCAATAAAATCTTATTTAAACTTGTTTATAGTCTTAATATCAAAATACTACAAGTCTATATGCATGAGAAGATGGACATTAACCTTAAAGTCCTATTGAATAGTTTAAACACATATCTCATTCTAGAATTTCATCATACTTGCAAAAATATATTTTTAAATTATAAAAGGCATTTAATTTCTTGAAACTCACAAAATGTCCATTTTTCATAAAATCTTCATTTTTGTAAGAAACATTATTTCACCAATGTTTACCAAAATAAATTATTGTTTTCAAACATTTTATTTAATAAAATGTTTAACATTTTTTTTCCAAAAAAGATACTATTTTCATAAAATACCAACTTTTAATATTTTAAAACCTTGAAATTTTTATTCATTCTCCATTTCAACAAAATAATATTTTACCAATATTTTTATTTCATAAAAATATTTATTATTTTCTACACCTTAATCACACCATTTAATCAAATGCAAACTATTCATATAGTCTAACTACAAGACTACAAATTTTCAAATATAGAATCTTATACTAAGCTCGACCTCTAATGGTTACAATGGTGGTAGAAATGTTGGTGTAGAAGGATCAACCCCCACCTCGACAGGTGGACTCAAGGGGTTACCAAATGAATCCTCAAAATGCTGCAAAGTGTGCTCTTAGTTAAGAACCCCTTCAAAACCCACTTCATACTATATGAAAGCTACATCTTCATCTCCAATCTAGACTAATTTGGGCTTGACAACAACTATAATCAAGGGTTAAAATTGTGACAGCGCACAAGAACAAGTCAGATTAAAAATTCGATTTGCGTCGTTCGAACAACTTCTCCATCTCGTTCAAACTTGGATCACGCGACCCTTCGCGCGACCTTCCACTATAAAGAAGTGGCATGTAATTTGATGCCCTGCTTCTTGCGAGATCCATCTCACTTCTAACAATGCTGGGATGTCGTTCGAATGCCCCCTTGCAGTCATTTGAACAACCCTAAATATTTTCCATTCTTTTGTTTTCCTCAAATTTTGTATCCACAATTTCCCTATAATTATCACCAGTCATCATTCGATTATAATTTATACAAATCTTAATTGAATCACTTGGATAAGGTATTAAAACTTCCCTCCTTAAGGAATTTCTTCCCTGAAATTTTCGATCCTTGAATTTTCAAGCTTATAGGGTCCACCAATTTTTATTTTAGGTCCTAGAAATCTTCCAAGACAAATCATCGAGATCCACAACACTATGGTCACCAAATATTCAATATGTGACATTCTCTGACGCTCACCATTTCGCTAACCATGATATTACATAATCGAATCTGAGTCTCCACTCACCTTACGATAAAGTTTAAACCATTCCTATCACCACCTATGCTAGTATTTAAGGCGTACCGGTGCCCCTATGGACAACCCTTTTTCTAGCAGTCGACACTAGCCTAATATGATCTATAATATAACCAACCATCACATTCATTATCAAAATCAATTCTATCTAGGACCTTACATCTTGTGTCCCAAAGATTTTCAAGCTATCCTATATTTGATGAGCTTGCCAATAACCATTATGTGCTATTATCTCATTCTAAGGAGGATTATTCACACCCGATCATCACCGTATGCCTGATTTACACCTTCCGTTGTGTCACTCTAATGATCCTAACCCTACCCTAAGTGTCTCATCCTTGAGTACTTACTAGAGTCTCACTCTAATCCACTCATCGTGGTAAAGAAACATCGCATAATAAGTTTCCCTAGATTGTTAAAACTATACCGTATCCTCAAGCCATCATCTCGCTCTTCGTAATTCGATCCACTGACTGCCCAACCGACCAGTCAAAAATCCACTAGCCCTATGAAATATTGATACTATGGGCAAACCATGTGGCCAAAAATGCAACCACACGTACATAAAACTTTATGCAATAACAAGAATACCTCAAATGGGCGCACCCAGTTACCGAGCTTCATTGACGAAACTTCGTTCACCGCGCTCTCCCGAATCCAACCATGTCACACCATGACATGGCACCAGTATGAGTCACCACATAGGTGAGAAGACCGATCGTCAATTTTTAAACCAAAAGGTAATACAAGAGAGTAAGGAGGAACAAGCAACCATCCCAAGAAATTTTGCCCATAGACATCCGACCATGATTTGTGAAAGCGAACCTACATCAAAAACTTGAAGTCATGCCACTTATCCCTAGAGTTATCACCGAGCACAAATCCTAGCCACACACCCTAACTCGGGTCATGAGCCATAGAGAACCGGATCACAACCCTTCATTCTCGTAATACGAAATCGATAGTCCTTAAGGAAGTCAACGCCGACTTCCCTCCTTGGGACCAAGGCCCTACCCTTCACATCCTTAGCATACATGAATCATCCCAATTGACGAACACCTCATACTCTAGTCTACATTAACCTTGTCCAATCTCTAGTGATGACATCGTCTTCCCACTACGCTAAGGTTAACACCTTCCTTATCATGTCGTGATTGAAATGCCAAACCTCCATAGTCGTCACTTAGTTCAAGCGAGACACTTACCTAATTGTTTCTTTTGACCACACTACATTGCCACCAAACTTACCGTCAGTTTCTACCAATACAAAAATTTCATAGCGAACACACCCGCAACCATTGACGTTCTAAGGGTAGTAAATACCATAGTAGGCTACATCCTCGAACCTCTACCGGATTGTCAGGACATGCTAGGAACTAATCCTTACATTTCTAAGATTACCCTAGCGTACATCGTCGAGGCATTGATATAATAATCATATTCTGATGTTAATCCACCTCGATTGCCATTTTTAAATCTCCACATGGCTTCGTCATTCTAACTCTCGGATACATTTCCTAATACATTCTGAAAACGAATATCACCACACCCATACTAGTCATTCCATGACACAAAAGCATCACTCCTTTAATGATACAACTATCACGCTACCTTACGTATCCTACCACCCATCTGTGCCGATTTGGGATGCCATACCCAGTATGTACACTATGTAATCAGTAATTTGGGATCATCAACTAACCCTCAACACAATAGTTACTAGAATGATAGTGCCTCTTTTTATCGAACTTAATTGGTCTCCTAAATATACAAAGAACATCTCATGTAAAAGTCTCAACACCCGACAAGATTTTATTGTCCATATTTTTATCATTATAGGTGCGCTCTACAAACCTTTCGACACCCACCTTGAAATTACTTGGTGCTCGCAAGAAATCTAGTCTACGAACTTCTACCTATGATGCAACTTCATTACTAAACACCTCAAAGCGTCACAACGTTCGATATTTATCCTCAATGACACCACACACAATTTATCTTATGGGCACCTCAAATGCTTATGAACTACTCTCACACTAAGATTTTCTCGTACCTAGCCATTACCTCAATAGCTAAAATGATTCTCTACACCTAGATAATTATCTTCTCTTTCTTCTAAGCGATCATGACTATAAGTCATGTACAAACCACAACCAATGCTACTATGGGTTATGGTAGGATACAGAACGTTGCATGCATCCTATACACCTCATGGCCTACCCACCTAATCCTTAATGATTACTTAATCGTGACAACTAAATTTCCTCACTATGCCAAAATCACACCATGGGTTAACCTACTCGTTAACAAAACTGTACCGATCTTAGTAGGATATGGGATGTCAGGTATTTCCCATAAATACCAAGGTCTATACCGCAGATGCTATGCAGGATCATAATCCTCAATACCACATTATAACAAAATATACTAAACCCAAATCCTTGACCAAGGGACCTAATACATTCTTACCACATAATCAATGATTATGAAATTTATTCGGTTACCTAGTCTCCGTATATGAGATACAAAACCTTTACGGCTAGGTCACCAAGTACATTGATTATTATCATCACTACCGAGGTTACTCACTCCATCAAAGTTATCATACAATATATCTCACGTGAATAATCTAGGCGTTGCCACTATTAGCCTACACAACTCCATTTATTCGTCAAACTACCATCAATTATAATGTTACCCCAAGGATCGAACTTATCCAATTACATCACTGGCATTAACTTCCTGTAAGCGGAACACTTAAGGGTTTTATACCCTTCAACCACCAATCATTAGTGCCTAGACGAGACACCCTAACCATCAACTTCTACCTTTGACTGTATATGTGATTCGTACCACTTGCCCAATGGGCGTCGTTCAATTCAATCAAAATCTCAAACAATTCTATGCCATTGACTATTAAACATAATAAACCCACACTAACAACCCCGGTGTCACCACTATAGGCTTGCATGGACATCCGTAAATTACTACGATTCTAATCAAAAGTGCAAAAGCGATTAATAACTATCGACTTGATCATATGCCACTTGGCACTAACTCACTTTTTGTGTTAACCTCTATGACTGTTAATACCAAATTTAGTCTGCTGACGTGGTTCAATCACTTGAAGACACGTGGCGTCCTTCATGTCAAATACAAATACTTTAGATGAGCAACTCAGGTGCCCCGGGCAACTCAAGCGTACCGAGCAACTCAGTCGGTCCGAGCAACTTAAGCGTACTGAGCAACTCAATCGGTCCAAGCAACTTAGCGTGTAGAGCATCAGAATGAAAAGACAGCTATGCATTAAATGCGCATTTATTATCGTACAGATGTATATGTCTACTGGATAACAGCGCATTAACCTTTCATATGTACAACCTCAAGGCTATAAATACATTATAACTTCCTCATAAGAAGGGGACTCGGAATTTCTTGGTAAACCCTATTATCAAGAATCCAGGCAAACAGTCAGCAATACAAAAACAGTGGACGTAGGCCATTTTCATGAGGCTGAACCACTTTAAAAATCCTTTATCTTATTAATTTATTTATCTGTAATTGATTAATTAGAGATAATCTAGTTTTTTACATCAACAGATTGGCGCCGTCTGTGGAAAACGATTATACTTAGCGTTTTTCACCAGAACAACTCATTATCTATGGCTGAGAATCCGGAATCTAGTAGTCGAAACACTAGGATTCCTCCAAACCCTTCTGCTCCCCCAAATCTTCAAGACCTATCTGACATAATGGCTAATTTATCCCAAGGCCAAATGGACATGCAAGAAACTATGCGTCAACTTATACAAACTGTTCAAGGTGGAGTGCTGGCCCAATCAGGACAACGAAGTGTTCAGAGAAATACCCATTTACCATCTTCAAGAACTAGAAGAACGCTATTCTCGGAAGTATCTCAATCTAGACGTACTAATTCATATCGTACTGAAAGATCTAGTGATCCTTCGTATCAATCTAGTCGGACCTCATCGGTACGAGCTACCGATTCCCAACGAAATGTCACTCTTACTCCAAAAAGGACTAGTGCTCTGGAAAGGTTGAGTAGAACCTCTCCTTTTGATCGTTTGGGCCCCAGGAGGAATAGAAATCCCCCTAGGGTTGCATCGAGGAACTCTCAACGACCATCTGATCTAAGGGAAGGCTCTGCCCAATCATGCCCAACTGCCCGTAATGAAAGATCCCAAGAGGAAAGCCCAGTATGATCAGTTGCTCGAACAAATAGGCCCGAGGTAGGAAATGACGCATGGAAAGGCTCTATTCAAAGATTAGAGGACCGATTAGGGGAAATGGCTAAGGCCAAGAATCCTTTACAAAGAACTTTTATCCAAGGAACACCATTTGTACAGGCAATTGTGGACTTTCCCATACCATCAAAATTCAAAGCTTCTATGGTGACGCCTAAATACAATGGGAAAATTGACCCTGTCCTTCACATCGAACAATACCAAGCCGCTGCCAACATCTATGCGGTTCCAGATGAGATGAGATGTAGGGCATTTTTAGGAACTCTCACCGGGTCAGCCCAGATATGGTACAACAACCTTCCTCGGGGGAAGATTGTAACTTTCCTTCAACTGGCAAAGCTGTTCATAGGAAATTTCTATTTTAGAGCGAAACTAGTTAAACGAGTAGCACACTTACTGAGTGTTAGACAGAAGCCAGAAGAAAGTACCAGGGACTACATTACTCATTTCAATAACGAGAAACTTGAGGTAATAGATTACGAGGAGAAAATAACAGTTACTGCTCTGATGAGTGGGTTGTTGCCAGATAAGTTTTACTACATATTGGCCAAAGATCCGTCTAGAACCATGGAAGAATTGATGGCAAAGGCAACCAAAATCATGAATGCTGAGGAAGCCATGGATACGAAGAAGAATACAGACACCAAGGAGACTAAGGTCGAAGTTGGTAAAATCGAGAAGAAGGATCAGAAGAATAATGGTGGCAACAAGTAGTTGAAAGGTAAACAAGCACTAGAGCAGATGAGGAAATATGGAAATTATACCCCATTGAAAGTAGACATAAATCATATTCTGGAGGAGATCAAGAATAGCGAGGAGCTAGCTTGGCTAGGGAAAATGAAGGCAGATCCTGACAAAAGGGATAAATCCAAATATTGTGAATTCCACAAATATCATGGTCACACGACCAAATGTTGCATAACTCTACAGAATGAAATTGAAGCACTCATCAGGTGAGGGAAATTGTCTAAGTATGTTGATCACCAAAATGGTGGAAAGACCAGCGATAGAGGAAGGCAAAGATCTAAATCTCCTCGTCGAGTAAAAGAAGACAAGAAGAGAGATCATGAAGATGATCCAAAAGATGATCCCGACCTTCCTAAAAGACCAAGACAGCCAGAGCGTGAGGTATTTTCAATCCATTTTGGATCATTTGAATGTAATGTTATTACAGGTGGAGATGCAGGAGGTGGAGATCTTACTGTGGAGAGGAAAGCTTACCTCAATGAGGTCCAAGCTTGCTCTTACATACAGCGAATAAACTTAGCTGAAGACGATCGCCCGAGAATGGTGAATAGAGAAAAACTGGTCATCGATTTCTCTAAGAATGACCTGGCAGGTGTACTATATCCTCATGATGACCCATTGGTGATCAAGATGATAATGAAAGAAGTGGTGATTTCATGAGTACTATTTGACAATGGTAGCTCGGCAAACATCATATTCTACCCATGCTTTGACAGTTTGAATTTGAAGTTAGCCCAGTTGGAGCCCTATCATATGCCCCTCCTCGATTTTACCGGCGAAAAGGTTTTTCCACTTGGGATGATTAAGTTGGATATGCTTATCGGTACATGGCCTGCTTGTCGAACAGAAAGAGTACGTTTTTTCGTAATGGATAAAAATGTCCAATCAGCTTATAATATCATCATGGTAAGGGTAGGTCTGAAGAAGTTTGAAGCAGTACCATCTACTGTACATTAATGCTTAAAATTCCTAACCAATTTTGGAGTGGGAATTGTGAAAGGCGATCAGAAAGTAGCTCGGGAATGCTATTATTCATCCGTCGAACAGGAAGAACGTAAAGAAACCAGGAAGAAGACTATCACCTATCAGGTGGATGAAATAGAAGATGCAGAGATTGAAACATTAGACCGTAGAGATGAATCTCAGCTCGTAAAGGGCCAAGTCATGGAAGCCATCGAAAGTATCATTCTGGATGACGAGCATCCGGAATGAACAACCCAAATTGGTCCGTCATTAGATGAATCGATAAATCAGGAACTTGTAGCATTTCTAAGACGCAGGAAACAGACTTTTGCATGGAGTCATGAAGACATGCCAGGGATAGACCCAAGTTTGCTGTGTCACGAGCTCAACGTGAATAAGGAGGTCAAGCCAGTGAAGCAGAGAAGAAGGGTGTTTAGTCTTGAAAATAATCAAGCTATACAGGAAGAGGTAAAAAAACTACAGAAGGCCTTTTTTTATTGAGGATGCCACGTATCCCGATTGGCTAGCAAATGTGGTGATGGTAAAGAAGAAGAATAACAAGTGGAGGATGTGTGTTGACTTCACTGATCTTAATAAAGCCTGCCCAAAGGATCATTTTCCTTTACCTCTAATCGATCAGCTGGTGGATGCTACCTCGGGGCATGAATCGTTGAGTTTCATGGATGCTTACTCTGGTTACAACTAGATCGAAATGAAGCCCGAGGATAGGGAAAGTACCTCTTTTATCACCCCAAGGGGAACTTATTATGACTTTCGGACTCAAAAATACAGGTGCAACATATCAGCGGCTGATGAACAAGGTGTTTACAGATCAAATCAGTCATAACATGGAGGTTTATGTTGACGATATGCTGATGAAGGGCAAGAAAGCTGCTGATAATCTAATTGACTTAGGTCAGACCTTTGACTAACTAGAGAAATATCAGATGAAGTTAAATCCCACCAAGTGCATATTCGGGGTGCGAGAAGGCATGTTTCTTGGATATATTATTAACCAAAGAGGTATCGAGGCAAACCCTGAAAAGATCAAAGCCCTATTGGAACTGCGATCTCCAACTACGAAGAAGGAAGTGCAAAGTCTCACAGGGCGAGTTGCAGCACTTAATAGATTTGTGTCACTAGCAACAGACGGATGCCTCCCATTCTTCACAACATTTTGAAAAACTTTTGAGTGGAATGATGAATGCGAGGAGGCCTTTCAAAAATTGAAAAAATATCTGGGGAAACCTCCGTTGTTATCTAGGCCAGTGATGGGAAAAAGACTATACTTGTATCTAGCAGTTTCAGAGAATTCAATTAGCTCTGCGTTGATAAGAGTGGAGGACGGAATACAAAAACTGGTATACTACACCAGTAAGGCCTTCTGAGGAGCAAAGATCAGATATCCAAGGCTGGAAAAGTTAGCACTAGAACTAATCGAAGTAAGCAGAAGGATGAGACCATATTTCTAAGCCCATACTATAGTGGTGTATACTGACATGCCATTAAGACAAGCTCTGCATAAACCAGAGAAATCGAGAAGATTGATGTATTGGGAAGCAGAACTTGGTGAATATGACATAGTTTATGATCCTAGATCGTCGCTCAAGGGGCAGGCAGTAGCTTATTTTATCGCTAAATTTAGTCGTTCTGATACCTCCGAAGAGCAGGAGTTAAATACAAACCAACCCGTGGATGCTACGGGATCATCAAATTTAACCCCCGACCAACTTCCATCCAAGGACGATCAAGGAAAGATAACCAACGAGCAGCGAGAAGTATCAGGGGAGGATAAAAGGAAGTATTAAATATTCCACCGAGGAAATATATCTGATCAAAAATTTGATAGTAAAGTACTAATATGGAATTTGTATGTTGATGGCTCTTCGTGTGCTACAGGCAATGGAGCAGGAATTGTTTTAAATAGTCCTGATGAGATTGATATAGAATATGCTCTACGTTTTTAGTTTAAAGCCTCCAATAATGAGGCTAAATATGAAGCAATGATCGTGGGTCTAAGTCTGGCCAAAACTATGAAGGCAGAGCAGGTCGTTATATTTAGTGATTCCCAGTTAATCGTAAATTAAATTCTGGGGGTGTATGCAGTAAAAGGAGAATTAATGGTCAGGTGTCATGCAAAAGCAATGGAGGTTGTATCGAGTTTTACTGCAGTCCAGTTGCTTATAATACCGAGATTAGAAAATGCAAGAGCAGACGCCCTAGCTCGATTAGCATCAGCCACACGCACCGAGCTACGAAGAACAATGCCAATAGAAGTCTTGGCTGGTCATAGCATAGACAAAGATTTAATGATGAATGTCATTGCACTTGACTTGGGACCTTCCTGGATGGATCCCATCAGGGCCTATATCGGAGAAGGGATTCTGCCACCTGATAAACTCGCAGCTAAGAAACTAAAGTTTAAAGTTGCTCGTTATGTATTGACCAGTGGTATTTTGTACAGAAGAGGAGTTATAGCAGGATTACAAAGATGTGTCCATCCTTTCGAAGTTAAATACTTGATCGAAGAGGTTCACGAAGGGTCTTGTGGAGCCCATGTAGTAGGTCGGACGCTTTTGTAAAGAATAACAACGCAGGGGTATTACTGGCCAATGATGCGAGCTGATTGCGCAGCTTATGCTAAGAAGTACGCTAAATGCCAATGCTTCTCTTCAATTTGAAGAACTCCCCAAGCATTGCTAACACCCATAACGTCCCTTGGACATTCACCATGTGGGGAATAGACTTGGTCGGACCACTTCCAATAACCAAAGGAAGATTCAAATACCTTATAGTTGTTGTGGATTATTTTACTAAATGAGTGGAAGCTGAGCCTCTCATTGATATGACATATGACAAAGTCTATCAGTTTATTTGGAAGAACATTATTTACAGATATGGTCTTCCCCATGTATTCATCACTGACCATGGAACCCAGTTCGACAATGAGGAATTCGCTGCATATTGTCAACAATCCAATGTATTGAAAATCCATTTTGCGCCAGGCCATCCCCAGAGCAATGGGCAAACTGAAGTGACGAACCGAACTCTCCTGAATGGTTTGAAAAAAATGGCTGAATGATGCAAAGGGAAAGTGGATCAATGAGCTACACTCTGTGTTGTGGGCTTATCGCAATACACCACGAACAGCAACTGGGGAGTCTCCATACATGTTGACTTTTGGAAGTGAGGTTGTCATACCTGCTGAATTGGGTCTACCCCCACATAGGGTGCTGAATTTCAGTTCTCCTATCAGTGACTTGATGAGACGATTATACCTGGATATGCTTAAAGAAGTTAGAGAAGAAACAACAATCAAGTATGCATCATATCAACAACGAACAGTTTTGTTCTACAACAAAAGAGTGAAGAAATGTGATTTGAAAGAAGGAGATTATGTACTGAAGAAAGTGATCCAAAAGCATAAAAAGCTGGAAGCCAATTGGCATGGACCTTACAGAATAACTGAAGTTGTTCGTCCAGGGACATACAGAATTGAAATTTTGGAGGGAGAAGAATTTAAGAATGCATGGAATGCAGAACACCTGCGCAAATATTATCAGTTATTGAAATTCCTATGTAATACTGTTTCTTCAATATGAATAAAGTGATGTTTCGCCCGTAATTTCTTCTTTGTTGAAATTTTTTCAGAATATTAGTGATACACACTACACAAACCCAAATTCAGAACAACATACCACTCCGGTTGGTCGGGAACTCAATACCACCAACTCCGATTGGTTGGCAAAACAACATACCACTCCGATTGGTTGGGAACTCAATACCATCAACTCCGGTTGGTCAAAAAATCAAATACCACCAACTCCGATTGGTCGACAACTCAATAACACCAACTCCGGTTGGTCGGCAAATCAAATACCACCAACTCCGGTTGGTCGACAACTCAATACCACCAACTTCGGTTGGTCGGCAACACAATACCACCAACTCCGGTTGGTCGACAAATCACATACCACCAACTCCGATTGGTCGGCAACTCAATACCACCAACTCCGATTGGTCAGTAACTCATTACCACCAACTCCGATTGGTCGGTAAATCAATAACCACCGACTCTAGTTGGTTGGAACCAAACTAGGCAAGAAGCTGGACGACCTCCCAGGGCATCCACTTTCTAGGCAACCAGGTAATCCATACGAGATTCCTACAACTAAGTAGGAACATGGGATGAAAATCATTCCATTGCTTAGGCCCAAAGAGTGACAAGTCACTATAATCAAACAACAAATGGGATAAGTATAGTATATACATATATATTTACTAACCAACAAATAAAGACATTCTACAAATTATTTTGAAGAAAATGAAATGGCAAAAGACAAACTTTTTTTTTATTAAAGCAAAGCAGATTACACAAGATATGAAGTCTAATCCATTACATCAAATATCCTATTCTATTGGTTTCTTTCCCTCTGCTTTTGAAACAGGATCTACCCCAGCTGGAGGATCATCTAATGCATAAGGGGAATTTATAAAGTTTAGATCTCGCAGCATTCTAACATTCATTACGGATGGTCGATCAACCAAGTGTTCTGAATGAGCTATCTCAAAGTTTGCATGAAGACTGTAATCATCGAGATACTTGGAAATCAGGCATCGAGGAATGGCACGAGTAGGAATCCAACTATTATCAAGCTTAAAAGGAGGCACGGGCAAATCGAGCACTCTAGGTTCGTAATAATCCCATAAGTAGTGTCCTTGCTCCAATTTTAGCACACACATAGCATTCAATCATCCCTGCTTGTACCCCTCATTAGTCGATTGCTTCAACCGAGCATCAAGATGGTACAAAGCTTCATTATACCCAGCCATCCAGAATTCCCTAGGCTGTTTGTGAAATTGATAACTTAGCCTCTCAAGTTGCTCGTGGAGTTTCTTCACCAGAATTTCTTTACTTTCCAAAATAGAACTTTGATTAGAGAGTTGCTCGGTGAAATTCAGAATCTTCTTAGACATTTCTACCAAGGCTTGGTTCTTCTCCATCAGCTGAACGACTTGATTCTCTAAAGCTGACTGAGTTCTCACTTCTTCAATGGTAACCCGGCTAGCTCTTGCTCATCCACGAGAAGAAGATCTTTCTCTACCATGATTAGATGTGGATGTTACAGCTCGTCTCAAAGTTTCTAACTCATCTCATAAGTTAGCATTTTCTACTTCCAAAAATGAAAAACCATCATCATTAACAGGGACCAGGGCTCCTGAAGAAGAAGCGGCAGATTTAAGTGTTTTATTTCCTCTTGCAAAGCGATGTTTTCTTGCTCCAGCAGCTTGGCAATATGTTTATGTTCTTTAATTTCAAGATTTAGGACACTCTCCTTTTTTCTCATGAGCAGAAATGAACTTGGCATACCCTTTGTCAGCACTCAATTGTTGGTACTTTTTCTCATAGCCTTGATGCAGAAGTGTAGTAGAGTCTTTATACTGCTACTGAAGTTCCTTAATCATTCCTTAAAGATATTCAATCATTTTGTATTAAGCCACATTGTTGGCCACAACACGATCAATAAGGCACTTCAGGTACTGATAAGCATCAATGGCTCACTCAGAAGCATCTGATCCAAGAATATCAATGATTTGAGACTCAGTAAAATTTGCATGACCAGCTTTGAAATAGTCATTGCATTTCTTCATCAACTCAGAATCATGAGCTGATAAAAGTTCCATCCTAGCCACAAACTAGCAAAGGCAAAATGAAACACAAAATCAATAATCATGCGAACAGAGCAAGTAAGAGAGAAACTCAAGACGATCAACTGAAGTTTAAATTTTATTCATCATAATAAGGGAAAACAAAGTTCAAGGTTACATCCATAAAAAATAACAAAATAAAAGACACGAACAACTTTACATCTTCTTCTTATTTCCTACGACTTCTTCAGATGGTTTGGATGAAGGGATTGGTTGCTCGGAGGGCAATGGCAGCTGCTCGGCAGATGTGTGGCTGGTTGGAGTTGCTCTGAGGGTTGGGCAACAACAACAACAGGGACCTGCTCTCTTGTCATCAAGGAAGACTCATCAGAAGATGATTCATCTTATTTTTCTTCTCTAGGAGAAGGAGGAGGGCCATGAGTATGCTGCTGGAACAACTCAGAATTCTCAGCAACCTTCAACTCCTTCAAGGCTGCTACCCATCCATCCCTAAAATATTTGACACTGGCATACTCCATTTGAGAAGACATGATAGCCAGGCCCTTGTTCCAACCCTTATCCCAACCAGCACTGAAGGATTTTTTAACTACAGCTTTACTCTTTACCCTCTCCGAGGAGGTCGTGTCCTTAAGGAGCTCTTCGGCAGACTTCAATTTTTCTTCCACCTCTATTTTTTGCTGCTCAACATCTTGAAGTTTAATAACATTTTCCTCAGCAGATTTAAGCTTGACCTCAAGCTCCTTGTTGCTCTATTCAGCGTCCTTTGATTTATTCTCTAATTCTTTGGAGGCAGTCACAACTCGATCTCTGTTTATTTCAATAGACTTGAGTTGCTTCTCCCAAGCACTCTTATTTTCCTCGTACTTACGATGAGATTCTTTTAAGGACCAAGTTAATCCAGCAAAAGCTTCTTCTACCCCATCAGAGGAGCTGGAAGCCTTGATGGCTTCATCTTTCTTCAAAATGCTATTAAAGCATGTCACTAGCTGAAAAAAAGGAAGAATTTTGAGTCAATATATGAATATAGTATTAGAAAATAAAGGGGTCAGACTAACGAAACTTACTGAACTAAGGTGTTGAGCAGCCAGTGTAGTAAGTTTCTCACGAGAAAAAGTGTCTTCAACACCTTGGGAGCCTGAAACAGTCCAGGATCTTACCAAGCTCACAGCAGAGCTCGGAGCAACAAGAGCTGGAATACAACCTTCAATATTTAAAGGTTGAGAGATAGGTTCGCAGTTCTCTCAGAAGAACTTCTTTTTAATCTCATCAGAGGAGCAGGAGCATTTTTAATTAAAGATATTGTCTCTATTGAGGAGAGGACAACAGTCTTACTCGGAGGCACATGGGGCTTCTCGCCAGCTTCCTTGGCAGCAGTGGGAGGGGATACATCTATAGTCCTTGTCCCTTCTTCTAGGACATCTTGTTTACTTTTCTTTGCCTCCACAGTGGCAGAGGCAGACTTGTCAAAAAAGGCAGGAGCTCTTCTCTTCTTAATCAGATCAGTGATGGGAATGCTTAAGTCAGAAGAAGAACCTTCCACACTGGTTTCAGAGGTTGGTATTTGGTCAAGATCAACCACCACAGGGCGAGGACGAGCAATAAAAGACGAAGTGTAGCTTCTGTATTGCAGCAAATAAGAAGCAAATCTAACGTGCTCTTCAGCAACAGAATGATGTAAGCCCCAGATAAGTTTTAAATGCTTTATATTAACCTCAATTTCTTTTGGAGGTTTCCTTTTACTGTCAACTGTAATAAACAAAATCAAATGTCAGTGATGAATTTTATCAAATACAAAGAAAATAAGATTTCAAAAATAAAAACAACCTATCCCATTGCCATAAAGGGGACACCTGGGACCTTGGTATACATCATCTCCATTTAATGGAGTGTGTTGCCAATTTTTCATCACAACCCCATGATCAAAATAATCCCTATTGGCATTGGGAAGATTGACAACTAACGCTCTATTCAAAAACCTAGTTTTTAAATAGAAAGTACTGTCACTGGTAACCTATCTGTAGCAATACATAATCTTTGGAATCCCTAAACGAGTTCTATGAAGTTGATTCAACCTATGTATGCCATTAACTATCCACCGTGTATTTGGAGCTACTCTTGCAGGTACAATATCAAAATATTGGCAAAACTCCAAACACAGGGGATTTGCCGAGAAAGAAAAGCCACATTCGGCTACAAAAAGACTTGGGAACCAATGTCCTTCAGCCAAAGAAAAATAATTAGAAGGACAAAAAATTTCTTCCAAGATAACCCACGAAGGGATTGAAAACTCAGACCGAAATTTGTCTAACGATTCAACAAAATAAACCATGGTGAATAAAGAAAATAAAGAAGAAGGAAGAAAATCTTATAGAGGAAATAAACATCAGTTGTCAATGAACGATGGAAAGAAAGAAGGCACAAGATAGAGAGAAGATGAAGATTTCAGAGATACAGATTTGAAAAGTGAAAAACGATAGGATTTCTGTCACACTTAAATACTTTACCTCGGGAATAGATAAAAACAATGATTACAAGGAAGGACGTTTGCATTTCCGGTGGCTAAAAGAAGAAAAGGGCACCAATATTGAAGTAATCATGAAAATTCAAAATTTTTATGAAGTCTGATATTATGCGCTAAAACAGGAAGTATAAAATTGTCCTAAAATCCATGAAGATCCGTAATCCAAGCAGTTTTCAAGAAAAATGTTTCGCACTCTCCTTCAAACTCAAATGTGAAACATTGGGGGCATCTGTTGATACCAAATTTAGTCTGCTGACGTGGACCAATCACTTGAAGACACGTGTCGTCCTACATGTCAAATACAAATACTTTAGACGAGCAACTCAGGCGCCCGGAGTAACTCAAGTGTCCTGAGAAACTCAGGCCCCCCGAGAAACTTAAGCGTACCGAGTAACTCAGTCGGTTCGAGCAATTTAAGCGTACTGAGCAACTCAGTCGGTCCGAGCAACTTAGCGTGCAGAGCATCAGAATGAAAAGACAACTATGCATTAAATGCGCATTTATTATCGTACAGATGTATATGTCTACTGGATAACAGTGCATTATCCTTTCATATGTACAGCCTCAAGGCTATAAATACATTGTAACTTCCTTATAATAAGGGGACGCGGAATTTCTTGGTAAACCCTATTATCAAGAATCCAGGCAAACAGTAAGCAATACAAAAACAGTGGACGTAGGCCATTTTCATGAGGCTGAACCACTTTAAAAATCCTTTGTCTTATTAATTTATTTATTTGTGATTGATTAATTAGAGATAATCTAGTTTTTTACATCAACAATGACCTTACCATTGAGGGCACGAACTAAACTGTAAGGACACAATTCTCAAATTGAGTCTCATTATAGTTTGGGCTCAATTCCGGACAAAAATGTTTATGTCATAGGATAGTGTTCATTGTACCTATTCAAGCCTATGATGTGTTTAGTTGAAGACGTAGCGGCCAAGTTTAAAGCTTCATCAAAATGCCGAGTTTAATGTGCCTCGTTTCTACGTCAACAACATTGTTCCATGCTCCTAAGGTATGAATGAAATTTTATATATATATATATAGGAGCTTGGAATTTAATTGGGTGTAATTTATAATTGTTATAAATTAATCGAAATTGTTTTACTCAGAAAAATATTTTTGGGATCTTTCCAAAAGTTTTTGGGCTTAAAATTAATATTTAATTTTTTTGATTTTCTGAAACGTCGTTCGATACACACTGGAATCTCGTTCGAATGATATTGTCAGGTCGTTCGAACGAAGTGACATCTCGTTCGAACGAGATGCCAGGTCGTTCGAACGAGATTTTTGACGAATTTCTTTTTCCTCATTCTGGAACTTCGTTAGTAAATCTATTCGAACGAAAAGTTGTTTGAACAAGTTTTGGCGGAAAAATTTTTGGGCAATTTTTGACGGTTTTCCCACTACTCTTCCCCACTATCTTTTGCCAGATTTGATAAGGTGTGGGAACCAACTTTTAGAACCAACTTTTTCATACACTACTATCTCATAGAGAGAGTTTGAGAGCTAAATTCATAAGAGAAAAAGTTCATTGTTTTGAGTGTTTATTCTTTCAATAAAAATCTTTTAAACACTTGTTTTACACCCAAAGTTTGTTTATCCAAGTTCATATATACATATACTTTACTTGGAGAGTTTTTGCACCGGTTTATCTCTACATCCGTTTGAAGAGAAGTTTGGGTTTTCTTCTACATACCATAAAGAAGAAGAGTTTTTTTTGCTGTCGCATTCTCACGTGGTGAAAGGCACCATGTGTGGTTGACGGTGTACCTATTGTCTCATTGGTTGAAGACCAAGATTTTGGTGGAGTTCCGGGGTTATCTACTAGGCGGAGGTGTTTTACAAGAAGACGCATCAAGGCTTAAAAGGGGTCGAGTCGAGAAATAAGTCATCTGTCTTGTAATTTGTAATTCCATACTTAGTGGACTTAAGGCTAGGGCCGTCCGAGGTTTTTTCCCGTTGTGGGTTTTTCCTCGTACATCGTGGCGTAGTGACTCATTGTTTAATTTTATCTTGCACTATCACCTAGAACGCATGCTTAGGTAAAAGGATAAAATTGGGTTTAATCACTACTTGTTTAATTTAGTGCTAAATTAAATATTGGGTAATGTGTAATTAATTCAAGTCATTAATTTAATTTGTTAAAATTGTTTTTGCCTAATTTGATAAAAATGAAAAATATGACTTAGGCAAATTTCTTGGTCTTGGGTTAATTAATTGTGTTTAAGTGAAATTCACATTTTTGTGTGTTCCATCATATTTCACTTGGTTTAATTTTAATTTGAGAATAAATTAAAATTTGTTTTTAATTGAACCATCATCTCGCTTCCGCATAATTAATAAAAGGAAATAATTTTTGGAAAATTAAAATTTGGGGGCCTCGCATTCCAACAAGTGGTATCAGAGCCGAAGCGCTAATTTATCGCGTCTAAGATCCGTTTTTTTGGCTTTTATAATTTTTGTGCTGCTTGTATTTTTAGGTGGTTCAATTTTTTACTCACTCTCATTTTTTTTATGTATCTCTCGATGGGACGTCTTAATGATAATTTGTCCATTTCTAATGATAATGAAGTTTTTGCTATTCGAGAGGAATTTAATGGGCTTAACAAGTGTAATGAAAATTTAAGAGAATTAAATGTGAGATTTGAAAAAGGAATTAAGTTTCTTGAAAATGAAAATTCTTGTTTTAAAGCTAAAGTTGAGTTTTTGCAAAACTCCCTATCTCAAAAAGATATTTTTCGTGAAAAGCTCATGGACATAAATTACAATTTTAATATTTTAGAAATGTCCAAGAAAGAGACTAATAGTCGAGAAAAGACTCTTAGGGACAGGTTTGCTCACATTGAGGGGGAGCATGATAACCTTCTAGGAGTTATCGAAAATTTCAAGAAGGAGTCCCGTAAATTTGAGGAGTCTAATTTTTTACTTCAGTCCAAAATTTTAAAAATGAAAAATGATTTACTTGACTCAAGTAGTAGTTGTAATGGTTCTAGTTCATCTTGTTCAAATACTTCCGTTGTTAAAGCTAAGACCATTATTTATTTTAGAGGGTCAACTTTATCCAAGGACTTTAGAAAAGGTCACACCTTAGGTAACATTCCTCGTGTTTACACATGCTTGCATTGTGGTAGGAAAGGTCACCTTAGGTCATTTTATTTTGATCTTAAAAGAAGCCCTAGGAAGTCTGTGTCTAGCATTTCATTAGTTCCCAAATCCCATCATTTTAAATATACATCTATATGGGTTAGGAAATCATTTTTAGGCGCGGTAGATATTAGATTTGTTGATTCTCATTTGCTTTCACATGAAACCTCCCTTGCTAAATTTAAAGGTTGAATGTGTTAGTTTTATTTGCATACTCTAGCTTTCTGTGCTTCATATTATATATCATTGCTAGATGTATGCATGTTTAATCATTTTCTAGTCTATGCTTCATGCTTTATCACATGCTAGAATTATGATTTTTGTTTATCTTTTGTATTATATTTATCTCATTATTATTTGCATTAAATGAAAAATACAAAAATATTTTTGTTTATCATTTGTGTTTTATTTTTTTTAATAATTTTAGATTAATGAAAAATACAAATGATTTTTGGTTTGTCTTTTGAGTACATATTTTTTATTTTTGGTTAAAAAATTTCCAAAACTCAAAAAGATTTTATTTTGTGTGTATTTTGGTTTGACACACTTTATGTGGCATACACTTGTGTTATAATCCCATCTTTTACGCTCCCATGTTGCCAGAACTTTTGGTTTAGATTGACAATCCTTATAATGTTCTTTACCATGTTTATATGGAGTAGGTGGATTTTGTGTTGTTTAAATGGATTTTATCTTTATATGCCTCAAATTCACACATGCACGAGCTCTTTTGAAATTTAATCGTCACATGTTATATTTGAGCTTTGTGAGGTGTTCTTCTATCAATCTTATCATATACATATTTGTGACCTAGGAGGACTAGTGCATGTCAAAATCCGCTGTACGTGAGATTTGTGAGAAATAAAAATATTATATATGAATGTGCATGTGGAAGGGCTCCGAAAAGATTTATTATCCTTTGCGATTGTAAGCCACCGTTTGAAATAGACCTAAAAGAAATACGTGGTCCAAAGGCCTAAAAATAGAAAAATGGCATTAAAAAGAAAAATACAATTGTCAAGGCCTTTGTTTGATTGATATACTCATTCAAATATATATGCTTATTAAGGGAGATTGGATGATATATCAATGATTTGCACAATATTCGTTTATTCTAGTTGTGCTATCAATGTCATGACTCTATTAGTTTGTAGAATCATCAACATGCTAGGCTTGTATGCATTGTGTATGTTTGTTCATTGAGTTCAATCTATATTGTCACATGAGGTTATATTCAAATGTGATGAAGTTTGCAATCAAAAGAGAACTCCGTGAACATGTTTTAAGTGACTGGGTCTAAATTTAATTGTTACTAGTTCACACCCCAACACTTCCGTTTCCATATGACACATTTTGCCTTACGAGTGTGAAGAGCTTATTTTATTTTGTGTCATTTGTGTGTTTATATCTATATATACTTGCATGTGCATTGTTGGTATATTTAGTCTATGTATATATATGATATTTTTCTGCATTTGCCCTGATTTATGGTCCATCTATGCTTTAATTCATAATCGGCATCTATCTTGGTGCATTCGTGTTGATATCTCATGCCTATTAATCTAAGTATCATTTTGGTATCATTTTATTGCATTTTAGTTGGTATCATTTATTCCTTTTATGGATTAGTTATGAGTATGTTGCCCATATGCTTTAAATGTTCTTAATATCTTATGCATTATCATGTTTCAATTAGTTCTATCCTTTGCCTATTCCTGAACAAAATGGGGGAGAATGATGAGAAATTGTATCTAATCCTATTGTAATCGTATCTTAGTTTAAGAGATTTAACTTAGGGGGAGTCACGACCTTCTTAGGTAGATCATTTGATAAAATGGGAGAATTAATTTAGGTGGAGTATTTACTTTAATTTCATTAAATATTTTGATATTCCCTATGCGTTTGATAGTTTGCTTAAGTGTGCAGGAAATCTTTCAAATGGCAACTTCATCGGCAAAGTGTTTTGATCCTTAGGTCTTGTGTCAAGTATTGGGTGGGATATTTTGAGTCTAGTGAGCTTGACGGCCCTTTAGGATTTTTGTTTTGTTTTTGTTCCGGAATAGACAAAGGGGGAGATTTGTAAGGACACAATTCTCAAATTGAGTCTCATAGGATAGTGTTCATTGTACCAATTCAAGCCTATAATGTGTTCAGTTGAAGACGTAGCAGCCAAGTTTAAAGCTTCATCAAAATTCCGAGTTTAATGTGCCTCGTTTCTACGTCAACAACATTGTTCCATGCTCCTAAGGTATGAATGAAATTATATATATATATATATATATATATATATATATATATATATATATATATATATCAGCTTGGAATTTAATTGGGTGTAATTTATAATTGTTATAAATTAATCGACTTTGTTTTACTTAGAAAAATATTTTTTGGATCTTTCCATAAAAGTTTTTGGGCTTAAAATTAATATTTAATTTTTCTGATTTTCTGGAACGTTGTTCGATACACACTGGAATCTCGTTCGAATGAGATTGCCAGGTCATTCGAACGAACTGACATCTCGTTCGAACGAGATGCCAGGTCGTTCGAACAAGATTTCTGACAAATTTCTTTTTCCTCATTCTGCAACTTCGTTAGTAAATCTGTTCGAACGAAAAAGTCGTTCGAACGAGTTTTGGTGGGAATTTTTTTAGGGCAGTTTTTGATGGTTTTCCCACTTTTCCCCACTATTTTTTTCTAGATTTGATAAGGTGCGGGAACCAACTTTTTCATACACTACTATCTCCTAGAGAGAGTTTGAGAGCTAAATTCATAAGAGAAAAAGTTCATTGTTTTGAGTGTTTATTCTTTCAAGAAAAATCTTTTAAACACTTGTTTTACACCCAAAGTTTGTTTATCCAAGTTCATATATACATATACTTTGCTTGGAGCGTTTTGGCACCAGTTTATCTCTACATCCGTTTGAAGAGAAGTTTGGGTTTTCTTCTACATCCCATAAAGAAGAAGAGTTTGTTTTGTTGTGGCATTTTCACGTGGTGAAAGACACCATGCGTGGTTAACGGTGTACCTATTGTCTCATTGGTTTAAGACCAAGATTTCGGTGGAGCTCCGGGGTTGTCTATTAGGTGGAGGTATTTTACAAGAAGACGCATCAAGGCTTGAGAGGGGTTGAATCGAGGAAGTAAGTCATTTGTCTTGTAATTTGTAATTCCATACTTAGTGGACTTAAGGCCAGGGTCGTCCGAGGTTTTTTCCTGTTGTGGGTTTTTCCTCGTACATCGCAACGTAGTGACTCATTGTTTAATTTTATCTTGCACTATCACCTAGAATGCATGCTTAGGTAAAAAGATAAAATTGGATTTAATCACTACTTGTTTAATTTGGTGCTAAATTAAATATTGGGTAATGTGTAATTAATTCAAGTCATTAATTTAATTTGTTAAAATTAGTTTTTCCTAATTTGGTAAAAATGAAAAATATGACTTAGGAAAATTTCTTGCTCTTGGATTAATTAATTGTGTTTAAGTGAAATTAAAATTTGTGTCTGTTCCATCATATTTCACTTGGTTTAATTTTAATTTGAGAATAAATTAAAATTTGTTTTTAATTAAACCATCATCTCGCTTCCGCATAATTAATAAAAGGAAATAATTTTTGGAAAATTAAAATTTGGGGGCCTCGCATTCCAACATAAACCATCATCAAACTAGCATGAACGACCCAAACCACACCGACATTGAAAGATCCAATACCGACATTACCATGTCACTCCTGAAAGGAACTTTTATTCTTAAGATTTAATACTATTTGTAACGTCCCGACCTAGCAGATTTATGGGTTACTCATAGTTAGCCCAGTTCGGCTCGAGCGTTAGGTGTGAAGTGAAATAAAACAACCTATATAATGTTGCTAGTCCAGTTTTTATTTTAATTAATATTTCACTTATTTGGCATGCAATTCTAGTTTAGAAATAAACTACGTGAGGGACCCATTGGGAACACCCCAAAATTTAAGCATACAAAGCTATTAACGTAAAATAAAGAAAATACTTACCTATATAACGCTCTCAAAATACGAAACATCTCCCAACCTGTCGTAACAAAGCGAGAGTGTGAATCGATACTCAGTGGGAAATATACATTACAGTATAGAATCGAATCGCAGAAAGGAGACTCAACACGTTATGCCTTCGTGCACATGCAACTACATAGTATATATATATATATATATATATATATATATATATATATATATATGCCCATACTTAAAGCATGAAACGGTTTTACTTCAGATAACATTATTTATCCATAATAATTTTTCTTAATCTTGTAAAGACTTTCTTTACTCATTCTTAGCATTTTTCACTTTATTTAACACACCCGGCTCAACACTTGAAACCACTACCTTGGATTTATTCGAACATACTCTTTTATCGAAATCATGCTTTTTATTTTATTCAATACACTTTAGTATTTTCGTTAAAACTCACCATTTCAACGCACGCAAACACCGTGTTAGAAAATACTTATTTAATTTTTGAGAACCTTTAACAACACATTCTTGTATTAATTATGGGTTTAACCACTTAGGTTTAATCACCCATTTACCCACTTATTTTACCTTTTTTCTTACTTTATGGACATTAATCAATTAAATATTTACTTGTCCATTTTAACCTTTACCGAAACATTTATTACTTCATTTAAGTCAGGTTGTATTAACACATTCACCACAAAACCCATATCTTGACATGTTCCTTATTTCTTTAATCTTTTCTCGTAATCTTCCAATACCGCATACTTTAACGGGCTCCAAACCTCCGGCTATGCACACCATATGCTCTGGCAAGTGATTTTGGGATTTTTACCCTAGGGCTCTGGGTCCTTTTTGCTTATCCCGGTGTCATTGGAGTTCCTTTTAATGTGTTTTAATATTTTAAAAATGTCCACATTACCCCACTTTTCCTATTTACCCGACCGAAGTCAAAATTCGGGGTTACACCCAAACTTGTGTTACACTTTGAAATTCTTAGCATTTCGTGTCCTTTTCACTTTAACCTTGATTTTATTCCAAAAAACATATTCATTTTGGACCACTTTGTGTAACACCTTTTTCAATATTTTTATTTCATAAAAATATTTCACTTTAAGTAAAATTACCATTTTATCCACTTATTTTCAAAATCACATTTTACTCCATTTCCACAAGTGTTAATTTCCCTAAAAAAAATACTATTAAGTCACCCACAATAACTTCTTAACTGTTTTAATACATTAACACTCATTTTAACTTTGTAGTTATATTCTTTTTAATTGGAAACATCCTTACCTCTTTAATTCCTTTAAATTTCATTAGTGTTAATCTTTTCAACATTACAAAGTTATACACAGTAACTTTCCCATGTTTACCCATTAATACTTATTGAATACCTTTATTAACAATTTTTCTAACAACACATTTCTTTTCTTTCTTTATTCAAGAAACCCATTTATACTTAAGATTAGCTTTATAAGAAAGTACCATTTTCTTCATTTTACATGTAGTCACCTTCATACTTATCATATTTTTAACCCCTTTTCACACACTTAATAAACAAGAATATCTACTCTTCTTATTTCATATTTAAACTCAACAAAATCTTCTTTAAACTTGTTTATACACTTAGTGCCAAAATACTACAAGTCTATATGCATGAGAAGATGGACTTTACCTTAAAATCCTATTAAACGGCTTAAACACATATCTCATTCTAGAATTTCATCATACTTGCAAAAATATAATTGTAAAGCATAAAAGACATTTAATTTCTTCAAAATCACAAAATCTCCATTTTTCACAAAATCTTCATTTTTGTAAGATATATTAATTCATCAATGTTTACCAAAATAAATCATTATTTTCAAACATTTTATTTAATAAAATATTTAATATCAATATTTCTAGAAAATACACTATTTTCATAAAATACCAACTTTTAATATTCCAAAATCTTGAAATATTTATTCATTCTCCATTTTCAACAAAATAACATTTTACCAACATTTTTATTTCAGAAAAATATTTATTATTTTCTACACCTTAATCATGGAATTTAATCAAATGAACCCTACTCATATAGTCTAACTACAAAACTATAAATATGCAAAAGTAGAATCTTATACTAAGAGTAAGATTTTTCGACATCTAATTGCTCCAACGGTGGTACAAATGTTGGTGTAGGAAGGGCAAACCCACCTCCAAAGATGGCCTCAAGGGGTTACCAAATGCATCCTCCAAATGCTCCAAAGTGTGCTCCTAGCTAATATCCCCTTCAAAACCCACTTCATACTCTATGAAAACTCCATCTTCATCTCCAAAAATCCTCCAATACTTCTCCAAATTTCGTGGCTCTCCTTCTTCAATGGTGGAAGTAGGTATAGTGGGTTTGAACAAGGAGGAATATTATATAAAATGGTTGAGGGATGGTGGTTTATAGTAAGAGGAGGCGGAAGACCACCCACCTCTCTCTCTCTCTCTCTCTCTCTCTTACCCTAAACACACCCTTATAAAACCCTCCCAAAGCCTAAATTCTTGTTTTTTCCAATCTGGACTGGCATGGGCTTGACAACACACAAAATCAAGGGTTAATATTGTGATGGTGCACAAGGGCAAGCCAGATTAAAATTTTTGATTTACGTCGTTCAAACGACAAGCCCAAGTCGTTCGAACAACTTCTCCATCTCGCTCGAACTATGGATCGCCCAACCATTCGTGCTACATGCCACTGTAAAGCAGTGGAGTGTCGTTCGATGCCCTGCTTCTTGCGAGATCCATCTCGTTTCTAATGACGTTGGGATGTCGTTCGAACGACCCTTTACAATCATTTGAACAACCCTACATATTTTCCATTATTTTATTTTCCTTAAATTTTAAATCAACAATTTCCTTATAATTATCATCAGTCCTCATTCCATCGTAATTTATGCAAATCTTAATTGAATCACTAGGACATGGTATTATAACACTAGGATATTTTCTAGATGCGGATTCCTCTGGAATATGATCTTGAACATGTACACACAATGATTACCCAAATTGAGAAGATTTAGATTGAATAGATTGGATCACACTCATAATAATCAAAGTAATAATTGTATGCACATTTCAGTTCTCATAGTCCTTGAGATTAAGAATTTATGCACTCCTTGCAAATGTCGTGAGATTGTGCAAATCTTATCTATCACGAACCTAGATTTGAATCTTACGTGTTGTCCAGTTCAATAAAATCATGATGTATTAGTACGATCCTTTTTGAACTACTATATAAGTTCTCAAAATATCATATAGGTTTTCGTAGTCAAGATAAACTTTTAAGATTATACCTGCAGCTTTACTAATGGGATGCCAACTCGCCATCTAAGTTGGGAACTCTTTAATGAAACTGGAACTAGAATTCCAATCTTTCGTGATCAAGTCGAACCTAACTCACTAAAATTCTCAATAAGTTCAATTGACCAATATATATATATATATATATATATATATATATATATATATATATATATATATATATATATATATATATATATATATATATATATATATATATATATAAGACAAATATAAGACATTCTCAGAAGCATGATTCTTATTTCAAAATGAACTTGATACAACTTTATTGAAAAATAAACATCATACACGATTTTACGAATAAAACCTCCAAAATAGTATATAGCAGATGATCAATTCATTACGATTAAACTGGATTACTATGCACATTACATTTCAAGGATTTTTCAATTTAGTATTTGTCCGATATTTTTTTGGCTCTAGTCTATTATATATTTTTTGGTCACTAAGGTTCCCTACCCCTTAATGTATACCTTATTGAAACACCCTACATAGTTGAATCCTAGAATTTTCTTGAATCTACATTATTTAATGTTTCACCTAATTTGAATATTGATGAGAAAACATATTTTTAGTTTAATACCGCTTTATTTTGTACATCATGTAAACCTCTCAAGTGACCAATACTACTCAAGACTCGCTCAACGTTCGTATTCGAGAAAAGGTAAAAAGGTAAAACACTAAGGGGATGCACATTGCACATTTTTACACTTTGACACATTTTAAGCACTCATGCATATCATTTTAATTTATTTAAATAACATGTCTGAAATAATTTTTAAAATAGAAATTGTATTAATTTATATTTAATATTAATTTCCAGTTTTTAAATTGTTATAAAAGAAAATCTGAAGTTAAATAACTTTTTAAATGAACTTTTGTTTAATAAAATTGATATTTGTGTACATACGTTTAAAGAAACACAAAATGTGTTTTCCTTCTGTCACATATTCTAGTATGTTTATAGCCCTTGATAAGGTTTAAGATCGAATGGTTTTTAATACTGATTTGCATCACCATTTGACTAACTAATAGGATTGGCCTCTTTACCTTTTAGCTAAGAAAATCCGTAGTCGTGATGAGCCACGCATGCTAAATTTTTCGTTCATGTAAGCCTTTTGCATTTCTCCAGCACGAACTACATGAAATGGTGGGTTTTCTATGAACTTCTTTTATTTGTAGAAAGTTCCATCGAATAACAAAAGTTCGTTGGAACTTCCTACGATCAAAAAAAGTTCGTAAGAAATCCAATGTTTGCATAATGGCTAGTTAACGATTACATTAATTCTGTTTATTTAAATGACAACCTCCTTTAAACCTCACACCACTGCTTCTTCCCATCTACGACATCCTCCCATCTGCATCCCACACCACTACTGCCTCCCCTCCTCTCCTCCTCTTCAGTCCTCAAATCAGACACCCCCACTACCTCCCCTCCTCTCCTCCTCTTCAATCTTCAAATCGATCCTCTAATTGTTCGTATAATTTTTTTTTGGTGAGATTATCTTCTGTTAATTTATTCATTATGGATGGAAAAAGTGGAAAAAGTATTTCAATATCGAAAAATAAAAAAGGCACGGGTCGACTTCAACAAGCATTCCCTCTCCATCCGCATCGATTGAACCGCCGAATCTCGTATACAGTAACTATACTCAAAATTATGACATTATCACACACATCGGACGGAGAAACCCCAATCATAAACGGACATAAATTTGAATTTTGAGGAAATTGGGCGGACCCAATGAAATTGTACAAATTGATCGGTGAGAAAAAATCGGCGATCAAATCAATTATCGACACTGCCGGTTATATGTCAAACTTATTTTCTGTGGTGATGCCCAATTTCGATCAATGTATTATGACGGGGATGATCGAACGTTGGTGGGATACGATTCATACCTTTCAATTACCATACATCGAGCTTGCCTTCACTCCGATAGACTTCACGATGCTTTCCGGTAATTAATTATTTTTATTTCATTGCAAATATATTCATAATTGTTTCAATATATGACATTAATTTACTGTAGTTACATTAATAATTAATTGTTTCGAATATATTTTGTTGTACTTATATTCATAATTGTTTAAATATATGAAAAGAATTTTAGATTACATACATGCATTCCGATTGGACAAGGGCGACCCATTCTAAATATTCCAAATGAAAAATATACCAATTTTGCAAATACCATAAATGAATTTTTCCCCAAAATTCATATACAGAGATTTACTGGTGTGAGAATTCCAGTTTCTGACCTTAAAAAATACATAGAAAATTTTGTCAATGCTCAAGATATACCAAATTATATGTACCTAATCATAGCTCGGGCCTTTTGGTTCTATGTTACCGGGAGTGTATTTTTTTCCAACTGCCAAATCCACTTTCGACCTCGAATTTTTACATTATCTGGAGGATATTACTGCCATTGGCACATACGACTGGGGTTCGACTATTTATGCCCGTATTATATGGTATTTGGACAAAACTAGTCGACGATCGTTGACTAGTGTTGAATGCATGTGGCAATTACTTGAGGTATATTTTCGTTTAATCTTATTTGACCGCTTATATGAAATTTATGTTTCATTAAAATAATAGTCAACTTATTCTAATAAATTAAATGTATTGACATATTTTGCCGTATTTACATTACGAGTACATGGTCACAACATGTCTAATTCTTGTTGATCCGTCCATCGATGCATGGCCCCGCATATTCTGTTAGTCAAGGGGGAACAAAAAGCATGTCAAGGGAGCACAACGGTTTAATATCTTAAGCAGTCAACATCAGTTTAAGATGCGATCACCCGAGTCCATTATATGGCAGCTATGCGAGACTTCTTTCTACCTTGACACTAATGTCATCGTATATTCTCATCATCTATCGGGTTACAGATGATTTTCTAGGATCCCTTATTTAAGGGTTTTTGGTACTTGGGTGGCCGGGCCATCCGACAATTGACTAGGTAGATATGTATAGCAGACAACCTACCTTCGAGTTTGTGTTGTGTCTCAGAACACGAATTTGAAGCAGTTACTGCCCAAAATTGGCCTGTCGCAAATCAACACATAAGAGATGTCTCCCAAGAAGAGTACAATGCCTACTAGAAGGCACTAACACTTGATCTATTACTTTCGCCAATTGCAAGATAAGTAAATGTAGATTTTATTAGAGTTGGTTCAGTGGCACCTTCAACGTTACGAATCTCACGAGCACCAGCATCGAAAAATGAGCCACATGTGTATAAGACATAGTTCTCGGTGGGTGGTTCTATGCACTTCTAACCACCGTGGAAAAATTAGACGGTAGACGTCAGCCTACCGGATGGGGCTTCATATTCGATAGATGTCCCGCGACCCGAGTTTCCAACCAACGCACCTCTAGCTCAATCTTTGACACAGTTAGAATGGAGTGATTACCACATCGATGCAGTAGATAATAATTTAGGTCTCCGTCATTTATTTTTACAAGAGACACGTCAGTGAGAGGATTAGTTCAAAGCACGTGATGATCGAATCGAGGAGTTGGAGCGTAGACTTGCGCGCTTTACTATGCCTAGTCGTGGGTTTGAGCAGGGTGGTACTAGTTCTAGCCATTCAAGTGTTTACATACCACAGCCAGATCCATCCTTCGATATGGTCCCCGCATATCAGTCGTAAAAAAGTTGGGGAAATTTATTTTGGTTTGACCCGATGACGGTTTCACATGTACATTTAGGTACGGATTATGAGTTCAGTCCGGGGAACCCGTGATGTTAAATGTGCTATTAAAATTTTTTAAGAATTTATTATTTACAGTTATCTCAATTTAATTGCATTTTATATTAATTTTTTTGTATATTCTGTTTATTTATTATACATGGAATGAAGGAAACCAATTTATTACCCTATTGTATACTTTATTAATCTTTTAAAATCAAAGTGGCACTGTAATTTAAATTATGGCACTTATAATATTAGGTAATAAATTTTAATTATTGAACCTAAAATATTAAATTTAAATGATTATCACAAGTAATAATAGGAAATAAATTGATCCTTTATTATTATTCAAATAATGACTTAAGTAGTACAAACATTCATATATGAAAGAAATGATTATTAGGACGCCTTGTTCAAAGACTTAAGATGAACCTAGTAGAAGTACCACAAAATGGTTTCCCATTACGCACTAAATATTTAGGTAAGTAGGATCGTTGCGTATCAGAATCAACATATTCTTTGTTGTAGTTTGATATATTTGGTTCGTAGTCTTCCCCATCATTTTCATACATGCATGCCGAAAAGTAATCATAACTAGAATTGGCATAGTCGAAAATGTTTTTACCTGATGCCAACGTAGAGTCGTTATATATGTTAATTAATTGTTCATGGATCTGACAACCTGATAACATCACGCGTTGTGCTTTGTGATAACGTTGTAAGCGCATCTCTATTTGCCATATCTCTTCCTCCAATAAATCAAGAAAAAATATATCCGCTTCTTCGAGACACGATATTGGCCAAAGTGCGGTAGCCCGATTTTTCAGCACGGGTATGTGATGGTAATGGCAAAGCACCTCCAGGTCACACCTTTCATCATATTTATCTGGCCATATGAGCTTTTCCCAATGGTACTCAAATCCATGTTCAGGTTCCGAAGTGGGAGAGATTATGAATATATGACCAAAGTCATTAAGAAAACGTCGAGCGGTATCAATCGGATAAGTTTGGAAAATTAGTTTCTTCCCATACCAATCATTACGAACAATATCTGTGTATGATCCATTATAAATGGATGAATTTTATGGAGATGATGTCATCTTTGAAATATAAGACAATGGTGGATAACAAATTTTTCCAATCGTTCAAATATATTTATAGGTAATTTTAAACATTGGATTGAAGCCTTCGCAATGTTTCAGTACCACATTGTTACAATCCAATATGTCAGAATGCGCTCGTTGACGTTCATGTTGTTTCTCACCCTTCCTACATGGGGGTCTATCTGATATGTCTCGTACCCTCGAACTGTCATATTGTCTACGAGTGTAGGTCTGTCATCGTTCCCCACTGTGTTTTACAAGTAAAAGTTTGGTAAATCTTTCAAAATTTGATAGAAGTTTCCGAACGAGAATTATTTATTGGTTTTAGCATGGTACTCTAAGCGTGAATTGTAACTACTTGGAACTCGTTCGTCCCGCTTCCCATATTATTTAGTTGATGAGAAATATTTGCAATATATATCATTATGAGATGCGGTATATGATTGTAACATGTTGATAGCTTGGATCTCGTACGAGTAATTATAATTCCATGCATGATGTTATACTCATTCATCACGGTATCCAAAATGTGCCCGATGGCATCGAGTTCCTTTCAATACATCGGGTTGTATATTTTGCATAAATGGTACATAGAACTTCGTCCTCAAACGGAGTCATATTAGGTAATCGAATTGTACTCGAAGTATTTGGTTGATAAGAAGACATATTGTCTGTGAAAATACAATTTATTATGGATGGAAATAAGGAAATCACACTCGAAGAAATTAAGGGTGATAATTAAACTTTGTGAGTTTGTGTGGGTAATATTCATAACCAAACCGTCGTTAAATTAACCATGTATTAAAAAGAATCTAACAAACTTATTTTCTTCGTAGGAACTTCCTACAAACTGCTTTTATTCGTAGGAGTTCTTACAAACTTCCGAAGTTCGTAGGAACTTCTTACGAACAAAAGAAGTTCGCAGGAAGTTTCTACGAATTACAGAAGTTTGTTGGAAAGTTTAATGAATCAGTTACCATTCAGTAACTTTGCAAAATGTCTACCTTTAACTCTACCAAATTTGGCAACTTTCACCCACCACTGTATCCTTCTCGATTTGTAACTTTGCCAATTTCATTGGCTATACTCCCACCATTGTGGATGCTCTTAGGATGCTTCTTATTAGCCAACCATTATATTCACTTTACTGTCAAAGCCATTAGATTATAGAGATTGAGTGAGGATATTATCATTAGACCAGACTTTTTGCTAAGATTATTCCAGCAAGTCATTTTAAGATGATTGGATCATTTTTTCAAAAAGCCTTTTGTTTCTTAATTTCTATAAACCGTCGGCTCATAGTTGTGTAAGGTTCTTCCATTTAGACTAGGAATTAAATTCTGACCGTTGGATTAAAAGTTAAATCTAAAGGAATTGAACCTTAATCCGTATGTAACTTTGATTTGATATTTTGTTCCTTTAGACTTGACCAGGTATACCTACTATAAGAGATTAGAGGTTCAATTCTCTAAATTGATTCATTTAAGTGGTTCCAGCTGTCATAATCGTCTATTACTAATTTGGTTATGAGGCTGTCTCCAATCCTTTCCCATCTAAATGTATTTCTATCCTAGGTGTCAAAGCTTTTTAGCAAAGTTATATATCTACGTGGCACATTTTTTACATATATAGAAAAAGGAAAAAAAAAACTCCATCTCCACCAATATCATTTCTAGGTATATTTTTACTTATTTTTTGCACCATTTCAAACAGTTCACTTCATTTTTATAATTTTCATTTGGAGACATTTTCACCATTTTGTTTTCTTTTTTACTCTCCATTTTTTTTTCTATCAGCTGATCTGCAATTACGATGAAAACAACAACATAAACAACTCAACGCAATCAATCAAATTATATTCCTTATTTCGAGCTTCGAGTGTAGGTAATATTTTTATTTAAATTTCAATACAGATTTTGTACGACTATAGGTAATATTTTTATTTAAATTTCTATACAGATTTTATTCAGGAGATGACTTTGCATGAAAATTGTTGATTAACAAGATAACTCACATGTTAAAAATTAGATGACATAGTTGATTTTTTTCTTTTAAATTGGTCTAATGAGTTTGAACTATGAAAAAAAGTTTCAAGTCTCCATATTTTTATTTGTTGATCATATAATAACATTGCACATAACCTATCTGATAAAATGTCTTAGTGAATGTCAAAAATAATATTTTCTTACTTGTGTCTTCAATGTAATTTTGTAGGTGCAATTGAAGCTAATGTCTTTTTCTGATTCCGACTCAGACAGAGAATATGACATTCCACTTCTACCTCCCACGGAGGAGTTGTTTCCTATAACTAAACAATTGCTAGATAAACCAATTAATAAAGAATATTCGTTAACATCTTCATCCAATTTGACTCATAACTTGATTCAAATCACCGTGACATATGTTTCTCTCATGGTTGTAAATATGTTGTCGAAAAAATAACCTCATGTTAGGTCCACTCCTGGTCGACGTTATGTTCATCGTGATAGAGAAAAGCGACATGGACAAATTTTAAAAGACTACTTCATGGGTGAGGATTCAAAGTATTCACGTGAGATATTTCGGCGTCGTTTCTGAATGGATGAGGATCTATTTAATTTCATATTTTAGGTGTAATACCCCGTAATTTTATTGATTTTATTTATTGGGATTAATTAATTAAATGGGAATAAATTGGAAATTAATCCGGATTTAAATACTAATGAGACTTGAGTTGGTATTTGATTATGATGATAATGTTGAATATTACTGGGTAAATATGTTAATATATGATTATTAAATTTATTAAAATTGTCGCAAGTCATAAATACGATAATTCGGGAAATTAAGTTGGGACGTGCGTGTGAGTCGCGTCAAGAATCAATTTAATTGGATTTAAAAGTAAAGTATAATTTTATCATCTGTATGGTCATTTTGAGTGCGCTAGCGTGTACGTAAGGATCAAAATAGTCACAAAACACTATCCATGGGTTTAGTTTGGGTCCAGGGGCATTTTTAGGCCAAACCGGCAACCCGGGAGGGTATTTTAGTCATTTTAATTTTTAAAGGATTTTGACCCACGAATTTTAGGCCTTATTTATCAGCCAATATGAGGGCCATTAGGTCCATTATCTATCAAAAAGCAAGATGTGGACATCGTGAGAAAGAGGAGAAGTTACAAGAGGGTTACAAAGCCATAACCACCACCCACCACCACTTTTCACCGGAATTATGACCGAAGAGAGAGAGAGAACCATCCCTTAACATCACCAATGGATCAGAACATCAATTTCGAGGCAAGTGATTTCATTAAGTTTCAGAGAATAATTTATCCATGATAGTGTAGGATTTGATGATAGCCATGAATAATGATGGAAACTCATGATATTTGGAGAAGAAACCTAAATTTTGGATAGGATTTGCATGTAGTTTAATTCTAGAAGTAATTCAGTAACAAAATCATAACCCTAGATGAATTAAAAACAGATTTAGGAAGAGAAATATGATGGTTCTTGAAGAAAATTAAAAAATAGGGTTTTTATGATAATAGGATAATTTGATCCAAGAAAATCTAATTGTTGATGATTTAAAAGTTTTAGAATGCTAAGAATCATGTAATTAGGTTGTATAATGACCCTGTATACTTACATTAGGATTTCACACCTTGTAATGAAGATTTTGGACAAATCTGGGACTGAAAAAAGAAGAAACCCGTAGCCTGCACCTGCTTGATCGATCGATCGACATTTATAGGTCGATCGATCAACCATAGATCAATCAATGCTCAAGATCGATCGATCGATCTCCCCAGAAATTGTGACATTTTCCCCGTTTTTTAATTTAAGTGTTGTCGGCCATCGAACGTTGTAGTTGGGGATTATGTGAATACATTAATACTTGAGGGAGACCAATAGGGACATATTTGAAGCCGGGAACATATTAGAATTGGGTTGGAAAGCGTTGAATTTACGAGTGTCCGATGAGTAATTTCCTATTTTATGATGCGAGAACATGATTTAAATTCTTCGGAGTGATAAGTTAGGATTTGGGACATAAGTAAGGAGTTAAGAGTACTGAATTAATATGTGGGAAAAGTAGGAGACTTAGTAACCTCTTAGGTTAGGTTTTAAGTAATCTAAACTATATAACGTTGAAATAACCAACACAGCAAATCTATTTTTAATTTAATAGAAAAACTCCAACTCTTTTAATATTTAATTTAAAATTTTGATTAATATTGTTTTAAGCAACCACACAAGTAAAGATATATTTAGAATGATGTTGCTGAAATAAATACAGTTAGAATGGGAAGAGGAAAGGTTGATAGTGACACAATATTTGTTCTCGAGGAACCCACCGTGGTGGTAAACCCCGTGTCCCTAGCCCCAAAACAACACACGAAATTTATTTTTAACAAGTCAAAAGAACACATACAAACTAATCTGAGTTTAAAACCAATTAAATGTATTTTACTGAGTTTATGAAAAATAATAAAAAATACTCTCAACCCAGTTTACTGTTCAGCCCAAATATTTAGTCCAAGATCAGTCCAAATATTAGTCCAGTAGAGGTCCAAGATCAGTCCAAATATAAGTCCAAGAATAGTCCAAATATTAGTCCAGTAGAGGTCCAAGATCAGTCCAAATTTTAGTCCAAAAATTAGATCTTTAACAAAAGTAAAAAACTGAGTTTTAATCTGAGTTGACACAGTGAGATTAAGTCCGAGTTACAAAGGTGAGTATGAATCAGGAAAGCATACAACAAAATTACGACACCCGTATTATCAATCCACAACAATCGGAATATATATATATATATATATATATATATATATATATATATATACTCTTATACAGCAATATATATGATTATATAAAGCAGTATATATGTAATATATATATATATATAGAGAGAGAGATTTATATATACCTCAAGAGAAAATGCAGATATAAAATCTACAGCTAAAAAAAAAACAATCTCGGCAGGAGCACGCCGAACTCAGGTGAGATGGTAAACCCCGGATCAATCGCAAGGAACAAAACACCAAACTACACCAACCAATGCACCACCAACATCCAACGACAAAACCCTTAAACAAAATCGAAATCGATCTTGGTTTAAAGTAGGAGAAAACCCCTCAAAATATTAAGAGCTCATCACTCAAACAGGTGTATACAGTGTTAAAAGTATGAGAATAATCCCTCAAAAGAAATCAGAAATTTTTAGAAAGATAGAGAGAGAGAAATGTTGGCTGCGATTTGTTAAACTCAAAAACCCTAAAAAATGAAAAAATGACGATCGTATGCTTTTTATACCACCACAGAAAGGGCAAGGTCTGTATTATAAAAAGCGAAGAAACCAAGGGCAGAAATACCTTTCACCATAGGCGGCTGGGGACATAACCGTCCCTTTAAAAACCAAAGGGTACCAGCGTAAAAGCCCTAAAAGGATAAGGGGTTAAGATGGAAAAAAGAAATCTCAACGGTTGAAATAAGCTGGCACCACACGTGGTCAGCTCGTGTGGTATACGCCACTAGCACTCATTGGACCAACAACTTATTACACGGATCGACCCAACAAACACAAGAAGGCTAAATCATAGCCATTGAACCAAGACAAATCGCAGCCCTTTATTTTATTTTTTAAACCTTTTAAATAAACAAATTAACTTTGTTTATTTTCAGTATATGTTTAAACACATAAAATTAAGTAAAGTAGATAAATAAAGAAATAAAGAAATAAAGATAGCAAGAAAAAATAATCAACATTTATATTTTGAAATATTAAATTCAAAATTAATTTAAATAAAAACAAAGAACAAAAAATAAAAAAAATAAATAAAGAAACACACACAAAATGTTGTAAACATAAATAGAACAAAGTCTCTCAAAATTTGAGACAACAATGGAAGGAAAATTTCAATCTCCCCCTTTGGCTAATTTTGAGACAAACAAGACTTTGAGACAGTAAGGAAAAACATAACACAACTAGCAACATTTTGAGTCCAAAGCAAGTACATAACTCAACTAACAACATATATCCTAGAAATAAAAAGACACATGTCTCAACTTCTCCCCCTGTTTGTCTCAAAGGGACAAAGGGAGGAAACTGAAATCAAATTAGGTTGGAAACGCACACACACCAATTGACATTCGTAGAGTTTCAAACCTATGATTGTCTAATGGCTTAGTAAACAAATCAGCAAGTTGATCTTTAGTATTTAAATACTCAATGCAGATTTCCTTTTTCTCAACAAGTTCCCTAATAAAGTGTTCACGCATTTTAATATGTTTTGTACGCGAGTGAAAAACAGGATTTTTTGAAATACTTATAGCACTTTGATTATCACATAAAATGAGAGCACTTGGTTCTTTTATTCCATAATCATTTAGCATTTGTTTGATCCACAAAAGCTGAGTACAACAACTACCAGCAGCAATGTACTCGGCTTCGGCTGAGGAAAGAGATACACAATTCTGTTTTTTTTTGCGACCAAGAGACCAGGTTGTGTCCTAAGTAAAAGCAACCACCTGAAGTGCTTTTACTATCATCGGCACACGCAGCCCAATCAGCATCCGTATACCCAATTATTTTGGAATTTGTGTAAAAAGTATACATAATACCAAAACTTAGAGTACCACAAACATATTTAAGTATGTGCTTCACCACAAGTAAATGAGATTCTTTCGGTTCACATTGATATCTAGCACATACACACACACTATGCATTATATCCGGTCTACTAGCGGTTAAATATAGAAGGCTACCAATCATACTCCGATAAAGAGTAACTTCAACCTTTTTACCCGATAAATCTTTGGAAAGCTTAGTGGTGGAACTCATTGGTGTTCTAGCCATTTTTGCATTTGCTAGACCAAAGCGCTTAACTAATTCAGTCACATATTTAGTTTGTGATATAAAAATGCAGTCCTATTTTTGCGAAACTTGTAAACCCAAGAAAAATTGCAACTCACCCATCATAGACATCTGAAATTCTGATTTCATTAGGTTTGCAAAAATTTCAGCCTCTTGAGGTGAAGTAGACCCAAAGACAATGTCATCAACGTATATTTGAGCAATAAGAAAACAATACTTATTTCTTTTAACAAACATTGTTAAGTCCACTCCCCCTCGAATGAAGCCATGGGTTAAAAGAAAAGAAGTAAGACGATCATACCAAGCCCGAGGGGCTTGTTTGAGACCATAAAGAGCTTTCTTTAATCTAAAAACATGATCCAGAAGAAACGGATCAACAAAACCCTTAGGCTGTTCAACATACACTTCTTCATTTAAAAACCCATTTAAAAAAGCAGATTTTACGTCCATTTGATATAATTTAAATTTCAAATGACAAGAAACGGCAAGCAAAATTCTAATAGACTCTATTCTAGCAACCGGGGCAAAAGTCTCATCAACATCAATCCCATCAATTTGGGAGTACCCCTGAGCCACTAGTCTGGCTTTGTTACGCAAAACATTTCCGGTTTCATCACATTTATTTTTAAAAATCCACTTAGTTCCAATGACATTAGTATGAGTAGGACGAGGTACTAGGAACCATACATCATGAATTTTAAATTGACCCAACTCTTCCTGCATAGCAAGAAGCCAAGATTCATCCACAAGAGCATCCTTTATATTTTTTGGTTCAACTAGAGAGACAAGAGATGACATCAAAGCATTTAAAGTTTGAGCTCTAGTTTTAATTGGTTCCTTAGCATCACCCAAAATATTCTTTTTAGGATGATTTGCCCTAACCCAATTTGGAACATCAAGGTCTTCCGATGGGAAGGAGTCCAAATTATTATTCGTTGATAGTCTTGTTAGATCACTTGACGATGTATTTTCAATGGGTGTTGATTCCAGGCTATCTTCAACATACGGGTCCACGCAATCATTTATCACAACATTTATGGATTCCATAATAGATCTAGTTTTCAAATTATAAACTCTATAAGCCCTACTGTTTTGGGAGTATCCTAGAAAAACAGCCTTCTCTCCTCTAGTGTCAAATTTGGACAAGTGTTCACGATCTTTACACACATAACATTCGCTACCAAAAACTCTAAAATATTTCAGATTTGGTTGTCTACCATACCATAATTCATAGGGTGTTTGTTTAGAATTTTTTCTTAAATGAACCCTATTAATTATGTGACAAGCTGTTTGCGTAGATTCAACCCAAAAATATTTTGGCAAGCTTTTAGCATGAATCAAAACACGAGCCATTTCTTGAATGGTTCGATTTTTTCTTTCAACAACACCATTTTGTTGGGGTGTCTTAGGAGCACTAAATTCATGTTTATACCCATTCCCAATACAATAGTCTTTGATACCTGTGTCTTTAAATTCCCCACCCCTATCGCTACGAATACGAGTGACTTGAGTATCTTTCTCATTTTCTATTTTTAGCAGAATTTGTAAAAAATGATTAAAAGTGTCTGATTTTTCTTTCATAAATGCGACCCAAGTAAATCTAGTAAAGTCATCAACAATAACCAAAATATAGGAATTTCCACATAAACTAATTGTCCTAGAAGGACCCATTAAGTCCATATGTAACAATTCCAAAGGGTGAGAGGTTAAAATTTCAGTTACTTTCTTATGAGGTGCCTTATGAATCTTACCAATCTGACACGGACCACAAATAGAATGTTTAACCTTAGTTATTTTGGGTACACCCCGAACAAGATTTTGACAAGATAATTTAGACAAACTGTCATAATTTAAATGGCCTAAACGTTCATGCCATAAGTCTAAATCACTCATTCGAGAAGATAAACAATTTCCAGAAATATGGTTATTCTTAACAGCATAGCAGTTGTCTGGAGTCCTAGAACCACACAAAATAAGTTTCCCATTTGGGTCTAAAATTTTACAGTCAGATTTTGTGAAATTTGCTGCATGATCATTGTCACAAAACTGACTGATACTCAATAAATTTACAGTCAAACCATCAATAAGTAAAACATCCTCTAAGTTAGGGAGCCCATCTGCCTCAATAGACCCTTTGCCTATGATGTGGGACATCTTTCCATCACCAAAAGTTACAACACCACCAACAAAAGATTTTAAGGTGGTAAACTTGGATTTGCCCCCCGTCATATGCCTAGAGCAACCAGAATCTAAACACCATTGAGAATTTTTATCACGAGCATTTAATGATGATAAAACAACATTGCATCTCAATGAGTCATTTGATTCAGATTTTTTAATCCATTCAGCCTTAGTTTTCTCATAAGTTTGTTTAGACTTCATGTTGGACAGATTAGGCTTCCTAACAAATACAGTTTTATCGTTAAAGCGACCGCGCATATTTTAAGCATGCAATTTTTTATAGCAGAAATCAGTCAAATGACCATTTTTATGACAAAAATCACAACGGAAATTTTTTCTATAAACAGGTCTAGATGGGACATCATGTTTGTGGGCTGGTCTGGAGTTGACCATGTTGGCCTTTTTATAGCAAAAGTGTTCCAAATGCCCAAGTTTAGAGCAGTAACCACACTGAAAAGTAGGCTTAGTAGTTTGAAACTTATTTTCATTTTGATTTTGCCTAAATTTTTTAAAATTGGGAGCATTCTGTCCTAATTTCTTAAAACAGAATTTTTCCAAATGTCCCGTTCTTTGACAATAACTGCATTTAAAGCAAGGCTTAGAAGATGTTGAGCATCCATCATTTTTCACATGTTTGTAAGACAGCCTAATTTCACTAGACGCGGGAAATTGTTCTTTGGAATTTACGAAATTAGTGACATCAAAGTCTTCCCCTTCGAAACCAAGTCCTCTGGTAGGAACAAAATCAGAATAAGAATTTGTGGGATCATAATGCATACTTTTATTAATAGTTTTGACAGCAAACCCAGAATCCCAGTATCTGTTTAACCTATTGGAGGTGATCTCTAGCTCCTTTTTACACTCATCATATTTATTTGATACACACTTAAGTTCTATTTGAGACTCATCATATTTAAACAAAATTTCCTTGTTTTTAGTCTCAAGAGAGTGATTCAAATCAGTTAACATCGTCGTTCTTTTTTCAAGTAGAAGAACATCATTTTCCAATTCTTCAATGTGAAAAAATTATTCTTCAGACATGATTCTAATTTGACTATTTAAAGCATTAATCTTTGCTAATAACCTAGCATTCTCTTCACTTAAGTGGGAGTTATCATCAATTGTGTCATTCACAGCATTATCACACACACCTTTTTTAACATTTTCAACCATCTCTAATGAGTCAAATTCATCCACATCAGCATAAATATTACCAATGTCCAAAAGAGATGCCGTGATAGTTGGGTGAATTTGAGCAGGAAATGTGTGAGATAAATTCACAAAGTCTAAATCACAAATATCATCACAGAAATCTGAAAGATCAGATAAACTAGATACGCTATCTACTATGCCCCCCGATATCATAGTACACGTGGACGTAAATGCCATGAGGTTTTCAAAAGTTTCGTCATCACTATCGGAAATATCATCCCAAGTTTTAGACAAATGTGCCTTATTTGAAGGCTCCAATTTAGATTTAGAAAAACACCTCTCGGCATAATGACCATATTCATTGCACTTACGACACTGAATGTGGCTCAAGTCCTTCTTAGGTCCAGACTTTTCAAAAATTTTCTTCTCAAAATATTTTTCATGGGGTCTATCGGAATAACTAGGCTGGCCTTGTTTTGAAGCATATTTATTCCTATACTTCACAAATTTCTTATAGTGCTTAGACAAGAGTGCAAGCTCGTTATCCAAAGATTCCAAAGAAATTTCAGATTCAGTTAAATTTGACAGAGAGGAAACAAACGCCATACTACTTTCACTACTAGTTTTAAAATTAAGAACATTCTGATTTTCAGTGTGAGCCGGTGCTTTACCTCTTTGCTCATCTCTTAAAGTATTTTGATATTCAAAAGTCTTGAGTTTACTACACAAGAGATGAGGTGTGTAACTATCCAAATTATCAGCAATAGTATGTGCAATTAAATCAAAACTCTTAGGAAGAGATCTAATAATTTTATCGCAAATTTCAGGATCAGTATAAATAACACCATTAGCATGAGACTGATTAACGACATCTTGCAATTTCAAGTAAAAATCATCAAACTTCTCATTGTATTTCATATAGAGAGAATCATAAAGCCTAACTAGCATTTGGGACTTGACCCTTTTCACTCTAGAATCTCCTTCATGAGTTGTCATTAGAATGTCCCAAGCTTCTTTAGAAGTAATGCAGGCTGAAATTCTTTTAAATTCAGTTGCATCCATCGCTTGAAAAATGGCATTTTTGCCTTTGTTGTTATATTGTGAACTAAGATTTTCTTCTTTGGTCCATTTAGAAAAAGGTTTTTTAACAAATATTTCAGCATCATCATCACTACGTTTAGTAGGTGCAGAAAAACCATTTTCAACAGTTTCCCATACCTCATCTCCCAAATGTTGAAGATGAGCAACCATTCTTACTTTCCAATAAGCAAATTTGTCACCATTAAACACAGGAGGACGTACGGAAGACCCATTGTTGTCACCCATAATAATAAAATTTTGATTAAAAAAAAAGAGTTCAGGAACTTTGCGGAAAAAAGAACTTTTGAAAAAGTGAATCCTGACGCTCTGATACCACTTGAAATAACCAACACAGCAAATCTATTTTTAATTTAATAGAAAAACTCCAACTCTTTTAATATTTAATTTAAAATTTTGATTAATATTGTTTTAAGCAACCACACAAGTAAAGATATATTTAGAATGATGTTGCTGAAATAAATACAGTTAGAATGGGAAGAGGAAAGGTAGATAGTGACACAATATTTGTTCTCGAGGAACCCACCGTGGTGGTAAACCCCGTGTCCCTAGTCCCAGGACAACACACGAAATTTATTTTGAACAAGTCAAAAGAACACATACAAACTAATCTGAGTTTAAAACCAATTAAATGTATTTTACTGAGTTTATGAAAAATAATAAAAAATACTCTCAACCCAGTTTACTGTTCAGCCCAAATATTTAGTCCAAGATCAGTCCAAATATTAGTCCAGTAGAGGTCCAAGATCAGTCCAAATATAAGTCCAAGAATAGTCCAAATATTAGTCCAGTAGAGGTCCAAGATCAGTCCAAATTTTAGTCCGAAAATTAGATCTTTAACAAAAGTAAAAAACTGAGTTTTAATCTGAGTTGACACAGTGAGATTAAGTCCGAGTTACAAAGGTGAGTATGAATCAGGAAGGCATACAACAAAATTACCACACCCGTATTATCAATCCACAACAATCGGAATATATATATATATATATATATATATATATGTATATATATAGCAATATATATATACTCTTATACAGCAATATGTATGATTATATAAAGCAGTATATATATGTAATATATATATATATATATATATATATAGAGAGAGAGAGAGATTTATATATACCTCAAGAGAAAATGCAGATCTAAAATCTACAGCTAAAAAAAAAACAATCTCGGCAGGAGCACGCCGAACTCAGGTGAGATGGTAAACCCCGGATCAATCGCAAGGAACAAAACACCAAACTACACCAACCAATGCACCACCAACATCCAACGACAAAACCCTTAAACAAAATCGAAATCGATCTTGGTTTAAAGTAGGATAAAAGCCCTCAAAATCTTAAGAGCTCATCATTCAAACAGGTGTATACAGTGTTAAAAGTATGAGAATAATCCCTCAAAAGAAATCAGAAATTTTTAGAAAGATAGAGAGAGAGAAATGTTGGCTGCGATTTGTTAAACTCAAAAACCCTAAAAAAATGACTATCGTATGCTTTTTATACCACCACAGAAAGGGCAAGGTCTGTAATATAAAAAGCCAAGAAACCAAGGGCAGAAATGCCTTTCACCATAGGCGGCTGGGGACATAACCGTCCCTTTAAAAACCAAAGGGTACCAGCGTAAAAGCCCTAAAAGGATAAGGGGTTAAGATGGAAAAAAGAAATCTCAACGGTTGAAATAAGCTGGCACCACACGTGGTCAACTCGTGTGGTATACGCCACTAGCACTCATTGGACCAACAGCTTATTACACGGATCGACCCAACAAACACAAGAAGGCTAAATCATAGCCATTGAACCAAGACAAATCGCAGCCCTTTATTTTTTTGTTTAAACCTTTTAAATAAACAAATTAACTTTGTTTATTTGAGTATATGTTTAAACACATAAAATTAAGTAAAGTAGATAAATAAAGAAATAAAGAAATAAAGAAATAAAGATAGCAAGAAAAAATAATCAACATTTATATTTTGAAATATTAAATTCAAAAGTAATTTAAATGAAAACAAAGAACAAAAAATAAAAAAAATAAATAAAGAAACACACACAAAATGTTGTAAACATAAATAGAACAAAGTCTCTCAAAATTTGAGACAACAATGGAAGGGAAATTTCAAACGTGAGACGTATCGACGAAATATATATTATATATCATCCGGAATTATAATAGTGTACGAATTGGATTAATGGTATAGCGCTGAGAACATACCTTTAATAACATAACAAGTTATCTAAGTAGTGTGAATGCTTAGTATATGGATTATTATGTGTATGACATACCTACCATACTTGCTATCACGGGAGGTCGACTTTCGGAACATGGCCATCTAATCTTTGTGTGCCTACGGGGGGATTTAGATTGGTACCTTAGGGACATAGGGCTATGAATTACTTATTTGTGAGTTAATAAGTCAACTGACCATGGGAGCGTAGGTATGTGCGTGACCCATGGGTATGTGAACTATGTTCGCCTCCAATATGTGTGATTTTGCTTATTGAAATGGTTCCTGAGAGATTCGGAACACGTAGTCCTTATGTACGTGATGTACCGGGATTCGATAGCAGAGTATGTGTGCACCGCAACTATTGAGACATTTTGAATGGGATTTAAAATGAGAATTTCCTATCGTAATTGTTATAAATTAATCTTATCAATGAAAAGGTGAGTTACATGCTGGATATGTTAGAACGATGTGAATGGACCCCTATATTATATGTGAGGACAGGAAGTGGTACATATTAGTTAGTTAACGACATAACTGGGACAGGTTAAGGATATACGTTAGGCCTGCACATTAGTTGAGGGGTGAGGGACTCATGTGAGAGCACATAACTAACATGCATATAATATTTATTGTTCAATGAAATTAAAACACTTGCGATATTTTTAAACTGTTTTCACCTCTGGCTCTGACCCGTTTACTTTGAAATCTATTTTTCTTGTAAAACCTTTTAGGTGCCTAGCCACAGGGACGCCAAGCATAGGAGTCCCATTCCATTGACGTGTTGTAGCTGCTGTGGAGGTTACAGGATCTCGGTAGTAGATGCCTCCACATTTTGCATATGATTCTATTATGGGTTATTCATCTTTTAGGTCATGCTGCCCCTTTTCATTTGGAGATAACTTTCTCATACTTTCAGTTTCATTTCAGTTTATGAGTTATTTATTTATTTAGACTTTGTTTATTCAGTATTTGGATTATTCAGGAGAGTGTTACTCCATACTCATTTTATTATTCCATTATTATTTCTATTGTGATTATGATGTGGATGTGGTATAGTTAGCTTATAATTTAATTGGTTGCATGTTAATTTAATTTAATAAAATTTGGCAACTCACTTTTTAAATATTAGGTGGCTAGTAATTGTTTAAAAAAATGTTTTCGACAGTGATGTTATGAACTGAACCAACTTGACATTTTGTATTAATTGAGAACGCGTGTAATATTGATTTAAATTAAATTCGCAAGTTTCCAAGAACCCTTATTTAATTAGCGACTACTTTTAAACCCAAATAAAATCAACCCTTAAACATGCATCTAAATCAACCCATCAAATATAAAGCATGCGACACAAAGTTAAGGAAAAATCCCCGAAGGGCAAAACCTTTTATTTCTAGAACTTTAAAGAATTTACAAGACCATTGACTTACATACAACCTGATAATCGCCCACAAGTGTAACGCACGGTGTCTTCGGTAAACCTTCAAAGCAACGGCTAGAAACAGTGTGACACAGAAATACCCGCAGGTGTCGGTTCCTATGTCGGCGGCTGGAAATATCCCTTTCCAGGAGGGCTACAATGAAGAAGAGAACGGCTTCTCCACAAGGGTTGAACAAACTCAAATTTGTGTTCTTGGGTTACACAAAAAGATTCACAAAGGATTTGTAAATTGTGTGAATCAAAAACCTAGAGTCTCAGGCTCAATAGGTGAAGACTTAGAGTATTTAGGACTCTGAATATCGTCTTGAAAAGTCTTAACAAACAACTCCCCGAAGTTGGCTTTAAATAAGAAAACTTTGAGCCTAAAAAATCTCTGCAGATCTGGTGAAGTTTATCCCAGGCGGACCAGTCCGGCTTGGGGGCGGATCGGTCCGATTGACCGGATCGGTTCTTTTATTCTGAGGCGGATCGGTCTGGTTGTGACCGGATCGATTCTTCTATTCAGGCTTCATCGGTTCGCTTGTGGTCCGGGGTATACTGGCCTTCAGCAATCGGATCGGTCCGGGTCTTAGGCGGACCGATCCAATTTATCCAATCTTTGATTCCTCTTCTTCTTTTGATATTCGTATCCGTTGATGAATGTATGAATCTTGAATTTCTTCAACGGTGTAACGGCGTGCGACATAATAAATTGTTAATGGACAAAAATGTCCTTACATTAATTTGAATAAAGGAGTAGCTACCCAGTATTTAATTAGTCGAGGTGTCATAGGTGATATCAGAGCATCAGGTTCTAGTGTCCTTAGGATTTGTATGACTTGTTATGTTTCCACGTAGCGTCTTTTGATATAGAGCCCTATATTTTCGGATTGTTGTACTCTTTTGTGTATCTTACGCTCTTCAGCTATTTTGAGATATTAACTGTGGAATTATAAAACTTCTCTCTCATTTCAGAGGCCTCCTCGACGTGCACAGCGAGTTCCCAGGGGTGCCAGCCCGAGCCTCAGCCTACACCAGTTCAGGGTTCTATGAATGTTGTGGAAGTTGCCGCCATTGTAGCCCAGACAATAAATGCCGCGTTAGTAGTTGTGAAGAAGGAACCACCTCAAGAACCGGTGGTAGCCCCAATCTAGGTTCATGCATTCCCATCTGCTTGGGAACTTTTTCGTGATGCCTTTCAGAAGGCGCACCCTTCGGAGTTCGCAGGGAGCTCTGACGTCGTTGTGTCGAGTCAGTGGAAGATGGACATCCAAAGACACTTGACGATATATGAGTGTACATATGTGCAGAGGTAGATACTGGATACATTTAAGCTGGTAGGAGCAACGTTGCATTGGTGGGAGTCTATTACCACTGCAGAGGAGAGAGATGTTCTTTCTATTCATGAGTTTGGGGTGCGGTTCGACCGCAAATATTTTCCCTCAGCAGTTCACACCGAGATGAGGTGAAAATATTTTCCCTCAGCAGGAAGGGAGGACAGTGGAAGAGTATGAGGCCGAGTTCACTAATCTTCTAAACATCATTACCGATGAGATCCCTACTGAAGAGAAGAAGATCCATAAGTTCATGGATGGGTTGGCGTGGAGGATTCGTCAGCACCTACTACGTAATCTATCATTGGCCACGTATTCAGATGTGGTTAACTCAATATTACTTCACTGCCAGGACCACCGCTTTCATTTGTTAGAAGCTAAGCGAACAGGAGAGTCCAGCCAGCAGGGCGGGGCAGGACAGGAGGAAATGGTGTCAGCGGGGAACAATCAGCTCAGGGTCATCACAGACAGGGTGATTAGAGTTCCCAGCAGGGGGATTCTAAGAGATTTTGATCAGGTGGTTTCAGGCATGGACAGGGAGGTTTTTGACATGACTAGCAGGGTCAGCATGGCCATCAGGGCCAGCAGCAGTTTCAGTAGGGCCAGCAGGGACAGGGTAAGGGTGGTAATGACCATCAGGGCAATGGGAAGTAGGGTCAGAGAGGGGGGAACATCACAGGGAAATGTTTCATATGTGGAAATATTGGCCACAAATGCCAGGAGTGTCTTCAAAGGGGTAGGGCCCCGCAGCAGCAGCATCAGGGTGCTCGACATGAGCCCCAGAGATCGATGTTTCCTGCCGCCCTCCCGATGCCACCGCAGATGCCAGCATTGCCACCTATCCCAGGAGTCCTAATCCAGCAGGGACAACTTCAGGACGGTCGAGTTTACCAGCCCCAGCAGGCCGCAGTCCCGCAGGACCCACCAATGATTGAGGGTATATTTTCTATTCAGGGGACTATGGGGCATATTTTATTTGACACGGGATACACACACTATTTTATTTCCATGATATTTGCACAAGCTATGGGGTTATTAGATACCGTAGAGAGCGCTGTTACTTGTGTAGATTCACCATTGAGTAGGGGTTATGTGATTTCTCTTATATGAAGAGGTGTGGGCGTAGAGATTGGGAGGTTTACTTTACCGGTTGATATGTTAGTATTAGATATGACCGAGTACGATGTGATCATTGGTATGGATTGGCTGGTTGCGTATCGATCCATGATTGATTATTTAAATAGGAGTATTATTTTTGCCATACCCGATTAGGAGATGTTCCTAGTGCCGATGCCTCATCCTGAGGGATGATCATCCACTCACTTGTATTATATAGAGGAGGAGACCTCTAGGGAGGTGGTGATACCACTTGATTCGATTCCAGTTGTTAGGGAGTTCGCTAATGTATTTCAGGATTACCTCTTAGTATATAGATAGACTTCGTTATAGACTTGACGTCGGGCACTCGGCCGATAGCTACCGTATGGCTCTAGCGGAGATAAGGGAGCTACGGGATCAGATAGAGAAACTATTGGGTCTGGGGTTTATCCATAGGAGTACTTCACCGTGGGGAGATCTTGTAATGTTTGTTAAGAAGAGGGGTGGATCTTTGAGGTTGTGTGTAGATTACCGAGAGTTGAATAAAGTCACGATACGAAATAAGTATCCGCTGCCCTGAATCGATGACTTGTTTGACCAGTTGAGAGGAGGTGCCTTCTTCTCAAAGATTGACTTGAGATCGGGATACCATCAGTTGCGTATAAGGGAGCAGGACGTCTCGAAGACTGCCTTCTTGACGAGATATGGTTCCTACGAGTTTAGGGTTATGGATTTTGGCCTAACCAACGCCGTAACTGTGTTCATGGACTTGGTGAATAGGGTGTTAAGAGAGTTCCTAGACCAGTTCGTTATTGTCTTCATTGATGTCATTCTGGTTTACTCACGGATAGAGGAGGAGCATGCCGACCACTTGAGACAGGTTTTACAGATGCTGCGTCAGAACGAGTTGTATGCAAAATATGAGAAGTGTGGGTTTTGGCTGAAGGAGATTCAGTTTTTGGGGCATATCATTTTAGACAGGGGATATATGTTGATCTGGGGAAGGTATTCGCGGTGAGGGAGTGGGGACAACCCACGAAACTGACAGAGATACATAGTTTCTTGGGCTTAGCGGGATACTACAGGAGGTTTATTCGGGGATTCTCGAAGATAGCGGGTCCTTTGACACATCTGACTAGCAAGGGTGTGCCATTTATCTGGAGCGATGCCTGCCAGTTGGCATTCGATGAGTTGAAGGAAAAGTTAACCTCATCACCAATGTTAGCATTGCCCAGTCCAGGAGTGGAGTATCTAGTCTAATCTCATGCGTCCTTACTAGTACTTGGGGGTGTGCTGTAACAGGAGAGTCAGGCTATAGCTTATGCTTCCCATAAGCTTAAGCCTCACGAGAAGAATTACCCCACCCACGTCTTGAAGTTAGCGGAAGTCGTGTTTGCACTACGGATTTGGAGACATTATCTCATGGGGGAGAAATTTTGTTTGTTCACAGACCACAAGTTCCTTTAGTACCTCTTCACACAGAAGGAGCTGAATATGCCTCAATGTCGGTGGCATGAGTTTGTGAAGGATTATCAGTTCGATATCCAATACCACCCAGGGAAGGCTAACGTGGTAGCAGACGCATTGAGCTCTAGGCCAGTAGGTGAGGTGGCTGAGGTGTGGAAAGCAAAGTGGAAGGAGTTGGGACACCAGGACCCAATGGCCCGATCATTCATGTCTATGATGACAGTTACGCCCCAGATTATTACGAGGGTGATACAGGCCCAGGCATTAGATCCGTTCTGTCAAGAGCAGATAGTACGATTGTTAGCAGAGGGGGCCGAGTCTTATACCGTTAGTTCAGACGGGTGCTTACGCTTCAATGGAAGGTTAGTTCTTCCTGAGGGGGAGGACTTGCGACACGAGGTAATGATAGAGTCGCACGGGTCGTGATTCGCGGTGCATCCCGGTGGGGATAAGATGTACCAGGATATGAGGTGACAGTACTGGTGGAGAGAAATGAAGAGAGATATTACGGAGTTTATTTCGAAATGTGCCACGTGTCGGCTAGTAAAAGTGGACCATCAGAGGCCGACATGACTTTTAAAGCCATTAGAGATTCCTATGTGGAAATGGGATATTATTTCCATGGACTTCATCATGGGATTACCTACATCACCGAGAGGTCACGACTCCATATGGGTGATCGTGGATCGATTGACAAAGGTTGTTCACTTTCTTCCAGCCCGAATAGACTACACTACGGGATAGTATGCCCAGATCTTCATAGCTGAGATAGTGAGACTCCATGGGGTGCCTCTTAATATCGTGTCTGACAGAGACAAGATATTTGTGTCACAGTTTTGGGACAGTTTCCAATAAGCCATGGGAATGGAGTTGCGATTGAGTACAACCTATCACCCGCAGATAGATGGGCAGACTGAGTAGACGAATCAGATGTTGGAAGACATGTTGCGTATCTGCATCCTAGACTTTGGAGGTGGTTGGGATAAGTATCTTTCACTGGTGGAGTTTGCCTATAATAACTCCTACCAGTTCACTATTGGTATGGCTCCATTTGAGGTGTTGTACGGTAGACCTTGTCGTTCCCAAGAATATTAGCTAGAGGTGAGGGATAACATGATCCTTGGGCCGGAGGTAATTCAGGATACGTCAACGAGGATAGAGATGATACAGATCCGTATTCAGGTAGCTCAGGACCGACAGAAGAGTTATGCCGATGCCAAGAGGTCCTTTCGAGAGTTCAATGTGGGGGACCAGGTGCTGCTCAGAGTATCTCCTATGAAGGGGATTATGCATTTCGAGAAGAAAGATAAGTTGGCGCCTAGATATGTGGGGACATTCCCTATTATTGAGAAAATTGGACCAGTCACGTATAGACTTGGATTACCAGAACACTTGCATAGGGTCCATGACGTATTCCATATTTCCTCATTGTGGAGATATCTTCGGGATGATTTGGCCCATACTCACATTGCTTTAGAGGATATTGATCTACAGCCAGATAGTTATTATGAGGCGGGGCTGGTTGCTATTCTAGACCATAGCGAGAGGAAATTAAAGTCAAAGATTATACCGTTAGTACGTGTTCAGTGGCGGCATCATAATGCCGACGAGCTTATCTGGGAGCACAAGGATGAGATGCGCGAGCGTTATCCAGAGTTATTTTTTTCAAGTAAATTTAGTTTTGAATTTCGGGATGAAATTCTGTTATTAGGGGGAAGTATGTAATACCCCGTAATTTTCTTGATTTTATTTATTGGGATTAATTAAATTAAATGGGAATCAATTGGAAATTAATCCGGATTTAAATTCTAGAGAGACATGAGTTGGTATTTGATTATGATGATAATGTTGAATATTACTGGGTAAATATGGTAATATATGATTACTGAATTTATTAAAATTATCGGAAGTCATAAATACGACAATTCGGAAAATTAAGTTGGGACGTGCGTGTCAGTCGCGTCAAGAATCAATTTAGTTGGATTTAAAAGTAAAGAATAATTTTATCATCTGTATGTTCATTTTGAGTGCCCTCGCGTGTCCGGAAGGGTCGAAATAGTCAGAAAATACTAGCCAGGGGTTTAGTTTGGGTCCAGGGGCATTTTTAGGCCAAACTAACAACCCGGGAGGGTATTTTAGTCATTTTAATTTTTAAAGGATTTTGACCCACGAATTTTAGGCCTTATTTATCAGCCAATATGAGGGCCATTAGGTCCATTATCTATCAAAAAGCAAGATGTGGGCATCGTGAGAAAGAGGAGAAGTTACAAGAGGGTTACAAAGCCATAACCACCACCCACCACCACTTTTCACCGGAATTATGACCGAAGAGAGAGAGAGAGAACCATCCCTTAACATCACCAACGGATCAGAACATCAATTTCGAAGCAAGTGATTTGATTTCATTAAGTTTCAGAGAATAATTTATCCATGATAGTGTAGGATATGATGATAGCCATGAATAATGATGGAAACTCATGAAATTTGGAGAAGAAACCTAAATTTTGGATAGGATTTGCATGTAGTTTAATTCTAGAAGTAATTCAGTAACAAAATCATAACCCTGGATGAATTAAAAACAGATTTAGGAAGAGAAATATGATGGTTCTTGAAGAAAATTAAAAAAATATGGTTTTTATGATAATAGGATAATTTGATCCAAGAAAATCTAATTGTTGATGATTTAAAAGTTTTGGAATGCTAAGAATCATGTAATTAGGTTGTATAATGACCCTGTATACTTACATTGGGATTTCACACCTTGTAATGAAGATTTGGGACAAATCTGGGATTGAAAAATGAAGAAACCCGTAGCCTGCACCTGCTTGATCGATCGATCGACATTCATAGGTCGATCGATCGACCATCGATGCTCAAGATCGATCGATTGATCTCCCCAGAAATTGTGACCTTTTTCCTCTTTCTGAATTTAAGTATTTTCGGCCATCGAACGTTATAGTTGGGGATTATGTGAATATATTAGGACTAGGGGGAGACCAGTAGGGACATATTTGAAGCCCGAAACATATTAGAATTGGGTTGGAATGTAGCGTTGAATTTACGAGTGTCCGACAAGTAATTTCCTATTTTATGATGCGAGAATATGATTTAAATTATTAGGAGTGATAACTTAGGATTTGGGACATAAATAAGGAGTTAAGAGTACTGGATTAATATGTGGGAAAAGTAGGAGACTTAGTAACCTCTTCGGTTAGGTTTTAGGTACTCGAAACTATACGACGTGAGATGTAACAACGAAATATATATTATATATCATTCGAAATTATATTAGTGTACGAATTGGATTAATGGTATAGGGTTGAGAACATGCCTTTAATAATATAACAAGTTATCTAAGTTGTGTGAATTCTTAGTATATGGATTATTATGTGTATGACATACCTACCATACTTGCTATCATGGGAGGTCGGCTTTCGGAACAGGGCCATCTCATCTTTGTGTGCCTACGGGGGGATTTAGATTGCTACCTTAAGGACATAGGGTTGTGAATGACTTATTTGTGAGTTAATAAGTCAGCTGACTATGGGAGCGTAGGTATGTGCATAACCCATGGGTATGTGAACTATGTTCGCCTCCAATATGTATGATTTTGCTTATTGAAATGGTTCCTGAGAGATTCAAAACACGTAGTCCTTATGTACGTGATGTACCGGGATTCGATAGCAGAGTATGTGTTCATCGCAACTTAGCATAGGGGTGCCCTATTTGTATATTTGTGCGGAGAATAATATACTTGTGATTATAACGGACTCTTTGTTAAAGTGTGAATATAAATAATTGAGATATTTTGAATGGGATTTAAAAAGAGAATTTCCTATCATAATTGTTTTTAAATTAATCTTATCAATGAAAAGGTGAGTTACACACTGGATATGTTAGAACAAGGTGAATAGACCCCTATATTAAATGTGAGGACAGGAAGTGGTACAGATTAGTTAGTTAACGGCATAACTAGGACGGGTTAAGGATATACGTTAGGCGTGCACATTAGTTGAGGGGTGAGGGACTCATGTGAGAGCACGTAACTAACATGTATACAATATTTAGTGTTCAATGCAATTAAACACTTGGTATATTTTTAAACTGTTTTCACCTCGAGCTCTGACCCGTTTGTTTTCAAATCTATTTTTCTTGTAAAACCTTTTAGGTGTCCAGCCACAGGGACGCCAAGCATAGAAGTTCCATTCCATTGACGTGCTGTAGCTGTTGTGGAAGTTACAGGATCTCAGTAGTAGACGCCTCCACATTCTGCATTTGATTCTATTTTGGGTCATTCATATGTTAGGTCATGTCGCCCCTTTCCATTTAGAGACAGCTTTCTCATACTTTCAGTTTCATTTCAGTTTGGGAGTTATTTATTTTTTCAGACTTTGCATTGGGTTTTATTCAGTATTTGAATTATTTAGGGGAGTGTTACTCCAGTCTCATTTTATTATTCCATTATTATTTCTATTGTGATTGTGATGTGGATGTGGTATAGTTAGCTTATAATTTAATTGGTTGCATGTTAATTTAATTTAATAAAATTTGGCAACTCACTTTTGAAATATTAGGTGGCTAGTAATTGTTTAAAAAAAATGTTTTCGACAGTGATGCTATGAACTGAACCGACTTGATATTTTGTATTAATTTGAATAAAGGAGTAGCTAATCGGTATTTAATTAGTCGGGGTGTCACATTAGGCAATAAGGGGTTATGATTATTACTTTACACAAAAAGTTGATGCAACGAGAAGGCTGGGGTTGAGTCATTTACAAAACATAATAGCACCCTTGAGGATGCTTGCATATGGTGTTCTAGATGATTATGTTTATGAGTATGTTCAGATTGGGCAAAGCACATCAATTAAAATCCCCATCCATTTTTGCGATGCCATAATTGGGATTTTTGAAGAGAGGTACTTGAGAAAGCTAAATAGTGACGATATTGCAAGGTTCCTCAAACAAAATGAGGTTCGAGGTTTCCCTGGAATGCTCAGCAGCCTTGATTGAATGCATTGGCGTTGGTATAATTGTCCTAAAGCATGGCACGACATGTATAAGAATGGATTTAAAATATTTCCCACCCTTATCTTAGAGGTTGTTGCTTCTGGAGACTTGTGGATTTGACATGCATTCTTTAGCATGGCTGGTACAAACAATCACATCAATGTCTTAGACATATCTCCATTGTTTGATGATATTATAGATGGTGTTGCTCCACCATGCAATTTTGAAGTGCAAGGTCATTAGTACAATATGGGGTATTACCCATCCGATGGAATCTACCCCCATATGCAACTCTAATGCAAACAATTTCTCAGCCCTCTAATTCAAAAGAAAAACTATTTGTCAAACAACAAGAGAGTGTGAGAAAGGATGTTGAACGGGCATTCGAAGTATTATAAAAAAGGTGGCATATTTTCAATGGCTCGGTGCGTATGTGGAATGGCAAAGATCTTGGAAAGATTATGAAAACATGCAATATCTTGCATAATGTGATAATTGAGAGTGAGCATCATAAGGATTAGACCTGGAAAATTGGTTACCTCCTACAAACAAATTGTTGAAGTACAACATGACAAATAGTTTCTCGTGGATGTGATGATTAGTAGATTGAAAGAAGTTTCAGACAAAGTGGTGAACATCAATCTGAAGTGGGATCTCATTAATCACTTGTGGGAATACTACGGAGACAATGATTTAGCTTAATTTTATTTAGGTTAAGTTGTTTAATTTGGTGTACTTTTTAGAAAATTTGGTGTATTTGTTGACTATGTGTATTCAATGGAGACACTGATTTAGCAATGTTATTTTTGTTATGGCTTTGTTTTCAACAATGCGTTGCAATATCTGTTGCAAGATACTTTACACATTTTTTCAAATTAGTCATTAAATGATCTTGTTCTAAAACACCATGGAAACTTATTTTTCTGTGACACAAGGCAAAATAATATTCAAAGTCAGATATTCAGCCAAAACAAGATTTAAACTTGATGTATACTCATTTATACACCTGAGCATTTTAATTTTGAAATCACAATCTGGTTGCAAGGGAGGGATCACAGGTGGCTGGTCATATATAATAAACTGGATGTATTCTCATTTATATATCTGAGCATTTTGATTTTTAAATCACAGTCTGGTTGCAGGGGAGGGATTACAGGCGGCTGTTCACATACAATAAACTGGGTGTATCATCATTTATATACCTAAGCATTTTGAGCGTGGGAACTATTGAGGTATCCTCATTTATATACCTTATATGTTAATATACTGGGTGTATCCTCATTTATATACTTAAGCATTTTGAGCGTGGGATAGGGGTGGTAAACGGACGGATACGGATCGGATACCATGTTTTCCAAATCCGTATTCGCTATCTGAATGTACTATCCATATCCGTATCCGTATCCGCACGGATAGTTATAACAACTATCCATATCCGTATCCGCTCGGATACCTCGGATTCGGATAATATCTGTATCCATTTACATTATTTAGCCATCGCAAAAAATAACTATTAAAATATTCAATCCAAAGAAACAATCCAATCCAAATAAATATATAACAAAATTACTGCCTCCTAACATCAACAATTACGGGTTTCATAATAATAGTATCATTCCATAATGATAATATGGCTTAAAGCTATCCATACTTTACAGCCATATAAGCTTAAAGCCATTTAAAAAAAAATAACAGTCGAATTCCATGACAGTATAAATAAATATGCACCTTTTAGATTAAATCAAATGTATTGAGAATGATAACCTCATGGACCTTTTGTTTTCAAAACATACTGATATTTTAATTTTAATAAGTATATATTTTTATTTTGTATATAATATACCCGTTGTTAACTTCAACTCTCATCACAATCAAAACCATATCTTTACTTTTCTGTTTCTCTCTTACATTCTATTATGTTTCTCTCTTACATTTATTTATAATTAAAGAAACTAACGAACAACCACATGAGGGTTTCTTTTCTCTTGTTTTGTATGAAAGAGAAATGAAATGAAGTTAGTTTTTTTGTTAGTTTTGAGTGGAGTATATGTTCTTTAGTGGTTGTATGCTGTGTGTGATAGGGTGTATTGTAACTTTTATGTAACTCCATGGTAATATACTCAATAAAATAATAATACATGACATTTTATAACATACCCAATAAAATAATGACTTTAGGGTGTTTTTATTTTGAGTGGAGTATATGTTTATTTTGTTTTAGGGAATAAACGATTAAGATTTTTTTTAATATTATTTTATTAGTAATACTAGGGGTGAACCCGGGCGCAAAGGTAAGGTTGCCCCTGCTGTGACCTGAGGTCACGGGTTCGATTCACGGAAACAGCCTCTCTGCGCAAGCAGGGGTAAGGCTGCGTACATCCAGCCCCCCCAGTACCCCGCAGTGACAGGAGCCTCGTGCACTGGGTTTGCCCTTTTTATTTTATTAGTAATACTAATACTAATATTATTAGTAATATTTTAAACATATGTTTGACGGATACGGATATCCGATAAAATGGATACTCCGCATCGGATACGGATTATCCGTGTCGGATACTAGTACTATCCGTATCCGTATCCATTTTCTCGGATATTTTTATAGAGTATCCATATTCGTATCCATTTCCATATTTTCGGATAAATATCCGTAAATTCGGATTCGGATATCGAACGGATGCGGATTTTTGAATATCCGTTTACAGCCCTAGCGTGGGAACTATTGAGGTATCCTCCTTTATATACCTTATATGTTAATATATGGTCAAGTCATCAGTAAATATTATATGTGAACAACCACCTTGAGAACTTTTAGATCCGTATCAAAATAGAATAGCGTCATTAACCTGCTTAGTAATTACGGAATAGAATTAGAACAACCACCAGCTATCACTCTTTTCTTTTGTGAATGGCAACTAGAATTAGTGCATACAGTTTATGTCACTGTATGATATTAGTGCATATAGTTTACAAAACCACTATTGAGCATGTGAACTATTGAGGTATCCTCATTTATATACTTAATATGTGAACATATGGTTAAATATTATATGTGAACATATGCCAGCTATAACATTTTTATTTTGTGAATGGTTACTGTAGTTTAGGGCATTCAGAACCACTAAATGATATCACAAACAGTTTAGTCTGCCAATTTTTAGTTTAGACCATTTCCCTTCACTAAAACTCATATGGAACAGATCCACAAGCAGACTTATACAAATCCACAATTGGGCATAATACTACATAGAAGAAAAAAATGAGCGGTTTTAAAATAGAGGCTGGACAACATATTATTCAAAATGAGTGAACAATTGGGTATAATACTGTTGTTGAATCGAGATTCTTTTAACATTCTTCAGTAATTATTATGCTTTATAAGTTAATAATTTTACCTTCTTGGAGAGATAAAGGCACTTGATATTCTTAAACTCTCTAACAGTTACTACTATGGGTCCTGATGCAATAAGGCACTTGAGTAACAGTTTATACTGTGTTACTGCATTCTTTTCAAATCTGTGTGATAATTCTAATTTGAATATAGTGGATGGTGAAGACGATGCTATTTAATTAGTAGTCCTAAAATAGAGGTTGTACAACACATTAATCAACAACGAGATGCTATAACATTACAACAGTGATGATGAAGCCACACTATCACACACAACCATGATTCTTGCAAAATCATATCCAAATGAATAAAACTAAATCAATTATGAAATAACTAAGAAATAAACGTGATTAAATGTTAATTATTTACATTTTTCTATAATCCCTTATTGACATTATTAAAGCAAAGAATACTAAAAATCCATAGATATGATAACTATATGACGAATTCTTCCTCCTCCCATTACTTTAATATTCTTTCTTGTATTTTTTCTAAAGACGCACGTGTCGCCGGTGTGAATGTGGAGAGGTCTTAATTTAAGATTTGTTGTTGCTCTCTTCATCGTTGAGCTTTTGACTAACTCCATCTCCTTCTTCATTGCTTGTTCGCGCAATTATATTTCCTTCTCCTTTAACTCAATCTCCTTTTTCACTGCTTGCTCACGCAATTCACATTCCTTCTTCATTGTCAGCACGCTTTTCCCCTACAACTCCAACTCTTCTTGATTGTGGTTGAATTGTTTGTAAGGGTTTACTTATAATTTGCTAAAAACGTCGATCAAACCCTTATCATGCCATTGAATCTTCTTTTTCTCTTTGGTAGTTGTTCTTCCCGGGGGCGGACAATTTCTTCAACATCATTGTTTTAATCATCATTTCAAATTGAGATACCATAATTGGATATTTGACGCTTTGAACAATTTGCGGTGAGTTCTGTACACCATTTTGTGTTCTTTTTGCATTCAACCCAACAATGTTCAAAATTGAATGGTTTGTTGTTGGGACACGTTTCCTTGTACACTTTAAGTGCATCCGTTTTCTACGATGAACAAAAAAAGAGTAATAATAAATAACAAAAGATTACCAGACCATGTAACAAATTAACATGCAACTTATAAATAACGTAAATTCTTATCAGATTTTCTAAGTTTGTTCCACTCTGTGGAGATCACATTAGTTGCTCATATATGGCACGAAATTTGGTAACACATGCTTGAATGACACACCAGCATTTGGACAAACCACTTAATGGACACTCCTCTATAAATTTTGGTGAATGCGACTCCATAATTTCTCAGTGGGTTGATCTGTTCCGACAAGAGAATCAATCGACGTGTGTAGCCACGCTTTTGTTAAAGACACATCTTCCTCTTTCGGTCAATTTCGACGAATGGGCTGAGCTGAATCACAATCTTTGGCTTGATATTTTGAAGTGTTTTTTTGTTTTTTCCCTTTCCTTTTAGTGGATGACGCACTGTTTTGAGTTTCGAATTGATATAGTGGGGCGTTCAATAAACCTTGGAATGAGTATTGTTGTTCAAGATATGGGGCGAAGGTGGTTGGATGAAAACCATAATTCATTTGAAATTGATTTTGTGGGATGGTTTGTTTTGAGTTGTTGAGGAAAGGATTAAATGAGGGTGAGGTATTTATTTGTGGGTTTAATTGGGAGAGATTTGACACATATGACGATTGAGAAAGAAAGGGGTCGATTACATTTACCTCATCGTTGTCACAAGAATTAAGACGAGATATTGATTAATCTTGACTTTTATGTGAACCCATTTTTCCAAATAGAAACGAATCCCGTCATCCCTGCGATTAATAAATATAATAATTTAATAATAAAATATTAATCATAATACATTATTAAATAAAAAAATTAAAATAAAGACAAAACATTAGTGTGTCATTGAACAGTAATGAATTAATTTAACAGGGCATATCAGTAGTATATAATCAAATAGTATATTACATATCAGTACGACTACCAAATAAAGTGTTGATAATGTTATTAGTGAATATATATTAAGAGAAGATCTGAAAACCATAAACATCAATTATAGTTGGTAAAAACCCTTATTTGTCAACAATAATTCTACCTAAAAGAAAAAGAGAGAGATTTTCCAACAATAATTAACCAAGCTACACATTCAAATTGTAGAATGAACTAATTAACCTGGAAATTTCTTACACATAAGAATATATATATACACATGGATTAAAAGGCATAGATGAGGAACCCAAACCTTAACGAAACTAGCCTTCAAAATATAGTATTATATGTGATATATGTAGCTCTAGAAGATATGAAAGGAAATTTTCATTGAAAGAGCCGTAGAGAGAGACAAAATATAGATCTGTAGTGCAACAAGGAAACCCAAAAATGAAGGATACCTTTCCACTAAAACAATTACATTTGGCAGCAAAAAGCAATCCATGCCAGATAGAATACTGAGAGCGTCACATGTAGAAATTTCATATAGAAATTCTTTAGATGGATGTGTCCACATCAGATAGAAATTCCCAAAGAAACTTTCGTTGGAGGAGAATTTTTCTATTTTCAATTTCTAAAATAGAAATGTTGTAAGGTAGAAAGGTAGAAAGGCTTATTAGAGATGGCCTGAGATTCAATCTAGACATTTATTTCCTTAACCATTCGAGTAATTCAATCTACACCTATAGATTTTATCCTTAGGCTGCGTTTGTTTGTCAGGAAATGAATGAAAAAGTGAAGAAAAATGACTTTCATGCACTTTTTGTTGAGTTTGGTTAGTAGGAAAGTTGTGAAAAAATGATCTTAAAATTTTCGTGTAGGAAAAACTTTTCCACAAAACACATCTTACCAAAGACCTAGGATTTTGCAGGAAAGTTCAAGGAAAATTGGTATATTACCATGTAGATTATTATTACTATTATTTTTATTTTTATTATTATTATTATTATTATTATTATTATTATTATTATTATTATTATTATTATTATTATTATTATTATTATTATTATTATTATTATTATTATTATTGTTGTTGTTGTTGTTGTTGTTATTGCAACTAGTACTAAAATATTTACTAATAAATATTCACAATAATACCCAATATGTGGATACTTTTACAAATTCAATGTTCAATTTTTTTATTCATATTTACTAATGTTTGAGTTAAATGGGTGTTTATTATATAAATCATATTTTCAGGTGATTGAAATAATAAATGTATAATACTTATATTTATTGTAAAATTATAACTATATGTGTGTGCATATATATATATATATATATATATATATATATATATATATATATATATATATATATATATATATATATATATATATATAGTCAGGTTCTCCAACTGTCAATTTTTTCACCTAGGCGCACACTGAAATATCATGAACCCATAGAAAAAAATATCATCTCAATTTTATTTTTATTTTTTACTAGTTTAAAAAATGGATGTGTTCCTTGGTATATTACTAGGAGGTATGTTGGAGAGCCTAACTGTATATATATATATATATATAGAGAGAGAGAGAGTCAGACTCCTGTGTACACTAAGTTTGCACATCATTTTTTAAAGTAGTAAAATAAAATTGAGCTAATTTTTTTTGTGTGATATTTAAACATTTCAAGGAACCCATATAAAAAAATTTAGCTCATTTTTTTTTACTAGTTTTAAAAATCAGTCAAACTTTCGCTATTTTTAAGCACTTTAAAAGCCGCAAAAGTTTGACCATTTTTTGAAAGTAGCATAAAACGTTTTTTTAAGTATAATTTTTTTATATGTTTCCGTTGAAATGTTTAAATATCACATAAAAAAATCAGTTCAATTTTTTTAATATTTTAAAAAAAGACATGGGTCACCACGTGTGCAAACTTAGTGTGCACAAGAGCCTGCCTGCTTGTGTGTGTGTGTGTGTGTGTGTATATATATATATATTGAGAGCGCTATCGCGAAAAAAATGCGGCTTTTATAATAAAACCAATTTTAATTGTGTGTCAACAAAACCAGTTTTAATGAAACCCAAGTTTTAATTCAGTTCTAACACATGCATCTAAGTGATATGAAATCATAAAGTGATGAGCATGCGAAGGAAACCAAATTTCTGGAAAAATCCCCCACACAGGTAAAAGCTTTTATTTCACTGTAATTAGTAAATTGCAACTTACAACGTATTACAATGAAATAGATTTTTTACACACGAATACCCTTAGGTGTCGGTCGGTGTCGTCAGCAAAGGAACAACCGCAGCTACTTCTTAAGAACATGCAGTTCTATTTACAGCAAAGATCCAAACACAGCGAACCTCAAAGATTGCAGTCCAATCTTCAGCAAGGAGCACCTCAACACTCCCTCATGAGACTCACTCCACAATAGCACGCAACCCTCGATTGTAGAAATCTCCCCACAAAGTACGAACAATAGCAAACTATGTTTTGGGTTCCACAAAATAACTCACACAAAATCTACTGGGATTGTGAATTGTAAAAACAAAAGATGAACCCTCAAAACTTATTGGAGAATAAACCAAAACACTCAAAATTGTATTCTTTTTAAAACTTGTGTTTCTCCACACGAAAAACAGAAGCCTGGCACTTTATTTATAATAAAAATCAAGGCGGTTATGTGTCAGCAAAAACCTCTGTCGTTCGAATGAAGGACGACGTCGTTTGAGCGAAAGTCCATCTCGTTTGAATGAGATGTGATGTCGTTTGAACAAAAGTCACTTTTCCGAACAAAACATTAGTCTCTTAAATATTTTGGAAACCTCAAAACTTTAAACTGTTTACGAGATCTGAAAAGGTTTATCCAAAACTTTTAAATAAAAACATTTATTAAAAATTCCAAAAACTATTTTAACTTTTTTAAAAAAAAAATCCCAATACTTTTAATGTAAAATGTAAATGAAACTTAAACATATTTTACCACATTCATCCTTGTTGGGCTTGAATGCTAAAGTCTCCATGAAATTCGAATTCGTCTTTGTAGATGTAAGCTTCTCAATCCTTCGATGACTTGAGCAACTTGTAGCGGTATACGACATACTAAATTGTGACGGACAATGTCCTTACAAATATACCCATATGTCTATGCCGGTACAAAATAAAAATACATGAATTATCAATCTCAAATGACCTATACAAATCTACCCTCCCATAAACTCAAACGTGGAAAGATAAACTATCAAGTCTTCATAATTTTCAAACAATGCTTCAACAATCAACTTTTAAAAAAAAAAAACTCCAAGATTTTCTCATCAGGGTGTGCAATCAAAAAAATATTCAATTGTACCTACACACGTGAGACAAAGCAAAAACCTCGTGACGTATTGAGTTTGAAATCATATAAAGAATAATCATGAAAGCATAATCAATTCTCCCCCATATTTAAACTCTCCCATAAAATCATAATTCATTTTCCCCCTTTTTATTTGTCCGAAATAGACAAGGAAAAGAATAAATAATCAAAACATGGAGTGTCACGACAAACATAAAAAATATGTATCAAAATACGCGCATGTAGAGGAAATACTGAAAGGATACACAAACTATTTTTCACTTTTTCAATTTTTTTCAAACAAAAAACACTTTAGAAAAAAAACACCATGACTAACATTAAGACAACCAAATCATGGATATGGAATGAATGAGTGTGAACAAATTTAATAGGTAATAAAACGCAATCAAGCATGTTCACGATGCATTAGTGTACTCCTATCGAATGAACATAAAAAATATCCTTAGGTGTAAAATTATTAAATTTAGATGATATCGACTAAATCAAATCAACAAATCAAAGCCTAAGTGATTCTCACATCAATAACGTCCAAAAATTTTTTAGTGCCGTTTCGAGAATTTTTCAAAGGACGTGCAAACCCATTGATTACTTTCCAACCAAACTCTCTCATATAAAATATTGAAATTTTTATATCTAAAGAGGTACTAAATTCTTAACTTAGAGAAAACTTATTGGCCCAAATTTTGGCATATATCATCTTTTTATTGCCTTAATTTTTGTGCGGGCTCTTTTCAAACGACGAATTTCACCCAGAGTCATTATTACACCCTCGTAACCCTTTCCCGTGTCACTCATCATTTTTAAATATAAGCAAATTCCTCACGAGCAATGGTTTTTACATGCACTACTTTAATTACTCTAGTATTATTGTACTTGGTTTGTTTTAAGGACAAGATTGAGATGAAAACACTCGACCAACATGTGATAGACAAGTACAATAATCAAATAAAACTGTGCATGTGTGCAATAAAGGAAATCATGAGTCAAACATGTAGGAAGTATCGAGTAATAGCATCTCAATGACTCCAAACATTGTAAGGCACATGGATGACATGATATATTGTCTCAAAACACTATCAAATTGCCACATGGATAAATGGAATGAAAGTGTGACTCGGTCATCCTAAGTGTCTATTCATATATAGTGCAAACAAAATACAAATTCTTTTTTACTTTTTCAAAAATTTTATCAAAATAAAATCTTTTTGTATTTTTCCAAAAATTTTCAAAAAACAAAAACCATAAAAAAACATGGTACATAGTAGCAAAATACATAATATCGGCATGAGCAACATCCTATGCTAGTAAACAGTTATGACACAAATGAATCAATAATTTAAGCAGGTGTGATTAAAATGAGCAATGCAGTATACCAATTTAAGCATAAATACCAAAAATAACTGCATATAAACTGTCAGAAGCAACCTAGCAATACCAAATGATGTAACCAATAAACATAGGGTACTGCAAACAGCATGGTCAAAGTCAACCAGGTCGCTCGAATGATATTGCCTATCATTCAAATGACATAGCATCTCGCGAGAAGGCGAAGTCTTCGCGCGAGATCGGGTTTCGCTTGAACAAGAAAAACAGAAATCCCATACAGTGTGACCCAATGAAAATTTTCCAGAAAATAGTACCTGAAAGGTGCTGATAGATTCAAAATAGAGTTAAAGAAATACTAAAACTCATAAAACAATGTAAACTACAACACATTGAGTCATAACGCTAGTATGAATATATCATGGAGCACAACTAGAATATGACAAATATCAAAACAATCAACCAAACGATCTCACATGGGGTGAATCACGTGCAAGAAAGTGAGAGTCGTGAACAATTAGACCATAAGTCTCTAAATTCGATTTCCTCACCCAAATTGATATGTAACGAGGTGTGGGGGTTTGAGGAATCGAATTTACTTTTCTATTAAACTTCCTAGGTCCTTTTAAAAGATTGTAATAGAAATGCCTAAGTTGACCTTGCTTACCACAATGCGTGCAAGTGTAAATCGAGTGGTGAATGGTACCTAACGGTGGCCCTCTCCTCAAATTCCTAGGTGGATCTCTCCTCAAATTCCTAGGTGCCTCTCGCACGATGTTCCTAGGTGGCTCTTGCTTGACAACCCTCAGTGTCTCTCTCGTAATAACCTAGGTGCCTCTCTCCTAACAACCCTAGGAGGATCTCTCACACAAGTGGGGATGGCTTTGGGAATGGGTGTGACACTCTCATCGAAGCCTATACCACCCCTATTCTCCTTAATTTAGACAGTCCCTAAATTTTATCTAATTTTTCTGACCGAGACTCCAAATTAAATTTTACCTTGCTTGATTCTCTCAAATTCTACTCAATCTCACCTATCCTTAACTCGAGTAAATGTATAGAATCCTCAAACTCTAAAAGTTCCTTTTCATAGCCTCCATTACCCTTCGAAGACTATCTCCCTCACCCTCGATGCACTCAAGCTTCTCTCTAAAAATTTTCTCAATTGCCCTATGGTCTTCAATAAAACCATCATTATTGTTTAAGGAACGCTCTTTCAATTTCAAATTTTCTTTCTTTATTTTCAAAGCTTTAGAATAAAGTTCATTGAAAGTCGTTTGCAAGTCACGCTCATCCTCACTTCCATTACCCTCACTATCGTAATTAATCGCACGAGTGGGAAACTCTCGTTTTGAAGCATAAAAGACTTTTTCTTCCGAGTCACTGTCACTAAGGGTAGAAACATGAAATGTCAGTTTGTTCAATGTCTTCCTTAAATTTCTGGGACACTCATCAATCATGTGACCAACACCCTTACAACCTGAACACTTCTCAGAATCATTTTCAACGGAAGATTTAAAATAAGAGTTCGTGTGAATTGTTCAATTAGTCTTTTCAAAAAGTTGATATCGAAAATCATCAAAATCACCAAAAGACATTTTTAAGTAAAACTGGATCAAACACAATAACTTAGTGCAACAGGCTTTAACACAAAAGTGTGTGCAAGAATCATGATCATGCAATAAATTGGCGTAACCCGCTCTAATACCAATTTGAGAGCGCTACACCGAAAATAAATGTGACTTCTAAAAAAAATCAATTTTAATTGTGTGTCAAAAAAACCATTTTTAATGAAACCCAAGTTTTAATTCAGCCCTAACACATTCATCTAAGTGATATGAAATCATAAAGCAATAATCATGCAAAGGAAACCAAATTTCGAGAAAAATCCCCCACGGGGGCAAAACCTTTTATTTCACTATAATTAGAAATCGCAACTTACAACAGATTACAATGAAATAGATTTTTGACACACGAATACCCTCGGGTGTCGGTCGGTGTCGTCAGCAAAGAAACAACCGCAGCTACTCCTCAAGAACATGCAGTTCTATTTTCACCAAAGATCCACACACAATGAACCTCAAAGACTGTAGTCCAATCTTTAACAAGGAACACCTCAGCACTCCCTCATGACACGCAGTCACAGAACTCCGTCGAGACTCACTCCACAATAGCATGCAACCTCGATTGTAGAGATCTTCCCATAAAGTACGAACAATAGAAAGCTATGTTTTGGGTTCCAAAAAATAACTCACACAAAAGCTATTGGGATTGTGAATTGTAAAAATAGAAGAAGAACCCTCAAAACTTGTTGTAGAATGAACCAAAACACTCAAAATCGTATTCTGTTTAAAACCAGTGTTTCTCCAGATGAAAAATAAAAGCCTAACACTTTATTTATAATAAATCAAGGCAATGACATGTCAGCAAAATCACTGTCAGTCGAACGAAGGACGACGTCGTTCGAGAGAAAGTCCATCTCATTTGAATGAGGTGTGACATCGTTTGAACGAAAGTCCCTTATCCAAACAAACCTTTAGTCTTTTAAATATTTTGGAAACCTCAAAACTTAAAACAGTTTACGAGATGAGAAAAGGTTTATCCAAAACCTTTAAATAAAAACATTTATTAAAAACTCCAAAAACCATTTTGACCTTTTTAAAAACAAATATCCCAACAATTTAAATGTAAAATGAAAATGAAACTTAAACACATTTTACCACATTCATCCTTGTTGGTCTTGAATGTTGAAGTCTTCTTGAAATTCGGATTCGTCTTTGTAGATGTAAACTTCTCAATCCTTCGTCGACTTGTAGCAACTTGTAGCGGTATACAACATACTAAATTGTGACAGACAATGTCCTTATATTTATATACATATATAATTTTTTAGTTTTTGTTTAAAATTTTCTTACAGTTTTCCTCATGTTAACCAAACACACACAAGAAAATAATTTTCCTTTTCCTTTACTTCACTTCACTTCATTTTTTTTGGAATTATTTTCCCACTTAACTTTCCCGACAAACAAACGGAGCCTTAAAGATTATTTTGAAAGCTTGTAATAAGTTAAGTTAGTTAAGTTTGAACCGTGATGTATCTCTTACGCTGCTTTGTTTGTCAGGAAAGGAAAACATATCTGTCAATTTTTATTTTTACATTTGATGACCGGATTGGCCAAGGCAAAAAGCTTATAAGTAAACTTTTGTATCAAATACACCTGCCATTTATCAACTTATTTACCATTTGCCATGGAAAATTCGGCTGCCAAACGACCCCTTAGATCTTTACGATTCTGGTAAAACACATATAGGCCCTCAGAGAGAAATATAACGAGAGAGAGAGAGAGAGAGATAGAGTTTATTTTCAAATTCAAATTATGTGTTTGATTTCATATTTACTCTTTATTTTTAATTTATGATTTGAATCTCTCAATGATATTAGACAACACTTCTTATTATGAGAAGATATTGATTTATTGTATTGTAGTAGAGAGTGTTATGCTTAAATATACAAATCTATTTTTATCATAACTAAACTCTCTTATTGATTAGATTTGATTTTTTATTGAATACTAGCATCCAACACGCGTGATGTTTGGTTAAAATATAGAAACAAATTAAAATGGATTTTTTTATATTTGGTTAAAATATAAAATAAATGAAAATAAATGGGAGTATCTTGATTTGTTCAGTGGATCCAACTCTTATAGCCGCTGTGATGAATTTTGTAAATGGGAGTGTTTTGACATGTTCCAGGTGCATTAATTAGAGTCCTTTAGTTTATCCACCATATGAGAATAGGAAAAGAAGGCATGCGATAAGATATCATTTGGGTTGATTAGAGTCCTATGTTGTTGTTGTTGAGGAAATTTGTAAATGAGAGTTTTTTATTTGTTCAAGTAGCATTAATTAGAATCATGTGTTTTATCCACATAGTGAGAAGAAGAATCGGAGGCATGTAACTTTACTGACTTTAAATGGTAGGTTAATGTGCATTAATAGCTACTAAAACCTCTAATACTATTGTTGATGTTTAAAAATGGAATGTGTACAAATCTATAATCACAGACAAAATCAAGTTAATCAAGGAAGACAAACATACAACAAAGAGGTTTTTAAAGTGGTTTAGCTATGAGAAAAACCTACATCCATTGTTTTTAGTATTTTTAGTGGTTACGATAGCTCAGGGTTTAGTATGTTTGTGCCTGATTGAATCATAACTTTGAGCTAAGGGAGATCATGTATATATAGTGATTATGAACCCAAGAGATGGAACGCCTTTATATCTTCAAGCATTTATATTTGTATATAATAAATAACACTATTGACATTCACAGGTACGTGTACAAGAGCTATTAGTTATTCCACCCAAGTGACTTTTGCTATTCTTGATGGTTCGTATTTGTGAGGTTGGTTGGATGGTTGGCCGATCGAGTGTATCTGGAGCCAACCAAGAAAGTAAGTACTATGAGAACTGTCACGTAGGAGGACAAGTATCCATTTCTCATTGGTCCACGTAGATAAATAATTTTTACATACAACAAAAGCCCCTAATGCTCCATGCTTAATGATTAATCGAAAGTATGTAGTATTTGTTCAAAAATCTTACTCGGCGTGCTATCTAGGAGTTGGTCGGTAGTCGACCTCCTGGACTTGTAAATTTTTTATCAGTTTAGAAGGAAGTGGCATTTCTGTAAATAATTTGAAAAATAATGAACTGCCAAAATTGTATGTTGGTCCTTTGGCATTTTTGGGAACCTTACGGCTGCCATTGGTTCAACTTTTGTTCAGTTCAATCATTTAATTTCTTATTTCGAGGTAACCTATAAAAGGACGAATGTTTCCCTCCATTTCTCTTTACCTAAAACGTTCTAAACTTAGACTCTCTCTTTCTTCTCAAGATTTCCTTCCCTGCCTTTGCTGCTTGATATTTCTCGTCATTTTTTAAATTCTATAATCTCTCTTTCTTTTCCCCTTTTTGATTTTTCTGTCTTTCGATCATGGTGTATATTATTGACGAAGGTTCTTTAGTGGAATTTAGAGAAAAGAAAGATATCCAGTTGGGTAGGTTTAGAGGTTTTTAGTGGCCCTGTTAATGTGTTGTCACTGGTTGAGGGTGACTGGATCCCAAACCTGTTCATTGTTGAGTATGGCATTATGTTTCCCCTAAACCCACTTTTTCTTCTATTTTTCTAGTATTTTGATGTGGTTTCGACGAGAGTCGCCCTCAATACCTAGAGGGTTGTAAATGGTGTGAATAGATTATATGAAATTCATAGTACTTGTATTGGGTTTTATGAGTTGATGTTCTATTATGAGTTAGGAACCACTGGTGATAATATTTATTATATAAAGACCACGCAGGTCAATAGGGACTTGGTGGTTAACTTGCTAGATTTAAATAAAGATTTCTGGGACTATGGTGTTTTAGTGAAGAATTGTCAATATGCCCCCTTTCCTAAAGGGGTAACATACACTGGACCCATGTGCCCCCAAGAAGGACGTGGCATATAGGTCATACATTTATTTTGATTTTCAATTTATTCCCTAGTTTACTAACTATTTTATGGTTTGTCGACTAATTATCTCGTCTTGCTTTTGTGTAAAGGAACACAAAAAGAAGGGCCTAAAGGAAAATGAGGTTAATATTGATGATCTCAAATACTTGTGGGCTATTCACCAAAGAGTAAGATAGGAGCATCCCCGAACAACTTCTGTCCTGCTGGAATATAGGAGTTTTGTTACTTCTTTTGTTGCTCGACCAAAAATCATTCTACCTTAGTACCCCATTAACTTGGACGAGAAACTCGTTTCTACCTCCTATACTGCAGACTCAACTGGAGTAGAGATACATTTATTTTGATCATTCTCAAGGCTAAAGGAAATTTTGGGGGGATTTCAAGGAGTTCTTGCACCGCAAGTGCTTGAGGAAGGAGGATTGGAAGAGAAAGCAACCCAACACCTTCTGCAAACTCGAAAATAGATCACCATCCAAATAAGGCAAGTGGTTATTTGAAAATTATTTTGAGTTATAATATCCATGCATAGGATTATAAATAAATTGATTTTGATAAATATTCTTGGAGAAAAAGAATTCATCAATTGCATGTTTGGGTATAAATAACATGTTTTTAGATTTATATCTATAGAGATTGAAAATCATAGGAATCACGGTTGTTAGTGAGAATTAAACATCTGGGTTGATGATTGAAAACATGGGAAGAACATGTCATATTAGGGTTCTTGAATAGTTAGAAGTTTTGAATTATTCTGGACTAAATTGGAAGGATTTATAATGTTTAATTCGATGGAAATCATCCTAGCATATGTAGGAATGGTTAGGCATCATTATTTACAAGTCTGATGGATTATCATGTGAGTTAGATAATTGAATATAGTGAAAAGCGCATGATGAAAAAGAAGTGATGTGTTTGTCACTGCTCGATCGATCGATGCTCAAGGTCGATCGATCGACCTCAGGGTGATTTTGGGTTCTTTTGTTGGTTGAGTCCTATTCGATTGCCGACGCTTAAGGGGAACCTTAGTTATGATATTATATCTATGCAGGGACTTAGAGAGTACCAGTGGGTGTATAGTGGGGTCTGTTATAATCACTAAGTGCAAGATTTGAAGTGATGGACCGACGAGGGTAAACCGATCAAGTTGTGCATCGGGAATTTGGGATTTGATTTACGAAGAGAGTAAACATCTTTACAAGGAGTATACCAGTAGGTTAGAGATAGCTTAACTACTGAAATGAATAGAGGGGTAACTAGGGCCCTTAGAGTTGTGTGAATACTCAATTAAAATACGATAGTGAGATAAATCGTACATTAATAAGTACGGTGAATATTGAAGAGGAAATATTACGTACAAGCATAATTATTAGGTAGCGTGTATACCGTCTGAATTATATAGATACTTAGGTGGAGAGAATACCTAAAGTATAATTTCCTATCTTAGGGTTGAGGTAGGATTCCGAATTAATATATGGAAATAGTAAGTTGGGGTCGTGGTGAAATATTTCTGAACCAATCTATGTATAAAAAAAATCATTAGTGGGGTCGAGGTGATTTTTTGAACCACTACATGAAATGAACTTGGGGTCGAGGTGACATTCCGAACCAATCCTTTTTACTTTGTGTCGATGGACCATTCTGAACCAAGAGTCCTTGATGTGTGTTAGGAGGTCATATTAGTAATGAATAAATTTACAAGTATATATTGTGTGTAAAATGTATACTGTATTAATGATCTACTTATACGAGTTAGTAGATAATGAGATGCCGTGAATACATCTAAAAGCAAATTAAGTAGGGAAACTTAATTATAAATCGGTTAAAGATAACAAAGCGTGAACAGTTATCTAAGTATTTAAATCATGAGATATGGTTAGTATTCATACCAAGTGGGCGGTATGGGAACTTAGGAGTGCAGATAAGTTCAGTTGGATACTATAGCCTAGTTATCTTGAGTAGTAAAACTAGGTGGGTGAGGTACGGGACATTAGGTGTGCACTTTAGAGGAGGGGTGAGGTAACTCAAAAGAGTGTACGCAAATATTAACATGTGTAATCAATAACTCATTTTACTATGATAATCACTTGCTAAATATTCCCAAAACGTTTTGAGTACTAACTCTTGCTATTAGAAAATTTTCAAAATCCTTTTAGGCGTCCAGCCGCACGTACTGCCAGCCTTGAGGAACTCGTAGCTGCCGCATTGTGGAGGCTGGCAGGACTTCGCTTAGATGATTCATTCATTCATTCAGATCTAGAGTAGGATCTTATTTTAGTACTCTCTATTGGGACATGTTGTCCATTGTCACTATTTCAAATATTCAGTTTTGGATTATGTTGGTTTTATTTAGCGATTTTGGATTTTAACCGAATGTTGACTCGGCAAGACTTTATTCTTTATATATTGTGTGGTAGTTTGAATTATAGCATATTGTGAATGTTTAATTATTATTTTCACATGAGATATTAATTTGGGTTAATGAAAGATAAATTTGGCACCGGTCTAATTTCACTTAGGCGATTAGTAATTAAAAAGTTTTCTACAGTGATGCTAAGAATGAACCAACTGAGAAACCTGAATTAATTTAATTTAGGACCGATCACCTGGGATTTAATTAGGCGGGGTGTCACGGTAACTTCTTTATCGTAGCTCAGATTTGGATGTCATTTCTTCTAGAATCCTCATGAAGAGTGTGTGCTCGCGTTCAAATGATCAAGTTATATATAAAACCCTTTTTAACACAAACAAACCCTAAACAAGCAGCAGTATGTGATTGAATAAATTAATAATCTACGCAAGAACATTCAAACACATGCAATTAAGGAAAAATCCCCCTCAGGGGAAAAACCATTTATTTTCACTATAATTTGTAAGAAAACGGCTTACAATCGGATTACAATGAAAATACAAGTTGACTAAGAATTACCCTCGGGTATCGGAATCTGTAGTCGCGGCTGGAATTATCTCTTTCCAGTAGGGCTGCAATGAAGAAGAAGAACGGTCTCCTCCACAAGGGTTGAACAAACCAAAGTTGTGTTCTTGGGTTGCTTAAAGGATTCACAAAGGTTTGGCAATGATATGTGAATCAAAACACGAGTCTTGGGACTCAAGAATATGAAGACTAGGTGTATTTGGACTCTCAAATTCGTCTCCTAAAGTCTTGCAAAACAACTCTCCCGAAGTTGGTATTTATAGGGAAATACATGAAGAGACCCACGATTTTAAACTGCTGAAATTCTATCCAGCGTACAGGTACCCCGAAACGGTTCGGGTACCCCTGCGAACCGGTTCGCCCCTCTGAACTGGTTTGGGTCTGGGTTCGAGAAAGTGTGCTGGGAATTGGTGCTTAAACACTTAGAAAATTTTCCAGACTTTTCAATGAACATATCTCCATTTTCAACGGGCCATAACTTGTTCACCGTAGCTCAGATTGAGGTGCCGTTTCTTCCAGTATCTTTGTTGCGGAAAGCTCTTCAACTTTTCAGTTGATCGGTCCTCCGTAAGGTGGCTGTAAAATTACCAATTTGCCCTTGAACATCCCTATCATGCCTTGTTTCACTGATTTGACTTCTCTTGCGTTCCACTTGCATTACGAGCCTAGAATCAAGGAACGTGAAGTCGTTGATGCAGATGAGGGACACATTAGTGGAGATAATGCATGCTTGATTCCCGAAATTCGGATAGAGGCCGTCATGTGAGGTCGTGAGGTGACGTGCCAAATGTAGCGGCGTACGACATAAATAAATGAAACATTTCGGACATGAGAAAAATGTCCTTACACCTCAAGATTTCAAGCTCTACAGCTTTCCTATTGGCTCTACATCCGGGTTCAGGCTACAAAAATTAGTTAAGTTCCCTTAGATTTTCTTTCCTTATTATCTTTATTTATTTCGATTTCCCTCTCGTATTGACTTGCACGAAATGCCTGTAAAATAAGAGAGAAATACGCAAAATAAGCAATACTTGTTGAAAAGGATTAGTAGCATGAATATGAGATAAGTCCACTCTAATTACATATGACATAAATCCCCTCTAATTACACCACACGGGACCATAAAAGTATCGAAATTAAGGGGATGAATATGATATATTTGTGCCGAATCAAACCCCCCTAACTCAGGACATTGATCGTCCCTAGCAATGTAAAAGAATATGAGTATGGTCTAAGAAATATCAAAAATTATTTATTTGGATAGAATACCTTTTTTGGGACAAGCGATTGCATTTTGTGTATGCAACAAGCGGTTAAACCCTTAGGCTACCCTAGTAGGACGAGTGGTGTCTCGTGAGGGTTTTGCAGTGAATTTACCCATAAAATTCATTTTTCGACTCAAATAAGATATCAAAATAATTAAAAAGTGTATAATTTAAATTTTTTAAAAATAATCACTTAAAATTTTTATTCATGAATCTCAATTCATAATCGTGTGTGTGCGAAGCCAAAAATTAAACCGCTAATTTTTACCGATTAATCATTATGTTACTTTTCAAAATTTTGCTTTGATTCAAATGCTCATGGGATGCTCTCACAAACGAATCTCTCGGAATGCAGTTATTTTCTCTCGGTGTTCATGATATTAAGAGTAAATATAATGTAGAAAAAGTCACGCACACAAATTGAAAGATGGAATTACATGGGAGAAAAGATCTCATCAACGAATTACGATCGTTGAAAAATAGGAAATATCTACTTTTATTCGAACCGTTTAATCTCTATTACTATTTTTTCATATTTTAGCTCTTCACACGGTAAAAAATTTCGTCATTCGGACTTGGTTATGATTTTTTCGGGTTATGGTACATTGGATAAAATATGGGATTATTTAGGAAGTTTTGGAATTGAAAATTTTTCTTGCATTGTCCACTGGCGCTTTTTGGGCATTTGCTCGTTTTTCTTTTCTTTTTCTTCTATTTTTCATATTGTTTTCATTTTTCTATTTTTTTCTTTTCATTTTAGTTGTTTTCTTTCGATTTTTGTTGAGCATTTTTCTATTTTTCGTGCCCTTTTGTATGAACCATTTGGACGTAATTTAAGAAAATTTTAATTTTCACAATTTCAGGTAATTTTGGTTTTTCGGGTTGACAAATGAATAAGAAAAAATTCATTAGGTTCAATTGGACTTGCAAAAAAATAAAACATTTAGCAACTTTTTATGGATAATATTTTTGGGTGAACACATAATTGCCTAACTTCAGTTATCCAAATTATTAATTACTTTACCATATGCGCCTCGAGATTAAGTTTTGTTTAGAAATATTTGTAGCGTGTTTTTAAGATGACATCTCACTCTTTTTTCATAACCGATCAAAGTAATAATTTAGAGATCATCAACGGCTTATTTAAACACTAAAATGAACTTTGAGTTAATTTTTAGCTCGGAGTGATTTGATTGCTCGGAAAAAATGATAGGCTTAAAATCTCAATAGGTTAAAAACCTTGAGAAACGTGTGTGCTCGCGTTCAAATGATCAAACCATATATAAAACCCTTTTAACACAAACAAACCCTAAACATGCAGCAGTATGTGATTGAATAAATAGATAATCTACGCAAGAACATTCAAACACATGCAATTAAGGAAAAATCCCCCTCAGGGGCAAAACTATTTATTTTCACTATAATTTGTAAGAAAACGGCTTACAATCGGATTACAATGAAAATACAAGTTGACTAAGAATTACCCTCGGGTATCGGATTCTGTAGTCGCGGCTGGAATTATCCCTTTCCAGTAGGGCTGCAATGAAGAAGAAGAACAGTCTCCTCCACAAGGGTTGAACAAACCAAAGTTGTGTTCTTGGGTTGCAAAAGGATTCACAAAGGTTTGGCAATGATGTGTGAATCAAAACATGAGTCTTGGAACTCAAAAATATGAAGACTAGATGTATTTGGACTCTCAAATTCGTCTCCTAAAGTCTTGCAAAACAACTCCCCCGAAGTTGGTATTTATAGGAAAAAATATGAAGAGTCCCACGTTCTTAAAACTCTAAAATTCTATCCAGCGTACAAAAAAAACAGCATTCTTTAAGGAATTTTCTCTATCTTCAAAAGGTCATAACTCCTTCACCGTAGCTCGGATTGAGGTGCCGTTTTTTCCAGTATCTTCGTTGCGGCGAGCTATTCAACTTTCTAGTTGACCAGACCTCCGAACTATGGATGAGAAATTACGAAAATGCCCTTAAACTCTCCTATTGTGCCTTTTTTTCACTGTTTTGACTTCCCTTGCGTACCACTTGCATTAAGTCCCTAAAATCTTGGAACGTGAAGTCATTGAGGCAGATGTGGGACATATTAGTGGAGATAATGCATGCTTGATTCCCGGAATTCGGATAGAGGCCGTCATGTGAGATCGTGAGGAGACGTGCCAAATGTAGCGGCGTACGACATAAATAAATGAAACATTTCGGGCATGTGAAAAATGTCCTTACAAATCTCCCCCTATGTCTATGCCGGTACATACATAAAAAATCCGAATTATCAAATATGAAATTGCCTATACAAATCTACCCTCCCATGAACCCAAAACTGGAAAAGGTACAAATGAATAGTCTTCATCGTTTGTTCTTTAATTCTTCAGGAATCTTAAAACTTTTCTCATCAGGGTGTGCAACATATAGATCTGCAATCTTCATACCTACACACATGAGACAAAGCAAATACCACGTGACATATCGAGTTTGAAATGAGATAACATGGATATCAATATATGATAAAAACATAAGCAACATCTCAAAAACTCCCCCAGAATTCAAACTCCCCCATAATATGATAATTCTTTCTTCCCCTTTTTATGATGTCCCCAAATGGACAAATTAGAGAAATAAATCAAATAAGCAAGTGCGGGGTGTCACTAGGATAAACACACCATGAATAAACAGAAAGCATCCAAGTCAATGATAGCGTAAATGAAGTGGTGTGATCAAATTTGATAGCAAAATCAATGCATACAAACATGACATATGTGCACGATGAATATTGGATATTCCTAGCGAATGAACTCAAATGCTTCCTTTGGTGTAAAAGAGTGACAGTATAAGATATTGACTCAATCAAATCAACAAATCAAAGCTCAAAATGATTTTCACACCAATAACGTCCAAAATGATTTTATGCTTTTTCAGGACTTTCAAGGAAGTGCAAACCCGTTTAGATTCTCCAACCAAACTCCCTCAGATATTGTATTGAATAGAGGCATTCTAAATTCTCAAACTTTGGAGAATTGATGGTGAAACCTAAGTGGCCCATATTTGGCATGAATTGCTTTTTATTGCCTTTAAATTTTTTCGGGCTCTTTTAACCTCTTTGGACCTTAGATATTAAAATTCCTCCATTTTTTAGGTCCTTTTTAACGGTGGCTTTTGCGCAAAGGATAGATGATTACCTTTCGCAGCCCCTCCCCGTTATACAAAAACACACAGTCTCACCAAAACGGTTTTTACATGCATTCCAATCTTGTCAAGTTTTATCGCATATTGTACATTGTATAGACATGATTGAGATGAAAACACGCAAGCCAACATGAGATAGACAAGTGCAATAATCAAATATAGCCGTGCATGTGTGCAATAAAGGATATAGGAGTCAAACATGTAGGAAGATATCACTAATTACATCTCAAAGACTCCAATCAATGTAAAGCACATGGATGAAATGATGTAGCCTCTCAAATCTCTATCAAACAATCACATGGATAAATGGAATGAAGTTGTGACTTGGCTATCTTACATGCTCATCCATAAAAGAAGAAAAATACAATAATCTTTATGGATTTTTTCAAAAATTTGGAAAAAAAGAAATAAAATCTTTTTGTGCTTTTCTCAAAATTTTTCTTAAAGGAAAATCTTTTTGTATTTTTTTTCAAAAGAAATATAAAAAGCAAAAAGAATAAAACAAAGTTGTACAACAAAGTAATGGTACATATAAAACAGACTAGCAATAGGAAGCATATGATATGAACATGAAGAAGCATCCTATTCTAGACATAGACCAACCCCTCAGTCAACTGTGCAAATCCCTAAAGATTTCCTAAGACTCTCAAATCTAAGGGCATCTAAAGGTTTCGTGAAAATATCGGCTAACTGACGGTCGGTAGGAACAAAACTCAGGGATACCACTTTCTCTTCAACTAACTGACGAATAAAGTGCTCACGTATCCTGATGTGTTTTGTGCGCGAATGCTGAACTGGATTGCGGGATATGTGTATCGCGCTCGTGTTATCACAGGAAATGGTCATGGTGTCCCGTGATATCCCATAATCCTCCAGCATTTGCTTCATCCACAAGAGTTGTGTGCAACAACTCCCGGCGGCTATGTACTCAGCCTCCGCAGTGGACAAAGAGATGGAATTTTGCTTCTTGCTCAGCCAGGATATAAGAGCAGAACCAAAATAGAAACACCCACCAGAAGTGCTCCTACATCCATCTACATCCCCAGCCCAATCGGCATCCGAGTAGGCGGACAGACGGTCATCGTTATCAAAGGAATACCAAATCCCATATGAGAGAGTCCCACTTACGTATTTAATAATACGTTTTAGAGCAAGTAAATGTGACTCTTTTGGGGATGCCTGATAACGCGCACAGACTCCAACACTAAAGGCGATGTCGGGACGACTGGCAGTCAAGTAGAGGAGACTACCTATCATACTCCGATATAAGGTTTGCTCTACGTCCTTGCCTGAAGTGTCCTTACTAAGCTTGGTAGTGGTACTCATAGGTGTACGTGCATGCTTAGCGGAGTCTAAACCAAATTTCTTCACTAGGTCTCTAGCATACTTGGATTGGGAGATGAACATCCCATCCTCAAGCTGACGAACCTGGAGAGCAAGGAAGAATGTAAGCTCACCAACCATGCTCATCTCAAACTCACTTTTCATCTCCTCCTCAAAGTGGTGAGCATGCTGGGAGCATGTGGATCCAAAGACTATGTCGTCCACATAGACCTGGGCAACCAAAATAGCACCGTTATCTCTCCTGACAAACAACGTCATATCTACTCCCCCTCTCTTGAAGCCACGAGCTAAGAGATAAGAAGTAAGCCTCTCGTACCAAGCACGGGGTGCTTGCTTCAAACCATACAAGGCTTTCCTCAGATAGTAGACGTGCTCAGGGTGCTGAGGGTCTTCAAACCCTTTTGGTTGTTCCACATAAACCTCCTCCTGTAGAATGCCATTCAAAAAGGCACTCTTGACATACATCTGATACACCTTGAAGCACAGATGACATGCGATGGCGAGCAGAAGACGGACGGACTCAAGTCTCGTAACAGGAGAAAATGTCTCCCCAAAGTCTACACCCTCTATCTGTGTGTAGCCTTGAGCGACCAACCTAGCCTTATTTCGGATTATGGTACCATTTTCATCCATTTTGTTCTTAAAAATCCACCGGGTACCTATCACATTAATCTCACTAGGTCGGGGGACAAGTTCCCAGACATCATTCTTTTTAAACTGAAGCAACTCATCCTGCATAGCAGATATCCAGTGTTCATCCTTGAGTGCTTCTTTATGGTTCCTGGGCTCGACTTTGGACGTGTAGCAAAGATGGCTAACAACGTTCTCTAGCTGAGCACGAGTCTTGACCCCTAGAGTGGGATCACCAACAATGGCAGAAGGGTCATGACTCTTGCGAACCCAAGCAGGTGTGTCCCCTAACACAGGAGTAGGGTCCACAGAGTGTGAGAGAGGAACATGTAAATCATTGTCAGAACAATCCTCATCCTCACACTGAAGGTTAGGATCAATAACCGTCGGAGGTTTGTCATCTTGCACGGTGACGTTTATTGATTCCATAATCTTAGAGCTCTTCAGGTTAAAAACCCTGTACGCTCTGCTATTCGATGAATATCCTAGAAATATTCCCTCGTCGCTTCGGGAGTCAAACTTTCCTAATTGCTCTTTATCCCGTAGGATGTAGCATTTACTCCCAAAGACACGGAAATATGCCAGGTTGGGCTTCTTGCCAGTCCACAACTCATAAGGAGTGTGAAGTGTGTGTGGACGCAGATACACCCTATTCACCGTGTGGCATGCAGTAGACACTGCCTCTGCCCAAAATCTCCTAAAAACTTTACGACCTAGAAGCATAGATCTAGCCATCTCTTGGATTGTTCTATTCTTTCTCTCAACAATCCCATTTTGCTGAGGAGTTCTCACAGCAGAAAACTCATGTTTGATCCCAAGGCTATCACAGTACAAATCAACCTTTGCTTCCTTGAATTCAGTGCCGTTGTCACTACGTATTCTGTTAATAGTGACACCGTGTTGATTTTGCAGGACACGGCACTTGGTCGTTAAGAAATCTACATCATCGGATTTCTCTCTCAGAAAACCTACAATGGAGTATCTGCAGAAATCATCTACCATCACGAGGATGTACCTCTTACCACTTAGACTCTCAGTACGAGTGGGACCCATAAGATCCATGTGAATCAACTCGAGAACATGAGAGGTGGTAATGGAATGCAACTTCCTATGAGGACTACGAATTTGTTTTCCTAACTGACAGGGTCCACAAACGGTCGAAGTTGACTTTCCAAGAGATGGTAAGCCACGTACTAGGTCCTTTTTAGATAAACGATTGAGATCTCTAACGTTCACGTGACCTAGACATTGGTGCCACAGATCCATAGGAGTGATCGTGGCGCTGTTGCAGACAAGTGAGGATGTGGGCTCAGTCCCATAGCAATTATCCTCGGTCCTCACCCCTTGCATCAACAGTTTACCGGCTTGATTGTAGACTTTACACTCGTCCCGGTCAAACTTTACTGCAAAGTCAGTGTCGCACAGCTGGCTAATGCTGAGAAGGTTTGCTTTCAAACCTTTGACGTACAAAACATTTTCTAGCTTAGGAAAACCAGGGGCAAATCCCCCTCAGGGGAAAAACCATTTATTTTCACTATAATTTGTAAGAAAACGGCTTACAATCGGATTACAATGAAAATACAAGTTGACTAAGAATTACCCTCGGGTATCGGATTCTGTAGTCGCAGCTGGAATTATCCCTTTCCAGTAGGGCTGCAATGAAGAAGAAGAACAGTCTCCTCCACAAGGGTTGAACAAACCAAAGTTGTGTTCTTGGGTTGCAAAAGGATTCACAAAGGTTTGGCAATGATGTGTGAATCAAAACATGAGTCTTGGGACTCAAAAATATGAAGACTAGATGTATTTGGACTCTCAAATTCGTCTCCTAAAGTCTTGCAAAACAACTCCCCCGAAGTTGGTATTTATAGGAAAAAATATGAAGAGTCCCACGTTCTTAAAACTCTAAAATTCTATCCAGCGTACAAAAAAAACAGCATTCTTTAAGGAATTTTCTCTATCTTCAAAAGGTCATAACTCCTTCACCGTAGCTCGGATTGAGGTGCCGTTTTTTCCAGTATCTTCGCTGCGGAGAGCTATTCAACTTTCTAGTTGACCAGACCTCCGAACTATGGATGTGAAATTACGAAAATGCCCTTGAAATCTCCTATTGTGCCTTTTTTTTACTGTTTTGACTTCCCTTGCGTACCACTTGCATTAAGTCCCTAAAATCTTGGAACGTGAAGTCATTGAGGCAGATAAGGGACATATTAGTGGAGATAATGCATGCTTGATTCTCGGAATTCGGATAGAGGCCGTCATGTGAGATCGTGAGGAGACGTGCCAAATGTAGCGGCGTACGACATAAATAAATAACACATTTCGGACATGTGAAAAATGTCCTTACAAACCTCCACACTTATTTGTAAATTCAACAATTTTCACTAAATTTCCATCTTTGGTCAATTTCGTCTTATTCATTAAGTCGACAATTACTAGATTTTTTTGACAATTTCAATTATTTTTGACATTTTGAAATTTGTGATATTTAAAGACGCATATGTACCCCCAACTTAGACATTTGCAATGCCCTCATGCAAAAAGGTCTAAAAATCTAATTAGGGAAGAAAAGTGCGGTATTAAAGAGAACAAATGAACAAAATGGGAATTTTTATATTAACAACCAACACTAAATACAAAGCGATAAAAGGATAGGAATTACATAGTTCATTTTAACAAGGAATTACATTGATAAAGTGTAATGCCCCGTATTTTTATGATTTTTAAATGTGGGATTAATTAAATTAAATATGGGAAATTTATTTGGAAAGTGATCCGTATTAAAATAAAATATTAACCAGCGAGACAAGGGTTAGTATTTATTGATGTGAATTATATTGAATATTACTTAGAGAATAGAGTAATATGGGATTATGAAAATATTAAAATTGTGGGGAGTAAAAAATACGACAATTATAGTAATTTAGTCGGGACGCGTGTGTCAGTCGTGTCGGGACTCAATTTAAGGAAATAAAAAAAGTATTTTTTTAAGTCATCCATATGGCCATTTTAAGTGCGCAAAATTATTCGAAAGGGTCGAAATAGTCAGAAAAGTCTACCCGAGGGTTTAGTTTAGATCCCGAAGCACTTTTAGGCCAAACCGGTACCCCAGAGGGGTATTCTAGTCATTTGTATTTTCGGGGGGGAGGGGGAAATTAAACCTAAGAATTTAGGAGGTTAATATCATCTGATAGGATAAGTCTTCTAGGGTTAGAAATCATATATTTGGATAGAGGCCATAGGAGGAAGAAGAGAGAAGGTTCCAAAGGGCTAGAACTACCATAGTTGCACCCCTAACACCACAAACACCACCATTACGTACATCAGAGAAAGAGGAATGCAAACATAACCATCGTCTATAATGGATCAGACCTACTGTATAAGGCAAGTGTTTAAACTTGAAAATTTTGGGCATATATAATATTCATGGTAGTAAATGATGTATATTCACATAATTATGTAGAAATTGAGTTAGTTTTGGAGGTATAATTGTGTTCTTGTTTGAAATTCATGTTAGGATGAGCCCTCTGATATATGTATAATGAAATCTATGAAGTAGTATTATTCATGTGTAAAGAAATCTGGGTTTTATAGGAATGCTTGAGATGGAAATTATGACATTTGTTGATGTTAATTGAGGATTCATTGATTCTTATACGTTAGAAATCACCCTTAGATGTTAGTATAATGTTTAGTATGATTGGTTGGGCATTTGATAATGAATCTTGGAGTTTTAGAGGTTACAAATGGAGGTATAAGACGAGACCTGTAGGGGCGAATCAATTCAGACTTGGCCGAATCGATTCGGCTACTAGAATTTTGTCGCTTTTCTCCTTTGGTTTAGAATATTTGGGAAATGTTCAGAATTCACTTGTTGGATTGAAATTTAAATATAATGGGGATTATATTGATGTAATAGTAGTCCGAGGTTGGGATTTAGGCTTGGCCCTATGAGGGGAATTTAAGGGCTAAATTAACTAGGCTTAATTGAGAGAAAAACCTAATTTGAAGAATAATTTGAGTCATGGTAATTCGTGAGAAACAATGACTTAGACTAGTAGGATATGAGTGAGTTGCGTACTGATATTATGTATAGAATAATGGATACACTTAGAGTGGTGATATATATTCGGGAACGTATGATAAGAAGTAAAATTATGATTTACAAATACGTGGAATATCAGGGATATAAATATACTACGTATGAGACTCATGATATAAAACATGTGTATGCTTATACCGATGGTACAAATATATGGTCTGTGTGTATACCTATTGTATGATTTTTATGTGTATGGCATACTTACGCGACTTGTTATCACAAGAGGTTTTCACGTCGGGACAGTCATATCCTGATGAGCCTTTGGTGGGATTTTTGACTTGTACCTTAGAGTATAAAACCTAGGAAAGGCCTATCTGTGAGAACGATAAGCTGGTAGTCATATTTGTGCGTAGGTATGTGCATAACCTATAGCCTTTGAACTATATTCACCTCCAATATATGTGATTTGTATTTATGGTTCGAGAGAGATACATAACCAACAGTCCTTTATACAGTACGTGATGTACCGGGACTTGATAACAGAGTATGCATGCACCGCAACTGAGCCTAGGGGTGCCTTATTAGTATATATATAATTGAGTGATATATATATATATATATATATATGTGTGTGTGTGAACACAACTCGAGTTAAGAAGTTAGGGTAATATTCAATGATGTATTACAAGAGAAATACAAGTGGAAAGTATGAGTATTAGTTTAGAAAGGCTAACGTATTAGAAATAGTTAGTTGTGATAGAAGTAACTAGAATTGTTTAGAAGTACGTTAGGCATGCACACTAGTTGAGAGGTGAGATTTCTCAAGTGAGAGACAGGAAACTAACATGTATATAATATCTACTGCTAAGAATTTTAAATACTTGCAAAAACATTTTAAACTATTCTCTACTCAGGCTCTAACCCGTTTTTCTCCAAATCTATTTTCCTTGTGCAAATCATTTTAGGTGTCCAGCCATAGGGAGGCCTATCTTAGGACTTCACTGCCGCTTGACGTGATACAGTTATTGTGGAAGTTGCAAGTCCTCGATGTTAGACACATTCACTCTTATCCATTCAGTTTCTTGATGCAACAATATCAATCGGGCATATTTCCCATCTCCTTTTTACAGTTGTTTCCAGATATATTATATTCACTTTATTATTCAGTCGTGGATTTAGTTTGTATATGGATTATTATGTTAGAGATTCAGACTAGGGTGTTTAGTCCCGTTATATTTTATATAATTTGGTATTTCATTATTTGTTGTGTTGATTAATTTAGTATTGTGAATATGATACTTAGTTATTTAATTGTTTTTAAATCTTGAATGTTAATATAAATATAAAATTTGATACCAACTTTTCAAATACTAGGAGGTTGGTAAATGTTAAAAAGTTTTTGACAGTGATGTTAAGAATGAACCAATCTGAATATTCTATTTTAATTTAGTAAAGGCCTGATCACCTGGTATTTAATTAAGTGGGGTGTTACAAAAAGTACAGAACTACAGAATAAAAAATACCACGGCATGAACATCAATGGGATGGGCTGGATGCATTTCGTTCGTGAGCGTATAAGTCATAGAAATACTTCGAAAGTTGTGTATTTGGACACAATAGTAGACAATACATCTCCGGTTGGAGATGCATAATCATACTCGTATCCCTTTGTTAATCGGGGCGAACATCCCTATACTCGTTGATGAACCCATCGAGTAGGGCCTTTATTCTTCCATCTTAACGTCCAAAAAAATAGCTGGGGAGGGTGGACTACCCGCATTTGATGTGCACTCCTATCAATGGACTTAGGAATACGAATAGTGGATTAAACACCCCGCACCCGGGCATCATTTAAAATCTACGTGATGAATCTCGCGCAGGGAAGAGAAACTTTTCCCTTACGATTATAAGTGGCATTGAGTATCTCTTGGTAGAAGAGAAGGAATATTGATTTCCATTTGTTCATCGAGGAAATGATAGAGAAAATTGCCCTTCTAGATGCAGATGACCAAATCATTTCTCATTCCAAGGATAGTATCGCACGTGATAAGGTGCATGTATCAGACCCTCTCAAAAATTTGGCCCAGGGGAAAGGTGTTCATGAGCCATTCATGGTCGGGTTTTATACGAGCCATGAATACATCTTTTGAGAGGGGAGTTTCGAGCGTGGGGGAGTTTCGAGCGTGTGATAGGCATGTTGTTACGAGATGATTACCCCTTTGGCCCGCATTTTGCAATGGATGATGGAAAGTGAAAGAATTATGTGGGTTTCATTGACATAAGCTTTGTGGGATGTCATCGACTTGCGAACGAGTGTGCCATAGAAATGGTTCACTTCGCGTTCATACACGGTGTTGGTAGGTGGATTGAATATGTTACACCACCCGCATCACCAAAATTGAGCAGTATTATTTTTCGGGAGCTCATCCCATTTGACTTTGTATTCCACAAAAAAGATGTCGTGGGATTGAAGTATTCACAAATTCAATCCTGCTCATGATTGGAACGGAAGGAGTAATATCCTCGTCAAGATTGTCGATGGAGTCATACTTAGCATATCATCTCATGGTTGGAGTTTTTAGGGAGGGAATTAAGAGATTTAGAGAAGAAGAGGATGGGTTTTGGTGTAGAGGAGATGGTGGAAGAGGGGGAAGGGTAGTTATAGGTGGGAATGGGTGGAATTTGGTGGGAAATGGAAAATGGTGGTGGGAAAGGATGGAGGGAGATGAAACTGGTGAAAATAATGGGTAGAGTGAGGTTTTGGGAGGGTGATTTTTGGAGTGGAGAGGGAGTAAATTTATAAGATGAATTTCGTGGAAAATGAAGAAAAGGGCGGAAGAATTTGGCTATTGGTCATCTGAACTGGTTTTTCCATAGGGATACTAGGATACTAGGTGAGCTGGTTCGCCAAAACTTTCTATCCCAATTTCCCCCTTTCTCATAGGCTAGGTGTGGGAAGGCTATTATTCACCTCTCTAATACTCCCTAAGACCCTCATATCAATTAGGAACCACGGGTTATCTATAAATCTCCCTGTAACTCGACGTAATATCTCTCGTGTATGGTATACCAATTTGGTGTTTCTAACCCTCCTAAATCACGGGCTCTATAGACCTCTAGAATAACTTAAAACTGACTCGACTCAATAATATACAACAAAAATCACCCTATATGCATCAAGGACGTGATGACCTCTCATGGAAGTTTATTCCTCCTCGTAAACGGGGTTCGATAACCAAATCATGTTAGTTTCCTCAACACACGCCTCGAGATATGGATTTAGGCATTGTCCATTAACTTTAAAAGTATCCTCAACCTTCGGGTTCTTCATTTCCATTGCTCCAAGGGGAAATACTTCCTTAACAACGAACGGGCATGTCCACCGTGAACGTAATTTATCGGGAAACAAGTGTAATCTCGACTTGTATAGTAGCACTTTTAATCCTGGACGAAACTCCTTACGATTGATAGTGCGTTCATGTGCAAGTTTCATCCTTTCTTTTAGAAATTTAAGTGCTTTCATACGCATCATTGCGTATCTCTTCTAACTCGTGCAATTGTAATTTCCATGCTCCACTGATATTATCGAGGTTATAGTTTAACCTCTTGATGGACTAATATGCTTTGTCCTCTAACTCCACGAGGAGATGAAAAGTCTTACCCTATAAAGAGTAGAATGGAGACATCCCGAGATTATTATTGTAAGCGGTCATATGTACCCATAGCGCATCGATTAATCGAGTCGACCAATCCATTTGGTTGGGAACAACAGTCTTTTCAAGAATATTTTTTATTTCTCGATTTTCTAATTTCGGGTGCCTGTTCGTTTGGGGGTTGTATGTCGTCCTAGCCTTATGGATGACACCATACTTTCTCATAAGTTTTTCAAATGGCCTATTACAAAAATGTATACCGATATCACTAATGATGGCCTTCGGAGCTCCGAACCGAGAGAATATGTGTTCATGAATGAACTGGACCACCACTTTATTGTCATTTATATTTGTATCTATGGCATCTACCTACTTAGACACATAGTCTACCGCGATAAGGATGTATAGGAAACCAAATGAGGGAGGGAAATGTCCTATGAAGTCGATGCCCCAACAGTTGAATATCTTGATGATGAAAATAAGGGTCAACGACATCATGTCTCGATGAGTGATGGCTCCCATTATTTGGCACCTATTACAGAATTTACAATGTGAATGCACATTCCACAAGATTAAGGGCCAATAGAGACCTCTTTGAAGAATCTTAGCAGTCATCTTTATCGTAGAAAGGTGGCCTCCATAAGCTTCCGAATGACAAAACCAGATTACACTAGGAATCTCATTATTCGCTACATATTTCTGGATTATTTGGTCGTCCCAATACTTAAATAATTATGGATCGTCCTAGAAAAACTTGCGCGACCACATAAGGAACTTCTTATTCTCTTATGGTGTCCAATAAGAGGGGACGATGCCTGTGAAAAGATAATGTACAATATTCTCAAACTAGGGAGAGAGGAAGTGGTAAATAATTGCTCATCCAGAAAGTACTCATCTCTGGGTAAAGGATCTTGAGGTACATTGGACTAGTTACTCGAAAAATGACTTGATACGAATTTTCTACCCTTTCTTATACTTAATGGAAAGGGCAAAGTCTTAGAGTAGTAAGATCCAACTAATGAGGCGCGACTTCAAATACTTCTTGTAAAGGAGATATTTGAGAACTGCATGGTCGGTAAAGCACATGATAGGCGATCTGATAAGATAGGAGTGGAAATTGTTAAGGGCGAATACTACCGTTGACAAGTCTTTCTCTGTGATGGAGTTGTTCAATTGAGGCCCGATTAAGGTCTTGATATCTTAGTAAATGACGTGGGACTTTTATCTCTTTCATTACCCCAAAATAACCCCAATAAAAAATTCACTCGTATTAAACATAAGCTTGAATGGAAGGGTCCAATCTGGAGCTTGCATGATTGGAGCGAAGACTAAAATGATTTGAAATTTGTAAAAAGTTTCTTGGTATGCTTAGCTTAACTAAAAGTGGGAATCCTTCATAAGGAGGTTGCTTAAGGGCCTAGTGATGGCACTAAAGTCCTGAATAAACCTACGATAAAACCCCAAGTTTCGCAATAAAGAGCTCATGTTTTTTAATGACTTAGGCGGGGGAAGATCGGCTCTAACGTCAATTTTTGCCCTATCGACTTGTATACCTTTGGATGACACAATGTGGCCAAGAACTATGCCTTCGGTAATTAAAAAATGATAATTCTCCCAATTTAGTACAAGTTATATTCCACACACCGGGCTAATTTCTTCTCAAGATTAGCGAGGCAATGGTAAAAATACGAGCCAAAGACACTAAAATCATCCATCGACACCTCAAGGTCCCTTTCGATAATGTTGATAAATAGACTAACCATGAACTATTTAAAGGTCATGTGTGCATTACACAATCCAAATGGCATATGCTTGTAGGCAAATGTGCTAAAAGGACATGTGAATGTATTCTTCTCTTGATCTAACATGCCCACTTCAATTTGGTTATACCCAGAATAACCATATAAGAAGTAATAGAAATGGTGGCTTAGGACTCTCTTAAGAATTTGGTTCATAAACGACAAAGGGAAGTGATATTTTTTAGTCCCGGCATTAAGCTTCCACTAGTCAATGGAAATGCGTTACCCGATGGTGATATGTTTTGGAATAAGTTTCCCCTTAGAATTTTCAACGGTGGACATTCCCGACTTCTTTTGGATGACTTGAATATAACTCACCCATTTTTTATCCGAGATGGGATACATGATTTTCGTATCCAATAATTTAATGATCTCTACTCTCACGATGTCTTTTATCGTCATGTTTAAACGCCTTTACATCTCTCTTGAGCATCCCACATTCTCCCCGAGATGGGTTTTGTGGGTACAAATCAAAGGACTTATACCTTTCAAATCCATGATGCTCTAACCAAAAGAACTTCGGTGCTTCCTCAGAATGTCCATAAGCTTTCCCTCTTTCTCTTTATTTAGACTTGAGGAGACAACAATAAGATATGTATCATCCTCTAGTGAATAAGCAAATTTGACATTAGATAATTACTTTTTCAATTCCAGGGAAGGAAATTTCTCATCAAAGGGAACCGTGCGCGATTCCCTTGGGGTAGTTCCTCGAATTGAGAGGCCCAAATAATACCTCTCACGTCCTCATCGCTCTCACTCACATCCAACAACCCCCCAATTTCCCTTACCTCGTGCTCAAAATCAGTGTATGCACTATTTCTCTCACTTGCCATAGCAACACACGCCTCTAATGGATCCCTAGTGTGATTACCCTTGAAGTGATCATTTACTACCTCCTTTATAAGATCCGACTGATATAACTCATTCTCATCACCGATTTTCTTGGTGATGTTGAAGATATTAAGCTAGGGTCATGTTCTCGAAATCGAGTTACAGTTGCCCATTTTGCATATTAATCAAAGCATTATCTGTAGCTAAGAATTTGAGGCCAATGATCACAGGAACATGATGGCTCGGGGAAGAGGAGGGCTTCGTGTCCCAAATGATAAAATCTACCAGGAAGTAGAAAGTGTCGATTTAGATGATCACGTCCTCAATAATTCTCAAGGTAACTTCACGACGATCCGCGAGTTGGAGAGTAATTTTTATGGGCTTAAGGTCCCCTAAATCAAGATGTCTATAGATGGAGTAAGGGAGAATATTAATACTCATCCCTAAATCCAATAGCGCTCTCTCAATTTTACTCTCTCTAATGTTGCACGAAATGGTAGGTGCACCCGGATCTTTATACTTTGGCTGAAGGTCACTCAAAATTACATAACTTAAATTTTATGCTAATAACACCTTATTATTTACCTTTAACATACATTTCACCATTATCAATTCCTTAAGAAACTTTTCATATGCTAGAATTTACTTGATTGCCTTGAGAAAAGGTAAATTAAGTTTTATTTGCTTAAGCACTTGTAAGATATCATCACAGGAGACCCTTTAGTGGGAGGGAAAAACCATCGAGGGTAAGGAACGACATTAGGGGGCTTAATTACCACCTCGAATCTAACTGTGTCCTCTTTATCACTCTCTTCTAGGGGTATCATCAGCCTCTTTTGTGTCAGGCTAAACCTCCTTGTCATTTTTCTCATCTTGTAGGGGAGGTGATCAGTCAACAACTCTCTCACTACGTAGAGTGGTGACCGCTTGACACTACTTTTTATTCTCGTTTGTATTAGTGCTAATGCAATTTTGACATTGGGGAGGTCTTTAGCCTTGGGCAGGAAACTTTTCTTTATATTGGACACTTAGGAAAGATTACAACTTAGACAATGACGCTTTCAAGTCAGCAAAATTTTGGGCATTTTTAGCATTTATCGCTGGCTAAGTTTGCATGAATTGGGCTAAAGTGTTCTCAAGACTCTTTCGCTGTGGGATTGTATAAGGCGTAAGAGGGGACGCTTGCATAGGTGGTGCTTGTTGGTAAGGTGGGAGTGGTGGCGGCAGTTTGGCAACATGTTGATTTGGGTTCATCGCTGCTTTCGATTGCCTATAATTAAAATCGGGATGGTTTTTCCATGAGATATTGTATCTTTAAAATTACCCTTATATGATCCCACCACCTTAACTTTCTCTTGTAGCATTACTTTGTAGGCAGGTACCATTGAACATTCCTTTGTTAAATGTCATGTCTCAAAATTGCGTACATCTCCTCCTTAATTGCTCGAGTGGAACCAGATATGTCTATCCCCAAAGCTTCGACCATGTCCTCTAATCTCTTATCTAGTTGATTAATTTGAAGCTTTAACTCGGATTCCTTATCCAATTGATTGAATCCGAATGAGGAAGGATCCAGGGACATGTGTCTAACTTTGGGTTTGGTGTTCGGATCTGATGTATCCCACACTTGAGTAGTCTCGACAGCATACTTAAAGTGGGTCTCTGTATCGTTTGCATCTAACCTGAAGAACTCACCCAAGCACGTAGTCTCAATGAGTTGCTTGGAACTTAAGCTTAGCCCATGATGGAAGTAGGAGATGAGTATCCACTTCTCAAAACCGTGGTGTGGGTACATGTTAATTAACTCATTGAACCTCTCTCAACATTTATCAAAGGGATCATTCTTATTTTTCCTAAAGGCTTGAATTTGAGCCTTAATAGATTTGGTCCTATTTGCTAGAAAGAAAATTTGGAGAAACTTAGCATGTATATCCCTCCACGTGCCTATCGAGTTCAGTGCTAGTGATCAAAGGTAAGTCTTGTCCTTGTCCTTAAGATATTAGGGAAAAAACATGAGGTGCACTACATCTTGAGTGTACGTTTGATCATTAAACGCCTTGCATGCCTCCTCGAACTCTCTAATGTGGAAGTTGGGCTTTTTCAACTCCATACCATGAAACGTTGGGAGAATCTGAATCATCCCATTCTTAAAGTGAAACTTCCCTGCATTATATGGAAATATAATGCATCCCGGAGCGACGGTTCGCTAGGGATATAAGTGGTCTCTTATGGGGAGATACGGTAACACACATTCACCCATCTCAAAACTAGCATTGTCTGACATTACGTTCCTCACCAAATCCCCTAGAAGTGTTACTCGTAGTGTGAATCGTGATGAAATTATGCGGTGTAGGCAGTGGAAGGCGCAACGGGGGTTGGATGAACCCGGGTGCAACGGTAAGGTTGCCCCCGCTGTGACTTGGAGGTCACGGGTTTGAGTCACAGAAATAGCCGCTTTGCGTATGTAGGGGTAAGGCTGCGTACATCCAATCCCCCCAGTACCTTGCAGTGGTGGGAGCCTCGTGCACCGTGTTTGCCCTTTAGGCAGTGGAACCCAGAAAGCAGGTGATTTTAGGGTGTGTGTGATATTAGAGGTGAGCTCGATTGTATGATTTTCATGAACAATAGACATATAGAGGTTTGGATGGGTATTTTGTTAAGGATTGAGAAAATATTTTTAAAATGTTTTTGGATTTTTATGATTTTTCGGGATTTTTGGTTTAATGATTTTCTTTTGGCTTTCTACGAATTAGACTCAAATTATTATATGAATTCGACCTAACCTAGTATGTCTACCTAGTTTCGGAAACGATGCCAAAAACTTGACGTGATTTTAAATGTGTCTCTAGTGCGTGTAAATACAGCTCAAGTGTAAGCCGATCACATAAGTAATATTTTTGAGCAAGTCAGGTATCGAACTATGGGACTAAGATGAAACTTTGTGACGACACTAACGACAATATCCTAATTCCTAAGGAATGACTCAAAAAGGAGAAAATAAAAGGTGATGAATTCTTTATGAGAATGAATGCGAGCTAATGCAACTTAATTAATGAATGTAAACTAATTAAATTAATGTAAGATTACTTTTGATTTTTGAAATAAACTATATGAGAAAATAGAGTGGGAATACAATCTCCCAAACCATCGATAAATACGTTGGATATAAAATATTCAAGAATTTAATTCACAATTCAAAGAAAGCATCAAATTTATCTAGAATTTAACATATGGAGATTTCACTCCTCACAATATCAAGTCAAAAATATATATAATGTGAATAGCAAATTATTGACACGCGTAAATATTTCGGTTACTTAGGAAAAATGAAATTAAAAGACCTACAATATTTGTTCCGATAAGATCTCAATCCTCTAAATTATTTGTTAAATTTTATCTAATTTTATATTCATTCATACTACCTAGGTTGGGTTTTTGTATCCCAACTATCTAAAAACCTAGCCGGACATGGAATAATTAACCCTTATGCATGGTTTTTACGTTGCATAGAAACTTGATGATATATAGAACGCAAGCAAACATCTAATAACAATTATAACCTAAAATGCGACTTTGAGAAGAGTAGAGAAATAAGGTAATACTTCAATTAAGAATATGAGCAAAACTATGGCAATAATGGATGATTTGTATTGTTCTTCTTGCAACCCTTCTTCCTTGCCTTTCAAGTATGAAAAACTAGACAAAAACTAATGTAACATAAGTCTAATTACAAAACTCCCACAACTAGGGTCACTTTTGGAAGTGTTTTAAAATAACATAACTCTCACTAAAAATCAGGATAAACGTCAATTTTCTCGAATAAGTCATTCAAACCAGTTTGCATGAAGCCCTAACCAGTTTGCTTAGTGAACCCATTCCCATTTTGTCAGAACCGATTTTCATGGGGATAATATTACTCTTTTGATAATGGATCTTTTCTCAATTTTAAATGCGCGTAACTTCTTCACCGTAGCTCATATTTGGATGTCGTTTCTTCCATAATTCTCATAACCTCAAGATCTTTAACTTTCCTTTAGGCTCTGTATCCGGTTTCGGGATATAAAAATTACTTAAATGCTCTTGGATTTCCTTTCCTTATTTTCTTTCTTTATTTCGGTTTCCCCTCGCATTCACTTGCACGAAATACCTGTAAAATAAAAGAGAAATACACAAAATAAGAAATACTTGTCTAAAAGGATTATTAGCATGAATATGATATAATTTCAATCTAATTACACCGTAATGGACCATAAAAGTATCAAAATTATGGGGATGAATATGAAATATTTGTGTCAAATCATCGAACTACACATACTAAAAAATGAGTATGAAATCATCATTTAAGGCTATAGATGTGCAGGTTAGGTTAGCTATAGTTAAAGGGTGGTCTCCACATGTCACTAGAAAAGGTGAATCAATTCATTTAACTTTCGTAGAATTATGGAATGAGGCTGAGCATATGTTAGAAAATTATAATTGTCGAGGTTTAAATGCTTTGTTTTGTTCCGTCACCCCGAAGGAGTTCTATCGTATTATGACTTGCAAAACATCTAAAGAGGCTTGGTACATATTCCAACTCACCCATGAAATAACTAGTTCTATTTAGGCTTGAATACTCCAAAACCTCACCACTCGATTTTAAATAATTAAAATGTTGGAGAGTTAGAGCTTTAATGAGTTTTACGCTAGATTGTTTGATATAGTTAACTCATTTTTTAACTTAGAGAGAAGATGCCTGACAACCGAGTAATCAAGAAAATCCTAAGGTCATTTCCTGAAAGGTTTTACTCAAAAGTTACCATTTTGAATTATTTGGGTACTCTAGGTTCTATAATACTTGAAAACTTAGTAGGTACGTTACAAATTTATGAGCTTGGCATGTTTACCTTTAAGAATGTGAAGAAAGAAATGGGCATCTCCTTTGAAAGTTGTGAAGGAGGAAACACTTATTTCGGATGATGAATCTGACATCGAGTCTAAGGATTTGACCACGCTTGAAAAGAAATTCAAAAAAATTCTCAAATTCTAAAAGAAATCAAAAGATGCAAAAATGTATGAGATAAATATGCATAACAAGACCGATAGATACTGAATGATAACTTTAAGAGGCTGAGTCAAAAATATATTTTGGTTGTGAGGTTGTAGATATAGGGTATATGAGTGCCCCACTAAACTAAGGAAAGAAAGTAAGAACTCGATAACATATAATGTTACCCCTAGTGACAGTGATCCAGAAGAGGGATTTAATTCCCCCACTAAGTGCATCTTTACTGCTTTCTTGGCGAGTCATGTGAGTTTTGATGAGAAATATTTCCATGAAGATATTTCTAAATATGACATTTCTAAGGTCATAGTTTATGGATCCCAAATGAGTGATAGTTGAGAGAGTGGAGATATGAGTGAAGATGAAGAAGAGAAGGACGAGGAGACTAAAATCCAAGTTGCCTTCCATTAGTTATATGTAGAAATAATGAAAGTACATAAGGATAACTTAAAGGAGGATGCCATAGGAAATATTAACAGTGTTTTGATTAAGGATATTAGGGCATCTGAGAGGATCTTATAGAGAACATATAGTATGTTAAGGGTGAGAGAAATAGTCTTCGAGTTATGCTAGAGGCTATGAAGAAGGAGCTTCCATAGTTTGAGGAGTCTAGGGATTTACTCGAATCGAGGATAGTTGAACTTGAGGAGTTGAGAGACTCGATTTGCATCAAACTTGATTTAGAATCTAGGTCAAAAAAGTTGGATAAGATGTTAGGCATCATCCAAATCAAAGATGACAAGTGTGGGATTGGCTATGACAATCAAGTTGCTTTTTCTACTAAAGACAAGACCTTGCATTTAAGAGAGTCGACTAGGAACGTTAGGAAAGGTCAACCCTTAGGTAACACCCCTTATCGTGTTTATAATTTCACTCATTATGGTAGGAAAGGTCACCTTAAGAGGTTTTTCAATGATCTTAAAAACGGTCCTAGAAAGTCTAAGAATAGAGTCAGAGAGGTTCCCAAAACCCATGAGCATCACATTACATTTATATGGGCTAGAAAATCGAATTTGGAGGCTTTACACATCAAACTTGTTGATTCTCATTCGCTTGCATATGATACTTCCCATGATATATCTAATGGTTATTTGTGTTCGCATGTTTTTCATACTCTAGTTTGTGCTTCATGATATATGTTTGCTAGTGTTATGACATGTGTATCATTTGTATTTTTATTTTTTCATTTATTGAGTCTTATTGATAAAATAGAAAAAGATTTTAATTGTCTTTTGAGTTAGTTTATTTTTCAAAATTGTATATTTCTTTTTCAAAAACTCTTAGAAAAGCTCAAAAAGATTTTTGGTTTTTAGGTATTTTAGTTTTACACATTTTGCGTGGTATATTGGTGTGTTTGAATCCAATTCATTCAGTGCTATCCACGTGAGTAGAACATTTGGTTTCGATTGTTAATAATTATATTTCTCTTAATCGTGCTTTCTTGGAGTTGTTTTGACTTTAATTTTATATATGAATTCAAATTTGTATATGCCTCCGCACACACGTGCAAGCGCTTTTTGAATGTTGAGTTCACATGTATATTTGAGCTATGTGAGATGTTCTCCCACAAATTTTGTCATCTTCATATTTTATGATTATGGGGGATTTGTGCACATAAGAACCATTGCTTGATTGTTTATTTTGTTAAAAAATAAAGGGCTTCGAAAGGAGCAAATCTCCTTTGTCGGAAAGCCACCGTTGGTAAGAGCCCAATGAAAAGATTTAAAGGCAATAAAAACAAATAAATTGACAAGGCCAACTTAGTGTAGTTTGTTTGATTTTCAAAAGTGATAGCTTCAAAATAATTGAATGATAATAAATATGATATATGGGTGTTTAGTTGAAGATCAACAAGTTCGCACAATGAATCCTAGTTATGCCTATTTTGACATGGCGCTATTGATTTGTAGAATCGTCAATATTATACTCTCGTGTGCATTAATTGTGCTCGTTTGTTCATAGAGATAACTTTATCTTGTCACTTGAGGCTAAAACTTAGATTGATAAGTTTTGCGGCCAAATAAAACTCCTTGAACATATTTGAGTGTTTGAGTCATAATTCATTTGTATTAGTTCCACACCCATTCATTCAATTCCACATGCTTAGACACATTGATACTATGCTAGTGTGTAAAGCTTATGTTTTTTGTGACAAGTTTTTGTGGTTGTTTATACCCATATATATGTGTCGTTATTTCATTGGTATATTTTTACATATAGTATATATGGTATCGTTTGTCTTTGCAGTTTGCAGTTAGTCCATGTTCACCATATGCTTTGTCTTTAGATTTTATTTGGCATGCTATTTGATCATATTAGTCTCTCTCGTTCGATGTTGAAATTCCTTATCTTATATTAGTAATTTCAAATTAATATCATACTTCATTGCTTATTCAAATTGGTATTTTTTTGCATCAATATTGAAATTGTTTCATCATACTTTGGATTATTAGTGCTTGAGTTTCCATGTTGTGTTTTGTTGCACTTTACACCATTGCATGATTTTATTCCCTTCTCTCTATTTCAAAATTGGTATCTCACGTTCACATCTTTAAGGGGATATTTGGTTTATGCGGGAGTAATAGATTTATGATATCTTGTTTTGTTTATTCCCGAACGAAAGGGGTAGAGATGATATATTTCCTTCCATGATTAGGATATCTTTATCTTAGGGGGAGACGTTTTACCTGGGTTAAGATTGGTTTAGACATTATTAGAGATTTATTCCTATGTGGATTTTATACCTTTTATATTCTTTCTTGATTTAAAGGTGTTTTTAAGCGTGAAGGTTTACAGGTTTACATCATACGAAAAAGTTTTTAAGCAAGAAAAGTTACTCAGCGTATGTGTAACACCCCGATCCAAATTAGAGTTACCGTTGGAATAACTCAATATCTGAACCAAGGTGTTAGAGGGGAGAGGGACAAAACATTTTATTAATTTGGAAAACAGTTGCCACATTATACTTCAACAAAACCTTTAATTTCTTTTATTATGAAAAGGCGAGGCCCATATATTGCAAGTTGATATTCATTTAACAATTTAACAAGTAAACATTTAACAAGATTTAATCCATAAATAGAGCACAAATCCTTGTATTATTACAATTTCCAAATAGTTCCAATTCAAACCAAATTGTCTTAACAAAACATAAGGAATTACAATTCAAAATAAGTCTATGGATTAAAATCGGTTACAGAGCCTCTAACGACGACTAGCGCTTTCTGCGACCTTTCCAACGTCCTTACCCAATGTACCACCTGTTGTACCTGGGGGTTTGGAAAATAGGGTATGAGCGAAATGCCCAGTAGGGTGGGAATGCTAAGCAATAATTTTCATAGCAAAATACTATACATACAAAATGCATTTTAGTAATTCCGAAAATCATCATTGTCCCATATTCATTAATTATCATTAATGATTAATTTCGTTAACATTTAACTATGCTAACAATATTCAAGAAGCCTTCATTATATTCAACTAAGTTATCACGTATCTATACTAACAAGATTCTTTAACTTAGTCATAAATGCACCTATATGCAATGCCCTGGGCTACGTGCCCACTCACTCTTAGCATTTTAATATTCCAAGCCAGGAACTTAATCATATTCCACTTATGTCATCCACATAATGATTAATGAATTCTTATTCATTCATTAGTTTAAGTTCTGTGAATTTTTCTAATTCCTTACTTAACATTGTTTTTGGAATTTTGTCAACAAACACTCACGAACTTCGTGGCCTCACACCACCGGTCTCCGCCGCCATATACTACTGCAGTTTGTTTGGGGTCTTTCACCACTAGGGACGTCATGCCCTCCTTAATTATTTTCTCTCGGCGTCATCCGAATATCATATCTTTCATGTGTTTAACATTATTCTCAATGTTCACAATTCAACTCATCCGATTTTGTTATTAAAACCCGTTATTAGTCTTTGCATCCTACAAGCTGAGGAGGCATTCTTGTGTCAACGCCGAACACTAAAATATACTAAGTCACCTTTACAACACTTTGATGTACCAAAATGACATCTTATACTTTTATTGTCTAAAAAGCATTTCCTTAGCATTTTTTTATGTATTTTTCATGTAAAAACACCATTTAAGTGACTTTTCTTCATATTTACCAAATCTGCCACTAAGGCATTTTTTTTTACCAAAAATTACCTTTTTAAGTGGGTTTTAAGTACAAAAATCATTCTTTAATGTACTACATGTTTCCACCAACATTTAAACCTTTATTAGTGATGTACAACCCATTTTAGCACACTTTTACATATAAAGCCATTTACATAATTATAAGCCTTATTTAACATATTCAAGAGGCTTAAACTAATATTTTAACATATTAGATTTTGGGGATATTTTTATGAGATTACTAAACACATATTTAGACCACTATATTTCAACATTAATCATGTTAGTGTCAAGAATAACACATACTACATACACTATTTCATGAAAATGGGTCTTCTTCCTTAGAAAACCCAACAAATGCATTAACTAGTCATTTTCTTGTAGCATTCCATTTTCTATGTTTATTTCATGAGATTATTACATTTATAGCATGATTTCAACATATATAATAATCTGAAAATTTATTCTAAACATCATCTTCTCCATTTATCATTTTTCACAAAATGGGTTTTTCATAGCATATGAAAATAAGGGAGAAGTGCTAAAAAGTCACATTTTTCTCATCATCTTGTTCATATTAGCATTTGAAATAAAAGAGTTTAAGAGTGAGGAAAACCCTACTTGAATGAAGTAGAATGAGTGTAGATGTGAAGAAGATGAAGTGGATCTCTCAAAAGTTCCACCAAAAACTCCAACCAAGACTCCCTTTGAGCTCCAAAAGCTCTTTGAAACTTCCCCACAAGTTCTCCCAACCTTGAGGTTAGCTTTAATCGTGTTTGGAGACCTTTAGAGTGGTGTTTGGATGGTGGTAAAAGGGGTGGGAGATGAAGCTACGAAAATATGGGTTCTTACTCTTGCTAGAACTTGAGGGATTTTGGGAGAAAATATTAACAGCTATGTGCCTAATTACACCCATGGTTTCCTCTCCCTCTCTCTCTCTTTTAAAAGCCATTTTAAGTGACCTTCAACTCTTGACCCATAGCCTCAGAATTTGCATTTTCTAAACCGTGTATAACACCTCCCAAAGTCTGATTTCTAGAGTTGAAAGAGACTACACTCAACCACCCAAAACCATGGTTAATGTGCTGTCAAATTGTGCCAGCGTCACTTTCTCTCTCTAATTTTTTTTTTGAAACTTTTAACCTAAGGGTCTTATTCCTTGTATTGTTTTGAGTGAAAAACTATATTGAAACTAATTTTTTGGCCTCCCAAAATGTCCTATACATGGCGCGCAAAAACGGGATCTCCGCGGAAAAGTATTTTTTTTCGATTTTTCTTTCCATAATAATATTCCTTATATTTTTGTGAGTCAAAAAACATATTCACAATATTTTTTTGACCTTCCGAGGCGTCCTAAACAATAAGTGCAAGAAATGGGACCTCCACGCAAAATATATATTTTTTCGATTTTTCTTCGCGTGGTAATATTCCTTATATTTTTATGAGCCTAAATATATGGTTGGAATATTTTTTTGACCTTCCGAGGCATCCTAAACAATACGCGCAAGAAACGGGACCTCCGCGCAAAAATATTTTTTTTCGATTTTTCTTCGCGTGGTAATATTCCCTATATTTTTATGAGCCTAAATATATGGTCGGAATATTTTTTTGACCTTCTGAGGCATCCTAAACAATACATGCAAGAAACGGGACCTCCGCGCAAAACATATTTTTTTCGATTTTTCTTCGCATGGTAATATTCCTTATATTTTTATGAGCCAAAATTTATGGTCGGAATATTTTTTTGACCTTCCGAGGCATCCTAAACAATACGCACAAAACTAGACTTTCGCTGCGTCGCGCGTTGTAAGACAATTAGTACAGAAGTTCGCGTAGCGTTCGTTGCCTGTCCAAATCACGTGAAACTTAACCAAAGTACTTAAAATAATTATACGAACATAAATCATAACTCATGCGAGAACACGCAATGTAAAAATTTCATTAACGGAGCATCGCTAAATAAAGGATAATCATGCAAGAACAATTTAAAGGTGCGGGTATTACATTCTCCCCTCCTTAGGAGATTTCGTCCTCGAAATTCATCATAAGTCACTCAAAAAGCTGTGGATGTTTCTCTCGCATCTCGAATTCTCGCTCCCAAGTGGCACCGTCGGCTCCCTGCGATTCTCATAAGATCTTCACCAACGGAATGACTTTGTTACGCAGAACCTGGTTCTCTCGGTCCAAGATGGATATGGGTCGAGTCAAGAATGTTTTATCCTCTTCTAACTCGATGTTCTGCCAGTTGATCACATGGCGAGGATCATGCAGATACTTCTTCAGCATAGAGACGTGAAAGACATTGTGAACATGAACTAACTGTGGAGGTAGGGCTAATCGGTATGAGACATCCCCGAGCCTTTCCAAAATTTCGAAGGGTCCAATGTATCTAGGAGAAAGCTTGACCTTCTGACCAAATCTCTGATTACTAGTCCTAGACCTGACCTTCAACAACACTTTATCACCCACTCTGAATTCTAACGGTGTACGTCGATTGTCAGCATAATTCTTCTGTCTAACCTGAGCCGTCACTAACCTCTCTCGTATTAATTGAACCTTGTCGGTCATCTCCCTGATCATATCCGAGTTTGTAAGATGCTTCTCACCCACCTCTGCCCAACATACTAGAGAACGACACGGTCTCCCACAAAGGTCCTCGAAGGGGGCCATCTCGATACTGGCTTGGTAACTGTTGTTGTACGAAAACTCTGCTAGAGGCAAGTTTTCATCCCAACTAACCTGAAAGTCAAACGCGCATGCCCGCAAAAAGTCCTCCAAAATCTATATCGTACATTCTGATTGCCCCCTCTATTTTTGGATGGTATTCAAATTCAAATCGGTACCCAACTCCTACTGAACCTTCCTCGAGAACTGCGAAACAAAACGAGGATCTCTATCAGAAATAATGGTGAGGGGTACACCGTGGAGTCTGATAATCTCCCGTATGTACATCCTAGCCAACTTTGCTATGATGTCCGTGATCCTGATCGGCAAGAAGTGTGCAGACTTTGTGAGGCGATCCACCACGACCCAACCCATTTGGATCAGGGTAACGCTGTGACAAAGTCTATGGTGATGTGCTCCCACCTCCACTCAACTATCGGGAGTGGCTGCAGTAACCCGGTTGGCTTCTTGTGTTCGGCCTTCACCTGCTGGCATGTATAACACTTAGCCACAAACATCGCTACATCTCACTTCATCCCAGACCACCAGAAATCTCTACATAGGTCCTTATACATCTTTGTCACACCCGAATGTATGCTGAACCGAGACTGATGGAATTCTGTAAGGATCTCTGCTTGAAGCTCTTCGATAACTGGCACAATTAATCTGCCCTTGTGCCGAACACCTCCCTCCTGATCAACCGTAAGATTATCAAATTCCTCACCGTTCTAAATGCGGTTCCAAAAATGCATAATCTCCTCATCACAGAGTTGCGCATCAAGAACCTTCTGGTGAACTACTGGCTTAGCCATCATACCCCATAAATAAGCTCTGTCGTTGTCCCGCTGAATAAGAAGCTCACATCTCTGAAGCTCCCCATACATCTTCCTACGGTAGCACCTTATTGCCGCTAAGGCGGGACCCAACTTCCTACTAAGAGCATCGGCCACCATATTGTCCTTCCCCGAATGATACTCTAACGTGAAATCATATTCCTCTAAAAGCTCGATCCACCTCCATTGTCGAAGGTTAAGGTCTCGCTGAGTGAAGATGTACCTCAGGCTCTTGTGATTGGTGAGTACTTCAAACCTTAAGCCATACAAGTAATAGCGCCAGATCTTCAAGGCAAACACAACTGCGTCCAGCTCTAAATCATGGGTGGGGTAGTTCCTCTCATGAATCTTAAGTTGATGGGACGCATAAGCAACCACCTGACCCTCGTGCATGAGTACTTCTCCAAGGCCTGATCCGAAAGCATCACAGTATACAGTATAACCCTTTCCCCGTTTAGGAAGAATGAGAATGGGTGCCAAGGTAAGCCTAACCTTTAACTCTCGAAATGCAAACTCACACTCATTTGACCACTCAAAAAGGACACCCTTCTGCATTAACCGCGTGAGAGGCGATGCCACTCTAAAAAAATCCTGAACAAATCTTCAACCTTGGACTAATGGATTCAACCTTGGACGAATCAATAGAAATGCTGGTGCCAAATACCACATGGCCAAGAAACTTGACCTCATCCATCCAGAATTCACATTTGCTGAATTTTGCATACAACATGTTCTCCCTAAGCACCTTAAGTGTCGAACGCAAGTGCTCCTCGTGGTCAATATCAGAAGATGAATACACTAGGATATCATCAACAAAGACGACCACAAACCGATCCAAATACGGGCGATAGATACGATTCATGAGATCCATGAATGCGGCTGGGGCATTAGTCAAATCGAAAGGCATGACTAAGAACTCATAATGTCCGTACCGTGTGCGGAATATAGTCTTAGGAATATCTTCCTCCTTCACCCTTAACTGATGATAACCTGACCGAAGATCATTCTTGGAGAACCGACCTGCTCCTCAAAGCTGATCAAACAAGTCGTCAATCCGTGGCATCGAATACTTGTTCTTCACCGTCACCCGATTCAGTTATCGGTGATCGATACAAAGCCGAGGAGAGTTATCCTTCTTCTTAGCAAAAAGGACTGGTTCTCCCCATGGGGACACACTAGGGCATATGAAGCCTTTACTCATCAAATCATCCAACTGAGTCCTCAACTCTAGTAACACTGCTGGTGCCATCATATGAGGAGGGATGGAGATAGGTGTCACACTGTGATGGACGTCAATGGAAAAATCGATCTCTCGACTTGGAGGTAATCCTGGGAGATCCTTAGGAAATACATCGAAAAACTCCCGAACAACGGGGTAGTTTACAACCATACGATCTGGTTCTTCTTGGGCCATGATGCTACTCAACCACCCGAATAAATGCTTCTGCTCTCGGGTAGTGGAAAACTTGCAAGGATAATCTATACGCTGCTCACTATTGAAGAGATAACGAGAGCCATTGGGAAGAGACACCGAAACACTATGCCAATGGCACTCGATAGTGGCATCATAGGTAGACATCCAATCCATACCAAGGATCACCTCGAATCCATCCATATCTATCACAATCAAATCGTACTCCAGAATGTAATCCCCTGCCACGACTATGCAATTTCGACAGACTCTACCAAGGAAGATACCACCACCCACGGGCAGTCCCACGAATATCGGCGGATGAAGCTTGTCGACCTCAATACCCAAATAGAAAGATAAAGAACTAGATATAAAGGAATGTGATACACCAGTATCGAACAATGCTCTAACCCAAGTACTGAATAATAAGATCATACCTTCCATCACTGATGGATTCTGGACAGTCACTGACTGCTGCGTGAGGGAGTAAGCTCACCCCTGGCTGAATCTGTTACCCTGACCACTGGGCATAGTCTGTTCGTGGTTCCCCTGTCCCTGACTAGGGTGTGGGATATTGGCACCATTCCTAGCTTGTTGCTGATGCTGCTGCTGGTACTGAGTGGGGCCTGTATAGCTCGAGTTTCGCCCAGATGTGAAACTATTGCCCTGCAGACCAACCCGCTGCTCTGTAGCTATAAACTCAGGACAGTTTCGCCTAAAATGATTGGGCGACCCACATATTAAGCAAGTCTTGGGGGTAGGTAATATCAGGCTCTGATCACTGCTACAATATCCCGGTGCGGTGATACTCATAGCAGGCTTGAGCTTGGCAAGAAAACCTCTTGCCCCTCTCTTAAACCTCTTGCTATTACCTCCGCTAGACCCACTAGCCTCCCTCTTCAGTGTCCCACCAAATTCCTTCTTCTTGTCTCGAATAGTTCGGGAATCCTCTACCTCGAGCTCAAGTCGGATGGCCTTATTGACAGCCTCCCCAAAGCTCAAATGATCAAAACCAACCACCAGCTTACGGATATGAGGATTTAACCCCTTCACAAATAATCGGGTCTTTTCTGCCTCATCAGTCATAACCGCTTTCACATGCTTCGATAATCTCTCAAAGCGAACTAGGTACTCATTCACAGACATCTTCCCCTGGATCAATGTAGAAAACTCATCCTTCTTGGTGTCTTTATATGCCTGAGGGAAGTACCGGTCTAGGAACACTATATGAAAACCATCCCAATCAAGAGGTTCCGTTAAACTGGCCATATGTGTGGACCACCAACTCTGAGCCTGCTCGATTAGCTAGAAAGTAGCAAGATTAACTCTATGCCTTGCTGGCACATCAAGGATGTCAATAATACGAGCAACCTCCTCGATCCACTCTTTGGCTGCATCGGGCCTTGTCATGCAGTTGAACATTGGCGGGTTCAACCGCCTGAACTCCTTGAGAATTGAGGCCACTGCGGTGCTTTCGATTGTACCGCTTCGGTCACCCCTCTGTTGTTGGGAGATAGTCTCAGCTAACTGGCGAACTGCCTGCTCCATTCTCTGCAGCTCACTGTTACCACTAGCAGTGGTCTTGCGAGTAGGGGCCATCCTATAAGATAGGATAGTTTAGTACGACAATTTGGTAGGCGAAAATGAAAGGGACTAAAATGAGAATCACTACTACTCTCATGAGGATCCTAAGGCTCTGATACCAAGTTGTAACGCCCCGATCCAGATTAGAGTTACTGTTGAAATAACTCAGTATCCTAACCAAGGTGTTAAGGGGGAGGGGGATAAAACATTTTATTAATTTGTAAAATATTTGCCACATTATACTTCAACAAAACCTTTAATTTCTTTTATTATGAAAAGGCCAGGCCCATATATTGCAAGTTGATATTCATTTAATAATTTAACAAGTAAACCTTTATAAAGATTTAATCCATAAATAGAGCACAAATCCTTGTATTATTACCATTTCCAAATAGTTCCAGTTCAAACCAAATTGTCTTAACAAAACATATGGGATTACAATTCAAAATAAGTCTATGGATTAAAATCCTTTACAGAGCCTCTAACGACGACTAGCGCTTTCTGCGGCCTTTCCAACGTCCTTACCTGACGTACCACCTGTTGTACTTGGGGGTTTGGAAAATAGGGTCTGAGCGAAATTCCCAGTAGGGTGGGAATACTAAGAAATAATTTTCATAGCAAAATACTATACATATACAATGCATTTTAATAATTCCAAAAACCATCATTGTCCCATATTCATTAATTATCATTAATGATTATTTTTGTTAACATTTAACTATGCTAACAATATTCAAGAATCATTCATTATATTCAACTAAGTTATCATGTATATATACTAACAAGATTCTTTAACTTAGTCATAAATGCACCTATATGCAATACCCTAGGCTACGTGCCCACTCACTCTTAGCATTTTAATATTCCAAGCCAGGAACTTAATCATATTCCACTTATGTCATCCACATAATAATTAATGAATTCTTATTCATTCATTAGTTTAAGTTCTGTGAATTTTTCTCAATCTTTACTTAACATTGTTTTTGGGATTTTGCCAACAAACACTCACGGACTTCGTGGCCTCACACCACCGGTTTCCGTCACCATATACTACTGCAGTTTGTTTGGGGGTCTTTCACCACTAGGGACGCCATGCCCTCCTTAATTATTTTCTCTCAGCATCATCCGAATATCATATCTTTCATGTGTTTAACATTATTCTCAATGTTCACAATTCAACTTATCCGGTTTTGTTATTAAAACCCGTTATTAGTCTTTGCATCCTACAAGCCGAGGAGGCATTCTAGTGTCAACGCTGAACACTAAAATATACTAAGTCACCTTTACAACACTTTGATTTACCAAAATGTCATCTTATACTTTTATTATCTAAAAAGCATTTCCTTAGCATTTTTTAAGTATTTTTCATGTAAAAACACCATTTAAGTGACTTTTCTTCATATTTACCAAATCTGCCACTAAGGCATTTTTTTTACCAAAAATTACATTTTTAAGTGGGTTTTAAGTACAAAAATCATTCTTTAATGTACATGTTTCCACCAACATTTAAACCTTTATTAGTGATGTACAACCCATTTTAGCACACTTTTACATATAAAGCCATTTATATAATTATAAGCCTTATTTAACATATTCAAGAGGCTTAAACTAATATTTCAACATATTAGATTTTGGGGATGTTTTTATGAGATTACTAAACACATATTTAGACCACTATATTTCAACATGAATCATGTTAATGTCAAAGACTAACACATACTACATACACTATTTCATGAAAATGGGTCTTCTTCCTTAGAAAACCCAACAAATACATTAACTAGTCATTTGCTTGTAGCATTCCATTTTCAATGTTTATTTCATTAGATTATTACATTTATAGCATGATTTCAACATATATAATAATCTGAAAATTTATTCTAAACATCATCTTCTCCATTTATCATTTTTCACAAAATGGGGTTTTCATAGCATATGAAAATAAGGGAGAAGAGCTAAAAAGTCACATTTTTCTCATCATCTTGTTCATATTAGCATTTGAAACAAAAGAGTTTAAGAATGAGGAAAACCCTACTTGAATGAAGGAGAGTGAGTGTATATGTGAAGAAGATGAAGTGGAGCTCTCAAAAGTTCCACCAAAAACTCCAACCAAGACTCCCTTTGAGCTCCAAAAGCTCTCTAAAACTTCCCCACAAGTTGACCAACCTTGAGGTTAGCTTTAATGGTGTTTGGATGGTGGTAAAAGGGGTGGGAGATGAAGCTACGAAAATATGGGTTCTTACTCTTGCTAGAACTTGAGGGATTTTGGGAGAAAATGTTAACAGCTATGTGCCTAATTACACCCATGGTTTCATCTTCCCCTCTCTCTATTAAAAGCCATTTTAAGGGACCTTCAACTCTTAACCCATAGCCTCAGAATTTGCATTTCCTAAATCGTGTATAACACCTCCCAAAGTCTGATTTCTGGGAAAGAGACTACACTCAACCACCCAAAACCATGGTTAATGTGCTGTCAAAGTGTGTCAGTGTCACTTTCTCTCTCTAATTTTTTTTTAAACTTTTAACCTAAGGGTCATATTCCTTGTATTTTTTTGAGTGAAAAATTATATTCAAACTACTTTTTTGGCCTCCCGAAATGTCCTATACGTGGCGCGCAAAAACGGGACCTCCGCGCAAAAGTATTTTTTTCGATTTTTCTTTCCATAATAATATTCCTTATATTTTTGTGAGTCAAAAAACATATTCACAATATTTTTTTGACCTTACGAGGCGTCCTAAACAATACGCACAAGAAACAGGACCTCCACGCAAAATATTTTTTTTTTCGATTTTTCTTCGCGTGGTAATATTCCTTATATTTTTATGAGCCTAAATATATGGTCGAAATATTTTTTTGACCTTTCGAGGCATCCTAAACAAGACGCGCAAGAAACGGGACCTCCGCGCAAAACATATTTTTTTTCGATTTTTCTTCGTATATTAATATTCCTTATATTTTTATGAGCTTAAATATATGGTCGAAATATTTTTTGACCTTCCGAGGCATCCTAAACAATACGCGCAAGAAACGGGACCTCCGCACAAAACATATTTTTTTTTCGATTTTTCTTCGCGTGGTAATATTCCTTATATTTTTATGAGCCTAAATATATGTTCGGAATTTTTTTGACCATTCGAGGCATCCTAAACAATACGCGCAAAACTAGACTTTCGTTGCGTCGCGCGTCGTAAGACAATTAGTACATAAGTTCGCATAGCGTTCGATGCCTGTCCGAATCGCGTGAAACTTAACCAAAGTACTTAAAATAATTATACGAACATAAATCATAACTCATGCGGGAACATGCAACGTAAAAATTTCATTAACGGAGCGTCGCTAAATAAAGGATAATCATGCAAGTACAATTTAAAGGTGCGGGTATTACAATATGTATATGTCGAGCATCTGTACTTTTTCCTTTTGGACTTAGGATTGAGTGTTTTTAGAGAGCTTGATGGCCTATAGGGTTTTTATTTTTCTTTTGTCCCAGAATAGCGCAAGGGGAGTATTTTGAAGGACAAATTTCTAATCAAGCTAATTTATTTGTAATTTGATTAATCATAGGTTCAAGTTGGTGTTTTCTCTTCAAGGATTTGACGTGTTTGGATGAAGAAGTAGCGGTAGAGCTTCAGGGAATTATTTCATCGTGCCCTGTTTTGTGTTTGTTTCGGTCTTCAATTTTCAAGGAACTCTCAGGTATGGATGCGTATTTATTTTGAACCTTGGATATTTTATTATTGGCTTTTGGAATGTTATAAAATGTTTTCAAAATAATTTTTGAAAATTTAGTTGTTTCGTTAGAATGACTTGAAATTTCATTCGAACGAATTTCCACTGGTACTTATAATAAGGTTCCTTCATTCGAACGAGATCTGGAATGCCACCTTTTGGGTATGCTCTGGAATGCCGTTCAAAGTTTTGTTCGAAACACGATCAAACGAGAATGTTACGTCGTTCGAACGAGAAGTCAGTTCGTTCGAACCAGCACGCGTGTTTTTATTTTTAAAATATATCTTTACAAATATTTAATCTTCGTCCTTTTATGACAACTTTCCCTATAAATAGAAATGCAGGATTATACTTTTATAAGAGCTTTAAAAGAGTCCTTTTGTGATAAAAGTCTTCCAAATATTTTGCAAGAACACTATTTTTCACCTAATAAGTTTAAGATCTAAGTTTCATCTTACATATGCTTTAAAGATCCAGATTTTGGGGACCAAAGTTTGATTCTCCACAATTTGTGTTGAGAACTTATTTCGTACGGTAGACTTCATACTTCGTTGCAGTGTTACGGTGAAGAAGCTGTGGATTATGTGTTCCAATCCATAGACGGATACTGAGCCTGGATCGATGGATATTGAGGCGTGCATGGACTCGTGGGTTATGACAGCTAGCATGGGTAGACTCATGCATTGCACTGTGGATGAGGGGTATAAGATTGAAGGTGCATCAAGGCTTGCGGGGATCAAGTCCTTGAGTAAGTCATCTGTGAACTATTGTAATTCCGTAATTTAGTGAATTGCATGGCTGAGCCATCCAAGGTTTTTCCCGTTTTGGGTTTTCCTCGTACATCGCCGTGTTGTGCGCTTGTTTTACTTATTTTATCTACTGTCATCTTGATGCATGCTTTCAGTTAAAAATATAAAATTGTATACATTGGTTTATCGCTACAACTAGATTTAAAATGGTGAACAAGTTTTTATTAGGTTAATATGTTTAAAGTTTTGATCTTTAAAATTGAAAAATTAAAAAAATTAAATTTTTGTTTGTTCGGGCTATCCTTGCCTAACACACCATATAGGGGTTATTTTTTCATTTACACCAAGAAATCTCATTTTTAAAAGCAATATGAACATATATCTCTCTACAAAACTAGATTATAAAAATTCCTAATTAATTCATGATCTTAAAATTTATAAAATAGCTTTTCATTCTCTTTATTTGTAATTGATTATATATATATATATATATATATATATATATATATATATATATATATTAATGCATGAATAATTATATATCACGAAAACAAAGTTTCAATTAAGGAAAACCTTAAATCTATGTTTGAATCTTGTAAAGAAATTGGAATAAGAGTTTTATGAAAAGACACGTTATAAGATGACGTTATAAATGAATTAATTTTGTTGGAATTTTTGTTATGTTTTGAAAAAGTATTAAATTAGTTCGAGTTTTCTTAATGAAAATGTGTACGCTTGATAAATCGGGCATACTTTAAAAATGAAATCCTAAATTTTACTAAAAATGCTAGATATAATGTGAGAACTAGTATTATTAAAAACTAGATTGATTAGCTCTAAAATTAAACACTATAGGAGTCTAAACCAATAACTATCGTTCTAAGCATGCGAGAAAAGAAAAAAAAATTGAAATCATATCTAAATATCTGGAATGAAAATATACCAAAACTCTGATACCATCCACATGAGTCAAACCGAACATACAAGTACTAAGCAGTATAACTAATATAAAAGTATGATTACAAGTATGTGTCCTTCATACTATAATGAAAAAAATAAAAGTAGATCTGGAACAAGAAGACGGATGACACCAACCCTCTTGATCAAGGTTGCGGAACTGGCAACCTCGATCCTGAAACGTTACATCCACAACATCAACAACAAGTTTAAAGAGAATAAAATCATAACAGAAGTTGTAATAAATAATAATTGTGCACCTGCCTCTAGTATTTTGGTATATAGTAGATTTTTCCCACCCAACATTCCTCATATCACACATGTCTATGATACCAAATCCCATGTGATCCTCTAATTAGATTTGTAATTTACGCACACAAGGGTAACATTTTTTTGCAAATTAACTCTACACTGATCAAAGTCAAGTGTAATATAGTAATAAATATAATCTTAAAGTCTAAGTATCACAAAGCTAAGATAAGTAACCAATGATTATCTCTAATAGCTTGGGGGATCACTCGCGCGTACTAAGAATACTCTCAGGCCATCCCAAACCTAAGACCTTTTCAAGGTAGGGGATAAATCACCACGTCTACTCATCGATCCTATATACTACCATATCCAAGACTATATTAGGTAAATATCCCCGTAATTCATCTCAAACATAAGTACCTAGACGTGTGACCAATGGGTGAGAATTAACAAAGGAAACTCATCTAGTCATTGAGGTACCATAGTGGTCCGACTCGTACATGACCCTTCTAAATAGAATCCCCCGTAGTACATTCTACATTAGTACTCATGCATGGTACGCATCACATAAGGAGCAAAACAAATAATATACATCTAGATCACAGAATTAAAATCACAATTAAATTTATCTACTCTAATTTTTTTTAAAGTAGGCAACGAATTCTTCCAACTTCTTAAATTTGGATCATCATAATCATATTGTAAACAAGTCACAAAACATAATTTAGGTCACAGGTATCCCAAAGTCAACCCATAAAACAAAAAAAAACTCCTAAATTAAAATAATAAGCAAATTTTCGAAAATATCTGAAGCATCGATCGATCGATGATATTCATCGATCGGTCGATCGTATTAGATATTTTAAAATTCTCATATCGGGATTTGTACCTTCATATATGAATCATATGACATATATATGATGTGAATATATATAAAAACATGGTTATAACACAACAATAACATCAAAGCCCTAATTAAAGTTCAAAAACCAAATTAAAATCCATATTCTCTCTCTAGAACCCAAACCCCCAATTCATTTTAAATTGGTTTCTATTATGTACATATAGTTACATAGATACTATGGGTTTTAATTAATTTTGTACATAAATTGGAATCTAATCAAAACCTAATCAAAACACAACAAATATAGGGAAGATTCAATCAAAATAAGGTTAAATCAGTCATAATTTCTTCCTAATTGTGTTAATCACGAAATTACTTGATTTTATCATCTAAATCAGATTTTAATTATTTAGTTAGGGTTTTAATTCAAATTAGTAGGCATATTTTACAATAGTTTCAATTATACAAGAATTCAAATTAAACTTCCCTCTTAATTGGTGTAGATTAGGCCTCCAAATCTTCAAAATTTACCCTTTTCCTTCTAGCCTTCTTCTCTTTGAGCTCTTAGATTCCAATTTGTATTTTTATGTTATTATTGAGCCTCCTAATGGTCCAATACTAACACTTATTAACCTACTTGGGCTTGGACCTAATTTGTGGTCTTAAGTGGTTAACCCAAAATGCCCCTTGACTAGTCTAAAGTCTCCCATTTACATTTTAAGTCAAGGAAGCCATCATTTTAAATACTCTTACCCTTCATTATCATGACTAATACTAGAGTAACACATATTTAATAATTAGTCTAATTAGTCATAAAAATATTTATCAGTCCTTTAATTATCTATTTGTTTCAAATTTTATTTATATACTTATATCTAAGTTGTGACATTACATGTCACACTCCTAATATTTATGCGTAATATTCAATTTATATATATAGGAAAATACGGGGTATTACATTCCTCCCCTCTTAAACAAGGATTTTTTTCTCGAAATTTGAATATTTACCTCACTAGAATATCTCTGGCTGCCTCTCCCGCATGTCCTCCTCTCGTTCCCTGGTGGACTAGTACGCGCTATGATATCCGCACTGAACTCTCACTGGGTGAATGAATTTCGATCGCAATTTGTTTTCCTTTCGGAAAATTATACGCAGAGGCCTCTCCTCATAATTTGCGTCCTCTTGTAGCTCAATCTCATCGAGGTTGATATTCTGGTATGCCTACTTTTCCCTTTGGAATTTTTGTAATATGAACACTTGAAATACATCATGTACCCTCTAAAGGTGATCGGGTAAAGCTAGCCAATATGCCACCTGACTCACCCTATCTAGAATCATAAATGGACTTATGTATTGGGGGGATAACTTCCCATTCGATCCGAATCTAATGCCTCATACGGTGCCATATTAATAGTCTGGTGATGACTTTTGTTATATGAAAACTCCACAATTGGAAAATGTGTATCCCAAATTCCCTTAAAATAAAACATGCATGCTCGAAGCATATCCTCTAAAATCAGTTTACCCTCTCAATCTGATCATTTGACTATAGGTGAAAGAACATACTCATACTTAGTTGTAACCCTATTATATACTGAAAACCCCTCTAGATTTGAGAGATGAAAGTGCTTCTCCTATTGGAAATGATATCCACTAGTACCCCATGAAGTTGTGCAATTTCTTCCACATGTAACTTAGCATACTACTTAGTGGTGTAATCTATCCCAACCGATAGAAAATTAGCCATCTTCATCAACCGATTGATGATAAACCAAATCGAATTGTGATCTCATTGTGATTTTGGTACTCCTATAATAAATTCCATTGACATACTCTCCCATTTATAACGAGGGACTCTAATGGCTATAACTCCCTTGTTGGTTTTTTGTTTTCCACTTTTACTAGTTGACAGGGGGCACATCTTGATACGTACTCCGTAACAACTCTTTTCATCCTTGCCCACAAATATGATTATCGCATGTACTGGTACATCTAATACCCTTTAGGATGGACCGTATATCTTATTCCATGTGCTTTCGCTAAAATATTTTTTCATACATCGGGGTCCTCAGACACTACTAATCACCCATGTAACCGAAAACCCAATCAAATCCAATCGAAAATCAAGGAACTCCACCCGATGTGAGTCTTTTTACCTTTTCCTGATAGAAAGAATCCTTCATCCGTCCTTGGACTACCAGTGAAATGATAATCGGTGTGGTAGCTGCTACTTCCATAAAATCATCTGCCAAATCCATCTCACATAAATAATTCCACCTTTCTATCCAAATTTCCAATAGTTTCTTGCTTCGTTCGGCCCATAAAGCGGTCAAAGAAACCGTTGGCCTATGACTCTAAGTGTCTACCGCCACATTTTCTTTCCATGGATGCTATTGGATCAAGAAGAGGTAGTCCTTCACAAACTCCGACCATCGCCTTTGTCTCATGTTCAAATCTTTCTGAGTGAACAAATACTGAAGACTCTTGTGCTCAGAAAAAAAATCTAAACCTCTATCCTAACAAATAATGTCTCAAAATACGAAGGGAAAATACTATCGCAACAAATTTAAAATCATGCGTCGAGTAGTTTCTCTTGTGTAACTTAAGATTACGACGATCATAAGTTATTGGCCTCTCTCCCAACATCAGCACTCCTCCAAGTCCCTGCAGCGATGCATTTGTATACACTATGTATTCGAGCCAGCCTGTAGAAAAGCTAGAATGGGTGTGGATGCGAGCTTTCTTTTAATCTCTTTTGATGCTCGCCGATAATTGGCATTCCAAAATAATGGAACCCCCTTTAGGGTGAGGTGAGCCAGTGGTTGATCAATGTTCGGGAAACCCTAAATAAACCTACTATAATTTCTTATTAAACCTAGAAACTCCTGATTTTATAGGTGTCATGAGTTGTCTCCAATCCACAAATGCAGACACCTTACACGGACCCACTGAAATCTCGGTCTCAAATACTATATGCCCCAAAATTGCACCTCTTTGAGCCAAAATCCACTTTTAGAGAATTTGGCATACAACTTGTTTTATCTAAGAATAAAAAAAAAACTCCTTAAGTGTAAGGACATAATTCACATAGTCCGTTTTACGTTAGAGTATGTCGTATACCGCTACAACTGTCAAAGGAAGTTCAAGCTCATTCATGCATCAAGACGGATCCGAATATCAACATTCTTCAACAAAAAAGCCTCTCCAAGATAGATTTTCATAAGGTTGGGTTTAAGCCCCTTAATGGTTCATTTTTAAGTGTTGGGATAATTTTTCTAAAATATTGTTAAACATCCAAGGCGTCATTTTTTGCCAGAATAATTTTTTCCAAGTCCTGAGGCAAAGTTTTAAAATAAAATATTTTTCACTGATGTTGTTCAAACGAAAACTTCAAATGACATGTTATGTCGCGCAAAGGCTCACGAGAAGCTCGCTTGATCAGTTTATCAAACGACATGCTACTGTTTTAGTTTTCTAAACTCGTTTGATATGTTGCGCGACATCATATGTCATTCACGTTTATAAAGAGACACGAGTTTTCTAAACTCATTTTCTAAATTCAGTTTATCAAGAGACATCATATGTCATTCACACTACATGCTCTTCTCGTTCGAGTGAGCTCACCGGCTCAAATTTTCTTAATATTCGTGTTAAATGAGTCAATTTTGCTTTAGAAGACATGAGTTTTTCATTCTACGAAAATTGACTTTGCAGAATTTTTGTCTTCTCACTTTTTGAGATGTTTTAACTCTGTTTTAATTCACAAATCATCCCAATAGCTTTAGTGAATCAATTTAGAACCCAAGATATAATTTTGATGGAGTTTCTCTTGTAGGGAAGATTTTTGTACTACTGATTTGGTACCACTTGAGGGAGGTGCTGGCTGACTACCACTGCGGTCATTGGGAGTGATTGAGGGTGTTCCTTCTCGAAGATAAAACTGTGATTCTTGTCGATTTGATGCAGTTGATCCATTACTGATTCTAGGCTGAGGTCTATGTGAGTGTCTGCAGATATTTATTGTAGATTTCATTGCGTATGTAAGTTCAAATTTACCTCTTCATATTAAAATCAAAGGCTTTACCCAAAAGGGTTTCTTTTCTAGAAATATGTGTGTTAGAAATTTAAATTTATTTTGTGACACCATGAATTATACACCTAGATGCATGTGTTAGGGTTTAAGTAATTTGGTTAAAAAATTGACATCTAGTTAAATAACTTTAAAATTGGAAATTTGTGATTCCATATACAATCGATATATCATAGCATTCTCAAATTGGTATAAGAGCTTTTCAAGTGATCTTTACCTCCTTTAACAAATTGGTATCAGAGCCTGTTGCACTAAGTTATTGTGTTTGATCCTTGTTCCGCAAATTTTTTGTGATATTGATTGTTTTTTTTTTTAAATCTGATTTTGAAAAGTTTTTGTAAATTTTTTCGATGGAAAACTTATATAATCTGATGCCCATCTTTGATGACACAAATCATTGATTTGATGGCTTAAATCGTTTGGATTTGAAGTTTTCTAAAAGAATTAAATTTTTGGAAAAAGAAAATTCTCGTTTGAGATCCGCTATAGATCTTTTGCAAACAGTTCAAAACCAAAGAAATTTTTTTCATGAGAAATTTTTTGCCATGGGCCACAACTTTAGTGATTTAAAATTTTCCACAAAGAAGAGTGATGAGAGTCCTATTTTTACAAAAAAGAATTAGAGGGATTAAAAAATTACAGGGTTTAAGTTTGTGCCAAATATGATAATAATATTTTAGTTAATGATTTTTTGGCATGTGAGAGTTTGTGTTTATTGAGAGAGAGAGAGAGAGAGAGAGAGAGAGAGAGAGAGAGATAACCTTCTAGTAATTATTGAGCATATGAAGAAGGAGTCCATAAAATTGGAAGACTCTAATTCTTTGCTTGAGTCAAAATTTTGAAGTTAAAAAATGATTCAAAAGACTCGAGTAGTTTGTATAGTGATGGTAATGGATCATCTTGTTCTCATGCTTGGACTATCAAAGCCAAGACCATAGTTTGTTTTACATGGTCAACCAAAACTGACGTTAGAAAAGGTCAACCCATAGGTAACCTTCCTCAAGTTTTCACATGTTCACATTGTCATAGGAAAGGTCATCTTAAGTGTTTCGGGTTTAATCTTGAAAGAGGTCCTAGGAAGTTTAAGGATAGTGTCCCATTGTTTCCCATACCCCCTTGAGTTCGATACACATAGGTTTGGGTTAGGAAATCACTTTTGGAGACGCTAAATGACAGATTGATTGAGTCTCACATGCTTGCACATGATACCTCACATGCTATTTCATATGGTTGATTGATTGCATGGTTTGTTTGTTATACGCTAGTTGGGCTTCATTATATATTTGTTAGTGTTATGACATGTGTACTTTTTGTATTATTTTTTGTTTTGAAAAATTTTGAAAAAATACAAAAATATTTTATTTTGATAAATTTTTTGAAAAAAGACAAAAAGGTTTTTGTATTTTGTTTCACACCGTTTGTGAGTGGACATTTAGGATGACTAAGTCACAATATCATTCCATATCTATGTGACTATTTGATAGTGCTTTGATATGTACCATCATTTCATTATTGTGCTTTATAATGTTTGGAGTCATTAAGATGTAATTTGACATTACTTTCTACATGTTTGACTCTTTGTCTCCTTTAATTTGGCACACCCTGATATTAAAAATCTGGCACAGTTTTAAATTGTGCCAAATTCTGGCGCGGTTTAATGATAATCTGGCACACTTTAAAACAAACCAAAATTTGGCACTGTTTTTAAGTGTGCCAAAATTGAGTACACTTGACTAAAATGTAAAATGCACTAAAAAATTTCACTTCCTCACTTTTGGAGTCTCTCGCTCACTCATCCCTCTCACTTTTGACTCTCCCTCTCGTCTCTCTCTCTCATGGAGTTCGTCACTTTGGAGTTCGTAACTTTGGAATTCGTCACTTTAGGGTCTCCCACGTTTTGGTCCCGCTCAGTTCTTACACAGGTAATTCACGTTTTGGAGTCTCCCACATTTTGAAGTCTCATTTTTGCATTTTTAGGGTTGTATATGTATATGTATATATATATATATATTTATTTGTTTAAGTTTCTATTGGGCTGTCGGTGTGCTTTTATGAGTCTATTGATCGTAGGGTTTTATATAGACATTATTAGGGCTTTCGATTGTGAGATTTAATGTTACCTGCTAGTTGTTGTATGTGAGGTAATTCCCTTTGTTTGGACATTGAGGTAATTCCCTTTGTTTTGACACTAGGGTTTAGAGAATCAATATTTAGTTAGTGTTTGGAAACAAAGCTTTTGTATCAATCTTGAGACAATTTTTCATTTCCTTTGTTGGATTTCGATATTTACTTAGTTTATTTTTTGTGATTTTTGTGTTTGATTTCGATTGTGTTTTAGATTGACAAAGTTTGGAGTCAGATCTTGGAGCTCGACCCATGTATCTTTGGTTTGATCAAATCAGATCAGGTATACTCTTTCATTTTTACTAAAAAATAGAGCACAACCCATTTGTTTGTCATTTTGAATTTAGGATTTGTGGCCCTACGCCATCTGATAAGATCCAAGCAGTAGTTTGTTCATCTTACATCATTTGATATGTATAATTTTTATTTTATTAATGTTACGTATGCTATTTGAGAAAATATAAGTAAATTTCCTATGAAAATAGTGCCCATTAAGTATTTCATGAAATGTGTCAAATGCACCGAAAAGTAAATGTCTTTGATAAAGACATGATATTTTAACTTTATAGATATTGGCCAACAAATATTTGATGAAACGTGTCAAATAAAACATATAACCGACAATATTTTTTCTATAATATGTTGCAACCAATAAACATTGTTTGAAAATATAGTGTATTATGTTCTGATTCCCAAATTATTTTCACGTCTCGGTCCCAACAATGCGTTATTATTCCTAAACTAAGCATACTCTGTCTTTGTGACATTTTCAAATGGAAAAATTTTCAATTTAGTTTTTGTTTCTTCGATATTTGTTCAATTTGGTGTATAAGATATAGAGAAATTATGAAAGTTCAATTCTTTCGTTGTATTGAAAATGATTTGATGCTTAGTTATAATGTCTATGTATTGTTAAATTATTATTTTACTGAACATGAATATATTCATATTTTCGTTAAAAGATAGGTCATATTGTGACTATGTGCATCGATAAATGATAAACATCCAGATGACGAAACCTTAAAATATAGGTGAAAATACTAGAAACTAAATGGGGACATTTCTGAGATAGAGCAAATTATAGATAGGGACACTAGAAATTGTAGACGTAAGGCTTAACAATGGATAAATGAAGTCATTTATGAATAACATGGGGCAGAACCACTTCAGGAGACCCCTATGTATATTACATTACTGGTTGTTGACTCTGCGTACACGTGTGTGTTCGTCTTACCTTAAAATTATTAGCCTTTATTCGTAATCCTTGCATTGATCATTTCTTCCATAGTATCCTGGTGTCTTAAGTTATATGGCAATGTGTACCATGTTTATAGTACATACAACTCCCCTTATTCATATTATCCCATCCAGGTTCTTAGATTGAGAGAATATACTTACCCATTTAAATTATTTAATACACTGGTAGCACCTTCATCTAGCAGTAATTTAAGAATTAGATAAAATTTCACAAAAATATCTTCGACGCAATATTTAAATGAGATGAATTATTTTACTATAGCTTACCAATGAAAAATAAAATTCATACTTGAGGAAAAGGTGTTAAAAAGGTACAAACCTTTTATGTGCAGTATCTTTATTCACGAGTTATCTTCTGGTAACACCACTTGTTGAGGAGTATGTGCTATAGCTTTGTTTTATTTGTTCGTTCCTTAGATTTAGATAGAGAGAGCTTCGAAGTCAATATGATTCTAGTAAAATAAAACAAAAGGAAGAAATAGTAGAGGATGAAATAATTCATTTCGAATTATTACCCGTAAAAAAAGGCTTCATCGGATCCTCCGAAATGAATCCTAAAGATTAAGATTCGAGATGGGAATAAAAGTCAATCTAAAACTGGCTGAAGGCAAGCGATAAGAACTCTTTTCACTGAGTCCTAGCCCTCCTCTTCAACCTGCCCTACAGTAACAGAATCCTAACTGGAAGAATTAATCTATTTGTGCTTTTATAGAGTGAAGGACTGACTTTTGTACATAAGACTTCACAGTCATACCATCTCAACTTCCATTTCAAACGTACCTACCCACTTCATTAGATTATGGGATTCAGACCACAATGATGAGCTACGATGGGAACTAGAACTAGGTCTCAATCATGATTTGTATCTGAATATAGGCCATAAGGAACTGGATCAAGGCAATCCACTACGAAATTAGAAGAGACAATTGTACTACTTCCCTTTCACGTGTCTATTTGTGTGTATATAAGAAAACTACCGATCAATGTCGTCTTATGCGTGTGTGAAACTGTGGCATTTGGTGTTGGTTTGGGGTTGAAGGATGGAGATGTCAAGGAATTTGAGTTTTTTATGTGTATTTAATAGAGTATTGTTTGTTGGTTGATAATTTTTTTGTGTTATTTTTTATATTCAAATACTTCAAATCTCCTTTTAATGTTATGGCGATACATGAATTAAGAAAGTGCCTTGGTTTGAAACTCCTACCGGTTAACATGTTCTCATTTATAATAAAGATAAATCTAAGCACAAATCAAAGACTGACAATACTTACTAAAAAAACTATGTTTAGAGTAGTACCATAAATACACAAATAGAGCTTATCCTTGCTGTTGTACTTCTCTCTAAAGCAATCTTTTCCCTTACGTTGAAACACCGATAGTTGCGATAGGAGAATTCATTGAATAAGGGCACGATTCGTTGTATGCCCATTCCATCCATAATGAGTACATAATTGATGCAAAAATTAATACATAAATTAGGATGTCGTGTCGTCTAACGTATATCGGGGAATATGGAGATTTAAAAAGGTAAAGTGTGTCAATTAAAATAATTGCAGTCCAACATCAGACTACTGTGTTTCCATATCAGACATTAACATGGCATGCCCCTTTAAAAGCAAATCATCACCATTACCAAATTCCTTTTGTTTATATATATAACGTCATCCATCCAATGAATGAATCTTATATGCATTCATCTTCATTACGCTCCCCTCCCAAAAAAATATATGTAGAGAAGAAATCTAGCCAATAAACAAGAAAGCCAAAACTTAAAATGAAATTTTATAGACAAAAATAGAACAAAAAGAAAATGATTCTAAAACATATTAAATTCGAATCCATATAATGGAACACACAATATAAATTGAGGATCCGCATAAACTAACTAAACTTGATGGGTGAGACTCTGTTTTGCCCCTCAAATGACCTGTTGTTTTGACTCGGATATTTATGTGGATGGCCAGGAAGAAATGGGATGTTCTTTGGGTGATGCACCCGAGAAGTGTACCGACGGCATTCAAACTTTTCACTGGTGTGGGTTTCCTTATTTTAGAATTAAGACTATTTTGCTTTTACATTACGCCAAATTGTCTGTTTACTTAACAGACTGTTTATCATTGGATGGAAATATTTATTAGATAGTGTTGCTTTGATATTCATTAAGTTTAACCAATAATATAGAAAATGAAAGGTCAATAATGTCATTTTCTATAGTAAATTATTTCTCTATTAGTACTTCTATATGGCTAAACCCTGAAAGATCAAGCATGGTTTACAGAAGCAGTAAATTGTTTTGTTTTAGCTATACTTTTAGGCTTCTAGGATTAGCTATTTCTTTTGATCAATGGAAGAGCGTAAGAGACCATTTTTATTTTATAATTCTTTTATACTAACTTATCGTTACTATTTAGCATTAAAGGCCTTTAAGTTTTTGAGCTGTGTTGTTGAAACCTGAATTATATTGCTTCGACAACTTCTACTTTATCTTTTACATTTAAGAAATCACAATTTTTTGATTGGGGGAAATCTAGAGATAAGTTTTTTTTAATTCTATATCTTAAAACACTCTTTTCATATCAATATCATAAAACATCTTATAATAGTATGCATTCTGTGCAATCAGTATGGATGGAACATTCTTCATATTCCCAGCAATATCAGCTCCTTCTATATCTTTTTTTTTCTCTTTTCCCATAAACAAAATGGAAATTCCTCTTGCAGATTTAGCTGTTGTTTCAATATGTACATGAATGGGGAGGAGGTCAATTATTTATGAGTATCTTGTGATTCCTAAACAAAAATACTTCCACCATGTAAAACCATATACCACAAAAATAGTATTAGTTTTTTAATAGTAGGCAACTAGAACTTGGGAGTATAGAGGGGAAAATCAATCTACCATGATCATCTCGAATAATTGAGCCAATACCAATAACTTATGTTCAAAAACTGAGTGTGTCTTCCTGGCTCATGACATGAAAGAATTGAATTGATGTACGACTTTAAGTATTTTGTTACTCTTTGTATATAATTAAGCATATAAGGTTTTGTTTTAAACTATGCTTGTCTCATTCGATCTTGAATGCTCAAAAGTGTCACTTGATATTTTATTCAAGTTACTTATAAATTGTGGGGAGCAAGCTGAATTAAGAATTTACTCTAATGTCTTTTAGTCAATCTCCATTATCTTTTTAAGGCCACCATTTCCTATAATATCTTATTAGAGGTAGAATATAGTGATTAAGTAATAATCATTGAACTGAACTTTTGCTTGACCTCCTTTTAAACATTATTGGATGCACAGTTTTACACACTTTTTCTTGTCAACACTCTTGATTATTTTGCTTCGAACTTCCTCCATGACTCTTAGACAAATTTGATTGATGAGGAGAGAAGTGACGACCCTCTGCTTCTCTAGTACAACATTGTTCTTGTTTTAAAAATCACGTAACGGTTACTGACTTCTTGGTCTTTCTCAAATGTGAAGTCCCCACTTACTGGATCAATACTTTCTTTCCATGAAGTCAAGTTGAGGTTCTAGTTCCTCTTCATACGGGGAAAAAATGTATATGTTGGTTTATCAAAGCTTTGCCAACATACCACTATTTTTCGTGAGTGGTCACCGTTCAAAATGAGGTTCACAGTATTCAAAAGCTTCACTGTCCTGGAAGAAGGCGTGATTCCAACTTGGGTTGAGAAGTATTATATTTTATGTCCGCACATCACTTTGAGCTCACCATCTTCATGAATGATGAGAACGCCCACTATTTCATGGAGTGGATTATCTCAGTTGGCCCCCCACACAACTGTTTCTGGCTCTTTCACATATCAAATAAGAGTCAATTGGTACAATCATATAATTTAATAAAAACTCTAAAAAATATGACATTAGATACTTTTCGAGGTATAACACTTGAATATTAAGACGAATCGAATGTCGATTATATTTTGATATGTTTTAGATAGTTGACTTAGGGGATTATTATTCTCTAATTCTTTTATTTTCTTTATAATATTTGAGTCGCACTATATATTTATTTTTATATAGTGTGTTTTAGATATTATCTGCAACTTAAAGTATGTTTTTTTATCCTGAACTTTGTTTTGTCAAATATCAGGTCATAAAAGCTATCCTCGTGGTAGGGAAACTTGAAAATGGATTATATGCTTTTGACTCATAAAATTTGAAGTTTCAGTCTCCTATCTGTTCTCAACTTACTCCCATATAAAGGCTTTTTAAAGCTATCCTCATGGTAGGGAAATTTGAATTTCAAGGAACAAGTTGAGTTACAACTTGGCTTACCTATAAAGGATTTTTAAACTGATTGGGGAGGAGAGCATAGGTCCTTAACTAATTTTTATGACACTAATGGTATCATTCATCGTCTGTCTTGTCCAATAACACATGAGAAAAATGGTCGAGCTAAAAGACAACGTAGGCATGTTATAGAAACTTTTTTTAACACTCTTAGCTCATGCATCTATTCCATTGAAATAATGGGATGAAGTTGTTAGGGCCTCTGCATATCTAATAAATGGGATTCCTTCTATTGTTCTTAATGGTCAAACCTCTCTAGAATTCTTATTCCATCAAAAACCAAACAACACTAAGCTCCGAGTTTTTAGTTATTCTTATTTTACAAATATTAGGCTTTATAATAAACATAAGCTTCAATTCAGATCAATGGAGTGTACCTTTCTCAGGTACAACCTAACTCATAAAGGTTTCAAGTGTCTTGATCCAACTGGTTGTATATACATCTATAGATATGGTCATTTTAAAAAAAAATCTTTTCCATTTTCACATTCTCTCTCATCATCTCAATCCACTTTTATTCTTGTCTCATCTCAATCCATGTCATTTTCTCTGATTCTTGTTATTTCACCCACTTCTTCCCATCCTATTTCCAAATCATCACCTTCCATGTCTGTTATTCCATAAAGTGAGATTTTAGCATACACTCATCAACATCTAAGTCATATAATGAAAACTATTAAAAGTGTATCGGATTTTGATTTGTTTGTACATAGTTATGCTTTGAAAATTGGTGTTTAAAGTTTTTAATTGGCCTGAGACCTGTTTGTGTGGCATATCATTCTATTGAAAATTTCTAAACGTTAAGTAGGTATGTTGATAATTCCTAATTAAATACTATTGCAGAGGGATTTTTCTATTGATAATGCCTACTCAAGTCTCAGTTCAATGCCTACTTATGTTGTAAGTAGTGCCTTAATGATTTATACGTGTTCATGATTTATGATCATCAAACCGTAAGTACGTTGTATAAATATCTAATACTCCTATAGAAGTTCACTATTTCTTGGTCCAGTATTTATTGTCGTACAGTTGGGAGAATCGTTGTACAGTTGGTCCAGTATTTATCGTCGCATCTGGATCAAGCAACACAAAGACAACATTGAGGATTTCAGCATTGGTTTAGCTTTAACATTATGGTATGAAATACTAAATTGATTCTATTTGTTTCATCTTATTGTTTAACTATTGATTTGATCTTATGTTTTTACTATCTATTTGTTTGATTTCAGTTACAAACAGATAAATTCTTGGCATTTTTGTTTGATCTTACTATTTAACTATCTATTTTCTTTTCATGAATGCTCCTTTTTTACTACAGGTAATTGAAGTGCATTAGAATTCTAAACTAATGTTGTGTTTGGGACATGAAATACATGCTTTGAAATTGGATGATAACTAGTTTAAATATTTAAGGCATGAAATCCATGACTAAGGGTTGTTTCCCTTGAATTCTAAATTGATATTCACATGTTAAGTTTGAGGTTTAGCAAATGAACTGACTATGTCTCTTTCAAACTTGACATCAGTTATGAGACCTTAATGCATGTAATGTTATATGTTAATCTCAAACTTGATATTGGTACAACAATCTAAAATTCTGAATCTGGATTTAATGTTATATGACAAAACACTTCGCAACCAAATTATTAGTGCTATATATTTCGTATTTATGTAAAAGTTATTTCACTTTCTTTTCAGCTCATACTCCATATTAGATCTTGGGAGTTCAAGCACCGAGTTAGGATGGTTAAGTGTGCCACTGTTGTTATATAATAGCAACGCTAATATATATATATATATATATATATATATATATATATATATATCAACGCTCTCTCTATATAGAGAGAGGGAGAGCGATGTTCTAGAAATGAATTTCTTAGAAATTCTCCCACTTTTGGCGCCTTTAAAGCAACATAAAGCCGCCAAAAGAGGGAGTTTCTAAGAAATTCATTTCTAAAACATCTCTCTCTCCTTTTATGTTGTTCATTTCATGTTGTTTCAGTAATTGATTCCATTTCAGCCATAGTTGATTTTTTTTCTCTTATTTTTGTAGATTCAATCTTAAACCATTGCAATTTTAAGTTGATATGCGGAAGGTAGACTACAAAATTTAAAGGTAACTTTTTTTCTAAGTTGGCATTCGGAAGGTAGACTACAAAATGTAAAGAACCGTCTAAAGTACTCGAACCTAAGTTGATATATTTGTGATTTTTTTACGAAGTTTGTTTCGTTGAAGTATTTGTTAGACGAATTTGAGATCATTGAATATTGTTAGATTGGTTGTTAACCCTTAAGATGGTGGATAGTCCAATAAACAAAGGAGACTATGTCCATTTTTTTTCTAAATGGACACTTAGTAAAACCTTTATGTGAGTTATGTTTTTCTCGTGCTCATCATTTCAATGGTATTGACATTTCCTAATATTTTGCAGTGTGTAAATCATGTCGACAAAGCCTTGTGAAGTTAATGCAAGAGTGTTTTACTTGCATAGAGCTCATGGTGTTTTGGAAGAGGGAAAGTTGCAAACTTTTTACCAATGGATATCTATGATCCACATTTGGATTTCCTTTTTATTACTTTTGCTCATTATATGTATCCATTTCATTCGCATCTAAAAAAATCCCCACTTTTCCTTTTTTCATTATCCTTGGCTTGGGTATCATTGGTTTAATACTCAAATGAAGACTTTCATTTCTTATAGCCATCTCTATAAGGCTTAGGTTCTTTCATTATTTTCATTTTGGGGTTTTTTTGTCTGCTTATTCTTCTTTTTGTTCTAATAAATTTGGCTCTTCGAGTTTTCTATAAAAATAGTCTTCATCTGTGAATTTGTCTAGAAGATTTAATTACCTAAAGTTACTCGATATGCAGGATTAATTAAATTTTTTGTAATATTATTTATAATTATTATTTTTACTAATTCGAAAATCTGGCACAGTTCAAAACCGTGCCAAAAGCGAACCAAATTTTGGCACGGTTTTGACTGTGCCAAAAGTGTACCAAAACGTACTCAATCTGGCACAGCTAGAAACTGTGCTAAAAGTGTGCGAGAAATATCAAATTCTGGCATAATTAAAAAGTCTGCCAGAAGTGAACCTGTTTGGCTGAATCTGACAAAGTTTTAAACCGTGCCAGAAAAAAAAATGTCAGTTTGGAACAAGCAAACTTGGCACAGTTCAAAATCGTGCCAGATTTGATCTGGCACAGTTTTGAACCGTGCTAGATTTTTTTTTGGTGTAGTGATTGTGCATGTCTATCACATGTTGTTCTTAGTGTTTCCATCTCAATCCTTTCTTTAAAATGAACCAAATGCGATAAAACTTAACAATGAAAGTAGTGCATGTAAGAACCGTTTACCACGAGGATTGATATTTCTTAGATTAAACAAAAAAATGGGTGTTTATGGGAAAGGGCTGGGAGTGATTAATAATCACGTCGTGAAATCCACCGTTTAAAAGTGCCCCGAAACAATTACGGCAATAAAAATAATTATATGCGAAAAGAGGGCCATTATGATTTCTCTAAGTTGCGAAAGTAAATAGAAACCTCAAAAGAACTTGAAAAAGGAATATATATTTGAGGGAGTTTGGTTGGAAATAAATCAATGGGTTTGCATGTCCTAACAAAGTCTTGAAAAAGAGTTAAATAGTTTTAGACATTAATGGTCAGGAAATCATTTTAAACTTTAATTTGTTGATTTGATTAAGTCAATGCCATTTGAATTCAACAAATTTTACACCTAAGGACGATTTTGTGTTCATTCGTTAGGAGTATCCATATCCATCGTGTACATTTGTTATGCATGTTTTAGTTGATTTACCTTTTGAATATGTTCACACCCATTCATTTTGTTTCCATGATTTGGTTATCTTAGTGTAAATTCATGGTGTGTGATTTTTTGCAAAATTTGATTTTGTTTGAAAAAATTGAAAAAATCAAAAAATAGTTGGAGAATGCTTTCAAGTTTATCCTTCTACGATCGTAGTTGATTTTACTTTCTTGTCGTGAAACTCCATGATTATTTTTTTTTATTTTTTTTCTTGTCTATTTCAGACAAATAAAAAGGGGGAGAACGAATTATGATTTAATGGGGGAGTTTAATTGAGTTTAATTTATGAGGGAGATATGAGATTTGATCTTTGTTTTGATTTATGTTTATCTCATTTCAAACTCGATACGTCACAAAAGGTAATTGTTTCTTGTCTCATATGTGTAGGTACAAAATTTGATGATCATTATTTTGCACACCCTAATGATGACAACGAAAAGATAGAGATTTGAAGATTTCAAGTTGAAGATTTTTTGAAGAAATTTTAAAGCCTTGCATTTTTAAGAACCTTTTCAATTTTGGGTTCATGGGAGGTTATTATATTTGTATACGACATTATATTATATAATTCAAATGTTTTTAGTTTGTATCGGCATAGACATAGGGGACGATATGTAAGGACATATTTTACATAGTCCGTTTTACATTAGAGTATGTCATATACCACTACAACCGTCGAAGGAAGAGTAAGCTCAATAATGTATCAGGACGGATCCCAATATCAAAATTCTTTAATAGAAAAGCCTCTGCGAGATAGAATTTGATTAGTTTGTGTTTAAGTCCCTTAATGGTTCATTTAAAGTGTTGGGATAATTTATCTAAAATGGTATATGAACGATCCTCCTCACACGATCTACGTGCTGGTGTACTTTTTATTGTGAAAGGTTGAGTTCTTGGCTTAGGCTCTAATGGAGTCTTCTTCTCCTTCCTTGGTTCTCTCTCTCTTTTCCTCTATTTCTCATGTAGGTTGCAACTGACAGACCACTAACTTTAAAATGATATTAATTAACCTAATTTTCGTCCATTTAATTACCCAAAAATCCCTAAAGACCGAAATACCCCTCCGGGGTGCCGTTTTGGGTTAAAAAGTCCCGGACTCCAAATACAATACCCGAATAGTGTTTTCTGACTATTTCGACCCTTCCGGACACTCTGGCGCACTCAAAATAGTCGTCCGAGTTAGACAAAAAGAATTTATCTTTTAACCCTCCAAATATATACAATCGACGTGACTCATGCGCGTCCCAAATATTTATAACATAACTGTCGTGTATCTCATTCCCGGCCATACTATTATTTCAATAATTACTAATTATCATCCCGCTAGTGAATATTGTCATAAAATTGGATTAAAATTTTCTCGCTTTAATTGAATAAATCTCCATTTTCATAAAAATAATTATGCCAAATAATTATGCATAAAAGTACGGGGTATTACACTTACCGAAGACAGAACTGTGGTTCTTGTGGATTTGATATGGTGTGACACCCCGCCTAATTAAAGACAGGATGATCAGTCCTTTATTATATTAAAATCAAGGTGAACGGTTGGTTCATTCTTAGCATCACTGTCGCAAAATAAAATTTCCAAATTAAATACCCTAAATAATTAAGCTAAATGTCAAAATTATTTAAAGTCTTATTCCCATTTTTAAATTATAACTTGAAAACCTTTTTAAATAATCAACCGTTTAAGAATTACATTAGTTCTATGAATAGCAATCAACACAAAAGAATTAATCCATCCAGATTGACCAAATTAAGTCAAATAACCATACATGAAATCATCCTGACAAGAGTTAACTCCCAAGGAGTACTAAATACTGGAGAATATAAATAAACATAAATTTCTAACAAATCCAAATGGAATAGAAAATCGGGAGACACATGCCCTAACTATGAAGAACTAAGACGAGAACTGAATCAATGAAGAGGTCGTCTAGAACAAAGGTCTGCAACTCCCACATAAGCTGCAACACGCCCAATCCAAAGATCCTATGCATGACGCCCCTGTGGCTGGGCACCTGTAATACATATACATATATATACAAGAGAGAAAAAAAGACAGGAAACGGGTCAGAGCCCGAGTGTAAAATAGTTAAAAAATAGTTTATCAAGTATTTGAAATGCTTATCGGTTAATATCACAACCATGTTAATATGCGACACTCTCTTGAGAATCCTCACCTCTCATCTAGTGTGCGCTCCTACCGTTCTACTGATCTCATAATTCTATCTAACTTATTCCCATGAAGTTTTATCTCGGAAAGTACTAAGGCCATGATATTTAGTTTTAGAAAATTTATCTCTTCCATTTTCTTACGTTACTTAGAACCATTTAGTTACCACTACAAACTTCACAAACACTTGTCATAAAGCTGGAGCATTTATTAATTTCTTAACTACTTATATACTCAGTAAAAAGTTTCCATACATATATATATATATATATATATATATATATATATATATATATATATTATCGGCACCCCACATAAAATCTATGGTGCTGGCATACTCTGCTATCAAGTCCCCGTATCACTCAAACTAAGGGAAATACTACTTCGGAATCACTCTCGAACTGTATTAACACACTACATAAACAAATGGAGGGGAAGCATAGTTCCAGGTCCTAAGAGGTCAGCACAAACCCTCACATCTCTTAGAACATCTGACTATCATTCTCAGATGGCATGTATCGAGGATACTATCTTCTAAGGTACGAGTCAATATACCCCATAAAGGTCCAATCGAGATAAGATTGTCCCAACGTGGAAACCTCCGTGATAGCAAGTAGCCCGGGTATGATTTTTACACAGATACATAACATAAGCACAGTCATACACTCATATATATATATATATATAAATATTCGCATTTTCTAAATTATTTGCACCCACGACCCACGACCCATAATTATAATTATCTGTTCTTAGCACAAGTTACTCAATTATCTCGCATAACGGATTCGTCTCTTTTATTCTCATTTATAATATTTTCATACATACTTCTCATCTCTCGAAGTATTCTATCTCACTAAGTATAATTTCAGTAGGTATACTCTCACTTACCTTCTGGTCTAAATCCTTTACGGGTCTCAATCTTTTTGTAAACTAAAACACAATTTCCTAGGTAATGAATAACTCCCCGTTAACCCATAATTTCATCCCACATTAATTTTCACTCAACGGAGTCTACCTAGACCCTACTGGTCCTCTTTATAACCCATTACACTCTATTAATAGTAATCAAGGGTTCCTACTCATTTTAATCGAATTAAACAAAAAAGGGACAAAATATGCAGTTTTCCAGGAGGGATCGATCGATAGAGGAAAGGGGGTCGATCGATTGATCATCGATCGATCGATGTTCTTGGGTCGATCGATCGATCAAGTAGTTCTTGCCCAGAAACTGCCATTTAAACCTACAAGTTTCATCTTCCAAATTGTTTCAAAATTCCATTATCGATTCCCAAACTCCTAAACAACATTACTACTAGTTCTCCATACGTATATGCAGGATTTCCTATGTGAAACATGTACAAATTCATCAACGGGATTGTATTAAAGGGCCAATTTGCCTTAATTATCAAGAACACTAATTTTTCACTAAACTTCCATTATTCAAATTCTTTTTCCAGATTTCTCACTTCTAAATTATTCAAATTTCGTGGGTAATCCTCTACATATGATTGAGATTCTAGAATATATTTATTTTCTCTACAACATGTGATTGGGTTCTCTAAATCATTAAATTCTTCCATGAAACATAGGTTCAACAATCCTAATCTAACATGGTGAGACATTAACTAAAAGAGAAGCAAGATAGATACTTGCCTGGGAATTCATGGTTATGATTTTTTGGATGGAAAAGGTATGGTTTCGTTCCTCGTCGTGTGATTTACGTTTTGGTGGTGGCGGCGGTGCAAACAGATTTGTTCTTGGCCTTGGATTGATTTGAAAGCTCTCCACCTTCTTCTCTAAGGGTTGTTCTTTGGTTTTGTGTTCGTTAACCCTAAAAGACAACTCCTAATGGCTGATATATCCTTAGGAAATTTGTGGGTCTAATTACCCAAAAATATAAAATGTCTAATATACCCTCCCGGGATGTCAATTAGGCCTAAAAATATCCTGAGGCCCAAACTAAACCCCCGAGTATACTTTTCTGACTATCTCGACCCTTCTGGACACATTGGATCACTCGAAATGACCATACGGGTGACTTATAATTTATTAACTATTAATAATAATAATAATAATAATAATTTAGTTCCGACATGACACAGGCGCGTCCTGACTTAAATTTCCATAATTGTCATTTTATTCACTCGTGACAATTTTAATAAAACAAATATCATATATTACTTTACTCATACAGTAATATTCAACAAATATCCAATAATTACTAACTCACATCATGCTAGTAAATACAAAAATAAATTTCTGGATTAATAGTAAATTATTATCTCAATTAAATTTAATAAATCCCCAATTTTAAAAGCCATAAAAATACAGAGTATTACATATGGTTGATCCATTGCTGATTTTAGGTTGAGGTCTGTGTGAGTGTCTACTAATATTCATTGCAAATTTCATTGTGTATGTAAGTTGCGATTTACCTATTCATAGTGAAATAAAAGGTTTTACCCGAAAGGTTTTTTTTTTCCTGAAATATGTGTGTTAGCAATTTATATTTATTTTGTGATGGCATGATTTATACACCTAGATGCATGTGTTAGGGTTTAATTAATTTAGATTAAAAAATTGGCATCTAGTTAAATAAGTTTAAAATTGGGAATGTGTGAATCCACATAGAAACGATATCAGATAGTATTCTCAAATTGGTATAAGAGCTTTTCAAGAGATCTTTACCTCCTTTTACATCTAGTGATGCGCATGATCCTACCCCAATCCTGAACACACAAGGATATCATAAATGAACACAATGTCGAATTGATCTAAGTAGGGTCAAAACACCCGATTCATGAGATCCATAAAAACTATTGGTGCATTGGTCAGGCTTAATACGATGACTCTAAAGTCATATTATTCGTATTGTGGGAGAAATTCCATATTTGATATGTTCATTTCCCAAATCCATAGGTAATGGTACATCGAGCGCCAGTCAATCTTAAACAAAATAATGAACCTCTCAATTGGTCAAATAGATCATCTATCGAAGGCAATGCATACTTTTTCCTTATGGTGACCTTATTCAACTCCCTATCGTCAACATATAATCAGAGGCATCCATACTTAATTTTCACGAATAACCCTAGGCTCCCGATGAAGAGGTAATCCTCCAAATGAATCCCCAACTAAGAAATTATTGGATTTGCTCCCTAAACTCTCGTATCTCTAATGGATCCATATGATAAGGTACTCTTGTTATGGGTCGAGTACTCGGAACAAAAATAATATCCCTCGTAGGTTTTAACCTCAGTACCTCCTTAAATATGTCTACAAACTCATTAAAGATCGAGATGGAGTCTAGTGATACTGTAATCTCCTTGGATGTGCTCGCGTCGATATAGTACAAGTGTGTACTATTTCCCTCTAGTCTAGGCATTGCTATAAAAAACCATCTCATGTTTGGGAATGGCAAACGTGATAGCCTTCCCCTTACAATCGATCTAGGTGTGATATGTCGCTAACCAGTCCATACCCAAAATAACATCGTAGGAGGACATATCCTACAACAAAAAATCGGCTGAGAAGCACAACCTTCCTATTTCCACTACTCCTCCTCTACATATATGGCATAAAGAAGCACCCCCACCCACATGGGTATCCACTTGCATAGTCACATCAGATGATATATCTACCATGCCCGACGTGGTAGAAAATGTATAAATGGTAAAAGAGTGAGAACTCTCGTATCAAAAAGTAATTGAGCATAACTACCAAATACATAAAACATACCCTTTATCATCTGGGGTCGTACTGGAGTGTCCCGCTAATAGACGTCGAACACATGTCCATGATGCAACTGTTGGCATCCATGCGCCTAATATTTAGGAGGGGAAATACTGGATACTGATGCATGGGTGGCAATTCCAGAAATCGGGGTAGGGATGGGAGGGCTCATTGCTTCCCCTGCTGAATCTTTCCTCAACCTACCTGAAGCCCCTTTGGGAACCTCCTAAATGAGTGAACCTACTACCCGAATGAATGGCACACCCCATGAAATGTATTGCTTTGATCTGATATGTTGTGTCTCCATTGAACTATATTTTTGTGGCACTGCTGTGCAAGACAGATCACATCGTCCACTCTTAGAAACCTCTTGGGGTTGCTCCCCTTATGTGGTTAGTCCTGTCGGTGAGGTCCCCTTACTCGAGTCCGTGATACACTATCTCCACTTACTGGGTCCACTCTAGACTTGGTCTTCCAAATTTCAAGGACTCTATCCCTATAATGGTTATAATGCTCGTACTGATGTAGGATTGAGAGTTTAATCACCCGAGCGCAAATAATGAAAAATGGGTTATGTAGTAATATATATTAAACCTTTCACACAAGGTTTTCTGCCAACCCTAAAAATTCTTTCACTTAATGAACTAATAGCGCGAACCTCCATCTTTGATGTATCAATCTCTCCCGCTGCAGAATGAGAAAGAGAGTCGAGCTCCTCCTCATACTGTCTCCCTCATGGTCGCTAAAACAATATCTTCCAAACTTAATTCTAACACAATCCCAGATGGTGAGGGAATGAATTTCCCCTTGAAACACATGCTAAATAATTTCTAATGGTCTCATGCCTAAACGTATCTAACTCATGGATGAAGTTAACCTCATGCATCGGATGTCTCACAAGCAGCATCCAAATAAGGAACCCTCCCATTACATTTGGTCGATCCAAGTCATTTATTAGGAAATATTTAGCGAAACCCCTTAAGAAGTAATCATGATAAAGAATACAACCCCTAAATGATAAGGCTCTAAATTAGTCAATGAACTCAATGCGAAAAAGTGACGAACGCACTCAATATCCCTAGGTCACTAGAACCTGGAATGCACGGATACCAGCTGTAACACCCCGTTATATTTAAAACTTGATTGATCGGTTCTAAAATTAAACAATTTTGGATTCTAAACCAATAGGTATCATTATAACAATGTGAAAAAATAAAATAACCTCAAATAATTTCTTAATATCTAGAATAATTTTTTTCTAAAACTATGATATCATCCACATGAGTTGAAATGAAGATACTAATGCTACATTGTACCAACGATATAAAAGTATGAACACAAGTACATGTCCTCAATACTATAATGAAAAATAATAAGACTGATAAAATTTTCACTCAGGCCAGAGAAACCTACATCCTAAAGTAGATTTTGCAATGAAAATATTGATGACAATAACCCTATCTATCAAGGCTATAGAATTCGCAGCCTCTTTCCTGCAATATTAAATTCACAATGTTAGCAACAAGGTGAAAGAGAATAGAAGTATAACGTAAGATGTAATAAATCATAACTATGCACCTACCTCTAGTATTTTAACATCTTTTAGATTTTTCCCAACCGACACTCCTAATATAACACGTGTCTGAGATACCAAATTCCAAGTGATCCCATGTTTACATTTTTAATCTTCGCCCAAAAGAGTAAATTTTTTTTTAATTAACTCTACACTAATTAAAGTCTCTGTGACACCCCGACTAATTAAATACCGGGTAGCTACTCCTTTATTAAATTAATACAAAATGCCAAGTTGGTTCAGTTCATAGCATCACTGTCGAAAAACGTTTTAACAATTACTAGCCACCTAATATTTAAAAGTGAGTTGTCAATTTTAATTAAATTAGATTAACATGGAATAAGTAAATCATGAAATGCTAACATAACCACCACATCATAATGACGATAGAATAACCATAGAACGGTAATGAGTCTGGAGGAATACTCCTCACAACAATCCGAATACATGAATAAACAAATACTAAGTCTACATCACAAAATTAATTACAACCCAAATTCTAAAATAACTGAATAAATAAAATGTCTCTAAAATAAATGGGGCGACATGCCCAACAGATGAGAAGATCTGGTAATATAGAGTCAAGACCGAAAGTGGAGGCGTCTACTGTCAAGGTTCTGTAGCTTCCACACTAGCTACAGTACGTCACCTGAATGGAACTCCTACGCTTGGTGTCCTTGTGGCTGGGCACCTAAAAGGTTTTTACAAGAAAATATATTTGGAAGCAAACGGATCAGAGCCTGATAGTGAAAACAATTTAAAATATAGCAAGTGGTTAAATATAATTAAACAGTGAATATAAAGTACATGATAGTGTGCACTCACATGAGTTCCTCACCTCTCAACTAATTGTGCACTCCTATCGTACCCGTACCCATTCTAGACATTCCCATATCTAACTAGTCCAATACAAAATACTAACATTTATATATGATTCACGATTTAAGTTCCGACATCTTAATTTAAACGGAGAGTTTCACTTTCCTTCTTAGTTCCCATATTAATCATGCTATTTACTAGAGATTTTCCATTTTTAACTCTACAAAAAGATTGCTATTATTCACACTTACATTTATTCATGACAGTTCATTTCAATTAGTAGTATATTATTCTCATCATAATTATACAATACTGGCTCCCCGAGACTAAGCTGCGGTGCACACATACTCTGCTATCCCCTCCCGGTACATCACGTACATAAGGATCACGTATTCCGAATCTCTCAGGAATCGTTTTCAATAAACAACATCACAAATAATGGAGGCGAACATAGTTCACATCACATGGGTCACACACATACCTACGCTCCCATGATCTGCAGACTTATTAACTTCTCAATAAGTCCTTCTCTGACCTATGTCCTCGAGGTACCAATCTATATCCCCCCGTAGGCACACAAAGATTAGATGGCCCTAATCGAACGCAGACCTCCCATGATAGCAAGTATGGTAGGTATGTCGTACACATAAAACCACATATACTAAGCATTCTCACATCTTAGATATCTCGAATTATTAATATAGGTATACTTCTCGTTCTTATACCGTCATTTAGTGTTATATGTTTACAAGTCCCCGATTTATGTATATTAATATTGTCAACTCTTCTCACGTCGTAATTAGGCACTCATTTTCCTAATCCACGAATGTCATCCGGTTTACTCCAAGATTCTACGTTTTACTCCTCACTTACTCCAATCTCTCAATTATACTCACTGGTCAATAAGGGAAGGTTATAACTCCATTAAATAAGTCTACGGGAACATTTGAAATGAAATCTGGCCTAAAAGGCCATTCTGTCAACTTGTTAGAAGTCTCGTTCGAACGAGTTCATTCGAATGAAAGGCTTTGAACGAACTACCAACTCATTAGAAGGGGTACTATCATCTCGTTAGAAGTCTCGTTCGAACGAGGTCGTTCGAACGACCTGGGTAGGTTTTCTAACGAGATGGCAGATTACGCCCAGAAAATCCCAAACTCGTTTTTCTTCCTTTTTTCTCTTTTCTAAATTCAGCCTAAGATCATCCCAATAGCATTTTAATGTTCCTAAACCACTCTAATTCATTTTAGGTCGCTTCTTAACATATTTTTGGGGTCAAATCCTCCTAATCAACATGAAATTAACATTTATCCCCAAAATTTACCCCAAACCCTATGAACAATAACCCAGAATTTTATTGTTCCCAATTACTCATCATAAATCTGTTTTTAAATCATCATATTTAAGTCTTCGAATACTAAATTCGTCCTTAGTCATTCTACATGCAAAATCCTATCCCAAATTTAGAGTTTCTCCAACAATTTCATTAGTTTTCCTCAAAACTTTCAAGACAAAACAGTTCCTACACTAAACATGGAAGAAATATTCAATGCACGTAAAAATATCAAATCACTTGCCTTAGATTCATTTTCCAGATTTGCTGTCGTTGATCCTAGGTTGAATTTCCCTTCTTTCGGTCACAAATCCTTCTAGAATGGTGGTGATGGGCGATGGCTTTGGTTTGGCTCTTGTAACCTCTCTCCAACTTCTCTCAAAACTCCCGTAGCCCACTCTCTTATCTTTTGCTGGTAATGGCCTTAGTGGCCCCTTTAAAATTATAAATATAAACTCTAATTTTCGTGGGTTTTAATTCCCTAATTTTTAAAATTACTAAACTACCCTTTTGGGTTGCCGGTATGGCCTAAAAATACCCCGGGACCCAAACTAAACCCCTGGGTAGTGTTTTCTGACTATTTCGACCCTTCCGGACACATTGGCGCACTTAAAATGACCATTCGGTTGATAAAAATAAAATTCACTTTTTAATTCAAATACTTTCGTTTCTGACGCGACTGACATGCGTGTCCAAACTAAATTTCCCAAATTATCGTATTTCAGTCTCGAGATAAATTTTAATATTTTCAATACTCATATGTTACCATATATACACATCATAATCAAGTACTAACTCAGATCTCGCTAGTATTTATTTTCGGATTAATTCCCAATTAATTCTCATTTAATTTAATTAATCCATTAAATAAATATCAATAAAATTACGGGGTATTACAGTCTCCTGAAAGAGTAACTATAGTTTTTGAATTAACTCTACACTAATTAAAATCAGGTGTAAAAATTAATAAAGATAATCTAAAGGTCTAAGTATCACAAAGGTAATCCAAGAAAAAAAGTACCATCTCTAATGCCTTTGGGGATCACTCGGGTGTACTAAGTAGAATCTCAGGTCGTCCCGAACCATAGAACCTTTCAAGGCAGGGGATAAATTATCATATCTACCCATCGATCACATAGATTACCATAACCAAGATTATATAAAAGAAATCTCCCCATAATTGATCTTGCATACGGTACCTAGACGTGTGATCCAGGGGTGATAATCGACTAAGGTAACTCGTCTACTCACTGAGGTACCATAGCAAGCCGAGTTGTACGTTCCCCTTCTAAATGGAATCCCCCTTAGTATGTTCGCCACGAGTACTCACACGTTGTATGCATCACATAAGGAACATAACAAATAATATAAATCTGAATCAAAGAATTCAAATACCAAATAGATTTATCTACTTTAATTCTATTTAAAAGTAGGCAAGGAATTCTCCCAACCTTTTAATTTGGATCATCATAATCATATTGTAAACAGAGTCATAAAACTTAATTCAGGCCAGAGGTTATCCCAAAGTCAACGCCTAAAACAAAAAAAAATAAGAAATTAAAACAATAAGCAAAATTTCCAAAATATTTGAACCATCAATCGAGCGATGAAATTTATCGATTGATCGTCAGATATTTGAAAATTCTCATTTTGCGGATTGTCGTCTCCAACTCAACCCAATTCATCTCAAACCTCCACTAAATACCAGAACACCTTCATATATGAATCATATGACATATATACGATGTGAATATATATAACATGGTTATAACACGATTATAACATCAAAGCCCTAATCAAAGCTCAAAAATCTAATCAAAATTCACATTCTCTCTCTAGAACCCTAACCCCCAATTGATATCAAAATTATTTCAATTATCTATCTATCTATATATATATACACTAAGGTTTTGAATGAATATTATATACAATTCAGAATCTAATCAAACCCTAAACAAAACACAACACATATAAGGAAGATTCAATCAAAATGAGGTTAAATCAGTCCCAATTTCTTCCTAATTATGTTAATTAAGAAATTTCTTGATTTTTGTCTTGTATATTTTATTTTAATTATTTAATTTGGGTTTTGATTCAATCTAACAGGTATAATTTACAATAATTTTAATTTTACAAGAATTCAAATAAAACTTGTCAATCAATTGGTGTTGACTAGGGCTCCAAATCTTCTAAATTTAGGGGGTATTACATATAATATATATCACCTAAATTCTAAAATTTGTGGTTAATATTTTATTTTATGATCTGATTCAGATCTATATCTCATAGATACATGTTTTGAACATTTAAAAAGACAATATTGTGTGATTTCTAAGATCGAAAACGTGAGAATTAAGTCATCTCGTGTGATTTTGAATTTTTTTATCTAAAAGTAAATATATTTTAATTTTAGTTGATGTATCATAGATATATTTTAAAATAGTTGCTTAGTAGATACCTTGTGGGGTTTTAAGCCATTTTTGTGTAAAATTGACCCATGATGCAAAACTTGAACGAATGTTCAAGTTACTAAAATTGTTGGAAATTTATAAAAATTGAGAACATATGAGCAATTGTATTCTTATGAGTGCGTTAGGAAAGTGATAATGATAAGATATCCTTAGGAGAGAAATGGACGAAATCTACATTAACGATGAAATCGTAGGTTATTAACGATTTAGGATGAATTGAAGTCTTCATTTTATGTTTATGAAACACATATTAATTAAGCTACTATAAAACAACCATATCTAGAATTGTAACGAGAAATAAATAAGACTAACTCCTAGGGAAATTTCTTATACGTTCACCAATAGCTCGTTTGATTGTGAGGATAGATTGAAAATGTGGGGTGAAATAGGAACTTTGCGGGGGGGGGGGGGGGGGTTATGTGAAATTTTGGTAAATTGAAGATATTAAAGGGATGTATTTTTTTAAATACCCTTTAAGCTTTATTCTCTACTTACGAATTATTACTCACAAGTTTTAATTTATTTTGTTCCCTTAATTGAAAGGCGTCATACCATATTATGTGCATCGATAAGGAAAAAACTTCCATCAGAGAACCAAAATCAAGAATATTACTTTGGAGGCAAGTTTGGATTTGAAATGGTGTTATTATTATGGGGGATATATGAGATTTATATGTGTAAACCTGATTGGGGGTGCATCTGAGGTAGTTGAACCTACAGTATACAAATAAAAGTGTGTTGTCTTTTTGTTTTGTTTTGGATTTTAAGAAAAGAGTAAACGACATGATAAAAATACGAAAAATTCCAAACTTATAAAAAATAAAATTAACTACAACTTTGTTTTGAGTTTTGGCTAGAAATATAGGGCCTATACTTTGTGACAACTTTATTTTGTTATCAAAACAATTATGTTTGATGCCCTTAGAGTGAAAATCATACTCCAGTTTTCTTCATGTTAATAGTGAACATCATTTCGAACATTTTTTTTTAATTTTTTTTTCGGAAGACGTAGTTAAGGGGATGATCCGTGGTCTTCATAACTAGGTATATTTTCAATATTGTTATAAGCAAAATGTAAAATTATTTTTGTAAATTCCTTTTGGCAATTTCTCATCGCTATTCTTCTTAACTACCTAGAAAATTTAATTCTCCATAACTTTCAATCTTTGAGTTTTGTAAAATTCTCATATATTAAACATGAGATAATGATGTTTAATGTGTTATATCAATTCTTTATATTTCAAAGATTTATTAACTTTTCTTATAGTAGGTTGGACCATATTAACAAATCTATGTAGAGATTGGGTCTCTTTACTATATATTTCAATTTTTCTTTGATGTCTCGTATGATGTAAGAATAAGAAATTACTTGCCTTCACACTTCCGGATAACTACTCTTTTGTCTTGAAGCGTGTTAGGAACTACTCATCTTGTTCCATAGTTAGAGAATCAACGTGTTTGTTAAAGTAGGAACACATTTTATAAAATTCAAGGATTAGTATCTCGTCAAATAACATTATTCATAATACTGACCAGATTTTTTTTTTCAATGTGTCTATTTGACTCAGGCAACTAAGATGTTTTAGGTGCATGGATTGTTCGATTGGAGGCGTGTCGATCTTGGGATGTCTAGAGTTTTTTTTGTTCTTAATTTTATGTTCATTATCATGCAATTTTATTTAATTTTATATTTTTACTTTTTTTATAACAAGAGGAAGATTATTGAAAATAGGGGATAAAAGAGAAAGGGGTCGTCCTAAGCTATCGTGGGAGAAAATTAATAGGAGAGATATTAAAGATTTAAAATTGAATGATAATATTGCTTATAATATACTATAATGGAGAAGGATAATTCATGTGGTCGACCCTATGTGATGGGATTAAGGCAGGGATGATGATGACGATGATGAAGTTTTGAGAAAAAAATTATGTTTTTATTCATTTTTTATTTTTATATTGCAATTCATAATTTAATTTTCTCCAAATGATTTAAGTCAGGTGAAATATACTTTTACACGATAATTATTATTTTCAAATTTTATTTGCATGAAAAAAATTATTTCACGCCGGGAGGTGGGATAATAGAATACCAATTAGGTTATCATTCTAACTTAATATTTGGTTAGCCCAAAATAGAGACATGAACTAAGCATTTAGTTCATACCTTCCAACTGTTGTATTTTGCAGTTCAAATTTCCCCACTACTATATTTTGGATTTTAAAATATGTTAGGTGAGGACGAAAGGCTTTTTTATATAGTGTCCAAGGTGTAGATATTTGAAAATAAGTTTTTACATATTAGAACTTAAATTAACTCTTATAAAATTTTAATTTTCGCAAGTTTGTGATATAATGTTATATTAAACAGGTTTATTAAAAGAATTAATTCTAAATAATTTGATTCTAATAATACTATAAATTTAATAGTTTTAGATTGGATTGCAGATTCTTACGACTACCTTAGAGCATCAGTAGCGGTGATACTAAAAGACACCACAATTTGTTGTTTTACAAAATGCGTAGGCTGTAGTGGGAGAAATATAGAGAGATTTTGTAATTGTTTTTGTAGTCGTTGTCCAAATTTAGAGAATGGCTACAAATTTCGTAAAGAGTTATTACGAACTCCATTTGTTTATATCAATTCTTAAGAACAACTGAAGTTTTAAGAACAAATAAAGTTCGTAACAAATATATTTTATGTTCATACGAACTTTTAAAATTTGAAAGATATTCCAAAAAACTATTGTAATTTGTAAGAAGATCTTATGATCTTCAGAAGTTCCTAAGAATATGAAATAAAATATATTTGTTATGAATTTCATAAGTTCGTACATTCTTTTAAACTCTCAAATTTACAAGTCATCATTGTGGATCATATTTGTATGAAAAGACAAAAACCCCACTTTTCAATTTCAAAATATGTCTTTCATCGATGACCACCATTGGAGATACTCTTAGGCATATAGTCTTGGGAATGTCCTTGTGAGTGCCATACAGGTGTCTCCAAAATGAATATAAACGTTGTACCTTCCTCCGAGTCAAATTACTACCTCACCTAAACTACAGGATGTGGACCGTGGGTACTTGAGCAAAAATGTTAGAAAAACCTTGAGAAATATGAAATATGCATTGGAATTTTTTACAAAAACTTCTTTTCATAAATAACGACACATGGTTGACTACATTTACATTTTTGAACTAATTGGATATATTGATAATTGCATCATTGTTTCAATCCCTCTTATAATGTCTTGTGTATAATTTCTTGAGGGGTTATATTTTTCATTTGACACACTGCCACTAATTTTGGCACTATTGAAGCTACATGTTTTCCCCATTTATATCACGGTAGAGGTCATTAAGGAACTTAAGTTTCGTCCAGATGCGATGAACTCTCATGAATATATGTATATGAACATCTTCTCTAGATTAATTTAGGGTGTGTTTGATAAATAAGATGGAAAATAACTCCTAAGAGTTAATTTCCATGGAATTGAAAACTTGGAAATATTTTCCATGGAAAAATTTTGTTGGTGTTGTTTGATTGCAATTATTTTCCAGGTGGAAAATGTTCTATTTTACATCTTTTGTGCGTTTGATTTCTAATATTTTTCATGAAAAAAAAGTAAAAAATATATTTAAAAAACAGAAAATTAATAAAAATCCCAAAAAAATAATAAAAATAGCAGAAAATTAATAAAATTTCCAAAATATTAATAAAAAATAACCAAAAAACTTTAAAACTTTAAAAAAAACAAAAAAAATGAATAAAAGACTAGGAAATAAATATTAACCCGACATTAAATATAAAAAACGGAAAAAATGTATTCGGAGTATTAAGAAAAATAAAAAATGAATAAAAATGAAGTCCACCACGCCCCCCCCCCCCCCCCCCCCACCCACCCATCCCAACCCAACCCCCAACTGCTTCATCCCCCCGGTATTAAATATAAAAAACGAAAAAAAATGTATTCGGAGTATTAAGAAAAAATAAAAAATGAATAAAAACCAAGTCCACCACGCCCCCCCCACCCCCATCCCAACCCCCAACTGTTTCATCCCCCCGTGTCGTCAGGTCTGTTCATTTTTTTTTTTAATTCTCTTGTGTTTTTTTAATTTTTTTCAAATATTTGCATTTTTATTAGTTTTCCAGGGTATTTATTCATTTCCATTTTTTAAATTTTTTGAGCGCTTTTTTATTTTTGTTGAATTAATAAATTTATGACTTTTAAATAAAATTCTGGGTGTTCTTAAAATAAATTCAGGGGTTAATATTTATTTTCTATTTTTTATTCATTTTCTATATTTTTTCATTATTTTGTGTTTTTATTGATTTCTCTCTTTTTTTCTTGTTTTTTTTTTATTTTCTACTGTTTTTTAAAATTAATTTTGGGACTACTATTTATTTTATGTATTTTTTTCATTTTATGTTATTTTTTTTCTTAATTAATAAGTTTCGGACTTTTTAATAAATTTTTGGGTGTTTTTTATTCACTTTCTGTATTTTTTTCATTATTTTGGGTTTTTATTCACTTTCTAGATTTTTTTCATGATATTTAAATTTTCATTCAGTTTCTGTATTTTTTTCATTATTTTTTGAGGTTTTATTCACTTTCTGGATTTTTTTTCATTATTTTTTGGGCTTTATTCACTTTCTGTATTTTTTCATTATCTTATGCACTTTTCTGGACTTTTTTTCCTTATTTTTTGGGTTTTATTCCACATTCTGGATTTATTTAATTATTTTTAGTGATTTATTCACTTTTTAGAATATTTTTCAATATTTTGGGTTTTTATTCACTTTCTAGAATTTTTTCCATTTTTTGGGGGGGTTTATTCACGTTTTTGAATGTTGAGGGGTTTATTCACTTTCTGAATTTTTTTCATTATTTTTGGGTTTTTATTCGCTTTCTAGAAAATTTTCATTATTTTTGGGTTTTTATTCACTTTCTGAAATTTTTCATTTTTTGGGGGGTTTATTCACTTTCTGTATTTTTTTCATTATTTTTGGGTTTTTATTCAGTTTCTGGATTTTTTTTCATTTTTTGGGATTTTATTCACTTTCTGTATTTTTTTTCATTGCTTTTGGTCATTTTATTCACTTTCTGGATTTATTTTATTATTTTTGGAATTTTATTCATTTTCTGGATTTATTTCAATTTTTTTAGGTTTTTATTGACTTTATGAATTTTTTTCATTTTTTTGGGAGGTTATTCACTTTCTGATTTTTTTTCATTATTTTTGGAATTTTATTCACTTTCTGTATTTTTTCATTATTTTTTTATTTTTATTCACTTTCTGAAATTTTTTTCATTATTTTTGGGTTTTTATTCACATTCTGAATTTTTTTCATTATTTTTGGGCTTTTACTCGTTTTCTGAATTTTTTATCAATTTTTTGGGCGTGGCAATTCTTTTCCCTGGAAAATGAATAACAAGGTGGGAGGAGGTTTTTTAATTCCATCTTTTTGTGGAAAAAGTGGTTATGTGAGTTGTTTTAAGGAAATCAATTCCATGGAAAATTTTGTTTACCAAACATTCAAAAGATGGAAAATGACTCCATATATTGTATTTTCCATGGAAAATAAGTGTTATCAAACACACCCTTAAAGTTCCAGAAAAGAATTGGTGTTGTGGTTGTAGACATGGAGGAAGTGCACCATTTCTTCCTATTTCTCTGCCCTGGAGGCGACTTAAGCTACAAGGTCACTCCAGACAATTCTCAACCTATATGATGAAGATGATGGTTAAGACAAGACTCGAAAAAGAGTTAGTCCGTCCAATTTTGGGCGGGCCAGAAATGAGCCGGGCCATATTTAGGTCGGGCTAAATATGTGTTCTACATCATTTTGGTCCGGGTCGGGACGACCAACCAGGTTTTTTGGATAACTCTTTCTCTCTTAAAAACTTAGGTTGCATTTGTTTTTTTATCTGAATTTGAAGTCTGAATCTAAAATATGGAGCCTGAATCTGAAGTCTCAAATCTGAATCTGAAAAACATGTTTGTTTTTACGTCTGGATATACTTCTGAATGAATGTATTTAGACTGATTCAAAGTTCAGATTTAGACTTCAGACGTAACTCAACCTCTTAATCATTAAGAGATAAATATGACCGTTAGCCTCTTCATTTAAAAAAATAAACACTTTTTGATACCTCTTAACTCTGAATGGTTCAGATTCAGACTTAAGAGGTAAAAACAAACAATACATTACTATATACCAATCTGATTGCAATCGATAAAAGTAAAAATTCTCACTTTTTCTGGACTATTTATTTTTCTGAACAATTTTTTTGGATAATTTTTTCTCTTATTTAAACAAAATTTATTGGAAAATTTTGTCTCTTATTTCAACATATTTTTTGGACAATTTTGAGATCTACTCCAGTATAATTAAAATTAAAAATGCACTTTTAAGTATAAGTAAAAATGTTTAATCTCAGTACACCATGTAAACAATAAAAATGTCTAGTCTAAGTCCAATATATAATGCTATTAAACTAAAATACCAAATGAAAAATCTCTAATTTAAGTAAAAATCAAGGGATGTAGGCTTATACTATTGAAAAAGAAAGAAAGCAAAGTTTCTTTTAATAGTTATTGGGAAAGGAGAAAAGGAGAATGGTACAAATCATTCTTTCGGTGGAGCATGGGCCAAATTCTCTAAATTTGTTCCCTTAATTCAGAAAGTTGTATCCTCCTCTTGGATGTATAAGGAGCGCTCCAGAATATAGTTAAATATACCAAACACCAATAACAGAGTTGAGTGTAGATAAATTATTTGGGTATACACATTTGTACATAAAAATACATATTATGTTTTTCATTTAGAGTGTATTAGTGAGAGTCCACTTTTATAACCCATTTATTAATTGATTTGAGTTATTAGTGGACGATGAAAAATTAGTGAACCACTTAAATATTGTGTTTTCCTCCGTGTGTGTGTCTTTCTACTCATTATACTTATATAGTGTGTGTGCCATATTATTATTCGAGGTCATAGTTAATATCATTGGTCGGCACGCTTCGAAACAACATATTGATATCAGAGACAAGGTCCCACAATCCAAGAATTTGGATTTTTTGTTGGAGAAATAACCATATTTATAGTACTAGTCATCTGGTATTATTTATGAGATTACTATTCACAACCCAGAAAAATTTCTAAATTTGGAAAAAAAAATCTGCATTTTTTATGATTATGGTCGTATGGGAAAAATGGCAATCACAAAATTTGACGTAGAAAAATTTGATGGAAAAAAAACTTCAACATGTGTCAATGTGAAGTTATGGATGTCTTAGTCCAACAAGAGTTCTCTTGAAGATATATCAGAAGACATGAAGGAGGGTGGTTGGAACAAAATCAATCTCAAGGCTTGTGGTCAGATTCCTAAACAACTGGAGGATAAGTACATGACAAAGATCATTCAAAATGGACTCTATTTGAAGAATAAACTCTTTCAAATCTAGTATGCAAAAAGGATTTCTATGTTTGAGCATTTGGAAAATTTTAACCAAATTATTATTGATTTGCAAATTTTGGATGTTGAAATTAATGATGGGGATAAATCACTATTATTGTTAAATTCTCTACCTGATTCATATGAACATCTCATTACCACGCTATTATATGAAAAGTAGGAAATGAATTATATTTATGTCTCTAATACCTTAATGAATAACAGATAAGGATATTTACAACGACTCAACATCCAAAGCATTGACAGTTCGTGGTAGAGCAAATGAAAGTAAGAATGGTAGCCGTGAAAGTAAGCATTATTTTGTGTTTTTTGTGGATTAATTCTCTAGGCGAGTTTGGGTATATACCATGAGATAAAAAGATGTAGTCTTGAAGATTTTTTGAAGTGGAAGAATATGTTACAGATCCAAACTGGAAAAAAAAAATTAAAAGACTCGAGTCAGACAATGGCGGTGAATACAACTTAGAGTGATTCTTACAAATATGCCAGGATGAGGGGAATGTGAGGCACTTCATAGTTAGATACATGCCAGACTAAAATGGGGTAACCAAATGTATGAATCATACTTTGTTGCAAAAGTTACAATGCATGTTGTCCAATGTTGGTTTTGACAAGACGTTTTGGACTAAAGATGTTACATATGCATCTCACCTTATTAATAGGTTTCTTGTACCTCGGAATGAGGGTAAAATTCTCATGGAGATATGGTTAGGAAAATATAATATAAATTATGATTCTTTATGTATTTTTTTCTCGTTGCATATGCGCAACCAATGGTGGAGGATACCGTAGCTATAGAGGAGCCAAGAGGAGCTCCAAAAATATAGATTAGAAAAAGGCGATGGACGAAAAGATGCAATCTTTTCATAAGAATCAGACTTGGGACTTGCTCCAACTTTTAACGGAGAAGAAAGCCATTAGGTGTAAGTGGGTATACGCTAAGGAAAAAATATCTTCAGGGAAAAACAATGTAAGACTCAAGGATAAGTTAACGGCGAAAGTCTACGCACAAAAGGAAGAGATTGGTTATAATGAGGGTTTTCCCCAATTGTGAAACACTATTCCGTTCATATTTTTCTAGCTTTAGTTGCGTAGTTTGATCTCAAGTTGGCACAACTTGATTTCAAAACTGCATTCTTATATATAGATTCAACATCCAAAATTAGTTTTTTTATGACGCTAAGTACTCCTCCATTGGATATGATCGGGGCGCCATTTAGGGTCGAGGTCGTGGCTAAACTAGGAGTTAGAGGTCATGTTCTCATTACATGCTTGTTAGTTGACTGTTGATTTCAATGTCAATGTCAATGTTAGTGTGTAAGCCTTTTGGAACTCACAATCTTAACACCGAAGTATTATAAAATATGGTATATTATGTGAAATACTTCACTACAAACCATACATATTATCAACTCACAACACCATGCACATACATACATACATACATACATAACATACATATTCGAATCAGCAAACATAAATGTCTATTTTATACATAGTACATAAGTATATTTATTTTTTAAAGAAACATATATTTGTGTATTAATCTAGGCAGAATGGGATAACACAATGTACCATAGACTCACTTGCTTACTATATAAATTAGACTACGCTAATCTATTAACTTTAATAGATACATGTGATCTACGTGCCTTTTTTAATTTGAGGGTGAAATGTAAACATTTCAAAATTAAGAGCATTTGTAATAATTCGCCTAATTTTTTTTTAACTATTTTGGACATTATAGATAGAAGGGACAAGTTATTGATTAAACTAGTCAAGAGAGTAATAGTTGAATCCGTATAAACTCAACTATATTATAACCTTTATCCCAAATTAATGATTGTCATTCAAAACACTAATTTTTAAGCATGCACTTAATCAAGAGTTTTTTCTACTTTGTCCCTTGAGGTAATGTTACAAATAACCCGTTAGCTGATCAATTATTAGACTTATTCCCGTATGCATAAGGTACAAGGAAAACCAATTAATGCATTAGGTACCAGTGAGATGATACACATGTGAATAGGTGGGTCTAATTATTTGAAGGGTTATTTGTCCTTTGGCATCTGCTAATTTATCCATTTTACAATTTGGTATACATTTTGAATGGAAACCAATTAGTTAACATAGTTGACCGTTAAATCTAACCATTTTTTGGTATAATTCAAAAATACCCTTCTATTATAAGAAATAATAATTTACCCTCAGCTCCCTCATTTATTTTTAATGACAAATAACCTTTTATTTTGAATCTAAATCCTTAACACATTCATATTTATACAATCTTTAGAATAAATAAATAAATAAATATATATACACATTAATATTTAACAAGAAACTTTTTAATTCAAAAAAAATTATTTTTACATAAAATTGGTAAAAAAACAGTTTTTTAACATTTAATAAAGAAATGTTTGTAAAACATTTTTTAAAATAGTTTATATTGGGGATATGAAACCCATAATAAATGAATTATTAGGAATTAGCCCCAATAATATGAATGCTGTAAAATAAAGGATATTGTATGTACGTTGTTTGGCAAATCGTCTTGCCTACGTCCATGGGGAAGGGGGGAGAGTTTTTTATTTCTTGAAAGGGCAAAGGACGATTGGAGTGATAGGGTTACTAGTTGAGAGTCCAAGTCCCCATGAGAAAGATACAAATCAATACCCCTAAATTGGGTGAGGTAGCCTTTATTTATAAGTACAAGGTTCCTATCAACCTATGTTTCTCTACTTTGATCTTATATTTAAGTGATAGAGTCGTGTTACAATTAATCGCCCGAGATACATGGTGATATTCCTAGATTTCAATTTAACTCCCCTTAGTATTCATTCAACTACCCCCTTAACCTTTGAGATCCACGTGTCGATCCATGTGGCGTAATCGACTACATTTCCCTTCAATTGCCCCAGTGCTAGGGTGATTGGCCTAGTAGTTTAGGCAACTTGAACATGTGCTGGCATGGGTTTCCTCAACAGTTGCTACTGACCCCACATATCCACTCAAGTTAGTGGGATACAATCATTAAATTCTGATGTACACAATCCCCATAGTTTGGGTTTTATGTGGCTTTAGTTACACGCTCAGGGAAATGAAGGCATGTGAGCACGCGGGTTCCCTACTCAATACCAAAATGCCATTGGATTTTACGACAAAAAGCATAAAGCTTGGAGGACATACCTTCATCATTTATAACATTTCAAGGCATACTTGATTTCCATTTCTCTCTAGAATCTGCTCAAGCCAGAGAACCTTAATTTTTTTTCTTCATACTTTCACCATGTCTAGGAGTATGAGGACGCATTAAATCTCTACAGCAAACGATTTTGAGAAATTTCATACAAAGTATTTAATTCCTGACAACGTCTATATTAAAACCTCATTGGAAGAGGAAGATGTATTTTGTCTTGGCCGTGAAATTTCTTTGATGACAATTATTATAATGGAGGGAGAGTTAGTTCTCCCCTCCATCCACTTCTGGTAGAAGTACTCCATTATTATGGAATACGTCCAGTCTAGACAAACGATAGTTTCAACTTGATTGTTATGGGAACAGTCGCTAGAACCAAATTTGTGAGATGTAAAAGAAATTAGGTATTGTTGCATCCCGTGGGGTTCTCCTAGGTCTAATACATACCATTTTTAGTCTAGGGATAAGCTTCGTAGCTTGGTCACGTAGTTACTAAAATCATAGAAATATACTGAGAAAAATGTCAGTTTTTTTTATCTTCTATATGGTGAGAACTGTGAGGGTCTCCATGTGATTTCAATAGACAAAAAATCTGGAAGGTCATCCACTATTTTCACTATTGGACTATAATTTTTATTCTACTACTAATTTGATTTCCTCGTATGTAAATCGTCAATGCAACAAGAAATTGGGGGGGGGGGGGGGGGTTAAGTTAATTTAAGAGGCCTTGCTATCGTTTGGAAAAGAAAAATCCTAGTTGACGTGAGATCTCATTAGAGAGAGACCCACTACCTAGTCATTTACAATTTGACCACAACTTCAACGAAAAAATTCACAGTGATCTATGAGGTCACTGTGGCTAACTACTTAGAGGTTGGTGATTCCGCCATCCCAACCTCCACCCCCATTACAAACGAGGTCATAAGGTGCATTCATCAAGGGATTCTCCCCTGTTTATGTCATGTCAACTTAGTCTAGCGAGGACTGAGAAGAGGATGAAGATGGAGAAGTAAAAACATACCCCAATTTACGATCTCAATCCTCTATTCTCATATGAAGAGGTTGGCATCTATGATCACCTCTGGGAAGAATTTGAGAAAGAGGAGAGATTTCATGTTGGAGACTTCACTTTCCCTTAATCCCTGATAATCTCGAGGAGATGACCAGTCGTACCAGATGGATAGAGTATTGGGCGGTCGTCAGAGGTAACCAAAAAAAGAAGGACGACCAAGCTAACCAGGTCACCCGATGCTCCCCTGGGTAAAAGAAAACGGTGATTATCCCCAGGGAAAAGGAGGCCATTAAGATGGAGAACAATAGAGGGAGAGGGGAAGATATACTGCACTAGACAAAAAGAGGATAATGTACAAGACTCCTCCAAATATCTGTGCTCCACCACTGCCAGCTACATCTAACCGATCTGTGGTCACTTGCCCTCGACACAGGGACATCAAAGGACTCCCCCACCATCCACTTCGAGGGTATACCCATCAAAGATTTTCATTCAAAAAGTCAAGGAGACAGTGAATTTTGTTGATTTGGCTCATACAAATTTGGAGGCTGCATACTCCATTGTGCAGGCAAGCATGTTACCTTCTGACATGGTCAACCTAAGATTCTTCCCTTTGGAGGGCCTTTATAAATAAGTAATTTGTCATTACATGATGTTAAAGTTTTAATTATTTTCAAGCTTTGGTTTTAAAAAAAATTCTTATCTAATTGTAGCCCTTATTTACATAGGCTAGGAAGGTCACGCAAGAGATCACTCAATGGGGTAATAACCTAAAGAAGGCAGTGATATTTTACTCTAGAGTAATCACATCTTGAAAAATGCCTTGACTGAAAAAACACGGAGATTAATGACCCCCATAAGAATGTATGGGATTAGATAGATGCCAAGTACAATGCTGGGGAGGAAGATGAGTGAACTCAGATAATGTTTAGCAAGTTTAACACTTATTTGTTCAACTTGAGAAAGGCCTACTATCGATAGACTCTCTAGAAACTCATCTTTCAAAGACCAAACTTTATATAATGAAGACGAGCTAAACAAATCTTGTGATGAGGGTAACACTCGTCCAGGAGGTTGCATCGTAATTGGATAATCATGAGCTCATTATGTTTAATAAGGGTTGGTTGGTTAGTATTCAAAGTGGCAAGGTCCTATAGTGGAGCTATTCCAGGATCCAATGAGGAGGTGAATGAAGGTCCGAAAGGTCATGAAATTGATCCCCTGGTTGTTAACATCAACCCAATCATCGATAAGGCCAACTATGCTAGTGATGCCATCAACCAGGTCACCACCAATCCTACTGCTCTGACTGAGGGAGTGGTCGGCATTGTTGATAATTCACCTACTACTGTTAAGGGGAGGTCATTCCTGGACTTAGTTTAGTTAATTTTTATTTAAATTTTTGTAGACAAGTGGGTCATTTGTTGTAGGCCTTGAGCTATTTTTCTTTTATTTAATCAAAGTTGTTATGTTTCCTTCGATGATCTATTCGTTTGCATATATGTTAGACAAAAATTAATACTGTTCATTTTAATAATGCATTGTATGATGATGTGTCTTAAAATAAATTAATCAACTTGGCCTACTTATCACTTGAATTTTGATTATATATATAAATTGTTGCCAACTTTATCTTATTGTAGGTCCTAATGAGGTTTGTGGACCATACATTGTTTAATTTTTATGCGATTGTTCAATTGTTTGGACTTTTTGCCTATTCTAAGCCGACCAATCTGACTTGGACTGTACCACAATTTTTAGGTGGGTTTTATGATTAACGTAGACCCCAGTCTCACTACCCTCCTATATTTGGCGACTCCCTACATTTGGAAATAAGGAACTTAAGCAAGTGACCCCCTCAGAGGGCGAGGTGGATGTCATCCTCGCTCTAGATGGGGGGGGGGGAACTCCGAAGCAGAGTATGTTTGCAATTTCAAGACGTATGAGGTAGACCTAGATTCTGAGTGTGAGGCCATAGCAAGGAGCCCCAAGTTCGAGTGTTTTTTCGGCCCGATAGGGGTGAAATATGACACAATACTAGTTGTAACGAGGAAAGTCTTGGAAGCCGTGCAACAACGCGGAGAACCCTCACTAAATTGGTAGGGGGCAATTTGAAGGCTGATTAAGAAGTATACTTCTCAGGTGGTGTTTTCAGAAGGAGATAGGCATGTGCCTTACTTTTATAATTGTCCATTGTATGTTACAGCCATGATAAATGGAGTCTTATTTCCCAGAGCATTAATCGATGGGGGAGCATCTATTAACATCATGCCCATCAGTACATTGTATGAAATAGGAATTAACCAAGGGAAGGTAGTTCGAGTACCACTAGTAATTTCTGGATTTGACAATGCCAGAATGAAATCTATCGGATATGTGAACGTGGGAATCAAGTTGGGAATTTCACTTCCCATATTAAGTTCCATGTTATCAATACTAACACTAGCTATTGACTACTCATTAGGAGGGTATGGATGCACACCCACGGCATAGTACCCTCCACTTACCATCAATGTGTAAAGGCCAACATTAGAGGTACAGAGATAGTGATCAAGGCCACACAGAGACCCTTCGCCATTGAGGAGGCCCGTCTGGTAAATGCTGCTTTCTACACGGAATTAGATGAGGAAATGAAGGTATATACAAGAAATTTAGAAGGGAAGCAAGTAACTGAAGGAAGTATCCAGCATAAGAGGTTTTCTCATGATCACTTGGGGGAAGGGTGGTCCCCTACATAGCAAACAGCAAGAGGAAAGTAGAGGAGGTGGCTAAGCCTCCTCGAACTTGAAAAAATGTGGTCTTACCCTTTGGGAAAGTTATCTACCGCTTGTAATGGTCTGCACAGGCAGTATTCTGGTATAAGAGCGTCGACATGGCACCTGGATGTTTTATTATTGATGAATCCCATATCATTGAGCATGTCAAGGAACCAAAAGAAGATCAAGAATGCATGCGAGATGGACCCATAGAGAAGTTAAAAGAATTAGAGGAGATCAATTTAGGGCCAGAAGGGGGTGAGAGCAGACCCATCCTAATATCCAAGAGTCTGGAACCAAAATAGAAAGAACAGATCATTTACTTACTCTGGGAGTTCACTAATGTGTTTGCCTAGAAGTACACGGAGATGACAAGAATAGACCCAGAAATAAACTCCCACAGATTGAATATCCTCCCGAATGCCCTCCTAGTAAGGCAAGTTATATGCGTATACAAAGCTGACCTAGATTTGAATATAAAGGTGGAGGTAGAGAAGTTACTGGCAGCCAGGTTCATCAAGCTCATTCAATATTCTATATATCTCTCCAGCATAGTGTCGATTGCAAAGAAGGACAAAAGACACATTATGATTTGCGTAGACTTTCAAGATCTCAATCGGGCATGTCCCAAAGAAGAGTTCCCTCTGCCGAATATAGACATCTCAGTTGATACTACCACAACATGGGATGTATAGTTTCATGGATGGATACGTTGACTAAAACCTGATCAAAATGGATCCAATAAAATGGGGAGAAGACTGCCTTTCGCACACCATTAGGGAACTTCCACTTAGGGGTCATGCCTTTTGAACTGAAGAATGTTGGGGCCACATACCAGCAGACCATGATGGTAATATTTTATGATCTATTTCATAACACACTAGAGTTCTATGTAGATGACCTGGTGGTGAAATCCAAGAAGGAAAGCAAACATATATAGGACCTTAGGAAAGTATTCGAGAAGTGTCGCAGGTATAAGATGACGATGAATCCCTCTAAATGTGCCTTTAGGGTTATCGTAGGAAAGTTTTTACGTTTTTCGTGAGTAGGCAGGGGGTGCAAGTAGACGCAAAGTAGAGGAAATCCATTGTGATGATGACACCCCCAAGAGCCAGTGGCAGCTTAAGAGTTTCCTGGGAAAGGTATCCTACCTGAGGAGGTTTATACAAGCGCTAGGGGAAGTAACTCACCCATTCGAACCCCTATTGAAAGACAAAGCCAAGTGGATTTGGGGAGACGAGTGAAGAAAGCATTTGAGAAGGATAAAGAAATTCTAGACTCTCCGTCCACGATGATCCCACCGAAAGTCGGAGCACCATTGCTGCTCTATCTCACCTCAACAGAGAGATCCGTAGGGGCACTCTTAGCACAAGATAAGGAAGGATTAGAAAAGACAGTTTACTACTTGTCAAGAGTAATCTCCAAAACATAATATTAATATAATAGCGTGGAGAGGTATTATCTAGCATTGGTTTTTTTGGCTCAGAAGTTGAGACATTATCTTCTAGCCTTCACAGTGCACATAGTCACCAAGTGAGACCCTATGAAGTACCTGTTAGTAAGAACAGTACTTGTGGGATGAGCAGCGAGATGATTTTTGATATTGTCAAAATATGATTTAAAGTGTGTAGTGCCCAAGGCAATCAAGAGTCAAGCAGTGGTAGAATTGTTTTCTCACTTCCCAAGTGGAAATTTTATGCCCCCCAGTGAGGAACAACTTGGCGAGAACTTTTGAGTATGTGTGGTAGAGGAAATGGAGAAGTGGGAAATGGAGTTCGATAGCTCTAGCGCTCAAGGCACAGGAGGTGCGGGCATCATACTCTCGAACAGCAAGGAAATGATCACTCTCTCTTTCAAGTTAGACTTAAAATGCTCTAACAATGAGACTGAGTATGAATATCTCATTCTGGGCATGCTAGAATCTCTCTGGAGAGGTATCAAAGTACTATACATCCGGGGGGACTGTAACCTGGTAGTAAAATAGGTTAATGGGGAGTTATCCATCAATCATGATAACTTGTCACCCTATAGGTATATCATCCAAAGGTTGTTAGGACAATTCGTGAAAGTGACTATTGAGAGACATGCAAGAACAATGAACAGGCACCCCGACGTGTTGGCTACGATAACACAGAAGTTGGATATGTATGAGGAAGAGGCAATAATCATGGTGCACTGGAGGACAGTATCTACTATGGTGAAGTCTCTGTTCCCAAGAAATGAGCCAGAAGGCTGGAGACACCTAGTGGTAAGTAGTTAGAGACACGAGAAGGGACGATGAAGATGTTGGAGATGGATAACTACCACCTGTTGTGAGGAACACTTTACTTGAAGAATCCTGGAGGATTCCTAGCAAGGTGTGGGAGGGATAAAGAAGAAAAAGAGAGGTTGACAGAAATGCATGAAAAATATTATGGGGATATTGACATCCCACTTTACCGTAAGCTGCAGCGAGGGGGCTACTATTAGCCTACCATGAGTACAAAGGTTGCTCACTTACAACAAGATTGTTTAAAATTTCAAACTCACTTCGATCATCCAGCAGAAGCCAATTTTATAGAAGCCTTTGAATATTGGAGGCAACCGTATATTGCATATCTAAAAGACGGTGAGTTACCCATAGAGAGAGTGGATGAAATCTATCTCAGGAAGAGGGTAACCAATTTTTACTTGGTGAGAGGAGAGCTGTACAGGAAAGGTTGTAATGAGAAGGCACTGAAATGCGTAGCTAATGAAGATACATAGAAAGTTCTGAAGGAATCCCATGAGCCCTCCCATATGGGGGTGCCAAGCTATATGATCAGCTAATGACGCTGGGGTATTATTGGCTAACCATGGAAGTTGATTCCATTGGTTATGTAAAGAAGTACAGAGCTTTTCAAGTACATGGCAATATGGTGCATGCCCCCTCTATCAGCTTACAAAGCCTAGCAACTCCCTATCCCTTCCATACATGGGCATTTGACCTAGTGGGAAAGATTAGCCCAGCCTCTCATGGTAAAGCTTTCATCATTGTAGCTACAGAGTTATACACTAAGTGGGCGGAGTCCATTCCCTTGAGAAGGGTGACTGCCCAAATTGTAACACAATTTATCAAGGATTACATCATATGCTGGTTCGGTATACCCAAGGTGATACTCACAGACAAATGGGAAATAGTTTGTATGCAACGAGATGGGCCCCCTTATCACTAACAAATATAAAATCATGCATGACAGTTCAACTATCTCCTACCCAAAGGGAAATGGCCAAGTAGAGGCTACCAACAAGACCTTGATCAATAATTTGAAAAAGATGTTTGAATACATGCCGGGGGGCATGGGATGAGAAGATACCCATGGTACTATGGACCTACCATACTTCAAAGAGAAAATCGATTGGGTTTACTCCGTTCTCACTGGTATATGGAACTAAAGTTGTCCTACCAGTGGAATTGGCAGTACCAATAAGTAGGGTTGCTCTGAGCAATGGAATCATCCCTAACCTACGGTACGTGCAGCTCGAGTTGTTGGATGAACACAGAGATAAATCGAGAGAAAAATTCAAAGTTTACACCCAGCAGCTGTCAAGAGCTCATGAAAATCTAGTCAAGCCCAGAGAATTTCAAATGGGAGACTTGGTCCTTAGAGTATCTAGTCATCACCTTCACAGCATGTTAGCACCAAAGTTCAAACCCAATGGGTAAGGTCCTTTTGTGGTGAGCGGAGTGGGGAAGTCAGAATATTGCCAGATTTTGGAGAACGAGAGTGATTGTCTCCAATCCATCAATTCCAAATGGCTAAAGAGGTACTATTCCTATTTTGGTCCCACTATTTATTTTCATTTCTGTAGTAGAATTTGAGGTTTGCTCTTACACTGGAAAACCTTTTTATTTGTGAAAAAAATGATAGAGCGATACCATCTTGTAAACAGTACGTAACAGTAAGGAAATGAAATAGCAACACTTTTGACCATTATTGATGCCTGCCTTGAGATAGACCCAGTAGAATATATTCATATATATTTCTTTTAAAAAATATATGTATACTCTCTACTAGGCTAGAAGATGGTGCGCCAAAAGAAAAAAAATGAAATTTGTTCACTACACTTGGGGGGGGGGGGGGGGGGGGGGAGTAAGTCCATCCTAAAAGAAAATATACTAAGCAAATTCCTCCCAGACACAACAAAAATGTCATCATATTTAGATACCTGACCAAGAGGAGGACAACCTCTAAGTAATAAACTTATTTTCTCATAAAAATGCTTTACTTGAGTAGATTAATAAAAATGTGAAGAAGGGGGTCAAATTCCCCTCTCTAGCGTTTTGAGAACAAGAAAGCTCTTAAAGAAAATGTAGAGCAAGGACCCCATAAACTAGGGTCTAGCTAACTTAATTTGTTTTAAATAAAACAAAGCTTAAAAGAAGGAGATGGGGTAATCCCCCCTCCAATATATTGCTTATGAACACAAGCAATAATGCGCAGGAGCACCCCCACAAATGGGAGGGGGTGATCCAAAATAGTAACATGAAAACACCTTGCAACCATAAGTGGTGCGTTTAAAAGAACAATGCATACATATACATAACTTGCTTAGATTAATGGAAGCACCCCGCAGTATATGGGGCAGACCAAGTTGACCAAATGCTCATAAAAATTAGAGTAGATCTTACTAAATAAATGCCAAAAGCATAGATGGGGGAGCAAGAGAAGAGGAAAGTGAAGGAGAAACAAAATAACATTTTTCTCATTCATGAACGATTAGTGTTGTACACATGGAATCCAAAATACCACAAAGCAAGAACTAGCCTATCCACTAGAAATAATAAAAAAGAAGTCATCACGGGTAAGCGCTCCGGTATATGAGGGACCAGCCTCCTCCAAGAACTCCTCCTCCAGCCTAGTCAGATTAGCCTCATCTTCATGATCTCCTGACTCAAGCCTATTAAATTAGGACTAAAGTGACACAATATGAGACTGAAGTGATGTAATCTGACCCCGAATCCTCTCAGCCTGAGCCCGTCGCTGCTCAGTCCTAGACTGTCTGGAGGTGTGAAGTCTCACCATCTTTCGGAAGGGAATGCTCAGAAAATGATGAACTACTGTATCAAGCCAATCCAGATAAAAATGATAGAACTACTACAAGTCACGAAGGGCATCCAAAAACAACAAGGTAGGGCCGCTAGTCAGCTCAGCGGGAGAAGTAGCCAAGAACTCATGAACATGGCTAGCAAAATCCTTCAGGTTGAACACTATGAGGCTATCAATATGAAGTAAACTCTCAGGAGTAAATGTCTTAGGATGATGCTCCAATATTAGATCCAACACTTGGATCTCATGTGTCCTAAAGTGTCCTGTCGCTCCTCACGCCACAGTCTACTCATGAAGGTTGCAGGGGCCTCTACTTCAGCATCACCGTCAGAATAGTGTGACCCTATCTTGGAGGGGAGGAAAGAAGACTCTCCACTAAAATTAGCATCACCGTCCGTAGGAGTGGACTCACAACTACGACCTCCCTCAGCAGCTTCCCCGGCGGACCCGTCAATAAAAGCCTAGAAGGAAGTATTTACGATAAGTCAAAAAAGAAAAGAAAGGCAATTCTGGGTTACCCCCCTAGCAATGAATATGATAGAAATCTTACCCCAAAACCTAGTGTGGGGACCGTACCATCGCCAGTCTGAAGGGGTTCGGCCAAATTGGGGGACCAGGCTAAACATAAGGAATATTAATAAGGACTATCAACAGAATCCACAAATCAACAACTGATGAATAGTGATGTGGATGTGATAGTCAAATACCTGATAAGTGTGCAGCTCGGCACTCTTTTATTTCTCCAAAGATATCGCTGGAGGACCAATCTCATTCACCAGGAAATAATGAAACAAAGGTCAAACAACATACGCAAGAAGAAAAATGGGAACAATAAAAATAGGGGCTATGCCAGTTTAATACCTCTCTCGCAGCCACCCCACCATCAAACTCCACATTCACTGGAGCAATCCCATTCACCTGGAAACAATGAAACAACAGTGAAAATGAGAACACTTGCACAATATACTCAAGAAGAAAAAGGGGAACAGTAAAAAGAGGGGGTATGCCAGTTTTTTACCTTTGTCACAGTCACCCCACCATGAAACTCCACAGTCACTAAAGCAACCTCATTCACTTGGAAATAATGAAACAAAGGTAAAAATGAGAAGACTTGCACAATATATGCAAGAACAAAAAGAGGGGGGTATGTCAGTTTAATACCCCTCTCACAGTCACCTCACCTACAGACTCCACAGCTACCGGAACAACCTCACTCACCTGGAGACAATGAAATAAGGGTGGAGATATACGCGAGAAGAAATAAAAAAAAGAAGAGAAAATAAAAAAGAGGTATGCCGGTGTAATACCTCCCCCGCCGATATCCCTCCCATGCATTCCGCTGTTATTTAGATGATAGCAGCACTAACACGAGAACAGAAGAAATTGGTAAATACTAATAAAAAATTGAACAACATAGGGATACATAAATGACATAAAGAAAATGATTACTCTCATATACGATACCTGAGTAACGCCCTCTATAGTAGATAAGGGAAGAGCTGGAGGTGCTCCTAAAGGGGTTATCTCAGCTGTAGGTACTCCTAAAGGGACTGCCTCAGTAGCAGGTGATCCTAAAGGAGATTCCTTAGTAATACTGGTCGCAGTGGATAACGAAGCCTCTACATAGCTAGCCTATAAATAAAAAAAGGGGTAGGAATCAGTAAATCACCTACCTCGTGAAGGCAAAGTGTATAAGAGAAAACTCAAAACTACATGATAAAGATGGTTACCTAGAGGGGCACGATAATAGGGCAAGGTGGTCCGCATGTAGCAGGGGCTGGTGAAGAAGTGTAAGCAAGAGCCACCGATGAAATAACACCCAAGGAAAACTAAAAATTAAGAAGAATGGGATTTATTAAGTTCAGGATGGGTAGAGAAATGGCCAATAAGAAGACAATAAGGTACATGGGCCCCATCCAAGGAGGAAGACTTTAAAATGATAACCAGTGCAGCAGGGGCTGTGTTGATGGCTTGTAAATGTTAAAGCATGTTGTTATCATAGCCCTAGAAAGAGAATCTATCGATGCTTGAGTAGAGGAAGAAACCTGAAGCGTGGGCTTAATATTCATGGCCATAGTAAATCATTTACGGACTGTGATAGATGGCATGAATCAAAGGCCTACCATATATAGATATGTGGAATTGGGGAACAGAGATCATCATCAAAGAAGACAACCCCGAGATAGTAACATCGGGAAAGGGAAGAGTCCCTTCCGTGGAGGAAAAGACAAAAAGTTCCAGGCCCTGAGAGATGAAAAATATCAAAGGGAATAAATTGCTTATCGCTGAGATAAGAGAACCTCTGAGATACGTACCTTTGATGATGGGGTAACTAGGGGCTCAACTGTATAAGTGCCTACCATGGAAGTAAGACAAGATGAAGTGGCAGGGCTGGAAGGCACAACCCTATGAAATCATAAATAAATAAGGAAAAAGAGGAAAGAAAGAAGAGAAGAGAACGGTGAAAGTTGAGAAAATTATAAATCATACATGAGTAGAACACGAAACAATAGAAGCGGTCTTGGTGCTAGTAGGATGCACGGATCAAATCTATAAGAAAATACCATTATATAACATATAATTAAAATGAAATTGGTGGCCAGAAAATTACATTTAATATCAAAAGAAAGGAGGGAGTAGTAAACCTCTCTAAAGAGACCCCGAGAAGAAATGAGCATAGAGTTCCTCTCTCGCTGAAAAGGTGCATGTTGTAATGGGGGGAGTGGAGGAGTACTCGCCTTTGTGGAAGTAACCTATAGGAATATGGCAAAATATTTTTTTTAGTAAATAAACCAATGATGAAAAGTCAAGAAGATCATACGCATAAAACTTCCAAAAAAGAAAGACTTATAGAAGCGGGATGCAGAGTCTGACCATAAGGAAGGGGTTGAGCAGTGGAGATAACCCTCTCAGGAGAATGGGGTACCTCATCATCACTGGAAGAGTCCCTTGAAACTGATAACAAAGCATAAGTGTCAGTAGTGCTTTCACAACGGAGGTCCAAGCCACCCCATCACCCGAAGAAGAACTATGATCATGACAGGAAGGAGTGCTTCCATAGTCAACTAGTTCCTCTTCCAATGAGGGGGAGGGGGAACCAACAAGTGAAACTCCGAGAGAACTATTTACACTGAGTAAAGAATGTTAGGATGTAGTACCTTTTGCGATGGGAATAGATGTGACTTGTGCCTACCGAGAGGAAAAGCCCAATGCTTTATTACACCTCTCCTTAATAGTTTATAAGTCTCCTCCACCCCCGATCATCGGTATTAGATTCCTGGTCCAGTAAGGAAGGAGTAGCAACAACAACATTACTCATTTTCTTCTCTTTGCAACTCGATTCCTCACAAGAGAAGAAGGTGGAGAAGCGATGGTAGTAGAAACGAAATTGGACACATCCATGCTAGGGTGCTTACTCTTGACTGCTGTAAGGTCTTTCTATTTTCCTTTGCTCTTAAATTGTCCTTTAGACTTTACAGATGTCAACTCAATCGATTGGAGTTGAGGGGACTCATCAAGAAGGGGCTTCACTAAAATAGGGGTGGTTTCCTCAAGAGGTGGCCTAGAAGTGGTGTTGAGAAACCAAGTATCCTTCTACGGCCTCCTAACCAAAAATTGGGCTTTAACATACTTGATAGGGTTGGTCTCGTGAGGGGAACCGAATACGTAACCTTGGTTTAGAAGAACCTGCCGCTGCTAGAACAGGAACCAAGAAGTAGTGAATGATGGATGATAATCGGAGGACGCACGTAAAGCCCCCGCCCCCAAGCCATCTACTATATAGGAAAATCCTTGGAGAGTGAAGTTAGTACATGCCTTTAAAATTAGCTCGAAAGGATCGGTGCATAAAGGGGGAGAAGGGGTGTGAACGCCCTAATCATGGCCAAATTTCCTGTTTACCCTCTTTGAATGATAGAACTCGGCACATTAGCCTAACTCTGTCTAAGAAGGAAGGAGTCCTGGTAATAGCATTGTTACTACATTAATATGAGGACAAGTAAAAATAGACTCTAAATCAGAAGGGCAATGGAAGGTCTTGCCGTCACCGAGAAAAGAAACTAGCTAAAGATGCCGCCAGGACGTTTGCTGTAAGGCCAAAACTAAAAATCATCAATATTGTCATTCAAGGCCCCTAAGGGATTTTTAAGGACCTTACTGTGCCATCTCAGGAGCCGATCAACATTACTATGGCAAGCTTGAGTCGCAGAATAAATGTGGGGGAAATGCTCAAATAGAAAGGCCATCAAAAGGACAATATTTACAAAATGAGTCGCATCATATCGACCGCAGGATCTCTCTACATCTATATGTACCCGGTCCATCCAAGTATAAAGGGAACCAAGAGTTAGGGCAGCTAAAGGGACCGACCAACTGTGAGATAATCTTACAATCAATTTGAAGAGGAGCTTACGAGGAGAATCTTCGGGCTTACCCGGTAGTAAGAACCGAGTCAGAAAAGTAACTAAAAAATAGCTAAGTGTGAAGGAGAGTGGAGTTTAGGGCCATCCTGGCTCTTAGGGGCTACGCTGGAAGTCTCCCCTTTCTACGGTTACTCAAAATCCCTAAACTAGTACCTTTGCCACTTGGCAAAGGACTGCTTAGTAGAACCTATTAAGTTTATAGCCACATATTTCGAATACTCTGCGATGGCTGCCTGTAACTCCTCCACCATCTCTTGCTCCAAAGAATCTTCGTAGTCATCAGTAAAGACATGTTGCCCAAAGAAAGGAAGGGCATATAAATCACACACATCCTCTAAAGTGACAGTAAAATCGCCCCACCCCGTCATGAATGTGTGAGACTCCCTGCTCCACTGAGACAATAAAATATTGAGAGAGGAATTGTGTTTAGAAATGGTGCAAGACCTCAGGCTATCGATGGCAATAAGAAGACCCACCTCCCTAAGGGTAGCACATAAGAAGGAATACTCAAAATATAATCGATTAAATTAACCCACTCCTCCGTGGCACCCCCCGCAGCCTTGATTTTAATATTGGAGTAAGGAAAATCATCGCGGTCGACCCTGACCCTGAGGATAGAATTTGGAAAAATAACGGGAGAATCAGTAGACTCACCTAAACCCACATGGGGTCGCTCAAGAATATTTCTGACAAATTTCTCTTTGAAATGAGCGAGGGAAGCCATGAATTTTTCAGTAGGTCCAAAGAAGGGTGCGCGATGATTGACTGAAAAGTCTCTCCCTTGGCCAGTGGCATATTATCCTCCTAAGCTTGGGAAGAAGATGCAGTGGTGGAAAAATTTCCAATGGATATGGGTTCAAGTGAGGAACCCACTGTAAAAAAATGCTCAGGCAAAGACCCACCCACACTTGACGACATGGGAGAGTAATACTCGGTAGTTGACGTGTCATGCGAGGAACCCACAACGCGCGAGAAACCCTCAGTGACTTCGATAGCAGGTGATGGCGTCATAACAGAAAATACAAATGGGGGATAAGGGTTTGGTAAAATAATGGTCAAGGAACCCAAAGTTCGCGAGGAACCCATGCTCCCAAAACCAAATGCCACATTGACAGCGGCGTCGAAGGAACCCATAGTCGAAATGGTTATCGACGAGGAACCCAAAGTTCCAAACATTTCGATAGTGAAACCGTAATTTGTAAAGGAGGTCGTTGGAACCAGCCATAGTTAAGAGTGATGGTGAGGAAATGGCAATACGCGAGGAACCCTCGGGTAGAACAGCAACATGTGAGGAACCGTCGAGTTCAAGATCCACTCGCGAGGACCCCCGACAGTTCATGCACTCCTTATGGTAACCATAGTTATCGAGGAACCCTTGAATTGTAAAAGAACTGGTGAGGAACTCCCGTCCACGATAGATCCTAAGTTATCCAATGTAGACGTCACTGGCGAGGAACCCAGTAGATGATAAGGGTTCGAACCCATTTCAGACAAAGAACCCATCCGGATTAACGATAATGGCAGGAAACCCTCAAAGCTCGAGGAACCCCATGTGGCTGTGAGAACGGATGAAGTCACAATCGTAGATGAACCCCTTTCAGCATCGTGGGTTGGCGAGGAAACCATATAAGCAATACATGGTCGTGAGTAACCCTCTGTAATTAGTGACCCTCGCGAGGAATCCCTAACATCTTGTGGTGGGAAAAAGTGGCGAGAAACACCCAGCATATCTGATGACGACGAAACACCCGTAGTCTCCCGAACAATAAACCCATCACCAATAGACACATTAACAGATAAAAAAATCAATCCATTCGAAGAAGAAATTGTTACCAAGGAGGGACTCATTAAATAATATGGGATTGGCAGAGTTTCTGACGAGGAACTAACATACCTCATCTCGTCATGGCATCACGAGACCAGCCCATGGGTCGCGAGGAAACCTCACTAACGATAACTGGAGATGAGTGGTCGATGCACATAGTTGACACGAACGAGGAACACCCTTACACATTAGCCTCAAAATTGATTTCATCACCAACAGATCATAAAAGGGTGACACCGTCTTGGATGGTGGCAATAGTGGTGGTGACGGGCGTAGAAATTATGATAGAAGAAGGCATCGAACCAAGAAAAAGAGGAACAATGGTGGGGGGAAATGTTAGAAGAAGTGTTTGATGAAGTTGAAGCCATTAATGGTGTATTTGATTTTTTTCTCTCTTTTTCTCTCACTATAATCTTGAAACTCTCTGTGAATGTTTTGAAGAAGATGAAAGATTTTATTCAAAAGTAAGATTTTATGTTTTACATGAAAATTGGAAAACGTGCAGGAATGCTAAAAGGTTATGAAAGATTTTCCCAAATGATGAGAGGTTAGTTCCCACACTGATGCGTGGAGTCTCGAAAACCCAAAACCCTAGTATGAAGGGACAATACATTTAATCATCCTAGGGGTAGGGTTGAGGAGCCCTTAGGGTCCCTCAAATTTTTTCTTTTGAATTAAAAAATTGAATTTATGGCGTACAAAGTCTTTTGATATGCCCAACACAAAAGACTTTGCACGAGGGGCTAATGTAGAAGGGTGTCTCAAGTTTGGCTATTATATTTTGGGATGAGGTTCCTCAAATACACCCCCTTTTAGCCTACAGCAAAGATGAGGTTGTGGAACCCACTTGGACCTCTATGGCAGAAATTCATATTGAGAAGGCACCGCACCCAGCGTCTTGGCAAAAACTCATATTGAGAAGGACCCCCCTCCCCAGGTTCCCAACATAAATTTATATTGAGAAGGAACCCCACCCAGGGTCCCGACAGAAACTCATATTGAGAAGGAAACCCCCCAGGGTCCTGGATGAAATTCATATTGAGAAGGAACCCCACCCAGGGTCCTGGAAGAAACTAATATTGAGAAGAATCCCCACCTAGGGTCCCCGCAGAAACTCAAATTGAGAAGGAACCCCACCCAGGGTCCCGACAGAAACTCATATTGAGAAGGAAACAGCCCCCAGGGAACCGATAGAAATTCAAATTGAGAAGGAACCCCACCCAGGGTCCCGGCATAAATTCATGTTGAGAAGGAACCCCCAGGTCCCGATAGAAATTCATATTGAGAAGGAACCCCACCCAGGGTCCTGATAAATTTTCATATTGAGGAGGAACCCTCAAGGTCCTCCCCCTCAGCTTCAAAAAAATAAACCAGGACAAGGGAGTGGCTACCATGAGAAACCCCTCACCATGAAAAGTCATTCTTTAAAAGAACAAAAGTATTAACACTTATCTTTCTTGTACAGTTAGCCTAGTTGAGCAAGCACGGCTCAAATAGTCCAGTTGAGATCTCTTGGGAGTTTTGGCTTGGCGGCTGAGGAATAAGGCTTGTTAAGCAACATCAACCTCTTAGCACTTTAGGATTGAGATAATACTAGTATAAATACCCCAGGAGTCACTCAAGACCACACACATCTCACATTTAGTCACAAGTCAAGTAAGCAGCCGAAGGGCAGCCCACAAGAAATAAGCTTTTACAAAATAATTTTCCTAGAAGAGAGGTCCCCCAAGGCCCCCCCTCTCAAGAAAAAAATAATTTTAGAGGAGAGGGGTCCTAAAGACCCCCCCTCAAGATTGACTGTTTTAGAGAAGGATGTCTCCAAGGCCTCCTCCCTCAAGTTTACAAAGTTTGTACCACAAGTTACCGTTTCAAAAGATATTTACCAAATCAGATATTTTGTCTCCGTTGGGAGACATGTTTGCTTTTTGACTTTTGTTTGCACTAGGTAGCACTTGTCTGACTGGATAGACTGCTATGCACAGGTAGGGATAAATGGTACATTTAAGACCTTATCCCTCACCTACCCTCTCAATTTTGGCGCCCAAAGGTTCCAACTCAGTCCTAGTGCCCAAGTATAAATAGATCTCTGAGCAAGGTCAAAAGGGATAGCAAAACTCAATAGCACTGTTACTCTGTCAAAATTACACCAGAACTTCCTAGTATTCTCTCCCTGCTCTCTCTCTAGTGCTAAGTGACTTGTTGTTTCATTCCTCACTGACAACCATCATTCTCAAGAGTTCTTCTTGAGAAAAATACTATTATTATTGTGGAAGTTCATCTTCTTGCAGGGAGGGAGTTACAACTCAAGCTCTATTTTACCAAAAGGAGAAGGTTTCATCAGAAGTTGCTCCAGCTATTCTTGAGAACATTGCAGAAAGCGTCCATTGGAGTGGGTCACTCCTCACCTTTTCTAGTTATTGATAGACCCCAGTCTCACTACCCTCCTACGGGCTTAATTGTAAATTCTTAGGAAACTAACTTGTTATAAGTCATACCACTGTTTTACTGGTTTTGATTCCTCATGTAGGCATCCAAATCATTCTATGGCATACCACAACTTGAGTGGGTTTAATTACAGATTCTCATGTGACCGTATTGTTTAAAGTCATATCACTACTTGAGTGGGTTTGGTTCCAAATGTAGACAATTGACTTGTTCTAAGTCATACTGCTGCTTGGGTGGGATTAATGCCAAATTCTCAAGCAATTGACTTGTATAAAGTCATAACACTGCTTGAGTGGGTTTGATGTCAAATGTTTGACCGACTTGTTTCAAGTCGTACCACTACTTTTTTAGGTTTAATGTCAGATTCATTGGCAACCGACTTGTTCTAAGTCGTACCACTGCTTCAGTGGGTGGATGCCAAACGTAGGCGACCGACTTGTTCTAAGTCTTACCACTTCTTGAGTGGGTTTAATGACAGATTGGGAAACCGCCTTATTCTAAGTCGTACCAATGCTTGAGTGGGTTTTATCCCTAAATTAGGCTATCGACGTATTAGAAGTCATACCACTTATTGAGTGGGTTTTAAGTTTGAAGATATGTAACATAGCCATAATAGTAAAGGAATAATATTTATTACTATGAATAACTGAAAATGTTCAAAATAATTAAGGAATTATCTAATGATAAAACAATTAGGGTACATTTAGTGATATAACCTTAATGTACTCCACCGGCTCAGAGACATCAACCTCGGCCAGGGAGATGGCTGAGGTTAGAAGGACCTTAGATTGGCAACCAACGGTCTCGTCCTAAGCAAGGTCGGCCATGGCCGACGTTAATAGTTACCTCATGGTCAGATAGCAGGTGAGTTCTTCATGATCCACAGGGGCAGATTATTCATCAGGTCATCCAAGGTTGGCAACCTCGGCTGGGTGCAGGCCGAGGTTGCAAGGACTACATCATCGTAACTCGAAAAGCTGATCCTCATTGTTGGGCTTTCAAAGGCCGACCCCACCTTGATGAGGACTACATCTCGACCTTGATAACCCAGTAAATGACCTAAGACAAAGGTTATCAAGGTCGAGAAGTGCAACTGGCTCCCAAAGAGAAGAGGTTCAACGTCGGCCTCATCAAGGCCGACCCCACATAGGACGAGGTAGAGACCAGGAAGAGGTCAACAGTCGAAGTTGTGCTGTGGCTGGGGAACCCTCAGTCCACCCCTTGGAGGTGGCTGGGGATAACCTCGATCAGGCCGACGTTGCAAGGCCATGGAACGACTCTATTCAACGCCTTGAAGAAAAGATAGGAGACCTCATCAAAAGTCGAGACCCGTTACAAAGAGGTTTATCAGAAGGCTCCCCATTCATGGCCAGGATAGTAAGTTTTCTAACCCCTGCTAAGTTCAAACCACCCATGGTGTCTCCCAAGTATGACGGTAGCACCAATCCCGTACATCACATTGAGATGTACCAGTCAGCGGCGGAGATTTATTCAATACTAGATGAGATGAAGTGTCGGGCCTTCTTCGGGACTTTGATGGGAGAAGCACATATTTAGTTTACTTCTCTTTCGAAGAATTCAATTGATAACTTTAAGGGCTTGGTTGAACGATTCATTCACAATTTCTGTTTTGGGGTAAGACCTTAAAAGAAGGCCACCCATCTGTTGTATGTCAAGCAAGGCAAGAACGAGAGCCTAAGATACTACATTGCCAGGTTTAACGAAGAAAAACTTGAGGTAAAAGACTACGAAGACAATATAGCCATGACCTCCCTCATAGGAGGTCTTCAGAAAGGGAAATTGTTGTGGAAACTTGCAGAAGACCCTCCCAGGTCCATGGCGGATCTGTTGGCAACAACGGGTAAGGTTATGAATGCTGAAGAGGCCATGGCCTCAAAGTATGAGGATGATAATGGCGGTAGCAGCGATAAGTTCCAAAGGAAAAGGGATGGAAAGAAGAGGTCAGCTGATGACAAGTTCGCACACTATACCCCTCTAACGGTGAGTTGCGAGCATATCCTCAATGAGATAAAAAATGACAGGTCTCTAAGATGGCCGAAAAAATTGAAGGCTCCTCCGCATAAGAGGAACAAGAACTTGTGGTGCGAGTTACAGCAAGACCATGGACATGTTACAAACAAGTGCTTCGCCTTGAAGGATGAGATCGAAAAGATGTTGAAATCGAGAAAGTTGAGGAAGTATGTTGATGGCAAGGCTCCTAAGGGGGAAGAGATGACCCTAAAAAGAAGAGAAATGATAGATGTCATGACGATACCCAAGAAAGAAGAAACGATGATTCAGATGGTGATAATGAAGACGATCCGGACCTTCCGCCAAAAGGCGACAACACCCTAGTGAAGAGGGTCGGCATGATCTCCTTCGTCACTAACACCATATGTGGAGGACTTATAAGGGGTGGTTCTGAAGTGGCTGACCAAAAATCTCATGTAACAGAGGCCAAGTCAGTGTCCAAACTTGTAGTAGTAAATCTGATGTCTTTCGAGACAATGCAGAAGAGAAAGAAGGTGGACATGGACATTCTCATAGTTGGGTTATCTCGACTCGAATTCAAAGGAATCTTAGCTCCGCATGATGACCCTTTGGTAATCACAACAAGAGTTCATGGATGTGATTTGGAGATAATTCTTATAGATGGAGGAAGTTTAGCAGATATGATGTTTTGGACCTGCTTCAAAAGCCTAGGCCTTAACAGAGCTAGGCTGGTACCCTATCATCATCCGTTAATGGGCTTCAGCGGTGGAAAGGTCCATCCGTTGGGCATGTATGAGATGGACGTACGAATGGGCAATGAGTGGCCTAAGAGGTTAACCCGAAAGATCATATTTTTTGTTATGGATGAAAACGTCTTCTCGGCCTATAACATCATCATAGGAAGAGTATCCCTTAAGGAGTTTGAGGCCGTGCCATCGACGGTCAACCAGATGATAAAATTCTCGACCCACTATGGGGTAGGGGAAGTTCAGGGTGACCAGACCATAGCACGAGAATGCTACTTAAACTCGGCTGAAGAGAGAGAAGCCCATAAGAGAGAAACTACCACTTATAACATTGACACACTTGACCCTAGAGATAAAACAAAATTAAAGAAAGGAGAGGCCGCGGAAGAGGTAGAATCCATCGTCCTCAATGAGGACGAATCGGAAAAACCGTCTAGGTCAGTAAAGCCTTAAAAGCAAAAATTAAGGAAGAAAAGTGTGAGTGTCTTCGCTTGGAGTCACGCAGACATGCCTGGCATCAACCCTGAGGTTATGTGTCACAAACTCAATGTGACTAAGGATGCTAGGCCAATCAAACAAAGACAAAGAGTTTACTCTAGGGAGAAGTGTGACGTCATTCGGGAAGAAGTCAGGAAGTTGGAAGAGGCCGAGTTGATCAACGAAGTCATATATCCGAAGTGGCTATCGAACGCAGTTATTGTGCCCAAAGTAAACGGAAAGTGGAGAATGTGCGTAGATTTTACTGACCTGAAAAAGTCTTACCCAGAAGACATCTATCCCTTACCTCAGATAGAACAGATGGTAGATGTTACTGCAGGGCATGAGCTCATGAGCTTCATGGATGCGTATTCAGGCTATAATCGGATCTTCATGGATACTGAAGACTCAGAGAAGACAACCTTCATTACTGATAAAGGGACATATTACTACAAGGTGATGCCCTTCGGTCTGAAAAATACTGGGGTAACGTATCAACATCTTGTGAATAAGATGTTCAAAGACCAAATGGGCAATACTATGGAGGTATACATAGACGATATGTTGATGAAGAGGTTAAAAGCCTGCACTTATGTGGCAGACCTGGAAAAGACTTTCTATACCATGGACCAATACAGAATGAAACTCAACCCCGCGAAATGTCTTCGGGGTAGGAGCTAGAAAGTTCTTTGGATTCATTATCAATCAGAGGGGGATAGAGGCGAACCTCGAGAAAATCAAGGCTTTGCTCGACATGAAGACACCAAGAAGTATTAAGGACGTTCAGAGGCTCACTAGAAGAGTAGATGCACTCAATAGATTTGTTTCTAGAGCAACGGACAAGTGTCTTTCGTTCTTTAAAGTTCTCAGAAAGGCCTTTGAATGGGATGAAAAGTGAGACGAGGCTTTCAACCAACTTAAGTCCTATTTTGGATCACCCTTACTCTTATCTCGGCCCATAATTAGAAAGAAGCTCTACGTTTATCTAACAGTCTCTAAATCAGCAATAAATGCAGCCATAGTACGAGAAGACGTTGGGGTCCAAAGGCCCATGTACTTCAACAGTAAAGCCCTTCAGGGGTCTGAACAGAATTATCATATGATGGAAAAGCTAGCTTACGCCCTGATACATGCTTTTAGGAAGATCAAGCCTTACTTTCAAGCCCATTCCATGATCATCCTCACCGACTCCCCACTAAGACAGGTTCTCCACAAGCCTGAGAAGTCGGGTAGGTTGATGACATGGGCCATTGAGTTGGGAGAGTATGACCTTACTTATTAGCTTAGGGTGGCCATCAAAGGGAAGGCGCTCGTAGACTTCGTTGCTGAGTTCACATGGGAAGAGGCCGAGGTTGAGAATAACTTAGAGACTATAGAGGGGTCAAACATAAACGTCTTTCGAGATCCAGAAGAGGTTGTACCCAAGAAGAACAGAAATAGAATAGCGGAGAATGTGGAAGACCGGTACCTCTTCAAGCAAGGAATCATATCAGAGGAGGGCTTCTCGTCAGATAAAGACATCTGGAACCTCTTTGTTGACGGGTCTTCTTGTGACAGTGGAAGCGGTGCAGGGCTAATACTTTCAGCTCCGGATGGTACCAATGTTGAATAAGCCTTGAGGTTTAACTTCAAGGCATCAAAAAATGAGTCAGAATATGAGGCCCTAATAGCAGGTCTCTTATTGGTAAAGACCCTGGGAGTAAGATGACTTCTACTTCATAGTGACTCAAGGTTAGTTATTAATCAAGTATTGGGGTTTTATGAGGCCAAGGATGAAAGGATGGCCAAATAACTGAAGAGGTGAGAATCATATTAGAATGTTTCGAAGAGGCAAAGTTGAAAAGAGTACCTCGGCAAAATAACAGCCATGCAGATGCATTAGCAAGGTTGGCTTCGGCAATGAGGACAGACATTAGAAGAACAGTCCCGATTGAGATCTTTCCCAAGGCGACCATTGAGGAAGAAGAGGTTAGTAACCCTTGCCTCAATTTGAACTTAGGGGACTCATTGATGGACCCCCTTATCAGATATATCAGAGAGGGAGAGCTGTCAAAAGCAAAGCTAGAGAGGAGGAAACTAAGGTACAAAGCTGTAAAGTTCTCCATAATAGAAGACGTCCTATATAAGAAGGGATTCCTAATATCTCTCCTCATATGGGTTTATCCTACGGAAGTTCCCCGCGTCCTACAGGAGGTACACGAAGGTTCTTTCTCCAGTCATATAGGAGGATGACCTTTGGTCAAGAGGATTATCACGCAAGGATACTGGTGGCCGACCTAGGCCAAAGATGCTGCAACTTACGTGAAAAGGTGCGACAAATGCCAGAGATTCGCCACTATTCCCCATCAACCTCATCAGCCTATGACCTCAATCAGTTCCCCTTGGCCATTCACAGTATTGGGAATTGACTTAGTGGGTCCCCTGCCAAGGGCTGTAAATAATTACCGATTTCTGATAGTTACCATTGATTACTTCTCCAAGTGGGTAGAGGCAGAGCCGATGATAACGATTACAGAACATAAGACCTTCCAATTTATTTGGAGGAACATCATATGAAGACATGGTCTCCCAAACACCCTCATCTCAGACAACGGAACCCAGTTCAAAAATTCTTCCTTAGAAAAATATTGCAAAAGAGTTGGGATAAAGTAGTTTTTCTCTTCTCCTAAACAACCTCAGGCAAACGGTCAGACTGAAGTCACAAACAGAACAATCCTCGACGGAATCAAGAAGAGGTTAGAAGAAGCTAAGGGAAGATGGACTGAAGAGGTTTATGTTGTGTTATGGTCCTACAGAACAACGGCTAGGACAACGACGGGGGAAACCCCATTTATGCTAGCACATGGATCAGAAGCCGTCATACCAACATAAATAGGACTCCCTACTCATAGGGTCCAGACCTATGACCCTAATAAGATTGGGGAGGAGAGAAGACTCGACCTAGATTTGATTGAAGAGAGAAGGGAAGATGCAAAAATCTGGCAAGCAGCTTACCAACAGAGAACAATAAAGTTCTACAATCAAAGGGTAAAATCAAGACCCATAGCCGTGGAAGACCTAGTACTGAAGAAGACGTTGCAGAAGGCAAACGAAATTCACCCAAATTGGCATGGTCCTTATGAAGTAATTGAGGAGGTTGTCCCCGGGATCCACAGGCTAGAAAACCTCAAAGGGGAACCTTTTTCCAACCATTGGAATACTGATCATCTAAAAAAGTATTACATGTGATGTTTCAAGATCTTTCATGTAAATATATCATCTTATGAAGAGATTATTAATGAGAAGATCAGTTCCCGTGTCAATTATTGGTTTATTATGCTCTAGTGTTAGAATTTATGGGGATAACATCCTATGTGATGACCTCAGACCTGATAACATCATAATTTGGTGACAAGGTCTCTGGTAAGACATCATACTTGGATGACCTCAGACCTTAGACATCATTAATTTGGTGAAAATTATTTATGGGGATAACATCTTAGTTGATGACATCAGACCTTATAACATCATAATTTGGTGACAAGGTCTGAGGTAAGACACCATACTTGGATGACATCAGACCTTAGACATCATTAATTTTATGAAAATTATTTATGGGGATAACATCTTGGTTGATGACCTCAGACCTTATAACATCATAATTTGGTGACAAGGTCTGAGGTAAGACATCATACTTGGATGACCTCAGACCTTAGACATCATTAATTTAGTGAAAATTATTTATTGGGATACCATCTTAGTTGATGACCTCGGACCTTATAACATCATAATTTGATGACAAGGTCTGAGGTAAGACATCATACTTGGATGACCTCAGACCTTAGACATCATTAATTTGGTAAACATTATTTATGGGGATAACATCTTGGTTGATGACCTCAGACCTTATAACATCATAATTTGGTGACAAGGTCTGAGGTAAGACATCATACTTGGATGACCTCAGACCTTAGACATCATTAATTTGGTGAAAATTATTTATGGGGATAACATCTTGGTTAATGACCTCAGTCCTTATAACATCATAATTTGGTGACAAGGTCTGAGGTAAGACATCATACTTGGATGACCTCAGACCTTAGAAATCATTAATTTGGTGAAAATTATTTATGGGGATAACATCTTAGTTGATGACCTTAGACCTTATAACATCATAATTTGGTGATAAGGTCTGAGGTAAGACGTGAATGACCTCAGACCTTAGACATCATTAATTTGGTGAAAATTATTTATGGGTATAACATCTTGGTTAATGACCTCAGTCCTTATAACATCATAATTTGGTGACAAGGTCTGAGGTAAGACATCATACTTGGATGACCTTAGACCTTAGGCATCATTAATATGGTGAAAATTATTTATGGGGATAACATCTTATTAGACCTTATAACATCATAATTTGGTGACAATGTCTGAGGTAAGACATCATACTTGGATGACCTCAGACCTTAGATGATAATATTGAGACTTTAGATATAGAAAATCATTTAAGGAACATTCAGCAACTAAAGAAATAAAACCCTCCTCAGAGGTTGATATAGACAAATTGAAACTACAAAGGAACAGAGTTTATCATCAGAGGTTACAGTTCTTCATGGAAATTAAAATTACAAAAGCTTCACAAAACGATCAAGTGTCTGCAGCCTCAGGGTTAGTTGTCATGCCTCGTTCTCCCTGGATGAGGTTGGTTACTTCCACCCCTTCATCCTGAGCGCCAACATCTTCAGTCCTAGTGTCGTCTTGGGGGGCAGTCTCGGTAGGTGCGTCACCTCCCTCCTCCTTTACCTCCTACAGGGCCTGAGCAAACCGAGGGTTGGCATAACCCAAACCAATGAAGTCAGAGGCTACGAGGCTCCCTGATTCCTTCTCCTTCATAGCATCCCATTTGCCAGTGGCCTTTACACCCCTTTCTAGGTATTCGAATCCAAAGATGACAAACTCACCGGAGACCTTGTACTCCTCCAAGATCTTCTCAGAGGCATCATCCAAGGCAGCCTTCATAACCACATCGACGTTATGTTAAAGAGAGTCAGCCTGAGTCTTCAGGGCAGCGCTATGATCCTTCCTCAGCTTGTCCAGGTCTTTCTCTAACTCCTTCAAGCTGGTCTCAGATTTCTTCAAAGAGGCCTTCAGACGCTCAACTTCAGCGTTCAAAGCGGCCTCGATCTTCTTGGTCTCTTGGACCTTCTCAATCAGTGGAAGTTTTCCCAAAGTCCAGTTAACAAAATGATGCATGGTAAGGAGACCCTATAGAACATGTGCAAAGATGTCAGTCTAAGATCTGGAATAGTTCAAAACCGATGTTACACTTGAATATAATTCAGCAGCAAAAGTAAAAGTTATGGTCTTACTTGGATAGAACGATGGAGAGAGAACTCAGCCAACAGAGGCCTATCCAGAGAGCGACAGAAGCGCTTGTCAGAGTCGGTCATGGCATCGCCGATGGCATCCAGGGCCTTCAGACTATGTCCGATGAGGCTGTAACTAATCTTCAGTTGCTCAAGGCGAGAAATCAATGCATCCTCAGAAGAAATGGGGATGGAACGATCCCCCTTTTTGTTTTTATTCTTCCTCTGATCCTCAGGGGCTGGGTCAGTAGGTTTTCTCTTCTTGGACTCCTCAACCCTTGAGGTAGATGGAGGGGGAGGAGGCGCATTTAGACTATCTTTCTTTACAAGCTTCGTGAGACTAGGAGTTGCCATCTCCCAGAGTTCATCAGAAATCCCTTTTGGGCGCTCTGCAAAATAGAAGGGTCTGAGTTAGAAAATCAAAGATACACAAATTCAGAGGTATAACCTGTTGAAATAATAAAGCAACTTACGGAGCTCGGCCAAAGGACTCCCCCCAAGGCCAGTTTCGGAGAGATAATAGGGAGTCATCAAATGCTCGTACTTGATAAGTAGCCCATGATCCCCCTGATCCTGAAGGTCTTTGACCTTCTGAAGATTATTTTGGCTTAGCCCATGGTCATCCCTAGCAGCCATTGTCACCTTTCCCCATCTCAGTTGTATTCTCAACTCTAGGGAGGAAGAGGGGGCACGGGGACCAAATTCCCATGGCCCTGACGTAAAGAAGTAGCATGGTTTCCAATTATAGTTTGAGGTTTGGGTAACCTACAACATCTTTTTATTTGACTTCTAAGCTAAAAAATGGTAATAGCTCGGATGATTCCTGACAGATGAAGGGACGTAGCACCCTGTGAAGACTTGGACGAGAAGGTCTGAATGATGGACTGCCCTCCATAAGACAATAGCTCCAATTATCACCCTCCAGGCATTGGGTGACAACTGGGAAGGAGCCAAGTTGATGTAGGACAATATAGCCCTAATGATGAGATGAATGGGCAGATGAAATCCTAACTTGAACATCTGCTCATACAGGCAGATTTCACCATCCCGGTCGTCGAAATCCCTCTCTTCCCTCAGAGGTCTCCTGAGTTTTATAGAGGGACTTATAGAATATAGATGTCTGAAGGCTAGAAGGTCAACCTCGCTGACAGTGCTCTCTATCTCGACCGCCTCAGAGGTGTCAACATCGCTCTTAGTAACATCACCATCATCCGATTCAACGTCGACCTAAGCAGATGATGTGGCACCACTTGGGAACCTCTGAGCAAATTCAACCCCTGTGACGGCCGACAAGGGAATAGCTTCAAGGACTGATGGAACAACCACGCTTGGTCCTATAATTTCAACGTCGGAAGAAGAGTGCGATGTGCTTGAACTCATGTGAGACAAGGCCCGACTGTAAACCTCGGCTTGATCAGGGACTTTATCCTGCTGAACGAAAAATTCCATGGCCTCTTGAAAGGAGTCCATAGACATAGGGTCTGAGGTGGACGATTCAGACTCAAACATGGGAGTAGGTTCAACTAGGACCTCTGCTGACTTAACTAGTTTAGCTGGTTCAGGGTATATGACCTTCAGAGGGGGTGGAAAGATAGGTCTGAGGGGGAATGCCTAATCCCTACGAGCTTCCTCTTGGGCTCTTTCTATTTGTCTAATTTTATCTAAGCTCTTCTCCCTGAGAGAGGGGAATTCCTCTAGGAGTTGATAAAGAGGCCTAAGCACATGAGTCAGACCTTACACTTGTGACTCTTCTAAATAAATGGGATTGGCAATTGGACTAAGGATCAAACTGGGTTTTTAAATAAGAACGATTAAAGAACAGTTCACCGGAAAACTCTTAGGCTCATCGGAAAATGCATAAACTCATCGAAAATTAAATGAATGGAAGAACAAGGCAGAAAAATGCGACAAATGGAGAAAAAGGGGTGATAGACGATACCTGAGAGAATGCGTGAAGAAGAAAGAGAGAGGTTTGCGAGAAAAAGCCACCAAATGCACCTTAACCAAGCTCTTGTAGAGAGAGAGAGAAAGCAGAGAAAATTCAGGCGAGAGAATGAAGAAATGTAGAAGAAAAAGAAAGGAAAGGGGTAAAACCCTCAAAATCTATTGCACACATCCCAAGGCCCATCATTGCCTTGGGAGCCCAAAGGATAACTGACATCATTGAGCTTGCCTGGCACGCTAGCTTCTTCAATAGCTGACACCTGTCAAAAGGGTATTAACACCTAAGGAAGTCCAACCTCGGACAAACGTACCCCTTAGGCACCTGATCACACAGGTGACTATGGGCTAGGGGTAATTGATATACCCTAAATGTACCCCATCGGCTCAGAGACATCAACCTCGGGCAGTAAGATGGCCGAGGATAGAAGGACCTTAGATTGGCAACCAGCGGTCTCGTTCTAAGCAAGGTCGGCCATGGTCAATGTTACTAGTTACCTCACGGTCAGATAGCATGTGAATTCTTCATGATCCAAAGGGGCAGATTATTCATCAGGTCATCCAAGGCTGGAAACCTCGATTGGGTGAAGGCCGAGGATACAAGGACTACATCATCGTAACCAGCCTCGATTGGGAATCAACCTACGTTCCTGCTACTCCACCATTACCTCGGCCCAGGTCGACGTTATAGCTCCACCTGCCTTACCTAGGCTCTCCCACTGAGCCAAAGCCACCACTAATCAAGCATTTACCCGACCACACCAACCTCATCCTCTTCTACGCCGAGGTTAGGACCAATCACCGGTGGCCGAGCTTTTATCAGCGTATGTATGGTTGAGAACACGTGTACATAATCAGTTATAACAAATCAATCCCCTCACATGGGGGGAATATTTCATCATCATTCTCTACATGTGACAGTGACAGATGTCTTCATCATATTGGCTAGATCAACACACACGTGCTCATTGCATGCATGGGGGTACATTACACCCCCCACGTACTATATATACATGTCTTCTCCTTCTTGGAGAGGAGGCCGAAATGAGAAACCCTAGCTGAAACTCTGTCTAAATATACAGTAGAGATAGAAAGCTTGAGAGATTGTATCTATGGCCATTAGAGCCCTCATACAGTGATATTAATCACACACTTGCACAGTGGACGTAGGCCAGATTGGCTAAACCACTTACATGACTGTCTTCATCTTCTTCTCCTCACCTCCTTCTACTAAATACTCTTACTCTTATACTGCCATTGTTAACATTGAATTGAGCTTAAGAACACCTTGAAGGGTGGTGCTGTTTCCAGCATCATCAACAATTAAGGAATTGTCTAATGATAAAGCTTCCTAAGGTCCATAGCATTCTATGGCCTTGGTACTAATATGTCATCTAATTCTCCTAAGAGATAGGATCCTACGACTCCTTTTAATGTGATCCTATATGCTCCCTGCCTGTTTGGTGATAGATTTCCATCTGAAGGTTTCTTTTCTACTAGAAAGAGTTTTAGAAGGAACAGATCATCGGCCTATAACTCTTCGATCTTGACCTTCATGCCATGCTGCTTAAAAATTTCTCGTTGATAAATTGCCAAATGTATGAGAGCTTCTCCTCTTCATTCTGTGACACCCCGCTTAATTAAATACCGGGTGATCAGTCCTTTATTAAATTAAATCAGAATATCTAGTTGGTTCAGATTATGCATCACTATCGAAAACTTTATTATTAAATACTAACCACCTAATATTTAAAAAGGTTGATGTAAAAATTTTATCTTTTGATTAATATAAAACCACGTTAACAAATAAATAAAAATTCACCATTTACACCAATTTCATATCATAGGAAAATAACTGCAATAATAAATGTAAATGGAGTAAACACATCCAGTCTATGTCCCAAATACAATAATCCAACAGAAATAAACCAACAACTCAAAGAAGTAAATAACTAAATCCAAAATCTCAGAATATCTGAATAGAAAAGGGGAAGCATGCCCTAACTAATGAAATAACTCAAATGGAAGAAATGATGGACATAGGGGCATCTACTACCAAGGTCTTGTAACTTCCACGGCAGCTACTGCTCGTCGAGTGAATGGAAATCCTATGCTTGGTGTGCATGTGGTTGGGCACCCAAAATAATTTGACAAGAAAAGAGATTTGCAGAAAACGGGTCAGATCCCGAGTTGAAAACAGTTTAAAAATCAGCAAGTGCTTAAAATGAGTTAATAGCACATATATTAGTCACGTTAGATTATCGAACTCACTTGAGATGCTTACCTCTCATCTAATGTGCACACTTAACGTACCATCAAAACCTATTAGTTTCTAATCCCAAGCTAACTAGTTCTTTCCCGTCTAACAACTAATCATAGCCCAATATCATTCCCATGTATGTCCCTCGCAATATATATAATACCTATAATTAATTTCTCTTTAACATGGATAAGCGCTTTTTCAATTTAAAATAAATAAAGTGTTCACCAACTTAATTCATTTCAGATTTCATTATTATTCATGTCTACTTAATTCACACAATAGATAGTATCACACATATATATATATACATACGCTCTATTATATATGTACAATACTGCACTCCGAGACACAGCCGTGGTGCATGCATACTTTGCTATCATGTCATGGTGCATCGCTCATTGAATAAAGGACTATAGGTTAAATCTCTCGCGAACCTTCAAAATAAACACACATATTGGTAGCGAACATAGTTTCAAGATGATGGGCTATGCACATACCTACCACTACACCAAATCCTGCGAATGGTCATGCCCAGTTGGTCACGGCCCAAGTTTGCGACCAGCTGGTTGCGGACTTGGGCTGTGACCAACTCAATTTTTGGTGTGACCATATTTATTACAACACTAAATCATGGATGCTCTGGAAGTGGTCACGGAACAAATCCGTGACCATTGTGGGTCACGAACTTGGGCCATGACCAGGGCGTGACCATCTTCATGCCAAATTTGTGCCAAAATTCCCTCCAAACTGGTCGCGGATGGGTCATGGACTTGGGCCGTGACCAAAGGCATGACAAAGAATAAAACATACACAAATGGAGTCACGACTAAGGGACGTGACCATTTCTTGGTGTGGGTCATGGCTATGGGCCGTGACCAAACCTCATTCAGGTAGTAGGGTTGATGAGAAAAGGGTCGCACATGGTGGGTCACGGCTCTAGGCTATAACCAGGTTTAAGCTAGCAACACCCTCATTTCTTGGTGTGGGTTACGGCTATTGGCCATGACCAAACCTCATTCAGGCAGTAAGGATGATGGGAAAAGGGTTACGAATGGTGGGTCACGGCTCTAGGTCGTGACCAGGTGCAAGCAATACCCTCTTTTTAATTTATTGGTCATGCGCTTGGTGGGTCACGGCTCTAGGTCATGACCAGATTCATGACTTAAAAAAAAATATTGGTTAGTCATTTATGAATTGTAAGGGCTGTGTCTAAGGGCTGAGGGATTTCGTGCGATTTGGTGTGATTTCTAAGGTCTAAGCAATTTCAGTTGGATTTTATTGTGATTAACCCCTGGTATGTGTAGAAACCCTATTATGTTACCCCATAACTCTCCTTAGGTCCCTAGTACCTCCCCTCATCACTGCAAACCCAGGTCGTACCCCGAGTAACGACCTAGAAGCCATCAGGCACTCCCAGGCTCCATTTGACCAAAAAGTCAAACTATTCAACTCGATCGAGACTGAATGAATCTTCGAAGGGCACTGAATCCCCTTTCCAACGGTCCGTCCCGTGCGCAATTTTAACTTACCATGCGGTCGAACGATCCGTTTGCGTCCGGAATATGACCCAGAGGCCACCAGGCGCTCTCGGGCTTTGTTTGACCAATGTCAACTCCTCAGCTCGACCGAGGCTGAATGAATATTCGAAGGGCATTGAATCCTCTTTCCAACAGTCCATCCTGTGTGCGATTCCGACTTTCCATGCGGACGAACGATCCGTTTGACTCCAAGGGGTCACCGAATGCTTCCCGGGCCCAGTTGATCAAAGTCAACGCTCCAAACCGGGTCAAACTCTTTGGAATTTTGAAGTATATCTCCTAACCTTTCCAATGGTCCGCCCCATGTGCGATTCGAACTTACCATGCATCCGAACGATTCCCCGTCCAATGGACCGATAAACGCTTCCGAGCCATATTTGACCCAAAGTCAACTCCCAAACTCGGGAGAGATCCAAAGGACTTTCAAAGGTCTCTGAATTACCTTTCCAACGGTATTCCCCATGAACGATTCTGACAAACAGTTTTCCCTTGGCAGTCAATTTTTCGAAAAAGCCTGAAGTGCACTGCCAAATGGTAGGTTCCAGACCCTGCCTATCGGCAGGCAGGTGCCTATAGGCAGGAACATGTATATGTTGATCGGTAGTTACCTGGGCCTATAAAAGGAGGTCTTCACCTCATTTTTAAGAGGGCCCCAAATCTGATCAAAATCTCTCTCAGCGAATCCCAAAAACCTCTCTCGAAGGCAGCGCGATTTCAACAACCAAAACCTTTTTTTTCCACTTTTCATCATCCTTTTCATCAAACTTGGTGAATTAACCACTCCCCATCATCATCCAAGTGCAAGGGCTTCTCTCCAACATTCAAGATCAAGCTCAAGATCTTCAAGAAGGTCCATCTTTCTCAACTTTCTCTTCAAATTCTCTTAAATTTGCAATAACTTTTTTTATTACTTAGCATTTTTATTATCTCATTTCACATATCCTAATATACTTTTTTGTCTAGTATTATTGCACATCTCCCATTTTCATATAAATAAAATCCAAAAAACAAGAAAAAGAGGGTTTGCTCATAAATTCCAAATAGGGATTCTCATACTTTTCTCACACTTTTCTCACAACTAAAACACTTTTTCTACACACACACACACACTCACAAATAAGAGATCCCCCATTTGGATTTATGGGATAAACCCCACCCCTCGTTTTTTATACGAACTACGTGGACTTTGATGCCTTTATAGGCTACGTAGGCGTCTCGGGGTAAAACCCGAGACTCGAGTCCTTTTCTCACTTTTTCTCTTATTTTCTATCTTCTCTAAATCCAATCGTCTTATATTCTATACACTTGTTCTTAGTGACGTATTACTCCATATGCGTTATCATTCCATTATAACGATCAACGTAAGGCTAATTACGTAAATATTTCTTTCTAATATTATTCTTATACCTTCTTACGGATGACTCGCTTTATCTCTTCCATGATACAAGTCGAGGATTCCTATCTCCACTATATATATACACATGCACACATATCACGGGGAAAAATAAAGGAGAATAGCAAACATCCATGAGAGACCGAAAGGGAGGAATGGGTGCCTAACACCTTCCCATTTCGTAACTAAGCCTCCGAACCCTTCTCGAATCATTTTGGTTTCGCATGCACCAGTATGTCTTTGGATGCCATCCTTCGGGGTGTGTTGATGTAAAAAATTAGATCACTCTAATAATTCAATCACAGATAAATAAATGAGACAAAGAATTTTAAAGTGGTTTAGCCTTATAAGAATGGCCTACGTCCACTGTTTTGGTATTGCTGTTTGTATGGGAATTCTCGATTACAAGTTATCTCAAGAAATTTCGGTCTTGGGGTCCCTTTACAATGAGGATTGTACAATGTATTTATAGCCCTGAGGCTATAATGTGAAAGGGTACTACATTAAATGATATACATATGAAAGGGTAATACATTTAATGCCATATTTGCATGCGCGTCCAAATGATAAGCATTTAATGAGCATTTAAACTGTTGGTATCCTGCTTCAAGGTGCAGCTCGGACCACCATGAGTTGCTCGGACCGCCTAAGCTTCTCGGTATTTAAGAGTTCCTCGGAGAGGCATTGTTCCTCGGAGCTTATGAGTTCCTCGGGGAACTAGTCTTCCTCATTATGGTCTTGTTCCTTGGAGCGAGTGGGTTCCTCGGAAGTGTTTGCTGTTTCCATGTAGATAGCCACGTGTCTTCATATGATTGGTCCATGTCAGCAGATTAATTTTGGTATCAACAGAAGCCCCCAATGTTTCATAGTTCGAAATTTGAGGAGTATGGAACATTCTTTCTCGGAATATGGTAGCTTTAAATAGTCTTCCTGATTTTAAGGAGCGTTTTCCCTTGTATTTATTTCTCCTTCCCAATTCGTAGAATCATGCTTTTTTGGACTTTTTTGCCTGCTTCGATTCCCGTGTTACTTTTCGTCTTCTTGACCGTTGTTGTCCTCTTTGATTCCCGCGCCACTTTTTCTCTTTTTAGCCGCTGTTGTCCGCTTTGATTCCCGCACTACTTTTCATCTTTTTAGCCGCCGGTAACGTAATCATCCTTTTTTATAATCATTACTTCACCATTTCCCAAGGTAAGGTATTTAAACTTCACAGACGCTCCCATAGTCTTCTACCTTTTCAAATTTTTATCTTCGAGTTTTACGTCGTCTCTTCCTACTCTCTTGTGCGTTCATCTTTTCCGTCGTTCGTTGTCAACAGATCCATTCTTTTCCTGTAAGATCTTCTTCCTTCTTCTTTATTTCTTTATTCACCATGCTTTACCTTGTTGAGTCTCTTGAGAAGTTTCGTTCTGATTTCTCCATCCCCTCTTGGGTTGTCTTGGAAAAACTTTCTGAGCCTTTTGATTATTTCAATTTGGCTGAGGGACATTGGTTCCCCAGTCTCTTTTTTGCTGAATGTGGATTTTCTTTTCCACCCAATTCCTTGTGTCTGGAATTCTGTCAGTATTTCGATGTTGTTCTTGCACGAATAGCCCCCAACACATGGAGAATAGTTAATGGGGTGCATAGATTAAATCAAGTGCATGGAACTCGTATAGGAATCCCAGAAATCATATACTGCTATAGATCAGCAGTCAATGAAAATATTTATTATTTAAAAACTAGATTTTTAAACAGAGCCTTAGTAGTTAATCTCCTTGATGCCAATAGGGATTATTTTGAACATGGGGTTGTCATAAAAAATTGGCAACACCCTCCATTGACTGGAGATGAAGTTTACCAGGGTCCCAGATGCCCTCCTTATGGCAATGGGATAGGTTATTTATATTTCAATTTAATTTGAAATTATGCTTCTTTTGTGATTGATAAAATGTGCCACTAATAACAATGTTTGATTATTTGCAGTTGATAACAAAAGAAAGTGCCCAAAAGAAGCAGATGTCAACATAAGGCATTTAAAACTTATCTGGAGTCTGCATCAAAGTGTTGCAGACGAGCACATTAGGTCGGCCTCGTATCTGCTCCAGTACAAGAGCTACACCACTTCTTTCACTGCTCGTCCAGTGATAAGTGAATAAGAGCCAATTCCTGCTTCCACAAGCTCATCACCTGAATCCCATATTCCTTTAAGTGAAAGGATGAAGAAGTGAAGACCTCCTGCCCTGTTTGAGAAGACTGCCTCCGGTTCTGGGGAGGTAAAAAGGAGTAGGATTGATGTCCCAAGGGAGGGGATGAAGGAGAACGCTGCAACTCCTCCAGTTGCTTCTGCTAAAGTTGCCGAGAAGGTTGCTGAGAAGCCCTTAGTGGCTCTGAGCAGGTCTGCTGCTCCTGGAGAGGTGATTGTGATATCACCGACCAAGGATTCTTCCTTGGTTGAATCTGTACCTTTTCCCCCGAGGAGGCTGAAGAAGAGCTCCTCGGTCAATTTGGCTGATACCATTGCTCAGCCCCCAGTTGCTGGGACTGGAGTTCCCACTTTTATTCCCCCGAGCTCTGACATGAGCTCGGTAAAGTCCTTGATCATTCCCGAGGTTCAAGGTACTGAATAAAACCTTACTCGGGATATGGTTACCTCACTAGCTGCTTGTCACCTTGCTTCTGTAAGTCTCTTTACTTAGAATTTCTCATATCTCCTTTGTCATTTTTGTTTCTAACTTGCTTTCTTTTTCTGTTCACAGTTGACGAGCTGTTTTAACATAATCCTGAAGAAGGATGAAGTAATTAAAGCTTCATGCTCCTCGTCCAGCGTGGAGGGAGCTTTGGAGGAAGCTAAAAATTCTCTGGCAGATTCTCTCCAGACATATGCCACTGATAAGGCTGTCTGGGAGAAGAAGCTTGCCTCCACTGAGCAGGATAAAGCTCGAGCTGCTGAAGCCTCCAAAGAGTTGGAGAAGAAAAATAATGCCTTGGAGAAGGGAAATAAATAGCTCGAAGAGAAGCTCAAAGCTGCAGGAGAGTTGGAAAATAAACTCAAGGCTGTCGAGGAGAGGTTGGGCCAGCTTCAAGAAGCAGGTCGACAGAAGGAGGAGGTAGAAAATAAGTTGAAGGCTGCTGAGAACCTACTGTTCGAGAAGCTTTCCTCGAAGAAACTGAAGAGGAATGCCGCCGTGAAGAAGTCCTTCAGCTCTGGCTGGTACAAGGGGTGGAATAAGGGGTTGGCTGCCATGGTATCTCAAGTGGACTATGGAAGTCTAAAGTACTTCAGGGATGGATGGGTTGCTTCCCTTCAGGAAATGAAGGTCGATGAGTCCTCCGAGATTTTCCAAAGACATATCCCTGGTCCCCCTCCTACTCCAGAAAAATTAGAAGAGGACGAAGCTACCTCTGAGGAGTCTTCAATGGTGATGGGAGATCACCCCCCAGCCATTCAGTATGCTACCGAGCAAGTCGTTTCTTCTTCCGAGCAACAGCTGATGCTCTCTGAGCAACCCACAGTTCCCTCCGAGCAACCTGCTTCCTCTTCCCAACCTCACAAGAAGGTTTTGGGAGATAAGGAAAAGGTGTAGTGTTGTTCGGGCTTATCTTTATATTTTGTTTTCTCTTTATCAAATGTAATCCATAATATGTAACTCTGAATTATGATCTAATAAAACTTGAACTTTTTTATACTGTTGTTTATCTTCTATTCATACTCCGCTTGTTTTTCTTATTGATGATTGCTCTTTCTTTCTCTGCTAGTTTCTGGCCAGGATGGAATGGCTATCTGCCCATGATACGAAGTTGTTGCAACAATGCAATGAGTACTTTAAGGCTGGTCACACAGACTTGAGTGCTGCACAAGTTGCCGACATCCTTGGTCATGATGCTTCAGAAAGGCAGTTGAAGCATATCAGTACTTGAAGTGTCTACTTGACCGAGCTGTGGCCAATAATGTGGCTTACTATGAAATGATCAAGGATATCCAGTGTACCCTCGAAGACCTTCAGAATCAGTACAAGGAATCAACTGCTTTGTTGCATGAGGGGTACGAAAAGAAGTACAAGCTGATCATGACTGACAAGGGCTACAAGAAGCTTTTTGCTGGGTATGATCTGAAGGAGAGAACTTTGAAGGGTGAGGTCGAGGAATGCAGACAGATTGTTGAGTTGCTGGAAAAGGAAAACAACAATTTGCAGAAAGAGCTATCACAGTTGAAGTCTGCAGCCTCTTCTTCAACAGCCCTAATCCCAGTGACTGACGAGGGATTTTCATTCTTAGAAGTTGAGAATGCCAAGTTGAGGGAAGAATTGGACGCATTGAAGAGGTCGGGCCCTTCCACATCTTCTCGCGGTCGAGCAAGAGCTCCTTGGGGACGGGAAAGAGCAGCTCGGGTTCTTATCGAGGAACAGAGGACTCAGTCTGCCTTAGAGAATTAGGCCTTCCAACTAATGGCGAAGAACCAGGCGTTGTCTGATATGTCAAATAAGGTTAGGGACCTCGAAAAACAGCTCTCTGCGCAGAATTCAGTCTTGAAGAGTAAGGAGATTTTTATCAAGAATCTCCACGAGCAGCTAGAAAGGCTAACATATCAATTCCACAAATAGCCCAGGGAGTTCTGGATGGCTGGATACAATGAAGCGCTATACCACTTGGACGATCGTATCCAGAATGCCAACAATGAGGGCTATAAGCAAGGCTGGCTGAATGCCTTAGGTGTGTTGAAGCTCGAATAAGGTCATTATCTGTGGGACTATCATGATCCCGGGTTGCTCTACTTGCCTGTACCACCATACAATTTGGACATGGATTAGATCCCTGCTCTGGCCATTCCTCGGAGCTTGATTTTAAAGTATCTCGGTGACTACAATTTACATTCTCAAATCGAAGTATCTCGTCCCGAGTATCTTTTAGATCGACCATCCGTGATGAATACAAGGATGTTGAAAGATCTTAATTTCATCAATTCTCCTCTGTCTTTAAATGATCCGCCTGCTGGCGAGGAACCTGTGTCAAAAGCAGAGGGGAAGAGACCAGTAGAATAGGAATTTTTTGATGTAATAGTTAGTATACATTTCAATATCAATGTACTTGTAATTTATTTTGAAATTAATGAAAGACTTTCATTTTTGTTTGTAAGTCTTAATTGCTATTGTCTTGTAAATATCAACACTTTACATTTATGCATATCTGTTAAAAAGAATAACAATAGTATTGTTTGTCGACCAATTCAGTAATAATTAAAAAGTTACAAGTATCAATACTGTTGTTCGATCACTTAATAATAAAGTAATGAGTATAAAAATGTTTTTTTTTAAATTTTTCCAACCAACTAAGGTTGTTAACTTATGATTGTCGACCAACTACAGCTAGTGGGTTTTTATCCCCGACCAGCCATACTCAGTAGATTTTTCATAAAATGTGTCCGACCAACCAAGGTCGTTAAATTCTTCTTGTTGACCAACTACAGTTAGTGGTTTTTATCCCCGACTAGCCATACTTGGTAGATTTTTATCTTTTTAATAAAATGCGTCCGACCAACCAAGGACGATAAATTCTACTTGTCGACCAACTACAGTTAGTGGGGTTTTATCCCCGACCAGCCATAGTTAGCAACTTTTGCACTTTCTGGAATAATCTTACCTCCCGACCAACATAAGTTGGCATTTTCGAGAATGTACGTACCTTCCGACCAACATGAGTTGGCATTTGCGAGCATATTTTGTTTCCTAGCCAAACAGGTTGGCATTTTTAGGAATATTTCGTTTCCTAGCCAAACAGGTTGGCATTTTTAGGAATATATCGTTTCCTAGCCAAACAGGTTGGCATTTTTAGGAATATTTTGTTTCCTAACCAACCGAAGTTGGCATTTTTAGGAAAATTTTGTTTCCTAACCAACCGAAGCTGGCATTTTTAGGAATATTTTGTTTCCTAACCAACCGAAGTTGGCATTTTTAGGAATATTTCGTTTCCTAACCAACCGAAGTTGGCATTTTTAGGAATATTTTGCTGAGCAGTCCGAGCTTTGCCGAGTAGTGTGTAGCACTAGTATTCCCCGAAAAAAATTCTTAATAAAAAGGAGAGACTTTGGCAGAATATCTTCATTTTATTCATACTGATGGAACTGCGTTACATATACATCACTGATAATACTTGCGCAGGTGTTCTGTGTTCCATGCATTCTTAAACTCCTCGCCTTCTAAAGTTGCTATTCGATAAGTTCCTGGTCGAACAACTTCTGTAACTCGGTATGGTCTATGCCAGTTTGCTTCCAGCTTATTGTGTTTTTGAATTACTTTCTTCAGCACATAGTCTCCTTCTTTCAGGTTACACTTCTTTACCCTTTTTGTTGTAGAACAAAGTTATTCGCTGCTGGTAAGCAGCAATTCTAATGGCTGCTTCTTCTCTGACTTCCTCGAGCATATTCAAATCCAGTCTTCTCATTAAGTCGCTGATAGGGGAATTGAAATTCAGTACCCTGTGTGTTGGGAGGCCCAACTCGGTAGGTATGACAACTTCACTTCCAAACGCCAGCATGTATGGTGATTCTCCAGTTGCTACTCGGGGAGTAGTTCAGTAAGCCCAAAGTACTGATTGTAGCTCGTTGATCCAGTTGGCTTTTGCATCATCCAATATTTTCTTCAAACCGTTTAGCAGCGTTCTGTTTGTCACTTCAGTTTGTCCATTGCTTTGAGGATGGCCTGGTTCTGAATGAACCTTCAAAATGTTTGACTGATGACAATATGCGGCAAACTCCTCGTTATCAAATTGTGTTCCATGGTCTGTGATGAAGGCATGAGGTAGACCATATCGACAAATGATGTTCTTCCAAACAAATTGGTACACCTTCTAGTACGTCATGTCAATGAGTGGCTCAACTTCTACCCACTTAGTAAAATAATCCACTGCGACGAAGAGATACTTGAACCTTCCTCAGGTCGTTGGCAGTGGCCCAACCAAATTAATTCCCCATATGGCAAATGGCCAAGGGGAAGTTATGGGTGTCAACAATGCTTGTGGAGTTCTTCGGATGGAGGAAAAGCGCTGGCACTTGTCACATTTCTTGGCGTAGCTAGGCTATGCAATCAGCCCTCATCGTCGGCCAGTAGTATCCTTGCGTCATCACCCTTTGTAAAAGCGTCTGACCTGCTACATGTGCTCCACAAGACCCTTCGTGGATCTCTTCAATTAATTATTTCACCTCGGAGGGATGTACACATCTCTGCAAACCTGCCATAATTCCTCATCTATATAAAACACCATTAGTTAGTACATACCGAGCAGCTTCAAACTTCAACTTTTTGGCAGCGAGCTTGTCAATTGGCAATTCTCCCTCCACAATATACGCCCTGATGGAATCCATCCAAGATGGTCCTAAATTAAGGGTGATAAAGTTCATCGTCAGATCTTTATCTATGCTCTGACCAGCTAACACTTCAATTGGGATTGTTCGTCGTAGCTCGATGCGAGTAGCTGATGCTAGTCGAGCTAGGGCGTCTGCTCTCGCATTCTCCATTCTTGGTATTCTAACCAGCTGAATAACGAAAAATTCTGATACCAGCTCCTTTGCCTTTGCGTGATATCTGATCATTAATTCTCCTCTAACTGCATATACTCCCATCATTTTATTTATGATCAATTGAGAATCACTGAAAATAATGACCTGTTGCGCCTCCATAATTTTTGCTAAACCAAGTCCTGCAATCATGGCCTCATATTCAGCCTCATTGTTGGAAGCTTTAAATTGGAAACGCAAGGCGTATTCCATATCGACCTCATCCGGAGTGCTCATAACTATCCCCGCGCCGCATCCTCCAGTGCAAGATGAGCCATCTACATATAATCTCTATATAGGTAACTCGTCTTCAAATTTCTGATCAGTTAGAGTTCCTCGGTGAAATATTTGTTCCTTCCTTTCCTCCTCGAGTTTTTCTTGCTCTTCGTCAATCATTTCTCTTTGCCCTTTTACCAACCGGAGTTGGTCTGAGCCCGAAGTCAATGTCTTGTAACATCCACTAGCCCTTTTACCAACTGGAGTTGGTCTGAGCTAGTGTTTGTTGATCCTGTAACATCCACAGGTTGATCAGCAAGCAACTCTTGTTTCTCGTCCAGAGTCCTCACAACTATCTCTGCGTCACATCCTGTAACATCCATACGCCCTTTTACCAATCGGAATTGGTCTGAGCCTGTGTTTGTTGATCCTGTAACATCCATAGGTTGATCAGCGAGCAACCTTTGTTCCTCGAAACTATCAGGATAGGTGAACTCCGCTATAAAATCTGCTACAGCCTGCCCTTTAAGCGATAATCTGGGTTCATAGATTATATCATATTCATCGAGCTCTATAGCCTAGTACATCAATCTTACTAATTTTTCTGGCTTATGCAGGGCTTGCCTTAATGGCATATCAGTATATACTACTATGGTATGAGCCTGGAAATATGGCCTCATTCTCCTACTCGCCTCAATCAGCGCCTGTACCAATTTCTCCAGCCTTGGATATCTGATCTCTACTCCTGGGAAGGCCTTGCTTGTGTAGTAAATTGACTTTTGTACTCCATTCTCCACTCTGATCAACGCCGAGCTAACTGCATTCTCGGACACTACAAGGTACAAGTACAATTTTTCTCCCATCACTGGCCTGGACAACAGTGGAGATGTTCCCAAGTATCTCTTCAAGTCTTGAAAAGCCGTCTCGCATTCATCATTCCACTCAAAAGTATTTTTGAGTGTCTTGAAGAATGGGAGACATCTATCAGTTGCTCGTGACACAAATTTGTTGAGTGCCGCTACTCGTCCTGTGAGACTCTGTACTTAGTTCTTCGTCATTGGAGATCGCAGCCCTAATAGAGCTTTGATCTTTTCAGGATTTGCTTCAATGCCTCGTTGATTGACAATGTACCCGAGAAACATGCCTTCTCGCACTCCAAAGATGCACTTTGTCGGGTTCAGCTTCATTTGATATTTATCTAGTTGATCAAAAGTCTGGCTTAAGTCAACTAGATGATCGACAGCTTTCTTGCTTTTTGTCAGCATATCGTCAACATAGACTTCCATATTGTCACTGATTTGTTCAGCAAAGGCCTTGTTCATCAGCCTCTGATATGTCGCACCTGCATTTTTCAAACCAAAAGGCACAACATTATAACAATAAGTTCCCCGAGGGGTAATAAAAGAAGTACTCTCCCTATCTTCAGGTTTCATTTTAATTTGATTGTAGCCAGAATAAGCATCCATGAAGCTCAGCAACTCGTGTCCCGAGGTAGCATCCACCAGTTGATCAATTCGGGGCAGTGGAAAGTGATCCTTTGGGCATGCTTTGTTGAGGTCGGTGAAGTCCACGCACATCCTCCACTTGTTGTTTTTCTTCTTTACCATCACCACATTAGCTAACCAATCTGGATATTTAACATCTTCAATGAAATAAGCTTTCTGGAGCTTCTCGACTTCCTCCTGTATGGCTTGATTCTTCTCGGGACTGAATACTCTACTTCTCTGCTTCACAGGCTTGATCTCCTTATTCACATTGAGCTCATGACATAAGAAGTTTGGGTCTATCCCAGGCATATCTTCATGACTCCATGCAAAAGTTTGTCTTCTGCTTCTAAGGAAAGTTATCAATTCCTGTTTTAATGAGGCTTCCAATGACGAACCTATTTGAGTAGTTCTCTCAGGGTGCTCGTCGTCCAGAATGATGTTTTCAGTAGCTTCCACCACTTGACCCTTCACGAGTTGCGACTCATCTCGAGGATCCAATGTTTCAATTTCTGTACCTTCATCCACTTGATAGGTAGTAGTCTTTTTCTTTGATTCTTCCAGTTCTTCTTTCTCGACAGATGAATAATAGCATTCCCGAGCTACTTTTTGATCACCTTTCACAACTCCTACTCCAAAGTTTGTTGGACATTTTAGGCACTGATGCACTGTAGATGGTACAGCCTCGAACTTCTTCAATCCTACTCTTCCCATGATGATATTGTACGATGACTGGACATTCTTATCCATCACGAAGAGACGTATTCTTTCTGTCCGACAAGCAGGCCACGTACCAATGAATATATCCAACTTGATCGTCCCCAATGGAAATACTTTCTCTCTAGCAAAACCAATGAGGGGTCCGTGGTAAGGCTCCAGTTGAGATAGTTTTAGATTTAAACTATCGAAGCACGAGTATAACATGATGTCTACCGAGCTACCATTGTCGACCAGCACTCTTGAAATCATTACCTCCTTTATTCTCATTTTGATCACCAATGGATCATCATGAGGATATAAAACACCTACAAGGTCATTTTTTGAAAAATCGATAACCAATTTCTCCTTGTTCACTTTTCTTTCTGCAGTAAGGTCTCCTCCTCCTGCATCTCCTCCTGTAATAACATTATAATCAAATGATCCAAAGCGTATTGAAAATACCTCTCGTTCTGGCTTCCTTGGCTTCTTGGGAAGGTCGGGGTCATCCTCTGAATCAACTTCATGGTTTCTCTTCTTGTTATCCTTTACTCGACGAGGAGATCTAGACCTCTCTCTAGTTCGGTCGTTGTTTCTTCTTTCGCCTCCCCGATCAACATACTTTGCTAGCTTTCCTCGTTGGATGAGTGTTTCAATCCCATTCTGAAGAGCTATGCAATTTTTGGTCATATGACCATGATCCTTGTGGAACTCGCAATATTTTTCCCTATTCCTCGTGTCAGGGTCTGCCTTCATTTTCTTTGGCCAGTTTAACTCCTCGCTGTTCTTAATTTCTTCCAGGACATGGTTGATATTTGTCTTCAAAGGTGTGTAATTATCAAATTTCCTCAAGACCTTCCATGACGACCTATTTTTGGATTGTTTGTCACCACCATTGTTCTTATGTTCTTTCTTCTTAACATTATCACCTTCCACCTTGGTTTCTTTGGCGTCCATATTCTTCTTCGCAGACATGGCCTCCTCGGCATTCATAATCTTGGACGCTTTTTCCATCAGGTCCGACATGGTTCGAGGTGGATCTTTAGCCAAAGTGTAGTACAACTTGTTTGGCAGTAGTCCACTCATCAAAGCGGTAATCGCTGTCTTCTCCTCATAATCAATGACTTCGAGTTTCTTGTTATTAAAACGAGTTATATAATCTCTTGTACTCTCACCAGCTTTTTGTCTAACACTTAACAAATGAGCTACTCATTTCACTGGCTTTGCTCCAAGGCAGAAATTCCCAATGAATAGCTCGGCCAGTTGAAGAAAAGTTGAAATCTTACCCCGAGGAAGACTATTATACCATATTTGAGCATATCCGGTAAGTGTTCCCGAGAATGCTCTGCATCTCATCTCATCTGGGACAGCATAGATGTCGGCTGTAGCTTGGTATTATTCTATATGAAGCACAGGGTCAGTCTTTCCATCATACTTGGGAGTCACAATAGGTGCTTTGAACTTTGATGGTGTTGGAAAATCAACAATGTCCTGGACAAAATGTGTTCCTCGAACAAAGGTTCGTTGTCGAGGATTCTTGGCCTTATCCATTTCCCCTAATCTATCCTCCAGCCTCTGAATAGATCCTTTTCATGCATGATTTCCTTCCTCGGGCCTATTGGTTCGAGCAACTGATCGCGTTGAAGTGGCTTCTTGGGATTTATCTTGACGAGCAACTGGTCGGTCATAGGATCTATCTTGATGAACAGCTGGTCGCGACTGGGTAGATCCTTCCCTTAAATCTGATGGTCGTCGAAAGTTCCTCGACGCTGCATTAAGAGGACTTTTGTTCCTTCTAGGGCCTAATCGATCGAAAGGAGAAACCCTACTTAACCTTTCCAATGCACTGGTCCTTTCTGGGGAGAGAGTGACACGTTGTTCAGTATCCGTGGCTCGCACTGACGAAGTTCGTCCAGGTTGATAAGAGAAATCTTCAGTTTCATCATTGCGATATGAATTAGTACGCCTAGTTCGCGAAGAAGGTGCACGAGTATTTCTTTGAATGCTTCGGGGTCCGAAATGGGCTGATGAACCGCCATGGAGGGTTTGGATAAGTTATCGCATTGTTTCTTGCATGACGGTCTGGCCTTGGGCTAGATTTTCCATTATTCCAGTCAGATCTGGAATATTTGGCGGAGCAGATGGATTTGGAGGGGTTCCAGCATTTCGAATACTGGATTCAGGAATATCAGCCATTGGTAACGGACTGTTTTTTATGAGAAAACGATATTACTAGTCGTTTCCTATAGACGACGCCAATCTGTTGATGTAAAAAATTAGATCACTCTAATAATTCAATCACAGAAAAATAAATGAGACAAAGAATTTTAAAGTGGTTCAGCCTTATAAGAATGGCCTACGTCCACTGTTTTGGTATTACTGTTTGTATGGGAATTCTCGATTACAAGTTATCTCAAGAAATTCCGGTCTGGGGGTCCCTTTACAATGAGGATTGTACAATGTATGTATAGCCTTGAGGTTGTAATGTGAAAGGGTACTAAATTAAATGATATACATATGAAAGGGTAATACATTTAATGCCCTCTTTTCGTGCGCGTCCAAATGATAAGCATTTAATGAGCATTTAAACCGTTCGTATCCTGCTTCGAGGTGTAGCTCAGACCGCCATGAGTTGCTCGGACCGCCTAAGATTCTCGGTATTTAAGAGTTCCTCAGAGAGGCATTGTTCCTCGGAGCTTATGAGTTCCTCGGGGAATTAGTCTTCCTCGTTGTGGTCTTGTTCCTCGGAGCAAGTGGGTTCCTCGGAAGTGTTTGCTGTTTCCGTGACTAGATTCATGACTTAAAAAAAATATTGGTTAGTCATTTGTGATTTGTAAGGGCTGAGGGATTTCGTGCGATTTGGTGTGATTTCTAAGGGCTAAGCAATTTCAGTTGGATTTTATTGTGATTAACCCCTGGTATGTGTAGAAACCCTATTATGTTACCCCCTAACTCTCCTTAGGTCCCTAGTACCTCCCCTCATCACTGCAAACCCAGGTCGTACCCCGAGTACCGACCTAGAAGCCATCAGGATCTCCCAGGCTCCATTTGACCAAAAAGTCAAACTATTCAACTCGATCGAGATTGAATTAATCTTCGAAGGGCGCTGAATCCCCTTTCCAACGGTCCGTCCCGTGCACGATTTCAACTTACCATGCGATCGAACGATCCGTTTGCGTCCGGAATATGACCCAGAGGCCACCGGGCGCTCCCGGGCTTTGTTTGACCAATATCAACTCTTCAGCTCGACCGAGGCTGAATGAATATTCGAAGGGCATTGAATCCCCTTTCCAACGGTCCATCCTGTGTGCGATTCCGACTTTCCATACGGACGAACGATCCGTTTGACTCCAAGTGGTCACCGAATGCTTCCCGGGCCCAGTTGACCAAAGTCAACTCTCCAAACCGGGTCAAACTCTTTGGAATTTTGAAGTATATCTGCTAACCTTTCCAATGGTCCGCCCCATGTGCGATTCGAACTTACCATGCATCCGAACGATTCCCCGTCCAATGGACCGATAAACGCTTTCGAGCCATATTTGACCCAAAGTCAACTCCCAAACTCTGGAGCGATCCAAAGGACTTTCAAAGGTCTCTGAATTACCTTTCCAACGGTATGCCCCATGCACGATTCTGACAAACAAATTTCCCTTGGCAGTCAATTTTTCGAAAAAGCCTGAAGTGCACTGCCAAATGGTAGGTTCCAGAACCTGCCTATCGGCAGGCAGGTGCCGATAGGCAGGAACAGGTATATATTGATCGGCAGTTACCTGGGCCTATAAAAGGAGGCCTTCACCTCATTTTCAAGAGGGCCTCAGATCTGATTAAAATCTCTCTCAGCGAATCCCAAAAACCTCTCTAGAAGGCAGCGCAATTTCAACAACCAAAACCTTTTTTTCCCACTTTTCATCATCCTTTTCATCAAACTTGGTCAATTAACCACTCCCCATCATCATCCAAGTGCAAGGGCTTCTCTCCAACATTCAAGATCAAGCTCAAGATCTTCAAGAAGGTCCATATTTCTCAACTTTCTCTTCAAATTCTCTTAAATTTGCAATAACTTTTTTTATTACTTAGCATTTTTATTATCTCATTTCACATATCCTAATATACTTTTTTGTCTAGTATTATTGCACATCTCCCATTTTCATATAAATAAAATCCAAAAAACAAGAAAAAGAGGGTTTGCTCATAAATTCCAAATAGGGATTCTCATACTTTTCTCACACTTTTCTCACAACTAAAACACTTTTTCTACACACACACACACACTCACAAATAAGAGATCCCCCATTTGGATTTTCCTACGTTTCACATTGTTCTCTTGCAAGGTGTTGGTGCAACTCAAGGGGTCGTTCGACGGCTGTTTCGGCTTTTCACCCACTCACGCCATGTTTTATGCCTAAGTGTAGATATATGCAAATTATTGGCATATTCTCAAATCGGGAGTCCCGTGGCAGCACGATCAGTTTTTACGAGTTACATTGGTCCTATGGGAGGTGTTGGTGCCACCCACGAGGCCGTGGGGGGGCTATTTTGGGTTTTTACCTTTAAACGCCATGTTTTTAAGACTATGTTTAGAAATATTCAAATTACTTTAATATTCTCAAATCGGGTGTCCCGTGGCTACACAGTCAGTTCCTAAGAGTTACATTGTTCCCGTGGGAGGTGCTGGTGCCTCCTAGAAGGCTGTTCGGGGGCTGTTTTGGGTTCTCACCCTCTAACGCCATGTTTTTAACCCTAAGTCCTTATATTTTCAAATTACCATCATATTCTCAAATCGGAGTCTCATGGCTACGCGGTCAGTTCCTACGAGTTACATTGGCGAGTTACATTGGTCCCGAGGGAGGTGTTGGTATCTCCCACTGGGCCCTTCGGGGGCTGTTTGGGTTTTCACACTCTAACGCCATTTTTTTAAGCCTAAGCCTAGAAATATATAAATTATCATCGTATTCTCAAATCGGGGGTGCCGTGATCGCACGATCAGTTCCTATGAGTTACATTGGTCCCGTCCGAGGTGTTAGTGCCACTCACGGGGCCGTTCGGGGGATATTTTGGGTTTTCACTCACTAACGCCATGTTTTTAAGCCTAAGTCTAGAAATATGGAAATTATCATCGTATTCTCAAATCGGGGGTCCCGTGATCGTACGGTCAATTCCTACAAGTTATATTGGTCCCGTACGAGGTGTTGGTGCCACTCACGGGGCCGTTCGAGGGCTGTTTCGGCTTTTCACCCACTAACGCCTTGTTTTTAAGCGTAAGTCTAGAAATATGCAAATTATCGTCGTATTCTTAAATCGGGAGTCCCGTGGATGCGCGATCAGTTCCTACGAGTTACATTAGTCCCATGGGAGGTAATGGTGCCACCCACGGGGCCATAGGGGGGCTATTTCAGGTTTTTACCTTTAAACGCCATGTTTTTAAGCCTAAGTCTAGAAATATTGAAATTACCGTTGTATTCTCAAACCGGGAGGCCTGTAGATGCGTGGTCAGTTCCTACGAGTTACATTGGTCCCGTGGGAGGTGTTGGTGCGTCCCATGGGGCCGTTCGAGGGCTGTTTTGGGTTTTCACCCTCTAACGCCATGTTTTTAAGCCTAGTCCACATATTTTCAAATTACCATCGTATTCTCAAATCGAGAGTCCCGTGGCTGCGCGGTCAGTTCCTACGAGTTACATTGGTCCCGTAGGAGGTGTTGGTGCCTCCCACAGGACCTTTCGGAGGCCGTTTTGGATTTTCATCCACTAACGCAATATTTTGCCTAAGTCTTGATATTTTTAAATTATCCTCGTATTTTCAAACTGGGAGTCCCGTGGTTGCGTGGTAAGTTCCTAAGAGTTACATTGTTTATATGCCTAAGTCTAGAAATATTCAAATTATCTTCGTGTTCTCAAATCGGGAGTCCCGTGGTTGGACGGTCAGTTCCAACGAGTTGTTTTTGTCCCGTGGGAGTTGTTGGTGACTCCCACGGGGCCATTCGGAGGTTGTTTTGGATTTTCACTCTCTAACGCCATGTTTTTAAGCCTAAGTCCTGATATTTTTAAATTATCGTCGTATTCTCAAATCGAGAGTCTCTTGATCGCGCGATCAGTTCCTACGAGTTACATTAGTCCCGTGCGTGGTGTTGGTACCACTCACGGGGCCGTTCGGGGGCTGTTTCAAATTTTAACCCACTAACGCCATGTTTTGCCTAAGTCCTGATATTTTGAAATTATCGCAGTATTCTCAAATCGGGAGTCCCGTGGTAGCACGGTAAGTTCCTACGAAGACATTGGTCCCGTGTGAGGTGTCGGTGCCACTCACTGGGCTGTTTGGGGGATATTTCGAGTTTTCATCCACTAACACCATGTTTATATGCCTAAGTCTAGAAATATGCAAATTGTACCATGGTTATGCGGTCAGTTCCAACGAGTTACACTGGTCCCGTGGGAGGTGTTGGTGCCTCCCATGGGGTCGTACGGGGGCTGTTTCTGGTTTTTACCTTTAAACGCCATGTTTTTTCAGGCTAAGTCTAGAAATATTCAAGTTACTTTCGTATTGTCAAACAAGGAGTCATGTGGCTCCGCGGTTAGTTCCTACGAGTTGCATTGGTCTCGTGGGAGGTGTTGGTGCCTCCGATGGGGGCGTGCAGGGGCTGGTTTGGGTTTTCACCCTCTAACGCCATGTTTTTAAGCCTAAGTCCTCATATTTTCAAATTCACATCGTATTCTCAAACTGGGAGTCCAGAGATCGCGCGATCAGTTCCTACGAGTTACATTGGTCCCGTGCGTGGTGTTGGTGCCACTCACGGAGCCGTTTGAGGGCTATTTCGGGTGTTCAGACACTAACGCCATGTTTTTCCTAAGTCTCGATATTTTTAAATTATCATCGTATTCTAAAATTAGGAGTCCCGTGATCACACGATAAGTTCCTACGAGTTACATTGGTCCCGCGCGAGATTTTGATGCCACTCACGGGGCCGTTCGGGGGATGTTTCGAGTTTTCACACACTAATGCCATATTTTTAAGTCTAAGTCTAGAAATATTCAAATTATCATCGTATTCTCAAATCGGGAGTTTCGTGGCTGCGCAATCAGTTCCTATGAGTTACATTGGTCCTGTGGGACTTGTTGGTGCCACCCATGGGGCCATATGAAGTCTATTTCGGGTTTTTACCTTTAAACGCCATGTTTTTAAGCCTAAGTCTAGAAATATACAAATTATCGTTGTATTTATAAATCGGGGGTCCCGTCATCACGCGGTGAGTTCCTACGAGTTACATTGGTCTTGTGCGAGGTGTTAGTGCCACTCACGGGGCCATTCGAGGGCTATTTCGAGTTTTCACCCACTAACGCCATATTTTGCATAAGTCTAGAAATATTCAAATTATCATCGTATTATCAAATCGGGAGTTTCGTGGCTGCGCAATCAGTTCTTATGAGTTACATTGGTCGCGTGGGACTTGTTGGTGCCATCCATGGGGCCATGCGAGGTCTGTTTTGAGTTTTTACCTTTAAACGCCATGTTTTTAAGCCTAAGTCTAGAAATATGCAAATTATCGTTGTATTCTCAAATTGGGGTTCCCGTGATCGCACGGTGAGTTCCTACGAGTTACATTGGTCTTGTGCGAGGTGTTGGTGCCACTCACGGGGCCATTCGGGGGCTATTTCGAGTTTCACCCACTAACTCCATATTTTGCCTAAGTCTAGAAATATGCAAATTATCGTTGTATTCTCAAACTGGGGGTCCCGTGATTGCAAAATCAATTCCTTTGAGTTACATTGGTCCCATGCGTGGTGTTGGTGCCTTTCACGGGACTGTTCGGGGGCTGTTTCGGGTTTTCTACCACTAACTCCATGTTTTTAAGCCTTTTTCTAAAGACATACAAATTATCATCGTATTCTCAAACCGGGGGTCCCGTGATCGTGCGGTCAGTTCCTACGAGTTACATTCATCCCGTGCGAGGTGTTGGTGCCTCTCACTAGGCCGTTCGGGGTTGTTTTGACTTTTCACCCAGTAATGCCATATTTTTATGCCTAAGTCTAGAAATATGCAAATTATAATCGTATTCTCAAACTGAGTGTCCCGTGATCGTGCGGTCAGTTCCTATGAGTTACATTGGTCCCATACGAGGTGTTGGTGCCACTCACGGGGCCGTTCGGGGCTAGTTTCGGGTTTTCACCCACTAACTCCATATTTTTAAACCCAAGTCTAGAAATATGCAAATTATCGTCATATTCTCAAACCGGGGGGCCCGTGATCGCGCAATCAGTTCCTATGATTTACTTTGGTCCCGTACGAGGTGTTGGTGCCACTCACGGGGTCGTTCGGTGGCTATTTCATATTTTAACCCACTAACGCCATGTTTTTTAGCCTAAGTCTAAAAATATGCAAATTATCATCGTATTCTCAAACCAGGAGTCATGTGGCTGCGCAGTCAGTTCCTACGAGTTACATTAATCCTGTGGGAGATATTGGTGCCACCCACAGGGCTGTAGGTGACTGTTTCGAGTTTTTACCTTTCAACGCCTTGTTTTTAAGCCTAAGTTTAGAAATATTCAAATTACCATCATATTCTCAAATTGGGAGTCCCGTGGCTGCGCGATCAGTTCCTATGAGTTACATTGGTCCCGTGGGAGGTGTTGGTGCCTCCCACGGGGCCATTCGGGGGCCGTTTTGGATTTTCACCCTCTAACACCATGTTTTTAAGCCTAAGTCCTCATATTTTAAAATTACCATCGTAATCTCACACCAAGAGTCCTGTGGTTGCGCGATCAGTTCCTACGAGTTACATTGGACCCGTGGGAGGTGTTGGTGCCTCCCCCTGGGCCCTTTGGGGGTTGTTTGGGTTTTCACCCTCTAACGCCATGTTTTTAAGCCTAAGTCTGGAAATATGAAAATTATCATCATATTCTCAAACCGGGGTTCCCGTGATCACACTGTCAGTCCCTACGAGTTACATTGGTCCCGTGAGAGGTGTTGGTGCGACTCAAGGGGCCGTTCGGGGGCTGTTTTGGGTTTTTACCATTAATGCCATATTTTTAAGCCTAAGTCTAAAAATATGCAAATTATCATCGTATTCTCAAACCGGGGTCCCGTGATCGCGCGGTCAGTTCCTACGAGTTACATTGGTCCCATGCGAGGTGTTGGTGCCACTCATGGGGCCATTCGGGGGCTATTTCGGTTTTTCACCTACTAACGCCTTATTTTTAAGCCTAAGTCTAGAAATATGTAAATTATCATTGTATTCTCAAAACGGGAGTTCCGTGGCTACGCGGTCAGTTCCTACGAGTTACATTGGTCCCGTGGGAGGTAATGGTGCAATCCACGGCGCTGTATGGGGGCTGGTTTGGGTTTTTACCTTTAAACGCCGTATTTTTAAGCCTAAGTCTAGAAATATGCAAATTCTCATCATATTCTCAAACCGGGAGTCTCGTGGCTGCACGATCAGCTCTTACGAGTTACATAGGTCCCGTAGGAGTTGCTAATGCCTCCCACGAGATCGTTCGGGGGGCTATTTTGGGTTTTTACCCTCTAGCGCATTGTTTTTAAGCCTAAGTCATGATAGTTTTAAATGATCGTCGTATTCTCACATCGGGAGTCTCATGATCACGCGGTCAGTTCCTACGAGTTGCATTAGTCCCTTACGTGGTGTTGGTGCCACTCACGGGGCCGTTCGGGGGCTGTTTTGAGTTTTCACCCACTAACGCCATGTTTTACCTAAGTCCTAATATTTTGAAATTAATGTGTATTCTCAAACCAGGAGTCTTGTGGTCACACAGTAAGTTCCTACGAGTTACATTGGTCCCGTGCGAGGTGTTGGTGCCACTCACGGGGCTGTTCGGGGGCGATTTTGGGTTTTCACCCACTAACACCATGTTTATATGCCTAAGTCTAGAAATATGCAAATTATCGTCGTGTTCTCAAACCGGGAGTCCCGTGGTTGCGCGATCAGTCCAAACGAGTTACATTGGTCTTGTGGGAGGTGTTGGTGCCTCCCACGGGGACGTACGGGGGCTGTTTTGAGTTTTTACCTTTAAACTCCATGTTTTTAAGCCTAAGTCTAAAATATTCAAATTACTATCGTATTCTAAAATTGGGAGTTCCGTGGCTGTGCAGTCAGTTCCTACGAGTTGCATTTGTCTCGTGGGAGGTGTTGGTGCCTCCCACGGGGCCGTTCGGGGGTTGTTTCGGGTTTTCACCCTCTAACGCCATGTTTTACCTAAGTCCTAATATTTTGAAATTATTGTCGTATTCTCAAACCAAGAGTCCCATGGTCACGGAGTAAGTTTCTACGAGTGTTGATGTAAAAAACTAGATCGCTCTAATTATTCAATCACAGATAAATAAAATGAGACAAAGATTTTTAAAGTGGTTCAGCCTTATAAGAATGGCCTACGTCCACTGTTATGTTATTGCTGAGTATTTTGGGAATTCTCGATTATATGTTCTCTCAAGAAATTCCGGTCCCCTTGAATGAGGGTGATACAAGGTATTTATAGCCCTTAGGCTGTACATGAAAGGGTTGATAGATTAAATGATATACATATGAAATGGTAATACATTTAATGCAGCGTGTTCGTCAAGATGATAAACATTCAATGAATAATTGAACTGTTGATTATCTGGCAGTTTATTCTACGGCCGAGATGTAGCTCGGACCGCCTTAGTTCCTCGGAGCGCTAGAGTACCTCGGAGTGCTGAAACTCCTCGGTGTATCCTCGTTGCTCGGAGAGAACATGAGTTGGTCGGGGAAATGAACTTCCTCGATGCTATTATGCCAAGTAGATTGACACGTGTCTTCATATCATTCGTCCATATCAGCATATTAATTTTGGTATCAACAGAAGCCCCCAATGTTTCATATTTCGAACTTTGAGGAGTATGGAACATTCTTTCTCGGTATAAGGCGATATTAAATGACTTTCCTGGGTTTTAGGAGCATCGTATTTGAATTTATTTCCAAATTCACAGAATCCGCCTTTTTTCGAATTTTTAAGAGTGCTTCGATTTTTGTGTCCTTTTTGTCCTTTTAGCCGCCGGAAGTTCAATAGTTTCTATCGTGTAATCATTTCCGTCGCCGCTTCCCTAGACAAAGTATTTAAACTTCTTTGGTAACCATACCGTCTTCTTCTTTTTCCAATTTTCTGCATTCAAGCTTTCTATTCTCTCTTTCTCTCTTGTGCGTTCATCTTTTCCTTCGCTAGTTGTCAGCAGATCTCCTTCCTTCCTGTAAGATTTTCTTCCTTCCTCTTTTATTCATCATGGTTTACATTATTGAATCTCTTGAAAAATTCCGTTCTGACTTTTCCATCCCATCTTGGGTAATTTTGGAGGAGCTTTCTGAACCTCAAAATTACTTTCGTTTGGCTGAGGGACATTGGTTCCCCAGTCTTTTTATTGCTGAATGTGGTTTTTCCTTTCCACCAAATCCATTGTGTCTCGAGTTTTGTCAGTATTTCGATCTTGTCCCTGCAAAAATAGCCCCCAATTCATGGAGAATAATTAATGGGGTGCATAAATTAAATCTAACTCATGGGACTCGTATAGGGATCCATGAAATTATGCACTGCTATAGATGGGCCGTTCTAGATAATATTTATTACTTAAAAACTAGGTTTTTGAATAGGGCTCTTGTAGTTAACCTCCCTGATGCAAATAGAGATTATTTTGAACATGGGGTGGTTATTAAAAATTGGCAATATGCCCCTTTAGTTGGAGATGAAGTATACAACGGTCCCAGATGTCCCCCATATGGCAATGGGATAGGTTTATTTTTCATTTTATTTCTTTTCTGAATTTACGAATTCATTATGTTTGACAAAATGTATGACTGATATTTTATTATGTGTTTGTTTACAGTTGAGAGTAAAAGAAAAACTCCAAAAGAGTCAGAGGTTAATATCAAGCATCTGAAACTTATCTGGGGTTTGCATAAGAACGTTGCAGACGATCACATCAGGTCTGCATCATATTTGCTACAGTATAAGAGCTATACAACCTCTTATACTGCTCGTCCTGTTGAACCAGCTTCAACTCCAGAGGATTCTTCTTCAGATTCTCACATCCTTTTAAGTCAGAGAATGGGCAAGAAAAGAGCTCCTCCTGCTCTTTTTGATGATATTTCATCTGCTGCTGAGGCCAAGAAAAGTAAAATTGATGTCCCAAAGGGGACTAAGAAGGTGGATGTTGCGCCTTCAAAAACTACCGAGAAGCCCCCAGTGGCTCCGAGCAAGAAAGTTGCTCCTGTGGAAGTGATTACTATCTCTCCGACCAAGAGTTCTTCCTTGGTTGAAGCTGTTGAAGTCCCTTTGAGAAGATTGAGGAAATAATCCTCAGTCAATTTGGCTGAAACTGTCTCCTCTCTACCAGCTGGTGGTGTTGGTGTTCCAACCATCATTCCTCCTAGCTCTGCAATGAGCTCGGTAAAAACTTGGATCATACCCGAGGTCCAAGGAATTGATGAAAAAATTTCTAGGGATATGCTGACATCCCTAGCTACTCGTCATCTTGCTTCAGTAAATTTCTCATACGCTGAGTTTTCTTTCTTTCTCTGAATGCTTGCATTTTTGTATTGACTTTACTATTTTTCTCATCTTTCAGCTGGTGAACTGTTTCAATAACATCGTGAAGAAGGACGAGGCAATTAAAGCTTCCAGCTCCTCGTCTGGTGTAGAGGATGCTCTGCTGGGTTTAACCCAATATTTGAAGGATTCTCGTCAGCAGTATGACGAGGACAAAGCCGAATGGGAGAAAAAGTTATCTACAGTTGAGGCCGAGAAGGTAAAGATGGCTGAGATCTCCAAGAGTTTGGAGGATAAGGTGAAAGGTTTAGAGGTCGAACATCAGAAGTATTATGTCAAGCTCAAGAACTTTGGGGAGCTTGAAGATAAGCTGAAGAAGGCAGAGGAAGAGTTGTCCGCCCTGCGAGATATCAAGGGCCAAAAGGAAGAATTGGATGTGAAGCTCTCCTCGGAGAAACTGAAAAGAAAGCTCGCCATTAAGAAATCCTTCAGCGCTGGTTGGGATAAAGGATGGGACAAGGGGATTGCTGCGATGACGTCCCAAGTTCAATACGGGAAGTTGAAATACTTCTGAGATGGCTGGGTAGCTTCCCTGTAGGAATTGAAGATTGAGGACGACTCTGGGATATTCCAGCTACACCTCCCTGGTCCTCCCCCACCAATTGTGGAAGAAGAAGAAGATGAGCCTATTTCTGATGAATCTTCCATGGCCATCGGTGATCAAGTCCCTGCATCTATATCTTCTGCCAATGAGGACATTTCTTCCATGCCTCCTCCTCCTGAGAAAATTTCAACTCAGGCTGATCAAGTTGCTGTTACCACCGAGCAACCAAGCTCCTCATCCCAGCCTCCCGAGAAAGTCTTGGGAGACAAGGAAAAGGTGTGAAGTTGTTCGGTATCATCTCTATCTTTCATTATTTGTAATCAAACAATGTAATCCTTTTGTGATCTAATAAAATACATCTTTGTCCATCTCTGTTGTTGATGATTTGTTTTTGTTGATTGTTGTCTTCTTCTCATCCTTAGTTTGTGGCTAGAATGGACCTAATATCTGCGCATGATACAAAGCTGATGCAGCAATGTCATGAGTATTATAAAGCTGGTCATACAAATTTGAGTGTATCAGAAATTGCTGACATCCTTGGCCATGATGCCTCAGAACAAGCAATTGAGGCTTATCGGTACTTGAAGGATTTACTCGACCGAGCTGTGGCCAACAGTGTGGCCTACTATGAATTGATCGAGGAACTTCATTGTACCTTAGAAGATCTTCAGAGTCAACACAATAAATCAACTGCTTTGCTGCACAAGGAGTATGAAAATAGATATCATCAGCTTTCTTCTGAAACAGGCCATAAAAAGATCCTTGCTGGATACGATGTTAGAGAAAGAACTTTAAAAGGTGAAGTTGAGGCCTGCAGGCAGATTGCTGAGTTGCTGGAACAAGAGAACAATAATTTGCAGAAAAAGTTGGCACAGTATGAATCTGCAGCGTCATCTTCCACTGCTTTAGTACAAGTTACCGATGAAGGTTTCTCGTTTTTAGAGGTTGAGAATGCCAAATTAAGGCAAGAACTGGATAACTTAAGAAGATTTGTTATTCCTGTGACTGCTCGGGGACGAGGAAGAGGTTCTCGTGGGCGAGGAAGAGCAGTTCAAAATGTTGCCGAGGAGCAAAGTTCTCCAGTTGCTTCTCGGAGTCGATCAAGCGTTCTTAGCCGTAATGTTGAAGAGGCTCGCACTCAGTCTACTTTGGAGACTCAAGCATACCAATTAAACGCCAAAGATCGGGCTTTATCTGAATTGTCCAAGAGAAATCTATCTTTGGAAGATCAACTTACTGCAACGAAGTCTGCTTTGAATGATAAAGATGTTTTTGCCAGGAACCTTCACGAACAATTGGATAGATTAACCTTCCAATTCCATAAACAGCCCAGGGAATTTTGGATGGCAGGATACAATGAAGCCCTTGTTCATTTAGATGCTCGTATTGAACATGCCAATAATGAAGGTTATAAGCAGGGGTGGTTGAACGCCCTAGGTGTACTGAAATTGGAGCAAGGGCATTTTTTATGGGATTATCATGCTCCAGGGTTACTAGATTTGCCTGTGCCACCTTTCAAATTGGACATGGAATGGATCCCAGCTCGTTCCATTCCTCGGAGTTTAATTTCAAAATATCTTGGGGACTATAGTCTTCATTCTCAGACTGAATTATCTCGTCCCGAGCATCTCTTGGATACACCTTCTGTGATGAACGTCAGAATGCTCAGAGATATTAATTTCATCAATTCTCCTCTTTGCCTAAAAGATCCCCCTGCCGGCGAGGAACCTGTTTCAAAAGCTAAAGGAAAGAAACCAATAGAATAGTTTTTTCAATGTAATAATTAGCACATATATGTAGCTTGTAATATATTTTGATCTTAATGAAAGAATTTCATTTTCTGTTTGCAAATTTATATTGCGATTGTCTTATGTTTATCAAACATTTTTACATTTGTGTATATGTATCTGTTAAAAAGATAACAATATGGTGCTGTTCATCAACCAACTTAGTAATCAAAATTATAAGTATCAATGTTGCTCAATCACTTAATAATAAAGTAATGAGTATAAAATGTTTAAACAGTTTCCAACTAACCAAGGTTGTTAAATTGTGTTTGTCGACCAACTACAGTTGGTGGGTTTTTATCCCCGACCAACCATACTTGGTAAACTTTTTTCATAAAATGTGTCCGACCAACCAGGGTCGATAATTTATCCTCGTCGACTAAGTATAGTTGATCACCGACCAACTATACTTGGTTCAGTTTAGAATTCTTTGTATTTTCTGGAATGATTTTATCTTCCGACCAACTTGTTGGCCTATTTTCAAATCAAATAATATTGTTCTTCCCTCAACCGTAGTTGATTATTGAATTATCAGGTTCTTTCGAACTATCTTGTCCACTAGTTATCTTACCAACCTTAGTTAGTCACGCTAGTGTACGCCTCCTAACCAAAGGAGTATATATTTTTTGGTTCTTTCGAACTATCTGTCCACTAGTTATCTTACCAACCTTAGTTGGTCACGCTAGTGTACGCCTCCTAACCAAAGGAGTATATTTTTTGGTCCTTTCGAACTATCTGTCCACTAGTTATCTTACCAACCTTAGTTGGTCACGCTAGTGTACGCCTCCTAACCAAAGGAGTATATTTTTTTGGTTCTCGCCCTTTTACCAACCGGAGTTGGTCGTGGGTCTGAACTATCGTCTTCTTTTTGCTGTCGAGCAATGCAGCGTAGTGTACAACACTAGTATTCCCCGAAAAACTTTCAAACAAAGGAGAGGAAAATGGTGAAAACATCATTGTTTTATTCATATTGATGGAACCGTTGTACATTTTACATCATTGATAATACTTGCGAAGGTGTTCAGCATTCCAAGCATTCTTGAATTCTTCTCCTTCTAGAGTTGCTATTCGGTAAGTTCCTGGTCGAACAACTTCTGTAACTCGGTAAGGCCCATGCCAGTTTGCCTCCAATTTATTGTGTTTCTGAATTACCTTCTTTAGCACATAATCCCCCTCTTTTAAGTCACATTTCCTCACCCTTTTATTGTAGAACAGAGCTGTGCGTTGTTGGTAAGTAGCATTCCTAATGGTTGCCTCTTCTCTGACTTCCTCGAGCATATCTAAATCCAGTCTTCTCATCAAGTCGCTGACTGGGGAATTGAAATTCAGCACTCTGTGTGTTGGGAGACCCAATTCTGTAGGTACTACAGCCTCACTTCCAAATGCCAGCATATATGGTGATTCTCCAGTCGCTGCTCGGGGAGTTGTTCGGTAAGCCCACAATACTGATTGTAGCTCGTTAATCCAGTTAGCTTTAGCTTCACTTAGCCTTTTCTTCAAACCATTTAGCAGTGTTCTATTCATCACTTCAGTCGGTCCATTGCTTTGAGGATGGCCTGGTGCTGAATGAACCTTCAAAATGTTCAACTGATGACAATAGGCAGCAAATTCCTCGTTATCAAATTGGGTTCCATGGTCTGTGATGAAGGCATGAGGGAGACCATATCGACAGATGATATTCTTCCAAACGAAATGGTATACTTTCTCGTACGTCATGTCGATAAGGAGTTCAGCTTCTACCCACTTAGTAAAATAGTCTACTGCGACGACGAGGTACTTGAATCTTCCTCGGGTGGTCGGCAATGGTCCCACCAAGTCAATTCCCCACATGGCGAATGGCCAAGGGGAAGTTATGGGTGACAACAATGCTTGTGGAGTTCGTCGGATAGAGGAAAAACGTTGGCACTTGTCACATTTCTTAGCATAGGCTATACAATCAGCCCTCATCGTCGGCCAATAGTATCCTTGAGTCATTACCCTTTGTAAAAGTGTTCGACCTGCTACATGAGCTCCACAAGACCCTTCATGGATTTCTTCAATCAATTCCTTCACCTCGGAGGGATGTACACATCTCTGCAAACCTGCCATAATTCCTCATCTATATAAAATACCATTAGTTAATACATACCGAGCAGCTTTATACTTCAATTTTTTGGCAGCGAGCTTATCCTCTGGTAATCCTCCCTCTTCAATATATATCCTGATGGGATCCATCCAAGATGGTCCTAAATCAAGGGTAATAACATTCATCATCAAGTTTTCATCTATGCTCCAACTTTCTAATACTTCAATTGGTATCGTTCTTCGCAGCTCGGTACTAGTAGCTGATGCTAGTCGGGCCAGTGCGTCTGCTTGTACATTCTCCATCCTCGGTATTCTCACCAATTGAATGGCATCAAATTCTGTCAGTAACTCCATCACCTTTGCATGATACTTTGCCATTAAATCTCCTTTAACTGCATATGTTCCTGTCATCTGATTTACAATTAATTGAGAATCACTAAATATAATTACTTGCCGTGCTTCCATAATTTTTGCTAAGTTTAAACCTGCCATCATGGCCTCATACTCAGCTTCATTATTAGAGGCTTTGAATTGGAATCGTAAAGCATATTCCACATCAATCTCGTCTGGGGTGTTTAAAACAATTTCTGCCCCGCAACCTGCTGTGCAAGATGAGCCATCTACATATAATCTCCATATGGGTAACCCGTCTTCGAATTCTTTATCTGATAGAGTTCCTCGTGAAATATTTGTTGCTTCTTTTCATCCTCCCCTGACACTTTTCGCTCCTCGTCGATCATCTCTTCTCGCTCTTTTACCAACCGGAGCTGGTCTGAGTTTGAAGTTGATGATTCTTCTACATCCATAAGTCCTTTTACCAATCGGAGTTGGTCTGGATTTATGTCTGTTGATCCTGTAACATCCACAGGTTGGTCAGCGAGCAACTTTTGTTCCTCGGGGGTATCAGGGTATGTAAACTCTGCTATAAAATCTGCTACAGCCTGCCCTTTCAATGATGATCTAGGTTCATACACAATATCATATTCACCGAGCTCTATTGCCCAGTACATCAGTCTTCCTGACTTCTCTGGCTTATGAAGGGCTTGCCTCAATGGCATGTCGGTATAAATGACGATGGCATGTCGATATAAATGACGATGGTATGGGCCTGGAAATATGGCCTCATTCTTCTACTTGCTTCAATTAATGCCAATGCCAATTTCTCCAGCTTTGGGTACCTAATTTCCGCACCTCGAAAAGCTTTACTTGTGTAATAGATTGGTTTCTGGACTCCATTCTCCAATCTGATCAATGCTGAACTAACTGCATTCTCTGATACTGCCAGATACAAGTACAACTTCTCTCCTGTTATTGGCCTGGACAACAATGGAGGTGCTCCCAAATACTTTTTCAAGTCTTGAAAGGCCTTCTCACATTCATCAGTCCACTCAAAAGTTTTTTGAAGTGTTTTGAAGAATGGGAGGCATTTATCAGTTGCTCGGGACACAAATCTATTGAGCGCTGTAACTCGTCTTGTAAGACTCTGCACTTCTTTCTTCGTCGTTGGGGATCACAGCCCTAAAAGAGCTTTGATCTTTTCTGGATTTGCCTCAATTCCTCGTTGGTTGACGATGTATCCGAGGAACATTCCTTCTCATACTCCAAAGGTGCACTTCGTCGGGTTGAGCTTCATTTGGTATTTATCTAGTTGATCAAATGTCTGACTTAAGTCAACTAGATGATCAGCAGCTTTCTTGCTCTTTGTTAGCATATCATTGACGTAGACTTCCATGTTGCAACTGATTTGTTCGGCAAAAACCTTGTTCATCAGCCGCTGATATGTTGCACCTGCATTTTTCAAACCAAAAGGCATGACATTATAACAATAAGTTCCCCTTGGGGTAATAAAAGAAGTACTCTCCCTGTCTTCAGGTTTCATTTTGATCTGGTTGTAGCCAGAATATGCATCCATGAAGCTGAGCAGCTCATGTCCCGAAGTAGAATCCACTAGCTGGTCTATTCTGGGCAATGGAAAATGATCTTTCGGGCATGCTTTGTTAAGATCAGTGAAATCAACACACATTCTCCATTTATTATTCTTCTTCTTTACCATCACCACATTTGCTAACCAGTCTGGATATTTCACATCTTCAATGAATTGGGCTTTCTGGAGCTTCTCAACCTCCTCTTATATAGCCTGATTCTTCTCGGGACTAAACACTCTTCTTCTCTGCTTCACAGGCTTGATCTCCTTATTCACATTGAGTTCATGACATAAGAAGTTTGGATCTATTCCTGGCATGTCTTCGTGACTCCATGCAAAAGTATTCTTCCTATTTCTCAAGAAAGCTATCAACTCTTGTTTTATTGAAGCATCCAACGACGAACCTATCTGGGTTACTCGTTCAGGGTGCTCCTCGTCCAGAATAACATTTTCTGTAGATTCTACCACCTGTCCTTTTACAAGTTGGGATTCATCCCTGGGATCAAGAGTTTTAATTTCTGTACCTTCCTCCACCTGGTAGGTAGTAGTCTTTTTCCTTGATTCCTCAAGCTCCTCTTGCTAGGCAGATGAATAATAGCATTTCCGAGCAATTTTTTTATCACCTTTCACAACTCCTACTCCAAAGTTTGTTGGGAATTTTAAGCATTGATGCACTGTAGATGGAACTGCTTCGAACTTCTTCAAACCAACTCTTCCCATGATGATGTTGTAGGCTGATTGCACATTCTTGTCCATCACAAAGAAGCGTATTCTTTCTGTTCGACAAGCAGGCCAAGTTCCAATGAATATGTCCAACTTGATCGTCCCAAGTGGAAAAACTTTCTCGCCAGCAAAACCCAGAAGGGGTCTGTGATAAGGTTCCAATTGAGATAATTTCAAATTCAAGCTATCAAAGCATGAATAGTACATGATGTCTGCTGAACTACCATTGTCCACCAACACCCTTGAAATAACCACATCTTTCATCCTCATTTTGATCACCAAGGGATCGTCGTGAGGGTAAAGAACACCTGCCAAATCGTTTTTTGAAAAACCAATAACTAGCTTCTCTTTATTTACCTTCCTCGGACGATCATCCTCGGCAAGATTTATTCGTTGAATATATGAGCAGGCTTGAGACTCTCCGAGATAGGCCTTTCTTTCTGCAGTAAGGTCTCCCCCTCCAGCATCTCCTCCTGTAATAACATTACAATCAATTGACCCAAAACGTATGGAAAATACCTCTCGTTCAGGCTATCTTGGCTTCTTTGGAAGATCGGGGTCTTCATCTGGATCATCTTCATGATCTCTTTTCTTTTTCTCCTCCGTCCGACGAGGAGATCTGGAACGATCTCTAGTTCTATCATCATTCTTCTTTTCACCTCTGCGATCTACATACTTTGACAACTTTCCTCTTCGGATGAGCGTTTCAATCTCGTTCTGAAGGGCTATGCAATTTTTGGTCGTATGGCCATGATCTTTATGGAACTCGCAATATTTGGCCCTATTCCTCAGGTCAGGATTGGTCCTCAGTTTATCTGGCCACTTGATTTCTTCGTTATTCTTGATTTCTTCTAAAACATGATTAATACCCATCTTCAATGGAGTATAATTATCATATTTCTTCAGGACTTCCCATGATGTCCTATTATTCTTGGAGTGCTTGTCACCACCATTACCTTTTTGCTCTTTCTTCTTAGATTTGTCAACCTCCACCTTGGTTTCTTTATCCATATTCTTCTTCGCAGCCATAGCCTCCTCGGCATTCATGATTTTGGCCACTTTTGCCATCAACTCTGACATAGTTTTAGGTGGATCTTTGGCCAAAGTATAGCATAACTTGTTAGGCAGCAATCCACTTATCAAAGCAGTGATCGCTGTCTTCTCTTCGTAATCTATGACTTCCAACTTCTCGTTATTGAAACGAGTTATGTAATCTCTAGTACTCTCACCTGATTTTTGTCTAACACTTAACAAGTGCGCCACTCGCTTTACCGGCTTTGCTCCAAAATAGAAATTGCTAATGAACAATTCGGCTAACTGAATAAAAGTCGAAATCTTACCCCGAGGAAGATTGTTGTACCATATCTGTGCAGATCCGGTAAGAGTTCCTGAGAATGCTCTACACCTCATCTCGTCGGGGATGACATATATGTCGGCAGTAGCTTGGTATTGTTCTATATGAAGAACGGGATCTGTCTTTCCATCATACTTAGGGGTCACTACAGGTGCTTTAAATTTCGATGGTGTAGGAAAAGTCACAATGGCCTGCACAAAAGGTGTCCCTTGAACAAAAGTTCTCTGTAAGGGATTCTTTTCTTTAGCCATTTCTCCAAGTCTATCCTCCAATCGTTGAATGGAACTTTTCCATGCTTCATTTCCTTCCTCGGGCCGTTTAGTCCTAGCAATTGATTGTTCTGACGTAGCTTCCTGAGATCTATCTCGACGAGTAGCTGGTCGTGATTGTGCTGATCCTTCTCTCAAACCTGATGGTGGTCGCAAACTTCTCGATGGGGCTCTAAGTGGACTCATATTTCTCCTTGGTCCTAACCGACTGAAAGGAGACACCCTATTTAATCTTTCCAGGGCGCTGGTTCTCTCCGGAGAGAGAGTGATATGTTGATATGTATCCGTAGCCCGTATCGATGAAGTTCGCCCAGGTTGATAAGAAAAATCATTATATTCTTCATTACGATGTGACCCAGTACGCCTGGATCGCGATTGCCCACGATCACTCTTTTGCCTTGAATGGGTAGGTGCACCGCCGTGAAGAGTTTGAATGAGTTGCCTCATTGTTTCTTGCATGGCGGTTTGTCCTTCAGCCAGATTCGTCATAATTCCAGCCAGATCTGGAGGTGCAGATGGATTCGGAGGATTTCCAACATTTCCAACATTTCGATTACTGGGTTCGGGATTATCCGCCATTGATGATAAATGATTTTTGGTGAAAAACGATAGCAACAGTCGTTTCCCACAGACGGCGCCAATCTGTTGATGTAAAAAACTAGATCGCTCTAATTATTCAATCACAGATAAATAAAATGAGACAAAGATTTTTAAAGTGGTTCAGCCTTATAAGAATGACCTACGTCCACTGTTATGTTATTGCTGAGTGTTTGGGAATTCTCGATTACAAGTTCAATCCAGAAATTCCGGGCCCCCTTGAATGAGGATGATACAAGGTATTTATAGCCTTGAAGCTGTACATGAAAGGGTTGATACATTAAATGATATACACATGAAAGGGTAATACATTTAATGCAGCGTGTGTGTCAAGATTATAAACATTCAATGAATAGTTGAACTGTTGTCTATCTGGTAATTAATGATACGGCCGAGATGCAGCTCGGACCGCCTTAGTTTCTCGTTGATCAAGAGTTCCTTGGAGCGCTTGAGTACCTCGGAGTGCTGGAGTTCCTCGGGGTATCTTCGCTGCTCGGAGAGAACATGAATTGGTTGGGGAAATGAACTTCCTCGTTACTATTGTGCCACGTATATTGACACGTGTCTTCGTATTATTCGTCCACATCAGCGTATTAATTTTGGTATCAACAACGAGTTACATTGGTTATGTGCGAGGTATTGTACCACTCATGGGGCCGTTCGAGGGATGTTTCGGGTTTTCACCCACTAACGCCATGTTTATATGCCTAAGTCTAAAAATATGCAAATTATCGTCGTGTTCTCAAATCAGGAGTCCCGGGGCTATGCGGTCAGTTATAACGAGTTATATTGGTGTCGTGGGAGGTGTTAGTGCCTGCCACGATGGCGTACGGGGGCTGTTTCGGGTTTTTACCTTTAAACTCAATGTTTTTAAGCCTAAGTCTAGAAATATTCAAATTATCGTCGCATTCTCAAATCAAGAGTCCCGTGGCTGCTCGGTCCGTTCCTACAAGTTCCCGTGGGAGGTGTCGGTGCCTCCAACGGGGCCGTTCGGGTGCTATTTTTGGGTTTTCACCCTCTAACGCCATGTTTTTAAGTCTAAGTCCTCATATTTTCAAATTCTCACCGTATTATCAAATCGAGAGTCTCGTGATCGCGCGATCAGTTACTATAACTTACATTGGTCCCGTGCGTGGTGTTGGTGCCACTCACGGGGCCGTTTGGGGATTGTTTTGGGCTTTTGGGCTTTCACCCACTAATGCCATGTTTTGTCTAAGTGCTGATATTTCTAAATTATCGTCGTATTCTCAAATCTAGAGTCCCGTGATTGCATGGTAAGTTCCTACGATTTACAAAAGTCCCATGCGAGGTGTTGGTGCCACGCACGGAGCCGTTCGGAGGATGTTTTGAATTTTCACTTACTAACGCCAAGTTTTTAACCCAAAGTCTAGAAATATTCAAATTATCATCGAATTCTCAAAATGAGAGTCCCGTGGCTGCGCGGTCAGTTCCTACAAGTTACATTGGTCCTGTGGGACGTGGTGGTGCCACCCATGGGGCCGTACGGGGGTTGTTTCGGCCTTTTACCTTTAAATAGCATGTCTTTTAGTCTAAGTCTAAAAATATGCAAATTATCATCCTATTATCAAACCAGGGGTCCCGTGATCGCGCGGTTAGTTCCTCCGAGTTATATTGGCCTTGTACGTAGTGTTGGTGCCACTCACGGGGTCGTTCGGGGGTTGTTTCGGGTTTTCACCCACCAACGCCATGTTTTTAAGTCTAAGTCTAGAAATATGCAAATTATCATCGTATTATTAAATCGGGGGTCCCGTGATCACGCGGTCAGTTCCTATGAGTTACATTGGTTCCGTGCGAGGTGTTGGTGCCTCCCACTAGGCCGTTCGGGAGCTGTTTCGACTTTTCACCCACTAACGCCATATTTTTAAGCCTAAGTCTAGAAATATGCACGTTATTGTCATATTCTCAAATCGGGGGTCCCGTGATCGCAGGGTCATTCCTATGAGTTACATTGGTCCCGTGCGAGGTGTTGGTGCCACTCACGGGGACGTTTGGGGATTGTTTCGTCTTTTCACCCACTAACGCCATGTTTTTAAGCCTAACTCTAGAAATATGTAAATTATCATCGTATTCTCAAATCGGGAGTCCCAAGGATGCGCGGTCAGTTCTTACAATGTACATTGGTCCCGTGGGAGGTGTTGGTGCCACCCACAGGGCGGTAGTAAGGATGTTTTGGGTTTTTACCTTTAAACGCTATGTTTTTAAGCCTAAGTCTAGAAATATTCAAATTACCATCGTATTATCAAACCGGGAGTCCCGTGGCTGCGCGATCAGTTCCTCCGAGTTAAATTGATCCTTTGGGAGGTGTTGGTGCCTCCCACGGGGCCTTTCAGGGGCTTTTGGGTTTTCGTCCTCTAACGCCATGTTTTTAAGCTTAAGTGTAGAAATATGCAAATTATCGTCGTATTCTCAAACCGGGGGTCCTGTGATCACACGGTCGGTTCCTACGAGTTATATTGGTCCCGTGTAAGGTGTTGGTGCCACTCATGGGGTCGTTCGGGGGCTGTTTCAGGTTTTCACCACTAACACCTTTTTAAGCCTAAGTCCATAAATATGAAAATTATCGTCGTATTATCAAACCGAGGGTCCCGTGATCGCGCGGTCAGTTCCTACGAATTACATTAGCCCCGTACGAGGTGTTGGTACCACTCACGGGGCCATTTTGGGGCCGTTAGAAATATGCAAATTATCATTGTATTCTCAAATTGGGAGTCCCATGGCTGCGCGGTCAGTTCCTACGAGTTACATTGGTCCCGTGGGAGGTAATGGTGCCACCCTTGGGACCGTAGGGGGGCTGTTTCGGGTTTTTACCTCTAAACGCCATGTTTTTAAGCTTAATTCTAAAAATATTCAAATTATCGTCGTATTCTCAAATCGGGAGTCCCGTGGTTGCACGGTCAGTTCCTACGAGTTATATTGGTCCCTTTGGTCCCTCCCATGGGTCCGTTCGGGGGTTATTTTGGGTTTCCACCCTCTAACGCCATGTTTTTAATTTAATCATCATATTTTCAAATTACCGTCGTATTCTCAAACCGAGAGTCCCGTGGCTGCGCGGTCAGTTCATAAGCGTTGTATTGGTTTCGTGGGAGGTGTTAGTGGCTCCCACAGGGTCGTTCGAGGGATGTTTTAGGGTTTCACCCTCTAACGCCATGTTTTTAAGCCTAAGACATGATATTTTTAAATTACCGTCATATTCTCAAACTGGGAGTCTCGTGATCGCGCGGTCAGTTCCAACGAGTTACATTGGTTCCGTGAGTGGTGTTGGTGCCACTCACGGGGCCGTTTGGGGGCTATTTCGAGTTTTCACCCACTAACGCCATGTTTTACCTAAGTCCAGATATTTTGAAATTGTCATCGTATTCTCAAACTGGGGGTCCACTGGTCGCGCGGTAAGTACCTATGAGTTACATTGGTCCCCTGCGAGGTGTTGGTGCCACTTACGGGGCCATTCGGGGGCTGTTTTGAGTTTTCACCCACTAATGCCATGTTATATGCCTAAGTGTAGAAATATGAAAATTATCATTGTGTTCTAAAACCAGGAGTCCAATGGTTGCGCGGTCAATTCCAACGAGTTACATTGGTCTCGTGGGAGGTGTTGGTGCCTCCCATAGGGCCGTACGGGGGCTATTTCGGGTTTTTACCTTTTAACGCCATATTTTAAAGCCTAAGTCTAGAAATATTCAAATTACCATCATCTTCTCAAACCGAGAGTCCCGAGGCTACGCGGTCAGTTCCTACGAGTTGCATTGGTCCTGTGGGAGGTGTTGGTGCCTCCCACGGGGCCCTTTTGCATTTTTACCCTTTAACGCCATGTTTTTAAGCCTAAGTCCTCAGATTTTCAAATTCTCGTCGTATTCTTAAGCCGGGAGTCTCGTTATCGCGCGGTCAGTTCCTACAAGTTACATTTATCTCCTGTGTGCTGTTGGTACCACACACGGGGCCGTTTGGGGGCTATTTCGGGCTTTCACCCACTAACGCCATGTTTTGCCTTAGTCCTAATATTTTTAAATCATCGTCGTATTCTCAAACTGGGAGTCCTGTAATCGCACGGTAAGTTCCTACGAGTTACATTGGTCCTCTGCGAGGTGTTAGTGCCACTCACGGGACTGTTCGGGGGATGTATCGGGGTTTCACACACTAATGCCATATTTTTAAGTCTAAGTCTAGAAATATGCAAGTTATCATCGTATTCTCAAACCTAGAGTCCCGTGGCTATGCGATCAGTTACTACGAGTAACATTGGTCCCATGGGAGGTGTTGGTGCCACCCATAGGGCCATAGGGGGTTGTTTCGGGTTTTTTTACCTCTAAACCCTATATTTTTAACCCTAAATCTAAAAATATTCAAATTACCATCATATTCTCAAATCGGGAGCCCCATGGCTGTACAACCAGTTCTTATGAGTTACATTAGTCCCATGGGAGGTGTAGGTGCCACTCATGGGGCCGTTCGGGGTTGTTTCCGGTTTTCACCCACTAACACCATATTTTTTAGCCTAAGTCTAGAAATATGCAAATTATCGCCATATTCTCAAACCGGGGGTCCCGTTATTATGTGATCAGTTCCTACGAGTTACATTGGTCCCGTGCAAGGTGTTGGTGCCACTCAAGGGGCAGTTCGGGGGCTGTTTCGGCTATTCACCCACTAACGCCATGTTTTTAAGCCTAAGTCTAGAAATATGTAAATTATTGTCGTATTCTCAAATCGGGAGTCTCGTGGTTGCGCGGTCAGTTCCTACGAGTTACATTAGTCCCGTGGGAGGTAATGGTACCACCCACGGGGCCATAAGGGGGATGTTTCGAGTTTTTACCTTTAAACGCCATGTTTTTAAGCTTAAGTCTAGAAATATGAAAATTCTCATTGTATTCTCAAACCGGGAGTCCCGTGATCGCGCGGTTAATTCCTACGTGTTACATTGGTCACGTGCGAGGTGTTGGTGTCACTCACGGGGCCGTTCGGAGTCTGTTTCGAGTTTTCACCCACTAACGCCATGTTTTTAAGCCTAAGTCTAGATATATATAAATTATCGTCGTATTCTCAAATCGGGGGTCCCATGATCACGTGGCTAGTTCCTACGAGTTACATTGGTCCCATGCGAGGTGTTCGTGAAACTCACGGGGCCGTTCAGGGGATGTTTCGGCTTTTCACCTACTAATGCCATGTTTTTAAGCCTAAGTATAGAAATATGCAAATCATCATCATATTCTCAAACTGGGGGTCCCATGATCACGTGATCAGTTCCTACAAGTTAAATTGGTCCCGTGCGAGGTGTTGGTGACACTCACGAGGCCGTTCAGTGGCTGTTTCGGCTTTTCACCCACTAACGCCACATTTTTAAGCCTAAGTGTAGAAATATACAAATTATCATCATATTCTCAAAATGGGAGTCCTGTGGCTGCGCGATCAGTTTTCACGAGTTACATTGGTCCCGTGGGAGGTGTTGGTGCCACCCACATGGCCGTAGGGGAGCTGTTTCAGGTTTTTACCTTTAAAGGCCTTGTTTTTAAGCGTAAGTCTAGAAATATTTACCATCATATTCTCAAATCGCAAGTCCTGTGGCTGCGCGATTAGTTCCTATGGGTTACATTGGTCCCATGAGAGGTGTTGGTGCCTCCCACGGGGACTTTCAAGGGCTGTTTCTGGTTTTCACCCTCTAACGCCATGTTTGTAAGCCTAAGTCCTCATATTTTCAAATTACCATCGTATTCTCAAATCGGTAGGCCCATGGCTATGCGGTAAGTTCCTACGAGTTACATTGCTCCCGTGGGAGGTGTTGTGCCTCCCATGAGGCCGTTCGGGGGCTGCTTTGGGTTTTCACCCTCTAACACCATGTTTTTAAGCCTAAGTCTAGAAATATGCAAATTATCATCGTATTCTCCAACCAGGGGTCCAGTGATCGCGCAGTTAGTTCCTACGAGTTACATTGGTCCCATGCGCGGTGTTGGTGCCACTCACAGGGCCGTTTGGGGGCGGTTTCGGGTTTTCACCCACTAACGCCATTTTTTAAGCCTAAGTCTAGAAATATACAAATTTTCATCGTATTCTAAAATCGTGGATCCCGTGATCACGCGATTAGTTCCTACGATTTACATTGGTCCGGTGCGAGATGGTGGTTCCACTCACAGGGCCGTTCGGGGGCTGTTTCGAGTTTTCACCCACTAATGCCATGTTTTTTAGCTTAAGTCTAGAAATATGCAAATTATTGTCCAATTCTCAAACCGGGGGTCCCGTGATCGCGCGGTCAGTTCCTACGAGTTACATTGGTCCCCTGCGAGGTGTTGGTGACACTCACGGGGCCGTTCGGGGGCTGTTTCGGCTATTCACCCGCTAATGCCATGTTTTGAAGCCTAAGTCTAGAAATATGCAAATTATTGTTATATTCTCAAACCGAGAGTCCCGTGGTTACGCGATCAGTTCCTACGAGTTACATTTGTCCCGTGGGAGGTAATGGTACCACCCACGGAGCCGTAGGGCGCTGTTTCGAGTTTTTACCTTTAAATGCCATGTTTGTAAGCCTAAGTCTAGAAATATGCAAATTATCGTCGTATTCTTAAACTGGAAGTCCCTGTGATCACGCGATCAGTTCTTGCACATTACATTGGTCCCGTGCGAGGTGTTGGTGCCACTCACATGGCCGTTCGAGGAATGTTTTGGGGTTTCGCCTACTAATGCAATGTTTTAAGCTTAAGTCTAGAAATATGGAAATTTTCATCGTATTATTAATTTGGGAGTCCCATGATCGCGCGATCAATTCCTACGTGTTATAGTGGTCCCACAAGAGGTGGTGGTGCCTCTCACGGGACCGTACGGGGGTTGTTTTGAGGTTTACCCTCTAACGCCTTATTTTTAATCTTAAGTCCTCATATTTTCAAATTATCATCATATTCTCAAACCGGGAGTCCCGTTATCACGCGTTTGTTCCTACGTGTCACATTGGTCTCGTGAGAGGTGTTAGTGCCTCTCACATGACTATAGGTGGGATGTTTCATCTTTTCAACCTCTAACGCATTATTTTCATGCTTAAGTCCTCATATTTTCAAATTATCGTCGTAATCTCAAATCGGGAGTCCTATTATCGGGCGGTCAGTTCTTACGTGTTATATTGGTCTCGTGAGAGGTGTCGGTGCCTCTCACGGGACCGTACGAAGGCTGTTTCGTGTTTTCACCCTCTTCACCTTGTTTTCAATCTATATTACAGCTATATATGGCTTATATAGTAGGTATATATGGCCATATATATCAGCTATATATGGCCATATATTGCAGTTATATAGGCTCATATATTGCTGCTAGATATGGCCATATATAGCTGCTATATATGGGCACATATGGCTGCTAAATAGCCATATAACATGTGGACTATGCATGAAGAATGGTATTTCCTTTTTAAAATAGTGTACTGGTATGCTCATAAAGAATGGTCCTATGACTTATCTTGGTTGTCCTTTGTATAGTGGAAGAAAGAGAATAGTTTACTATAAAGACATGATGAAAAAAGTGAAAAGGAAGCTTACTGGATGTAAAACTACATGCCTTTCTATAGGATGTAAAGTTGTGCTCTTAAAATCTGTGCTAGTATTTATGCATATATATCTGAAAGGCTGCATAATCTAATGGAAAAGTTTTTTTGGAGTTCAAATTATGGGGAGAATAGGCATCGATGGTGTAAATGGGAGGACATTATAGGGCCTACAAATGGAGGTGGTCTGGGAGTCAGGAACTTAAATGATATTGCAAATTATCTTAGTATGAAGATGTGGTGGAATTTTAGACAAAAAGATTCTATGTGGGCACAATTTATGAAGGTAGCATATTGTAGGAAGTTCCATACTTTTATAGCTCCAACTAGAGCAGGAGCTCATATGTGGAATAAAATGGTATTAAGTAGAGCTTTAACTGGAGAACACATGATACGGTAGATTGGTAGTGGTGACATAAGTATATTCTTGGATAATTGGGTAATTAAAGAGGCAAAAAATATGGAGGTATTGGAGGATCTACAGTTAAATCATTTTGGAAGGAGAGGCTGAAATGGGACAATCAAAAAATTGAGAGCAAATTTTCTATTCAGATATCAGAAAATATTTTACAGTTTGAGGAAATTTGGGACAACCAATCTGATAAAGTTATATGGAATCCAAATAACAATGGAACATTCTCTATCTCTTTAGCATGGGAATTGTGTAGAAATAAGAAACCATCTTAGATCAGCTCAAAATTCATCTGTCACAGTGTAATTCTCGTCAAGATATCTGTGTTGATGTGGAAGATTCTAAACAACTTGTTTCCTACTGATGAGAAGATAAAATACATAGGGGTAAGGGGCCCTTCAAAATGCCAATGTTGTCTCAAGCCTAAAGAGGAAACTCTTGCTCATAAATTTGAGAATGGGGACATTTCTTATAAAGTGTGCGATAAAATGAATCAAGAGTATGGAATAAAGAGGGATACTGGAGGTATTAGAAATCAACTTTTCCAATGGTGGATACATGGCCCCAAGACAGATCCAGTTACAAACAAGGTTATCCCAGCTATAGAGTGTTGGAGTTTGTGGATGCACATAAATAAAAGCAAGTATGGGGATTATTCAGTTAACGTTTGTTCAGTTTTGTATCAGGTTCACCAATTGAAGAAAATTCAGACTTTCAATCAATGCAATCACCCCCAAATCTAATGGCTACAAATTAAATGGATGAATCCTCCATCTGGAGTATTGAAGATAAACACAGATGGAAGTGAAATAGAGTCGACATGCCATGGAGGAGGTGGAGGAATTCTCATAAATTAGGAAGGAGATATGTTATGGGCCTATATGAGATCTTATCAGAATGCTACTATCATGGAGGTAAAGGCAAGTGCTCTAAAATATGGTCTTGATCTTTATAGGGATTTAAAGGAGTATGAGCTTATTATTTAATGTGATTCAAAAGTTCTAGTGGACATCATTAAAGGTAAATCCTCTATTCCTTGGAAAATCAGTTGGACTATTAAAGCAATTCAATGAATGCTTCAAAAATTCAAGTACTTTATCTTCCATATATATAGAGAAGGCAACCAGGTGGTGGACTTTTTAGCGAAAATGGGAAGTAAAGAAGGGATCAACAGTTTTTCACCCTCTAACGCCTTGTTTTCAAGCTTAAGACTTCGTATTTTCAAATTATCATTGTATTCTCAAATCGGGAGTCCCGTGATCACGCGGTCACTTCCTACGTGTTACATTGATCCCGTGAGAGGTATTGGTGCCTCTCACGGGACCGTACAGGGGTTATTTCATGTTTCCCCCCTCTAATGTCTTATTTTTAAGCTTAAGTCCTCATATTTTCAAATTATCATCGTATTCTCAAACCGGGAGTCCCGTGATCGCGCGATCCGTTCCTGTGAGTTACATTAGTCCTGTGAGAAGTGTTAGTGCCTCTCACAGATCGTACGGGGGTTGTTTCGAGTTTTCATCCTCTAACGCCTTATTTTTAAGCTTAAGTCCTCATATTTTCAAATTATCAGCATATTCTCAAACCGGGAGTCCTGTGATTGCGTGGTCAGTTACTACGTGTTACATTGGTCACACAAGAGGTGTTGGTGAGTCTCACGGGACCGTATGGGGGCTGTTTCGAGTGTTACTCTATAACTCTTTGTTTTCTAGCTTAAGTCCTCATATTTTTAAATTATCGTCGTATTCTCAAATCGGGAGTCCCGTTATTACGCGGTCAGTTTCTACATGTTACATTGGTCCCGTGAGAGGTGTTGGTTCCTCTCACGGGACCGTACGGGGGGTGTTTCATGTTTTTCCCCTCTAATGCCTTATTTTTAAGATTAAGTCCTCATATTTTCAAATTATCGTCGTATTCTCAAATAGGGAGCCCCGTTATCGCGCGTCAGTTCCTACGTGTTACATTAGTCCCCTAAGAGGTGTTGGTTCCTCTCACGGGACTGTACGAGGGCTATTTCGTAACAAATTATTGCCGTATTCTTAAATCGGGAGTCCCGTGATTGCGCGGTTAGTTCCTACATGTTACATTGGTCCCACGAGAGGTGTTGGTGCCTCTCACGGGATCGTACGGGGGCTGTTTCGAGCTTTACCCTCTAACGCCTTGTTTTCTAGCTTAAGTCCTCATATTTTTAAACTATCATCGTATTCTCAAACCTAGATACTCGTTATCGTGCGGTTAGTTCCTACGTTTTACATTGGTCCCGTGAGAGGTGTTGGTTCCTCTCACGGGACCGTACGGGGGAAATTTTGAGTTTTCACCCTTGAACGCCTTGTTTTTAAGCTTAAGTCCTCATAATTATCTCGTATTCCTTCTAATTATCCCATACTCCTTCTAACATACTATCCAACAATAAGCCAACAACCAAACCAAACCAAACCAAACCAATAATTATCTCGTACTCCTTCTATCATCTAAAAGATTTAATAGATAATGTATATTAATTATATAACTACTTTAGTTAAAGTAAAGAGTACCTGGTATGTAATGAAGAACTGGTATGTAATGAAGAACTGGTATCTAATTGGTTAGATCTGCAATATGTAAACATTGTGTTATGACGAATGGGTATGTAAAATTAAAGAAAGTACCTCACAAAACCACTAAAGAATTAGATTTGCTGCCTATGATATGTCGTAGATTTACATTTGACGCAGATTTATTCCCCCACTTTAACACATTAATTCGAACGAACGTGAGCAACATGCTGCCTATAATATGTAAAGAAAAGTACACAAAGGTAAAGAAGAACAAAAATATATAATATCAACCCGGTGCCTATAATATCAATGTAGTTGTGATTATTATGCCTCCATTTTAAGGTTTTAAAATACAAATCCAATCAAGTTGATCACAACAAATCTCAAACTAAAATAGAACTGTATGAAATCAACAGAATTATGGTTATATGTCAAGTTAAAACATGAATGAACGGAATCAATTTGTATTTGTTCCATGTCAAGTTGTAGCCTCCTAATATCTTGACGTAAACGTCAAAAGATGCACATTAGTCGCAAGATATGTGATATACTTTTTCATAGGCAAATCAAGAGAACACCTAACAAATTTAATAACATGTACATTTATCGACACTAGTATCAATTCAATAAATTCAACATAGTATCCAACAACCAAGCCAATAATATCTCACTATAGTGCAAAAAATCACGACATGCATATAACCCCCAATATAATATGATGGCACGCATATAACCCCCAATAAAATCACGACAAGGTGGATGTAAATTTTTTTACTCATTAAAAATTCATTTAATTATATTTTGTCAAAAAAAATACACACACATACAATCTAGGGTTTATTGGCATAATCTATACATACACACACATACAATCTAGGGTTTATTGACATAATATATACATACACACACATACAATTTAGGGTTTACTAAACCTTAATTTATTTTTTTGACATAAATCCATACATACACACACATACAATCTATACATACACACACATACAATATAGGGTTTATTGACAAAAATAATTTATTTGTTCATAGTTACACACATAAACATACATATACACATAAATCTATGCATACACGCACATATAAACATAAATCAATGCATGCACACACATACACACATAAATTTACACATACACATATAGAATATATACATACTGTGGCCATCCCCGATCCTCGCCATGCGGGCGGGCGCGTGGAGGAAGGATCCTTCGGGTCCCGCGCGTCCCTCTCGGGAGCGCTTCGGCCGGCGTCGTTTGAGATATGGTGTAAAAATGTAGAGAGATTCAGAGTCGCCAGTCTATTTTACTCAAAACAGACAAAAATAAAAGGGGAAGTCACCCCGAAGGATGGCATCCAAAGACATACTGGTGCATGCGAAACCAAAATGATTCGAGAAGGGTTCGGAGGCTTAGTTACGAAATGGGAAGGTGTTAGGCACCCATTCCTCCCTTTCGGTCTCTCATGGATGTTTGCTATTCTCCTTTATTTTTCCCCGTGATATGTGTGCATGTGTATATATATAGTGGAGATAGGAATCCTCGACTTGTATCATGGAAGAGATAAAGCGAGTCATCCGTAGGAAGGTATAAGAATAATATTAGAAAGTAAGATTTACGCGATTACCCTTACGTTAATCGTTATAATGAAGCGATAACGCATATGGAGTAATACGTCACTAAGAACAAGTGTATAGAATATAAGAATATTGGATTTAGATACGATAGAAAATAAGAGAAAAAGTGAGAAAAAGGACTCGAGTCTCGGGTTTCACCCCGAGACGCCTACGTACCCTATAAAGGCATCAAAGTCCACGTAGTTCGCATACAAAACGAGGGGTGGGGTTTATCCCATAAATCCAAATGGGGGATCTCTTATCTGTGAGTGTGTGTGTGTGTGTGTAGAAAAAGTGTTTTAATTGTGAAAAAAGTGTGAGAAAAGTATGAGAATCCCTATTTGGAATTTATGAGTGGATTTTATTTATATGAAAATATGAGATGTGTAATAATACTAGATAAAAAAGTATATTAGGATATGTGAAATGAGATAATAAAAATGCTAAGCAATAAAACAAATTATTGCAAATTTAAGAGAATTTAAAGAGAAAGTTGAGAAAGATGGACCTTCTTGAATATCTTGAGCTTGATCTTGAATGTTGGAGAGCAGACCTTGCACCTGGATGATGATGGGGAGTGGTTAATTCACCAATTTTGATGAAAAGGATGATGAAAAGTGGAAAAAAAGGATTTGGATGTTGAAATTGCGCAGCCTTCCAGAGACGTTTTTGGGATTTGTTGAGAGCGATTTTGATCAGATCTGGGCCCCTATTGCAAATGAGATGAAGGCCTCCTTTTATAGGCCCAGGTAACTACCGATCAGCATATACCTGTTCCTGCCTATCGGCACCTGCCTGCCGATAGGCAGGGTCTGGAACCTGCCATTTGGCAATGCGCTTCAGGTTTTTTCAGAAAATCAGCTACCGAGGGCAAACCATTGGTCAACATTACGCACAGGGAATACTGTTGGAAAGTTAATTCAGAGACCTTTGAAAGTCCTTTGGACCGCTCCCGGGTTCAGGAGTTGACTTTGGGTCAAATATGGCTCGAAAACGATTATCGGTCCATTGGACGGGGAATTATTCGGACGCAAACGGATCATTCATCCCCATGGTAAGTCCGAATCGCACACAGGGTAGACCATTGGAAATGTTAGGAGATGTACTTCGACATTCCAAAGAGTTTGACCCGGTTTGGAGAGTTGACTTTGGTCAATCGGGCCCGAGAAGAATTCGGTGACCTCTTGGAGTCAAACGAATCGTTCGTCCCCATGGAAAGTTGGAATCGCGCACGGGATGGACCGTTCGAAAGGGATTTAGTGACCTTCAAAGATTCATTTTTCCTCAGTCGAACAAAAGAGTTGACATAGATCAAACAGAGCCCGGGAGCGCCCGGTGGCCTCTAGGTCAAGTTCTGGATGCAAACGGATCGTTCGTCCGCATGGTAAGTCGGAATCATACACGAGATGGACCATTAGAAAAGGGATTCAGCCGCCTTCGAAGATTCATTTAGTCTCGGTCAAGCTGAAGAGTTTGACTTTTTGGTCAAATGGAGCCTGAGAGTGCTCGATGGCTTTTAGGTCGGTACTCGGGGTACGACCTGGGTTTGCAGTGATGAGGGGAGGTACTAGGGACCTAAGGAGAGTTAGGGGGTAACAGAATGCGGTGTCTACATAGCCCCTCGACGGGTGAGTTTGGAATAAATGATGACCGTCGAATAGACACCACATGATGCTATTGAGGGAGTACGATCGATTCAGAGGGTCGAGGCCTATTCTGAGGACCTGAGGGGTGTGCTGGGAGGGTGACCAATTCTGCTGGTTAAAGCCAAATCTGTGGGCTTAAGTGATGTGGGTGATCGATTCTGCGGGTTAAAGCCAAATCTGCGAGCTTAGGGTGAAGATCTAGTAACCGTGGTCAATTCTGACCTAAGAGTGGTGACGATCGAGGACTGAGGTTAATTTTGACCTAACTCATGTGAAAATCCAAGACCGGGGTCACTTCTGACCCAAGAGTGGTGACGAACGAGGATCGAGGTCAATTCTGACCTAACTCAGGTGACGATCCAAGACCGGGGCCAGTTTTGACCCAAGAGTGGTGACGACCAAGGACCGAGGTCAATTCTAACCTAACTTAGGTGACGATCCAAGACCGGGGTCAATTTTGACCTAAGAGTGGTGACGAATGAGGACCGAGATCAATTCTAACCTAACTCAGGTGAAAATCCAAGACCAGGTCCAATTCTGACCCAAGAGTGGTGACGACCGAAGACCGAGGTCAATTCTAACCTAACTCAGGTGATGATCCAAGATCGGGGCCAATTTTGACCCAAGAGTGGTGACGACCGAGGACCGAGGTCAATTTTGACCTAACTCATGTGACGATCCAAGGCCGGGGCCAGTTCTGACCCAAGAGTGGTGATGACCAAGGATCGAGGTCCATTCTAACCTAACTCATGTGAAGATCTAAGATCGGGGTCAATTTTGACCCAAGAGTGGTGAAGACTGAGGACCGAGGTCAATTCTGATCTAACTCAGTTGACGTTCCAAGGTCAGGACCAATTCTGACCCAAGAGTGGTGACAACCGAGGACTGAGGTCAATTCTGACCTAACTCAGGTGACGATCCAAGATTGGGGCCAATTCTGACTCAAGAGTGGTGACGACTGAGGATCGAGGTCAATTCTGACCTAACTCAGGTGACGATCCAAGACTGGGGAAAATTCTGACCCAAGAGTGGTGACGACCGAGGACCAAGGTCAATTCTGACCTAACTCAGGTGACGATCCAAGATCGGGGCCAATTCTTACCCAAGAGTGGTGACGACCGAGGACCGAGGTCAATTCTGACTTAACTCAAGTGACGATCCAAGATCGAGGCCAATTCTGACCCAAGAGTGGTTACGACTGAGGACCGAGGTCAATTCTGACTTAACTCAGGTGATGATCCATGATCGGGGCCAATTCTGACCCAAGAGTGGTGACGATCGAGGACCGAGGTCAATTCTAACCTAACTCAGGTGACGATCCAAGACCGGGGCCAATTCTTACCCAAGAGTGGTGACGACCGAGGACCGAGGTCAATTCTGACCTAACGCAGGTGACAATCCAAGACCGGGGCCAATTCTGACCCAAGAGTGGTGACGACTGAGGACCGAGGTCAATTCTGATCCTAGAGTGGATAAAGAATGGATTTTGATTCTTCTAGAGAAAGTGCCTTGTGATTTTGATCTGAGCTGGGGAGCTGATAACTGGAGAAGCTTTTGTTTCTTTAGGAGACCTCGCAGGGGGGGACAACCTATTTTGGTGCTATAAAGATTCTGTTGAGGAAGTGATCGGGCGATCCTTAGAGATCTTCTGGAGCTTTACCGGGAGGAGATTCACTGAGTTTTTGAGGATTTCACTGGGAAAGAGGGCTTCCCCTTAAGGGAATGCGAAATTTTCATGCTGAAAATGTTAGAAATCCATCCTGGGATTTTTAGGAATTTTCCGAGGATTTTTTGGGGCTTTCTGGTATTTTTTGGGAATTTCTGTATGAAATTTAAGGTGGGGTGCCGGTCGGCATGCTATGAAGGGTGCCATTCGGAAGTGCATAGACTTTTGGACTACCTCGGGAAGGTAAGGAGTCAGTGTCGATCGGTATGATAGGGGAAGTGTTGATCGGTATGGCGCTTGGCATCCTGTATAAAGGGGGCGAATCCCTTCATTTTTTTCATATCTTTTTTTATTTCTCTCTTTCTGCGATCTCTCTGTAAGTCGTTTTAGCATTCCGATCTTTAAGAAATGGCCGTCTTTGTGAGCACTGCAGTCCATCGGGAGTGGTTGACCATTGATGACTGGGCGAATATGGATTGGAGGGACAGGGTGCCTCTTGCTTTTGGGAGTGAGAACTCCTTTGATGCGTTTGAGCCTATTGCGGATGAGCGGACCTTTCTGCGGGAGCCATCGCTTCATCGCTCTTCGAGAGTGATTCCTCGTGGTTATGTAAGTAACCTGATGTTTGGCATTCCTTTCTTTTGGGTGATTTTTCTTTCTTTCTTGACTTTTGATGAGATTTTTTCTTTTTTCCAGTCTGATATTTCTTTGAAGAACATACGGGCCCACGGGACGACGAGGCTCAGGGATGTCTGGGAGCATCTCCCACCTGTGGTGCATTGGGTGGTCTCATCAACGGGTTTTGGGAGGTTGGCATCTGCGCTGGATGAGACGCCTCGTTTGACAGCGGTCCTATGCGCTTTGGGAGAGAGGTGGTGGGATACTGCCCACACCTTCCATTTCGGCTTCGGGGAGATGACTGTGACTCCCATAGACGTGCAGTAGCTGTTGGGGCTGGATTGTGATGGAGAGTAGATAGACGTGGATCACTCTTTACGGGTGAGACCGAGGGCAGTACGGGCGACACTTGGTGATTTAGGGAGGATAGACTCTGAGGATTCTATCCGGCTGTCCCTGCTGAAAGACATTTTGTTGGGTAGGGAGATTGATGTGGAGGAGAGGCTGCAGGTGAGGCAGATGGCCTAGTTATTTATTTTGCTGGTGTTGGCGGTTTCCTGGTGGCGTCGAGAGGCGACGTCGTCCATTTGTGGTTCTTATCGTACCTGAGGATGTTTTCGAACATCCCTTTATATGATTGGGGGAGTCTGACTTTGGTGACCCTTTACTCTTCTCTGGATGCATTCAGCCAGTTCTGCCGACAAACCTTTACTGGGACCACGTACCTCCTTGAGGTATTCTTTAGTTTGCGCATTTCTTTTCATGCATTCGCATTTTCCTTTCATGCATTCGCATTTTCCTTATGTGTCTCTTTTTGCTTTATGAATTCAGACGTGGTTCTATGAGGTGATTGGGTGCAATACTCCGTTGATCACTCTGAAGGATAACACTGTTGGGGACTTCTGTCGATTGTATCGATGGCGTAAGGCCAATCGACAGTCGAAGGGATCTCTCTCTCTGAGGCGGTGTGTCAGGTCTTAAATGACCTGACCAGTGGTAGGGTAAGACTCTTTCCATTTAAGTCTTAGTTTCTACACCTTCTGATCTTTGTATTGATTTATGCTCGCTTGGAGATTTTAGGTGACCTTTTATCCTTGGGGGATAACCATTCAGGATGCGGGGGCGACCGGGGTGAACGCGCGGATGAGGCATTTGCTGGCGCATGAGTTCAGCCATTCTTGGTATCTCGGGGAGCGGGTGGCTCGTCAGATTATGGAGGAGGAGGTGGTAGTGGTGCCACTCGCGCAACCTTCTACGTCTATGAGTCGGGAGAGACTGATGTCGGAGGATGAGAGGATCGCGGCGACGATAGGCGAGTCCTACTTATTATACACCGATACGCCTACGCCGTATGACTATATGGACTTTGTGACGAGCTGGTTGATGGCGCCCAGCATATATGATGCACTGCCTTTCCTTCCTACGAGTTTGAGTTGGGCGGTGGAATATTCCCACAGTGGCAGTGGTCCGACGACATCTGCGGCAGCGGTGACCTCGGAGGACCCTTTTGTGCGGTTGCATACCCCTTCGTACAACATCCGACGGGCTGATGTAGGGATAGTGCCTATGTTGCACCGTCCTCACGCGATGGATCCGAAAGAGTTGGGTTTAACAGAGGAGGTCCTTCGACCTATGGTATACTTTTATGTTCCTCTTTTTCTTTCTTTTCTGTTGTGGTCATTTCTGATTTGATGCTGATTTCGCCTTTCCTTGCAGCAAGTCCGGGTGTCGACCACTTGGCTAAGGGACATCAGAGAGACTGGATATCCTCAGCGACTGCCCATATTCGAGACACGGTTCCTATTCCTTCTTTCATGGTGCCGTCTGCTTCGTCCGGAGAGGACTCGGGCTCGGGTAGTGGTGGCGCATCATCTCGTCGTAGGGGAAAGAGAGCACGTCGTAGGGGTGGAAGCTCTTAGCGAGCGAGCGAGAGAGAGAGAGAGAGAGAGAGAGAGAGAGAATGTGGGTTCGGGCTGAGTCCCGTTGTTTTTGCTTTTTATTTTTATTTCCTGCAAAATTGATGTAACACATAAAATAAATAGATGCAATGCAATGGAGTTTTTTATTATCTCTTATTAATGATGAATGAATGCATGCACATGCACTTTTTACTTTGCTGCTGAGACCGTAAAAAGGAATATGTTTGGAATTTTTGAAGGAAAGGTCTTAATTAAAAGGGGAAATTATATAAGGAGGAAAAGGGATTTTGAAATTCTGTTAAGAATATCAATTTATTTTTATTGAGTTTTCTGATTTGACAAAAGAGGAAGAGAGGGAAATTTCTAAAAATGGGGGGTTGCCGATCGGCAAGCACCTTGTCCTGCCTATCGACAGTTCAGTCCAGTCCCATCAATTCAAAGCTTTTATTGGTATCCTTTTCAGCCTTTGGTACCTTGTGGGGTAGGATCCCTTCCGATTTCTGCGGGGATTATGTCTCTTGTGAGGGTTCTTCAAGTATAAAAAGGGGTAAGGGTGGAGTGTTTTCATCACACCTTTGCATTCTTACCTACTTGCCCATTATCTCTTAGCTTTGCAAGATGGCTCTCCCTGGTAGCGTTGAGTTTTCTAACTACCTCGAAGCCTTGGAAGCAATGTGCTCTTATAATGTCGACTATGATGCTTTCAACATGCGTCAAGTCTCCTTGTGGCGCAATCGGCCTATTGAGTGGAACATGCTGATGGCGGCGGTACAATTTTGGTACCCCGAAGACCATGTATTCCGCTTAAGGTTGGATGAAGTTTGTCCTACCTATGAGGAATTTTCTTCCATGCTGTGTGTAAATCTGAGTGTTGCTGCGGCTTTTCCCGAATTTTCCCATTTTTCCAGGGATTTATTGGCCGGGCTTCTTCGTGTTTCATCTTCGGCGGCCAGATCATTGGTTGCTGGAGGGATGATCTCCCTCCCGGCGATGCTGCAGTCCATGAATTTACGGGATATAGGTGATGCTGGCTATGCTGGAGCCGTTGTTCTGGGCCTGGTTTCAAAGTTGCTGCTGGTGACTGGGGAACTACTGGTGGACCCACAACTTGTAGCCATTACCTCATGGATGTCATACCATTGCAATCCTACGGTGGTGATACTGGCGGAGACTCTAAATGGCCTGGATGCCTGGAGAGAATGTCGTTCTAACTTTTGAGGGGTAGCCCCGTGATACTATTCATGTGGTTGTCTGAAAGATTTCGCTTGGCGACTCCTCCAGAGTATCCCTTGCCGGATGTACCCAACTTCTTTTCGCGCCACTTCATCAGCGTTGGCCTGTATATTGAGAACTATGAGAATTAGCTTGTGGAATATGGGGTTCGTGGTCTGTATTGGTCAGTACCTTGGTAGGGGCAGTTGTAGCCTATTCTGGAGCTAGGAGAGTATTCATATGTGCGGCTGGTTGGTCTAAGGCAAACCTCCTTTTATTTCCCTTGGCGGATTCTGTGCTAATTTGGTTGGGCACAGGTTGTGCCACCTCGGATACTAAATTTCTTTTCGGTAGAAGATTTAACTGAGCGCTTGCACTTGTTGCTTGGATATATGTGGGGAAATCGACGTCCGTCGACCCGTCCCTCTCAGTTTGTCGAGAAGGTTTGTCATGTCCCCAAAGATTATATGAAGTGGTTGTGGAGAGAAGTAGTCAGCAAGATGTTGGCAGTGGAGACTAGACAAAGATGGTTTGTTTTATCCAACACCATGGAAGGGGGTGATGTGGTCTTTTCGAAGATGGTTCGGGCTCATCGGTCCATGGAGTGTTTGAGGCACTCTATTTAGGCAGGGAAAACTTGGGGACCTCAGGATGTAGATGATGAGGGTGCAGGCTCCTCTGGTAGATGTGGGTAGGACTCTTGGAGAGTTTATTTATGTAATGGATGACATATGTGGGGATTTTATTTGTCTTTTTATAGCAGTGGGGGAAAGGGAGTTATCCGTTCCTTTCTTATATAATCCGTACTGTGATTTCTTATTAATGAAATAAACCAGTTTCTGATCATCCAGCTATGCCTTTTGATGAATTTTGTATTTTGAATTATCTATATTAATCGCTAAGGCATACATAATCCTTTTGCTCAAGTATATATTTTAGAATGAACCGTCATTCTCGGAGATAAGAAAAGAACAGTATTTTGTCAAAAAGAAAGGGTCGTGCTCCTATAAGATGTAGGAGCTGCCTACGTACCTCTGAGGTTTTTGAAAAGTTTTTTATCTGTTCAAAAATAGTTTTTTTTAAGAATAGAAGGGGGATGAGAAGAGTCGTAGCGCACCGAGATTTTGGACTAAGGATAGAATTTCTTAAGATGGTCCAGGTTGACTGGATGAGCCATATCTTCCCCATCTAGGTCAGTGAGTAAGGCGGCACCGCCGGATAAAAAATTTTCTTCACAATGTAGGGGCCACTCCAATTGGGCTTGAATTTCCCTCTGGGGTCCCAGATGGGTTCTACTATCTCCTTGAGGGCTAAGTCTCCCTCTCGGACACTGCGGTCCTTGACTCTCTTGTTGAATGATCACGCTATTCGGCGATGATACCCTTGTATGTGGTAAAGAGCTTTCAATCTCCTTTCATCTAGGAGGGTCGGCTCATCGAGGCGGTTTTGGCACCAGTCTTCTTCGCTAATTTTGCTTTCGAGCATGACGCATAATGGGGGTAATTCCAGCTCCATAGGAAGGACTGCTTCCATGACGTAGACCAGAGAGTAAGGGGTAGCCCCAGTAGAAGTTCGAATTGAGGTTCGATAGCCCCAGAAGGCGTACGGGATCCGGTCGGCCCAATTTCTACAAATTTCGGTCATCTTGCTGATGATGGCTTTGAGGTTCTTGTTGGCGGCTTCAACTGCACCATTGGTCTGAGGTCGGTAGGGAGAAGATTTATGTCTTTGAATCTCGTACTCGTTGACTGCTTCTGTGACTTCTGATTCTAAATCCAACTCATTATCTGACACTAGCTCGTGTGGGACCCCATATCGGCAGATGATATTTTTCTTGAGGAATTTGGCCACTTTCTTGGCGTTTAGTACTGTGTATGACTCAGCTTCGACCCATTTGGTGAAGTAATCGATGGCAACCAGGATGAACTCATGTCCGTTCGAAGCCTTTAGCGTAACCTTACCTATGATGTCGATACCCCAGGTGGAGAACGGCCAGGGAGAGGTCATGTTATATAATTCTCGAGGAGGCAAGTGTTGAAGATTGGAGAACTGTTGGCATTTGAGGCATCTCTGGATATAGGCGGTGCTGTCTTGGGCCATGGTGGTCCAGTAATATCCCTGTCGGATGATCTTCTTGGAAAGCATGTGACCATTCATGTGGGGTTCGCATTCCCTGCTGTGAATTTTTTGCATTATTTTCTCAATCATAACCCCTGCGATACAGTGTACATGAGTTCCATCGAAATTCCTCTTGAGTAGAGCTTTATGACAGATGATGTACTGGGCGGCCAGTCTTCGGAGGGTTATTCTATCTTTCTTATTGGAACCCTCGGGATACCTACCATGTTTGAGTAGGCACCAGATATCATAGTACCAGCAATCGGCTCGTTCATGATCTTCGGTGGAGACAAGCTCTATATGGCAACAGTGGGTTGGTTTGTCTTGCTTTTAAAGTAGGAAGGGGGTCATTGTTATTCCTTCGGGCATGTCGACCATGGAGGCCAAGGTGGCGAGAGCATCGGCTAGGTTATTCTTTACTCGGGATAGGTAATGGAAGGTGATATCTCGGAATAAGGAGGCTAACTCTTCTAAGTGGGCATGGAAGGGTTGGAGCTTTTCGTCCTTGACTTTCCACTTTTTGAGCACTTGATCGATGATGAGGGAAGAATCCCCGTAGACATCAAGGTATTGAATACCTTTCTTGAGAGACACTTTGAGGCCTACCGTGCAGTCCTCGTATTCCGTCATCTTATTGGTGCAAGGGAAATCCAATTTGATGGCGATGGGAGACATCTGGGGCGACCAGAAGTATCCCAATGCCATATCCCTTTTTGTTGGCAGCGCCGTCAAAGAATATTTTCCATCGAAGGTGGTCTTGAGTGGTGCAGAGGATATTTTCATCTGGGAATTTGGAGATCCAGACATCTGCTTCTTCTACGGGGTAATCAGCGAGGTAGTCAGAGATGGCTCTTCCTTTCAAAGGGTTATGGTTAGGTATAGGAGCAAAGGGAGACCCGGTTGTGATGGCATGAGCACTGGATGTTGGGTCAAAAATTGTTTTATTCGGTCAAAAGCTTCTTGGCAGGCCTCGTTTCAAACCTTAGTTGTATCCTTTCGGAGGAGCTTGAAGATCGATTCACAGATAGAGGTTAGCTGGCTGAAGAACCGACTGATATATTGCAATTTCCCAAGAAAACCTCAGACTTTTTTCTCTGTTCGGGGTGGTAGCATCGCAAGTATGGCCTTTAGCTTGGCAGGATTTGCTTCTCTCCCCTTCTCACTGACCATAAATCCTAAGAGTTTTCCCTTTATAATGCCAAAGACACACTTCTGTGGATTGAGTCTCATTTGATACCATCGCAGTCGTTCGAAGAACTTCCGAAGAGCGGGAACATGACCTTCTCTAGTTTTGGACTTGATAATCATATCATCCACATAAACCTCGACTTCTTTGTGAATCAAATCGTGCAGGATGGTCGTGGAAGCCCTTTGGTAGGTGTCCCCAACATTCTTGAGACCAAATGTCATAACAGTGTAGCAAAAGGTTCCCCATAGGGAGAACAATACAGTTTTTTCTTGGTGGTCTGGGTGCATCTTGATTTGGTTATATCCGGCAAACCCGTCGATGAATAACTTGAGAGCATGACTGGCTGTGTTGTCCACGATCATGTCAATATTGGGTAGCGAATAATCATCCTTTGGAGAAGCTTTGTTTAAATCTCGGTAGTCTACACACATTCGAATCTTCCCTCCTGATTTTGGCACATGTACTATGTTGGCTAGCCATGCGGGATATTCGATCACACGAATGAAGCCCATGTTCAACTATTTGACCACATCTTCTTTTACCTTGAGCGACCATTCGGTGCGGAGCTTTCTCAATTTTTGTTTAATCGGCTTGTAATCTGAGAGAGTGGGAATCTCGTGCTGAGCTATTTCAGGATCAATGCTGGGCATATCATCATGCGACCATGAGAAGACATCCATAAACTCCTTCAGCAATTCTTCGAGTTGTGCGCGCTCATGCTCGTCAAGGGTGCCCCCTATCCTAATCTCGCGCAGTTGGCTACTAGAACCGAGATTAATAACAACAGTGTCTTCTTCATTAACTTGAACGCGGTTATGTTGTTTATTATTAACCTTATTTAGATCAGTTAAGAATTGTTCATTTGCAAAATCATCATCATCAAAATTTTGATTAGAATCCAAGCAGTTAATGTAAGGCAGAGCAAGATACTCAAAATCTTCATTTATTTCATTGATAGGAAAAACAACATTGAGAACCTTATCAAAAAAGGTCTCGATTACATTTGAACAAGGATATACAACAGAAGAAGAAATAGGGTAACCATTGGGGTTAGGGGAGATTTCAAGAGATAGAACTGGCGTAGCATGCTAGCTGAGGAGGGGTGTATCAGCAGCTTTAATCAGATGGGATAGATCCATTGATGTAGTGCCTGAACGAACCATGCAGAGTGCCAGCCCCAGTGTCTGCAAGTTGAAGAAATCTTCAGAATCACTTTCCTCAATCTCTTCAGTATCTTTGTTGAGCGATTGTACTCAGTGTTGGAAACTTTCAGCCCATGGGTAGCTATCTTGGAAAAAGATCTCCATTCCAGGCTTCATATTCTTGTCTGTGTGGTCATACCATGGTTCTGGAAAACCGCAAAAGGGGAAGTCTTCGCCTTCTTTGATGAATCGTACATTCAAGGAGTCTCCTGGGATAGTTTGGATGCAAAATAATCTTCTCTTTGGTCGAGACTGGTGGATCATTCTGAGCTCTTGTTCTGATGGTTGATACCCCAAGCCACAAGGAGGGAAATATTTCTTCAGTTCAATGGGCTCAAGAATTCCTTGCAGCCTTTGACCTAGCCCCAGTCCGGGCATGAAGTGCATGTTTCTGAACATCTGAATCACATTGACATTGCCATAAAGTTCATATTCTGGACAAACCCTTTCTTTAAAACCGTCCCCTGCCGGGAGTAGGAGTGTCTCAACTCGAAATCCTGATAGGAGCATATCATTATCCCGTGCTGTATCTCAAGGATTGGACTGCTGGTGCTTGCACCCTCGACATTTTTGTCGTCACCCAAAAAGGTGATGGCTCGCCCATCGGCGAAGAACTTCAATTTTCGATGGAGTGAGGAAGACACACCCTTGATATGGAGTGAGTGAGGATGACTCTCCCGTCGTCCAAGCAACAAGTTGAAACAAGCTGGGTTGTCCATGACTTGGAATTCAACGATAGGGTTTATAGTGCCAACCCCTATTACAAGTTTTATGGATCCCATCACCTCCCGGTGGGTATTATCGTAGGCATGTACAGCGGTGGAGGTTGGAGCGAGGTCGCTTTCTTTCAGGCCCAAACACTTGAAGGTTCTCAGTGGGAAAACATTCAAGGATGGTCCGTTATCGACAAGAGAGAGTGGCACAGCCTTCCCCATAACTTCGACGGAGATATTGAGTGCACGATTATGACTCGGCCCAATTCTGGGGATTTTTTCTTCAGATAATGATAGCATTCGGGTAGAGGTTAAGGATCTGACCAGATTATTGCTTCTTCTGGTGTGGTAGATGGAAGAACTGTGGGTCCAGTGAGCAGCTTGATTAAAGCATTTCTGTGTAGCTGGGAAGACATGAAAAGTCCCCATAGAGTGATGTTCTTGAGTTTTCTTCAGTTGATAGAGGATATTGCTCTCCTCAATGGTCATCTCTGGCATAGGAAGGTTTTCAACGCCCTTCCCCTTGTCATTTGCTAGTAGTGAGCTTGGAACTTGGTAATGTCTCCCTAATCTGGCCATGTTATTTACTGAAGATGGGAAGAACATGAATCCCGTTTCCTCGTCAATTTCATGTTGTTCTGCCACCCTGTTTATTTCTCCGAGGAGTTCTTCAAATTATATCATCCCACATATGGCGGCTATTGGGCCAGTTCTTCCTGAAGCATGTTCTTCACTCGAATCTTCGAATTCTTCCCCCCATTCGGTGGCAAAAATTCTGTCTTTCCATGGTAAGTCAATGCATTCCATAACTTCAACGGCTTCTTCATACAGGTCTTCCCATTCTGGGGGATGTGTGTGATTGAAGGGACCAAGCGCCCTTGCAGCTTCAAAGTGTCAAGTAACTCGGTGATACTACAAATGCTGTTGCTTTGCCCAAATAATTCTATTATAATCTGGACAACATCATCTAGGATGACTTCGTCGGTTGGTACCACCCACTTATCTGAATTTCAGGCCCATTTTTGTGCTTCCAAGAACAGTGTACTGAATTTCTGGCAATCGGTGATAGTTGTTGGTGTACCCATAAATTCCCAAGACCAGTTGATCAACTAACTAAACCCAATCTTTGATCATCTTGGAAACGTGATGAAGAACATTAAGACTATGACCACCACAGTGATGACAGGTTGTTCACCTATTAGTGCATTGTCTTTTAGCAGCGATATGCACTAAATTTTAGTGTAAACCCAATAACTTATCCCAATCCTTACCATCAATTATATTACAGACCTAATACTGATGAAATTAACTTCAGAAATAACCAAAGTATAAGAGGATATCATAATACTAAAGGTCTATATATTAACAACCCAATGAAAAGTTCAGAACCATCTAAAACCTTCCAACAATTAGGTTAAACCAACCCAATGGGTAGAACATCGCTCTCTGAGGTAGGGAGAACTAGGTCATACTAAAATTATTCCAATGTAAGCTTTCCATGTGCTTTGTACCATGGTATTATCAATAATCATAGGTTTGAACAAGAACTCGAGGGGGTTGAGGAACAATAGGAGATTTGACAACCAATTTCCCCAAGTCACTCAGCCTCTAGCTTATCAAGCAAAATAAAATGTGCCTCCCCAAGTTACACCCCCATTGGTGCAACCGACTCCCCTAATAAATCAAATAATTGTACCACAAAATAGGCAATTGCACGGAGGAGTTGGGAAAAATGAGTAAGGATGGCAACGGGTCAGGAATCTGGAGGGTTTTTCAAAATCAAAACTCACCCTAAAAAAACAACTCACCCTGCCCCGTGACAAGTTTAGTTTATCCCACCCCAAACCCGAATAAATGTAAACCTACTAAACCCTCCCCCGACCCACCCCGTTTACATTACACGGGTAACAAATCTACTTGGGATAGGTTAACCCCACATGCTAGACCTCTTAGGATTCGTTAACTTATGTATATATATTAGATTTTGGTGTAAATAATATATCAAAAAAGGGTATTTAAGTAAATATAAGAAATAAATGGGGTGGGGAGGGGTGGGTTATGCTTATATATATTGCACCCGAACCTTCTCGTTTATTTAACATTTACTTATGAACCATACCCACTCATATTATTTTAAATGGGGTTTTAACCTGCCCCCTTAGTGTTGGGGCAGGAACCCAATAGGTTGGGTTATATTGTCATACCTAGAAATGAGATTGTGGATCTCATTCATAAAATATGTTGACCAATGACTCGGGGGTGAAGACTCAAGTTTATAGGAATACATATACTGGGTGTATAGATGATATTGAACTCCTAAAAAGGTTCAAATTCCCAACCTTTACCCTCTTTTTGGGAGATGGAAGTTAGTCCACTATGGAACACATTACCGGATTCGTTAGTCACCTGTTTATGCGGTATAAATGAGTATCTAAGACGTTGTTTGTTTTTCAGTTCACTCACTAATGTAGCCTTCACATGGTTTATAAGTTTACCAACAAACTTTGTCCATACTTAACAACAAATGGAAGACATGTTCCATGCACAATTTTTCCAAACTGAGCAAAAAGTTTATATGGATGACATAGATAGACTAAGTCAAAAACCAAATAAAAAAGAAATAACTTTCATAAATAGGTTCGAAAGGGATATAAACAAATGCAAAACAATCCTACCTGAGTCTAAGTTCGTGAAATTGGCATATAATGGATTAGAATTTAGACATCGAAAGAAATTTGAGGCCACTAGCTGTAGAGATTTGGCAGAGTTAACTGCCAAGGTATCCATATGTGACTATCTTCTAAAAGAAGATCATGAAAAAAATACCTATTCTTTTAAGACATATTACAAGGATCCTAACTTCGAAACATATGTTGTTGAAATTATAGGAACTCAAACTATAATTAATGAACCACGGGTCCAAAAGGAAACAACAATATAATATAGTGCTCCTAAAACAAGGAATGGTAAAAAAGTATTCATTTGACATTTCTATGCTGATGAGATCTTTGTTTATCTTTTAATGTTATAATGTTAAAACCACTCGGTGGTGCTAAAAAGCCAAATGAGATCAGAAGGAAAAAATATTGTAAATGGCACAATATTTTCTCCCACTAAACTAATGCATGCTATGTGTTTCGCGATAGCATTATAGAATTAATTAGGAGAAGTACCATGAGTGTCGATGAGGAACCATTTCCTAATGTCAATGAAATGGGAGAAAACATGCAATACATTCAACTACAAAGAAACAAGGGGCATGTTGAATTTAAACAGATGACCAATTTTGAATATATGGCTTCGAAACCTGAAATAACTGAGGTTTCAGACCAGAAGGTCATGCAACACCTATGCATCTGGTTTGGGGAACATATGGAGAAATGTGCCAATTTTTTATTTCGAAAGGAAAACAATAACTAAAAAATAATAAGAACGAAAATAAATGTAATACCCCGTTATTTAGACTAAATTACATAAATTATATATGTGTATATTTGTTATATATTTATCTGCAGTGACCGGTGCCATCACTAAAATTATTTTATTATTTAAAATTGAATTAAATTTAAAATAAGGTAATAAAATAATAATTATTTAAACAATAAAATAATTGTATTGGTGGGTGATTTGAATAATGTTAAGGACGCATAAAATGTCTTATTACACCTTAAAAGATTGGGTTTTAAGGCCCATAGGTCAGTATATGACTTGTGATAGACTTTAAGTTATTTGGAGATAGTTTTAGGCTTATGGATCATGGTCCATACGGGGTAAAATCATAATTTTGTCATTAGTATTATAAATTGAAGATTGTGAGCTAAAAAGAAATGGTTTGGGAAGAAGAAGATAAGTTAAGACTTTTGTTTTGGGAATTTAACCTACTTGAATTAGAATCAAGTTTATTTAGTATAATTTTATAATTGAGGTTGTAATATAATAGGCTTGTTAATTGGAATCTTAATCTAAAACTAGTATAATTATTTTAATTAATATAACTTGATTAGGTAATTAGATTAAATCCATATTCTTAAGATATTATGAAATCTATTTGGTTCAAATTGATTTAGAGTAGGATTTCTTAAACTGATGATATAGTTATGATATTTCATGTTAGAAGATTAGAAGTCCATAGATTAAGCTGAAATGGGATTGAATTAGGATCAAACTACATGTTAGGGTTCTTAAGATGACAATTAGGATTCATATCTAAAAATTGTGTAAGAACAAACTAAAATCCTTTAAAATTTGTTAGTGTTATTATTGGGATAGTTATATATCTAAGAAGTAAAGTTTGGGGATGTGTAGGGGCCTGGAAATTAGAATTTATGGGCAACAATGGCGAATTTTCCCTAGGAAGAAGGGGGATCTCGGAGAATATCCTTTGAACGAAATTGTGGCCTCGTTCTAATGATATGGTAATTCTCATTCGAACGACAATTAGGTGTCATTCGAATGAACTGTGTATTCTTGTTGGAATGACTAGAACGATCCATTTGAATGTCCTATGGATCCTTGTTCGAATGAGGAAATCAAATGAATTTTTCAAATTCTTATTTTAAAAGGTTAATTAAGGTGTGAATGCTGGAATTAAGCCTGGTAACCCTTAACTGTGTAGGCTTACTTGTTTGTGTATTATGTGCAACGTAATGGTTGTGTGTACTCGTGGGATACGTTTGATAGAGGATATTTTATGGGGCATGAATGATGGATATTGGTACCTTGATGTGATGATGATAGGTTTGACTTTATTTTGATTACCCTGGATACTACGTGCAAAAATTCTCGTTGTATCTTTGTAAGGCTCACATGATGATTTTGTTATATAGCTTTGGGTATGAGGTTATATGCATGGTGTGAAGGCGCAATGATTATCCCCAGTAGATACATGAGTTATTAGGGGTATGGTACAACCTATAACTATGCTTGGTAAGCGCAAGAGATTCCCGAAGGTAGTAGGATATGCCTTCTATATTTTTGGGCTTTGATAAGGTACGTGCATCGGATCGTACATTCACTATGTCGATGCAGATATAGAGATTGCTTTTCCTGTGACATTCATGTGACATTCTGATACCTTTCTTTTCTTGTGACATTCTCAGCATCACTGTCAAAATTTAATTAATTACTTTTGTAAGGACATTTTTGTCCATTATCAATTTGTATGTCGTACGCCGTTACACCGTTGAAGAAACTCAAGATCGCATCTACATCAACGGATCCGAATATCCAAGCGTCTTCAACATCATAGCCTCTGCAAGAATGAACTTGGTAAAATTTTGTTTTTACGTTCCTTAAAGTTCATCTTTAGTATTGGGAAATTTTTATAAAATGTTTTTTATAAAAATAAGAAGTAAGTTTTTTCAAGCAAAATGAGGCGTTTTAAAAGGATTTTATTTTTCTGGGAAAACCGGACCGATCCGGCCCCATACCGGACCGATCTGCTTACTGCAGATCCAGTATACCCCGGACCGCAAGCGAACCGATGGAGGCCAAAATAAAAGAACCGATCCGCTTGACCGGACCGATCCGCCTCAGAACCGGACCGGTCCGACTGGGATAAATTCGGCTAGATTCGCTGCAGATTTTTTAGGCTCAAAGTTTTCCTATTTAAAGCCAACTTCGGGGAGTTATTTTTTAAGACTTTTCAAGACGATTTTCAGAGTCCTAAATACTCTAAGTCTTCACCTTTTTGAGTCCCAAGACTCTTTTTGATTCACACCAAAAATCCCAATTACTTTTGTGAATCTTTTGGAACCCTAAAACACAAACTTTATTGTTGTTCATCTTTGGGGAGAGATCTTTGCAACCGAGGGCTGCGTGTCATTGCTGAGGGAGTCTCTACAAAGTTTTATGGTCGCGTGTCATTGAGGAGAGTTGCGGTTCTTCCTGCGTTGTTTGGGCTGCGAGTCCTTGGAGGGTGCTGCGTGTATTCTCTTGCTGAGTTCAAGACTGCGTGTCTTTGTGGGTTGGCTGCGCGTTGATCCATTGCAGATTTCTCTATGTAATTGTAAGTTGCGGCTTGTATATTCATAGTGAAATAAAGGTTTTACTCGAAAGGTTTTTTTTCCTGAATTCTGTGTCTCAGCATATTTTTTGTGTCACATGCTTTATTTATTTATCGGTTGACACACGCACCTTAGATGAATGATTAGGGTCTAAAATTAAATAAGTGTGCTATATTAGAAAGTTGTGAAGTTAATCAATTATCACACGTAATTCTCGCGTTCTCAAATTGGTATCAGAGCGGGTTACGCTAATTTATCGCGTGATCCTGATTTTTTTTCGAGGATTTACTTTCTGATACAATTTGTCTACTCACGTTTTCAAATTGGTATCAGAGCAGGTTGCGCAAATTTATCGCGTATTCCTATTTTCCGCAAAATCGTGTGATATAGATTTTTTTAAAAAAAAAAAAATCAGTTTTGTGAAAATTCGCATTTTTTCCTATGGAGCACTTATATAATCAGATGCCTATTTTTGACGGGTCTAATTATGCCTACTGGAAAGCTCGTATGAAATCGATTTTAAAATCTATTGACGAGCGTGTTTGGTTGCTTTGCGAAAATGGTTGGACTCTTCCCACGGTCACTGTTAATAACATCACCACTTTAAAACCCGTGTCAGCCTGGACTGAAGATTATTATAAATTGTCCAATTTTAATTCTCGTGGTCTGAGTGCTATTTCTGGAGCTGTCTCTCCTGATGAGTTTCGCCGTATTATGATGTGCACCACGTCTAAAGAGGCTTGGGATGTTTTGAAATTGACACATGAGGGTACGAACGCTGTTAAAGAGTCAAAATTACAAAATTTGGCCACCCAATTTGAGACTATCACCATGTCTGAGTCCGAATGCTTTGATGATTTTTATGCACGTTTGTCGGACATTGTTAACACATGTTTTAATTTGGGTGAGGTGATTGATAACATGCGTGTCGTTAAAAAGATTTTGAGATCTCTCCCAAAACGTTTTATTCCTAAAGTCACTGTTTTGAACTCTTTGGGAAATTTGAAATCACTTAAGTTGGAAGAACTTGTAGGAGATCTTCAAACCTATGAGATTGACATGTTTCCCAAAACCATTAAGGCTAAGGATAATGGAATTGCTTTAAAGACTCATTTTAAGAAAAAGAAAGAAAAATTTTGTGAGTCCGATTCTGAGGGAGATTTTGATTTTAATGACATGGCCTTGTTTGCGAAAAATTTTAAAAAATTTCTCAACATGAACAAAAATAATTCTTCCAATAAAAAGATTTTTTTTGAGAAAAATAAAAAGAAAGGAAAGGCCAAAGAAAGTGGTGAGAGGGAAAAAGAGAATGACTCCGATGAGGAGTGTGAGGAAGATTTTGAGAACGTCACTTGTTTTGAATATGGGGGTAAGGGACATAAGTCATTTGAGTGTCCTACGTGGCTTAGAAAGAAAGGAAAGAAAGTAGCCATGCCTGCCACACTTAGTGATAGTGAGGGTGATGAGACTAGTGGTGAGAAGTTTGTAGCTTTTTCTAGTCGTGTGAGTACACCCACCTTGTCCCACAATAGTGCACACGAATGTGATAGTGATGGTTTGAGAGCTTCAAGTGAGGGAGAAAGTGAGAGTGAAAGTGGAGATGAAAGTGAGCTACAAAAATCTTTTAGAGATTTGTACACCGAGACCTTGAAAACAAAGAAGTATAATAGGGATTTAGGTCGTCGGGTTTTAGATTTGGAGAAAGAGAAGGAGGTTTTGAGAAAGGAGAAGTGTGATTTGACCGACACGTTGTCTAGTCTGACGACACGTGTATCCCAACTCGAGAGTGATCTCGAATGTGCCAGGGTGGTCAAAGTCAAGTTTGAGAACGCACCTAAGAAGGTTGAAAAGGTGGTTCTTAAGGGTAAAGGTGAGAAGTTAGGAATAAGTCATGACGGTGCTTCTTCTTCCCTATTAGCACCCGAGCCGGTTCCCACTTTAGTGACAGTTTCACATGTGTCTCACCCTAACCCACCTAGGCGTCCCATTCCTATTAGGAAAGTGCGTCCTAGAGTTTTTGAGAGAGGTGTTCCTAGGCCTATTTATGTTTGCTCACATTTTAAGAGGAGAGGACACCTTAGGGAATTTTGCTTTAAGTTGGGGTATGTGTCACGTTTTGCTTCTACACGTGTTTCTGGCACACATGCATCCACACATGATACTTTACATGCTCCCGGAGACTACATGAGAGATTTTTCACATTTAGGTGAGCAAGTTAAGTTTTTAGTCAAATCTTCACAAGAATTGATGGAGGTTTTTCATAAGTTGTCACCACCTTTGGAAAACCCCTCCGCACCTAATGATTGAGGTTTGACTTGTTTACTAGCATAGGGTGATTTGCATGATGTCATTATTTGCCTATTGCTAGTATGTATCATTTTTGTATATATTTTTGTTTTGAATTTTTTTTTGAAAAATACAAAAAGATTTTATTTTGACAAAAAAAATTTTGAAAAATCCAAAAAGATTTTTTGTATTTTGTTTGCACCGTTTATGGATGAACACTTAGGATGACTGAGTCACAACATCATTCCATTATTTTCATGTGACTATTTGATAGTGTTTTGAGACAATAGGTCAATTCATCCATGTGCTTTATAATGTTTGGAGTCATTAAGATGTAATTTAGTGTTACTTCCTACATGTTTGACTCATGTTTCCTTTATTGCACACATGCACGGATTTGTTTGATTATTGTGCTTGTCTTATCACATGTTGGTTGGGTGTTTTCACTTCAATCCTGTCCTTAAAACGAACCAAGCGCGATAAATTTTGATAAGGAAATTGTGCATATAAAAACCGTTTTGTGAGTTTGTGTGCTTTGTTTGATAACGGGGAGGGGCTGCGAAAGGTAATTATCTATCCTTTGCGCAAAAGCCACCGTTAAAAATGACCTAAAAAATTGAGGAATTTTATTATCCGAGGTCCAAAGAGGTTAAAAGAGCCCGAAAAAATTTAAAGGCAATAAAAAGAAATTCATGCCAATTATGGGCCATTTAGGTTTTTGCACCAATTCTCTAAAGTTTGAGAATTTAGATTACATTTAAAAGAAAATTTATATGAGGGAGTTTGGTTGGAGAATTAAAACGGGTCTGCACGTCCTTGAAATTCATGAAAATGCGCTATATAGTTTTGGACGTTATTGGTGTGGAAATCATTTGACTTTGATTTGTTGATTTGCATAAGACGATGTCATCTAAATTCAACAAACTTTTACACCTAAGGATACCTTTGATGTTCATTCGTTAGGAGTACACGTATGCATCGTGCACATATGATTGATTGAGTTGATTTACCTATCGAATGTGTTCACACCCATTCATTCCGTTTCCATGACTTGGTAGTTTGAGTCTAAATCCATGGTGTGATTTTTTGTATCATATTTGTTCAAATTGGTATCTTATCTTTGTATGAAAATTTTGAAAAAATCAAAAACAGTTTGTGCTTTTTTTATATACCGTGACACCCCGATTTTGCTTATTTGATTCATTCTTCTCATTTGTCTATCTGGGGACATCATAAAAAGGGGGAGAAAGAATTATCATATTATGGGGGAGTTTGTATTTTGGGGGAGTTTTTGAGATGTAGCTTATGTTTTTATCATATATTGGTATCCATGTTTATCTCATTTCAAACTCGATATGTCACGTGGTATTTGCTTTGTCTCATGTGTGTAGGTATAAAGATTGAAGATCAATATGTTGCACACCCTGATGAGAAAAGCTTTGAGATTTTATGATTGTTGAAGATTGAAGAACAAACGATGAAGATTTAAACATTTGTATCTTTCCATCTTTAGGGTTCATGGGAGGGTAGATTCGTATAGGTCATTAGTTGATAATTCGGATATTTTTTATGTATGTACCGGCATAGACATAGGGGGAGATTTGTAAGGACATTTTTGTCCATTATCAATTTGTATGTCGTACGCCGTTACACCGTTGAAGAAACTCAAGATCGCATCTACATCAACGGATCCGAATATCAAAGCGTCTTCAACATCATAGCCTCTGCAAGAATGAACTTGGTAAAATTTTGTTTTTACGTTCCTTAAAGTTCATCTTTAGTATTGGGAAATTTTTATAAAATGTTTTTTATAAAAATAAGAAGTAAGTTTTTTCAAGCAAAATGAGGCGTTTTAAAAGGATTTTATTTTTCTGGGAAAACCGGACCGATCCGGCCCCATACCGGACCGATCTGCTTACTGCAGATCCAGTATACCCCGGACCGCAAGCGAACCGATGGAGGCCAAAATAAAAGAACCGATCCGCTTGACCGGACCGATCCGCCTCAGAACCGGACAGGTCCGACTGGGATAAATTCGGCTAGATTCGCTGCAGATTTTTTAGGCTCAAAGTTTTCCTATTTAAAGCCAACTTCGGGGAGTTATTTTTTAAGACTTTTCAAGACGATTTTCAGAGTCCTAAATACTCTAAGTCTTCACCTTTTTGAGTCCCAAGACTCTTTTTGATTCACACCAAAAATTCCAATTACTTTTGTGAATCTTTTGGAACCCTAAAACACAAACTTTATTGTTGTTCATCTTTGTGGAGAGATCTTTGCAACCGAGGGCTGCGTGTCATTGCTGAGGGAGTCTCTACAAAGTTTTATGGTTGCGTGTAATTGAGGAGAGTTGCGGTTCTTCCTGCGTTGTTTGGGCTGCGAGCCCTTGGAGGGTGCTGCGTGTATTCTCTTGCTGAGTTCAAGACTGCGTGTCTTTGTGGGTTGGCTGCGCGTTGATCCATTGCAGATTTCTCTATGTAATTGTAAGTTGCGGCTTGTATATTCATAGTGAAATAAAGGTTTTACTCGAAAGGGTTTTTTTCCTGAATTCTGTGTCTCAGCATATTTTTTGTGTCACATGCTTTATTTATTTATCGGTTGACACAAGCACCTTAGATGAATGATTAGGGGCTAAAATTAAATAAGTGTGCTATATTAGAAAGTTGTGAAGTTAATCAATTATCACACATAATTCTCGCGTTCTCAACTTATCACTTATTAGTTTAACAAACAGTGTCAAATTTTAATCTTTGATTAACACGCCAAAATAAAACTATTCAATAAAAATCCAACAAAAATAAAACTAGATAAACAATTCACACCAGTTGATGAAGTATAGATGCATAATATAAAACTAGACTCCGAATAAACCATCGGTTACCAAAATCCAATCCAAATATCTGAATGAAATAGATAACTAAAATAATTGAGTCTGGAATAAATGGTAAACATGCCCAATAGATAACTAAAATAAGGCCTAGTCTGGAATGCAATAAAGGAAACGACTACTCAAAACTCTGCAAGCCTCCACATCTCCTGCAACTATGTATCCCTGGAAAGAGTAATCATCCACGGCATCCTTGTGGCTGGACACCAAAGCGTTTTTGAAAAATAATTTTGACACGGGTCAGAACCCAAAACTTTTGAAAAATATGTGCAAGTAATTAAGATGCAGCAAATAAATATGCAATAAAACTTTTCATATTTAAACTGGTGTCGCACTCTATTGAGATACCCCTCGCCTCTCATCTATAGTACACACTAGCATATACATCTTAACCCGCCTAGTTAAACTACCCTACCTAACTGGTCCTATTGCAAATCTCACTAATGCACCACTCTAACTCGACTATTTTCTATCTTTCATTTCTTAGATATTTCTCTCATTAGCTTAATTAATCATTTCATCATTTGTCATTATCATAACTTTATCACAATTATTTATAGCATTCACTCTTAAAGTATTAAGCCCATATATAATTAATCACACTATTATATAATGTTGATACCAAAAATTTTCCTCCCACGTGGACCATTCATGTATAAACACGTGGGCACTAATCCAATTTAGCAAGATCGAGTTACTAGCCAACAAGAGGAAGAACGACCAACACATGAAGACCGACCAATAATGATAGTAAATAGCTAATGGTTGTATACATTACTAACAGTGTACATATGTAAATGTATATGTTATAGAGGCATTCCATCCTTTAATATTCCAACTTTTCTACACCCTCAAGGGGATATAAATACATTATAAATTCTACACCCAATAGACATGAAAAATGATATAATAGGCAATTGAACAAGCCCAAGGCAATACACAACAGTGGACGTAGGCTTTTCTCTTAGTCGAACCACTTTAAAAATTCTTTGTCTCTTTTATTCATTTTTATCTATGATCAATTAATTAGGTCAGTCTAGTTTTTTGCATTAACAGATTGGCGTTGTCTGTGGGAATATATTTCTAATCGTTCTCATTCATTCAAACACGTAAATGGATGATATTACTTAATCAAGTCTAAGGAACGGGGGCAATCTGCCTGTCCCTTCTGCCCCGTCAACAGTGAATAATTAACTAGAATTATAGCGAGTCTTGTAAGAGGCCAAGAGGCTATGCAGGACACTATTACAGAAATCGCGCAAACTCTTCAAGAAGGAGCACCTGCTCTTCTTATCCGTGGAAATATGCCTCCACCACCACCACCAAGAGGTGCAAGGCGAAGTCCGTCAAAAGATACATCGGATACATCCTATCTCACAGGGTCAAATTCCCTATCCAGAGCGTCAAAATCCTTCAATATATAGTCCTACTCTCGAAAGAGGCTAAGCGCTTTAGAAAGGCTAAGTCGATCTTCTCCCTTAGATCATTTAGGACCCAGGGGGAATAAAAATGTTCCTAGGGAAATGTCAGGAAACACTCGACGACCAGCTGATCGAAGGGAAGGGTCTGCCCAGTCTTGATCAGACGCTCGACATACTACTCGGACCAAGCAATAATACCAAGAGGAGAGTTTAAAAAATATCAGAGAAGAAATGCATAGGTCTGATACTGGTAACAATGCTTGAAAAGGTTCTATCCAGATATTGGATGACAGGCTAGGAGAGATGGCTAAGGCTAAAACCCACTACAAAGAAGCTTTGTTAAAGGGTCTCCTTTTGTACAACTAATTGTGGATTTCCCTACTCCATCAAAGTTCAAAGTTCCAATGGTTACACCCAAATACGAGGGGAAAACTGACCCAATCCTCCATATAGAGCAATACTAAGTAGCCACCGATATTTATGTAGTTCCCGACGAAATGAGGTGTAGAGCATTCTCTGGAACAATTACTGGATCTACCCAAATATGGAACAATGGCCTTCCTCGGGGACAGATTTCCAGATTCAACCAGTTGGCCGAGCTATTTATTTGAAGGTACCTATATAGAACACACCTGGGTTTTTCTTTTCGTGCTTTAGCTATATAGATCTTCATTTAGTTGGACTTAAATTTTGAAAAAATATTTTTGTAATTAGGATTATGTCTCGCCTACTTACGCCAAACTCTCTTTAGTCGTCTACATCAAATGAGCTCTCGACTCAGTCCGTCATCTTAGAAAAAGGTAATATTCATACTCTCTATTGGCTCATAGGAATTGTCACGTATGACACTACACGACACTACATTTGCATATTTTCATCATGTCTATTGATTGAGTGTGTGTATAATTAAATATAATTTTTTTCAAACTGTTTGAAATCAATTTGAAATTTATTGATTAGCTATTTTCGTAAAAAATAAATTTTCAGAATAGAATATCAAAGTTAAAAATATATTTATATATCCATATATGGCTGTTTGCGCGTGGCATGATTCTGTTTGGACCACTAGTATGTATATTATATATATGTAAATTTGTTGTTATATACATACATACATATATATATATATATATATATATATATATATGTGTGTGTGTGTGTGTGTGTGTGTGTGTGTGTGTGTGTTCACCATATTGGTGCAAATGGTGTTATCATGTTGGCCTAGCCGTACACACGATTTGATCTTGTCAGCTAATGTCCTAGCCTTATAGCCTCTTAGCTGTTAGTGTATATGATTATAACAGTTGGCATGTAATACATGCTTAGTCCCACTAGATGTTGCCGATTTGACATGTCCTTAGGAGAACTAATGGTTTTGGCTCCTTACACGATTTGACTAAGGCCTGAGATTTGAAATATAGCTGGTCACATGGGATTTAGCCAATAGTTGTTGGGTCTTGGTTTTGTTAAATCGACATGGAAAAATTCTTTCAAATGGTAACTTTGTTAAGTCTTACAGCTGGCATCCCTTTTTGTTACAAGAGTTTGTTCCGCCCACGGTTTTGTTAACCGCCTCCTATTTTTAATCTTTCAAACACTAGTTTTGTATTTCAAAATGAAAATGTCTTTACCCACTTCTAAAACGACGTCACTGAACTTATTTGTACCAATGGTAATTTAGAGGACGCATTTTAATTACGACCAACTTTGTTTTAAACGACCCCGTTTTTTAAAATCAAAGATCACGTTTTTTAATTTATTTATTACAACTGTTAGGACGCGTGTTTAATTTTTAGACTGTGTGTTTGTGTTTCTTTAGTGACCACACGATCATAATCTATCTACGGATGGTATCTATTTTTTTGTAATCCTTGTGAATCCATTTTTCACCAATCAGCACACACTTGTGCACTATATAAATAGAACCCTTTGGGTCTCATTTTTAGGAGTTCAATAAAATTAATTTTGTTGCCAAACTTAGTCAAAATTTTTAGAAAGAGAGAGAGAATAAACTAGAATATTTTTTGTCATCTTCAAGTGTTGATTTCTGTTCAAAACTCAAATGAAGATTGAACATCTCTCATTCTAAATCTGCACTTACAATTTTTCAAGAGTACATATTATTTGTAAGTGATTTCTCTCATCTTTGTGTATTTTATTTAGATCAGACTTTAGATCTAATATTTGTACACAACACACACTTCATTCACAAAATTAATTTTTTTGTGTGAATATTCTGTTTGAATCTTGTTTGTAAGATATTTTATATTTTTAAACATTTTGTTTTAGAACATATTTTTAAGAAAAACTTTTGTTTATATTCAAATATATATTATTTGTGGTTTAGAGAGTTAAACTTGAGTTTTATTGAGGACTAATTTGTGAAGATTTAATATATGGACTGAATATTATTTTGTTGACTGTTTAAGACTGTTTTGAACTAATCAGAAATTTTTGTAAAAAATAGTCTTGATACGTTATTAGATTAAAACCTGAATTAATTTAATATTAGTTTTCTGAAACATAAGTTGTGTATATTTGACTTTGTGATTTTATTGAATATATTTTTAGTCATATTATTTTTGTGTATATGGTTGCTTGGTCTTTGAAGTGATTTCAGGATTTTTCATGTGCATATCACTTAGAAATCACTCGCTACACAACACTTAGACACTTATTGATGTGTATATATTAGATCAACTTTTATTGTTCTAATTTTTGAGAAAAGAGAAAAGTAAAGTTTGCGAACATTGTGTTAAATCATGAAAGGTTGACTTAAACAAGAGAACAGAACATAAGAGTTGTTGTATATATCTAGGAGAAAGATAAATTATTGCATTGCATTCGGTTGTACCATTAAGTGTGTGTGTGTGTGTGTGTGTGTGTGTTTGTGTGTGCGTATATGTGTGTGTGTGTATGTGTGTGTGTGTATATGTGTGTGTGTGTATGTGTGTGTGTGTGTCATCTAGGATAGCACATAGTACACAAATACTTCCCTAGGAACTAGGACACAATAGGCACTGAACCAACCTGCGCTAAAGAAGCTAGAGGGGAGGCTGAGACGTGAAGATAGCAAAGTTAATAAGAGCTAGATTGTGAGGATAATTACGGAAGAGCAACCAGAGCGAAGAGAAGCTTGGTCGAGATACGTAATAGCTTGTTCTGATTTATCTTGCTTTGAGTCTTGTTGGATGTTTGTATAATCGTTCCTATTTCGTTTGGTTTTAGTGTAAGTAGATTAGGTTGACTCTTAGGAGAGTTCGTCACTTTTCCCATGGATAGGTTCTTGCAACGTTAAATAAATATCGCGTGCTTTACATTTTTTGCATATCATCTCCCACGAAAAACTAGGTTTAAATAAATAGAAACTCACCTAAAAACTGAATAGGTTATTATTTTGTAAATCACCTAAATTTAACAAAGATAATAATTTGGACTTTTAATTGACTTTGGAAATTAAATTTGTTTTCGTAAAGTTAACAATTCAAGAAAAGTTTGAATTGATCCTTCTAGAATTACCGGTAAAACTCATAGGTAAGTTGTGTTTAATCGACAATTGTTTACTTCCGCACATAGTCTTTTTGCGCATCATTGGGTGTTTTCAAGTGGTATCAGAGCTAGACTTTAAAAAGATATATTTTCAAAATTGTTGTCAAACTCTTTTTAGCTTGTTTTAATGGAAGATTCTAGTCAGTTGCTTAGGTTAGGAAATTTCAGTATAACTCATATTTTTGATGGCACGAATTTTCCCTATTGGAAAATTAGAATGATTGCATTTATTCAAGACACATTAGGAGATGATGTTTGGGATTTAATTGAAAATGGTTATAGGCACCCATTACTTCTATAGAAGAAGGTAGCATTATTTTTAGAAAATATAGAACATCTGAATTAAGTGATGACCAGAAAAAGATAAGCGATTTCAATAATAAGGGCAAAAATGCAATTTTCATGTGTGTGAGTGAAAATGAATTGAAACGTATATGTCACTACACTACTAGTAAAGTTGCTTGGGATACTTTATGGATTTCACACGAGGGTGACTATAGGGTTAAGCAATGCAAAACGCAAATTTTTGTTCAACAATACAATATGCTAGTTATGACCGATAATGAATGTAGGCACATATTTTTTAGAAGACTGAGTTGCAAGTTGCTCGAATTGAGTTTAAAGTTTCCGGGACATCTCGGTAAGGGCTTGGTTTTTGGCCTTCAGTTAGGAAGCTTGGTTAGAAAGGGTTTGTTAAGTCCTAGCCTCATCTATAGTACCTCGTCCAGGTCTAATTCTTTCTCGGGAAGAAGGTGGAGACTTGGTCTTTTTCTATGCCTCCAATTCTTCAATTAACTTAGCATTTTCAGCCTCCAACAAAGAATGACCTTCGTTGGCAGTAGCAACAGTAGTAGAAGAAGACTTTAAAGAATTTAGCTCATATATTAAAGTATTATTCTCCTCCTCCAATAGTTTGTAAATGGCTCTGGCTTCCTCCACTTCATGATTGAGAAAAAATTCATGTCTTCGAAAGTGAGAAGCAAATTTTTATAAATTTTATTCAAAGCCCCAACCTTTAATCAAGGACTTGTACTTATTCTCATAGTCAGCATGCAAAAGAGCTTTGAGCTCCTTATAGTCCTCCTGTAGCTCTTCAATCATTTCATAGTAGGAAACATTATTAGCCACTGCCCAATTAAGAAAGCATTTCAAATGAAGTAGGCTTCATTGGCTTACTCAGACACACTTTCCCCAAGTAACTTCAACATCTCTTCCTCGGTCAGAGATAGATGACCTGCTTTAAAACATTTATTACATCTCTTGAGTAGCTAGGATTCAATAGAGGAGAAGTGTTCCAGTTTATCTAAGAACTATTAAGAGGAAGAATAATATCCAATCAATAATAGTGTGAAAAATATTGAGAAAAGACAAGCAAAATAGGAGGAAGATTTATTTTCATTGATAAATTGTTAAGAACATACACATTAGCAAAAAGAAAAGAAAAATTACAAGTGAAAAAGTAAAGAAAAACAAAGGCTTCTCAGATAGATCTACACCTTTTTCATGCCTGGATCAGGCAGAGACGGATGGATGATAGTTAGAGGAGCATAATAGTCAACGACTTAGTGTTGGTCAACATAATCCAACACCGTCGGGGATTCATTTGAACCCCCATTATATTCAACCTCTTCATCCATGTTAGAAGGAGATCATGGGTCATGTCTGAGGAAGAGTTCAGAATCTTGAGGGGTGCCAACCTCCACCAAGGCTATCAATCAACCATCCTTGAAGCATTTCTTCTTCACAAATGCAATTTGTAAGGAAGCATCCCCAATGGATTTGTCCCAACCCTTGTTGAATCCAACCTCCTTGGCCTTTGCTTTTTTGGCCTTCTCAATAACGAACAGAGCCTTCTCGGCATCCAAATCCTTCTATAGCTTGGTGATCTAAGCTTTTTCAGAATCCAACTCTTTTTGTAGATCAAAAACTAGGCCCCAAGCAGTCGTTGCATCTTCTTCTGTAAGTTTTATTTTCTCCTCCCATTTTTTCTGCTCATTGGCCAACGCTTGTTGGGAGTCGAGCATTGAATTAATAAGCTCATCAAAAACTTCTTCAACCTTATGAGAAGAAGAAGAAGGCAAAGAATCATCCTTCTCCATCATGTTTTTAAAGTTAATAAGAAACTGCAAAAAGAAAACAAGATGACTTAATATAAAAAATATCAACCAAGAGAATGAAGAAAGCAAAGGAAATTACTAGAGCTAGGCTTTGAGCAGCCTTTCAGAACTCTTTGATCGAGGTAGTGCAGCTACCTCACCCCTGTGGTTTTGTAATGTACCAGACTTTATTAAATGTCTGGCTACACCACGACCAAGAGCCACTAGGATCCAGAAGTAGATAAATCAACCAACTCTTGTTGGTAGGTGTTGACTGAAGACCTTTCTACCAGCCTAAAAGGGGGTCCTCTTTTTAGCCTCTTGAGGAGGTTTTCATCAGCTTTCGCAGCTGGGAGCTTCTTCCTTGCATCCTCCTTATGGGATAGGGTATTCTTCCCAGCATCCTCTTTATTTTGGGCTCCAACGACAACTTATTTGGAAGATTCGGTAGCAGCCATGTCACCCTAAATATTGGGAAACTTCCCCTTCCCCATGGCAGTAGCAAGAGATAAGTCTAAATCTAAAGAAAAGGAAATAACAACAGGTTCACCACTATCAGAAGCAGTGGTAGAGGATTTGGAGATAGGGTCTTGGTCGAGGTTGATTAGAAGAGAGGGTGAACTTATAGTTGGGCGAGAAACAAAGCAGGTGGTGGTGTTTCTATGCTGCAATAAGTATGAGGTTGATCTGTTACGATCTTCCCCAACTTTTTGATGAATGCCCTAGATGAACTTCAACTCTTTAAGGTTGATATCACTCTCCTTGGGACACTTTCTCTTTCGATCAATTGCAATTATAGTTAACAAAGTATACATCAGTATTAGCAGTAAGCAGAATACGCAAAGAAAGACAAATAAACAAATGCAACCTATCCTATTGCCACTTGGTGGGCACTTAGGCCCCTGGTACTCAGCATTCCAAGTCAAAAGGGAATATTGCCAATATTTAACAACTACTCCATGCTCGAAGTAATCTCTATTGGAGTCAGGACGGTTAACTACTAATGCTTTGTTCACAGCCCTAGTTTTCAAATAGAAAGTGGTATCACTAGTTACCCCACGTATAGCAAAACATAATTTATGTTATTGCTAGATGAGTACCATGGAGTTAGTTTAATCTATATACTCCATTAACTACTCTCCGAGTATTGGGGGCTGCTCTAGCTGGAACGATATCAAAATATTGGCAAAATTCAAGACAAAATGGGTTTGGGGGGAAAAGTAAACCCACATTTAGCAATAAAAATGGAGGAAAACCAGTGACCCTCAACTAATGAAAAAAGATCAGCGAGAAAATTAGAATGTTCCAGTTCTACCCATGAAGTGATATTCCATTCACTCCTGAATTCATCAAGAGAAGTAACAGGATAAACCATGATTGATGAAGAAGAAAAGGAGAAAGGAAAAGATTCTTATAGAATTTAAGGATTCGGCAAGAACAAAAGAACAGAGAATGATTGCAAGAGAGAGAGAGAGAGAGCTTCAAGACACAACGGTAGAGAAAACTCTGAAAATTTAAGGTAAGAGACGATCGTGGCTTTTCCCGCCTTTATAGGTTGCCTCAAAAATTGGAAAGGTAATGATTAAAAGGAAACTTCGATTGAACTGTTGGCGGCTAAAGACCGAAAAGACATATTTACCCAAAAATAATTCGCTAAAGTTTTGGATAATTACAAAAATACCATCCTCATTATATTTGGATTGTGAAAGTCATCAAATTTACAAGTATAGGAGGGCGGTAACCGACCAAGCCTCAAAAAAATTTCCCTAGCAACTTTAAGATCTAATTGTTCCATACTCTTGTAAAAAAACCTCAAGCATGAAACATTGGAGGCTTCTTTTGATACCAAATATTATCCTTCCACGTGGACCATTCATGTATAAACACATGGGCACTAATCCAAGTTAGCAAGAGAGAGTTACCGACCAACAAGAGGAATGCCGACCAACATCAGGAAGACTGACCAACAATGATAGTAAACCATTAATGGTTGTATACATAACAGTGTACAGATGTAAATGTCTATGTTATAAAGTCCTTCCATCCTTTAATATAACAACTCTTTTATGCTATAAATACATTGTAAACCCTACACCTAAGGGACATGACAAACGAGACAATAGGAAATTGAACAAGCCTAGGGCAATACACTACAATTAACGTAGGCTTTTCTCTTAGCGAAACAGTTTTTAAAATTCTTTATCTCTTTTATTCATTTTTATCTGTGATCAATTAATTAGGTGAGTCTAGTTTTTTGCATCAACATATACGTAAATTTATACTACAATAAACACAAGTATGCCACGTATAGTCACCATCCCCTGAGTAATGACCCATTAGATTCCATTCCCTGAGTACTAAGTCATTAGATTCATTCCCCCGAGTACTAACTCATTGTATGCCTTTCCCTGGAATGCCATCATCATCTAGGGAAACTCACTTCATCCTGGTTACCAGCAGCCGAACGCTCACATCGACTTAGTAAAATATTAAACGTATTGGAGGCAGTTAAATTCCTTCGATTGTGAGTCTTAACCATACTTTAATCGTCACACTTAGAATAACCATCACACAAGGTATAAACACGACACTATAACCTGGGTCGATACTTAGCCTGTTGTTTCACTACGGAAGATCACCCACATCGTGCAACCTCCGCTGATAGCACCAGAGGGGTATATTTCACATAAATATCATACACACATATATGATTCTTATTCATATATATATTGTGTCTACACACACACACACACACACACACGCATCTTCCACCACGTTAGAATTCCCAAGATAATATTGAATATCAAACTAGTAATCCTTCACTAACTCCAACCATCTCTTCTGTCACATATTCAGATCTTTCTCTGTGAATAAATGTTGTAGCGACTTATGATTCATGAATAAACTGAACCTTTCAATCAAAATATAGTACCTTCAAATCCTCAAAGAAAATATGACCACTGCTAAACTAGGTCGTGTGTGGGGTAATTCCTCTCATAGGGATTAATCTTGTGAGATGCATAAGCTATAGCCCTATCCTCCTGTTGCAATACACCCCAAATCCCTACATAGATGCATCCATAAAAACATGGTACTCCACTCCTCCCCTAGGCAGTGCGAGCATAGGAGACGAAGTTAATTTGTTCATTAGCTCATCAAAATTTAACTAACGATAGTCATCGCAAAGGAACAATACCCCCTTACAAGTTAAATTATTTAACGAACCCGTAATCTTTGAGAGGCCCTTTATGAAGCGATGATTATACCCAACGAATCCTAAAAATATCCAAACCTCCATCGGCGTCGTGGGCTTTCAGCACTCCCTTACCACTGATACCCTACTCGAATCTATAGAAATCCCTCCATCAGATAAAATGTGCCCTAAAAATTACACCTCCCTCGGCAAAAATATGCATTTCTCGAACTTGGTGTACAGTTAGTGATCCCATAATGTCTGGAGAACCTAAAAAATATGCTCTAGATGCTCACCCTCAGTGCGAGAATAAACTAGAATGTCGTCGATGAACACAATCATGAATTGGATAAAAAATTCCCTAAAGACCTTGTTCATGAGGTTCGTGACTACTATCAGTGCATCAGTTAGCCCAAATGGCATCACTATGGACTCGTACGATCCATACCACATCAAGAATGCAATCTTAGGAATGTCTCCTCCTTAATATGCAACTGATGGTACCCCGATTGTAAATTTGTCTTTAAAAAGAATGTTGCTCCTATCAAACAAGTTATCGATTCGATACAATGGATATTTATTCTTAATCATGATTTTGTTTATCTCCCGATAGTCTACACATAGACAAAGTGACACATCTCTTTTCTTCATAAATATCACTCGTGCATCCCACGGTGATGTACTTTTCCTGATAAAGCCCTGTCCCAAGAGCTACTAAATCTAATAACTCAACTCTTGCATTTCTAGCGGGGCCATACGGTACAGTGCATATGCAATTAGCCTCATCCCAAACACTAAATCAATCACAAACACAACCTCCTGGCTAGGTGGAAACTCGAGTATCTCTTGGAAAACATCAGCAAACTCCTTCATAACTGGAATAGAATCCAAGGAGACAACCACTACCTCTGAGGTTTTCTCTTTGATATAAGAAAGGTGTGTGGTCAACCCTCCCTCGGGAGGAGGCATCATTGCGAGGAACTTATCCTACCTTAGAATGGAGAATATAATGCTCCTCCCATAATAATCCACCATCGCCATGTACCCGGTTAACCAATCCATGCCCAAAATGACACCGTACCCCTGCATATCTAACGTTAGTCGGTTGAAACTATACATAATCTCCCAGCATCTATATCTACTCCCCAATAGATCGAGTGTATAAGGGCTCTGCTACCCAATGGTGATTTTACACACATAAGAAGACTGCATGTTGTCTTTAGTAGATCTAATGCAGGTACAAATATAGTAGATATAAATGAGCGTGAAGGTCCCATATCAAATAATACCCTACCATATGCCCATGAATAAAAAACGTACTATCTACTGCTGGTGGCACCTGCGGTGCCTAAGACATGACTGCATCTCGAACATTATACACACGTTCATACTGCAACTTCCCCTGCTGCTTTAGGGCTGGTGGAACTAGTGCTATTGGTGGGAGTTATGCCTGTTAGGTACCCTACTGTGGTCATTTTCCTGGTTGTGGGCAATCCCTCCTTCGGTGGCCCATCTCTCCACAATATTAATAATTACCAGAAAAGTCTCCTTGCCTCTGGCACCAGGGCCCTATTGGGGCTATCCCTATCTCTAGACCTGATGGCCCCGGCTCAATTGGTCTCCCTCATTATTCCCTTAGCCCTGGGGAACCTACTACTACTGTTTATGATTATGATGAGGGCCCTATTGGCCCTGTTTAAACCCACCACTCTCGGGTCTATAACCTCCTGATCTAAATCTCTTAGTTGAATCTCCCTTCCAAAAATCTCGCTCATATTGCCTACTCACCTGTTGCTGTTATTCCCCATTGGAACCATTCCCACCTACATTCCCACTCTGACTGATATCTCCCACTCTTTTGATTCCATTCGTATGGAAGCAATGATCCTGGCAATGTAATAGTGCGGCATTGACGACCTCAGTATAAGTTTTCAATGTCGAATTACCAATCAAAGGATGCCTGATCCTCCAAGTAAGCCCATTCATGAACTTCAGCATCTTCTTCTCTTCATTTTCACCTCATCAGGCACAAAGTTTTACAAGAGGATAAACTCTCCCTCATATTCCACAATGGACTAATCTCTCTGTACCATATCATTAAATATCCTCTACATCTTTGTCTGGATTACCGAAGGACCCCAAAACTTGATGATTGTCATAGTATCTCTCCTCAGAGGTGGTGACCGACTCCTACCACTGCAAAATTACACCCACTAGCTTGAATGTCACCAACATCTTCTTTTAAGCATCACTACACTCAACCATACGGAGGTGGAGCTACATGTCCTTCTACTGACTAGCAACGACTATATCTGAACTACCATGAAACTCCGTTGAATGCCCTTTTTGAAATGTCTACCTCACTCTCTGCAAATCGGATGGACTCGAGTGGGAGTGAACGACTGGTGCCGCTAGTTGTTGAGGTTGAGTCTGTGAAAAATATTGTGCCATTGTCGTCATCATAGCATTAACTACTTATGCCATAATGTCGTCCACCTCTATAACCATAATGTTCCCCCATGGGGCTTCCTCCCCAGCACTCTATCTCATCTGACGGTCTTTCCTTGGCAGCATCTGAAACAGGATCAAAATTATATTAGCTCACGGTCAAATACAAAACAATTAGGATAAGAACGTAAATACGTAAACGCGCAAATATGAATGCAATGATCCTAAAAATAGGGCTCTATATCAAATAACGCTACGTGAAAATGTGAAAAAACACACAAATCCTATAGCAAACTAGAACCTGATGCTCTGATACCATTTATAACACCCCGCTTATTAAATATTGATTGGTCATACCGCTACCAAAATAAAACTATAGGCTCATATGGATCATTCCCAATGTCACTATCAAAAATTAATTAATTACTAACCACATATTAGTTGAACAAGAAGTGTCAAATTTTAATCTTTAATTAACATGCAAAAATAAAACCATTCAATCATAATTCAACAAAAATAAAACTAGATAAACAATTCACAGTAAATGAGGAAGTCTAGATGAATAATATAAAATCAAGCACCGAAATAACCATCGGTTACCAAAATCAAATCCAAATATCTTAATGAAAAAGAGAACTAAAATAACTGAGTGTGGAATAAAGAGGCAATATGCCTAACAGATAACTGAAATAGATCCTAGTCGAGAATGCAATAAAGGAAACAACTACACAGAACTCTTCAAGCCTCCACATCCACCGCTGCTACGTATCCCTCGAAAGAGTAATCATCCATAGTGTCCCTGTGGCTAGACGCCTAAAAGTTTTTCAAAAATAATTTTGACATGGGTCATAGCCCGAGACCTTTGAAAAATATTTGCAAGTAATTTAGATTCAGCAAATAAATAAGCATTAAAATAATTTATATTTAAGTCGGTGTCGCACTCCCATGAGTTACCCCTCACCTCTCAACTATAGTGTACACCTAGCGCATATATCTTAACTCGCCTAACTAGTCCTATTGCAAATCTCACTAATACACCACTCTAACTCGAGTATTGTCTATCGTTCATTTCTTAGATATTTCTATCATTAGCTTAACTAATCATTTCATCATTTATCATTCTCATAACTTTATCCTAGTTATTTATAACATTCATTCTTAAATTACTAAGCCCATATATAATTAATCACACTATTATATACATAAAGTTATACTATAAAAACACACATGTCGTGTATAGTAGCTATCCTCGAATAATGACCCTTTGGATGCCATCCCTTAAGTACCAACTCATTAGATGACTTACCTCGAGTAGTAACTCATTGGATGCCTTTGTCTACAATCATATCATCATTCAGGGCATACTCACTTCATCCCAGTTACCAGCGGTTGGAATCTCACACTGACTCGATAAAATTACAAACATATTGGAGGCGATCATAGTCCTTCGATAGTGAGTCCCAAACATACCCTAATCATCTCACTTAAAATAACCATCACATAAGATATAAACATGGCGCTATGACCTCGGGTCAATACTGAGCATGTTGTGTTTCGCAAGGAAACATCACCCATAATGTGGAACCTCCGCTGATAGCGCTAGAGGGGTATGTTTCACATAAATATCATACACATAGATATTATTCTTATTTGTGCTTATATATATATATATATATATATATATATATATATATATATATATATATATATATATATATATATATATATAATCATAAAAAATTCGGTTAATCCGTGTGTATCTCTCAAACCACTAGCCTACTTATCCCGAGTTTATCCCTCGATTCTTAATTTATTTTAGTTTTCATCAATTAAATACATAAATTAGAATCACTCCGCTAAAACACTCAGACTTACCCAACCAGCCCATACATCAATTATTTTTGAATTCTTCTCTCATAATTTGTTAATTAAAAATCTGTGCATATTATTTCTCTCACAAAGTCAAATTAAGATTCGATGAGCCTAACGTCCCAAGGTAACATAAACTCCTTAGGTCCCTCCTATTTATGATTCTCTAAATCTTACGAGAGTTCAAATTCCATTTAACACTTCCTCATTAACCCAACACCTTAAACAACAAAACAGATAGCACTGAAATTCTGAACCGATTTGACTAGAATGCGAACCAGTTCGCTTTCTTCCAAGAAATATGAACCGGTTCAGCACAGAATGCAAACCAATTCGTTGACCCAATTTAGTAAACCTTAACCTAGATTTCTTATCCAAATTTTGACCCAAACACCCTTTACATGGTATTATACGTCCATAAAACGTGTATAATTTAAGGGAATGGATCCTAGATGATTATGATAATCGAAAATCATCCAAATATCATAGATAAACTAATCTCATCAATTAAATTCATTTACATGGGTTTGAATGAAGAACATTTTAATATAACCCTAGATTTGATTTCAAAACCTCAATTAAAAATAGTTAGCCTATAAATCTCTAGTAAGTCTCTAATTTTAACCATCCTAATTTGTATTTCATCATCAATTATTCATTTAATGCTACACATGGGATTAAATTCACCAAAAAACCCTCTTTCATGTGAAAACCCGTCCTAAAATAGTTTTGTTCTACGCCTACCATCATATGAATTTGATTCACTTATATTCAATTTAAAGCAAGTTAATTACTTGCATTGGTATGATTTTAGTGTCTGATCTATTTTGTGTGTGATGGTTTGATGGTCAAAATCCCTTGAATTTCCTCCCAGATTAGCCTCTTCTAGCTTTCTCCCTTATTTCTCCTCTCTTCATCCTCTCTTAGGGTTTAAAACTAATGGTATAGATTCCTCACCCACCTTACGCTTATAATTTAACCCACTAATTTCTAAATTAGGTTATTAAGTTACATTAAAATGACCCAAATACCCCTACATGAGTCCAAACTAGTCTAAAAAGCCACCGAAATCCAATTACTACCCCTGGGTACTTAATTCTAACTATCTTGATTCATTCATGACTGGACGTGAACTCGAAATCGCCATCTGTGTCACTATACATAAATTTTGTATCTCAACCTTAAAGTAATCTACTCACAAGCCCCAATTGAGATACCGTCACAATCCCATCGTTTGAACTCACAACGATAAACTCATGATTTACCGTATTTTTATTTACTATTCACACTTAGTAAATTTATCACATCAATATTAATCTTAATCTCTCCTAATTAGTATTTAATAAATAATTAATACTCCATTTTAATTACAATACGGGACAAATGTAATTTAAAAATGCCAGAAATAATTTAATTCCAAATTATTAAAAAATATGGGGTATTACAGACATTATACTATTGTGCTGTATAAATTAGTAACACATGGAATTAGCACATAAAAGCCTATAGAAATTATTAAGACATAATCACAGGGAATATATGGGCTTGGGAGTAGATGCATATGATATTTAGGGTTATTTTGCATTAACTTAAAAGAAACTAAAATAGTGGAAGAAAGTGTGTTGTTATATTGCAGCCCACCATCAATTATAATATTATTCAACTTAGACTTATAACGTCTTCTATTGGCATTTTTCTAGACATAGGCCATCAATGCAGCCTCACCCCTGATCATGTCTTTCTCTCATCTTCATTAAGATTGATAGGATGTAGGTGTCGAGCTTGCATACTCGTGATTTATATCCCTTTTATCTTTTATGGATGATTTAGATTTAAGTTAGTGAATATTTTATTCAGTATGGTCATGTAGTTTGAGATAATGATTGTTTATGAGAAATAGATTACTTTATATTGGTTTTGGTATGAGAGTTATTTGTGGTTTAGAGCTATTTGTGGTTCACCTATATATGTTTTAGTCATCTAACATAATACTTTAGTTTATTTAAATTTATGCTTATAGTGATACTAAATTGTCTAGACTCGTGTTTTATTTGCTTTAGACCAGATCAATGTAGTTTAAATTTTATGAGATTTCACAATAATAGCTATGCTGCCAAAGTCCTGATGTTTTAAAGTAAGGGGGAATTTCAAAGTAAGGCCTTTGAAGAGGTAAGAACATTCTCTAGTCCTTATTACACTAATGGGAATGATAAAATTCCACGAAACAACCAATAGATCATACCTAGCTTCATAGAGGCCAAATCACATCAGTGTGTGGGGAATCCAGGGCTTGGAAAATTCTTAAAGTCCATCACAATGGTAAAGGGGTGTATGACTGGTTTGTCATACAAGACCCAAAGGTGGAACAATATTTTAATGAGATGACAAAGAATACAAAGGCAGTGAAACCTCAATAGGTAGCCCATGGTAAATGGCATTTAGTTCAGATACCAAAGTCCAAGAGAAGAGAGCCAGAGGTCGTAATTTTTTGTACCCGACAAAGAAGAATCCAAAGGAATTACAAGTCCTAGCAAGAGACCTCGGACATTGTTCATACTAGTGGATTAGAGGGATTTTATTCTTCATTATCAAATCCAAACCCAAGGTTTCATAAAAAGTTAGAGTCAAATAATTATTCTTTAGACTTATTGGTTAAAATTCTTAAAGAGTTAAAAAAAACATGAGTCCAAATGGGGATAGTTCATCTAGAGATAGCTCTATTGATAAAGAAGAGAAGGATGATATGATGACAGTAGATTCCATATAACCTAACGAAGAGGTTGATCAACAACATTTCATCAAGTTTACGCTCTGCTTCAGCAAGTGTTAATCAATATGGTTATCCCCCACAAAGATGGTTGAAACTGAAGAAGGATGTGAGGTCTCTATGATTGAGATGGATAAAGATGAGAAGTCACATGTAGATAACTTTAACTTATTTATATATGATCTAGATGTAACATATGGGTTCTAAGAGCCTAGTAAGAATATCATTAATCATATCAAAACTTTATTGATAAAATTTTAGATAATTGGAATTATAATTAATAAAATATTAGCAGATAATGGCCCAGCTGTTAATATAATGCCATATTCCATGCTTTCGGGAAAAAAATTGGTCTAGACTCAAATACTTATCTCAAGTTTTCTTATGGCTAGAAAGTCGACCAAAGGTGTGTTGCTAATTGATATTGAAGTAGGCACAAGAAAATTTAAAATTGTTTTCTTCATTATTGAAGGAAAACTAAGCTTTAAGGCATTACATGGTAAGGACTGGATTCAATCTAATAAATGTATTTCCTCTTTTATGCATCGAAAAATGCTTTTAATAAAAGAGGATGGGATTGTGGAAGATATGGAAGTTGAGCCATTGCTTTCTCACACTATCTTTAATTGTGTGGAGGTAGGGATTTACCAAAAAAACATGGGACCAGTGAAGGCATATGCTTTGGTTCTAAAAGTATCAGATGAGGCTTGGGAGGAGCTAGTTTTTGGTCTGATAGGATCATCTGAAGAAAATAAAATAACTATTTAATGGATATTACACCCATTGATATTGAAAAAGGCCAATGAAAGTTTGGCCATGGTTTTGTATAAGTTTTGAGATTTGGAATTGAGAACCAGAATTAGTGAAGAAAAGACCATTAATTAGGCTGATTATGTCTTTGAAGAAAATCTTGAGGATGAAAATCCTCACGATAGTTATTAATTGGAAACCTCCCCAATTGGATACGAAGATCTGATGGAGAACTAATCGGATCCCTTTATAGAAATAAATTTGGAAACCAAACAAAAAAAGAGATTCACCTACATCACTGCCAACCTAAGTAAAGAAGAACACTGTTGGTTGTATACCTTTTACATCAGTACAAAGATTATTTTTCTTTAGAATATAACGAGCTACCTAGCTTAGATAGGAAATTAGTGGATCACCAACTAACAATCAATGATAACTATAAACATATAAAGTAATGGCCAAGACAACTTACTACAAAACTCAAAGTCAATATAAAAGAAGAATTAAAAAGGTTGTTGAAGGTTGGTTTCATCCAAATTGCCTGGTATGTTAAATGGTTCTCTAATATAGTTCCAGTAATTAATAAGATTGACAAATGGAGAGTCTTTTTTAATTTTAGAAATCTAAATGCATCCACTCCAAAGGATGAATATCCATTGCCACTAGTAGATTTATTAGTTGATAGATCAGTTGGTCATGTTATCATGTATGTGATGGATGGTCACTATGGTTATAAATAAATATGCATTGCAGAAGAAGATATAACTAAAACTTCTTTTAAGTGCCTTACTATTTTGGGAACCTTATAATGGATAAAAATGCAATTTGGTTTAATGAATTCAAGAGCCACATACTAAAGGGAATGAATACCACACTTCATGGTATGGTTGGCGAGTGTTATATTGATAATATAATTCTCAAGTACAAAACAATATAACACACCTTGTAAAATATTTTCAAACGATGACGTTGTACTAACTTAAGATGAATCCTTTGAAACGTGAATTTGGAGTTTATATAGGAAATTTCATAGGATATTTGGTTCATAAAAAGGGAATTTAAGATGATCATAACAAAGCTAAAGCTCTAACTGGAAGCACAACTCCCCAAAACAAGAAAGAATTACAATAATTTATTGGTCAAGTTAATTTCCTTCATAGATTTATGTTTAATGCAACAGGAAAAACTAAGTTGTTTTATACTTTCTTGAAGCTAAAAGACCAAAAAGAGCTGGATTGGAAATAGGAACATGAGCAGGCTTTCAAAACACTTAAGAGATACCTGGTCAAGATACATATTTTTCCACCTCTAAGAGAAGAGAAGCCTCTGAAGTTGTACATTTCAACTCAAATTCATCAATTGGAGTTTTATTGGCTCAATACTATAAGAACAACAAGGAACAAGTTATGCATTACCTTAGTAGGCTTATAAATGATTGTGTGTAAAAATTCCATAATGGAAAAATTATATTTGACTTTGTATTTTTCTGTTATAAAATTAAGATATTATTTATTGCCTAAAGAGGTTTTTGTCATTTCAAAGTTTGACTTAATCAAAGACATGTTGACTAGACCTATTTTCTGTAATAGAATTGTTAAATGGGTGTTAGCTCTACCTGAGTTATTCCAACATTATGCGACTCAAGGAACGATAAAAGTCCAAGCATTGGCTTATTTCTTAGCAGATCAACCATGTGGGGATGAGCCACAAGGGGATTATGAGATAGAATGGTTTGAAGAGTAAGATAATGTCTCAAATGGGATTAATTATTAAATTCGCAGAGCATATTGAAACCAAACATAGATATAGATTTTAAGAAAATACATGTTCCGGTAATCAAGTGGAATATAAGGCTATGATAATGGGTCTAGAGATTCTTTGAAGTTATAATGCTTCAGTAATTGAAGTTATTAGTGATTCCCGACTTTTTATAAGACAGTTAACTGGTGAATACAAATGTGTTCATGATAGTTTAACCTCGTATAACCAACCGACTTTGGATTTATTGTCTAGATTTGATGAAGTCATATTAAATTATGTTCCCAGGTTTCTGAATGAATAACCTAATGAGATGGCTTAAAAGGCTATTAGGTTTTAAGCTTGCTAATAACTTCAAGGAAAAGCTAAAGCTTAGGGCCATTAATGGTTTCTTACCATTGCAACGTAATAAGTATCCCTTGGTTGAAATTGAGAATATTTAATTCAAAAATATTCGAAACACCATTGATTGAATATCTAACTGATTCAAATATCAAAAGTGATAGGGTTATCAGGTTAAGAGTAACCAATTATATTATGTATGCTGGAAAGTTATTCTAAAGGGGTGTCGATGGCATGATCCTAGAGTTCTTGAGTAAGGATGAAGGTTTAATAGCCATAGCACAAGTTCGTGAGGATTTTTATGGGGCTCATTAGGCTAGTCCTAAGTTCAGATGGTTATTAAGAAGGCATGTACTTTATTGTCCTTCTATTTTAAAATATTGCAACCAATTTGCAAAATAATGACAGAAATGCCAATAACATCGTCCTTTCAAACATGAACCTGCTTTAGATCTATAATATGCAGTGAAGCCATGGTCATTTAAAGGATGGGTTATTAATGTCATTGGAAAAATATATCCTACATCCCCCAAATTGCAGAGTTTTGTGTTAATCGTAATAAACTACTTGACCAAATAAGTAGAAGTAAAGTCTTTAACGTTAATTATCGAGATTAAATTGGTAGATTTCTTACAAGACATTATATATAGTGATGGGATCCCATAAATCATAACCTCAAATAATGTTAGTATCTTTGAAACAAATATGATGCTAGAATTTACTTCAAGGTTAGGAATAACTTTGAATTAAGTTGCACCTTTTTATGCTCAATCGAATGGTTAGGCAGAGGCTAATACTAAGGTAATTAAGAACATCTTGAGCAAAGTGATAGAGAAAAATACAAGGGATTGGAATAATTTTCTACATTGAGTTTTATGGGCATATAAAATAATGAGTGTTGAAGTAACTCCATATGCCTTAACCTATAGGCATGATGTCTTTTTGCCAGTTGAAATCACTCTTAATTCGTCGAGAGTGTTGAACCAAAATGAATATACAATAGAAGGTTGTGACTAACATATGCAGATGGAATTAGAAAACATAGTTGAGGATAGGGTTAGAGCCTTAATTACTATCCTGGTCCAAAAGAAAATAATAATTAATAGATATAATAAAAAAAAGTAAATAAAAAGATCTATAAAGTGAAGGGAACTTGGTTTGAGATCAGAAGATCCAACCTAAGGAATATGGTCCCCAAATGGTCATTCCAAATCAATAAATCATTCAAGAGTGGATCATACCATCTAAGAGACATCAAAGGTTACCTTCACATAAGGAAAATAAATGTCCTATTTATAAAGCCATATTACTTAATAATTGGGGAAGTAATGCAATAAGAATAAAATGCATAATTTTATTAACTATTGGAAAATCTTCATATTAATGAAAATATTTGAATACAAAGGACCAAATATCAGTCCAAACATTTTAGTAAACAAGCTTTTTAGTTCTAATTTGAACCTCTCTTACATCAAACTGAGCTGCATCATTAATTGAGATATGCATCTCACTACCATTTGACCCATTATTTATAGACAATCCTCATATTCCATGATGGCCACCTCTAATGAATTATTAACTCTAACCACTTTCTTTTTAACTCCTCGGGCCAGAGGGAAGCCTTTCTACTTAGAATAGTCTTAAGTTCTGTAAACCCTTAGCAACTTTTTCTTTTTGGCTTGAGAAATGGACATTGTCTCAAATAAGGCATTCTCCTCAGCCCCCTCTTGAGTCATGGTTGTGAGGTGACGTGCAAGTGAGTGAACCCTGTTGTTTAATTCCTTCACAACACTCTCTTCCAAGCCTCCGAATTTGGATACACAGGGAGAATTTGCCTTAATCCTATTGGCCAAGGTAAAGTCAATAAGTCTTCAAAAGGAAACTTGAAAGCCCCAAAGCAACTCCAAAGATTTTGGATCTTCCAGTTGTAAATATGGAGGGATTTTTTGAACTTGGATAATATTTTTAAGATATTATTCTACACTGATGGAAATAACTTCCCAAGCTTGAACTGGAGCCTTGGACATAATCTCGTGAAGCTGGATATAAAAGTCAATGACCTATATTAGTTTCATCAAGCTAGGAAAATCCTCACTTGTAATATTAAACTCTGCTTTGAGAAATGCATCTTTATATGGGGAGGCACTTAGACCTGGGGAATTTTCGAGAACTAATGGAATATCAAGTGACTTTAGAGCATTACCGGAAAGGATGGAATACTCCACATGATCTTTTCATTTTATAATTAAGATCCAAGTTATCTCATCTTTAAGGGTGGAAGTGGGGATAGAAGAATAATTAATCTTTGGGAATTTTTCTTCCCCGGTAACTGGATTCGAAAAGGGGATAGGAGCATCAATGGGCTCATTTGTTAGTTGATTAATTTGGGATGCTGGAGGAAGTGTCCAAGAATATCCAGTTGGGAGAGACTCATCCACATTAGCTAATGTAGCAACTAAACCTATAGTATGGAAAAAGAAAATTTAAGTCCAATTTTATGTACAATAATGCCAAAATTCTAGAATTTGCTTCAAGAGAGAAGGCAATGGCCTACCGTCCAACTTGTCTTGGTGCACAATCTTTATTGCTATTATTTTCAGGCATTTGTTATTATGAATGATGAACATGGAAGAAATGGGAGGCTCAATAGCCCAAAAGGTACATGATCAAGTGCTAGTTGGATCGTCAAAATAAGACCTTAACCTGGTTAGTCAAATAACTTCTTCCTCTCTATCCTCCCTCAAGAGTCCCTTTTTTAATCCATTTATCTCCTTTAAGGTTAATTTCCTCTTAAGTGAAGAATTATAATCTTCAGGAAGTGGAGTTTCTATAAGACAAGGAAATGGTTGAGTGAAATTTAATATAAGGAAAGATAAGAGTACAAGAAAAAATAAAAGCCTTACCATAAGAAGAGGTTTGGAATGTTTGTAATGGTTAATGAAGACTTTGATCTAGTTGGACCACCAATCATAAAAAACCATAGTAACCCCTTCATTAAACTCAACTAATGTTATACTAAAGGTATCATAAACCTTATGGTAGTCAGCTATGTCTTTCTAAATAGCTTCATTCAAAAGTTAAGAAGACCTGGCAAATACATAAGGGTTGGCATCGATCCTCACTAGGACTAGAATAGATTAGTAAAAGGTAAATTGCCTTGAAAATTACACTATGCTATAAATAAAAAACGGTCACGGTTCTGGACCATTTCACTGGTCCATGATCATGATTTTCATCCATGATAATTTTAAGGGTTACCATTTTAGGGGTCATGGTGCGATCCAAAATCGTGACCCAAATAGGGGGTCACGGTCCAATGGGTGACATTAACATTACGGGCATGTTCACGATTTATGACTGTGGCCTTATGGTCATGGCTCAAAATTTTGACCCAAACTTTACTCCAATTGTCATGTTGTTTTAGTGGTCACAGTCCCAAACTATAACAAAAAAGGGATTTTTAAAATGGTCAATTGTGACCAAATTTTATTTTTTTAGTCTTGACTCAGAACCGTGACCATTTAAAAAAAAATCATTTTCTGCATCCCCAAAAAACTTGAACGTGTTTTCAAATTTGTATATATATATATATTCACAGATAAATATTAAGCCATCAAATTGTTCAGCACAAATTAACTAATTATTAAGATACTAACTAATCCATAAATAAAAAAATAATAATACAACACAAATTATCTATTTATTAAGCAACAAAAAGTTGCAACTAAATCAGAATTCCTTATGTTGAATCCATTGTCGTCTCTTTTTGCCCCGCCTAGTACTTCTGCCAAGAGTGCATTGATTAGATAAGAATCTATCCTGCACTTCAAACATTGAACGAAACGTTCGTCCTGTTATTTACCATATCTACCGCAAACATGAACAAATAATTAAACTTAGTTTAAATCAGTTCACATATAAGTTTACACTTAAACCAAACTACATTTTCATCACATCATTTCATCTAAGTGTCTAACATTCAAAAACAGGTAATTACAAATGCAATCCATAAAAAAAGTCCAGAATAGTAACTCGACGTTATGCATGGATTCAAACATGATTGCATATCACTTTTACATAGACAACCTTTAAATAATATAAACACACAACCCAATAATAACAAATTGGAGTCTCTTCACCATTTATACATTTTTTCGTAATTTCCATAAAAAAATAATAGTTTGTCCATTGAAACAACTATCATTTTTGGGCATAAAACTATTAGAATACTCGATTCTTCCACAAGTTGAATTCATTGACTACGTGGAAATAATTTTATAAGGAACTCCATTGTACTCAGGTGTTGCCCATGTAAGCCATCATCGAATTTGGGACGGTAGTGGTACACTTGTCCTATATTATTGTTCTTACTAGAATGTGTCACTTTAACATTGAAAAATCCACCGCATTCACAATTTTTCTGTTTGAACTTAAGTTATAAGTGGATGGATCCACTCAATGGATTCATTGATGAAATTTTCAATAACTACTAAGAAAATAAAAAAATTAATCGTCATCCTATAAATATATGAGTAGAAGATGTGGTATAAGCCCTCTTTTAAGGGTTTTCAAGAGAATAGATTTGAATGTACAGTTAAAAATAGATAACTAAATTTATGAGTATTAGATTCATAAATGTAAATAAATACAAGGGTTGTTCCAATACATACGATACAAATAGGGTTATCATACAACTAAAAGATCCTTCAAATTAGGGTTGTCACCAATAAGAGACTTGAACTTTAGGGGCCTTTAATGCGTCTGCTTGAGTAGTCAAACCTTTCCATGCATGAATAACAATAGACCAATTGTCGTTGGTTATGCACTTTGAGTAGAATACCTTCTTCACATTTTGAAAGGTTCAAATAAAAGGCCCGTCGACCATGTGATTTTTACTCTTCATCTTAGATAAATCTACCATGATAAGTTTTAAGGCAGGATCAACTTTACAACCAATCGTAGTGTCCTCCACCTTCGCTCAGTCATAATAAAAGACAAATTCTTTGAAATCTAAGTAATCTTATTCCAGGATATATTGGACACTCCTATAATAGGTTGGCACCTTATCCTCTGGATTTTTATTGCTTTTTCTATCCACAAAAGAATTCAAGGTAGGAATTTTAATTTATGCTATTTGCATCAACAATATTTCCTCACATGGGTATGAGATGAAATCAAACTCATTGATGCAGAATTTTTTAAACTCCTTTTTGAAAAAATCAGGACCTTCGGCTAGGCGTGCAAGCCTTGAAGGGACATACCCTCTTTTTAAATGTTCCATTTATCAATGGAGTTATATTAGTTCATGTTTTACAACACATACATAAAGAACTGGAATTGAAGAGGTGGGATTTACCCTTTCTGATAACCATGCCCTAAAAATATTCATCATGAAAATTTTCTTATGATTTCTAGCAATTTCATGCTCATACTTCCTAAACGTGGTCATAAAATTGTAAATTTTAGACGGTAATATAATAAATACAAGTAATCAAACAAAAATAAGTTTTATATGTATGTACTTACTCTCTCTAATCTTCCAATTTATCTTAAGATTTGAATACATAATGAGCTACTTGCTTACATTGCAGAATGGTGAGTTTCACCTCTTTAGGGTTCTCGAAAGGAAATTCATTCTCAAACTCTTCAGGCGCCTTCATCACATATTCTCCATGAGTATTGTATTTCATAGGGACTTGTTATGAAATATGTTCCCCAATGTATAATGATGATTTCATTTTTATGTGTTCTTTTGAAATTTACCCTCTAATATATTGTGTATTCTTAACGTAATCTTTGAAGATTTTCATCAAGTTCTCGAAAAGATACATCCAGCGATACCTAATGGGTCCACATAATAAATCCTCATCACACAAATGCACATGAAGGTCGATGTTGATGTCAAATAACGATAGAGGAAAATATTTATCTAAGACACAAGTTGTCCCGGCAAAAAGTAGCTTTCACATCCTTAATATGCTTTATGTATACCACTTTTGCATACTGTAAGGTGAAGCATCTGCATAATTGCCCAATGAATATCTTTGTACGCAGAAAAGCAATGACTAAATAATATAGGGATTCAGTGGATGATAACATGCCATCCGTGAGACTCAAACTATTTCATGTCATTTGTTTGGTATCTTACAACACTGCATAAATTATCAAAATAACAAGTCAGCATCTTTAAGTTGTACAACGTGTCTAGGAGTATCTTTTTCTCACTAGCAGTCAAAGTGAAAGCACCCGTGGTAATTGAATTTCTTCCTATTGTAGGATCAGTTGTTAACCATAATTTTTTTTTATTTTCGTCTCCTTTAGATAGCGGCGCAAAACAAAAAAGATTAACACCCTAAAAGTGAGAAGACAATGATTCTGCCAAAGCAGTTTTTGTATCTGATAAAAATGCAGGTCTTCTTAATAAAAATGGAGTTGTGTAACATGATACACATAAAAAATTTAAGGCGGCGCGTTGCTTGAACGATATGTTAGTGTCGCTCGAACGATGACACATGTCTTTCAAACAACTTCATGCAACATAACCTTATCCCTCGGACGGAGTCCCTCTGTCACCCGAACGATAAATTAAAAAATGAATATTTTTTGTTTTGTCAGAAAATAGTCTGCCTCAACACTTAGAAAAAATTATTTGACAAAAAACTCCGCTCCAACACTTAGAAATTTTTTTAGAAAACTTATCCCAACACTCTAAGTGAAATGCTAAGGTACTTAAACACAACCTTACCAAAATTAATCTCGTAGAGGCTTGAATGTTTAAGAACTATGATATATTCTTCTTGACGCATGAATGATCTTGAATATTTCTTCGGCGGTTGTAGCGGTATACGACATACTCAAATGTAAGTTGGATAATAAAATAATGTCCTTACAGCACCCTCTTTCCATCTTTCGAATGAGAACCACCAAGACATCTTCTTATCAGATGCTCCAAAAATTTCTTTTATGTGTTCATCACATCAATTACATGCCTTACATGGTGCTCTTTCTAATACAACAAGTCAAATAATATTGATCCTCTGTACCTCGCTTTCATTTTACTAGGATCTTTTGGATCCTTTTTATCTATACGCTTTTTGCCTACAAACTGAGGGTGTTTTCTACAAACTTATTCCTCGAAGTCGTAACCTTCTCTTTATCCTCAAATTGATAACTAGAAAGTCAAGCAGATTTCGTCTTACATTGGTGATTGACAGGTTAAAAATTAGACTTGTCATTTCTAAAAGGGTGGTTATTCATAAGAAATCTATGATAACTGGCATAACTCATCTTATTAATATGATGTAGCCAAATGGATTCAGTTTCCTCCCCACAGATGGAACATCCATAATAACCATGAACATTTCAACCTGATAAGGTCCCATATGCAGGAAAGACATGGATTGCCCATATCACCATTACTTTAAGTGTAAACTTTTCACCCCTATGAGAGTCAAATGCCCTCACACCTTCATCCCGTAACACTTTAAGCTCTTCAATTAATGAGGCCGAGAAAATATCAATATCATCGTCGGGAGCCTTTGGCCTGGGTGTTGGTGTCTATAATTGGTATGATGATTAGGATGGGCCTTAACTTAGTTGTACCAATTATAATCAACCATAGATAACATAGAAAAGACTTGAATTAGATAATAATAAGAGATGAAAAAATAGATAAATATTTTTTACAAAGTTCAACCCAATTGTAATCCCCCTAATTTTATGGATTATTATTTAAAGGATTAATTAAATTAAATGAGAATTAATCGAAAATCAATCCGGATATAAATACTAGTGAGATGTGAGTTGGTATTTGATTACGATGCTAAAATTGAAAATTTCATGAGTATTGAAAATATTAAAGTTATCGTGAGGCTGAAATACGACAATTTGGAAACTTAAGTTGGGACGCGTGTGCCAGTCGCGTCAGGAATGAAATTATTTGAATTAAAAAGTGAATTATATTTTTATCAATCGAATGGTCATTTTGAGTGCGCCAACGTGTCCGGAAGGGTCGAAATAGTAATTAGTAATGTTAGATTTTTGAGTGCGCCAAAGTTATCGTGAATCGTATAGTAATGTTAGATTTTTGTATTGGACTAGTTAGATATGGGAATAACTAGAATGGGTACGGGTACGATAGGAGTGCACAATTAGTTGAGAGGTGAGGAACTCATGTGAGTGCACACACTATCATGTACTTTATATTCACTGTTTAATGATATTAAACACTTGCTATTTTTAAACTGTTTTCACAATCGGGCTCTGACCCATTTGCTTTCAAATCTATTTTTGTAAAACCTTTTAGGTGCCCAGCCACAAGGACACCAAGCATTGGAGTTCCATTCCGGTAATGTACTGTAGCAGCTATGGAAGTTACAGGACCTTGACAGTAGACGCCTCCACTTTCGATCTTGACTCTATATTATCAGATTCTCTCATATGTTGGGCATGTCGCCCCATTTCTTTTAGAGACATTTTATCTATTCAGTTATTTCAGATTTTCGGTTGTAATTAATTTAGTGATGCAGACTTGGTATTTGTTTATTTCCGTATTCGGATTGTTTTGAGGAGTATTCCTCCATATTCATTATTATTTTATAGTTATTCTATTGTGACTATGTTGTGGTGGTTACGTTAGCATTTCATAATATACTTATTGCATGTTAATCAGATTTAATTAAAATTGACAACTCACTTTTTAAATATTAGGTGGCTAGTAATTGTTAAAACATTTTCGACAGTGATGCTACGAACTGAACCAACTTGACATTTTGAATTAATTTGAATAAAGGAGTAACTACCCGGTATTCAATTAGTCGGGGTGTCACAGGTGGTATCAGAGCATCAGGTTCTAGTGTCCTTAGGATCCGTACGGCTTGTTATGTCTCCGATGAGCTTTCTTTGATGTAGAGCCCTATATTTTAAGACTGTTGTATTATTTTGTGTATGTTTCGCTCTTCAGATATTTTGAGATAATAACTGCGAACTTATAAGACTTTACTCTCATTTCAGATGCCTCCACATCGTGCACAGCGAGTTTTTAGGGATGCTCAGCCCGAGCCATAGCCTGCACGAGTTCAGGGCACCATGAATGCCGCAGAGGTTGCAGCTATTGTAGCCCAAGCGGTAAATGCCGCCCTAGCAGTTGTACAGCAGGCACCACCCCAGGCGCCAGTAGTGGCGCCAGTTCAGGATCATGCATTCCTGTCTGCTTGGGAACGCGTTCGTGATGCTTTTCAGAAATCACACCCTCTGGAGTTTGCAGGTAGCTCCGACGTTGTTGTGTCCAGTCAGTGGAGGAAGGACATTCAAAGGCACTTAAGGATGTACGAGTGCACGGATGTTCAGAAGTAGATACTGGCTACTTTTAAGCTAGTAGGATCAGCGTTGTAGTGGTGGAAGTCCATCACCACCGGGGAGGAGAGAGACGCCCTTTCTATTCAGGAGTTCTAGGTGTGGTTCGACCGCAAAAATTTTCCATCAGCTGTTCACACCGAAATGAGGAGGAAGTTGATGAACCTCAAGCAGAAGGGAAAGGCCGTAGCCGAGTATGAGGCTGAGTTCAAAAATCTCTTGAACATCATTCCTGATGAGATTCCAACAGAGGAGAAGAAGATTCAGAAGTTCATGGATGGATTGACTTGGAGGATCCGTAAACACTTGTTGGGAAACCTCTCGCTGGACACTTATTCTGATGTTGTTAACGCAGCACTACTTCACTGCCAGGATCACCGCTTTCACATGTCTGAGAGTAAGAGATCAGGAGAGTCTAGCCATCAGGGCAGGATAGGGGAAATGGTGCCGGCGGGGAACAATCTACTCAGGTTCAGCATAAGCAGGGAGATCAGGGTTCCTAGTAGGGGGATTTTAAGAGGTTCAGATCTGGGTGTTTCAGAAATGGGCAGGGAGGTTTTCGTCATGGCCATCAGGGTCAGCAGCAGCAGTTTCAGCAGGGCCAGCACTACCAGGGGAGGAATGGAAATGGCCACCAGGGCCGAGGGCAGTAGGGTCAGAGAGGAGGGAATTTTCTGGGGAAATGTTTCATTTATGGCAAGATTGGCCACAAGCGCCAGGAGTGTCCTGATAGGGGCAAGGCCCCACAGCAGCAGCAGTAGGGTGCTCGACCTGAGCCCTAGAGACCTATGTTTCTCGCCGCCCTCCCAGCACCACCACAGATGCCAGCTTTGCCACCCATCCCAGCAGTCCCAGTCTAGCAGGGACAGCTTCAGTACGGGCGAGTTTATCAACTCCAGCATGCCGCAGTCCCACAGGATCCACCTGCTATTGAGGGTATGTTCTCTATTCAGGGGACTATGGGGCGTATTTTATTTGATACGTGGGCCGCACACTGTTTCATTGCCACGAGATTTGCACGCACTTTGGGGTTGTTAGACACTGCAGAGAGCATGATTACTTGTGTAGATTCACCGTTGAGTAGGGGTTCTGTGATTTCCCTTATTTGTAGAGGTGTGGGTATAGAGATCGGGAGGTTTACTTACCCGCTGATATGTTAGTATTAGAGATGACTGAGTATGATGCGATTGTTGGTATGGATTGGCTACTTGCGTACCGAGCCATGATTGATTGTTTCAGTAGGAGTATTATATTTTCCATTCTCGGGCAGGAGATGTTTTTAGTGGCGATGCCTCACCCTGAGGGAGGATCGTCCACTCATTTGTACTATATTGAGGAGGAGACCTCTAAGGAAGTGGTATTACCACTCGATTCGATTCCAATTGTTAGGGAGTTTGTTGATGTATTTAAGGATATACCTGGACTACCTCCGAGCAGAGAGATAGATTTTGTGATCGATTTGACATCGAGCACTCGGCCAATTGCCCGCGCACCTTACCGTATGGCTCCAGCAGAGATGAGAGAGCTACGGGATCAGATAGAGCGGTTATTGGGTCAGGGGTTTATCCGAAGGAGTACTTCGCCATGGGGTGCCCCTGTGTTGTTCGTAAAGAAAAGGTATGGATCGTTGAGGTTGTAAGTAGATTACTGGGAGTAGAATAAGGTCACGATACGGAATAAGTATCTGTTTCCCCGAATCGATGACTTATTCGACCAGCTAAGAGGATCTTCCTTCTTCTCAAAGATTGACTTGCGATCGGGATACCATCAGTTGCGTATCAGGGAACAGGACGTCTCGAAGACTGCTTTCTTGATGAGATATGGTTCCTATGAGTTTCGGGTTATGCCTTTTGGCTTGACCAATGCTCCAGCCGTGTTTATGGACTTGATGAATAGGGTGTTCAGAGAGTTCCTAGACCAGTTCGTCATCGTCTTTATTGATGACATTCTGGTTTACTCCCAGACAGAAGAGGAGCACGCCGAGCATTTGAGACAGGTTTTGCAGACGTTGCATCAGAACGAGCTTTATGCAAAGTATGAGAAGTGTGGGTTTTGGCTGAAGGAGGTTCAGTTTTTGGGGCATATCATTTCAGACCGGGGGATATCTGTTGATCTGGGAAAGGTATCCATGCTGAGGGAGTGGGGATAGCCCACGACACTGACTGAGATCTGTAGTTTCTTGGGCCTATCAGGATACTACAGGAGGTTTATTCGGGGTTTCTCGAAGATAGCGGATCCTTTGACACATCTGACTCGTAAAGGTGTGCCATTCATCTGGAGCGATGCCTGTCAGTTGGCATTCGATGAGTTGAAAGACAAGTTGACCTCAGCGCCTATGTTAGCATTGCCCAGACCGGGAGTTGAGTATTTAGTCTACATCGATGCGTCCTTACAAGGACTTGGAGGTGTGCTGCAACATGAGAGTCAGGCTATAGCTTATGCTTCCCGTTAGCTTAAGCCTCACGAGAGTAATTACCCCACCGACGATTTGGAGTTAGCAGAAGTCGTATTCGCTCTTCGGATTTGGAGACACTATCTCCTGGAGGAGAAATTTCGGTTGTTCACAGATCACAAGTCTCTACAATACCTCTTCACGCAGAAGGAACTGAATATGCCTCAACGACGGTGGCTTGAGTTTGTGAAGGATTATCAGTTTGATATCCAATATCACCCGGGAAAGTCTAACGTTGTAGCAGACACATTGAGACGTAGGCTAGTAGATGAGGTGGCCGAGGTGTGGAAAGCTAAGTGGAAGGAGTTGGGACACTAGGATGCAGTGGCCCGATCATTCATGTCTGTGATGACTGTTACACCGCAGATTGTTACGAGTGTGATAAAGGCCCAGGCAAATGACTCGTTCTGTCAGGAGCAGATAGTTCGATTACTAGCAGAGGGAGCTGAGTCTTATACTGTTAGTTCAGACGGGGGATTACACTTCAATGGGAGACTAGTTGTTCCGGAAGGGGAAGACTTGCGACACGAGGTAATAGCGAAGTCGTACGGATCACGGTTCGCGGTACACCCTGGTGGGGATAAGATGTACCAAGACATGTGACGCCATTATTGGTGGAGCGGGATGGAGAGAGATATCGCTATGTTTGTTTCTAAATGCGCCACTTGTCAGCTAGTAAATGTGGATCATCAGAAACCGGCAGGACTTCTATAGCCATTAGAGGTTCCAACGTGGATATGGCAGAGCATATCTATGGACTTTATCACGGGATTACCTACGACACAGAGGGTTCACTACTCCATATAAGTAATTATGGATAGCTTGACCAAGGTTTCTCATTTTCTGCCCGTGAGGACAAACTACACTACGGGACAGTATGCCGAGATTTTCATTGTAGAAATAGTGAGACTTCACGGTGTGCCTCTAAATATCGTATCTGATCGAGACAAGATATTTATTTTACAGTATTGGGAGAGTTTCCAGGAGGCCATGGGTACGGAGTTGCGGTTGAGTATGACATATCACCCGCAGACTGATGGGCAAACCGAGCGGACAAATCAGATATTGGAGGACATGTTGCGTATGTGCATCCTAGACTTTAGAGGGAGTTGGGAGTAGTACCTTCCACTGGTGGAGTTTGCTTATAATAACTCCTACCAGTTCACCAGTGGCATGGCTCCATTTGAGGCGTTGTACGGTAGACCTTGTCGTTCACCAGCATGTTGGTTAGAGGTGGGGGATAACAATCTCCTTGGACCGGAAGTGATTCAGGACACTTCGGCAAGGATAGGGTTGATACAGAGTCGTATTCGGGTAGCTCAGGACCGGCAGAAGAGCTATGTTGATGCCAAGAGGTTCTTCAGAGAATTTAAGGTGGGGGACCAGGTGTTACTCAAAGTATCTCCTATAAAGGGGATTATGCATTTTGGAAAGAAGGGGGAACTGGCACCGAGATATGTGGGGCCATTTCCTATCATCGAGCGGATTGGGCCAGTTGCGTATAGACTTGGGTTACCGGAGCACTTTCATAGGATTCATGATGTGTTCCATATTTCCTCGCTAAGGAAATACCTTAGGGATGATTTGGCCCATACCCACATTGCTATAGAGGACATCGATCTTCATCCAGATAGTTCCTACGATGAGGGACCGATGGCTATTTTGGACCAAAGCGAGCGGAAACTGGGGTCAAAGATAATACCATTAGAACGTGTTCAGTGGCGGCATCATAATGCCGAGGAGTCCACATGGGAGCGCGAGGATGATATGCGCGAACGTTATCCAGAGTTTTTTTTACCAGGTACTTTTTAGTTTCGAATTTCGGGATGAAATTCTGTTATTAGGGGTGAAGTATGTAATACCCCGTAATTTTATGGATTATTATTTAAAGGATTAATTAAATTAAATGAGAATCAATTGAAAATCAATCCGGATATAAATACTAGCGAGATGTAAGTTGGTATTTGATTACGATGTTAAAATTGAAAATTTCATGAGTATTGAAAATATTAAAGTTATCGTAAGGCTGAAATACGACAATTTGAAAACTTAAGTTGGGACGCGCGTGTCAGTCGCGTCAGGAATGAAATTATTTGAATTAAAAAGTGAATTATATTTTTATCAACCGAATGGTCATTTTGAGTGCGCCAACGTGTTCGGAAGGGTCGAAATAGTCAGAAAACACTAGCCGGGGGTTTAGTTTGGGTTCCGAGGCATTTTTAGGCCAAACCGGCAACCTAGAAAGGTATTTTGGTAATTTTAAAAATAGGGGAATTAAAACCCACGAATTTTATAGGTTTATTTTATATTTGAAAGGAACCCACTAAGTCCAATATCAGCATTTAACAAGTAGTGGGCTATGGGAGTTATAGGGAGAGTCTTAAGAGGTTCCAAAAGAAACCCCTAGCCACGATCATCATCCTTGGGAGAAATTCTGCAGAAAGAAAGAGGAGAATCACCCTTCATTCACCAACATCAAATTAGAACATCTAAGGCAAGTGGTTTAATTACATAAATTTCAAGCGAATGTTTCTTCCATGCATATAATTGAATATATATGTCTTGTTTTGAAAGTTTGATGAAAACCCATGAAATTGGAGATAGAACTCATAATCTTATATAGGGATTGCATGTAGAATGGTTATGGATGGATTTCATATCCCAAATTTATCTCTTGATGATTTAAAAATGGATTTATAAGGAGTAATGGTAGACATTAAAATTATGAGTTCATGTTTATAGGGTTTGGAACAAAATTTGGGAATAATGATGATTACATGTTGATTTAGGTGGTATTGACCCCATATATATGTTAAAAAGTGACCTAGGAGGACTTAGTGTAGTTTAAACACATTAAAACTTAGTTTGGATGATCATAGGATGGATTTAGAAAAGAGAAGAAAGAAGAAAAAAACGAATTTGGGATTTCTGGGCTTAATCTGCCATCTCGTTAGAAGACCTGCCCAGGTCGTTCAAAGGACCTCGTTCGAACGAGCTTCTAATGAGATGACAGTATCCCTTCTAATGAGTTGGTAGTTCATTCAAAGCCTTTCATTCGAATGACACTCGTTCGAACGACCTTGTTCGAACGAGACTTCTAACGAGTTGACAGAATGGCCTTTTAGGCCTGATTTTATTTCAAATGTCCCGTAGACTTAATTAATGGAGAATTAACCTTCCCTTATTGACTAGTGGGTATAATTGTGAGATTGGGGGTACGTTGAGGAGTAGAACTTAGAATCTTGTAGTAAACCGGATGACAATTGTGGATTTGGAAACGAGTACCTAATTACGATGTGAGAAGAGTTGACAATTTTAATGTATATAAATCGGGGACTTATAAGCGTATAACATTAAATGTTGGTGTAAGAACGAGAAGTATACCTCTATTAATATTCTGAGATATCTAAGATGTGCGAATGCTTAGTATATGTGGTTATCTGTGTATAACATACCTACCATACTTGCTATCATGGGAAGTCGGCGTTCGATCAGGTTCATCTAATCTTTGTGTACCTACGGGGGGATTTAGATTGGTACCTCGAGGACATAGGTCAGAGAAGTTAATAAGTCTGCTGATCATGGGAGCTTAGGTATGTGCGTGACCCATGTGATGTAAACTATGTTCGCCTCCATTATTTGTGATTATTGTTATTTGAGAACGATTCCTGAGAGATTCGAAATGCGTGGTCATTATGTACGTGATGTACCGGGATTGGATAGCAGAGTATGTGTGCACCGCAGCTTAGTCTCGGGGTGCTAGTATTGTATATTTATGATGAGAATAATATACTATTAATTGAAATGAACTATCATGTATAAATGTGAGTATAAATAATAGCAACGTTTTGTAAAGATAAAATGGATGATCTCTAGTAATTAGTATTACTAATATGGGAAACTGTGAAGAAAAGTAAAACTCTCTATTTAAATGAAGATGCCGGAATTAAATCGTGAATCGTATAGTAATGTTAGATTTTTGTATTGGACTAGTTAGATATGGGAATAACTAGAATGGGTACGGGTACGATAGGAGTGCACAATTAGTTGAGAGGTGAGGAACTCATGTGAGTGCACACACTATCATGTACTTTATATTCATTGTTTAATGATATTAAACACTTGCTATTTTTAAACTGTTTTCACAATCAGGCTCTGACCCGTTTGCTTTCAAATATATTTTTGTAAAACCTTTTAGGTGCCCAGCCACAAGGACACCAAGCATAGGAGTTTCATTCCGATAATGTATTGTAGCAGCTGTGGAAGTTACAAGACCTTGACAGTAGACGCCTCCACTTTCGATCTTGACTCTATATTATCAGATTCTCTCATTTGTTGGGCATGTCGCCCCATTTCTTTTAGAGATATTTTATCTATTCAGTTATTTCAGATTTTGGGTTGTAATTAATTTAGTGATGCAGACTTGGTACTTGTTTATTTCGGTATTCGGATTGTTGTGAGGAGTATTCCTCCAGATTCATTATTATTTTATGGTTATTCTATTGTGACTATGTTTTGGTGGTTACGTTAGCATTTCATAATCTACTTATTGCATGTTAATCAGATTTAATTAAAATTGACAACTCACTTTTTAAATATTAGGTGGCTAGTAATTGTTAAAACATTTTCGACAGTGATGCTACGAACTGAACCAACTTGACATTTTGAATTAATTTGAATAAAGGAGCAGTTACCCTGTATTTAATTAGTCGGGTGTCACACCAATAAGGTTCCTACGTCCGTGGGTGCAGTGTCAGTGTCACTAAGTATTAGGGTTTGAGTACAAGCCACTCAATAACTCTCTAGGGTTTCAAGATAAATTGTTTTTCAGTTATTCCCAACTGAGGGATGTAGAGAGCTATTTAAAATAATAGGAAGAAAAGTAAGAGGTGTAATACCTTTATATCTCAGGTATTTACTCCTTTACTCCATAATTAATAATTGTGTACTTTATCATGTGCATGTGCATGTGCATTACGACTGTTGAGATCCCACATGTTTATTCACCTAGAAGACTATTCATATTCTTGTGGGTGATTGACTAGTGTGCCGACCAAAGGGGATAACTGAGATAACCACTTCTCTTTTCTGGCTTAGGCCCAATGACTATAATGATAAGTGTATATTATTATTTGTACAACTAGCATGGCTAGTTTAGGTTACGACAAAAACCCCCAATGCTTCATTCTTGGTTGGAGTGATTAATGACTAAAAGGATGGAGTATTATATGCCAGACTTATTCAGCTCTCTAGGAATGTCAGGTCAGCTACCGACCTCTAGGAGTTTGCAAATTTCTAAATGTCATTCCTTGGCCAATGGAAATTTCGTAAATAATAGTAAAATTAGCGAACCGTCTAGGGGTATATTGGCATTTTATTTCGTTGGACTAGCACGTCGTCAAAAGATGAAGCAGTTGTACATTTAATCATTTCAATTCATGTAGATTAGGGGACGTCACTAAGTCCTATAAAATTTCAGTTCCCCCTCTTATTCTTCTCACATTGAATTTTAAACTCTTCTCTTCCCTCTCAAGTTTTCCTTTGCCACTTGTGAGAGCTGTTGTTGTTTCTTTTTCACTATAAAAACCCTTCTCCTCTTTATTTTTCTTTATTCTATGTCAAAAAATTGTGTATATTGTTGACGAGAGTTCCTTGGAGGTGTTTAAGGCTACCCATAAGATTCCTAATTGGATAAAAACAGGGTTGGTAATAGGTCTTTGTGACCTTTGTGCATTAGAGGAGGGTCACTCGATCCCCATTATTTTTATTGCTGAGTGTGGGGTGACATTCCCTCCAAATCACTTGTTATTATAATTTCGTCAGTATTTTAGTACGGTCTCATCCCAAGTGGCTCCTAATACTTGGAGAGTAGTATTGGAGTGAACCGTATTAATGAGCAGTTTGGAACCAACACAAGAATAAAGGAGTTAATATACTGTTATAGTTTGGGGACCACTAATGATAATATTTTTTACTTGACGACAATATTCTCTAACAAAGCCCTATCAGTAAATTTACCTAATTCCAATAAGGATTATTGGGATTATGGGTTGATAGTGAAAGATTGGCGGTTTTCCCCTCTTCGTGAGGGTGGGGAAATAAATAGGGCCCATTTCTCTCAGGAGGGTAAGGCATATAGGTCGATATATGCATATTCTTGTATAATTTTCATCTTTTTATCATTCACCTAATTCTGTTATTGGAGGATTTTTTATCATTATATTTTATATAGAAGAAGAAGAAATATATACCTCGTGTCTCAGAGGTTAATTTTTTCAACCTAAAGGTTATTTGGTCTATCCAGCAAAGGATAGGTGAAGATCTTCCTCTTTCTACCTCTGTTCTGCTGGACCAACATAGTTCAATCACTTCCTCGTTTCTCGCCTAACTAAAGACATTCTATTAACCCTCATTAACTAAGAACACCCAATATCTTTGCCTTCGACTGCTGAATCAGACTCCCCACCACAAGCACGAAGGAATTTCTCTATTGGGGGAACATCTTCATCTTTTGTATCCTCAGAACTTGCTCTCATTCTGATGAATATCTCTTCAACTAAAATGGATAAGATTAAGATTCCTAACCTTATTTCTAGCTCAAAGTCCCCACCTCCTATCGTAAATAGGTCTGATGTCAGGGGTTCCACGAACCCCATAGTGGTTGAAACCTCTGTGATGAAGAATCAGGTGCCTCAATAAAGGAGAGTGAGGAGGGGTTTAGCCTCCACTCTAGAGTTGGAAGGAAAAACTCACACCGATAAGGGGAAGGAAAGTCTCCAATCAGTTGTTGTGCATCCAGGCCTCACTCACAAACTCATGGGAGTGGGGGTTCTTCTAGCTAACGAGGCTGCAACTTCTTCTCTTCCTCATGCCAGGTTGGTCGAGTGTGCCAACAATAATTTTTCTCCGGTAAGTGTCACTTAATATTTCCCTGTGGCATGTAACTATTATTTATTAATAATGCTGATCGATATTGATTTTCATAGTTCCTAGTTGACCACGACAAATTACAGAGGAGTGACGACCAATTGAGGGAATCCTCTACAAATGTGGAGGCATCTTTCAAAGGCATGTTCAATCCCAGGAGGCTATCAAAAATTCCTATGAGGATGATAAGGAGAAGTTTTAAGATACCATTAAGGTATTGGAGGATGATAAGACCAATGCCGAGAAAGCAGGAGGAGATGCTGAGAAGAAGGTCGACCAGTTTGTGAAGGCTAAAAAGGTGGCAGATGATGCCAAAGGCTAAGTTGTTGAGCTATAGTCAAAGGATAAAGAGGATTATTATACTAGGTGTGGGATAAGGTATTCTCTATTATTACTGTTCAAGTGGAGTAATTAAATAAGTCCTCTTTCAAGGAAGGGTGGGATGCAGCCTTAACCCAGGTCAGCACCACTACTAGTTCTAAAATCTTCCTCCAGCATAATCCATGCACTGCTTAATGAATTGAGGAGGAAGTTTATGATGAAGAGGGGATAGCTGAGTCCTTAATTACTCATGGGTAGAAGGTGGTGGTTGCCCGACCAGAGGAAGAGGTGAACCAGGATAAGGAGAAGGTGTAATAGATACGAATCCTTGTATTTTTTATTTATGACTTTTTGATGTAGTTGATTTATTTATCTGCTTATAATACTATTTACAATTTTGAGATAATTTATCCTTTTTCTAATGATATGTGTTTGATTGTTTAGAGCATCTTTTTTCTATCCTTACTTATATAATAAACTATCCATTTCAGTTTAAATCCACAAAGGCTAGCTTGGTTATTGTTGAAGGTGAACTTTTATGGAGAAGAAGCCAACTGTTTAGGGTTGGTTATGAAGAACCTGATGAAAAAGAGATAGATGATATGTTCATCTTAGATGTTCCCAACCATGCTAAGGATGTTTATCTTCAAATTCAAAGGTTATTAGATCAGGAAGTGGCGATCAATGCCTCTTATTACGAGATGATTCTCCAACTCCATCAAGATCACATAGATGCAGTCGCTAGCTGATCAGTATACTTTGAGAAGAATTTTTTGGTCCTTTGGAATGATAGTTGACTTGATAAGAAACTTTAAGAGTTATCTTAAGTATACTCCAAAAAGAATTTGTGTTGCAGTCTGATGTGAAGATTATTCAGGAGGTAGCTAATCTCATAGAATAGGAAAATAATTAGCTGAGGAATGAATTAGTGGGCGACCACTAGTGATAAAATTGAAGGAGCATCATTTTTGGAGCACGAAAATGCTCATCTAATGGAGGGATTGGAGAAATTGAAGAAATCAAAGGGAGGTCAATCTTTATGGGAAGTGGTTATTGATTGTCCCTCAGTGGAAGAAGAGAAAAATAAAATACATTAGATGGCCAAGTAAACCTCATAAAGAATTAGTCATCCCCTATTAAGAAGTTAAATGAGAAATTTGATTGCTTGACTTAACATTTTCATAGATAGTCTCGCACTATATGGATAAATGGTTATAATGAGGCATTGGCACATTTGGGCGATAAACTTCAGTAAGCCCGTAGAGAAGGTTACAAGTGGAGATGAATAAACACCCTTATTGTGATGAAGTTGTTAAAGGAAGATAAACTTTGGTACTGGCATAACCCTGGATATTTGGACTAGCTTACTCTTCCTTTAAACTTGAATACTTCTTGGATCCCTATGAACGCAATCCCAGTTAGTTTGATTAGAAAGTATCTTAGGGATTATGGTCTTATAGAGATGACATCCTTAGTCAGCCTTTGCATCTGGTGGATAGAGTTAGTTCCAGCAGGCAATTAAGGCTTAGGGACTTGAGCACAATAGTTTTTCTTTATGCGCTGAATGTTCATCCCACTAGGATGAAGAAGGCACTAGAAAAACAACCAGGCGATTAAGCAGTTTATATTCTTTATTGTTAAATGTTTCTAGGTAATGATGTAATGAGAATTGGAATATTTTAATAAAAATATTAATTACTTTATTATTTGATTGTGGCCTACCAGCAGTTTAGTCTTGTGATTATGTGGTCGGTGGTAATCCGACTAATTTGACTTATTAGTTTTCGATTGGACAAACTCATATTGTACTGTATTAGGTTCTACTAACGTGCCTTTGTTTGTGGTCGCTCAAATCGATCTTATCGTTTTGACCAGGTGCCAGTGTTAGTTACCATTAGAAATCAAATGTTTTTGGAATGTTCCATAATTTGGTCTGGTAAAACTTTTTATTCTTGATGTTCGGGAGTCATACAAGAAGTTTTGTGCGTGTAACTTCTTGTTCGTGGCTTGTCTAAAGAAGAAGTCATACGTGAAGTTTTGATTTTCTGGAACTAGTTTTAATTTTACCAAGTTTTAATACATCTCCCTCTCTTAGAAAAAAATGAAAAATAAAATATGAAAGGAAACTTTTTATGATATTTGGTTCTCTTTATTGAAAATTAAAAATGAGTCATAGGAAATAGTAAGGGATTACATTTCATTGGATCACTGATAATATTTCCTTATATGTTTGTCATTCTATGAGTTATAAACCGTTCTCCTTCTAAGGTTTCAAGACGATAAGTGCTTAGTTAGACGATGAAGAAATACGATATAGGACAAACAAATTTGGTTCTAATTTGTTTCCTTTCTGCAATACCTCTTTTGGCACATTGTCTCCTTCTTTGAGGTTGCTAGATTTGAGTCTCCTATTATAGAACGAGGTAGTACGTTATTGGTATGCTTCCACCCGCAGTGCTGTATTTTCTCTAACTTCCTGAGCTAATTCCAAATCCAACCTTCTCATGATATCATTCCTCGGGTAGGCCAATGTATATGGGGACTATTGCCTCCATCCCAAATGATAACATGTAGGGGGTCTCATAGGTGGTTGTCCTCAGCGTGGTCCTATAAGCCCAAAGTTCGCTTTGCAGTTTATTGACCGAGTTTCCCTTAGCATCATCTAATAACTTTTTCATTCCATCGATCAGTGTTTTGTTTGTTATCTCTGTCTTCCCATTGCATTGTGGGTGTCTAAAAGAAAAATATAATTTTTGAATTTTGTATTGAACACAGGAATCTTCAAACTCCTGGTTATCAAATTGTGATCCATGGTAGGTGATGAAGGCCTATTGCATCCCATGGCAGAAAATGGTGTACTTCCATATAAACAAGAAGATCTTTTTATAAGGCATGTCCACCAGAGATTCTAGTTTCACCCACCTGGTGAATTAATCTATCATAACAACCAAATTTTTGAACCCTCCTCTTATCTTCGACAGGGGGCCGACCAGATCAATCCCCACTTGGCAAATGACCGTAGGGATATGATCAACATGAGCGTGGCTCCAGTTGTCCTGTGAATTCTAGCATATCTTCGATATTTATCGTAATGTCTTGCATAGTTGGCACAATATGCTTTTTAGTGGGCCAATAATGACCTTGAGTCACTACTCGCCTGACCAACGATCTTTTTTTATTGAGATCCTCATGAACCTTTGTGTATTTACTTTATCAAATTTGGTACTTCAGCTAAATGGAAACATCTGAGTAGAGAAATGATGATTCTTTATTTTTATAGGATCCTTCCGTCCATAAGATATCTAGCTGCTATGTACCTTAGTCTTCTAGCAGCCTTTGGATCGATCGGTATGGTGCCCTTCTCAATGTACATTTTTATTGAATCCATTTATGATGGACCTAAATCTAGTGGAATCATATTAAGGTTCTCTTCTATAATACTTCGATGCATGAGGATCTCTAAAGGAATAGTTCTTCTCAGTTTGGTTTCGGTCATTGAAGCGAGTCGAGCAAATACGTCTGTTTGGGAATTATTAATCCCAGGTATTCTGATTATTTTAACCGTCATAAATTTGAATATCCTATCTTGGACTTTGGATAATTATCTTTTCGTGAACTCCCCTTTGACTCTGTAGACACCCAACACTTGGTTTACAATCAATTAGGAGCCATTGTGCGCCTGTATCTTCTCAACACCCAAAGAGAGTGCTAATTCAAACCCGACTTTTGTGCCTCATATTCTAGTTCATTGTTCGACGCTTTGAACTAGAACCTAAGTGCATATTCAATATCTATATCATTTGTTTTGTAAATTATCAACCCAACCCCGCTGTCAGAGACACGTGACGATCCATTCACATACATATTCCAAATGGGTGGTTCTTCTTTGAAATCCCTTTCAACCAGAATCCCATAATTGAATATCTTTTGACTCTGCTCAAGGTAGTGTGCGTTTTCTTCTCGCTTAACCGATGTTTTTATTATGTCTTTTTCTAGGTCGATTATACCTATTATAGAGAAATGTTTCAGAGAAGTTTGCTCACTTGGTTAAACATTTGAGTTCTCTTTCGTAGAAAATCGCTTAATCGAATTTACTATTGAGATCGCTTCAGTTGAAGTCTTCTTTATAGGTTTTTCCTTATAACTGAACTCTATTACGAAGTCTTCCACTACTAATCCTTTAACCACTGTTCTAGGCTCATAATGTATGTCATACTCTCCCAGCACCATAACCCAAGCCATCATTCATCCTGGTTTCTCTGGTTTTTGAATGGCTTTATGCAAGGTCAAATCCGTGAGGACCATGATGGTATGTTCTTGGAAGTATGGCTTCATTCTTTGAGAGGTTTCAATAAGTTCTAAAGCTTGATTTTCTAGTCGTGGATAACAAATTTTCGCTTCTCTATAAGCTTTAATTATGTAATAAAATGGCTTTTGTATTACGTTTTCTGATTGAATCAATGTCTAGCTAGTTGTTAATTCGAATACAACTAGGTATAAGTAGAGCTTCTCTCCCATGAGGGATCTAAAGAGTAAGGGTGGATATCTAAGGTATTTTTTAATTCCAGGAAGGAATTTTTCCATTATTCGTTCCACTCAAAAGTCTTATTTAGCACCTTAAAAAAAGGGAGGTACCTATCAGTAGCTCGTGAGACAAACCTATTGAGGGAGGCTACACTGCCAAAAAAAAAATTTGCTCTTCCTTCTTATTTGTAAGGGACTACATATTTATCAATGCTTAAATTTTATCTGGGTTAGCCTTAATACCTCTCTGATTTACTATGAATCTGAGGAACATTCCTTCTTATACACCAAACACACATGTAAGAGCAAAATTTTCGATATTGCTCTTATCATAGGCATTGTATTGTTCTAAGCTAGTTTGGCAAATCCCGTTACGAACCGTCACACACCGTCACAACAAACTGACATCAACATTCAAGAATTCCCTACATCCCATAAAGGTATAAAGATTTTTAAAAATTTAAATTTATTCATTAAATTTATTTTGGGATGTTTTATTTTTATTATCACGGAAACATGATTTTTTTTAATTTAAAATCGAGGCATTTATTATTTTAAAATTATTTTTCTAAGTTTAGTAGCCTCGTTCAAATGAGAAGACATTCTCGTTCGAACGAGAAGCCTAACTGATTAGAAGGCTCGTTTTCATATTTTGTCTAACATGCATCTAACAAAAGCGTACTGTTTATTTGGTCTCGTTCGAAGCTCGTTCAAACATAATTTTAGCCGCCTCGAATGACCTAATTTTCTTTGAAATAGATGTTATTCTAGTTCGAAGCTTATTTCTGATTGAACGAGTGGCACCGCCTCGAAATTTTAGCCGCCTTATATATACATGTTTCGTTTTTATTTTGTTAAGACTTTTTCCAGAATGAATTCTCCATATTCTTTGCAAAAGTTTTCAACCTTTTGAGTTAAAAAAACTCTTTTAATTCATAAAATAAATCCCCAAAATATATTGGTGTGAATCAATTGAGACCCTAAATAGTTCTGTATCCTTAAATACCCTACTCTTATGGAGAGATCATCTTTACTACTGAACATTGGGATTCTTAAGGGGATCATTACTAAAGACAAAGGTTGGTCGGTGGATACCGAGGGTAGTAGGTTGCCTGCGGACTTCTCCTGATCAAGTAGTATTCTTTAGATATTTACAAAGACTAACGTGTTATACTTGTGGCTGGTATCAAGTAGTATTGTAAGTCGATTGCATTGTATTATTTCTAAAGTGCTGAAACAAAAGGTTTTGTCCGTAAGGGATTTTTCCACAAACTTTGCCTTTATTGATTGCATAATTTACTTTATTTGTTTTATCACCTAGATGTATGTTTTAGGGTAAAAAGATATCTTGATTTATGTTTGGTGGATATTTAATTATATAAATTAATCCATTAAGATCGCCAGCGCACTCAAAAAGTGATATCAGAGCATTCTTACACTTACAAGTGGTACATCGAGTTATCGTGTGATCCTGATTTTTCAATGAATATTTTCCGCTGATACCATTTAAAAGTGGTATCATAACTGGTTGCACTAAGTTATTTACATCTTTGTTTAGTCAGGTGACTGTTCAGTCATTTCCCTTGGTTCCCAAAACTCAATGCGCTAAGTATACATCTATTTAGGTTAGGAAATCTATTTTAGAGGCACTAAATGTTCGACTGCTTGATTCTTACATGCTTGCACATGATGCTTCACATGATATATGTTATGGGTGACTGCTTGCTTAATTTTGTTTGTCACACTCTAGTTGTGCTTCATGATATGCAATTTCTAGTGTTATGACATGTATATCTTTTGTATTATATTTTTCTTTTATTGAGTCATATTGGAAAAAAAAATATTTTGATAAAAAAATTTGAAAAATACAAAAATAATTTCTATTTTTGCGTATTTTAGTTTTGTACACTTGGTGTGGCATATTGGTGTCTTTTGAAGACAATTCATTCCATACTTTCCATGTGGCTGGACATTCGGTTATGATTATAACTTCTTAAATTGTTCTTAACCATATTTATGGAGTTGTTTTGAACTTGATTTGCTTTATAGATTCAACTTTGTATATGCCTCCGCGTACACATGCACGATCTTTTTGAACGTTTACTTCACATGTATATTTGAGTTTTGTGAGATGTTCTCCCATCAATTTTGTCATCTACATGTTTTTGTGACTATAGGGGATTTGTGCACGTAAGAACCATTGCCCGTGAGAGATTTTATTTAGTATTAAAAATATGAGTGAGTACAGGAGAGGGCTGTGAAAGACAAAGTCTTTGTATGAAAACCATCGCTGGTAAGAGCCCAATAAAAAGAATTAAGGAAATAAAAATAGAAAAATTGCCAAAAAGGGGTCAACTTAGTTTATTATTTGATCATTCAAAAGAAATAACTTCAAAAGACAAGAAAATAATAGAAAATATTGTTTATCTTTTGAGGGAATTTAGTTGAAGATCAATCGATTTGCACAATGAATCCTAGTTAGGCTTATTTTTTCATGACACTATTGATTTGTAGAATAATAAAATATTCTATGCTTGTGTCCCTTGTGCTTGTTTGTTCATTTAATTCACTTTATATTGTCACTTGAGGCTAAAGCTTAGTTTGATAAAATTTTGCTCTTAATTAGAACTTCTAGAACACAATTGAGTGTTTGGGCCATAATTCATTTGTATCTACTTTACACCTATTCATTCCATCTCACATGTTTAGACACGTCGATACTATGTTAGTGTGTAAAAATTATATGTTTTGTGTTATGTTCGGGGTCATGTATATCAATATATGTGTTTCGGATATTCTTTGGTACAGTTTGCATAAATTATGTATGGTATCGTGTCGTATTTGTAAAATTTACACCTTTTTGAAAATTTTCAGAAATAGTTGGTGTTGATGTTCTTTGATATTATCATTGCACGTATGTTATTTATATCTTTTGTGATGACATCTTTTTTATACGTGATGCTTTCGAATTCATGATTATGATTACTCCTTTGTTTATTTCAGACAAAAAGGGGAAGAATAAATTACAAGGAAGATTTGATGAGTTTGATTTATGGGGGTAAATAGTATTATAAGATTTTAATTTTACTATCTATTTTAAACTCAATGAATCACGGGATATTTCGTTTGCTTCATGTGTGTAGGTACTTACAGAAGATCATATTACATCAAATGAAGACAAAGTGTCAAAGGGAAGAACAAGTGGAGATTGAAGACAAAGCTTATTTTTCTATGCCATTTTGTTCTAGGTTTGGGAAAGATGTTAGATTTCTTTTTACATTTATAGAGTCATGTTGATGTAAATTGGATTTTGGATAGGTATGTTTGTTTTTGTACCGTAATAGCCAAAGGTGGAGATTTGTAATAGAAAATTTTCTGATATTGCTCATAGCATAAGCCTTGTATTGTTTTAGGTCAGTTTAGCGTATCTCATAACAAACCGTCACACAACATCACGACGAACCGACATCAACATTTAAGAATTCCCTACATCCCATAAAGGTATAAAGGATTTTAGGAATTTAAATCTATTCATTAAATATTTTTTGGAATGTTTTATTTTTATTAAAACTGAACCATGGTTTTTTTAGTTTAAAATCGAGGCATTTTTTATTTCAAAATTACTTTTCTAAGTTTGCCAACCATGTTCAAACAATAAGTCTAACTCGTTAGAAGTCTCATTTATACATTTTATCTAAAATGCATCCAACGAGGGCGTACTGTTTGGCTCATCCGAAGCTCGTTCAAATGAGAAAGTGTTTTCATTCGAACAACCTCGCTTTCGTTCTAACGAGATGCTATTCACTTTCTAACGAAGCTTATTTCTATTCGAACGAGTGATACTACTTCGAAATTTAATCCTCATTATTAATATATGTTTCGTGTTTATTTTTGTTGTGATTTTGCCATAACGAACTTTGTACTTTGCAAAAAAATTTAACCTTTTGAGTTTAGAAAAGTATTTTGATTCATAAAACACATTCCTAAAATATATTTGTGTGAATTAGTTTAAACTCGATATAGTTTTGTATCCTTACGTGCAGTACTCTTGTGGAGAGATCATCTTCACTTCTGACCATTATGATTATTGAGGGGATCATTATTGAAGACAAAGGTTGATCGGTGGATACCGAGGGTGGAAGGCCGCCTGTGGACTTCTCCTGACCAAGTACTATTCCTTAGAAATTTATGAAGACTAGCGCATTATACTTGTGGTTGGTATCAAGTAGTATTGTAAGTCGATTGTCTTGCATTTTTTCTAAAGTGTTGAAATAAAAAAAATTGCTCGTAATGGATTTTTATTCAAACTTTGCCTTTGTTGATTGAATGATTTAGTTTATCTGTTCTATCACCTAGTTGTATATCTTACGATAAAAGGGTAAGTTTTGGATTTTTGTTTGGAGGACATTTAATTATATAAATTACTCCATTAAGATCGCAAGCGCACTCAAAAAGTGGTATCAAAGCATTCTTACCCTTACAACACATTTGGCTAAATTAAGATTCATTAGGTGTTCTTCAGTTGCTCAAACTTCTATCTCTTCTCTTTAATGTGGTCAACTACTTTCTTGCTCTTGGTGAGAATTTTATGGACATATACTTCCATATTTTTGCCAACTTGTTCTTTGAAAAATTTGTTCACTAACCTTTGGTATGTTTCTCCAGCATTTTTTAAACCAAAAGGTATAACATTGTAGCAGTAAGCGTCACAGCTAGTGATGAATGATGTCTTTTCCTTATCCTATGGTTTGATTTTTATTTGGTTATACCCTGAGTACGCATCCATGAAGCTGATTAATTTGTGCCCATTAGTAGCATCAACCTGTTGGTCAATCCTTGGCAAATGATAATGGACTTTTGGAAAAGCTTTATTCATATTCATGAAATCGACACACATTCACCATTTATTATTCTTCTTTCTGACCATAACTACATTGGCTAGACACTCGAGGTACCTAACACATTCAATGAATTTTTCTTTCTATAACTTTTCCACTTCTTTATGTCATGTTCTTCTTAGGGATAAAGACGCATCGTTTCTGCTTAGTTGGCTTTGCGTCCTTGATAGCATTGAGTTCGTGACATATAAACTTTAGATCAATCTTTAGCATGTCTTCATGAATCCAAGTGAATATTTCATTGTTTGATGAAATACACCAATTCCCTTTTTTATGGTTAAGGCTTGGGAAGACCCAATTTGTGTTATCTTTTCTAGGTGTTCATCATCTAGAACTATGATTTATACTGCTTTAATAACTTGACTTTTTACTAATTCATCATCATCGTAAGGATCTATGGTCTTTATTTGATAGGTGGTGGTGAGGCTTTTCAATTCGTATTGGTCGAATGAAGTGTAATATCATTCTCTGGCTTCAATTTGGTTTCCCGTGATAAAGTCGACCCCATAGTGTGTTGAGAACTTCAGGCATTGGTGTACAGTGGAGGGCACAACTTCAAACTTATTCCGACCAACCCCATCGAGGACAATGTTATATGTTGAGTTAACGTTCCTGTTAAGGACAAAAAAAGGATCTTCTCATTTCGAGAGGTTGGACAATTTCGAAATATGACTTCCAAATTGATAGTTCCTAGAGGATACACCTTTTCTCTAGAGAAATTAGTGAGGGGCCTATAATAGGGCTCTAGTTTTCTATCTTGTAGCCTTAATTTCTTAAAATAGTTGTAAAACAGTACGTCGAATAAACCGCCATTGTCAACCAGCACTCTAGATACCCTTCCTTCATGTACTAATATTGTGACTACCAAAGGGTCATCACGGGGATATAGGAAATTTTGATAGATCATCTTTGAAGAATCCGATTACTAATCTCTCTTTATGTAATTTCCTAGGGAAATTGTCTACGTCGCCAGATAAGTTAATCTGCCAAATGTAGGAGCATGTTTTGGCTTCGTTGAGATATGTTTTTCTCTCAGAAATTTCATCAGCTCCGCCAACATCAACACTTGTAATAAAATTACAGCTAAAAGAGATAATTTTGAGCTCGCGCACGGTCTCCTTGGGTCTCTTCGATAGATCTGGGTCATCTTCAGCATCATCATCTCTGCCCCATTTCTTATCATCTCCCCTTCTACAGGGGATTCTGATCGCCTCTCACCATCTCCTTCTTCTCAAGGATCTAATCTACCTTCTTTGTCAATAAACTTGGATAGTTTTTCTCTTTTGATTAGGCTTCCTATGTCATTCTTTAAGTCTATGCAATTATCCATATTATGCCCATTATCTTTATAGAATTCACAATACTTGGATTTATCCTTAAGGTTTGTGGGGGATTTTAAACTTCCCGGGCCATTTTAGATCCCTACTTACCTAGATTTTTCCAAGATATGATGTACGCTAATAGTGAGAGGGGTGTATCCATGATACTTCTTTGGTTTCTCCACCTTCTTACCCTCCAGTTCTTTATTCTCAAATCCCTTTCTATTATTGATCTTGGGGTTATGTGATTGTTTTTGCAGCCATGGCCTCCTCAGCAATCATAGTCTTGATTTCTTTAACCAGTGAATCGCTCATGGTCTTTGGGGGATCTTTAGATAGAACACAGTATAATATCTAAGGGAGTAACCCACTCATCAGTGTAGTGATCGTCGTCTTCTTTTCATAATAAACAGCCTCTAGTTTTTCGTTGTTAAATTATGTGATATACCCGGGCGTGGTTTCTCTAATTCTAAAAAATAGAGCTATTGTAATGCCCCGGCCCAAATTTATGGGTTACCCATGGTCAGTACGCCTGACCCAAGTGTTAGGTGTGAAGTGCGATGAGACAACCTAAATATTGTAGCTAGCCCAGTCTTATTTAATTAACATTTCACTCGTTTAGCATGCGATTCTAATTTAAATCAAACTACGCGAGGGATCCGTGGGAAGTGTCCCTGAAGTCCAAGCTTACAGAGTTACAAATGTAAAATAAAAATAATACTTACCTAAGCAGCACTCTCAAAATACGGAATCACGTGCTACATGCCATAATAAAGAGGGGGGAATGAACCAAATGCCTAGTGGCAAAATACAACAATGCAATATAGAATCGAGTGGTACAAAAGAAACTCTAACACATTATACCTCATTTATACATATACATGTACATACAGTAATGCATCAAATCATTTTATTCCAAGACATTATTTGTTCTGATTAATTCACATTAATCCTATAAAAGAGCCCCTTTTTACTTGACTTGATATTTATCTCCCGATTTAATGCACCTGGTTAAATACTTTAAACAAATTCCCTTTAATCTAGGGAGAGCACTTCCCTTAAAGAAATTTCCATTTTACTCACACTAATTTACCTTAGTATTTTCCCTTGAAAAATCTCCTTTCAACACACGCACACATCGTGTTAGAAAACACCTATTTCTTTAAAAACCTTTCATAAACACACTCTTGTATTAATTATGGGTTAAACCTCCTTAACTTTCTTAATTATCCACTTGATCACTTCATTTTACGATTCCTCTTGTTACATGGACATGAGTCAATTTCTTACTTTACATGTACATCTTATCTTTCAGTCAGAACATGTATTAGTCTCATTCAAGTTAGGTTGTCTTTTCTTGTATTCACCACACAAACCATTTCTTGACTTGTTCCACTTTTATTATCTTTTTCTTGCGATCCTTCAAATAATCTCAAACTTTAACGGGCTCCACTAAAGCACCCTATATCTTTGACTCACTTGAGTCTACATTATATAGGCGCTTGTCTAGTTTGAAAATAGTGACAAAATTAGAGTCATCCTAGTCTACCAAAGAGCCTCAGACAATACATCAAAATTCTTCTAACGGTCTCAAAGGTAGTATACCAACACTGCACCTAGAACTGCATATTTTTATCTTTTTAGGTGTGTGAGTATTAATTCCCATTAAAATATTTTTCTAATATTTTTTTGGGATTTTTAAATAATTTTTTGAATTTTTTAAATATTTAAAATTATGGTTTCAAAATGTTTTGGGCCTACTTATAATATCATTTTATTCCTAAAAAGTTGGTTGGGTAGAATCCGAAAGTGGCAAGAACTTATGGGGTAGAAAATTGGATTTTTAAAATAACAAAAACACGTGTTTTAGTTGTCATCTGAACCCTACACGTGTTTGCGTTACAACAATCAAGATTGTGTTTATTGCCTCTCACATAACTCAGAATGCTTATCAGCCGTTGGATTAATCTAATCGATGGTCTGCATTGTTGTTTAATTCAATCATTTTCTTTATCAATTGGACCAATAAGAGAGAGTTTAATTGCGGTGTGTTTATAGCCCTTGGATTTACTTCGATTGGATGGACTTGATCTTAGTCATTGTTTTGAGTAGAGATTCCAGACCCTTCCATCATTTTGTATAAACAGAGGCCATGGGGTTAACGTTTTCAAACATTTCGTGAGTTTGAGAGAGAGAGAGAGAGAGAGAGAGAGAGAGAGAGAGAGAGAGAGAGAGATTGTAAAACACAACCAAACTCCGGCAAAAAAGTTTCTTAGAAAATTTCTTTTAAGATTTGTTCATGTTTAGTGATTCATTCCTCTCAAGTCTTAAATCTCTTTTCCAACTTATCACGTAGTTGGATTTTATTTTCTGTTTCATAGAAAACATAGATTTGATTTTTGTTGTCATATATCTCACTTAGATCTATGTAGGTTGATTTCTTTTTCAAGAAATCATTATTTGTTAGTATCTTTATACTCAAATGTTCTTTTTAAACCTGTTGCCAACAAATCCATATTCTGTTTCAAAATTCTTTAAGATCTTGAGACGTTTACACTTTTAAGTTTGTATTTCACATTTTGTAAAATAAAAGTGTAAATAAATAAAAAGAAAGTGTATAGGACCTTGGCACTTTTAAATAGCAAGTTTGTCACTCAATCTGTCAAAAAATCAGAAGTCTAAGTTTTCAACAAGCTGAGATTCTGAATCCTAAACTCATCTTAGACGAAATCTGTAATTTGTAGGGTTATTTGTCTATATAAGTGTGTGTGTGTGTGTGTGTGTGTGTATTCATGCATATTTTAGGCATAACACCACAATACACTTTTCACAGAACAACGCTAAAACTGTGTTGGTTGAAAGATTTTTGACTTTATAGTCGATGTAAAGATAAAAAGGAGTAGAAGGTACAAAGCTGGGAGAACAACAAGAACAACTTCAGAGCCTTTAGAGAAGTCAGAAATACCTAATGGGTCTGGAATAAATTCTTGACTTAGATTAGGTATGTTTGTGTGTTTAGTTTATTAAATAGTTTGTAACATGTTAACTCGTTTTTAGTGGATTTTGTTTTTGAGGTGTAGAGACCTCCGTGGATGTTTCCCCAATTGGGTGGGGTTTTACCACGTTAAAATACCTATGTACTTTCATGTTTAATCTTCCTCTCATGCCATTCTGATTGCGTGCTAATTTAGAATTTACTTAGTTTTGTTTTTCAAAACTTGGTCACCTAACTAAAATATCTCGTTCATAACATTTTATACACATCTTGTGTTAGTAATTTGTTTTGTAAAAAAGAGTTTCTCAACAAACTGTTCGGAGCCATTTAAATTGTCTTAAACCTTTTAAAAAAATTAAGTGGCATTATATTTTTCAATTGGTATTAGAGCGTTGGTTTTATCAAATCTTTTTCATCCTGAGTTTCAAAAATTGTTTTTTCAAAACAAATACTGGACGAGAAATTTGAGAGATTAGCTAACCTTTACAGACCCCCACTCTTTCATGGATCTAACTTCCCTTACTCGAAAGTGAGGATGATTGATTTCATCCAGGTATGTTGGGAGACGGTGTCTAGGATGCTATTGAAAATGGATTCATTTTCCTACTAAACCAGTCGCAGAAGGAAGTACTGTGAGGATTAGGAAACGGCTAAGTGAATTCACCAAAGAATAGAGATAGACCTCCCTTAATAATAATAATAATAAAGGAAAAAATGCCATATTCATGTCTATCAGTGAACACGAATTTAAGAGGATATCTTTATGTACTACCTCTAAAGAAGCATGGGACACTCTAGTGATTGCACATGAAGGAGACACAGGTGTTAAAGCTACTAAAACCCAAATGTTAATCTAACAGTACAACACTTTGGTCATGACTGAGACTGAGTCATTTGATGACTTCTACATTAGATTAACAGACATAGTGACTAAGCTACATGCTGATGGAATAATTTATGATAGGAAGGAAATTATTTCTAAAATTATAACGTCACTTCCACAAAAATTTGATAACAAGCGCTATGCCATTGAGGAGATGGATGACCTGAATTTAACACCTGAACTCCTCAGTAGCAAGCTAAGAATAATGGAATTGGAGTTTAAGAAACATTTAAATCAGTCCTAAAAGAAATAGTCCATGTCTAATCTTATCTTCTCCTCTAATTTGACCAAACCTGAGTTCAATTTGACTGATATTGACTTAGATTCTGATGAGGACTATAATTAAGATAATTTGGATAATCACATTGCCTTAATGTCTAAACAGTTTAAGAAAATTTTGAAATTTTGAAATAAAGTTGCAAATAGACAAGGCAAACCTGCTTATTCAAAATTCTCTAATAATAGGACTAATAAGAAAAGACATGACAAACACTATACTGATAACCAAAACAAACCTGAAAAGGACCTAAAATGTTGAATGTTTTAGATGTGGGAAATTAGGACATATGGCCAATGATTGCAGAGTCAATTTGAATAAGAATAACAAAAACAATAGGGCTAATTTGTGCAAGACCTGGGATGACTCAAGTGAATCATAAATTGATGAGCCTAAGTCATCCAATTCTTGTGACCCTTGCATGTCATTCTTTGCCAAAATTATTTACACTGATGAGCCTATAACTAGTACTGAATCAGATAATAGTATCTCTAATCATGTTATGATGAATGAGACTATTCCTAATTGTTTATCTGCTTTGTTACTTAAGAATTATACTATTAGTTCTAATGTCTTGTGCGTGAGTCAAAACGAACATTCTATTGACTATGTAAATGTGTGTGTGAGTCCTAAAAATGAATCGCTAGGGGACACTACACACTGTACACTTAGTGACTCCGATAATGAGGACCTCTCAAATATTTACATACTATAAAAGACAACCCTCGAGAATAGTACTAAACTTGAAAAAGTAGTCAAGGACCTTACCCAAAAAATAGAAGCCCTAAGTGAAATGATCAAACAGAATGCTGAAGAGTACACCTCTCGAATGTCTAGATTATGAGAATGAGACTAAGACTTTTGTTCAAAAAATCAAGGAACTATCGGAATCAAATGATATTATGGAAAAATAAATATAAAGGGACGTTGTTAGAATTGGAACAAACTAAAGAAAATACATCAACAATCTTCAAAAAATTTGCTAAAACTGAAAATAACTCAAACTGTTTTGGAGACTTTGTTGCTGAAAGTAAAACCAATTCTGATGAAAGAACTGAAATAGGATTTTACCCCAATACTAACAAACAAACTAAAAATCTTGAAACTATTAAGTTTATGTTCGGTGGCAAAATAACTATTGAAACTTGTCTAGACTTTTAAGCCTTTAAAAATGATTTTGATTTGAAACTACAAAAGATAGACATTGGTGACGCCAATACTTTTAAGTTTAATGTTGAACATAAGGCTAAATACGTGTGTCCTCTTATAAAGAAATGAGAATCATCTTTCCATCCTGTGCCCCCTAGAAATAAATCTTGAGTCCAACCTTTAGGCAAATCTATGTTTAACAGCATTCCTAATGATAACCCTTCTATGAGCCATCTTTATTGATCAAATTACGATGTCTATGGACATTATGTTAATGGATGTTTTTCTAAATGTCGATATAAATCGGTCTTTGGTTCACTTGTCTAACATAACTTTAACTACTCTAGGAAAGGAGAAAATAATTATATTCTTCCTAGGCAACCAGATAAGAACTTTAACAATCGTAATAGGAAGAAAATATCGATTACTAAAAGATCATCAACAAGAGGAAACCCTAAATTCTTGACTAAACAAAATGCTCAGAGATTTGAGAAAAGTAAAGTTGCGCAAAAATATTTTAAAGAAAAGTCTAATGCTCGCAAATTTTACCTTATTCGAGCTAATCAGTGCAAACATTCAAAAACCAAAGAAATTTGGGTTAGAAAGGATGAATTAATACCCCAAATGAAATGTAATATCATGATCAGTGCTTTGAAAGTTGAGCACACAACATTTGGATGGTATTTAGATTTAGGATGTTCTACTCACATGACTGGGGATGATACCAAACTTTCAAATAAAACTAGCTACTCTGGAGGTAAAGTTTTGTTTGGATATGGGGTATCAGCCCAGATTATTAGTAAAGGAACACTATATGAAAAAGGTTACCTATTTTTGAAGATGTAGTTCTAGTAAAAGGTCTAAAAGCAAATTTACTTAGTATATCACAATTTTGTTACTATAATCATACAATCACATTTTCAAAGAATAATTGCAAAATTTTAAATAAAAATGGTGACTGCATTTTACAGACCTTTGTACTCCAGATAATTATTACACAGTTAATCCAAGTAACGAGGTTTGTAACATTGCCAGAATGGATGAGAATGAGATTTGAAATAATAGGTTGGGTCACATAAATTTTGATAGCCTTGGTAAATTGTGTTCTCAAGAAATAGTTAGAGGTCTTCCTAAGATAATGCCTATATCAAACATTGTTTGTGGGCTTTGCCAAGAAGGAAAAATGGTTAAGTCTTCACATTGGAAAGTCAAAGATGTTTTGACTACTAAACCTTTAGAACTCATCCATATGGACCTTATGGGTCCTTCTAGAGCAGTTAGTCTATGTGGAAATAGCTACATCTTAGTAATGGTCGATGATTTTACCCGTTTCTTAAACAAAAGTTCGACACCTTTCAAGAATTTTGAAAAATGCTCCTACGTATTAAGAATGAAAAGGATACTAAAGTAAATCGTATCCATAGTGATCGAGGTGGAGTGTTCAAATACTTAGGAGTAACTGAATATTGTACCTACAATGGATATCAACACGAATTTAAGGCCCCTAAAACCCCTCAACAAAATGGTATAGTTGAAAGAAAGAATAGGACTATTCAAGAAATGGCACGAGTAATAATCCATGCCAAAAGCATTCCAAAGTATTTTTGGGTAGAAGTTGTTAGAACTGCCTATCATATTATAAACTGTGTCTACCTTAGAAAAGATACCAAACAGACTCCTTACGAACTGTGGTATGGCCAGAAACCTAACCTAAAATATTTTAGAACCTTTAGCAGTGCTTGCTATGTGTGTAAGGACAGAGAACATTTGTCCAAATTCTAAAATAGAGATGATAAAGACATCTTCTTAGGTTACTCTCCTAATAGTAGAACATATCGTGTCTATACCCTCATGGAACATATCGTGTTAGTGACACTAGTGCTGAGAGTAAACCCATAGGACCAACTATCGGGGATGAGTCAAAAAATATTTTAAACTGTGACTCTCCAGAGATAAATGATCCCTTACCACCTGAGACCCCTGAGGAGCCTAACTGGGTTTCTAAAGATCACCCCTTAGATAGCGTGGTTGGTAACCTTACTGAGCCTGTTCGTACAAGATCTCAGCTATGTAATTTTGCTCATTATGCATGCTTTGTGTCTCTCATAGAACCAAAGAATGTAAATGAAGCCCTAAGTGACTCCTTGTGGATAAGTGCTATGTAGGAGGAACTTCTCCAATTTGTCGCTCATGACGTATGGTATCTTGTACCCAGGCCAGATAATAAAAAGGTTATTGGCACACGCTTGGTTTTAAAAAATAAAACAGATGAGACTGGGATGGTCGTTAGAAATAAGGCTAGATTAGTTGCCCAGGGCTAATCTAAGATTAAAGGAATAGATTTTGAGGAAACTTTTGCACATGTAACTCGCCTTGAGTCTGTTAGCTTACTGTTAGCAATAGCTTGTCATTTTAAATTCACTCTCTATCAAATGGATGTGAAATTTGTGTTCCTTAATGGTATTCTAACCGAGGAAGTCTATGTGGAATTGCACAAAGGGTTTATTGGCCCTCACCATCTGAATCATGTCTTTTGATTGAAAATGTCCTTATATGGTCTAAAACAAGCACCCCGTGCTTGGTATGATCGATTGTCTACATTTTTATTAAATAACGGCTTTAGGAGAGGTGATAATGATCCAACTCTATTTCTCAAACATTTTGACAAAAATGTAGTTATAGCCCAAGTCTATGTAGATGATATAATCTTTGGATCTAGATCCTTAACAAAAGTTGAAAATTTCTCCAAAGTTATGCATGGAGAATTTAAAATATCTCTTATGGGGGAGTTGCAATTCTTTCTAGGACTTCAAGTCAAACATAATTCATAAGGTTTGGTCATTTCGCAATCCAAATATGCTTTAGAGATTGTTAAGAAATTCGGCCTAGAAAATGCAAAATATGCTAGGACACCCATGAGTACTTCTATAAATATGTATAAGGATGAGCATGGGAAATCTATTGATCCCGCTCTTTATCGTAGTATGATAGGAATGTTACTATACCTAACAACTTCACGCCCTGACATTATGTATGCTATTTGTGTATGCGCTAGATATCATAATGCACCTAAAGAGAGTCATTTATCGTATGTTAAGCGAATCATAAAATGTGTTAAAGGAACTCCCAACTTAGGACATTGGTACACAAATAACACATCCACTTCTGTAATTGGTTACACCGATGCTAATTGGGCTGGGTGTTCAGATGACAGTAAGAGTACGTCAGGAGCTTGTTATTATATAGGAAATAATTTGGAAGGATGGTCTAGCAAGAAATAAAATTGTACATCGTTATCCATCGCTGAATCAGAATATATTACAGCAGGAAGTTGTTATTCCTAATAACTTTGGATAAAACGAATGTCAAAAGTTTATGGCATAATTGAAGATAAGTTGCATATCTATTGTGATAATCAAAATGCAATTAATATTTCTAAAAATCCTGTGCAACATTCTCGCAGAAAACACATCAAGATTCGATATCACTTAATTCATGAATTAGTTGAATCCAAGGAATTAAAAATTATGTATTTGCCAACAGATCTTCAATTAGATGATTTGTTCACAAAGCCTCTAGATAATATAAGATTTGAATCTCTTCGAAAATCTATTGGCATGATATTTCTTGAGTAAATATTTGTCATCACATAATATATCATCCGGTCACACTCTTTCTTATAATTGATCTTTGAGGATATAGGGTACGGTTGTTTAAAAAATGACAAAAGACACCTCTTATATCTATTTTATGCAGGATATCCATATGTGACTCATTGATGTTTATACGTTGATATATTTTTCCTGAATTTATTCGCTTATAAGTATTTGTACCTAACCTTTGTCCATTTGAGACAAAATGGGGGAGAAATTTGAGTCCACTTGGACATCTTTTTGTTCACTTCAACTAAAATACTTGATCTTAGCAATCTTATTTTCAGGAAATCAGAACCTCATTTATTTTCTGAATATTGTTAGGGTATTGATCTGTATATAGCTGAGTAATGTAATTTTCATTTTCTAGGATATGGGGAAGATAGAATTTTTGTATAGGAATAGGATTTTCTATATTTTTTGTATCCCTACAAGTCCCTGATGACTTAAAGGATATTTTGTATCATATTTCCAAAGGAGGCGATTGAAGCACCCTATATCTTTGACTCACTTGAGTCTACATTATATAGCCACTTGTCTAGTTTGGAAATAGTGATAAAATTATAATCATATGCTAGTCTACCAAAGATCCTGAGACACTACATCAAAATTCCTCTAATGGTCTTAAAGGTAGTATACCAACCCTGCACCTAGGACTGCATATTTTTATCTTTTTAGGTGTGTGAGTATTAATTCCCATTAAAATAATTTTCTAATAATTTTTGGGATTTTTAAACAATTTTTAGGATTTTTTAAACATTTTTAAAACATTTAAAATTATGGTTTTAAAATGTCTTGGGCCTATTTGTAATATAATTTTATTCCTAAAAATTTGGTTGGGTAGAATCCGAAAGCGGCAAGCACTTATGGGGTAGAAAATTGGATTTTTAAAACAACAAAAACATATGTTTTAGTTGTCATCTGAGCCCTACATCTGTTTGCTTTACAATGGTCAAGATTGTGTTTGTTTCTTCTCATATAACTCATAATTCTTGTCAGCCGTTGGGTTAATCTAATCGATGGTATACATGTTGTTTAACTCAATCCTTATCTTTATAAATTGGAGCAATAAGAGAGAGTTTAAGTGTGGTGCGTTTATAGCCCTTGGATTTACTTAGATTAGGTGGACTTGATCTCAATCGTTATTTTGAGTAGAGATTCCATACCCTTCCATCATCTAGTATAAATAGAGGCCATGGGGTTAACGTTTTGTAACTTTTGGTGAGTTTGAGAGAGAGAGAGAGAGAGAGAGAGAGAGAGAGAGAGAGAGAGAGAGAGAGAGAAATTGTAAAACATAACCAAACTCAGGCAAAAGTTTCTCAGAAAATTTCTTTTGAGAGTTGTTCCTGTTTAGTGATTCATTCCTCTCTAGTCTTAAATCTCTTTTCCAACTTGTCACGTAGTTGGATCTTGTTTTCTATTTCATAGAAAACATAGATCTGATTTTTGTTGGGATATATCTCACTTAGATCTGCGTAGGTGGATTTCTTTTGCAAAATATCATTATTTGTTGGTATCTTTATACTCGAATGTTCTTTTTAAACCTGTTACCGACAAATCCATATTATGTTTCAATTTTTGAGAAAAATAGACTTCAAAACTCTTTAAGATCTTCAGATGTTTACACTTTCAAGTTTGTATTTCACATTTTGTGAAATAAAAGTGTAAATAAATAAAAAGAAATTGTATAGGACCTTGTCTCTTTTAAATAGCAAGGTTGTCGCTCAGTTTTTCAAAAAATCAGAAGTCTAAGTTTTCAACAAACAGAGATTCTGAATCCTAAACTCATCTTAGATGAAATCTGTAATTTGTAGGGTTATTTGTGTGTATAATTGTGTGTGTGTCTCTGTGTGTGTGTGTGTTAGGCATAACATCACAATACAATTTTCACACTACAAGACTACAGCATTGTTGGTTGAGTGATTTCTGACTTTAGAGTCGATGTAAAGCTAAAAAGGAGCAAAAGGTACAAAGTTGGGAGAACAACTTCAGAGCCTTCAGAGAAGTCAGAATTACCTATTGGAATGTAATACCCTGTATTTATGCATATTTATAATTTAATTAATTGAGTAATTAAATAGAAAATACGTTTTAATTTAAATTACGTGAGTAGAGTACTTTAATATGATTTAATGATAATTATGATTATTAAGTGAATAAATAATAATTGTGATTATTAAATATTAATCGAGAGATAGACACTGATTAATATTATGACTCGAATTTACTAAGTGTGAATAGTAAATATTGATAGTTAATTTTTGCGACATAGTGAGTGATATGGACGTATTTGATTTTTATCTAACCTAGGTGTCGCGTGTAGACTAAAATGAGGATGAGATAGGAAATATATTTTTAGTGACTCAAATGATAATTTAGAGGTCACAAATGACTTTGAAAGGGTCAAATTAGTCAAAATAGTAAACTCGGGGGTACTAGTCGGGTACCAGGGCATTTTTGGGCTAAACCGGGACCGCACGGGGGTGTTTTTGTCTTTTGGCATATGGGGGTCAGAAGACTACGAATTTTGGAGTGTTTTATTAGGTGATTAAAAGTGTGATTAGGGTTAGAAATCTCATAACACAAAGAGAAGCCATTAAAGAGAGAAGAGAAATTATTCTCGAGGCTAAAAAGGAAAATTGTGGGAGGTTTCAAGGAGTTCTTGCACCACAAGTGATTGAGGAAGGAAGATTGGAAGAGAAAGCAACCCAGCACCTTCTGCAAACTCGAAATCAGATAATCATCTAATCAAGGAAAGTGGTTATTTTCAAATTGTTTTGAGTTATAATATATAAATATTCTTGAAGAAAAATAATTGATTAATTTCATGTTTGGGTAGAAATAGTATGTTGTTATATTTATATCTGTAAAAGATTAAAAATCAGAGAAATCATGGTTGTTAGTACAAATTAAAAATCTGGGTTGATGATGGAAAACATGGGAAGAACATTTCATATTAGGGTTCTTGAATAATTAGGATATTTGAATTATTCTGGGTTTAATTGGAAGGATTTATAATGTTTAATTCATTAGAAATCATCCTAGCATATGTAGGAATGGTTAAGTGTTGTTAATTACAAGTCTGGTGGATTATCATGTGAGTTAGACAATTGAATATGGTGAAAAATATATGAAGAAGAAGAAGAGTTGCATCTATCATTGCTCGATCGATCGACCCTTGAATGTCAATCGATCGATGGAGTCGATCGATTGATGCTCAAGGTCGATCGATCGACCCTCGCTAATTTTGGGATCTTTTATTGGTTAAGTCCTATTCGATTGCTGACGCTTGAGGGGAACCTTAGTGATGATATTATACCTATGTAGGGACTTAGAGAGTAGCAGTATGTGTATAGTGGGGGTCCATTATAATCATTGAGTGCAAGATTTGAAGTGATGGATCAACGAGGGTAAACCAATCGAGTAGTGCATTGGGAATTTGGAATTTGAGTTATGGAGAGAGTAAACGTCATCCCAAGGAGTATACTAGTAAGTTAGAGATAGCTTAACTACTGAAATGAATAAATGGGTAACTAGGGCCCTTAGAGTTGTGTCAATACTCAATTAAAATATGATAGTGAGACAAATCGTAGATTAATAAGTATGGTGAATATTAAAGAGGAAATATTACGTATGAGCACTATTATTAGTTTGTGTGTATACCTACTGGATTATATAGATACCTAGGTGGAGAGAATACCGAAATTACAATTGCCTATATTAGAGTCGAGGTAGTATTTTGAACTAATATATGGAAGTAGTAAGTTGGGGTCGTGACGAAAGAGTTCCAAATCAATCTATGTATAAAATTTCAATAGTGGTGTCGAGGTGATTTTTTGAACCACTACATGATATGAACTTGGGGTCGAGGTGACATTTCGAACCAATCCTTTTACTTGGTGTCGATGGACCATTCTGAATCAAGAGTCCTTGATGTGTGTTAGGAGGACATATTAGTAATGAATGAATTTACAAGTATATATTGTGTGTGAAATGTATATTGTATTAATAATATACTTATGCGAGTTAGTAGATAATGAGATTCCATGAATAAATCTAAAAGAAAATTACGTGGGGAAACTTAATTATAAATAAGTTAAAGATAACAAAGAGTGAACAATTATCTAAGTATATAAATCATGAGATATGGTTACTATTACATATTAAGTGGGCGGTATGGGAACTTAGTCGCATAGATAAGTTCAGTTGGATACTTTAGTCTAGTTAGCTTGGGTAGTACAGCTAGGTGGTCTAAGTACAGGACATTAGGCGTGCACTAGATGAGGGATTAGGTAACTCAAGAGAGTGTGTGCAAATCTTAACATGTGTAATCAATAACTCATTTTATTGTGATAGTCACTTGATATAAATTTTCAAAATGTTTTGAGTACTAACTCTTTCTATCAAAATATTTTCAAAACCCTTTTAGGTGTCCAGCCACAGGGACACCAAACTTGAGGATTCAGTGACTCGTAGCTGCAGCATTGTGGAGGCTGGCAGGACTTTGCATAGACGATTCTTTCATTCATATCTAGTGTAGGATCTTATTTTAGTACTATCTTTCGGGACATGTTGTCCATTGTCAGTATTTCAGATATTCAGTTTTGGATTATGTTGGTTTTATTTAGAAGTTTTGGTTTTTATCCGAATGTTGACTCGGCAAGACTTTATTCTTTATATATTGTGTGGTGGTTGGAATTAAAGCATATATTGAACGTTTAATTATTATTTCCGCATGAGAAAGTAATTTAGGTTAATAAAAGATAAAATTTGGCACCGGTCTAATTCCACTTAGGTGATTAGGAATTAAAAAGTTTTAGACAGTGATGCTAAGAATGAACCAACTGAGAAACCTATTTTAATTTAATTTAGTACTGACCACCCGAAATTTAATTAGGCGGGGTGTCACATGGACATGGTATAAATTCTTGACTTAGATATCTATTTGTGTGTTTAGTTTGTTAAATAGTTTGTAACATGTTAACTCATTTTTAGTGGATTTTGTTTTTGAGGTGTAAAGACCTCCGAGGATGTTTCCCCAATTGGGTGGGATTTTACCACGTTAAAATACCTGTGTACTTGCTTGTTTAATCTTCCTCTCATCCCCTTCTAATTGTGTGATGATTTAGAATTTACTTAGTTTTGTTTTTCAAAACATGGTTACCTAACTGAAATATCTCGTTCATAACATTTTGTGAGCATCTTGTTAGTAATTTGTTTTGTAAAAAATATTTTCTCAAAAAAACTATTCAGCGACATTTAAACTGTCTTAAACCTTTTAAACAACTTAAGTGGCATTATATTTTTCATCCACATCGTCGGCTACCCTACCACATTCTATGGCCAATATTTTTGGGTCTTTCAAACTAGGGCTCCAGGACCTTTGTAATTTTTTCTTGGTCTCATCCGAGTCTTATATTAATGTGTTTTAACATTTATCAAATGTTCACATTATTCCACTATTACCGACCGACGCCATATCCAGGACTTTCACCCCACCCTGTGTTCCACTTTGAACATTCCCATTTCATATCTGTTAATCGCTTACGTTGATTCATCCCAAAAATCACTTTCTTTTAGGTCCATTTTGTGTAACACCTTTTCTAATATTTTATTTCATAAAAATTTTCCACTTTAAGTAAAATTACCATTTTTACCCATTTGTTTCCAATCTTGTCTTTTTCGTCTAATTTCACAAGTGTTATTTCCTAACAAACATCATTAAGTCACACATACTAAATAATCAAATATTTTAAATCATTAACAAATATTTAACACTTTGGAGTTACATACTTCTCAAGTTGAAAATCTCTTTACTTAATCACTTTCTTTATTAAGAAAACCTTTTTGCAATTTGGAGACTTCTTTACAGGAAACACCATCTTTCCTTTATTTTCACATGTAGTCTTTAAACATCCACTTACCACATTTTCTATACTTTTTAACACACTTTTAGGGATGAAATTTCCATTTTCTTTATTTCATGTTTAAATCCAATAAAACGTTAATTAAACTTGTTTATATGCTCGTCGTGAAATTACTACAAGCTTATATACATGAGAAGGTGGATTTTAAGTATAGAAATTCATAAGAATGAGTTTTACACGTGATTTATTTTAGAAATTTCATTATATTTTCCTAAATATGATTTTCAATACCAAAGACATTTTTGTTCCTCCAAAACTAGAATAAATGTCTAATTTTATAAGATCCTAATTTTTACTAGAAACCCATTAGACATTTACTCAATAAATATTATTACCACATTTTATTCCATAAAATGTTTAAATACCAGGATTTTTAAAAGATATTTGTAATAACCTGGATTTTTAAATGAGTATTTTTAAATAAAAATTGGAATATTCGAGAAAAAATAAACAAATAAATTTTTGAATTTTATAAATTTTATTGGTTAAATATGTTGGTTATGATTTTAGAAGAATAGAACTTCAAGCGGAATTGAAATCGGATTTAAAACGAATTTTTAATACTTTTCCTTATGGCATTTTTTAGGGGAAACTGTCAGATTTTTGGCATGATCGATCGATCGACCATTTTCATCGATCGATCGATGGTCCCAGAATCTGTGTGCAGCAGTGCATAATTTTGATGGAATAAATCATTTTTATTATATTTTTAACCCTAAAACTTTTCTATAAAAAGGGACTTCGGGTATTGATTTTTCACACACAACTTGGGGCAACCTTTGGCAGACAAACGCCCTCCTCTCTCTTTTTCTTCCAACCCCAAAACCTAAAACACCATTAAAACATTTTTCAAGCTTATTTTGGGGGGAAAACAGAATTATTTTAAAGTGATGCAAGAGAGCTTTTCGATCAATTTTTCGAGGAGAACCCAAAACTCTCGTCAATTTCATCATCCGAAAAATCAGGCATGTTTATCCTATTCTTTTCCTTTAGTGATATATGTCTTGATTATAGCCTCAATTAAAACTCATGGGGCCAAAAATGAAATTTAGAACTTAAGAAATGGAAGAAAATAACTATGGGCTGTTTTGTAAAAATAAATTTAAATTTGTCCAGTAAATATAATTTTGTAATTGTTTGGATTAATTAGTGTTATTATGAACCAATTTATGTAAAGAACCTCTAAATAAACTTTGGACTTGTAAAGGACCCTTAAAAATATTATGTACTTGTTGAGGACCCTTAAAAATATTATGGACTTGTTGAGGACCCTTAAAATTATTATGGACTTGTTGAAGACCCCTAAATAATATTTTTGACTTGTTGAGGACCCTTAGAAATATTGTGGACTTGTAGAGGACCCTTTAAAAAAAATTAAATTGGATGTTTATGTAAATTCCTAAAACCACAAAAATAATTGGTGCTAAGAAAATAAATAATAATTATGGGATTTATGATAAATAATAAATTCAGGAAAGTTATTATAAATACTTGTTCTTAATTTCCCCATATATGGATAAAAAAATCATTTATTGGGAAATTAATATTGTTGGAAATATTATCATAAATTGTTGATTATGTCAATTCTGAAATATTAAAATGTTAAATATTTTGGGAAAATTGGTATTTTAGATAATTAGTTTTCACCCCTTGCTATTGTACACTTGTTAGGTATGGGACTAATAAAGTGGGCCTTAGTTGCGATTTATGATAATTAGGTATGGGACTAATTAAAATAAATCTATGCGGGTTATATAAATTGGGGTGGGGGCAAATATTCTATTTTTACCACTGATGTGATAATCTAGAATTGATATCAAGTTGAAATAAATTGTTAAAATCATCATTTATTTATTGTGTGATGAAATTGTGTTTTGGGACTTTTATTTTGGGACTAAGGATTATTTCGAGGATTTTCACATCGCTATTAAGGGTTGGAAAAATTTATTGTGAATATCTAGTATGAGAAATTTTGGAAAATTAATACCGCAAGACTAAAACTGGTATTAAAATTGAATGGCGACATCATGTGTCCAGGGCCGACAGTTTAACCGGGTTAGAGGACGTTTATGTCGTGTCGGGTGTGGAACCTTGTCATATCGCAAGGATCGCAGGATAAAAACGGATCAGACGGCGGAGTTGACAAGGGGATGTGTGTGTGTGTGTGGAACCTTATCATATGTTTAGGGTCGCGGATTAAAAAACGGGTCAGACGACGGTCTTGACAAGGGGAGGTGTGGTAATATTAATCTATTTTGGTGTAAATAACCCACGGCGGGAGGACCGCCATACCTAATAATAAAGTGAGAACAATTCATCTCGATTAATTCAGAAACATTAACATCGTGGGGTTTGGGTTAAATTTAAAATAATATTGGTGTGTCATATATAAACATTTGGGGTACTTAGAAATTTAATTGTTAAGGATTATAGAATTTCTTGTAATTAAAATATTCTATTGTTATAATCGATATGTATATCACTATTGTCTGGGTTCAAGGACCCCAATTGAAAGGAGTAGCTGGTATTTATGCTCAGGGCTTTGGCTCTGACACATGCGTTGACTAATACTTTCAGGAATAAAATTGGAGTAGCTGCATAGAAATTTTAGAGATCCTTTGGAAGTGCAGCTGGATTTATATTTTCATTTTAGTCATTTATTTCTCCTATCCAGTCGTATTTGTTGTGAGACTTTATTTGGATTTTTATTGGGCCGTTCGGTTCCAAAGTTATTTTAAGAGATTTCATTTGGACTTGATTTATTGTAATAATTAAGACATTTGGAGATTTCATGTGGCGGACCTTATATCGTACTTTGAAGACAAATCTGTTGAATATCCTTAAAATTTGGGATTTATTTAAAATATGTACCTTTTAGCTTAGAATTTATATGTCTCACATCTGTCACATGCTAAGGGTGATATTTAATTTATTAACGTCCGGCTTAATTTTGGTGGCGGCCGACGCCAGATTTTAGCGGGGTGTTACAATATTATTTCTCCAAAACTCTTGAAATCATTTATAAACCAGTTACATAAATCCATAAGAAATAACCTTCTTAAAACATATATGAATTCTATTCTTACAAACTCTAACTAAAAGACCAATACTATGGAAAAATAGATTTCTTAAGCTAAGACTTAAGTTTAACACCTCAAAAGAAGATCCAATGATGATAAGATGAATGTTGAAGAAGATAGAAATCTCCCACCTCCTAAGGTGGCCTTAAAGAGGCTCCCTATATCCACAAGCTTGTCTCTTTGAATGTTCCATGAAAACCCCTTTCAAACTCCATACTACCTTCTTCTTCTTCTCCAAAAATCCCCAACAACATCTCCATAAAAAACCCATCTTTCTTGAACGTGTGGTGTATTTGATTTTTATGAGCTTAATTATGGAAGAAAATGGTAAATCTTTAGTTGTTTGGGGTGGAAGGGTGGTGGTGATAGGTGTGGGCACCTCGATTTGTCACCATGGGCCCAGACGAGTAGCCCAGTAAATTACAGCCCAAAGTCTGGGAGCCCCCCATCTCAAATAATTCAATTACGACTTAGTTTATTCCTAAAATCTCGTAAGGAGATATTCTAGGAATTGTGGATTGGCATGGGGGAGTCCAACACCCCCACTCCCCGAAAACAAACTTGTATATAACAAACCCTAAGCCTGGGGCAAAAGGCACGCATTATTTTTCCTGTAAAACAGTCCCCAGAGTAAAGAGAAATAATACTGAGAGCACCACCGTGGACGTAGGCATTCTTGCTGAACCACGTAAATATTGTGTCATGTGATTGGCATTCTTTACATTCTTTATTTTCTTTGGTGATTGCCTTTTCTTATTAATTTGTGATGAACTTAATTATCCCCACAATTGGCGTCGTCTGTGGGAATGTTTATCTTCCTTTTAGAAAATCCCTCACCAACAAAGAATTTGGAATGTCTGGTCACAGTAGCAATGCCCCTCAAGCAGGGGATATCCAAGAGCAACCTACCCCTAGCAGGATCAGATCTGAAGTTCGGCGTTCAGATCAAAGGGCTCGCCCAGAGCGGCAAGCCTCAGAGGAAAGTTAGGGACCTGCCAAGTCTACACAAATCTCTAGGTTGATCGATGCCTATGAGGCAAGGCTCTAGGAGCAAGGAGAGGTAGCTCGCAAGTAAGAAGCTGAGAATGCTCGCCTCAAAAGGATATTGGAAAGGAAGGAAAAAGAGCTCCATCATAGCACTAGGCGACGTCAATATTGCACTCCTAGTCCTCAGGCGAGCAAGTCTCGCAGTCGAGGAAGGAGCCCTAGATGCGGATCCCAAAGGATCGAGGAACACTCGTCAGATGATGACTTGCTCGAGCAAAAGTGATTAGCTCGCCATTGCAGGATCCCCACTCGAGGAAATGATGACATACGAAATCTGGTCCAAAGAGAAATGGACCAGCACCCATCACATCGGGGTGCCAGATCAACCAGAGAGCTAGCCTGACGAGATCTCAGGACCCATATGAAATCCCCTTTCTCAAGGAAGATAGAAGAAGAAGAAGCCCCCAAGAAGTTTGCGATTACGAGATTCAAGATCTATAACGGAAAGACTGACCCTATTGATCATGTGAGGCAGTACAGGAAGGCCATGACTCTCTGGAACCACAGGGACGCACTAATGTGCCGAATATTTCCCTCTAGTTTTCATAATGTGGCCCAGAAGTGGTTCGAGAAACTCCCTTACAGATCCATCGGGAGCTTTGAGTCCCTGGCAGAGCTCTTCACGGCTTGCTTTATTACCAGTATCTCCCATCCAATGAGGATGGATGCCCTGCTAACAATGAAAAAGACTCCCCAAGAGAGCCTCCGGGACTACACAAAAAAGTAATGGGAGTTGTTCAACGAGGTTGAGGACTGCTCGGAGCAGGTAGCAGTGGCCTCTTTCACAATTAGCCTACCCAGCTCTTGCCTCTTACACCAATCCCTGACCAAGAAGGAGGCCACAACCATCGATGACCTGATGGCTCATATCGAGAAGTACGCTAAAGTTGAGGATGTAACCCGCCTTAGTGCATGGGAGAATAGTCGAACTAAGCTCGCTGCCAAGGGAAACGACAAGGTAGAAAATAAGAAGAAAGGAGGCAAGAATGGGGGAAAAGGTGGATCCAAGAATGGAAACAAGAACGATGTTTCAAAAGCATTTCAGGCAGTAAACACTGTCTTCAAAGAACCGATTTACAAGATCCTAGAAAAGATCAAGGACAAGCCATTTGTTAAGTGGCCCAGAAAGATGTGAGGATATCCCTAAAAAAGAAACAACGCATTGAGATGCGCTTTTCACAATGAAGGAGGACATAAGGCTGAGCACTGCAAGTCTCTTAAGTCTCATCTTGAAGAATTGGCCCAGGCCGGGCACCTGAACGAGTTTGTGGAAAAGAAGGCAGAGAAATTTACTGTTAACGGAGACACAAGGCCTGACAACGTGCTCGAGGACGATGCTGGCCATGAGCTCCCAGTGATTCATGGGGCTTCTGATCTAAAGCATATTCAGGGAAACTCAGCTCAGATGTAGGGGTGGCAATTCGGGTTAGTCGTGTCATTTTCGGGTCACTTTGATTTTTATTTGAGTATTAGTTTTGGGTAGTCTTAAATCTATACAAGCTAATCGGGTCAATTTCGGGTCGTTTCGGGTTATTACCATAAACGGGTTATCGTGTCAAAAATTGCCAGCCCTACTCAGATGGAAGTGAAGAAGCTTACAGCAGTAATTCAAGCTTTTCAGATCGATCCAGCAAAGACACAGCCAAGGAAGCGGCGGAAAGCGGATCTGTTTGGCCAACTGTCAAAATGGTCAGTCGAGCTCAAACGATTTGACATCAAATTTTAACCAAGGAATACAATCAAGCGGCAGGTCCTCACTGACTTCATCGTAGAGTTCACAGGCGAACAACCATGCGACCAAACTCAGTCCATGGATCAGAGGGAATATCACTCAACGGGAGGTGCCTGGTGACTATTTATTGATGGAGCCTCCAACTCAAAGGGGGAAGGAGTAGGCATTGTGCTCGTTACCCCAGAGGACATAATTCTCGAGTAGGGGATCAAACTTGGATTTAAAGCCTCCAATAACGAGGCAAAATATGAGGGTTTAAAAACAGTTCTACAGAAGGCACAGGCATTGGGTGCAAAACAGCTATAGGTGTTAAGCGACTCACAATTGGTCTCCAATCAGATAAGTGGGGACTTCAATGCGAGGGACAAAAGAATGGAAGCCTACCTCGCCTCAGCAAAAGAGTTAATGTCAAACTTTGAGGAAGTCAGTGTCCAACAATTTCCCAGAGGATAAAATGGTCATGCCGACGCCCTAGTAGCCTTGAGTTCAGCAATTGACTCTAACTTAAAGAGAACAATCCCTATAGACTTGCTCGCCCAACCAAACATCAACCAAAGCGAAGAGCTGCCAGACATGGGCCATATTCTCCAGATTGAATTACCACCCAGTTGGATGGACCCCATGAGGGACTATTTGAAGGATGGTGCACTACCAGACGATAAGAAGGCCGCTCATCAGATAAGAGTCAAAGTTGTCCGCTTTTACTTATCTCCTAAGGGAAAGATGTATAAGAGATCATTTACCGGCCCTTACCTCTAATATGTTCACCCAGAGGACGTCGAGAAAGTTCTGCGCGAGCTTCACGAAGGAACCTACGGGAGCCATATTGAAGGGAGATCGCTAGCTTTCCGAGTAATGAAGGAAGGCTACTAGTGGCCATACATGCAGAGATATTCTAGAGTAAATGCTCGTAAGTGCAAAAAATGTCAACTACATGCTCCTATGGTCCACCAACCTACCAGTGACCTAAGATCACTTACCATCCCTTGGTCTTTTGCCAAATGGGGAATGGACATCGTGGGCCTTCTTAATACCGCTGCTGGAAATCGCAAGTATCTATTGGTCACGACAGACTACTTAACCAAATGGATTGAGGCAGAGCCACTGGAATATCAAAGACGCAGATATGATGAGATTCGTATGGAAGAACATAATTACCCGCTTTGGGATCCCCATAATCATCATCACTAACAACAGAACGCCGTTCGAGAGCGACCCCTTCCAGAGTTTTTGCAACGACCACGTGATCAGGCACAATTTTAGCTCGGTAGCCTACCCCTAGAGCAACGGCCAAGCTGAAGCTTCCAACAAAATGGTGATCAATGAATTGAAAAAATGACTAGAGCGAGCCAAAGGCGCATGGGTGACCGAGCTGCCACATATCCTGTGGGCCAACCGTACTACCCCCGGCGAGAAACTGGTGAAACCCCATTCGCACTAATATATGGAATGAAAGAAATCATCCCTTTAAAAGCTGGCCTCCCAACTATGAAGTCCACCCTGGTCGATCAGGGCTAGAATGATGCATCATTACTCGTTGAACTTGCCCTAGCCGACGAACGCAGAGAGTTAGCCCTAGTGAGACAAGCGAGCTATCAGCAACAGCTCAAGAGGCACTATAATAAGAAGGTCAATCCAAGGGCATTCCAGGTTGGAGACTACATCCTAAGGAAGGTCCTTGGCAGCGCAGTAAAACCATCCGATGGCAAGTTAGGTCCAAACTGGGAGGGACCATTCAAGGTGACAAGACACGACCTACAAGAAGCCTATCACTTAGAAATGCTGGAGGGTAGAGAGATACCACGGGCTTGGAATGTAGCCAACCTGAAAAAAATTGATTTCTAGTTTTTTCATTCATCTTTGATCACATTATTGGAATTGGCAACTCATTTTTTATTATTTTTAATAAAAAATTATTCGATAGTGGCATTCTATGAAGTGTTAATTTGGTTTTGTGGACTTTATAACTTGCACACCTTTTCTAAGCAACAGGCACATTGCTCGATATATAAAAGCAGGGAGTCACCCTCCTCGGGCTTTCGTTATGAAACACGAACAACCTCTTAGCATTGCCCCTAGTAATATGTGAAGCCCTACAGGGGACCCTTAGGCAGTTCGGCCAAATTTAATTGGTGACCAAATAATGTTTGGCTCAGAAAACCTGATCGGATAGAACATCCAACACCAGGTGTGTCCTCGCCATTACCACACTTAGGCCTAAGGGAGTGTGACGACATGACCTAAAAGGTAAAGTGGGGCAGAATGGTATCTCATAAGCATACTGAACTGGGAGGATACTCACACGACAGAACAACTCCACCCACATCAAATCTAGTCGGCTACGAAGAGACCAAGATAATCAAACGAAAAATTAATGAAGTAAAAAATACACAACACATGTTTAGTCGGCAAAATGCCCAAAACATAAATATTTTATTACTTCGTTACATTTACAAAAAGTTACATTGAATTAAGAAAAACTTAATGAGGATTAGGCCTCTGAGTAAGATAATCAGCCACTTGCGATCTTCGGCTGTCGTCCAGATGAGGAGCTAATTCTTCCTCAACTTTAGACTCCAATAGTTACCTGGGGATAGCATCTATAGGGACCCACTGGTCATCCCTCCTAAAAAGATTAGGCCTCAGAGTTGAAGGAGAGATCTTGTGGCGGTACCAGAGCACTGAGTTCCTGGTGACCTGTAGCTCCCTGAGAGCACTCAACCATACCCTAATAAAGGATATCTCTTCAAACTCTGCCAACCTCGTCGGAGCATCTGTCCAACCCTGGTCATAACCATCAGCCCACAATCGTCGAGGTCCTTTCTTGAACAGATGCCTCAGCCGCGTGACATCTCTTTGAAGCCCAACAACAATCACGTATGCTCGATGAACATCTTCTCGAAGCTCGTCCATCTCCCTAGATGGACCCCCTGCATTTGTTCCAGCTCATGGGTTGGCTGATGAAGTGGAACCTCACAAAACTTGAGGGGTGGTGCTCGACCCAGCGCCAGCTCGCGGACCAGCCGATAAAGAGGAGCCTCACAAAACTCGAAGTGCGAGACTCTACGCATGCTCCCTAAGTCACGACACCTCCCTCCTCAGAGTTTCGTTCTCCTACTGAAGAACTTCTCCGACTTGATTGATCTCGGAGGCATCCAGAAGTTTAGCCCTCGGAAGGTTAACCTCTTCTTGAACAGAACCACTAACCTCTTCCATCTGCTGAAGTCTATCCTTCAGTTTGGCGACGAGCTCGGACTGATCTTTAAAGATCTTGTTCCTCGACCTAAGGGACTTGCAAATCCTAATGAAGGATTGGATAACTTGATTTCTCGCATTAGGACTAAGGATCCTTCCCAGTTGAGAGGTGGTAGGAATATATTCATCTATATCAATCAACTACAAGCCATAAAAAGCATTAAAGAACAAAAGAATCAATATGTAGAAGGGAAATTATTTTCATTTCATTTAAATAAAGAGGTCTAAGTACATCGATAATAAAAAAGAATAAGTACAAGCAAAGTAAAAATACAAAAGGAATCCTCAGAGCAGGCTAGCTAGCAACCTCAGTTGTCTCTAAGGTCGTTGGTTGCTTTCCCTTGTCTAGAGCAATAGGAACACCTCCTTCAGATGGAGCAATGGATGTTCCTTGGGCAGAAGGAGCACCAGCAAGAACGGTCTAAGAAGTAGGGGCACCATCGTAAATGGACGGGGTAGGGGCCTCATCCACAATAGGCTTCGGGACTGGATCGTGCACGTCAAATAGTGGAGACTTGATGTCCACTCCAGCAGCTAAAAGAGCCTTGTTCCAGACCTTCTTAAAGTTCAGTTGATTGATATAGCCTATCTGAACCTCATCATCCTCGTATGCAGTAACCCACCCGACATTGTACGAGCTTTCTTCCACCTTCTTCACCTTCTCTGCCAGCACCCTGTTCTTCTCCACAACAGCTAGCCTGCTCATGCAGACCAATTCGTAGGACTGTCGTAGCTCATTGAGCTTTTTGACCGATGCCTCCTTCACCCGATTGTCCTCAGTGCGGGCAAAATCAACAAACTTCTGAGCATCATTGGCAGTCTGTAAACTGGCCTCCAGCTCGATGCCCTTCCCCTTCTTCTCGGCATTCTGCTTCTTCAAATCAGCATTCCTCTTCTCCAGCTCATCACGGGTATGATAGTGGACGGCGAACTCGATCATGAACTATAAAGGAGAGAAAATGTTAAAAGAGGAATTATTAAATAGAATATCACAAGCATAGGTAGATGAAACAGACTTACCAAGGCTAGCCTCTGAATCGCCTGCAGAGCTAACTTGTCGGTCCCTATTTCCTTCTGACAATCAGTAGGCAAAATTTCTCTCTCGAGCAGTGCAAGAGACAACTGAGGAGAGATAGTGACAGAGGCCCTCTCGAGAAATGCCAACATAGGCACCAAAGCTTGCCCTGCCTTCTTCCTCATCTCCTATCTCCTTTTCTCCTCTTCCCTCTCCTTCTTCTCCCTCTCAGATCTCCTCCTCTCCTCCACCTTCTTCCTCTCTTCCACCTTCTTCTTCTCCTCCTCCATCTTCCTCTCTCTCTCAACTGCTCTTCCTCCATCCTCTTCTTTTCCTGCTCGTTGGCAGCAGGTTGAGAAACAGTGGCAATTTCTCCACTTCCAGACATCTGCTTCTTCAATCGCCGAGAAAGAAGCACATCTTCATCATCTTCCCTAGTCAGATTCTTCCTAGGAGGAACCATATCTTCCTTGATGGAACTTCTCGGCTCACTAGAAGACTCTCGATCTTCTAAAACCTCTTTCGAGCTGGAAGATCCTTCACCACTAGAGCTCTCCTCGCTATAACAACCTTCAACATCGTCCCCGTTATCACATTCGATATCCTCACCAGAGCTGCGCTCTTCCTCGTTCAATTAGATAAGATCTGTAGCAACTTCTTCAGTGATGTCTAGATCAGGGATGCTTTCTATAGGTCGCGCAATAAAGCTAGACCCAACGTTCTTGTACTCTAAGAGGAAAGTCGGTGATCGAGGATATTCACCTTGAGCCAAGAGATCCCTGATATTCCAGGCCTTGACCAACTCATCAGCTCGAACCTCGCTGATAGCAGGTTCCAAGTTATGTGTCCTCGCTGAAAAGAAAGAGAGAAAAATATCAGAGAAATCATACATTAACAAGAAGATCAAAGATCAAAGCAAAAATTAAGCCTACCTGTGAACTCTTCCCCATAAAAGGGGACCATAAACTTGTCAGACCTCGACCCCTCAGTATGGGGAGGAAATTGCTAATTTCTAGTAAGAAAACCCTCTTGCCAGTAATCCTTGTGGTAATCAGGTAGATTTACTTCCAATACCCTATCAGTACTCCTATCCTTGAGGTAAAGAAGACCAGAACTTGTTCACGAGAAAGAATAATAAAAGCAAATCTCAGCAAGCCCTAGATTGGTGCCATAGAGTTGATTTTTCTATCGACACCATTAATAATATTCCAGACGTTTGGCGAACAATGTGAAGGGACAATATTGAAATAACTAAAGAAGTGCAAAAACAAATTGCTTGGAGGGAACGTAAGACCCCTTGGGATAGTAAGAGAATGTGAATCCAGTGAGCGTCCTCTATTTCTCTAACATTTTTAGGGACAGGGGAACACTCAATGTCTACCCAATTTGGGATGTTATAATACTTCCTAAATTCAGTTACCGATCTATTGCCTATTTTCGCCATTTACAAACCCTAACTACAAATGCGAAGAAATGTTAATAGAAAAAGCAAAGATAAGAGCAAGAGGGACTTACGAAGTGAAAACTTAGCTTGGGACGATGCAAAGTCACAAGCAAAGACGATGAAGAATAGTGAAGTTGGAAGACGAAGACTTGAGAATGAGAAACGCAACAACGGGAGCTTGGAGAAGGGTAGAAAGTATGAAGAAACTTGAAACGATGACAAATTAACACTGCTCTGAGGGATTTTTAAACATTTCCAATCATAGCACACGGGAAACGAAGTGGGATGCCGCCTAAATCAGTTTAGAAGAGGCGGTCCTATCTTGGAGAGTGCTGCACAATTTATAAGATAACCATTATGACAAATCATTTAAAATTATTGAGCCCAAATTATAGAACAATAACTTTAGGGGTAATTGTGGGCACCTCGATTTGTCACCACAGGCCCAGACGAGTAGCCCAGTAAATTACGGCCCAAAGTCTGGGTGCCCCCCGTCTCAAATCATTCAATTACGACTTAGTTTATTCCTAAAATGTCGTAAGGAGATATTCTAGGAATTGCGGATTGGCGTGGGGGAGTCCAACACCCCCACTCCCCGGAAACAAACATGTATATAAAAAACCCTAAGCCTGGGGTAAAAGGGACGCATTGTTTTTCCTATAAAGCACTCCCCGGAGTAAAGAGAAATAATATTGAGAGCACCATCGTGGACGTAGGCATTCTTGCTGAACCACATAAATATTGTGTCGTGTGGTTGGCGTTCTTTACATTCTTTATTTTCTTTGGTGATTGCCTTTTCTTATTAATTTGTGTTGAACTTAATTGTCACCACGCTAGGTTAATGTATGGTGGTGGGTGGCGAAAGAGCTCCAAAAGATAAAAAGTGAGAGACCAAATATTATTGGAATAGGTTAAATGAGCCAATACATCATTTAAATACCCCTAAAAACATAAGAGTTAAATCCCATAATTGCCCCTAAACTCAACCATTTACCTAATGGTCCATTAATCCTTTATCCAACGTTTTTATCTGAGCCGCTAAGAGCTCGACACATCATCCAATCCAACGAACCATGCCATGACAACACATAAAAATGTGAATATTTTTAAAAAAAAATCTTGGTAATTCCAATGACTTTCAACCATGTTCAAACGAGATACCCTATCATTCGAATGATAGTTCTAAGGAGGTACAAACGAGGCAAAATCGTAGGGTTAAAAGGGATGTGAAATATACCTCATTTGAATGGGAAACACTCCATCGTTCGAACAACTCTTACTCAAACGTGGGCTTTTCAAGAGATTCTAAAGAGCGAGGGAAATAGAGCATCCCTTGGTTATTATAAGGTCATTCAAATGACTCGTTCGAATGACACGTTCACCTCATTCGAACGACTACAAAAATCCACTATATTAACTTTAGTTCGTACAAACTGCAATTCAATTACATCGGGCTACTATGTTACCCAAATTTGGCTTATGATCCACATTAATAAGCCTAAAGCCCAATTGGTCATACAAAGTCACCAAATCATACGAGTGCGATCAAAGTTCAGGGGTGGATGTTAGACTCTTCCCAATTTAGAGAATTTCATCCTCGAAATTATTAATCCATCAATTCCTCAAATTCACGGGGTTATCAATCCTTACTCTAACTCATAGGGATCTTTCAAGACTAGATTATCGAAATCCTAACCATGAGGAAATCATCATATTTCTTTCCCCAGAGCAGTCACCAAAGAACTCAACATGCAACACATTCTAACGTTCCCAATCAGGTTAGCCATTAAAGTCATGTAATAGTCCTCGGGTCTCCATTTATCTGGTGTTCATACTCAATCAAGTTCTAAGGTTTCATTTCTAATACCCAAGTTATATCAGCACATCTACCGAAGCAATACTCCCAAGTGATCATCACTCACCCAAATTCAAACCAAATAATAACTAACATCCCATTCATCAACGTATATTACTTATCCTTGGGACTACACATCCTTAGTCTTCTCGAATTCTTGGGTCACCCTAACCACATAAGTTCCCTTAAACTCGATACTAACCTCGCATCGCTAGTCTCTCACCTTAAAAGGTGACATGCTAACTAAGTCCCAAATCTTTCGTCTGACTAATACCATTCCATAGGACAAATTTATGAACCTAGGGTCACTCTAAGCGTACCTATATGGAACACTCCCCTGGGTATCACACCAATCCACTCACAATGGCAAAACTACAGTTGGTGTTATGTTTCATCAAGTTCTAACACTATACGATGTCCTTAAATCATCATTTTGTTCTTTATAACTAGAGATAATAATTGATATGCTAGCTGATCCAAAAGATTGCTAATCTTAGGGAAAATGGATACTACGAGGAAATCGTGCGGACGAATGCAGCCACATGTACACAAAACTTTGCATAAAAAAGGAATACATCAGATAAGGGTGCACGCAGTTACTGAGTTTCCTTGACCATGATAGGTCCAATCTCATTCTACTTAGCCAACCCACACCGTACCTCAATATGGTTCAATCCCTAGCTACCACAACTGAGGGAACATAATTCTCAATTACTAGAATCGAAAGAACACAACTAGTCAAATTAAATGATCAATCGTTCTGAAATAATACCATCTCTAAGCAATGGACTATAATTTACGAAAGGTGGACCTATGCCACACTCTTTGAAGTCTAAGACTCCTCCCAAACATCCTCATTAGATGCTATCCTAGCCATACACACCGATTCGAGTCGACAACCGTGACAAATCAGATCACAAACCTTCATCCCCACAAGATGAAATCAATATATTAACTTACTATCCTTTGAGAATTCCATGTTGGGTTTACCTTATTAGGAATAATATCTCCCCCTTCATCTTCGGCCAATACAAACCGTCCCACCCGATAAATGGCAAACCCTTTTATCAATGCTGACATTATCCATATCTCTACTCAATGTGATGTTGTGACCAACCTAACACACATAGGTTACTCTCTTCTTTATCGCACCATGATTATATCCCAAATGTCTCATTAGGCAATGCCCGACTAAGCGAAACATTCACCTTACAACAACCTTTAATGACATAAGGTCATCAGTGCAGTTATCTCCAGATTCTACCCGAACTGAAATAATATGATGGCTAAACTAGTCGCTATTAACACTACAAGGATAGAAAAAACTACATAATTTACGCTTCCTAATCTGTACCAGTCTAAAAAGGCATGCCAAGAACAAATTCCTTCCCTGCTAGGGCTATTCAAACTTATATTTTTGACACCTGCTGATACTCTAATCATACTTGACATCCCATATAGAGTATTATTTTCGAACCCTTAATATGACATCATCAATTTAAGTCCCAACACATTTTCTAGCACCCATCAAAATCGAGTATTACACTTCCTACAGTAGTTATCTTAGGACAAATGAGCATCATGCCCAATCATGACACAACTATCCAATTTCCCTTTGGAGGTGGCACCACCTATTGATATCTCATTGGAAGACTTCATTGAGGTCTATATAGTTATGTTCCTTAAAATTTGATCAATAACCTGGGATCATCACATGACCCTCAATACAATCGTCATTAGAACCCTTTCACTCTGTACCATCAAGCTTAGTTGGCTCCTCAAAGACGTCAATCATACCTCAATGTAAAAGTCACCAAAATCAGACTAGGTTCCATCACCTATGATCCCCCCATAGCAGGTATGCCCTAAATATTACCCCCAATATCCACATCATGACTATTAGGTACTCGTAAGGATACTAGTCTACAAGTCTCTACGCATAGTGCACTTTAACCATTGAACAAATCAAGGCATCATAACCAATCGATTTCTATTCGCAAGGATGCACATAATTTTTTCCCTAAGGATACTCCAAGGACTTCCTTAAATCATACGCACACCAAAACCTGCTCGCATTTTGTCATCACTTAGGCCACGGCATTTTGATAAGAATCTTATTTCCCTTTTGTTTGAAATTAGGCATAGGACTAACTCACGACTCTCTATGCGAGACCCAATAAAGGTTTGAAAACCTTCTTCCATACGATTGATGCCTTCAACAACGTATGAAACCACAGATTGACACTACTAAGGATTGTGGCAGGATATAGGACATCGTACACAACCTATAAGCCTCTAAGTCCACTCTAACGATTTCACTAAGAATCCTATTCCTCAAAAGTTGAGTCATATTCTCTAAAACCATGTCATGGAATCCTATCTAGGATTCACTTCTACGTCAATTCAACCCATAATTACTACACACGTAATATACTTACAATTACTGGCTAGTAACGCTCATCATGGTTTGCGAGATATAACTTTCAATCGATAATTACCAAGGCACTTACCTATAATGATAACAATCATCAACATGACCGAGTAAACATCCTCAATTAATGACTGACACGGGTCTACATGCCCATTGAATTGTCAAATTCTTACGATATGACACTACCCCAAGGATCAAGTTTGTCTAATTACATCATCATTATTAACTGCACGTAAGTACCTAACCAAGGATCATAATGCATCCTTATCACAAAGTCAATATCATTTAAACATGACACTCTAGTCACCTAAAGTCCATAGTTGAATTTAAACGACTCATGTCTCTAATCCGATGGACGTTATTCACCTTTGTTAATATCTTACTAGGCCTCTCACATCATCAAGGGTTGACATCAAGTAACGTCACACTAGAGATTACAGTGTCACCACTAATGTCCTACATGGATACTCACAATTTACTATCATGTCTAAATCAAAAGCGTGGAAGCTATTAATGGAAATTAACTTGGACACATGATACTTAGCCACATGTCTCCCATCGTGCTAATCTCCTTAATTTTATCGTAGAGAACACGAATTGAAACCGTCACCTATCTAGCATAATCGGCTCAAAACCAACATCGACATCGAACGTTCCACTACTGACCTCACCACGTCACACCTGAAAGGAACATTGAACCTATATCTCTAATACCATTTATAGCGTCCAACCCAAATTTATGGATTACCCATGGTCAACCCTACCCGTCCCAGACGTTAAGTGTGAAGTGCGATGAGACAACCTAAAAAATAATTCTAGTACTATTTTATTTAATTAACATTTTTCTTTTTTAGGAGATTCCAATTTAAATCAAACTGCATGAGGGACCTGTGGGAAGCGTCCATGAAATCCAAGCATACAGAGATACTAATGTAAAATAAAAAATACTTAACTGAGTGACGCTCTCAAAATACGGAACCGCATACAACCTATTGTAACCAAGAGGAGGGAATGACCCGAATTTCCAGTGGAAAAATACAACAATGCAACATAGAATCGAACAATAGAAAAGAGAATCTAACATGTTATACCTACGTGCACATTCAATTACTGAATTTATACATATACATGTATATGCATTAGTGCATGAAACTATTTTATTCCAAAAATTTACTTGTTCCGATTAATTCACATTAATCCTATAAATTAGCTCCTTTTCACTTGACTTGATATTTATGTCCCAATTTAACGCACCCGGTTACATACTTTAAACAAACACCTTTTGTATATGGAGAGCACTTCCTTTAACGAATTTCCCTTTTACTCACACCAACTTACCTTAGTATTTTCCCATGAAAATCGCCCTCCAACCGATGCATGCACCGTGTTAAAAAATATTTGTTATTTGTTAAAAAAGTTTCATAAACACACTATTTTATTAATTATGGAATAAACCTCCTTGGGTTTCTTAATTACGCACTTGATCACTTAATTTTACCATTCCTCTTGTTTCATAGACATTAGTTGATTTCTTATTGTACTTGTCCACATTATATTTCAACCGAAACATGCATTACTTTCATTCAAGTTCGGCTGTCATTTCTTGTATTCACCAAAACTTTCATTATCTTTTTCTCAAAATCCTCCATATAACTGCATACTTTAACGGCCTCCACACCGCTGGCTACGCTACATTATGATCTAGACAGTGTTTTTTTATCTTTCACCCTAGGGTTGTGGGACTTTCTTAATTCTTTCACAATCTCATTCGAGTCTGATATTAATGTGTTTTAACATATATCAAATTTCTATATTATTCCACTTTCACCGGCCAAAGACAAATCTTGGGATTTCACCCCACCTTTTACACTTTAAAAATCACCATTTTTGTCTTTTACACGCTTACATTGATTTATACCAAAAATCACTTTCTTTTAGGATCATTTTGTGTAGCACATTTTTCTACATTTTTATTTAATAAAAAATATTCCACTTTAAGTAAAATTACTATTTTTACCCATTTGTTTTGAAACTTATCTTTTTTCGTCCAAATTCACAAGTGTTATTTCCCAATAAACATCATTAAGTCACACGTACTAACTTCTCAAATATTTACAACTGATTGAAACTTATTTAACACTTTGGAGTTATATACTTGTCAAGTTGAAAATCTCTTTACTTCATCACTTTCTTTATCAAGAAAACCTTTTTGTAATTTGGAGACTACTTTATAAGAAAATACCATTTTTCCTTTAGTTTTTCATGTAGTCTTGAAATATCCACTTAGCGCATGTTTTACACATTTTGACACACTTTTTCGGCTGAAATTTCTATTTTCTTTATTTCATGTTTAAACCTTCATTAAACTTGTTTATATGATTGTCATAAAAATACGACAAGTATATATACATGAGAAGGTGGATTTTAAGTCTAGAAATCCATAATAATGAGTTTGACACATGATTTATTATAGAAATTTCATTACATTTGCATAAACATGCATTTCAAGACCAAAGACATTTTTGTTCCTTCAAAATTAGAATAAATGTCTAATTTTATAAAATCCCAATTTTTACAAGAAATCCATTAGACATTTGCTCAATAAATTTTATATCCACAATTTATTCCATAAAATGTTTAAATAATAAGATTTCTTGAAATATATCATTTTTCTCAAAACTTTTGAAATAATTTATAAGTCATTTGCACAAAACCATAAGAAATTAACTTCTTAAATCATATATGCATTCTTCACTTATAAACTCTAACTGCAAGACTAACATTATGGAAAAATAGAGTTCTTAAACTAAGAGATGATTTTTCCACCTCAAAAGAAGCTCTAACAATGATAGGATGAATGTAGAAGAAGTTGACAACCTCCCACCTCTTAAGGTGGCCTTAAAGAGTTTGCCTGTCTCCACAAGTTTGTCTCCACGAATGTTCCACGAAAACCCCTTAAAATTCCATACTTCCTTATTCTTCTTCTTCAAACATCTCCATAAAAAACCATCTTGCTTGAACGTGTGGTGTATTTTGGTTTTATGAGATTAAATATGGAAGAAGATGGTTAATCTTTGGTAGTCTTTGTTGGAGGAGTTATGGTGCTAGGGTAGTGTGTTGTGGTTGGTGGAGGAATAACTCCAAGATCTAGAAAAAAGAAACCAAATCCAATTAGAATGGGTTAAATGAGCCAAACCATCATTTAAATACCCACAAAACCCTAAGGGTTAAATCCCATAAATACCCCTAAACTCAACCATATATCCAATGGTCCATCAAGACTTTATCCTACATTTTGATCTAAGCCGTTGAGAGCTCGAGACATCATCCAATCCGATGATCCACATTGTGACAACACATAAAAATGTGCAGATTTAGCTAAAAAACCTCAGAAGTTTGAACGACTTTGAACCTTGTTCGAACGAGATCCCCCGTCTTTCGAATGAGAGTTCTGACAAGGTGCAAACAAGATAAAATTATAGGTTTAAAAGTGACCTGAGATATACCTCGTTCGAACGTGAAACTCCCCTTCATTTAAGCGATAGTGTACCTCGTTCGAACATGGACTTTCTAATGAGATTCCAGAGATCAAGGGAAATCAGGCATTCTCCAATTTTTAGAAGGTCGTTCGAACCTTGTTCGAACGATACCTTCAACTCGTTCGAACTACTGTAAATCCACGATATTAACTTTAGGCCATAAAAACACCAATTCAATTATGTCGGGCTACTACATTACACGAATTTAGCTTATGATCCACCTCAACAAGCCTAGAGCCCAATTGTTCACACGAAGTCACCAAATCATACGAGTACGATCAAAGTCGTGGGAGCGGGAGTTACATTTTTCCCTCTTTGGGGAATTTCATCCGCGAAATTATTAATCCATTAATTTTTTAAATTCCCGAGGTTATAAATACTTACTCTAAGTTAAAAGGATCTATCAAGGGTGGATTTTAAAAATCCCAACCATGAGGAAACAATCATATCTTCCTTCACCAGAGTAGTCACCAAAGAACTCAACACGCAACACATTATAATGCTCCCCATCAGGCTAGCCATCAAAGTCATGTAACAATCCTTAAGTCTGAACTTACCCGGTGGGCACTTAATCAAGTCCTATGGTTTCATCGCTAACACCCAAGGCATATCAGAACGTTTACCAGACCAATACTCCCAAGTGATCGACACTCACCCAAATTCAAACTGAAGCGTAATTAACATCCCATTCATCAACATAAATTACTTCAATCCTTAGGACTTCACACCCTGAGTCTCCTCAATTTCTCAAGTCATCCTGACCACACAAGTTCCCTTAAATTCAACACTATCCTCGAATAGCTAATGTCTCAAATTGAGGGGCGACATGCCAACTACGTACCAAATCATGCGTCCGGCTAATACCTTTCCATAGGATCCTTCTATGAACCTTGGGTCACTCTAGGCGTACGATATGGAACACTCGTCTGGGTATTGCACCAATCCATTCACCGTGGCAAAATAACACTTCTTGTTATGTTTTCTCAAGTTATAACACTATATGATGTCCTCAAATCATCATCCTTATCTTTACAACTAGATCAGCTAATTATTATGTCAATCGATCCAAAAGGTCGCTAATCTTAGGGGAAATGGATACTACGAGCAAACTGTGCGGTCGAACGCTCCGTCGCACGTACACAGAACTTTGTGCAATACAAAAATATCCTTTAGACATGGGCACACCCATTTATCGAGATGCCTTTGCCATTCCAGGTCGTATATCAATGGTTATTTTTCAGTACTCAATAGTAAGTGACTGAAAAAATGAAAGTTTGGTGGAAAATTGGTAGGAAACAACAATGGTCTGTCGATGTTCCCACAGACAATGCCAATTTATTGGTGTCTAAAGTTGTTATGGTCATTAGGATGGGTCTTATATTAAGGTTACCAATTATAATCAACCACAGATAATATAGAAAAGATTGGAACTAGAGAGGGATGAGAGACATAGAATGGGATAAATATTTCTTACATGGTTCAACCCAATAAGGTGCCTACATCCACGGGTGCAGTGTTACTAAGTAAGTGTTGACAAACTTGAGGTTCCTACATTGTATCAATATATTCTTAAGGACAATCCCAACTTGAAGAATCTGCTTCAGGACTTTTAGTTAAAGCTAAAGTTGATTTTTATGGGTTTTGCTTAAATTCTTTTACTTTAATGCTTCACTTACTATGTAAAAGAATTTTAGACATCTCTTCAATATTGTGTTTTTTGTGATCTATTATGTTTATGTACTACTTTAATGCTTTACTTATATTATAACGTGCAATTAATTGATCAATTGTTAGAAAATTTGGACAAATTATGCATTTGGATAGATTATTAATTCTTAGTAAATTTGGACATAATATGCAAACAATTCATTTAGACATATTATTAATGCAGAATATTTACACATCATATATCTAACACGAGTTGAATTTTAGTATAATGTCAAATGAAGCTAATGTATCCAACCCACACGATGGTCCAAATGGATCATCTCTAGACACAACAATTGCGGTTGAGATCAATCAATATAATCAGGTAATATGTAGTGAGAAAGGACGATTCATGTCTTGACTTGGTAAAGTGGTCCAAAATTAAGTCCCGATATCGTATACTGATTGGCGTAAGGTTCCGAAAACATACAAGGAGGATGTTTGGAAATATATGAAAGTGAGACTTCTTATGTATAATTAATTTGTTTATTATCTTTTCTTTTGTATAACCTTACACATTTTTTATAATTTAAAAATATCAAATGTCTTGTTAAAGAACATATAGACTCTTGGAAAGTTACAAGATTAGTTGCTACAAAAGTATGGGTCGCCTACTTGAAGCATATAAATCCACGTTAGAGAAGAGCTATTATAATAAGTATTCAATGGATGTCAAAAGATTGGCCAACGTACCTCCAGGTGTTAAGTCAAAACAGTGGAAAAGTTTATAGGGCATGAGAATACGAAAGAGGCTAAAAAAGAGGAAAGTAGGGAAAGATAATAGGGAAAAGATTGGGTCCACTCACACAAGTGGTCACGATTTGAATACCCAAGTCGAGTACAATATGATACGTATGACTATTATGTTTTACTGCTTTCTTTGATTACTATTACCTTGAAGATAACATATGTTATGTTTTTTATTTGTAGATAAAAAAATTGCATAGAAACCCATTGCGTGTTGTATGGATAGCTAGCCACAGATGAAAAGAAGGGTCAGTCAAAAAGAGAATTGTTCCAATCATGGTGATATTCTATAAATAGTGCTGATGATTATTACATGAAAAGATTATACATTCAAATGACTAGTCTTGACAAATCTACATAGTTTACATTTCACGGGACAAGGTTCTCACGAAGAAAAAAGAACAAAAAGAAAGTAGTAGTGATAAAACCAACCAGCCACAATCATTGAGAAATGATGTCGTGTCCAAAGTATTTAGTATTGACAAGCGAGGGCACACTCTTGGTGTGGGTTCCATAGTTTCAATATCATCAATCGAGGCTTCAGCTCCGTCTTTATCTTTGCTTGTAGCTAAAAAGGCTAATGAGAACCAAATAAAAGGTTAGCTCGATACATTGGAATCCGAGATCAAATGCATGAATAATAAAGTAAGCAATATAAAGACAATGATAGGTATGGAGTTGGGAATGTCCCATTCCTCCCCAGCTATTAGAGCAAGTGAAAGTAAAGGGACAATTGCACATTTAATGTAGAATCCTGCTCACTAGAAGATGGTGTCTCATGTGATTTGCTCGAGTTTGATGTTATGGTTATTGGCAATGGAAGGATAGACGCTACCCCTCGAGACGTAGTGCATAATCGCATAGTGAATTACAAGAAAGAGTTGGTGTTATTAGTGGACAAAGTGCTTGAGGAAAATTCTTCTCTTTACTTGGGAACACAAGGTGGTGTCGAGCTTCTCGAATATGTTAGTAGTGGAAGTTGGGTGGTGTGGACGAAAAGTTTAGTCACGCGTATTGTTGGATCCCAATGGCTTCTTGCTTTTAATTTTTGTTAGTGACTTGTTAAAGTCATGCTTGTATTGAGTATGCTATTAACCTTAGTGTGCTAGTATTTGATATAAACTCGATTATGCTACGGACTTTATTATGCTATGGTGTTTATTATGCTAGACTTTATTATGCTATGGACTTTATTATGATAGTATTTGTTATGAACTTTATTATGTTTGTTATGTTTTGCATTTTTGGATTACTTGAGTTGCTTTATGCTATATGGTATAAACTTTTTTAACCCCACCAATGTAAATTTCTTTTGCAGTGCTGGTTCCAAGCCCGGATAAAGGAGGATGGAAAAGGGTGTTATAGCTTCCATCTCATACTTTAGTTATTATATCCATCTTTCTCTGCTTGCCTGATGCAATAAGAAATATTATTAATATCGCTTTAACATGGGACGTTAGTGCTACCAAATACATGGACAGTGGATTCAAATGATGTACTAAAGATGCTTGTGCCAATATTAAAATGTCTCAGCTAAGGGGATAAGAAATTGGCTTTTAAATGATTAGTGTAAGCACTAGTTACCTCTAAACTAGTTTATTTCTTCAAATAAAGCTTTGTTGCAACTATGTTTTACTAAGTATACCAATTGATAATGCTTTTTATAAGAAAGATTTGAAATCAAGCGCATTTGGAAACAAAATGGTTCTTTCACTTTGATTGTATGGTGTGAGATTTATTTTCAGGATGAGACATCATAAATTACATGGATCTGTCGAGTTGTAGTGGTGTGAAAGGTTTTGCCTCAGTTTTTGAAGCCTCTTTAAAACACGGTTTACCTCTAATATGAGGACTGTTTAATTTTTTTTCATCCAAACTGAATTTATGGTTGAAATTCCGCAGGGACTTATTATCAATTGTAATATTTTATAAAAATTGGTAGTTGCCTATTGTGCACGTTTTACCCCTAATGGACCAATGTTGTTTCAATCTATTAATTTCGTATATGTTTTTATCAGTGTTCTAAAAAATGCGCCTAGGCGCGAGGCTTTTTAGATACGTCAAGTTTTGTCCCTAGGCGTGGATTAAGGCGTGGTCAACGATGGTCAATGTTTTTGGGGGTAAGGCGTAAAAAAACGCGAGTTTTTTGCAGGTAAGGCGTGAAAAAACGCGAGTTTTTTAGAAGTAAAGCGTGAAAAAACACTAGTTTTTTTATTTATTTTTTTAATATTTTAATTTACAAAAATTTAGACATATTTTTAAGTTATGTACCATTTTAGTATTTTTAATAGCCTTGTCATAGTTAAAAAATATTAAAATATATTAAAAAGGCCTAAACGTTTTTTTACACCTAAGGCCCGCCTAGGGTTCTAAGGCTTAAGGCTTAAGGCTTGGTCTCCACGCCTCAGTCACGCCTCACGTTTTTTAGAACCTTGGTTTTTATTATATCCGTTTGTGTGTGGAATGCATAATGAATATTTTGGTTGTGGTGTGTGGATAACTCTATCGAATGGTGCAACTAGTATGTTTACATTTACTATGGAAAACGAAACTCATCAACTAGGACTTCTGATCAAGAAAGAAAAAAGGGTGTGCCATGGACTGAGGAGGAGGACAGGTAATTAAGAAAGATTTTATAGTGGAAACCTCATGGAATTAGAATAATAATTCTAATGACCCTTAGGGTTCAAATATTTTGAAAAGGTACCAAATAATTTTAAAAAGAAAAAAGAAAAATACAATCATGATTTTGTAAAATTTTTTTAACAAGTTTCAAGTGAATTGAGATTGGATAATTAAATTTTGTGTTTCTTTATGGATACAGCTCAAGTTTCCAATAAAGCCAGTTAACTTGAAGAAAAAGATGGAAAGTCTCATTAATAGGGAATACCTAGAGAGAGACAAGAATAACCCTCAAATATATAATTACTGGGTGTAAAAAAAATATTGTATCTTTTATTGCTTTTATGTCAGAGTATGTACAAGAACTCGTAACTTTGATTTCATTTTCAATTATAAATATATTTATCCTTTTGAAGAACATTGTAACATAAATCACAATTTTCGGTATGTTCCTTCAAATTCTTCCTACCACGGAAAAGTATACATGAACATAACTGATATTTTTTTGTTTAAATATAGAAAAGAATTTTGAGGGAATTACTCGTAAGATACAAGATCCTGTCATGTTTTTAAGCTCATTAGTTCCATCAAGAATTTTATAATTCAGTTTAGGCCATGGATGCAAAATAAGACATTATAAAGAATGATGATTTGCGTCGAGTAAAGTGTTAACAACATACTGTATCTGTTATATGCACTCATTCGTGATTGTATTTATAGGATTCAATGATTGAATTAAATTATTTATCAATCAGCCATGGTCATTGGTGGTGCTGATTCTTCTGATTGTAAGGTTGTGAGGGACTCGCTCTACCATGACATAAAGGGTGAAATTGTAGCGGGGATCCAATTGGCATTTATAATTTGTCGGGTGTGGGATCCACTCTATTGAAATTGGGCTCATCTAAATTAGAAAAAGTTGTGGATCAATCTTCTCTACATTCTTTGGTATCTATCATACATATGGCCTTTATTTACGTGCAAAACCCTTAATTGGTAAGCACTATTTTCTTATTCTTTTTACACAAGGGGTGTAAAAAGTAGTGCTGCATTTTCTTTTCTTGGAAAATACTTATTTCTCAATCCGAATTCATGACTCGGGAAATTATAAGAGGTGCACCATGGACGGTAGAGGAATATAGGAAGTTTCTTCATGGTTTGAAAATGCTCGTGAAACATGATTGGTGAGGAATAGCATGCAGATTTGTAGTTTCAAGAATATACGCTCAAGGGGCTAACCATGCCAAGAAGTTTTTCATTTGGCAAAACACTACATCCAAAAGACAAGGACAACTAATTGATGAACCAGTTGCATCCATAATGGCACCTCATGACTCCACTGTCAATCCTCTAGAAGCTATGCCACAATGAATACCTTGGACGGTAGAGGAGCACAGGTTATTTCTATTTGGTTTGCAAAAGTTCGGGAGAGGTGATTGGCGTGGAATATCATGTCACCTCGTCAAATCAAGAACACCATCTCAGGTGGCCAGGCATGCTCAAAAATATTTTATCTTGAAAAACACTATGGAACGGCTAGATGATGAATCAGTCAATGGCATAATGTCAAACACAAATAACGAAACTATGGCTGGCGACAACACTTCGTTCAACGATCACTCATCAACTTACGTGAGATGATAGCATCACTTCAATCCATTTTGTCTACAAGAGTGAGATTTCTAGTGAATAGAAGAGCATAACATGCAGGTAGGCTTGAGTTAGTAATAGTTTTATTTATTGGGCCATTTGACTAAACATTGAACTTTTAAGAATCATTATCAACTTTGAGTTCTTACCTTATAGGTTGTGGTGAACTTCCTCGTAGTACCCGACTCTTTAATTTAAAAAAATGGAAAATACTTATTTTTACGCTTTTTTAATTCTTGTGGTGTTCGATTGTAAATATATCAACAGAATAGTCATAAATTTACTTTCTTAGGGTTTTGTTGTTTTGATATATATTTTCACATTACAGGGTTTTTCGAATGGAGTTTACATCTCGAGTGTGTTCAAAATTTAAGGGATTGGTTCAAAACATTTTTTATGTGTTTCTCTTTTTTAGCCTCATTCCAAATGATCAAGCATGAACTACTCTAGATTTAGTTCCCAATTGTGAACTGAGGTATATAGTCTCTAAATTTTTCTAATTTATGAAAGTCTATTACATATATCTTGGTTGTGTTAGTTGTTTGTACTTGAGAGAAAATTGATAGTAATGTTATTGCAATATTTTTGTGGAAATACTTTTTGGGCAAACACAATGCTATGGATCAACCAAGTAATGCTTTTTATTTATTTGACTTAATGGAGTGTTTTTTTTATTTCTGTGCTATATTTGGTTTTTGGTGTGTCAAACTATTGTCTTTATTAAAAATTCTAGTGGTGTTAACTTTATTAATTATAAGTTCTTTTTTTCCTATTATAATTTGATATGTTAGATTTGATCCAAGGATGTCATACATATCTAGGACTTTCTTCCTTTGGATGTGATCCCTCTTTCCCATGGTCTTGAAACTACTGATGGTCCCATGATTGTATTGATCCCGAGGAATACCACCATCCCAACAAAGAAAAAGTAGGCATTCTCTACCTAGTTAGACAACTAGCCAGATGTGCTCATTCAGGAATGCGATGGTGAAATTTAAGTTCACTGCTAGGCAAATTTGACAGTTTCTTTCTTTTTTATTTTTTATTTATCTATTTAACTAATTTGAAGGATATCGAGTGAGATGGTCTATTTTGTTAGATTGATTTTGATTTGTGTAGGTTTTATTAACCATAAGAGTTATTTTGGACTTAATAATTGTTCCTACATCTTCATTTATAGGTTTATTAAGAGCTTGATGAAGGGAATAAAAAGGTTGATGGCAAAGACATTGCAATATATCGGGTGGAACAACTTTGTCCTTTCCTATATGATCTCATCCAATCTGAACTAAAGCGATATCCAACTATGTACTTTAAACTTGCCATTATGTGAGATGTTAAGGTTACTATCAAGGAAACAAACTCTTTAGAGGTTGAAAATATCGACATCTGATACACGTTAGAGACCAACTTGTATTCGACAATTGCGATAGAACATTGTTGTCAAATCATGTATCGTACTGGTAATTAGAAACATTATCTATTGAATATCATGAATCATATTTTAAGTTCGGTACAAAACATAGAAGTTGATATTAATAAATGTTTAGAGAACACATTATAATATAATATATTAAAGTTTAAAACTAATCTTGGGACATGAAAACATCGTCTTACGATACGACGTAGCAATGAAGTGCATTTTGAGCGTCTTCCATGCATTGCTGAGTTTCTTCTCCTATTATTTCTTTAACCATGAACAAATGCAAAACGAGTTAAAATGCATTTTTCTAGTACTGTTGAAGATTACCTTATTTACATTTCATCTTTTTTTATATACGCTAAGATTATTTGGTGCCAAGAAGAGCCAATGAACATGGGTGCATACAGTTACATTGTGCCCTGCCTTCACACTGCCATGAAAGCACTGGGCAGAGGTACCATGGATGATACCAAATACATTAGTTGATCTCCATTAGCTGCTACAACAATCGACTTTTACCAAGTTCACGTGAAAGAGTAAACCGAACTTGTTCAGAAAGCCATGTAAGCTGAACCGATTAATTATCCAACTGAAACCTTAAGAGGTACCAATCAAAACCAGTAATGTTGCAATCTAGGCTAATGTTCGATAATCACTCTATATCTCTCTCCTATTTTAAGCAAGAATAAAACCGTGCTCCTAATTTTGCCTGTTTCTTTAAGTTTGTCCATCTACAATTTTACCTACGTTTTATTCTAAGCACGCGTTTTGTAATACAAGGATTTATATTATGTAAACTCTCTATAGTTGGATTTTGTACTCCACTTTGGCATTGACAAAATGAATTTTAGCTATAAAACATATTTAAATAGATAAACAATTTGTTTTACTTATTTTTGAGGCATTCAAAGTTGTGCTAACCAATTGGTTTTGTTTATTTTTACAAAACATAGCTTTATTAATTTTTAAGGCTGGCTCACCCAGGGTACCACTATTGGACTGACCTCTACCATTAGCTAATTTTCATAAACTCGTAAAGGTAGTAATGTTACCTATGACAATTCCTTGATTTCATTTACTCTTTAGTGTTTTTTATTTTTCATTGGAATAATTTGTAGGTGTGTTGACAACACATTTTTGGCACAACATGAGTTTTTTATTAGCACCCCTTGCAATAATTATATGTCTAGAGATTTCACTACAAGCTTTCGTTATGATTGCATCCTTCGTCATTGTCTTCTTAGAGGGAAGACTGTCTCCAATGCCTGCATATCTTCTTTTAAGGAAGAGCGATTAAATATGGGTCTTAAAGAAGGTTTCATACTTTAATTGTATGGATTCTTTGAGGTTCAGTTTTTTTAAATAAGTAATGTTACAGAACTGCTCGAGTATATGAAGACGATTATTTACGATATTTTAAATAGAGTGAGCACATTCAAGTTATGTATAATGTCTAGGGGTGACAAGTTAATCTATAATGAGTATGCTAGAAGACAAATTGAATTTATATGAAATGTAAAATATGCTTGAAGAGAAACTGACTTTTACTTAATTATAATTATTTCAAATCATATATATTTAAACTAATTTTGAGTAGACTTTTATTTTCATTGTGCAAATGGCACGGTCACACACTAGAGAGTGTGTGTATGTGTGTGTATGTATATGTATATGTATATTTTTTTACTTTAGTAACTTACACACGCTGCCTTACATCAAACCCAACCATAAATCTATTCTTTTCTCTACGATCGTCATCAAACCCAAGAGTTCCCAACCCAAGTTAACCCAATCGATCTCACCTCTCTCTCCTCCGGTAAAGGCAGTGTTAATTCCGGTAGAGGCGGTATAAATTCCAGCTCTAACGGGTCCAAATTAGTTAGTTTTCTCATGGTTTATCCAGTTTTTTTCTTAAACGAGTTGTTTGTCTTGAATGATTTATGTTGTTTGTCTTGAACGATTCTCCAGTGGATACATACAATGAGACATTGTCTCCTGGATAAAATAAAATAGCAATGGTGAGCAAAGTCTACTTTAATTATTTTATTGTCTGTTTCTATCCACCTTAGTGAGGATGTTGAATTTTTCTGCAACAATCTTTTCAGCAAATTTTCAGGTATAACCTAAGTTGGAAAAGGATTTTGGTTCTACTAGTTCTATGGATTACTTTTCTACTTCTTTAGATACTTAAGGAAAGTCAAAACACAAATTAGAATCACGTAGCTGTAAAAGTAATAAAACAAGTTGAGTGATTGAAATTCTAAATCCGCTAATAAGTATGGGATAAAAATTAAAACTGGGCCCATAATTGTGATGAAATTTTCAAGCATTTGTGTTCATGTACTTGGGTATTAACTTGAATTTTCATTGTATAGGTTTTACAAAACGATGCAGTAGCTTGTAGACCATTGTATTTGGTGCTCATCTTAGTACAGGTAGTTGAAGTTTTGTTGATGAACTGTCAATTGTATTTTTCTTATTTATATTATCCTTATGTTGAGGTCATTTGCAATGTTTTCTTTATCATTCTAATATTTGGAGGATATTGGAGGGATAGGGGTGGGGGCGCAAAAATTATTTTTTATATTAATTGTTTATGGACCAAATAGGATCAAGACCGAACACGAATTGTTTGAAAATCAAATAGGATTGAGACTGATTATTCCAATCCGATCTCGATCCATAATTTTGTAGGACCAATTAATGCGGTTCGGTCCCGAAAATACTCAAAATTGGACCGGATCGGACTGCGAACATGCCTAGATAGTGGTGACGGTCACTAAGGTGACCTTGAGCATGTAATTCTTGAAAGTCCTCCTCATTGTTACATCCTTTTTATTTTTTATTTTCGAGTTTCAATTACTTCAAATTTTAAATACAAACATACTTAGTTACTTCCTCAGACTTTAATTTCGTATATGTATTGAACCATGTTTTTTCCTTTAATAAGTATTTGTTGTTACCATTTTAGTTCCATTTTTTTAGCTTTTATCATTCGATTTAGATTTTTGTTTTCTCTGTTAAAAAGTCGTAACAATGCTCTGAATACAGTAAGCTGTCATATAAGCTCAAAATATTACTCTTCTATTTCGTGAGAAGAATATTCATTTTCTTGAATTATTCTATTATGATTCCATAAATAAAAACCTGGTCTCATTTGGAATTCAGGTAATAAATGGAAATACAGTGATTTGTCATACAACGCCTAGTTCAATTTAAGTTTCTATACCTGATTTTGGCTAAAATAATTTGAGAGAAAAACTAAATAAATGGCACTTCTCTTATTTTTGTTTTCAACATCCATTATATATGAATGATAAACAAACTAATTTCCTATCTATTATTGTTTTTAGGTGGTCATGCATAGATGTTTATAATACTAATCATTATAAACCTCTTGACTACGTGATACATTCATATTGTGTTACCGACGGATTTGTGGCTTTTGATTTAATGTTTCTAATGCTAATTATATGGTTATTTTTTCTTTTCAGGGGTTAGCAACCAAATGGTGGAATTCTATGAACAAAACAGATTTCCCTCGTCTCAGGAAAGTGAAGTTGAAGGAAATACTGCTGGAGCGAAATATATTCAGTCTTTCACAAAAAATCCAATTGTGTCCGAGGAACAAATGCCAGCTAATGGGTAGTATCACATATAAAGTTTGTGGACAACGTGGACATGACTTTAATGTGTAGTTTCTATTAATTTTAGTACGGTCTATGGAAAATAAGTCCTTACTACTTTGGATGTGGATTATGCATTAAATAGCATTTATAGGAGCACTAATGTACCTAGATGGGCAAACTTAATTGGGATGTATAACCACCCATGTATTACAAAAGGAGTTATGTTGCATGGTAAGAAACTCTACAAATAAGCAACAAACAGACAAATGAAAAAAGGAATCCCTCAATAGAATACTACACTCACTCGTTTTATCCTTTCTTATATTTTCTTTTCATTTATTTAATGCTTTTCTTTCATTCAAAGTAGATTGTAAGGTAAATTGTAACTTTCTTTCAAATTTACTAAAAGTTTCTTGCCTTTACATTTGATTTTTTTTACTTTATTCCTTTACATTTCTTAGTGTAATCCTTTACTTTTGAACATTTACTTTTCCTTCATTCCAATGGTTTACTTTGTTTGACTTAATGCAATTTACAGCTTCTTTTTTCATTACATTCATCGATCTCATTAAACATCTATTTTTTTTAGAAAAAAAATGAAAAAGCCAAACAAAAATTATTGTGATAAATTTTTTGAAAATGATAAAAAAAATAGATGAAAATATCTCATTGAACATTCATCGATCTCATTAAACATCTCCTAGAAACATTTTTTGCATATTATTTGAGCGACTGTCCCTTTTTTCCTTTTGAGATCAATCAGTGAATCTACCTCCTTAAACACCTTATCACTGGTGATAAAGAGAGTTGTAAACTTCTCGACTAACTCTCTAAATGAGGAAATTGATGTGTGGGATGATTTCTCGAACCACTTGAGACCAATGTCTCCTAAAGTTGAGGGTAAAAATCATGAGGGAATCATGGTGACTCCACAGGGACATAGTTTGTTGATAGTGACTAATATGATGAGTAGGATCTACCTTTCCATCATACGTAGTGATATTTGGAATGGCGAACTTCTTCGGTGGATCCTAACTTTCTATCTCCACGGTAAATTGGAAGGTTGAGTCATGCCCCAACGCTTTCCTAGAAAGATCCTTTGGAGTTTGAGCTATATTTATTTTCGGTCTTCCCTGAAATTCCTTTTTGATAAAATCTCAAATTTCTTCATTCCCAACCTTCTGTGACAGTAGTTTGGGTCACGCCAACCTGCTGTTGTGTGTGGATTCGACATGATGAACTAGGGCTTGGTTGTGACAAGAGGAATAGAGAGACAGAGGGTGGATGACACACCACCGATTAGAATGCACTGTGCGAGGGATCCTTGATTTGGAAGCCATATATGTTCGATTGGATCTCTTATGCCTTAGGGAACATATCCTCCCCCTCCTACGTCGCTCCAGATTATGAGAACCGAAGTGATGGTCTTCTAACTGCCCAGTCAATTGCCTCCTCATATGGGTAATATCTTTATGGGAGTTATTATTTCCACCCCAATTTTAGCTCTCTAACTCCATTTTCCACTAAACACCACGTTAGTACTAAAATCTTATACAAAATACCAACTAAAGTTGTACTACAAAAATATCTAGTGGTATATAAACTAAATTTCACTTCAAAACTCATTTTTCCCTCTTTTTATCTGTATAAAATTCAAACTCTCTCTCCAAACCAACACCTATACAACACCCAAGACATAATACATTTAAAGTTGCAAACTTCAAATATTATCCTGGTATGTAAATCCTCACTAATCATTGAAAAAATTGTTGTATTGCCAAAAATATTATATGTTGTTTGTATGTAAGCCTTAGAACACAAATATAAAATTCACTTATTTTACAAACCTTATTACCGTCTAAAACCCCATTACTCTCTAATAAATAAATAAAAAAGGTTGCATGTGTTGACCTAAAACACTTGAAAATGGAGAAAAATGGGTAAAAATCCAATGAAAATTGTATACACGGCCTACCGTCGTCGTGGGTGATGACGAAAGATGGTGGCATGTGATCGTCTACTTTTAACATCCAAAGTGGCAAGTCACTTTTGGTAATATTATCCCACGTGGGCATATATAGAACAACCAATTATCACCGTGGATATGACAAACACACAACCATCACACATCGTAAGTGGTATTGACATAGCCATAGGTCATTGAGAAAATGTGATATCAACTATTCATGTAATTCGCAAATATCCAATATTAAAACTTATTTAATTAGTGTCAATCTTCAATCCAAATTAATTAAACCTTAATGATGCATCTATGTGAATAAATCAAACATGCAATCACAAATTAAGGGACAATCAAATTCAGGAAAAATCCCCCAAAAGGGAAAAACCTTTTATTTTCACTATTAACTGTAAATCGCAACTTACAATTACGTAGAGAAATCTGCAATGAATTTTTCACAAAAAAATCCACATAGACAGAATCCTATAACTAGCAAAGATTCCCTCGAGAAACTCAAGAACCGCAGCCCTTCTTTCAGTATTGATTACCCTCGAGTATTCCCAATGACTGCAATCGTCAGTAATAGCTCCCGCAAGAATTATCAACCGAGCAGTAGAGAATCCTTCTCTAAAAGAGAAACTTCAACAAAGATGTGCTTTGGGTTCCAAAATGATTCACAAAAGCATATGGTATGTTTTGTGTGAATTAAAAACTTAAATTTTCTCTAGAAAGTGAAGACTAAAATTCTGCATATTTGCAGTTTTCGTTTACCAAAAGTCTTAACGAAAAAGTCTCACAAAATAGATATTTATAATAAAATAAAAAACTTGAGCTGGTGGAGCTCGTTCAAATGATATTTTCCTGTCGTTTGAACGACGTAAGAAATTACCTATTAAAAAACAAAACAGTGTAGGGTCATTTGATGCAAACAAAGAACGACCTATATCGCAACCTAAGAAACGACAGGCGATGTCGTTAGATGAGGTCGTTTGAACGAAATGTTAATGTCGTTTAAACGACTTGGCTTTATCATTTGAACGGCAGAAGCAAAAAAATTAATATTTTATAAATCTCGCCTACAGGTCTTCCAAAAAATTATTTACGACTTAGAAAAATGTCTCATTTTGAAAAAAAAAACAGTTTCAAAAAATATCTCAATACAATCGTAAAAAGTTTTTGACTTAAGTACATTCCATACTAAAATCAATCTCGTAGATGTCCGTTGTTGAATATACTAGATATTCGGATCCATCGTCTTTGAACAAATGATCGTGAACTTCCTTCGACGGTTGTACCGGTATACGACATAAATAATGTAAACTCAGGACGATGGAAAATATGCCCTTATAGTCATCGTAAGTGTTATTGTCACAGCCATTACCAATAGTGGTTATTGAGTATAACACTTTACGACTTACCATATTATCCCACGAAATATCATGTACCCTTAGTTTATACGATTGTTCATCACCGTATATAATCTATTTACAGTTATAACCCATTGTGGTTTTATGTAGTGACATAGTTTGTTATATATACTATGTTTATTTCTTTGAAATGTTTAATTTTTGTTTATGGAAATTAAATGGCAGGGGAAAGGATAGCTCCTACTGCTTATGAAAGAAAGAGGAGGGCATAGGCTTTTCAAACAATTCAGAGTGAACCTGAGCATAAATCAATAATCTCTAGTGCAGTTAATCATCGAGTCAAGAGGGTTGATGTTTTGAGAAAGTAATAACGTTTAACAAAGATGATAATACTGAGCACAAGGTAGATAAATTAGAGAAAAATGTGGATGAGAGGGAGACGGATGTTGAGAAAACAGAGAAAACTAGTGATGTTATAGAAGAGGAGGTTGATCGAGTAGAGGAAGTTGGTGATGTGAGTAAGAGGAGGTTGATAAAGTAGAGAAACTAGGTGATTATAGAGAGAAGGATAAGGTTGATGATAAGAAGAAGTGTATCGTGGAAGTTATTGGTGATGATAGGGAGATAAGTGTTAGTATTGATGAAAGTAGTGGTGATGTAACTACTGATGATGAATATGAAGACAATGGTGTATCTTCATCAGTTCTAAACATAAGCCCGGTTAACAATGGAAAAGAAAATAGAAAATGAATGACTCTCAACCTCTCGAGGGTTCAACACCGAAGAATCTTGATCTACTAAAACACTATAATAACCATATTCTTAATATAATAGGAATACGGATAAAGAGAGAGAACTAATGAAATGTTTCTATCACTACAAAAAGTTTTTTGAGTGGGATATTGAGAAAGAATACCCATATGTCCTTCAATTGGCTGAAAACTCGAGTTTTTAGAGTTTGTTTGATAATTCTTATTGTTACACTGATCATGTGGCGGTATGTGCTTTCATATAACGGTGGTAACAGGATACTAATACCTTTCATATGTCTTTTAGTGAGATAATAGTTACACTAAATGATTCTTACCATTTGTTGAAGTTTCCAATTGAGAGGAAGTGTTTTTATGGTGAGGTGTTTAGGAAGGCTGAGGACAATGCCAAGTAGCTCAAGAGTCTCATGAAATATATAGTTTTTATGAAGGATAAGGTGAGGGAAGAATATAATTCATTGTATTATGTTTGTGTAGACTGGCTCATGCAATAATGTAAAGGGAGGGTGAAGAATTTGGGAGATAGGGAAAAAGAAAATCATATCCATCAGTGTGCCAGTGGATATTTGCTTTTTATGATCAATTATTTGTTATTCTCGGACAATTCTGGTAAAAGAGTTCCTATATATTATTTATAATCATTGAAGAAACTCGACAAATGTTGAGATTTTTCTTGGGGTGTGGTTGTATTATCACATTTGTATCGATAGCTGGGTATTGCATCACATGTCGATGTTCGGCAGGTGGCCAGATATCTCCCCCTACCTGTGGTAATGATTTTATTCTATGTATCATTAAATTCTATATATATATATATATATATATATATATATATATATATATATATATATATATATATCTGTGTGTGTGGTTGTGTGTGTGTGTGAGAGAGAGAGAGAGAGAGAGAGAGAGTGTGTGTGTGTGTGTGTATGTGTGTGTGTGTGTGTGTGTAAATTAAGTATACATTCATAATTAAAACAATATATTAGTGAAAGCATGGATTTACGATCACTTCCAAATCAAGCGAGGTATAAGCAATTTGGAGTTTTAACCCACGTAACCCTGTATTTGCGAATGGAAGACGCAAATGGTTTCTGGGGATGCATTTTCCCAGATATTAAAGTTGTGGGGGACTTTTGATGATTTACATCAAAATGAAGTAAGTACAACCCTACTATCTGAGGCGTTCTTTAAACCAATTGGTAATCCTTATTTTTTTTATTTAATAACATCTTTTAACTATATAACGTTTAGGTTGTTTGGAATCCATATAAAGATAATCCATAAGCATAACCTTATCGTGATGTGTCATTTTATGATGGTATCTTGATTTGTTATAATGTGGTGGAGTCGTACTATCCTAAGCGTGTACTCCGATAAGTGAGTCAGGTTAATATTATAGTGAGCTTTTTATGTGACCTTTGCACGAAGAGTGGGGGATGACCCAAGCTTATTACAAAGCTAAGTATGAAAATGAAAAATGGTATCAAAAAATTGGGCAGACCATATTCTCTTAAAAACCATACAATCACACCAAATGCAACAATATCCATGGGAGTGTGTAGGTGACTACATGGATTAGTACTTGGAACATTCCCATCCAAGTGTGAAAAATTCCAGCTATCGCTTATTGCAAAATAAAGTCAAAGAATCAAATAAATTGGTAAGTAATATTTAACTATTATTTCATAATTTCTAAAGAAGGTCAAAGATTTGGATTGATACTTGACGTAACAATTTTAGGTAGAAGGAATTGATGTAGCCATAAAGCTATTACAAGATGTAATTGAAGACAGATAGGACTAAGATGTAGCAAATGTTCTCAAATCAGAAGTTGATGTGCTATTTTAAGCAAAAGGAAAAAAGACAACGCAAGACAAGGGTAAAAAAGGAACCGCCAAAGAATTAAGAATTAAGGTCCGACATGATCCGGTGGTGACGAAGATAAGGAAGAAATAAATTGTCTTCTTCCTCTACTATCTTGTAATATTTTGATGGCAAGTGGATAATTTGTGGTGGGGTAATTTGTTATTGTCTATGTAACATATTTATTGGTTGGTGGGGTAATATTTGTTTTAAAAAGTTTGTTGATTTGGTAATTTAATGTGTTTGAAAAGTTGGTTGGTTGTGTAATTGTGTGTATGTTGGTAACATTTGGAAAGTTTATTGGGTTGTTGTGAGTTTGTTCATAACATTTGGTATGTTAGGTTTTACGATTGTGTTAGATTTGGTATATTGTTATTAATAATTGTTTAGTTGATTAATAATTGTTGATGAAAGATATATGATTATGAATCCTCCATTAAATGACATGTATAACTTCACGACCACATGAAATTGTAGTTAAACACTTCAAAATACACATTAACTATGACATATCAATAACACGACAGTTATTTATCACCGTGATAATTATGTGAAAAAAAGTCCTATTTTTTCCAAGTATTTGCACAGTCACTTAGCACCATGTAGGGACATGACACGGTACCCTTTAATTTTGCTTTATCTTCTCACGGCCTCCTATCACTGTGGTTTTTTAAAAGGGAAAAGTCACTACATAGTAACCATGGTGACATGTCACCGTGTTGGGTCATTACACGGTCACATGTCACCGTGGGATTCGGGTGTTAAAATTCATATTTTTAACCAAGTAACATCGCGGTCACTTTAACACCTTTTTTATAATCTATGATATACACTAATAGTGACATATCCCTTTACGATCTCAATGTACCATTATTTTAAAAGGAAAAATACACTACATAGATTTCACAATGACATGTGACCTTACATGACTAGTTATCACCATTGTACTAATAGCCAGGGTGACATTTGATCGAGCAATATCGTATTCTTATGGTTTCAGTTGGAACACGAAATTAAAAATTACATCACTCATTCATAATATTGGAATCAAGTTTCATAACATCCTTCAATAGTAACATAAAATATAATTCCATGTCATTTTATATCATTTACAAATAGTACATCATTACATTCCAACAAAAATACATTAAGTACTTCAAATATAAACCTACTTTAAGTCCTTCAAAAAAACCTACTTGAACTAATTCATATCCTTCACAAAAAACTATAAAAGTCCTTCACAAAATTTCAACAAGTCCTTCACAAAAACTTACTTCCACTACATCAGCTCCTTCTTAAAAACCTACTTCACCTACATCAAGTCATGGAACTCTCAAATATTCATCTTAATTATATGATATCAAAGTTGATTCATCCTTCGTCAAGACATTCCTAGGAAAGATATTTTCAAACTCATCCAACTAAATCTCTAACACAGTTACCCATTCCAAAGCCTTAGATGTTGCGTTCAATCTCCAATAGGAAGCTAAAGTAGTAGGGGAAGAATCTTGTGCATAATAGAAACACCCAATACGCATTTATTACATTCAAAATGAATACAACATTGTTCTTTTGGGAGGATGACTTTGGCCCAACATTGAACGGCATAAATATCCAACATTGGAGCTTTGATATAAGCATGACCATTATCTTTAATGCGTTAGCAATAAGATACCCAAATTCAATCATAATAAACCATTTGTCTATTGAGCATGTAAAATGGAAGTAATTAAGTCTATTTTTATAACATTCAATCGGATAGGACTTCATTATGGATTCATAAGGGCTTTTATCATAACGTACTTCTTTCAGCATAGCACTATGAATGCCATGATCGTGCTTTATACCGTCACCAACACCCATACCTCGTGTGATAGCTGTGTATCCACAATTTCCATTCGATTGGACTTCGAAGATATCTTCAACATAAGGTTGAAAAAAATTGGTACATGTCGAATGTACAATTTCATGTCCATTGGCCATATCTCAGGATAATTGAATGTGAAAGGTGGATATTTATGGAGATTCTTTCTCATATTATACATTACAAGTGCATCGATCTCCCATGATGATGGTAGTCTTTTTTTTATTAAGATTGAATTATTCTTATCACTTTGACTCAACCTATTACCCTTGGGGCAACCTATTGATTCTTTGGAGTTCGCTCCGTCAATGGAGTAGATGATGGAGCCATTATCTCCATTAACTTACCTAATAACATCTTCCTCTCTGCCTCATCAGTCTCTCACCATATCTTCTTATATAGTTGCATCTCTTGAGTATAATCAAATCACGATACTTAGCGATATCGGGAAAAATTGTAAGTTTTATCTAAACGTATTATAATGCCCATATTGGAATGGGATTTCCTTATTTTTCCCATATTTCCAACTCATGTGCACATGGCAACCCATATATGGTTCGTAGGAGGTCATCATTTGCTAACTTTCCAAACTGTGTGGTCCCGGCACTTTGGGCAATAACCGATCTCATGTCCAATTCTCGCGCAATCATATCCAAGACTAAGTGAGATACTCTACCACGAATTTCTCTCATAATTAGTTCATCGTGCGTGTGCTTCATCATTCCAAGTACCTTTTAAAATTCTGCATTCATTTGTGTCCCTTAGTGATCCAAAGGCATCCATCCCTTTCTAAATTGTCACAAAAGAACAAGTGTTATTATCCAAATGTTTCTTCATCTTCTCATGCTCCCTCTCCACCTGTTTAGTTGTTCGGCTACCCCTATGCAGAATCTTATTAATCCATGTATGTGCAAAATGATATCACACCAGCATCCAATTTTTGCTAATATATGCAATGAGATTTTGAAATCTCGACCAACACTATGCAAGGCATTCCCATCTATGATTGAAAGCTTGGAATGTCTCAGACTCAATAACCTAACCCAACCCTGTACGAATATTTTCTTATCTTTCAACGTGAGACCATGCTTCGAACATGCCCCTTCCATATTCTTTTAGACATGGAACAAACATAACAACATGATTGATGAAGGAAAAATGATTCATACTTCATTTAGAGAAGATTGTTTTCTATCTAACACAACAATTTGGGGCAATGCTTTTGGTTCATGGATACTCATCAAGTGTCACTACACCAAAAACAGCAATCTGGCACACCCTCATATTAAAAATCTGGCACAGTTTAAAATAGTGCCAATATTTGGCACTGTTTTAAAGTGTGCCAAAACTGAGTACACTTACTAAAATATAAAATACCCTAAAAAATCATTAGAGAAACTTTGTTATTAGGAATAGCCTACTCCTACTCACCCTCTCATCTTATTCCCCCTCTCGACTCCTCTCTCTCTCTCTCTCTCTGATCAGCACTGACACACCCCAACCCAGTTACTTATAATTAAGTTTGAAAGTCAAAGTGAGTCAAACTATGATTAATTTAACCAAACCATTTACACGAGTTTTAATTTCAGAGTCATCATTGTAAATCCATATAACTGAAAACCTTTTTATAACATCAGAGTAGTCATTTCCATAAAAACTTTCTTTAAGGATAAGTTAACTTATTTAAATCATTTACATTAAACCAAAACTTTGTTTCTCCTGAACCTGGCTAACCCAACCCAACCTCCTAGATTTGGCAGTGACATTGCGTTACCTAAAAAAAAAGTGAACATAGAAACCATGAGCAAAATAGCCCAGTGAATGCATCACTACTATACTACTGCATGAATTTAAATGCAATAAAGAATGTCCATATAATTATGTATTAACTTGTCCATCTCATTCATAATGAGTGACCAGCTTTTTTGAATCATGATTCACATATCCTGTCTAAATAGACAATTCTTCCTCATTCATGGTCGAGGAGTAATCCCTTGTCATTAATAGACAAATCTCCCCCGTTCCGGGTTGAGGAGTAACCTCCCATTTTGGTAAAATGAAATGAACAGTTTTATATTCATAACATTATGATCATATTCATAACAGTATACAAATACATCAGTCCAGTGAGTACACTAACCTTGGGTTGTCAACTACGTATTCACGTTTCCTTCGGGAGGAGCTGAACTGTGTTGATTAGACCTTACACCTGTCAATCCAACTAAATCAGTAATAAATCTCAATCATAAGTATTATCTTGACATAATTATCTAACTTTCCATGACTATACAACAACAATATAATTCCACTTAAGTCACATTCCATAAAACATGAGTAAAGACAAAATAATGGTATACATGTTGATAAAGTTATGGACATTCAACCGTAGGAAATACCTCATAAGGAATTTATAACTAACCCAAGTAAATATGAAAACATAATTCTCAATGTATATACACATGAAACATGTACTCAAAATACTTTTTGGAAAGAGGAGATAACAATATTCCTTTATGGGTTATCCAGTATGGCCTCAAATTATGGTTCTACATACTTAACCATCCTATATTCATTAATTGCACAACTACAGGTATCCAAGATTATCAATATGAAATCATATCTGAATATACTTTCCTTTAGAAGTGACGATGTAATTTTCCATGCTTTCTAGAGCAAGTTATGACCATTTCTTTACAACATAAGAAATCTTCCCTACAAGCTCCTCTATTGTTCCTTTAACTTCCAAGAATTTTCATAATTTTTATACAGCATAAGTTTCCATGATTTTCAAACCATTTTCAGTAAACATACTGAATAGTATAGAATTAAAGTTTCATAAAATTTTGACTTCATTTGCTATGTCAAAAGCTTGACAAAACTGAGGGCATACCGAAATGAAATATGCAAACAACAACTATATTCCAACTTGCAACCATCACTACGGCCTAACCACAAGGAGATAAATTTTATTTTTCGGATATGATATGAATATATGAGTCTACTTTCATATGCAATTTGAATTTATCAATTCCACTAATCACACAAAAATATATTCAAGTTTGAATACAAGGGGTTTCAATACAAAGAAATTTTAAGGGTTTGTACATTTAACTTACCTTAAACTTTCATCTAACCATACATATATATCATATAAATTATTAATATACGAAAAATAACAAGATTTGAGATTAGGATTACCTTCGGGACTTTTACGTAATTTGTACGGATTTTCTACACTTGTTCTCCTCACTTTTTCTTCCTAAACTCTCTAATTCTCTTTCCTCAAGGTAAAACCCTTTCATGGATGATTTTGGATGAAGTATAAGGTTATTTCAAAGGTATAAGGTCGGCCAAACCAGCCTACACCTCCAACCAATAACTTTAAGACACTTGTTGGGTATAAAGGACAAATTACCACTTAAACGGATGGATAGATTTTCCCTTGGTTAGTAATTCTGGTATAACTTCTTACTCGAACCTCCGTTTCTCACACCGTTTGTTGTGTTACAACTCTAACTCATATGTATACAATTACATAGTTTTCACCTTGAGTCAATTGTTACATTATAAGGGTAAAAACTGGTCTCCAATAGGAATATTTCTACCGAAAATAACAAAATTTTGTGTTTGTAAATAATTCGACATTTCATGATTTATGAAAGTAGGATTAGACTAAACCTAATCACTTAAAATTAGATATACTAATAACAGATTCTTCATATAACATAAGATAAGCATTATTTAATTATAATTTATCATAATTATATTCGGGTTGTCACAACTTCACCCCCTTAGAAAATTTTATCCCCAAAATTTAATATGAGTTAACTTAGCAAACAAATGGGGATACTGTTTCTTCATGCTATCCTCTGTTTCCCAAGTTGCTTCTTTAATCCCATGGATAATCCACATAACTTTAACTAAGGGAATAACTTTATTTCTCAATACTTTCTCCTTACAATCAATAATTTCCATTAGTTCCTCGATGTACGACAAGTCTTCCTTCATTTCAATTGGTTGAGTTTTCAACTGATGAGATGGATCCGCCAAATACTTACGAAGCATCGATATGTGAAACACATCATGTAAACGGGATAAATATGGAGGTAAAGCTAATATATATTGTAACAACCCAAGTTTTTGAACGGCTATTTTATATTATTTTTGCCCGATGGGCTAATTTTATAAAATAGGGTATCTGGGAGTAAATATTGTTTCCGTAAAATTAAGGGATAATATTTACTATGTTTGTCTATTTACCGTTATGAGAAGGTAAATAGTATTATATGGTGTATTACTGTGTCGTTATATGTGAAACGACGGTTATGACCTATATATAAGATTGGGTAAAATTTATGAAGTAACAGGAAGTTGGAACACAAAAAATAGTTCACACTTTCCCGAATGCCAAAATAGGGGGTGCGGTTGTTTTTAGAATAGTCGAGATAGTCGGAATAAGTACCCCGTTGAAATTTTTGAGATTTGGGCATTTTAAGGGGTTATGACTCAAATTAGTGGTTTTGAGTCATTTTTAGTGGTGTATTTACATTTATATGTGGGGATTTATATTTTGAGACCAGTATAAGTTCCCTCACCCCTCTTATTTTCTCATTTTTCATGTTAGAAGCCAAAGGAGAGAGAGTTGGGAGAAATAGAGAGAAAGAGAGAGAATGAAGATTTTGGGCCGGATTTTTCGTCGCCACCGGAGGTGATCAGAGACTACGAACCTCGAGGCAAGTTTCTTACTTGCTAGATATTGATTTAATGTGATAAATTTGCATGTATAGTTAATTTTGGAGGTTTAAACCATAAATGGGTTTTTGATTGATTTTTGGTGTTAAATCCCTAAATCTTGTATATTGTATGGTTTGGGGTTGTTATATGGGTTTATTTTGGTGTATAATTTTTGGGGTAGTGTTATTGGTGGAGGGGAATGAAGGAAGTAGAGGATTTTGGGTTTTAGGGTTCGGATTGAGCTTTGAAGAAGAAGGGGTTTTGTGGATCTGATAGGCGCGGTCGACCGCGGTCCTAGGGCCGGTCGACCGGTCATGCCAATACGAGCTTGCTGCTTTCTTTGGCAAGCAATATCATTTAGGAGCGGTCGACCGCGGTCCCCTGGCCGGTCGACCGGTCCCCTGTTTTTCACTCTTATTTTCTTTAGTTTCTGCTAGCTTCTTTAATTTATGATAGGAGCTTAGGAACCTTCCTTTGGGAAGTATTTAAGAGTCCTAGAGGGTGTTATGGGTAGATCAATGTCCTAGGATAAAATGGGAGGATTGGGTTTACCCCGAGGGCTAGTTATTAGGTTAATGTCCGTATAGAATTGGAGATCAACCTAAAGATAAAAATTGGAGATAAAATGCGGTAGTTGAGACTCTTAGGAGATACACCTTGAAGGAGGTTTACTTTAAGGGTTTATGAAATGTTATGAACTCTTGGAGACTAGTTTGAGGAATATGGTACTTCGGGTCTTAACTATTAATAAAAACATGACACTAAGAATAAGAAAAACATATGATAATATGTGGTAATAATGAGTAAGTACAAATGATTTTGAGAATGTAAAATTGGAAGTTTTCAAAAGGAAAACGTAATGATTTTCATAAGTGTTAACTTATCGTTACACACCTCCCTAAATCACTATCATAAGGGAAGTTGCGTACGTGTGGTGAAGCCCCCTGACTAATGAACGCAGGGCGGATATAGTCCCTAGGCCATATGGGCATGTTATACTGCGCTGGTTAGGAGATTCTGGGTGTGGTCTTGACTTTCCCGCAGGTAATATGGCCACTTCCCGACGTTGGTAGGTTCCCAGGTTGTCTTGTATAGATAGACCCTGGAAGATGATAGCCATTTCGGGGCGCGTCCAGTGGGGAAACCCGGAGGGACGGTCTTAGATTATTAAAGCAATTCATGATAATGAATTGGCTTTAATTACATTTCCTGGATGGAAGAAGGGAAATGGGATATATGGTACAAAAGTATTTTTATGATAATAAAAATGACTTTTGATTTACACTTCCTGGATGGAAGAAGGGAAGTGGGTTTTTATGAAAATGGTTAAAGCATTTTTATGTTGATAAAACTTGCTTTAAAAAGGTATTCTTCCTGGATGGAAGAAAGGAAATAAAATTGGTAAAGAAATTGTGTAAATGAAATTATTTGGTAAACATTTGCTAAAATGTTGTACCATTTATGTATATTCCTATGAAAGAAATAGGAATGATACATAAGAGTTATGAGATTGAAATGGTAAACATTTGATAAAGTGTGGTACCATTTATATATATATATATATTCCTAAAGAAAGAATTAGGAATTCTGTTTTTAGATGGTGAATGGATTTACTTTTATTTCCCTGACTAGTTGTAGATGTTATGCACACACTTACAAATATTTTAATTATGTGCTTAGGGTCTAATGGATCTCAATGATCAACCTTGCCTAAGTAGTAGTGTATCGGGGGGGTTCCTTGTTTGGATTTCGCTTTGCGAGACACCCCACGCACGAATAGGGCATAGTGTTGAGACTGGGGAGAAGTTAGCCCTTAGTACTTGGGTTAACTAGATCATCTCACGATATTGCGCTAGGTTGCTTTTAGAATGAGAGGTGAGAAATATTTGTTAATTGCGAGAGAAATACGCACTTAACTGTCATGCATTTGAGTCACATGGGAATCATATCAAACCGGGTCCTGACCCGTATCTATATTTCTTTGTTTCTGCATATTTTTGCCATTATAGGTGCTCTTCCGCATGGACACCCGTACTTACATATTCGATTCCAGTTGTCATGGAGCTACAGCATATTGCGGATGTTGTAGGATACTTGTAGTAGACGCTCCTTTCTTTTGTACTCTAGTTATGTTCAGTATATTTATTCGGGCGTGTTTGCCCCAGGTATTGCACTCATTCATTATATTGTAAATATTGAATTGTAATACTCGATATATTATTTGTATTGGTCTGTGCACCGACAGCTTATTCGGTGATTATTTATATTATTGTCATTTGCATTCGTTGATTTTTGATATCCACCGTTTTTACAAATGGGATTGTCTAAGTGTTTTTCTTTTCTTTTCAAAATTTTTAAAATTGACAGCCCGTTTTCTAAAATGATTGGTGGTTATCTCATACTATTATTTTAATCGACAGTGATGCTGAGAATGGACCATCTATGATTCCTGTGATTATTAGAGTATTGGGATGGCCACCTATTATTTTAGTAGGCGGGTTGTCACAGATGGTATCAGAGCATTAGGTTCTAGATTCCTTAGGAATTCGTACGGATGTATTGCGTCTTCTGCGTTTCTTGTGACTTGATATAGAGCCTCAGGATTAAGATCATTGATTTCTCTGGTGAGATCTTGTTCTTCTGCTATGTTATGAGAACCCCGCAGATCTTTTGCGTGTTCGTGTGAGATTCGTAGATCGTCAGATGAAGGGCGTCATGGAAGGCCGTTGTGAAGGCATCATAGGATGGGATTACTATAAGCCATAGGCTGTGGTCGGGAATAAGGAAAGCTTTGGAGGTCTCTCCCTTTGTAGCATTGTTTTATATTGCTGCCGTGACTACCAAGTACGGTGAAAATAGTTTTCCCGGGTACCGCTGTCGGTAGAGAGTGGTACTATGCTTGGGACTCCAAGCAATGTCAATTCGAAGTTGAGAAGTCCTTAACGAGGACCACATGTTGAAGTCCGATTGGATAGAGGAGGCGTAACCTCGTTCGGTGGAAGTATGAGGCCCAAGAGTTTGGCCTAGAGTGAGGTATAAAGGTGCTCAGGTGCGAAGATTGAAGGAAAGTCTTTCACCAGTAGGAGTGAGATTGGAGTGACGAGAAAGGTAGTCGCCATATTTTGGTGGAACAGGAGGTTTTGCCCATAGATAAACCCGTTAGATATTTTCAATAGCGAGTTTCTCTAGGATGTCAGGAATTATGAGAAAGTAGATTCTCAGGTATTCACACAAGGTTCGGTTAGAGGCCGACTGTGAATAGAGGGTGCTACAGTTCAGGGAGCTATGCACCAAAATAAGGGTGTTACAAAGAGAGCCTTTCTATGGAAATGATGGGCTCACAAGTAAGTGTTTCTAACACTCTTGGAGAAATAGTGTTCATGGGACCCCATCGGTGGACCTCCACCTGGGGGAGACTCACTGAACTAAGGCCGGGGAGGCAGGTAGTATGTTCTCTTTGCTAAGGGAGTTAAGGGGAACTACGTAAGTGATCGCTAGGATAGCTAGAAATGGAAGTAGTTTAGTTCGGATGAGACTAGCACAATATGTCTAGGAACCATTAGTAGTTGCTAAGGGATTTGCAAGTAGGCTGGCGGAAAATTTTCACCATAGTTGTGGGTGAAGTGTTTTCCTTATGATGAGATGGAGTAGTATACATTTACCCTAGATTCGGGTGTGTGTATCGAGCTTGTAGTATTATGGATATAAATATAGTGCATGTATTTATATAACTTTCACGATAAGGAAGTTTTGTGTTTTCTTTCACTCGTTATGGGGCGAGTGATGATATGGGTAGTATGTGCTACTTGTATCATATGTGATACGAGTAGAGATATGCTTGGTTTTGATGGGTGCGATAGCGAGCGAATAAATCGTGAGGCTATCATATTCCTAGTTCTAGAGGAGGACTAGTTGTTCTATAATATATCTCCTGGATACAGGTTGAGATTTTATAGAGGTGGTTTACCGGGTGTAGTTAGTTTTCATTTTTATTTTTATTTTATTTGTTTTCCTTTATTTGTTCTTGATTGCTTGCTTATTTGGTTGCTTTGATTGTGTATGCTATTGCCTTATCTCCATGACCAACTAGTTAAGGGGATTGTGTGGAGGGGTTCCTTGTTTGGATTTCGCTTCGGCGAGACGCTCCACGCATGAACCTTAACGACGTTGGGAGTAGAGAGATGCGCATTTTCTTTTCTCTTCTTTCTTTTCTTTACTTTTCTGTTGGTTAGATTTGGGTTGGAATGGTTTAGCCAAATCACGTAAATGAGTGATTAGAAGGCTAAGTTATAGTGCGTGATATGAGCACCGCGATAGTTTTTCCTCTAATCGATGTGGGGAAATACTATGTTATGGAAGTCGAATTGGGACTTATGGTTATGCCTTAATGAGAAGGCCATCTATAGAAGATGTATATATGGATTTTGGGATTATAGTATTAGTGGCATTTTACAGGGAGTAAATGCCAGGTTGGCAAAATTATAAGTTTTTGTGATGGTAGGACTTAGGTGTAGAGAAGCATTTGCAGAGCGACGAGTTAGGATTCTAGTGATCCCGATCATGTGTCTTAGACCATTACTTCTCGACGACCGACAACGCAAGGTAGTAGTGTAACGAGAGGGTTCCTTGTCTGGATTTCGCCTCGGCGAGACGTCCCACGCATGAAACCGAGCGAATGTCGGATGTCGGGAAAGGTCTTGGACACTAGGGATAATTAGAAAAACTCACGACTAGATTAGGATAGATAGGTCGGCTTTAGGATTCTTAGGACGCTAGGCCCTTAGGGCATGCGACTTTGTTTTAGGAGGGTAGTAGGGAGTTGACCACAATAGGTTTGTGGGTTAACTCTAAGGGGGATTCGGTCCCTAGGATGAAGGAGTATAGGATCTTAAGCAGTTCGGAACGATAGGCCTTAGAAGGTGGAGCCTTTTTTAGATAAAGGTTACGTTGGTAACCTATCTTTCGAGGAGTTGAAGTATGGATTGACTTTTACTCCTGCACTCGTGTTGTTATGATCGAAAGTGGATTTGACAAACGAGTCTTTCCTAGGAAGGGGAAGTAGTAATGCCGGAATATGAACCCTTTTATTTATGCGTCTCACAGACTCAAACTCCGTGAGAGGTATTATCCTTCGCCTTAGAGCTGGTAGCGGTAGTTTTCGCATGAGTAAAGGAACTACTTCCTGGGCAAGATGTAGGTCTTTCGCGAACAAGGAGTTGGTGTTCGTAAAAGACTATCATTTGAATATTCCCTTTCTGCTATAGAAATGAGAATGGGAGTAGTTAATGCACTAAGCAGAACGAGTTTCACAGAAGGGACGCTTTAGTAAGGGCGTTCATGTCCGTGATTAACCGACTCACCTACTAGTGGGAAGAGACTAGTGGTGGGATGAGGAAGAAGTGGAGTAGTAGCTTTTCGGAATCATATTTCCGTACGATGGTTCGGATCAATCTTGCGAGGAGGGTACCGAGAGTGTGGCTTAGTGTAGTTATTACCTAGCAAGGGTATGACGTGATTTGGGAAGAAAGGCAAGGTATGCCGAGATGTGTAGGTATCTCCTTCCGTCGTAGAAAGGTAGGATCGTTAGTTCATGAGGAATGGTTTGGTGCTATGTTAGAGCACGGAGAATGTAGACTGAGATCAAATAGTGATGACCTTAGTTCAAGTCCAAATAGGGGACGCCGCGCTACCAAGGGGTTGCTAGGATTGATAGAACGATAGTTTAGTAGTATACCTCTTATATGATTAAGGTTATAATGTATGCCTGAATTTTGGGGGCAAAATTCCCCTCTAAGGGGGGGAGTATGTAACAACCCAAGTTTTTGAACGGTTATTTTATATTATTTTTGCCCGATGGGCTAATTTTATAAAATAGGGTATCTGGGAGTAAATATTGTTTCCGTAAAATTAAGGGATAATATTTACTATGTTTGTCTATTTACCGTTATGAGAAGGTAAATAGTATTATATGGTGTATTACTGTGTCGTTATATGTGAAACGACGGTTATGGCCTATATATAAGATTGGGTAAAATTTATGAAGTAACAGGAAGTTGGAACACAAAAAATAGTTCACACTTTCCCGAATGCCAAAATAGGGGGTGCGGTTGTTTTTAGAATAGTCGAGATAGTCGGAATAAGTACCCCGTTGAAATTTTTGAGATTTGGGCATTTTAAGGGGTTATGACTCAAATTAGTGGTTTCGAGTCATTTTTAGTGGTGTATTTACATTTATATGTGGGGATTTATATTTTGAGACCAGTATAAGTTCCCTCACCCCTCTTATTTTCTCATTTTTCATGTTAGAAGCCAAAGGAGAGAGAGAGAGAGAAGAGAGAGTTGGGAGAAATAGAGAGAAAGAGAGAGAATGAAGATTTTGGGCCGGATTTTCGTCGCCACCGGAGGTGATCAGAGACTACGAACCTCGAGGCAAGTTTCTTACTTGCTAGATATTGATTTAATGTGATAAATTTGCATGTATAGTTAATTTTGGAGGTTTAAACCATAAATGGGTTTTTGATTGATTTTTGGTGTTAAATCCCTAAATCTTGTATATTGTATGGTTTGGGGTTGTTATATGGGTTTATTTTGGTGTATAATTGTTGGGGTAGTGTTATTGGTGGAGGGGAATGAAGGAAGTAGAGGATTTTGGGTTTTAGGGTTCGGATTGAGCTTTGAAGAAGAAGGGGTTTTGTGGATCTGATAGGCGCGGTCGACCGCGGTCCTAGGGCCGGTCGACCGGTCATGCTAATACGAGCTTACTGCTTTCTTTGGCAAGCAATATCATTTAGGGGCGGTCGACCGCGGTCCCCTGGCCGGTCGACCGGTCCCCTGTTTTTCACTCTTATTTTCTTTAGTTTCTTCTAGCTTCTTTAATTTATGATAGGAGCTTAGGAACCTTCCTTTGGGAAGTATTTAAGAGTCCTAGAGGGTGTTATGGGTAGACTAATGTCCTAGGATAAAATGGGAGGATTGGGTTTACCCCGAGGGCTAGTTATTAGGTTAATGTCCGTATAGAATTGGAGATCAACCTAAAGATAAAAAATGGAGATAAAATGCGGTAGTTGAGACTCTTAGGAGATACTCCTTGAAGGAGGTTTACTTTAAGGGTTTATGAAATGTTATGAACTCTTGGAGACTAGTTTGAGGAATATGGTACTTCGGGTCTTAACTATTAATAAAAACATGACACTAAGAATAAGAAAAACATATGATAATATGTGGTAATAATGAGTAAGTACAAATGATTTTGAGAGTGTAAAATTGGAAGTTTTCAAAAGGAAAACGTAATGATTTTCATAAGTGTTAACTTATCGTTACACACCTCCCTAAATCACTATCATAAGGGAAGTTGCGTACGTGTGGTGAAGCCCCCTGACTAATGAACGCAGGGTGGATATAGTCCCTAGGCCATATGGGCATGTTATACTGCGCTGGTTAGGAGATTCTGGGTGTGGTCTTGACTTTCCCGCAGGTAATATGGCCACTTCCCGACGTTGGTAGGTTCCCAGGTTGTCTTGTATAGATAGGCCCTGGAAGATGATAGCCATTTCGGGGCGCATCCAGTGGGGAAACCCGGAGGGACGGTCTTAGATTATTAAAGCAATTCATGATAATGAATTGGCTTTAATTACATTTCCTGGATGGAAGAAGGGAAATGGGATATATGGTACAAAAGTATTTTTATGATAATAAAAATGACATTTGATTTACACTTCCTGGATGGAAGAAGGGAAGTGGGTTTTTATGAAAATGGTTAAAGCATTTTTATGTTAATAAAACTTGCTTTAAAAAGGTATTCTTCCTGGATGGAAGAAAGGAAATAAAATTGGTAAAGAAATTGTGTAAATGAAATTATTTGGTAAACATTTGCTAAAATGTTGTACCATTTATGTATATTCCTATGAAAGAAATAGGAATGATACATAAGAGTTATGAGATTGAAATGGTAAACATTTGATAAAGTGTGGTACCATTTATATATATATATTCCTAAAGAATGAATTAGGAATTCTGTTTTTAGATGGTGAATGGATTTACTTTTATTTCCCTGAGTAGTTGTAGATGTTATGCACACACTTACAAATATTTTAATTATGTGCTTAGGGTCTAATGGATCTCAATGATCAACCTTGCCTAAGTAGTAGTGTATCGGGGGGTTCCTTGTTTGGATTTCGCTTTGCGAGACACCCCACGCACGAATAGGGCATAGTGTTGAGACTGGGGAGAAGTTAGCCCTTAGTACTTGGGTTAACTAGATCATCTCACGATATTGCGCTAGGTTGCTTTTAGAATGAGAGGTGAGAAATATTTGTTAATTGCGAGAGAAATACGCACTTAACTGTCATGCATTTGAGTCACATGGGAATCATATCAAACCGGGTCCTGACCCGTATCTATATTTCTTTGTTTCTGCATATTCTTTGCCGTTATAGGTGCTCTTACACATGGACACCCGTACTTACATATTCCATTCCAGTTGTCATGGAGCTACAGCATATTGCGGATGTTGTAGGATACTTGTAGTAGACGCTCCTTTCTTTTGTACTCTAGTTATGTTCAGTATATTTATTCGGGCGTGTTTGCCCCAGGTATTGCACTCATTAATTATATTGTAAATATTGAATTGTAATACTCGATATATTATTTGTATTGGTCTGTGCACCGACAGCTTATTCGGTGATTATTTATATTATTGTCATTTGCATTCGTTGATTTTTGATATCCACCGTTTTTACAAATGGGATTGTCTAAGTTTTTTCTTTTCTTTTCAAAATTTTTAAAATTGACAGTCCGTTTTCTAAAATGATTGGTGGTTATCTCATACTATTATTTTAATCGACAGTGATGCTGAGAATGGACCATTTATGATTCCTGTGATTATTAGAGTATTGGGCTGGCCACCTATTATTTTAGTAGGCGGTTTATCACATATATGCCAGGGCCCCAATTCTCTCCAACACTTCATATGGTCCAATGTATCTTGGACTTAGTTTCCCCTTTTCCCCAAATCTCATAACGCCTTTCCACGGTGAAATACGCAGGAATACAAAATCCCCCTTTTTAAATTCCAATGGATGCTTCCTCTTATCTGCATAAAATTTATGACTGCTTTGCGCTATCTTTATCCATTCTCGAATCATTTTGATCTTTTTAGTTGTCATATCTATCAATTCAGGACCCAAAATTTTCCTTTCACCTACTTCATCCCAGCACAAAGGCATTCTACATATCCTCCCATATAAAGATTCATAAGGAGACATACCAATGGTGGACTAATAACTATTATTATACGAGAATTACATCAATGGAAGATGATCGTCCCAACTACCCTTAAAGTCAAACACACAAGCTCGTAACATGTCTTCCAATATTTAAATCGTCCTTTCAGATTGTCCATTGGTTTGTAGATGAAATGCAGTACTGAACTTCAAACTTGTGCCCATAGCATTTTGTAGACGAGGCCAAAACTTATAAGTGAATGTTTGATCTCTATCTGATACTATTGACACTGGCGCCCCATGTAGACGGTGTATACTTGTCAACAGTGTAGGTGGTCTTAATGGGAAGAAAATGAGCTGACTTCGTCAATCGGTCTACAATCATCGAAATAGAATCATGCCCCTTTGGTGATCAGGGTAATCCTGTAACAAAGGCCATCGTTATATGTTCCGACTTCCATTACGGAATAGGCAATGACTGCAATAATCCCGACGACTTCTGATGCTCTGCCTTTACTTGTTGGCATACTAAACATTTAGCCCAAATTTTGTGATCTCACGTTTAATATTGTTCCACCAGTAATATTCCTTCAAATCTCTGTACATTTTGGTACCTCCTGGATGCATAGCATAAATAGAACTATGTGATTCTTCTAATATATCCTTCTTTAAGGATGGATCATTCGGTACACAAACTCTATTTTTATAACACAACGATTCATCATTCTTAATCTCAAAGTCACTCTCTTTACCAACCAGGACATCTTGTTTATTCTTCTCAAGGAATGGATCACTAATCTGCAAATTTTGTATGCGTTCTGCCAATAAAGGTCTCACTGTGACATGTGCTAATAAGCCTCCCTTTTTTGAAAACCTTAATTCAATACCCATCGATGCCAAGTCAATGATATTTCCCACACGTGCACACTGTATGCAACCTAGAATTCCCAATGAGTTTTTACTTAAAGCATCTGCTACTACATTGGCCTTACCAGGATGATGATGAATGGTACAGTCATAGTCTTTAATCAGCTCTATCCAATGCCTCTATCTCAAATTCAGTTCTTTTGTGTAAATAAGTATTTCAAGCATTGATGATCCATATATATCTCACAGGTTTCTCCATACAAGTAACGTCTCCATAACTTCAAAGCAAAAACAATACTAACTCCAAATCATGCGGAGGGTAGTTTCGTTCATGTGTCTTTAATTATCTGGAAGCATATGCTATTACCTTCCCATTCTGCATAAGAACACATCCTAACCCCTGAAATGAAGCATCTATATAGATCACAAAAGACTCATTCCCATATGGAATAGTAAGTATAGAGGCTGAAACCAACCGATTCTTTAATTCTTTAAAACTCATCTCTCATTCTTCATCCCATACAAACTTCACTTCTTTACGAGTCAACTTTGTCATTGGTAAGGCTATTGCTGAAAATCCCTTAATGAATACGTGATAGTAACCTTCCAATCCTAGGAAACTCCTAATTTCTGTCACATTCTTAGGACTCTCCCATTCAACAATTGCTTCCACCTTCTTTGGATCAACATATAACCCATTTTCTGAGACAGCATGCCCTAAAAACACAATTTCATTCAACCAAAACTCTCACTTGCTTAATTTAGCAAATAATTTCTTCTCTCTTAAAATCTGTAATACAAGTCTCAAATGTTTCTCATGTTCCTCCATGCTACGCGAGTAAATCAACACGTTGTCTATGAATACAATCACAAATGAATCAATAAAAGTGTGGAATACCCGGTTCATCAAGTCCATAAAAACCGCTGGAGTATTAGTTAATCCAAATGGCATCACCAAAAACTCATAGTGCCCATATCGAGTCTGAAAAGTTATTTTGGAAATATCACTATCCTTCACTTTCAGTTGGTGGTAACCCAATCTCAAATTAATCTTAGAAAATACTGTGGCCCCTTGTAATTGGTCAAACAAATCATCGATACGAGGTAAAGGGTACTTGTTTATAATGATCACTTTATTCAATTGCCGATAATCAATACATAATCGCATTGTCCCATCTTTCTTTTTCACAAATAACACTGAGGCTCTCCATGGAAAAACATTAGGCCGAATGAAACCTCTGCTTATCAGATCTTGTAATTTTACTTTCAATTCTTTAAAATCTGTTGATTCCATTCTATAAGGAGCAAGGGAAATCGAACCAGTACCTGGAATTAATTCAATGGAAAACTCCACTTCCCTATCGGGTGGCAATCCTGGCAATTCCTCTAGGAAGAGATCAGAAAATTCTCTAACTACTGGTATATCTTCAACTTTAAGTGCTTCCTTACTAACATCAACAACATAAGCTAAATACCCCGTACAATCTTTACTTAATAACTTTCTACTCTTAATTACTGAGATAAGACAATTTGGGACAACATTCCTTTCTCCTATAAACTGGAACTCGGGTTCACCAAGCAGATGAAATGCAACTTATTTTTTAAAACAATCAATGGAAGCATGATATGATGATAACTAGTCCATCCTCAATATAATATCAAAATCCCGAATGGCCAACGGTATCAAGTCAACATAGAAATCTCGCTCCCCCATTCGTAAGACACAATCTTTATAAACATGCTCCACCAGAATTACACTTTCCATTGGGGTAGAAATATATAAGGCACAATTAAGAAATGATCATGGTCTACCCAAATATGAAACAATATGTAATGCCACAAATGAATGCGTAGATCCAGGATTAATGAGTGCATATAAATATTTGTTTGCAATAGAGAGTTTACTTGTAACCACTTCTGGTGTAGCATGGGCATCTTGCAATGTCATTGCAAACACTCTTCCTCCTGCCTTCGATCCACTTGCTTGTCCTATATACCTTCCCCTGGTTGTATTCCCTATAGATGATCCTTTATGAGGCCCCACACTACTAACTGAAACCGCTCTTGATAACATAGAACAATTCTTTCTCAGATGGCCCTTCTGATGACAGTTAAAACATTCTATATTTTGTATCTTTGAGAAATTTCTCTTTATATGACCTGATGTCCCACAAAATAAACACACATTCGGATCTCCTTGTGCTAAAACTCTTGAACCTCTTCCACCACCTGCTTCACCCCTTTGAAAACTACCTCCCATGCCTCTACTATGCTGGAATTTCTGCCCTCCAAGTCTCGAATATTCTATATCACTACTTTTTTGATAACTTGGATCGAATCTGCTTCTCTTTACACCTCGTTCTCGATTCCCTCTCGTTCATTCACGTCCTTTTCTACCAGCATGGATTTATTCACCAAGGATGAATAATTAACAGTATCTAAAGTCGACAACCGTGATTTAATGACTAACTCAAGTCCATCGAGAAATCGGATGCACATATCTTCCTCATTTCGTATAAACCTCGAAGAAAATCGAGATAAGGCTGTAAGCTTAGATTTGTATTCTCTAACAGGCATTCTTCCCTAATTCAACATGAAATATTCTTTCACCTTTTATTTTTGATACATTGGGAGAAAATACTTGTCATACAAGGCTTTAAGAAAAGCATCCCATGAGATCATATTCCCACCTCCTGGAGTAATCAACAAATGTTTTGTGTCATCCCACCAATACTTAGCTTCTCCTTTCAGTATATATGTTGCCAAGGTCACTCGTTGATTTTCAAGAATTCTCATTACCCCAAAAATAAGTTCAATCTCTTTAACCCATGCTTTTGTCTCTACTGAATCAACTGCTCCTTCAAATGAGGGTGGATTCATTTTAATAAATTTCTCATGCGAAGTACTCCTTTCTTCCCGGTGTATCACCTCCTCCGCCCTAGCCAATGCTTGTGCCTTTAGTTGCCTAGTCTGTTGTTCTTCCATCTGAGCCATAAATCTAGCTTGCTGCTCTATCATTAGAGTCATAACACGTGCCATTTTTTATATATTTGTCAGTTGTTCTGGCTCGAGTTCCACATTTATCTGAAGAGGTTGCTCAACCTCCGCTTCTGCTGGAATATTTGAAGCCTAATCTTATATTCTCACATTTACATTCCCTCATTCCATTCTATTATATCTCAAAATGAATCAAAGATATAAAAACATGCAGATATACATATCTTTTCTAACATAATCGTTAGTATCAAATAAAATATATTTCTAACATTCACTACCAAATCTAGACTCCTCTCAGTCCAAACCCTCTAAAACCTAGGCTCTGATACCAAAACTTGACACACCCCAATCCAGTTACTTATAATTAAAATTTGAAAGTCAAAGTGAGTCAAACTATGATTAATTTAACCAAACCATTTACACAAGTTTTAATTTCAGAGTCATCACTGTAAATCCATATAACTGAAAACCTTTTTACAACATCAGAGTAGTCATGCCCATAGAAACTTTCTTGAAGAGTAAGTTAACTTATTTACATCATTTACATTAAACCAAAACTTAGTTTCTCCCGAACCTGGCTAACCCAACCCGACCTCCTAGATTTGGCAGTGACATCGTGTTACCTGAAAAAAATCTGAACATAGAAACCATGAGCAAAATAGCCCAGTGAATGCATCACTACTATACTACTGCATGAATTTAAATGAAATAAAGAATGTCCATATAATTATGTACTAACTTATCCGGCTCATTCATAATGAATGACCAACTTTTCTAAATCATGATTCACATATCCTGTCTAAATAGACAATTCTCCCCCATTCCTGATCGAGGAGTAACCCCTTATGATTAATAGACAAATCTCCCCCATTCCGGGTGGAGGAGTAACCTCCCATTTTGGTAAACCTAAATGAACAGTTTTATATTCGTAACATTATGATCATATTCGTAACAGTATACAAATACATCATTCCAGTGAGTACACTCACCTTGGGTTGTCAACTACGTATTCACGTTTCCTTCGGGAGGAGCTGAACTGTGTTGATTAGACCTTACACCTGTCAATCCAACTAAATCAGTACTAAATCTCGATCTAAAGTATTATCCTAACATAATTATCTAACTTTCCATGACTATACAACAACAATATAATTCCACTTAAGTCACATTCAAAAAACATGAGTAAAGACAAAACAATGGTATACATGTTGATAAAGTTATGGGCATTCAACCATAGGAAATACCTCATAAGGAATTTATAAATAACCCAAGTAAATATGAAAACATAATTCTCAATGTATATACACATGAAACATGTACTCAAAATACTTTTTGGAAAGAGGAGATAATAATATTCTTTTATGGGTTATCCAGTATGGCTTCAAATTATGGTTCTACATACTTAACCATCCTATATTCATTAATTGCACAACTAAAGGTATCCAAGTTTATCAATATGAAATCATATCTGAATATACTTTCCATTACAAGTGACAATGTAATTTTTCAAGCTTTCTAGAGCAAGTTATGACCATTTCTTTACAACATAAGAAATCTGCCCTACAAGCTCCTCTATTGTTCCTTCAATTTCCAAGAATTTTCATAATTGTTCTACAGTATAACTTTCCATGATTTTCAACCCAATTTCATTATACATACTTAATAGTACATAATTAATGTTTTATAATTTTTTGACTTCATTTGCTATGTCAAAAGCTTAACAAAACGGAGGGCATACCGAAATAAAATATACAAATAGAAACTATATACCAACTTGAAACCATCACTACGGCCTAACCACAAGGAGATAAATTCTAATTTTAGGATATAATATGAATATATTAGTCTACTTTCATATCCAATTGGAGTTTCTCAATTCTAGTAAGCACACAAAAAAAAATTCAAGTTTGAATGCAAGGGGTTTCAATAAGGGTTTGTACATTCAACTTACCTTAAACTTTCATCTAACCATACATATATATAAAGGGCTGAAATTTCAGTAAACAAATGATGATTTATATATTATAAATCAGCAATATAAGAAAAATATCAAGATTTGAGATTAAGATTACCTTCGGGACTTTTACGTAATTTGTACGGATTTTTCTACACTTTTTCTCCTCACTTTTTCTTCCTAACCTCTCTAATTCTCTTTCCTCAAGGTAAAACCCTTTCATGACTGATTTTGGATGAAGGATAAGGTTATTTCAAAGGTATAAGGTCGTCCAAACCAGCCTACACCTCCAACCAATGACTTTAAGACACTTGTTGGGTATAAAGGACAAATTACCACTTAAACGGATTGACAGATTTACCCTTGGTTAGTAATTTCGGTATAACTTCTTACTCAGACCTCCGTTTCTCACACCTTTTGTTTTTTTACAACCCTAACTCATATGTATACAATTATATAGTTTTCACCTTGAGTTAATTGTTACATTATATGGGTCAAAACTAGTCTCCAACAGGAACATTTCTACCGAAAATAATAAAATTTTGTGTTTGTAAATAATTCGACATTTCATGATTTATGAAAGTAGGATTAGACTAAACATAATCACTTAATATTAGATATACTAATAACACATTCTTCATATCACATAAGATAAGCATGATTTAATTATAATTTATCATAATTATATCTGAATTGTCACAAGCACAGTCCCTTCTCTCAGCTCTCTCTCTCTCTCCGCTCAGATCTCTCTCACTCCACGCTTCCCAATAAGGTAATGTTTAAAATCATTTTTATTTTTTTTAACCTAAGTCTTTACAAAGACAACCTAACAAGATGCCTCTCTTTTTATGTGGTTAAAGGTTGGTGTTCGTGATTTGCTCATCAAAGGTATTCACAATCTGCCAAAGTTAAGGTTCAAAGTATTCTTGAAAAGGTATTAGATTTGATCCTAGAGTTTATATAATCCATGATTTGATTCATGTTTTGCATTTTTAGACATTTTTAATTATTTATTGTGTTTTTTTAATGCGCGAGTTTTTGGTACAAATTGAATGTTGATAATGAAAAAAAATAAATCATTGGTTTTTGGATGGAGCTTGGGATCTTTTAGTGGTAATATGTGTTTTTATGTTCTTACCTTGATATCTAAAATGAATATTTGTTCTGATTCATATAGGTTGTGGAGTTTTAAGAAAATTTACGTGCTAAACATTTAATAATAATGTTAAAAAAACAAATTGAAATAGTAAGTAGACACCCCCACTAATTAAATGAATAAATGAGATTTTGTGTTGAAAATTTAAGAAAAAGTAAAAAAAAAAACTATTTAAATAGTAAGTAGACATTAATGCTAGACATTCAATAATAATGTTACACATATAGAAATGCCCTAGACCCGTTCAAGAGGTCTTACTACAACTGTGGTGAGAACTCTTGAAAAGTTTAGAAATGCAAAAGTTTGTATTGTACATAATGTTTATGCATGTCCTATTTTGAAAAATTCAGTGGTTCTCTTTATGTTCTTTGGGTACATACTAGATTGATGTAGTGTTTTGTGTTTTCTTGGTTGAAAAACTTAAGTAACACGTGAATACTCTCAATTTAAGTTGTGTACTTGAAGAACTGTATGGAGATCCTGGCGAAAATTTTCAGATTAGGACATGGCATGAGACATTATAAACAATACAAAATATGCATTTTTGAATGGGATAGGACCCTTACCCTGTAGAGGATGTGGAGGAAATATAGGAGTTAAAATATATACATATTTACACTTAAATAAAAACTTAAATATATCTATAGTAAACGCTTATATTATAATGTGTGTTCTTTAAACTTATCAGGATGTCGTCGAGAATCAACAAATAGTGGATAAATGAGAAAAATATCTAGACCAATACGTATAGAGATCGGGTGTTACAGTTTCTACATTATGTACGTAATAATAGTTCAAATGCTAAACAATCATGTCCCTGTAGACGTCGAAATGGGAAAGGACATGTTGTTATAGATGATATATTCGTTCATTTAATGACATATGGTATGAACATAAACTATACCTTATGGCATTTTCATGGTGAGACATTAGTTGTTGATCAAGTCCAACCACCACCTCAATCTGTGACACAGACAGAACACACTAATGTCCGTAATATTCCAATTTTGAATGATCTCGTGAATGATGCTTGTGAGATGTTTACGGGAGAAGCGTACTAGTGAACCTAATTGTGTAGGCAGTGATGAAGCCCCCCACCCAACTTTTGAGGTTCCCAATGATTCCCACACACATAAATACAAAGGAGAAGTATGATCGTTTACATCGACTCGCACAGGAGCCATTGCACCCAGCTACTAGTTCTTCGCATCATACCACAATGTATGCTCTTATAAAGTTGAATGATTTGAAAACACAATTCAATTTGTCGGATGGTGCTACAGGGGGAATTCTTAGATTGTTAAATGAACTTCTTCCTGAAGGGAACAACTTGACACCTAGTTATACAGAAATGAAAAACACCGTTAGAGATCTCGGTATGGATTATGTTAAGTATGACGTATGCATTAACAACTGTATGTTATTTTAAAAAGAGAATGAAAAATATAATCGATGTATAAAATGTGGTTCTTTACGCTACAATTTATATATGAGGACGGGGTAGAAATTCAGAATACTAATGGGATAAAAAAGTACTCTATGGTTCCTAAGAAGTTAATGTGTCATTTCCCTTTAATCCCTAGGCCAAAACGGTTGTATACCATAAAATGGATAGCAGATAAAATGACTTGGCACGCTTGTGCAAGCTCTTGTATGGAATTCTTGCGCCATCCCCGAGATTAAGTAGAATGGGTAAATTCAAACATTATGTGGAGAGATTTTGCAAAAGATCCGCGCAATATTTGACTTGCAATAGCAACTAATGGTTTTAGCCTGAATAATGTGTTTGGCCGTAAGTATAGTTGTTGGCCAGTGATAATTCAACCTCTCAACCCTCCTCCATCAATATGTATGAAAAGTGAGTTTTTAATGTTGTTTATATTAATTCCTGGGCTAAAGTCACCATCAAGTAATATTCATGTCTTCCTGCAACCGTTGGTTAATGAGTTAAAGATCTTATGGTCTGGAGTTGAGGCTTGGGATGTGAACAAAAATGAGCAATTTCAGTTAAAAGCTATGTTGATGTGGGGTATTCATGATTATATTAGCAAGTTGTTCAACTCAAGGTTACAATGGGTGTCTTGTTTGTTCTACAAATACACCTTCTCAATATCTTCCTATGTTAACGAAATATTGTTACCAACGATCTCGTATGTTCCTTCCTCAAAACCAATATTACAAGTTTGACACATCAAAGCAAACATTTAATGGTAAATTAGAGGATGCTATGGCTCCAAGAAAGTTAACAAGTGTAGAAGTTGAGCAGATAGTGTCACTTATCACTCGAGAAGGTGTTCGAAGAGAGGGAAAGGGGGAGGGAGAAGGAGAGGGAGACAAAAAGGGAAAGGGAAAGGGAAAGGGAAAGGGGAGGGGGAAAGGGAAGGAGGATGTCGTAATGGAAGACGATGATTATCCAAGTGAGGGTGACGATGATGATCTAACGGGTACCGAGGGTTTTTCAAGGAACTCAATTTTCTTTGACTTAGAGTAATGGAAGGATCATGATATTAGACATAATTTAGATGTTATGAATGTTAAAAACAATGTCACAGAGATTATTTTAAGTACAATACTCTCGGTGAAAGGATCGTCAAATAAAGATACGGTCAAAGCGCGTAAAGAGTTCAAAGTTCCATTGAATCTTAAAAGGAAATTATGGATGAAAGATGTTGAAGGCAGTAATAAAAGGCAGATGGAAAAGGCACCTTTCGCATTAGGAAAGGAAGAGAAATAAGCCTTTTTATCGTACACTTAAAACATTAAAGGTACCGATTGGATTTTCATCAAATTTCAGCAACAATGTTAACCTCAATCCACCTGGATTTACCAATCTCAAGTCCCACAATTATCATGTCACTATGCAATGGTTGCTTCCTGCATTGCTTATGCATTCATTTTCAGATCATAAGCCTTTGTTTGAAGCTATACAATGGATAAGCATATTCTTTAATGTGTTCTGTGCCAAAGTGATATTTAGGGAACATCTTTTGAAGGCTAAAAATGCATTGGTAGAGGCATTTTATGTCCTTGAAATTTATTTTCCACTTGCCTTTTTATGGTGATAATCCACCTCATGCACCATTTAGTCGATAAAGCTTTGACAATTTGGATCGCAAGATATCAGGTTATGTGGTTATTTGAGAGAGAAATGGGAAGATATAAAAAATGGTCACGAAATAAAAGGTACATTGAAAGGAGCATTACTAATGCATATTTGTTACATGAAGCTTCTTTGTATGCCATCGAGTACATATCGAAAAGTGGTGAAGGAACTCATAAGAGGAATCTTGAGGATTATCTTGATGACGAGTTTGATGACTCGGAATATCAACGTGCATTGGGTAAAAGTAAAGAATTGATCTTAAATAATGTATAATATGAGCAAGTATGAAGCTAGGTTTTATCTCAATGCGACGGCGTTGATGAATGGATAGGGTACACGCTTAGTTCTATGTTAATTCATATTAATTGATTGTAATGTGATATTTCTTAGTTGATTCCATTTCGGCCAGTGTTGATTTTTTTCTCTCTTTTTTGTAGATTCAATCTTAAACCATTGCAGTTTTAAGTTGGTATGCGAAAGGTAGACTACAAAATTTAAAGGTACCTTTCTTTAAGTTGGTATGCGGAAGGTAGACTAAAATATTTAAAGAACCGTCTAAATCCCTCGAACCTAAGTTGATATATATGTGAATTTTTTTTTTACGAAGTTTGTTTCGTTGAAGTATTTGTTAGATGAATTTGAGATCATTGAATATTGTTGGATTGATTGTTATCCCTTCAGAGGGTGGATAGTCTATTAAACAAAGGATACTACATCCATTTTTTTCTAAATGGACACTTCGTAAAACCTTTATGTGAGTTATGTTTTTCTCGCGCTCATCGCTTCGGTGGTATTGACCTTTGGTACTATTTTACAGTGTGTAAATCATGTCGACAAAGCCTCGTGAAGTTAATGCAAGAGCGTTTTATTTGCATAGAGCTCATGGTGTTTTAGATAATGGAAAGTTGTAAACTTTTTTACCAATGAATCTCTATGATCCCCATTTAGATTTTCTTTTTTATTACTTGGGCTCCTTATATGTATCTTTTTCATTCACATCTCAAAAAATACCCATTTTTCCTTTTTTTATTATCCTTGGATTGGGTATCACTGGTTTAATACTCGACTGAAGACTTTAGTTTCTTGTATCCATCTCTATAAGGCTTTAGGTTCTTTCATTATTTTCATTTTGGGGATTTTTTTGTCTGCTTGTTCTTCTTTTTATTTTAATAAATTTGGCTCTTCGAGTTTTCTGTAAAAATAGTCTTCATCTGTGAATTTGTTTAGAAGATTTAATTAGCTAAAGTTACGTATTAATTCTTTGTTACTCGATATGCAGGATTAATTAATTTTTTGTAATATTATTTATAATTATTTTTTTTTACTAATTTAAAAATCGGCCACGGTTCAAAACCGTGCCAAAAGTGTATTAAATTTTGGCACAGTTTTGACTGTGCCAAAAGTATACCAAAATGTACTCAATCTTGCACAGTTAGAAACTGTGCCAAAAGTGTGCCAAAAATATCAAATTCTAACACGGTTTAAAAGTGTGCCAGAAGTGAACCTATTTGGTAGAATCTGGCACATTTTAAACCGTGCCAGAAAAAAAATGTCAGCTTGGAACACCTTATTCTAGCACAGTTCAAAAACGTGCCAGATTTGATCTGGCATGGTTTTAAATCGTGCCAGGTTGCTATTTTTGGTCTAGTGTGTACCAAAACCCACTAAAAAATTTCTTCCTCCTCAGTCACCATAAAAGCAAACGCAATGAAGAATGATTGTCCCATGGAAGTAACACCAATCATTTCAAATAACAACATGTTTTAGCGATTGTTTTTATACGTGTAGTCTATAATGAGTATGATTGGAAAACACTTGGCCAACAAAATGGATGTTGAGTGAGAGAAAAAATGTCATCAATGACATCCGTGCTCTCACATCATCGGCGCGAGTGGACGTAATGTTTCTCAGAGAACAAATGCACGAGTTGTTGCATGTAATTACGGCCCTTCATCCCACTTGTTTTAATTTTATATTTCTCATTGTAAATTGTTCGCATAGTAGAACAATTTGTTGTTACGCGTTATTTCAAAATTGTTATCACCTCCTTCAGGCCTACAACATTTTTCACTAAATCCTTGGCAATTTTCCACTCTTCTCGTGTTAACCGACCAGTGTATGATTAAATAACTAATGTCATTAGCACCTCGTGATTATGGATTCCACATACCACTTCCAACCTCCATGACTCCCCCTCCAATGGGACACCCTTTAAATGAAATGGACAGTCATACTTCTTCGTTGAAGTAGTTCTTCTTCTTTGCCTCTCATCGCCTTCAACTTTCCTACTGCGATGTATTTCAATCCTATCACAACCCAGTACAACACATGGCTTTCTTCCCGGTATGGGTTTGTCTAACTTCAAAGTTATTAAAATGACATTGAGTGTTCGACCTCATTGTTGGACCCAATCTATCATTTACGCTCGAGATTTAAAAACATGTAATTACTTAAAAACATGTAATGGGAGATGTAAGTGGAAATGTAATTATTTAAAACCATGTAAATCAATTGAAAATAGGTAAATACAAATGTACCTCATTGGTAGTGAATTGAACCAAATGATTTTTCTCTACGAGTTAGGGATTTTCTTTTTCAATAGGTATATTCTTATAATAAATAACAAAATAGTGTTAAGTTTATGAAATAATAAACAAACCAAATAAAAATTTGAAATATTGTTATTATGATTTCAAGGTCGGGAAACTCATCATGCAAATTTGGTCCACCCCTATTGTTTTTATAATCTCGCTTATCATCTTTCGGTGTAGAAGGGTCATTGGTTGCCCCATCTTTAGTAGTTTTAGGAGTTCCAACACTTAGGACACATAAATTATCAATATCACGCCAAAATTTTGCAATTAGGAGTGCCTCGCCAATCTTGATTACAGTTAACAAAAGTTGATAAGTTAACATGTCCAGTACATTAAGTAAATATTTCATCTGACATGACATGTAGCTGTTAATGAATAAATAATAGCTATACCTCACCATTTGGAAAAACATTATGGTCACTTAGCACTGTTATAAGACAACTTATATACAAACTAATGGTGGCATGTGACTATGACTTGTCAACCGTGGTCTATCCTCCCACGGCCTCTTATCATCATGCTCTAAAAAAGAAAAAGTCACTACATAGATTTCACAGTCACATGGCGCCGTTGTGAGTCATTACATGGTCACAAGTCATTGTGATATTTGAGAGATAAAATTCATATGTTTTTACCAAGTAATAACACGGTTACTTATCATTGTAGTTTGACATTATATGGCCTCATATCACCTTGATGTTATATATCATGGTCTCACATAACCGTAGGGTTTAAACTCACGGCCAATAGTCACCGTGAGTGTAATATAAAAAACATTATGTATAGATTACATAATTACAGGAGACCATAAGAGATATTACGCCAATAGAGATTGTGGATTAGTACACACGGTAGGTTGTAATCATTATTATTAACCACCTACGGCCTCCCATCACCGCATGTACGAAACCCAGAAGGTAAAGTGATTAAAGTTTGCATTTTAATTTTTCTTAGTGTAGGATTATAGAAAAATGATGAAAAGTTAGAAAAAATTACCTCAAATGACTCTAGGGAGCATTGAATGTTTTTTTTTGTATGTGATTCTTCTTTTAAGTTGGGTTTGTGAGTTTTCAGGGTAAAAAACTAGGATTTTACCTAGCAAAACAACAAACAAAAACTTCCCAAAACCAAAATACAACAAGAATGGAGAATGTTTGTGGAGAAAACCATTAGTGGTTGGATAGTGGTGATGTTGGTCATGGGTCTCCTAAGCTCACAGTGGTAATGGGTGTGGTGATGAGAAATTAAAAAATTGATATTGGTTTTGGGAGGGAAATGAATTTTTTTTGTCATTTTTTGTTTATTAAGGGTTATTTTAGTAACTTCATTACATTAAAAAGGACATGTACTTTTGATGTTTTGAAGTCAAAAGTCATTTTACATTTTTTGTGGTGTAGGGGAGTTAAATTTGAGGTGGAAATAATATCCCCTTCCTTCATCACGATGATCCGCCTTTCTTCATAAAGACTGACTAGTCGTGACATCGCTCTCCCCGCAAATCGCTCAACTGAAGGAGTATGACCTCAAGGACTATAACTAGATCTCCTTCGCAAACACCCCCCTTGACCTCGATATTCTGGGAGGTGAAAAGGACCTCATAGGAGTTTGCTCACTTCTAACAATTTGCACCTCATTTTGGCTACGACTTCTGACATATAAACGATGAGACTTGTTTGCACTCATTGTTGTAGGGCTTACGTTTCAGTGGTGAGAATTTTATTGTTTCTCCCATGTTTCACGAAATTATAGGAAATATCAAGCCCACAATAAATGAGATATTAGTAATTAGCCCCAATAATGCTGCAAAATAAAGGACATCGTATATACGTAATTCGACAAATCGTCCTACATACATCTACGGGAAAGGGAGGGAGAGCTATTATTTCTAGGAAGAACAAAGGACGATTGAAGTGCTAGGGCTGCTATCTGATAGTCCAAGTCGGTGTGAGTAAGATATAATCAATACTCTCAAATTAGGTGTGGTTGCCCTTATTTACAAGTATAAGACTCTTATAGACACATGTCTCTCTACTTTGATTTTATCTGTAGGTGATAAAGTTGTGTTACAATTAATCGCATGTGATACATAGTGATCTTCCTAGATTTTAATTTAGGTCTCCTTAATATTCGGCCGATTACATTCCTTAACCTCTAAGAGCTACATGTCGATTCACGTGATGTAATCGACTACATATCCCTTCAGTTTCTATCTAAAAAATATTTGATTTACAAAATACAATTTTTTAATATTAACAACGTTTTTAAACACAATTTCTATATGCAAACTATATGTGTGTGTGTGTGTGTGTGTTGACGTTTTTATTTACAAACAAAATATTTTTTTTTGAATAGAAATTGCTTGAAAATGTTAATAAACTGTTTTTTAGAAATAAAAACAATAAAAAAATGAGTTTTTTAATACAATAAATGTTTTTCAAAAAAGAGTATATATAAAAAAAATTATAACAATTTATATTTAATAAACATTTTATTTATGAAAAAATATTTTAATGTTATAATTAACTATAACATTTAAAAAAATATATTTGCAGATATATAAAAATGTTATGTAATACCCCGTACTTTTATGGATATTTAAATTACATGAGTGAGTGTAATTTAATGATTCAAGAATTTTAAGTGAAAGAGAATTTGAAGTGTGGGTTAAATATTAATTTGGCGATTGACGGGTTAATATTGATGTGTGATATATTTACTTATGAGAATAAGTAAATGAAGTTGGATTATTTTAAATCTTGTCACGGTTGGGCAAAGCGACAAGTAATAATATTTTATTCGAAAAATGCGTGCGTAGTTGTGTTAGACTTATAAAGGTGAATTTTTATAAGTGACTCGGATGGGGATTTCGAGTGCATGGTTGGTCTCAAAAGGGCCGAAATCGTCATAATAGAGTACCTGAGGGTAATGTTTGGGTCCCGGGGATTTTTTTGACTAGTAGGGACTCGCATTTGTGTATACGAGTCAATTTTGGGTTTAATAAGGGGATAACCCTTATTTCTTCTCTTATAAGCCGAGAGAAAGAGAGAAGATTGAAAGGAAAGAAAGAAAAGAGAGAATAAGAGAAAAGAAGAAGAAAAGGGAGAAAGAGGAGAATTCTGGCCAAGCTCCGGCGGATTCCGGCATGAGGTCATCGGATTTATCCAACGAGGCAAGTGTTCAACGTGCTTTAATTATTGAAGTGTGTTTATAATTCATATTATAGTTGGTGTAAATAATATGAATTTTGGGTTTGAGATTCTTGTATAAAATGGGATTTTTGGGAATGATTCTACATAAAATTGATGAAATGATAATCCCATATGAAATCTTAGCTTAAATCCATGTTAATGGTGTAAATTTGGTTGAGAAAATTTAAAGGTTTGATTCTTGAATAAATTAATGGATCCCGTGGTTTTATTGTGGTGTTGGGTAAATCCTAGTGTATAGATGTTAAATCGATGGTTGGTAGTGATGGAAACCATGAACCTTAGATATGATAAGTGTTGGAATGAGTAGAAAGTTGGAGAAGATAATGAATAGTAACACAGGGCAATTTCCGAATCGATTCGGTACAGGGAGAATCAATTTGGCCCTGTTAGTTTTGGAAAAATTTCTGGTTTTAAAGGGATTTAAATATAATTATTTTTGGAGATAACTATTGGGGTATCCTAAATAGAGTGTGAGGACCTCTAGATAATTAAATGAGTGATGTGTGACTCTTGGGATTAGTGGGATTTTAAATGCGGGGTATAAATTTTAGGAATGCTTGGAACGAACAACATTTGAGGAATTATTCGGCAGGTTCGTACATATATATTTATGCATGTAGAATATATATATGCTAAATATATATATGAGTAAATCCTAAGGCGCGAGTAGGATGATTTAAGAATACTAGTGAGACGTGATAAGCTACTATTCAGAAATGATGAATGTGATAATTATATCATAAGTGAGTGAATACTTATGGGATTAAAATGAGTTGTGTGTATGCTTATGAATTAATACGAATTGGTATATTCGGGATTATAGGCTAATGCCACGAGAGATAGCCATGATAGCCGAATTTGATGTGATATATATATATATATATATATATATATATATATATATATATATATATATATATATAGAGAGAGAGAGAGAGAGAGATAGAGGCAGGCTCCTGTGCACACTAAGTTTGCACAGTGCTGGCGCACACTAATTTTTTTAAAGCATTAAAAAAAATTGAGTTGATTTTTTTATGTGATATTTAAACATTTCAATGGACCCATGTAAAAAAATCAGCTCAAAAAATTTTTTTTTACTATTTTAAAAAATCTTTCAAACTTTCACAGCTTTTAAAGTACTTAAAAGTAGCAAAAGTTTGACCGATTTTTTAAAAGTAGTAAAAAAAACTTTTTTGAGCTAATTTTTTTACATGGGTCCGCTGCAATGTTTAAATATCACACAAAAAAATCAGCTCAAAAATATTTTTTTTACTATTTTAAAAAAATGATGTGCAAACTTAATGTGCACATGAGTCTGTCTCTCTCTCTCTCTCTCTCTCTATATATATATATATATATATATATATATATATATATATATATACTAGCATGAAGGCCACGCGATGCGTGGCCGAATTTAGGAAAGCTTTATTCTTTTGTTATTGTGTCTTTTTTCACATAATATATTTCATGAATGAAAGGAGATAGAACTTTAAATTAATATAGCATGTAGGCTACGCGATGCGTGGCGAATAATTTATAAATGATTATAATCATTTAAAAGAAGTAAATTTATTTATCTAATGACTGAAAAAATTATATGTTACCTTCAAAGTGAGAGCTCCAAAAATCGAGGGAATCCAGGAGCATCCTTGGCTGCCTCAGTAGTCCCATGCGCCTTGACCATCATCTGCAGACCTGTTTACACACCAATACATATACAAAGCATAATTGGTGTAAAACAAAAAAGAAAATAATCAATCAAACATGAACTCCATTTTTTAAGCAGTGGTGTCGTGGAAAGGAAACGAACTCAATTGCATGCACTTCTATGCACGTAAAACAGTTCACTTGTCGATCGTTTGAAAATAAAAGGTCATTTGTACTTTAACGATTGTAGCTAGTTAAAATACAATCTAATGTTGCTTGGAGACCACCCTTTGGTTAAAACCAGCGAAAGTGATTATACATATGTATGCACCCAATTAATACATGGAGTCTTTTCATTTCTAAAAAAAGAGTGAATCGAGGCAACATAAACTGGAACTACCAACATAAACTGTATACATAATAAATTATGAAAAACTCAATTCTTAAACCAAGATTTACAATACAAAAATCCTAAAATCATATGAAAAGTTATGAGTCATTGGGATCTAACGTATGGGAAAAAATGAAACTAAATTTCAGATTTGTTGACACAAAAGTGCAAACAACATTCAACAGTCAAAATCATTAGGAAAAAAAATCAACGCTAACAACCTAGTTCCAAACAAACAAAATAAAATGAAATGCACATCCAAACTCTAGAGAACAATATAAAAAAAAAACATTTCTAAAGTATGAAAGTAAAAAATAGATTATTATTAGATATTATTTCACACTATTTGATGTAATAGCTTCTAACAACAAAATCTCCCATTTTGACACCCAAAAAAATGGGTAAATGTATAGCAACTGTATATATTAAAGCTTTCAAATTTATAAATCTTAATACCCTCACCTAAATATAGAATTATAGGTTTTGAAACTCGATGAATTGCTTCCATTCCACTTCCTTTCAAAAAACATGACATAATTTAAAATCATCAAACACAAAATTAGATGAATATGTTTTGACGGGTTCTATGTTTTGACGGGCTAGGACCACACGAACTTCGTATGATGTCATTTTTCTTTGCTTGTTGTTTGAAGTTATTAATAATAAAAATCTACAATTTAATAATATATAGCAATTTTACATTATCAGTTTTTGTTAGTGGTTAAAATCATCTGAAACATGGTGACTAAAAGAGAACATAAATAAAAGAGAAGAGAAAGTGTTGAATTGTATTACCTCAAAAATGATGACAGTCTTCCAAGATACCACCTGCTCCAATACAACCAATTCAAAATAGAAGAAATGGAAAATAAAGATATGAGTTGGAGAAAGAAAATAAAGAGAATAAAGCATTGTCTTTTATTTTATTAGGTCAACTGCCCTTTGTTTTATTGAGCCGTGTTCCACCATAGAGGTTTGACATCAACTCCCAAATTTGTGTTTTAACCATGAGGAAGGGAATCTAATAGATGTGGGGGTAGATGAATTAGATGTATATTTGTAAGTACATGAATGTAGGTATATTTATAAGTATATAATATTTGTAAGTACATGAATGTAGACATATTTGTAAGTACATAAATGTGAACAGTTAGATGAGTTGGAAATTGTGGAGCAGCGTAATTCGTGAAAGAAGGAGACACAAACATTGATGATAAATGCTAGTAAGCCTTTATTACTTATTGCCACGTATCAGCCTCATAAGATTTGGACATTTATTACTGCCACGTGTCAGCCTCACACGAATTGGGTCTACAGTTTTTATATAGTTATAGCATGAAGGCCACGCGATGCGTGGCCGAATTGAGGAAAGCTTTATTATTTTGTTATTGTGTCTTTTTTCACATAATATATTTCATGAATGAAAGGAGATAGAATTTTAAATTAATTTAGCATGTAGGACACGCGATGCGTGGCGAATAATTTATAAATGCTTATAATCATTTAAAAGAAGTAAATTTATTTATCTAATGACTGAAAAAATTATATATTACCTTCAAAGTGAGAGCTCCAAAAATCGAGGGAAGCCAAGAGCATCCTTGGCTGCCTCAGCATCCCCATACGCCTTAACCATCATCTGCAGACCTATTTGCACACCAATACATATACAAAGCATAATTGGTGTAAAACAAAAAAGAAAACAATCAATCAAGCATGAACTTACACCCATTTTTTAAGCAGTGGTGTCGTGGAAAGGAAACGAACTCAATTACATGCACTTCTATGCATGTAAAACAGTTCACTTATCGATCGTTTAAAAATAAAAGGTCATTTGTACTTTTACGATTGTAGCTAGTTAAAATACAATTTAATGTTGCTTGGAGACCGCCCTTTTGTTAAAACCAACGAAAATGATTATACAAATGTATGCATCCAATTAATATATGGAGTCTTTTCATTTCTAAAAAAAGAGTGAATCGAAGCAACATAAACTGGAACTACCAACATAAACTGCATACATAATAAATTATGAAAAACACAATTCTTAAACCATGATTTACAATAAAAAAAAATCCTAAAATCATATGAAAAGGTATGAGTCATTGGGATCTAACGTATGGGAAAAAAATGAAACTAAATCTCAGATTTGTTGACACAAAAGTGCAAACAACATTCAACAGTCAAATTCATTAGGAAAAAAAATCAACGCTAACAACCTAGTTCAAAAAAAACAAAATAAAATGAAATGCACATCCAAACTCTAGAGAACAATATAAAAAAAATATTTCTAAAGTATGAAAGTAAAAAATAGATTATTATTAGATGTTATTTCACACTATTTGATGTAATAGCTTCTAATAACAAAATCTCCCATTTTGACACCCAAAAAATGGATAAATGTATAGCAACTGTATATATATTAAAGCTTTCAAATTCATAAATTTCAATACCCTCACCTAAATATAGAACTATAGGTTTTGAAACTCGATGAATTGCTTCCATTCCACTTCCTTCCAAAAAACATGACATAATTTAAAATCATCAAACACAAAATTAGATGAATATGTTTTGACGGGTTCTATGTTTTGACGGGCTAGGACCACACGAACTTCGTGTGATGTCATTTTTCTTTGCTTGTTGTTTGAAGTTATTAATAATAAAAATCTACAATTTAATAATATATAGCAATTTTACATTAGCAGTTTTCGTTAGTGGTTAAAATCATCTGAAATATGGTGACTAAAAGAGAACATAAATAATAGAGAAAAGAAAGTGTTGGATTATATTACCTCTAAAATGATGACAGTTTTCCAAGATACCACCTACTCTAATACAACCAATTCAAAATTGATGAAATGGAAAATAAAGATATGAGTTGGAGAAAGCAAATAAAGAGAATTTAGTACTGTCTTTTATTTTATTAGGCTAACTGCCATTTGTTTTATTGAGTCGTGTTCCACCGTAGAGGTTTGACATCAACTCCCAAATTTGTGTTTTAACCATGAGGAAGGGAATCTAATAGATGTGGGCGGAGATGAATTAGATGTATATTTGTAAGTACATGAATGTAGGAATATTTGTAACTACATAATATTTGTAAGTACATGAATGTAGACATATTTATAAGTACATAAATGTGAACAAATAGATGAGTTGGAAATTGTGGAGCAGCGTAATCCGTGAAAGAGGGAGAAACAAACATTGATGATAAATGCTAGTAAGCCTTTATTACTTATTGCCACGTGTCACCCTCATAAGATTTTGGCATTTATTACTGCCACGTGTCAGCCTCACACGAATTGAGTATATATATATATATATATATATACGGGTATAGAAATAGTATATATATAATATGATTATGAATATATATGTGTGTGAATGATATATTTATATGAAGCATACCCCTCTAGTGCTATCATGGAAAGTTGCGCGAAGTGGGTGAGGCCCCTAGCTTGAGGAGCAGGGAGCGTATAGTCCCCATGTCATAGCGTTCATTTTTATATTGTGTGGCATTTATCAGGGGTAAGACGCCTTGGGTATGATTCGTCTTATTTCCAGTGAGGAACTATGACCGCTTCTCATACGTTGTTGGTTTTTATCAAGTCGATGTGAGAGTCTAACCGTTGGTACCCAGGATGATGTGTGAGTAATTCCCTGAAAGATGATCGCATTGAGAGATTGCATCCATTGAGTTATAGCTCTGAGAGATGGTTATTATACTTATATAGTGTACGATATATAAGTATGGATATACTTGATGTGTGTGTGTGTGTGTGTGTATACGAACAGAATAAAGAATGAATTGTAAAATAAATTCTGGATCATCCTGGAGTATAAAATCCAGAATAAAATATGTGATATACGTATATAAAGATGAGAATATTATATACGAGATAAATAACACTAAAATGTGAATAGTGTAATAACTAGTGAAGGTTATTCATAATGGTGGATATATGATAAGCGAGAAATTATAAGTTATAAGCTCGGGCGAACGCTTGGAATAATGTATGCGGGGCATGAGATAGTGTTTGGGTATTTAGAAGTTCGGTGAGATGCTAGTTAGGCTAGGTAGCGTAACCAGGGTGTTCAAAATACATGCATTTGGTGTGCACTGTTATATGGAAGGTAAGGGGTATCTCATATGAGTGCGACACCAGTTCAAATATGGAGAATATCATATTTTAAATGTTAAAGTATTTTAAACACTTGCTAAATATTTTTAAAACTCTTTGGGCTCTGACCCACTTGCAACTATTTTCCTTTTTCTTTTACTTTAAAACCCTTATAGGTGTCCAGATACAGGGACGCATGGACAATTATTCTTTCGAGTAAAACGTTGCTGCCGCAGCTATTGATGTTGGTAGGAAATTGTGAGACGCTTTTCTCCTTGTGATCTAGATAGGAGGTATTGTGAGTTATATTCGTGTATGTTGCCCAATTGTTGTCTTTTAATTTATTTTCGGCATTTTTATTTTACGTTGATTCGATATGGTTGTATAAATATTTTACCGATAGTTATCGGTTATTATTTATTCATTTCACTTGTTGTTCATATCTTTGTATGGATAGATTTACTTGTGCGTTTAAGTTAAAATATTAAAAAGTTTAAAATTTGACACCGAGCCTAATAGGTTATTAGTAATTAAATGGTTTTCGACAGTGATGCTAAGAATGAAACCATATGAGATTCATGTTTAATTTGATATATGACTGATTACCTGATATTTTATTAGGCGCGGTGTCACATGTTACTTATTAAATTACTTAATCTTTATTAAAAAAAAATCACAAAAATTACAGTTTTTATAGTTTAAAAATATAAAGTTTAAAAAAATACAGTTTTAGTTTTAAAATAGTTCATATTCCAAAAACTTTATGTAAATAAAACCGTAAAAAATGTTTCTTTATAAATAGAACAGTTTTAATATAGAAAATGTGTTTAAAAAATGTTATTATAAATATTTAAAAAATTATTTTTATAAATAAAACGTATTTTCAATAGAAAATATATTTAAAAGAGTTACGCAAACTTTTCTTTACGTTCACTATTAATAAAACTGATAAAATCTTTTTCTTATTAAATGTTAAAAAAATGTTTAAAAAACCTGGTTTCCTTTTAAAAATCTATTTTGTATAAAAAAAATTATAAAATAAACTATTTTTTTAACTACAAATTTTCCTTTTAAATATTAATTTTTGTATTGTATATATTTAAACAATTAGGCTCCTATAGGTCTGAAGACCAAGCATGCGAGCCAATTTTGAAAAAATAGTAAAAAAAGTAAATTCTTTTACTATTTTAAAAAATCAAATATAAATTCAAAAGAAAATATTATTTATTATTAAAAAATAATTGAGAGTTAAAGGTACTTTATAGTAATTTTAAATAGAAGGGTATTTTGATATTATACCTACAAATGGATGGAGTTAACGATCAACTAAAAAGTAATGTCAATTCAAAATAAATGTCAAATTTACATAAATAAAAAGAGTGGTGCCAAACTATGAGCTTGACAAATTAATGACAACAAAAGACCAAGGTAAACAAACGCTCCAACAATCGAAATTCGGGATTTATTTTGGACATGTTTGGTTTGCAACTATAATTTTGTTTTCTGTGTTTAAACAAAAGTTTGATAAAAGTATGCATTTGGCTTACCTGTTTTTAAACACTAAATTTTTATATTAATGCTTTATAATCAAGATTTCCAGAAAATAGCAAAAGTGTGTTATGTAATTTTTGTTTTTTTATTTTTCAACTCAAAATTATTCATTCTTAATATTTTAATATATGTATATCTTAATATATAATTTACATACATAATATATTAATGTATCCGTAATTCTTATAAATAAAAAATATATATGTACATGCACATAAAATTACGTATATTTATATTTATTAAATTATATAATATACTAAGATTGATATATTAAATAATATTATCAATAGATACATGATACTTAAATATAGTTTTATTTATGTATTATTAATGCATAAAATAATATTAAATATAAACATATTATATGTATATCAAAAAAATATTATCAACTCATGTATGCATATACTTTTAGGGTGTGGCTATCCCCACACCCTAAAATGCCTCCCCCACACCCTTTTAACTAATTCAACATACAAGGACCAAAATACCCTCTCCTCTTTCATTAAAACATATCATCATTTTAAGTATTTAAATATAATAAAATTTTAAAATATAAATAAATAGTTTTTCAGAATAGTTTTCAACGAACAAAACATTGTTTTTAAAAATAATGACAAAAAAACTGATAATGACAAAAAAAATAGTTTTTTGATGAACAAAAAATAGTTTTTAAAATATATAGTTTTTAACAAAATAAAAACAATTTTAATGAAAAAACTTTTTGTAACCAAATAAAAATTATAAAAAAAAAGAAAAAAATTAATTTCTAACAAAACCAAACAGTTTTTAACAAAATAAAATCATTTTATAACAAATAAACAATACCTTTAAAAAAAATTTAAAGAATAAAAATATTAAATTCAAAAAATATTAATAAAATAAAAAAAATATTAATACTAAAAACTTTCTGCAGAGAAGTTTTCATATTTAGCAATGAAAAATATACAAAAGTATAATAAACTGACTAATTTGTAATAAAGTTTAAAAAATAGTAACGGGTTAAAGTGTTTCTATTTTTTTTTATCAAAATAAAAACTATTTTTTATATTTAAATAAAAACTATTTTTTTGAACAAAATAAACTCCCTAATTTGTCATATAAACTAACTAATTTATAATATAAACTGTTTTTTTTTAAACAGGAAAAAAATATTTTTTAACAAATTGTAATAAAAACAGTTTTTTTTTAAATAAAAACTGTTTATAACAAAAACGACAGTCTAAAAAATTCTAGAAAAATAAAACAGTTTATAACAAAATAAATATACTGCATTTGTGTGGATCAATCCGCATTTTAGGAGAGCGGATCGGACATATATTACCTGACGATGATCCTAGAAGAGAGAGAGAATGTCTATAATTTAACCGATAATTTCTAGGATCACCGCAAGATGACACATGTTCAATCCGCACTCTTAAAATGAGGATCGATTCGCACAAGAGCAGGATTCTATATATACATATATGTAAATATATGAATGCCAATTTTATCAAAGCATCCACAATGGTGGATGCTCTTGAAAGGTTAGTTTACAAATGGAAAATGAGGTTTTACCGTGAAACATACAAATTTGTAAACAAAGTCCTAACGAACATTACTCGTTCGTACTATCATTTCTTACGAACAACATTTGTTCGTAAGAAATGTAACGAACAAATGTTGTTCGTAGGAACACAAATATGTAATAAAAATTAATTATTGATATTTGATACGAGTTCGTAGGAATTACTATTGACAAATAAAGTTCGTAGAAACCCTTTACAAATTTTGTACCCGCTTTGTAACTTTGGAAGACCACTACAAATTATTTTGCAAAATTTGCCCACTTTTGACCTACCATGCGAGTGCTCTCAATTTGTAAACTTATAAATTCTTCTGACTTTTAGTATTCCCATTGTGGATGATCTCAAATTTTCAAAAATTTATATTTAAAAATAAGTTTATTATATGCACAAATAATATTTATAAACTCAAAAAAATGAATTTTTAAAACTATATTTGAAAATATTATTTAAATCAATTTTTTTAAATACAGTACCAACCCACCCTCACTTTGATAAAATTTGTTTATGGGTGGGATGAATGAAGTATTATTTATCATTTTTTATATCTTTCGTGGACCATGAAAAAATGAAAACCTAGCGTGCCTTCTGCCCCCCAATAGGGGTGGCAATAGACCCGAGGCCCGCCAAGCCCGTCCAATAAAAAAATAGGGCTTGGGTAAGGTGAATAGGCCCGCAAAGCGGGCTTGGCAAAATTTTATAGGCTCGATTTTTTTTCGGGCGGGCTTGGGCATGAGTTCTTAAGCCCGATGAGGCCCGGCCCGAGCCCCAAAAAAAAAAATATATATATATATATATATATATATATATATATATACTAGTTATGCCCACATGCGTTGCACGTGTGGCCATTTCCAGATATTAATCTTATACTGTAAATCTGTGAATGACAAAGTAATAAAAATATTTGCAAAATATTATGTAGAATCTGTTTTGTTAGAATATAAAATAAATCATTACCCCAAAAACTAAACCTCCATTCAACTGTAAACTATACAAGATATTCCTATGAATACTCTAAATCTATCACAAACGAAATCAGAACTCCCTACTCAAAAGCAGGAAGAAATACACACAAACACGTATGTATATATAATCCGAATAAATATATCACAATGAAATTAGCTTGAAATGATTTATAGTGAAATATCATTAAAAAAAAAAGTTAAAAAAAGTTTCAGCAAGCAAATTCCAAATCGCAGTTATTGAAAGATGACATTTGATAAAAAAAACGCGTGTAATCCTAAAAATTGAAAATTTAATGCTTAAATATGTTGCTTTTGACGTTTATTAGGATTCAAAGGTTCTTCTTCCTCTTCAACTTTATGAGCGACGAACATGGATGACATTATTCGAAGAACCTTTGTACATAATTTTTGTTCCGTTACATGATCTAATTGATGGATTTATATTGCGTAGAAGAATGGCTGGACAATTAATGTTTAAGTTTCAATGCGTGTGGTGGCAATCCATTCGGCCTCAAAGAATTTAAAATTTCTTCTTGGTAATAGTTGTGCGTGTCATCCACAACTTCATCAAAGCTATTTAATGTCTTCAATTCTCCGGGGAACATGTCAATCATCATATAATTGAGCGAGTCTACGTGCTCATTTGTTGTTGTAAGAATTGCTCGATCTGTCAAGAAGTTTGGCAAGTTGGCATTTGTATTTAATGATGGGAAGATAACGTCAACGAAAAACTGTTCGGGTCCCTCATCATGGGTTGATGCTTCCGTCCCATTGCCAATCCTTAGAAGGAAATCACTAAGTGAGGAATTGATTCCCAAATGTTTAATTACTTAATCATCACTATGAAGTTAAACAGGGCATTAGTTCTTTTTAGTCATTACATTTACATAATATGATGGATGGATTATCAATATTAACATATCAATACAACAACTTTCAAAGATAAATTACGTGAGACAGAGAAACTGCATTCATGTTTATTGAAAAGAAATTACAAAATAACAAAGAGAAACCATCCGGTTAATAAGTATGGCCAAACCTTAGTTTCTAAGAGATTAAAACAATTTACTCAACAATAAGATGAATTGTAAATTAATTTTAAAAAATTAAAAAAAATTATGGTACTTGAATAAGTGCAATGTATTCCATAAGTATCCATAAACCATGAACTAAATAAGTGAGACTAAGAGCACGAAAGAACAAACTGAAATTCTTTTAACACTATGTATATAAAGATGCTAAAGATACAGTTTATAGTGTGTATTTGAGTTGACAAAGATAATTCAACCAATGCATGTACTTGTAGCTTCAGTAAGGTAATTTGGACTAATTTTGCTCACTTATTATGTTGTTCTTGGAGGTTATATTTTTCTTAGTTGGGGAGTTACAACCTCAACCGACGTAAGACTTAATAAGAAGAATATATGTATGTAGAGAGACAAAATGCATACATTGAACCATACCGTGTGAAAAAATTCCAACATAGAGGAATTTTAAAAATAATCTTTTTACTCTTTAAAAAAATGGTCTGCGTCAGCGGTACGCATAGGCGAGGACCATTTTTTTACTATCATGGTATGCGTCAGTGGTATGTATAGGCGGTATTATAAAACATTTAAAATAAAATGTATAAAAAAATAATTTTAAACAATTTTTTAAGTGCCTAAAGATTTTATTTCAAAAAAATTGTTTTAAGTAAAATCCAAGCATGGGAGCGTTTTAAGAAAATTGTTACAAAAATTCTAATAGTTACAAAAATTATTTTATAAAAATAAAAAGTCAGCAGTTCCAAAACAGTAACTATTAGAATCTTAATTTTTTAAAAATAAAATCTTTAGGCACCTAAAAAATTGTTTAAAATTGTTTTTTTGTACATTTTATTTAAAATGTTTTATAATACGCGACCAAAATAAAATTAACACAATATGGCTCGACACATCTCAAAATCTTAATTTTACGTAAAATGAATATAACACATATGAAAGTGACATGGCACGACAAAAAATCCATTTTTTTACGAAATGCGAACACAACCAACTTGTCGTGTTGTATTTTAAGTGGGTTGTGTTAGTATTTGGTAAAAAATGAGATTTCGTGTTGTTTCATATTACTTTTATAGGTGAAAATAAGATTTTGAGGTGTGTCGTGTCATTTTTATTTTGATTTGGTTCGTGTTTGGTTAAAAAAATAACATATATTATGGCGTGACACTTTTACTTGGGTCGTGTTCATGTTTTGTAAAAAAATAATATTGCATGTTGTGTCGTGTCACTTTTATTATGATCGTGTTCATGTTTGGTTAAAAACAAATTCTCGTGTCATGTTGGGTGGAGTTGCTTTTATTTTAGTCATGTTCCGCTATAAAAACAATTTTCAATTTAAAAAACAGTTTTTTATTTGTTAATTTTTTTCTCAATTTTATGTAAAAACATTTTTTTTGAAAAAAAATAGTTTTTAAATCTATCTTAAAAAAAACTTCTATAAAAGTATCATAACAGTTTTTTTTTCAAATAAAAAGGGTTTTTAAAACTATCATAACAGTTTTTTAATAGTTTTTATAAAAAAATAGTTATTTTTTAATTTTAAAAAATAAAAAAATATTTTAGAAAATTGTTTAAAATGCTGTTTTTTATTAAAAAAAATTAACAAATAAAAAATATTTGTTTGATCTATAGTGCAAAAGGCAAGTTTGTCTTTTAAAAAGTAATTGGAGTATTTTAAGAATTTTTAGAATATTTAAGAAATAAACATGAATACAAATATGTCCAACTAAAAAATACATATGAATGCATAAAAAACAATAATCTAATAAGGTATGAACTTGGTAATTCCTTAACTTAAAAAATATATATAATTTTTCTGAAATTTTTTTTGAATTTAGAATTATTATAAAACATGAATAGAACAACAATAAAATTGAAAATACAAAATCTGAGCACAAAAGAGAGACAACATTCATGAATGAGATAGATATAATTACAAAAATTATGCATTTGCTTTTAAATTAACAAATGCATATTTTTTATGGCAAATGAAAAAAGAGCAAAAAATTAGAGAGGAAATTAGGAGTATTGACCTTGTTTTTTGGACAAGGTGAATACTCCTAATTTCCTCTCTAATTTTTTGGAAATTCCATGAATCTGATAGGAAGATGAAGGAACTTGGGCAATTGACTTTTGATTTTCACGGTTTCAAGATGAATGTATTTAGAAGTTTTGTTAGATGAATGTATTAAGAGATAGAACGTATCAAGTTAAGATTCATGGAATGATTTTAATTTAATGAATGTGTGAGACTAATATTAAGGGTATGATAGGAAATATTAATTTAATGAGGGTAATTTAGTACTTTGAGATTTGAAGAGGAACTTCCCTCTTTTTAAGTAGTAGATAGATAGATAGATATATATATATATATATATATATATATATAGAGAGAGAGAGAGAGAGAGAGAGAGAGAGAGAGAGAGAGAGCGATTCTCATGCATACCCCAGTTTGCATACCGCTGGCGCGGACCAATTTTGATAAAATAATAAAAAAAATATTTTTGATCTAATTTTTTTTATAGTTTCTAAACATTTCAATAGGACCATAAAAAAAAATTCAACTCAAAATGAATTTTTTTGCTATTTTAAAAAAATCGGTCAAACTTTATTAGTTTTTAACAACTTAAAAACAACTTAAAAACTGACAAAGTTTGACCGATTTTTTTAAAATAGCAAAAAAATTCATTTTGAGCTGATTATTTTTTTATGGTCCTACTGAAATGTTTAAAAATCATAAAAAAAAAATCAGCCCGAAATTATTTTTTTTACTATTTTAAAAAAATGGTCCGCACGGATGGTATGCAAACTGGGTATGCATGAGATCCTTTCTGTATATATCTATATAATATGGGACAATGGTGTTATGAATAGTAACTCATGCATGATAAACATGTATGATAAACATGCAAGACATTTTATGTGTTGCATGCTTGCATGCATACATACATACATTATTATTTTATTAATTTTTTATTAAAATATTTAAAAAATTATATATTTTTTAAATACTTTAAAAAAAATTAATATTTAAAAAAAGTAAAATATTTTTTATTTTTTATAAAGTTTTTTAAAAGTTTTTTTTTAAAAGACGGGTTATTATGGGTTGGGTTTTATCACGGGGGCAAATTTATTGTCGTGCCCTCGAGCACGGGCATCCGCTAGTATATACATATGGGGGGAACTTTTATAAATATAAAAACGTATACCAAGTCTTTTCATGTAGAATGGAAAACTTTATATATGGACTTTGTAATGTATGGAGTTTAAAACAGATTTTAAATTAAAAAATTGGTCTTTAAATAAAAAAATAGGTATTTTAATTTTTTTTAAAAATCTTTTAATTAACATAATAAGACCCGATCGGACGGGCTTGGGTAAAGAGCTTTTAAATTTGGGCGGGCTTGGAATTACATAATAAGGCCCGATCTTGGCCCGAGCGGGCTTGGGATAGCCGTTTATTTTTCAAGCCCGGCCCGAGCCCGACCGAGCCTGCCCAGACCCGACCCACGGCCACCCCTACCCCCCCAGCCCACCCAGATGCACAAACGGTAACTAGAGTTTTAATAATATACCAACTTAATGAGAACGGATAAACGGATAGGAAAGAGAGCGGATAGGAAAGAGACAAGAAAAATAAATTAGTACCAACGGATTTCAATAATATAATTGACAAATACCATCACTTTTCACGAGAATTCGGAAGGAGATCAACATGAGTGGCGGTCAAATCCTTAGTCGCAGAAATCAATAAAGTGAGAGAAACAAAACAGAGGAGCGTCAAAGTTCTTCAACCAATGTCCAATCCATCAAACAACCTTTGAAGAAAAAGGACCCAACACAGTAAAAAAAAAATATAATGTGCTAAAAAGAAAACCCAGAAAGATAAAAGTAATTATCACAATAAACCCGTATCTAACTAGGGCAATAAACGCTTTGATCAAATCACTCTAAAAACTATAGAGGTCGTATATATATATATATATGTTAGGTGACCATGTATATGGGCATGGCCGAAGTTGAGATCCTGTGGTGGTGGTCCATGTTAAACTCCCTGAGGCTAACGTAAGGCATCTCCAACTCCCTCTTCCTCGTCGGTGTTAGGGTGCCTGCGAGTGGACCCGATGAGGGGCGACTAGTGGTCCGATAGGGACTGGTTGAGCCACTCCGGCTCTCGGTTATGTAGACTGGGCCAGATATGGCTCGAGTGGTGTGGAACCCATTAGCAGACGGAACATGATGATCAGGGGTGGGTATGTTGTGGTTGTGGGTCCGGTTGAGGCTCCACCTGAAAAAGACCAGGGGATTTCTCCACCATCTCTTTCTGTTTTTCTTGATCTTTTTGGACTCGTCTTTGGAGATAGGCTTCTGGAGCTTGAAGTGTAGAGCGTCGATGGATCTTGATGAAGCCTCACGCTTTTGCTTCCTTGCTTCTTCCAACACCTAACATTCAAAATGAGTGTCAAACATAAGATGAAGAAAAAAAGTGTGTGTTTATCTACGCATGAAAGCGACAAGGGACCTGAAAATAATCGATTTGAGGGTCGAAACCGTAGTCACTGAAGTGTTGAGGTTCAGGCATAGGGAATATCGGTGTCTTGTTGGACATCCTTAGTTGAGTTGGTGTGAGGTTCGTTGTTGTTTCGTTTTAGAGTTCGTTTTGTAGGTTAAGTAGAACAAAAGACAGGAGGGTACATGTCTCGTCTTTTGCCGGAGGGAAAGGGAAAGGGAAAGGGAGAAAGAAAGAGGGGGAGAGAGAAGATCTAAATTTAATGCAAAAATCCGGGTTTGGGGGGCTCAAGGTGAGAATGACCGTTGGTAAATGCGAACCCTAGTAAATGCACTCACATCTTGTATTGGACTGCCAATGGTACTCCAATTTAAATGCATCCATTGTCTCACGCGTGGCGTGTAGGTCCATAGAACGAGATTTGGAATTAGAAAATTTAGAGGATTAGGCCATATGCTCTTCTCTAGTGTCCCGAAATTGGTCCTCTCGTATCCTTATTTTTTCGCACATCTCTTAATACTCTAAAATGCAAAATAAGACATTTATTATGCTTTGCAATTAGCGTATTTACGTGTCACCTCATATTTATTTGGTGTTTGTTCCGTCTGTTTCTCCCTGTTTCGTGCGTCTCTCTCTCTTAATTTTGATAAAATACACTTTTGGGGAAGCCAAAATCCCTTCCAAGTCGTACATCTCCCACATCCCATATCCCACTTCCGTCTGTTCACTTCGGTCGAATCAAGGTTGCCTCAAATTCATCCCCATCCCACATCATCTTATATTTATTTGGAGATTTGCTTGATACAATGTCTCCTGATTTGCAACGAGTACGAGATTGTGTTTTGCAAGAGTATTTCTCAGAAATTGTCGGCACCCATCAAGGTATTTAACTATTTTGAATGCATATTTGATGTTTCATTAAATGTGTATGAGAAAGTCTGCGATTGTTAAAGATTCTTTTGGATTTGAAGGTATTTATCTGTTTGTAATGCATATTTGTTGTTTGATTAAATGTGTATGTATGAGAAAGTAATTTTAGGGATTTCGTTTTTCATATATTTGAAGTTTGAAACTGGTTTTGGGAAGCTCTGGGAATGGAGCTCGCCAGAGGTGAGGACAGGGGGTAAGAATGGTCGATTTGGGAGTTCGTCCCTGTCGATTTTTATGGCCGGAGTTTGGGTTGCTCCGGGACATGGGCCTTCACTGGTGGTTGGTAGGTAAGTGGGATTTGATTGAAATCGGGTTGCTGTAGATGGTACGGGGTAGGCAGCGGGAGTAGCTTTGGTTTTATGGGTTAGGAACTGTTGATATGGGATTTGGGTTTGTGTATTAAAAAAATATTTGAGGGGGTATTTGGTATTTGAGCCTTTATTTTAGCCCTATATATAAATTTAGACCCGTTTTTTGGTTCGCATTTTATTTCTTTTGATTAACTTTGATACTAATTTCACCAATATTTTTGTTTATATTTGTACTCATTTTTGCCCTTTAATGTGACTAATAGATGATGAGATGACTTAATATTTCATGTAATATAGGCTAACAAATTCTTATAGATTTCTTTTCATCATATTCAATTTCTTTTAAAAAACATTAGGCGTGAAATGAGTGACTTACTGCTTTGCATTTGTTGCCATCAGGTATTGTCCTTCTTTCTTTATTCCCTTTCGTTCATAATCAGTTTTCCCACATCATTTCTCAATTCTATTTCGTTCAAAAAATTTGGTATTTGGAAAAAAAATCCACTCCACACATTTCGCAGAATTTTATTTATGTTTGAGGCTTTAATACCTGAGTAGTTACGTTTTATATCTCTATAAATACTTCTGTTCTCATTCTTTCACGCCTAATGTTTTTCACAATACTATTTTTTTTAAACATTAGGCTTTATGTTAGGCTTTATGTTTGAGGCTTCTATACCGTTAGAGTAATGTTTTTTTTTTATATAGACAAAACAGTATTTAGTTTTCTGTTCTCAAACTAATTTCATAATACTGTTTTTTTTATATAGACAAAACAGTATTTAGTTTTCATTCATCTTATGAATGCGAATGTCAGATATGATATACATCTTCGCTCTAGAACTTCTCTTGTATAATATCTATATCACATAGACTATTTATACCCAAAGTGTTTACTCGCTAACATCATATTATTTTTCCATTTTGGCCAATAAATCAAGTTTCAAACAAATTACTTTTCTCCTTTACTAACAACAAACATTCATAAGTTGTTGATTTAAATAACTAATCATATGACAAGATTCTGAAATTTAATTACAACATTTCACATAGTGAAAAAACAATAGCGAAACGGCATGAGATTGAGCACGTACTACCGAATAGTGAGATTTCTTCCTTTATGCTTTCTTAGTATCCCAAATTCTCCTCAGTAATGACATTATTACGATGAAAAAGTTAAAACAGATTCAAATTTTTTTTCCAAATTGATTCCAAATTCCTTATCCCAAATCTGTACCAAAGATGAGGATGTTGGCATATACCAAAGAATATTCTGTATACAGCTGAACATTTGGGAGATATTGATCGAATGGCAAGCTCAAACTCTAAAATTTGGACTCTAAAAAATTGTTTTGAGATTGTGTTTACAGCAACACAGACTGAAAAAAAAAAATACCGAAACGGCATGAGATTGAGCACGCACTACCGAATAGTGAGAGATTTTCGAAAATTATATTAATATCACATATAGATTAATATAATTTGTGTCGTTTGGCGGTTGCTACTTGCTTTAGGGTTTCTCTCGATGGTTCAATTTACATAGAAACGTTCACCATTTGATCTGTTTTTCTTTATTTGTTTTGCACCTGTATGAATGCTTTTCCTCTCTTATGATATATTCATTTCCCTCTTCAAACAAATAAGTAGTATCTACGCTATAAAGCAGAAAACATTTCTGCACTATCTTGACGAGCACTGCTTATCATTGAATTAAATTCTAAACATATCATACCAAGTATCGATCATTAGATTTGGCATCTGTTATTGGAGTATGCGTAAACGGTGAAAGATGGACATATTAGCTTTCACTTGCTATATTTGTCGAAAAAGATCAAATTATATTTGCACGAGTAAATCGACTTAAGATGAATAAATTAGTCTATGACATAATATGTTGAAAAATACATATTTTCCTCCTCTTTAGTAATGTTAACAATATAAAATTCGTCTTTCAAATTCCAATTACAATAGTATGCATCGTATGTAATAAACAAGAAATATTTTGATAAAGTTGCATTGTATTGTTCCATATTCTATGTTGCAGTGATTTTCTTTGGAGCATACTGTTTCTGGCTTTGGACCGTCATTCAGAATAAGGTATTTTCCATTGGCCTTAAATTCTATTTATTGTTATATTTTTAAGAAAGCAAACGTATATTTAAAGACAACTACATCGTCAAGCGTATTTCATATTTAAACGTGATATTAAAACATGATATTTTGATTATATATTTTGTTGATATTTATGGTTTCTTTGAAATGACACAATTAAGTTTGTCTCTCTGGCCGTAAGGATACTACGATGTGGCTATACATTGGTAACTCACCCCCGTCAATCGCTATACATTAACGGTCATTACATAAAGCACCTTCATTTCATATTTGAACTCTTTATCAATGTTTCACTCGATTGTTGTTGAAACACTTTTAGAGGAGTTATGCCAATCTACATGGTACACTATCTACTTGAAAATTGTTTATTGATTGCTAATATGTTTGTGTTTTTTTAGTTATATAAATAATTGAATGATAGTTCAGTGTTATCGTCAATTATGTATTAAAAAAATATCAGTTAATTGTTTTTATTTTACTTACGAAATGTTAATTTCATCTTCTCTATCAATTTTTCATTCCTCCCAATGTTGACATCTTAAATGTCAATTTCTGGTAGGGGCTTCAATTAGTTGTGTAAAATATATCTTGATTGCAAACTTCTTCGGAGTATATTACCAATTAACCCATCCAATTTTATGTCGTGTTATATATATATTTATCATGATATTATTCAGATTTAATAAAAACATAATTGGTATTTTCGTTCAAATTAGATGGATCCTGCGTATCAATCCCGCATTGCAAGATCCCGTCGTAGGTTGATTATGTTTCGTAAGCGATCGAGTAACGTACGTCGTACGTCAACGGCAAGTATTGGTTTAACTAATATGCCTAATAATCTTCATCCCTCGATTGAAGACATGTCTTCCATTCAGCATCTTTGTTTTAATGCTGACAATGTAAAGAATCAAGGCAATGCTACCCCAAAGAAACGGAAGACAATTACGTCTAGAACAAAAGTGCTAGAAAATGGAGATGTAATGACTACAACGTTTGCTGATGACTCATCAAATGTGATTAACCATCCCAGTAACTATTGTGGATATAGCATTAACTTTGTAAACCATGCTTTGGAATCATTCCATGCTGTAACTGGATCGGGTAAGTCATTTATTAACTGTACATAATCGTAACACGCATATATATTATAAAGAAATATATATTTTCTTCTAATATAATTAATGCCAATTATATGAAATGTAGGAAATATAGGTGATACAACACCAACAGAGCATCCGACTCGAACTAAGGATCATTTAAATATCATTTTGAAAAGTAAGTATGATATTCGTAAGCATTCATTGAAATAACTCATAACAACTTATGTATCTACTTCTATTATGGTGTAACAAATTCCAAAATTTAACAAATTTATAGGAAAGTTTAAAGAAGCCTGGGATTTTGGTGGTCCAAGCGCCGTTTGTGACAATTGTAGTGCAATTCTATGGTATGAGGAGAGAATTGATAAGAATCGTACTCCTGCGTGTCCTAAATTCTCATTGTGTTGCCAACAAGGAAAGATCATCTTACCCCTTATAAAAAGACCACCACATATTTTGAACGATCTATTGAATTCTGAAAATGATTGTGGTTCATCTAAATTCAAAGACAACATTAGAGCATACAATTCCATGTTTGCGTTTACCTCCACTGGCGCTAAAGTAGATAATCAAATAAATAATGGATTCGGTCCCTATGTTTATCGTATTAGTGGAGAAAACCATCATTTGCTCGGTTCTTTGGTTCCAGTTGAAGGTCAATGCCCAAAATTTGCGCAACTTTATAGTTATGACACGGAGAATGAATTCAGGAATAGAATGAATTCTTTAGGAGGAGATAGGTCGAAATCAAAGTTGGATGTTCAAGTTATTTCAAAATTAGTATCAATGCTTGATGAGCACAATGAGATTGCTAAAGTTTTCCAAATGGCACGTTAATGTTTTGAGAATTCAAATGTCATGCCTGTGAGAATAAGGTTGATTAAAAATCGTTCAAAAGACCCATCGGTTTACAATTTGCCTACTGCTTTCGAAATAGCCGCACTCATTGTTGGTGATTTTACTGAGGATAATGTTATGAGAGATATTATTGTTGACCATAAGTCAAATGGATTGCAAAGAATTAGCGATATTCATCCATCCTTCATGGCTATGCAATACCCATTATTGTTCCCATATGGTGAAGATGGCTACCAACTGGGTATAACTTATAGAAGAAACAATGGGAAACGTAAGACTAAACGAAATTGCTTAACTATGAGAGAATATTACGGCTACCGTCTGCATCAAAGAACAAATGAAGCTACCACCATTTTACGTTCCGGAAGACTTTTTCAACAATATGTTGTCGATGCATATACATGCATTGAACATGAAAGGTTGAGGTGGATTATAAACAACCAACCACAATTAAGGGCTGAGCTATATAAAGGATTGAAAGATGCTGTTCTTGAAGGAGATTCAACGCCTTCGTCTGTAGGAAAACGTATTGTCCTTCCATTAAGTTTCACTGGGGGTCCACGTTATATGGCTCAAAATTTCCAAGACGCAATGGCTATTTGTAGATTCTTTGGTAATCCAGATCTGTTTATCACCTTCACGGCTAATCCTAAATGGCCCGAAATCACAAGCTTTCTTAATATGATTCCTGGACAAAAGCCTGAGGATAGGCCAGATATTATCACAAGAGTTTTTAAAATAAAACTTGATGCTCTAATGAAGGATTTAGTTAAAGGAAAACACTTTGGGAAAGTAATGGCAGGTACGTATCTCATATTTAATTATTAATGATTGTAAATTATAAATCATTTTATTTTATTTTCTAACCTTTTATAATATGTCCACAGCTATAACAACGTTTATATTTTATGACAGCTATCTACACAATTGAATTCCAAAAAAGGGGATTGCCACACGCCCACATCCTGCTATTCCTACATGCAGATGCAAAACAACCAACATCATATGATATTGATAACATTATTTCATCTGAGTTACCTGATTGTATTAGCGACCCAGTTGCCTACGCATCTGTTTCCCAATTCATGATGCATGGACCCCGCGGCCACGCAAATCCCCGTTCCCCTTGTATGGCAGACGGATGTTGCTCCAAAAAATTCACAACCATTACCAAATTTGATGATAATGGTTTCGCAATATATAGACGGAAAGATGACGGGAGATTTGTAGAAAAGATGGGAATCAAACTTGATAACAGATTTGTTGTTCCACACAATATTGACTTAGTCGTCAAATACCAAGCTCACATTAATGTGGAATGGTGCAATAAATCAAGGGCAATTAAATATCTTTTCAAGTACATAAATAAAGGACCAGACAGATCCACAATGGAGCTCACGCAATCAATTTTTCGTACTGATAATGATTGTAACAACGAATTCTTAGACGTTGATGAAATTAAAACATTCCTCGATTGTCGTTACTTATCTGCATGTGAAGCTTGCTGGAGAATTAATCAGTTTCACGTACAATATCGAAGCATCGGTGTTGAGCGATTAAGTTTCCATCTGCTGGATGAACAGGTTGTCACTTTTAAAGATTCTGACAATCTGAATACTGTGATTGATAGGATAGATGTTGAGAAGACTATGTTTACACAATGGATGACCACAAATTGCATCCATGAGGATGCAAGGGAGTTAACCTATGATGAATTTCCTTCAAAATGGGTTTGGGACTCAACGACAAAGGAATGGTCTAGAAGGAAAAATTTAGGCACATGCTTAGGTCGTATAGTATATGCTCATCCGGCATCTGGTGAGAGATTTTACCTTCGTATGCTCTTAAACGTTGTCCGCGGAGCAAGGAATTACGATGAGGTCAAGATGGTTAATGGTATTGTTTATCCAACATGCAAAGAAGCATGTTATGCTCTCGGCATGTTAGAAGATGACAAAGAATGGCACAACGCACTAGATCAAGCATCCCAATGGGCTACGGGTAATCAATTGCGTGACCTATTTGCTGTAATGCTTCTTTTTTGCGAAATTGCGGATCCAAAAAGACTTTGGGACGACAACTGGGAGATTCTATCAGAAGATTTGCTTCATCGCCAAAGAAAAATCTTATGCCTACCTGATCTTATTCTTAGTGAAAATCAATTAAAGAATTATGCCCTTCACGAAATTGATAATATTTTAAACAAAAATGGGAAAAGCCTAAAAGATTTCTCGCCGATACCACTTCCCGATGCTACAATGATTCAAGAAAAGGATAATAGGCTTTTAAGAGAGGAACTTTCTTACGATGCAAATTCTTTGGCACGAGCTCATACTAACATGTTCAATGCACTGAATGATGAACAATTAGATGTTTATAATCATGTTATACGATCCGTCAAAGAAAACAAAGGAGGCTTTTACTTCGTAAATGGGGCAGGTGGCACCGGTAAAACATTTTTGTACAAAACAATTCTTGCACGCTTGCGTTCAGAGGGAAAAGTTATTCTTGCAGTTGCATCTTCAGGTATTGCATCATTGTTGCTACCCGGTGGAAGAACTGCTCATTCAAGATTTAAGATTCCCATTGATATTCACGTTGAATCAACATGCGATATTCATCAACGGACTCATCTTGCAGAGCTCATTAGGAAAACAACCCTAATTATTTGGGATGAGGCTCCTATGAACCACCGTCATTGTTTTGAAGCTGTTGACAGAACATTAAGAGACATAATGCGATTCAATGATGAAAAATCTTTTGAAAAGCCTTTTGGTGGAATTACAATTCTTTTGGGCGGTGATTTTCGTCAAACTTTACCCGTTGTTCATAAGGGAAGCAGAGAAGAAATTGTAAATGCATCAATTAACAAATCAAAGTTGTGGAGTTTGTGCCATGTATTCAACCTATCGAAGAACATGCGGATACAAGATTCAACTTCATTTAGAGATTGGGTCCTAGCACTAGGTGACGGGAAATTACAGACAAAATCATTTGAAGATGACGAATTTCCATCGTGGGTAAAAATCCCAAATGCCAACCTTATACCACATTCCGATAACCCAATAGCTGATATTGTTTCAAGTGCATACCCCGATTTGGTCAGGAGATACAATGAGCCAGATTACATTAAGGGCCGTGCTATTCTAACTCCAACAAACCATATGGTTGACACCATTAATGCCTACGTACTAAATGTCATTCCCGGAGATGCGACAACTTATTTCAGCTCAGACTCAATATCTAAGGTTGCTGGGGACATTCGAGACCAAGATGTCCTTTTTCCTGTTGAATTTTTAAATAGCTTGAACTTTGCTGGACTCCCAAGCCATAACTTGGAGCTAAAGATAGGTTCGCCTATTATGCTAATGAGAAACATAAATCAAAGTGCTGGCCTTTGCAATGGCACAAGATTAATCATTACACAGTTATCTCCATTGGTCATAGAGGCTATAATTATCACAGGATCTAATATAGGCGCAAAAGTATTCATTCCACGAATAATTATGTCTGCAACGGACTCAAAATGGCCTTTTATTCTCAAAAGACGCCAATTTCCAGTTCGTCTTGCTTTCTCCATGACAATAAAGAAAAGCCAAGGGCAAACTCTCGATCAAGTTTCAATATACTTACCGAAGCCTGTTTTCAGTCACGGTCAACTCTATGTCGCTATATCTAGAGTAACTTCAAGCAGCGGCCTAAAATTATTCATCCAAAATGATTACCAAATTGATAGTCATTTCACAAAAAATTTTGTGTACGATGAGGTTCTATCATCTATAACTATAGGTATATTTGAGTAATTCGCAAAAGTTATAGTATAGTTAATCCTTTTACTTATGATTTAAATCCCTTTATTCATATAACTAATATGTCTTCTCTCATAAAAAAATTCAGGACCATGAAAGAAGTGACAAGACTTGAAGATCTTTCACTAGGCAGGGATGATTGGACCATCTTCGTACGTGTGATTCGAAAATGGGAATCCAAGACTCGAACTGGCGATAACCCAAAAATATCTGATGACTTTCTCTTAGTTGATGACCAGGTAGATCATTTTGACATTCAAGTTTTATTATTCTTTTATCACTCAAAATATACTATTTTTAATAAATATTTATTATTTATTAAAATGGTTTTTTTTAAATTACACAGGGTGATTCAATACATGCAGTATTGCGCAAATACTTATTTGGCAAATTCGTCAATTCAATAGACGTTGGAAAAGTCTACACAATAACCAATTTCAGACTCATGGATACTAAGCATAGCTACAGGGTCTCCACCCACAATCTAATGATTGAATTCATTCCATCTTCAAAATTTATACATTCTGAAGGCGATAATTTAATTATTCCAAAATATCACTTCCAATTTCTGGAATTTGATGAACTGAGATCGAAATTGAGCAATGACACATATCTAACAGGTATTTTTTATTCATTACTCATTACACAATTAACAATAATCATTTAATACTATTTGAATAAATTTACTCACTATTTATTTCATTAGATGTGTTCGGCCTTTTGACTTCTATATCACCAGTTGAGGATCAACCGGTTAGGGGATCCATAGTAAAGAAAAGGGTTTTGAAGCTTGAAAATCAAAGGTTGTTCATTCATATTTCCAAACTATTAACTTCGTTCATTTCAAATATATATACTATTCATGAGACCTTAACCACATACGCTATTATACAGTGGGGAAAGAATTTTCGTGACTCTGTGGGCCGAACAAACGGCACTAATAACTGAAGAGATATGCCAGAATTTAACTGCCCATTTGATCGTGGCCATTACATCCACTACGGTGAAACAATTTAGAGGTAATTGAAATTTATTTTTAATAATATCATATTTTTATATATTCACGATTTCAAACAATACATTTTAATATTCATACAACTTTTATTCCATAGGTGATTACTCATTGTCAGCAACAAATGCATCCAAAGTCTATATAAATCCTGATGTTCAATGCATTCAAGAATTTATGACCAAGTAAGACTTTTTGGACAATAACATATGTATTTTATCACTACTGTTAGCAGAAACTGCATTGAGATTCCATTGAGCAGCAATTTCACCGTATGCATACATTGTCGTTGTTTTACAATGACACAACACACATACATATTCATTCAATTCTGTTGAAACGCCCTGAGTCCTATACATATTCAAGTCAGTCCAACATAACATCTGTCAATGTTCATTCCAACTAATCTCAAACTGATTTTAAGAATTCACCCAAAAAAAAATAATCAGTGATACGCAGCGATTATGGTGAGGTTGACTATGGCATCAGGTAAGGGAGGCTAAGGCAGGGTAGTAGGAAGATGGCTACGTGTGAGTATGATTATACGTACTGGGATATGGGGTATTAGGCAACTGAAAGGGCAAATGCAGTGGAGGTAGATGATGCGTGGGGAGTGTGGACTGTGGAGTAATCAAATAAACCTATGTTTCCCGTACATCGTTACAAATAGTCAACTTTTGGGGCATAAGCAACGGCGTACAGAACTTCAACTATGAGATGCCTCAATTAGTGTGAAACCTACTATTTCAAATCTTTGTTAAGTTTCTCAGCAGCCATCACTGTATCTCTGAGGCTGTACAAATGGAGTGTGTGGCTAACCATTACCTTATGTAAGCAGTTTATCAACTGGCAGACATGGTTCAAATCCATTGATTTCTCATTGGATACTGAAATGGTGTTTGGCATGAGTGTTTAATGGCCGCCAAGAGATTTACACGATGTATATTAGTGGTTTGGTCTAGAGCTCAATTTACTTTTCTTTTTGTTGAGTTTGTTTGGAGTTGTTTGGTTTTAAAGACTGTCCAATTATAAGCATGTATTAGGGGAAGGCTCCCCAAGTTCTGGGAATTGAACACCAAGGACCAGTTTTGTATGGAAATAGTAATCCAATGCTTCAGGATAAAACTTAGTTGCTCACTTGGCTGCTGAAAAATTAAAGCCAGAGTTCAATATTCCATTCCTCTATGCAAATTTTGAAAGCACACTTCTGCTGCTTTTTCACGCAATATGTAATCTTCTAGATTTAGCATATCTATTACCTTTACATGGGAAAAAAATGGAAAAAGGTGAAAGAGTCAACTTTTTTCTTTGTAATTGCAGATGTTGTATTAATAGGAAGCAATGACGAGTCTTCCAAATTTGGAAACAATTGTATTCCCCAATTATTTCATTGTGGTTTACTCATGAGATGTAATTTATAGTTCAAGTCTACTAGCATATCTCTCAAGTCTTTCTTACTGTTTAAGTTTTTACAAGATTAATTGTCAGTTTTCTTGATACATTTTATGTTTAATCCTACTGGATCACTGATATAATTTGTTGTTAATTATAGTCAAGATCTATGTTGTAAATACTTTTAACCATTCATTTTTCAAGGTATCTCAATTATGCATATCAGTGTCTCATATTGTTTATTACAATATACTACGGGGGAATATGGATTAGTACTACGATATAGTTACCGTTGGAAATTTGATGATTTTGGCTGATACTTGACACGAACTGTAGGTTTATTGGTACTTTAAGATTTATTATTTCTGATGGAACAATGATAAGTTAAAGATGAATATGGATTGACGGAGTATATTAGACAGGCGTGCTAAATTTCATTGGATGAAATTAAATCTTTTAGGTTCATTTGTACTTTTATTTACTTAAATGTTCTATATTGTTCTCTCTCTCTCTCTATCTCTCTCTCTCTCTCTATCTCTCTCTCTCTCTATCTCTCTCAATATATATATATATATATATATATATATATATATATATATATCACTAACATATTACCTGTTTATCTCTATGATATATATACAGAATGAAGAATGAAAATCGTTCGTTCACCATGACGACTGATCCAACCAAAGACAAGAATTCACAAATTCAGATTGAAGGAGAATCTAAATCCATTGAAGATATCTTATCACTTCGTTCCGACTCTCCAAATGAGGTATACCCTTTTAAATATACATTTCCTTTGCCTCCATCATTAGCTAATTTTAATATAAATATTATATATTTCACAGGTTATATATGTCACTTGCAACGCAAGAATCACAGGTGTAGACGAAAATGCTGGTTGGTATTATCCAGCATGCAATCACTGCAACAAGAAACTTAAACATTATATCACTTCTTTCTATTGTGAAACATGCAACACAGACAAACTTATTCCTTCTCCAAGGTATTTTATTCGTCCAACTTATTTTCATTTAATGTTGTACACATCAATTTTCTCAATTATATACTTCTACATAAATAGGTACAAAATTCAAATCTCAGTGAAAGACCATACAGCTACCATCACATTCGTACTCTTTAACAAAGAAGCTGAATCTTTAATCAATGTCCAATGTTCTGAGCTTGCAAATATTAATCATGACATTTCCGTAAGTTGTTCATAATAATTTTACTATTTTATCAATACATTCATTTTAACCATTCTTTTTCAAAAATAATATATTTAATATTTTCCATAGGTACCAAAAGATCCACTTCCGCTAGCAATCACAAGGATCATCGGCACCTCTTACAAATTCCGCGTGAAGCTCAATAACTACAACTTAGTACGGGGCTATGAAAACTTCACTGTGTCAACCATTTTGAAAGATTCTTCGGACGGAAATATTTCAATGCCTAACCACAGCATTGAAACGGTAATTTCTAGATAATCAATAATAATTTTATATTTATATTATACTCTCTTTTCTTACTCTAATCATATCTCATTTACATAATAGCATAGCGGTAAATTCATTGCCAAGTGGCATGAGACCAGGTTAATTATCACTAATCTCTTTTGTGCTTCCGATTAGACATTTTAGTGATTGTCGATGGTCTATACGAGCCAACAGTAGCGACACTACAGTTTTTCCTGTGAGGTGTTTGTGCGTCAACCCTGGATGATGTGAGAGGTTTGTTGGGATGTTAATAATGCAAAATAATGTCCATTTAGTTAGGGATATGGATTGTGTAAAGTCAACTGTAGATATTTGGAGATTAGAGCGTCGTGCCTAAGCGGTGTTGACTAGTGATAAAGATGTAATAAGTTCAATAGTTAGTTACTTTCAGGTAATTTGTGTCGATGGTGTGATTAGGCGAACACGATCCTTGGGGTAGTGTCATATTATAGATAATTGATGATTAGGTAGGCATGAGGAACCGTGTTGATCAATACTTAGGGATGTGTACTCGGTCTGAGACGATAAGATACTAATATTATATATAAGTGGCTTAGTTGCTGTTGATTGAAAGTGGTGCCTCGTAAGAAGTCATAAGAGTTATGGGAAAATCTTGGTAAGTATGTTATGTATGCAACAATGATAGTCAAAGTGACTTAGGAGTGAACTCTAGACAGTATTCCATGATAGGGTTTTAGAAAATATGATGCAAACTTGTGGAATAGGATCCATACTGATGTCAAATGTAGACCTAGAGGCTTATAGGTTGTATGCGATGTCCTATATCCTGCCAGAATTCCTTAGTAGTATTAGTCTGGGATTTCATGGGAGGTCCAGGGCTTCTGTCATTGGCGAAAAGTCTTTAGAGCCTTATTGAACCTCGAGAAGAGAGTTGTAGGCTAGACTTTTATTGGTGTTTCAGACAAAAGGAAAATAGTCTACTTTTTGTGATGCCTTGAGATGTTCAAAGGTTCACATGTGACATGTGTAGAGGCTTATAGATTAGTGTCCTTACGAATGCTTGATGGTCACAATGTGTATGTTGAGAAATTTGTAACTAGTATCTACATTAAGAGAGTCATAGGTGATGAGATCTCATCAGGTCTTCAATAATAATTATATTTTCGTATAATCAGTTTCCATAGGAAACTAGTTAAGTTCAGTGTTATGTAGTACAAGTGTTCTAATGATGTTGGTATTGTAGTTCATATGATAATCTCAGGTTGTTAGTCAATATTTAAAAGAGTCGAACAATATATGTGTCGAGTACCGTTATCCGAATTGGCATAGATGGATGATGTAACCTTCTAAGAGAAATTGAAAGCTAGTGTCGTGAACGGGCGTGATGTTCAGGTGTCATGGATTAACTAGTGTAGGAGGTGTAACATTTGATTTTGAGGAGTAATAGAGGAAATGCATTTGGGACTTATATTGATGATGTCAAATGAAAGACATGGAAATGGCACCCTAAGAGGGATATCGAGGTATGATTAGGAGTTACATGTGTCGACATCAAAAGTTAGAATAGCCCTAGCAAGGAAGGGACTAGTTCTTGGAACATCTTGCCAAATCAATACAAGATAGATGTAGTCATGTGCAGTACTTACTATCCTTAGAATGTTAATGGTGGCTGGTGTGTCCGTCACGTAAGCTAAATTTGGGTAGAACCTGGAGATGAGCTCAGTGATAACTTTATGTAGTTAGAGGTTACTATGAGGTGAATGTTTCTCTTAACCTAGTACTTTTAAAGAGAATTTGGGACATGATCAAGGTACAATAATGTCGACAATGACCTAGGTGTATTAGGTTAGTCATGACATCAATAGAGAGGTGGATAAGGTCGACGTTGATGAAGGCGTTAGGCATTCACTAGCCTAAGTGGTTCGTATATGTTAAAGAGGTAAAATGGAAGCCTTACCCCTAAAGAGGGAATCGTGATGTTCAATTTTCCAAAGGATAATAGGTTTTTATGTTACGTTCGTCTTGTAGAGATGGATGGGTTGTGATCCAATTCGTCATGGTTAGTGACCCAAGCCAGGGCGTATGGCTATGTTAGTACCCAGTGAGAACATCTGGGAGGATTCGTAGACTTCGAAACGTGTGGCGTAGTTCCACTTTTCATAAATCATAGTTCGTTTATTACCAATGGTATATTCCCGGGACGGATATTCATTTTTTCTGATTCTTTATGTCCCTTTTAATTTCGGGGATCGAGGGTTGTATTCCTACTATTTTAGTTGCCTGTATTTGTACCATGTTATGGTACAGTGAGGTTTGGTCTAGTAGAGTGTGGTTGGACCTGGAATGGTCAATGCATCTCGATAACTGGGTACGCCCTTGCCTATGGTATCTTTGTTATTGCACAAAGTTCTATGTATGAGTGGATGTACTTTCATCCATGTAGTTTGCTAATAGCATCCATTCGCCTTATAATTAAAGATCTTATAAGTGATCGGAATGATAGTTAGTGGATCTGGTTGTAAAGAGCGGGATTATAACTTAAGGACATCGTATAGTGTTAGAACTCAAGGAAACATAGTGCTAAGTGTTATTTTCCATGATGGGTGGATTGATTTAACGCCAAAGCGAGAACTCCCTAGTAATACACCTAGAGTGGCCCAGGTTCATAGAAGGGTCCTATGGGATGGTGTTGGTTGTATGCATGATTTGGAACTTAGTGGCATGTCTCCTCGATCTGATGGGCTAACGATGCGAGGTTAGTATCAAGTCTATGAGAATTTTCTTATTCAGGAAGACTGAGAATTAAAGAAGAGTCAAGGTAGGTAGTCCCAAGAATTGAAACGATTTATGGCAATGAATTGGGTGGTCAGTTTCATGTCATTTTCACTTAAGTGAGTGTCGAACCATAAATAATGATGTAGACACCCCATCCTAGGACCCCCTAAGCACCTCCTTATTCCCCTAGTACTCACGAATTCACCACAAACCTTAAGTCATATTTTGAGAACCAATCTAGAGGCCATTAGGCTCTTCTAAGCCCCATTTGACTCCAGTCAACTTTTTTGTCTGAATAGATTTTAATGAATCTTCGAAGGGCTCTGAATCCCCTTTCTAATGGTTAGCTCCATGTGTGAATCGGCCTTATAATTTGGGCAAATGGTTAATTTCACTATCAAAAATTGATCTAGAGGCCATCGGGCGCTCCCAGGCCTCGTTTCACTCCGACCAACTTTATAACCTGAGCAAAATCTCAGTGAATCTTCAAAAGGCACTGAATCCCATTCCAACGGTCCTTTTCATGTGCGAATAGGCCTTACGATACTGGATGAAGGGTCTGTTTTACCCCAAAAACTGATCTAGAGGCCATTAGGCATTTCCAGGCCTTATTTGACTTCGATTAACTTTCTCACATTAGCAGAAGCTGAATGAGTCTTTGAAAGGATCTGTATACCCTTTTCAATGGTCCGTCCTGTGTGTGAATCAGCCTTACAATACAGACGAATGAACCATTTTACTATGAAGTGTTACCGGGCGCTTCCTAACCCCATTTGACCTTTGCCAACTCTCTGAACTGAACGAAGCTGAATGACATCTCAAAGGGGACTAAATAACCTCCTTTCCATCGTTCCATCCCATGTGCGAATCATCCTTATGGTTCGGACAAAAAGATCCATTTTCCTCTGAAAACTTCTTCTCTAGTGACCAACAGGCACTTTTAGGCCCCGTTTGACCTCGTTCAACTCCCAGACTTGAGAGTGGCTCAAAGGATTTTTAAATGGCTATAAATACCCTTTCCAATAGTCTACCTGCGCGATTCCGACTTACGAATTGTGTTTTATGGCCTTACTTTTGAAAAACCTATCCCAGACTGCTAAATGACACCCTCAAGACCCTGTTAATCCGCAGTGTGCCTGAGGTTCTATGATGATAGGCAAGTACAGGACAATGTCGATCAACACGCCCTTGTACCTATAATAGAGGTCGCGACCTCACTTTGAAAGGCACCCCCTGAACATCTCTCTCAGTAATTCAGAGAACATTGCCTCAAATTTAGAGTTGTTCCCTTCCTAAAAATCCCATTTCCCACATTCCATTCCATCATTTTCTTAATTTATTAAGTAAATTTCCCCCTTATCTTCATACCACCTTCATCCCATTGCAAGATCAACATATCTACACTCAAGATCAACATCAAGCATTAATAAGGAGGTCCAATATCCATTCTTTTCTCTAAATTCTCTTATGTTAGTATTAGTTGCTTTATTTCTACTTTAGCACTTTATTTCATTACATCACATATATTAATCCCAATCCTTTATTAGTAGTATTTGGAGATACTCTACTTTCATAAAAAAAAATAAGAAAAAAAATGGTATATCTATAAATTCCAAAAGAAGGATTGGCACTATAAATTCTCACTTTTAAACCATGTTTCTTTCTATACACACACATAAGAGAAATCCCCCGCTTGGATTTATGGATTGAACTCCACCCCATGCTATCTTTAAACTACCAGGACTTTGATGCCCCTTGGGCTACGTAGGCATCTTGGGAAAATACCAAGATTCAAGTCCTCCTCTATGCATATAATATTATTTTCGTATATATATTCTTAATGAATGTCATACCCTTACATGCTTGTGTTTCATTATATATACACATTCGTTCTTCCATAAGGACATATGATTCGGAAAACACTCATACTATATTTTGAATTATTATTTTTGGTAACATCCTAAGGATGAATTCGCTCCGTCCTTTTCCATGATGTGAGTTGAATGATTCCATTATTTATCTATATTATGCATATAAGCACACATTTCACGGAGCGTAACAAGAAAATATTAATAGATTCCCATGAGAGACTGAAAGGAAGGGATGGGTGCCTAACACCTTTCTATTCCGTAACTTAGTCCTTGGATCCTTAAACTACTTGGTTTCACAAGCATCGATATTGTCCTTGATGTTGTTCTCTCTAGGTGATGACATTTCTTTTGCTTGTTTTGTACAAAATAAGCTAGCAACTCTATCTCTACACATTAACCCACATTAACGGTGGTCGAGCGCCCCGAGAAAGGGCGCAATCCCATCCAAGCGTCGAAGGTTACCCTCAAAGAAGAGGGAATACCCCCCAGGATGGCCATAGTAGCGACTCTGCTAGGGAAGAATTTTAAGAGGACTAGACTCAACTTTTACGTGGGTGTTATTCTTTTCTGCGTGTGTGCGTATGCATCTACCTATATGTTCCCTTTCTCCTCTATTTACTTTTTTCTATATCTACCTCATGCTTATATCTATCACACTACCTCATGTATATATTACTTTTCACTTACTTATACACTTCACACACTTTTATATACTCTTTGTGTATGCTCCACACACTTACACTTAGCTTCACTTTTACTCACATGCTCCACACACCACTTAAATGACCCATGCTTAAGATTCACTATCACACAGTCACACTTCCCACACTTGTATATATTCGCGCTCACTTACAAATATCACACACTACTTATAGTTTATCCATGTATAAGCTCACTACCACACATACTCACTTATAAATAATTACATGTCACTCATTCGCACGTATATACGTAGTAAAGCCTCCATGGTTCATGCTAGAGTTACTTCTCATGATACTTGTATATGATCCCTTATTAGTGTAATTCTCTCTCCACTCATCATGTAAATAAAAATATAAATACGATACTCTCTCTACATAATATGGTAATTAAGACTCATGCATTTTTTCACATTACATCACTAAGAGCATGGCAATATTGACCAAAATTTTATCTCGTACCGGGGGTTCACTTTGTTATAGACGTTGTTTTTGTGGGGCACAGTTATCCTAAGAGATATGACACTCACCTTCCATTGGCCTCATACCTTTGACTTATATCAAACGGTTCCCCCACATTATATTGCTTGACCGAAATCACTACGAGAGGTATATAGCAGGTAACTCCTTCACGTACGTCGAGTGTATCGAATTTTCTCTCACATGTACCGTCCTCAAGAGATATATTGTGAGGTAATTCACATACACTCAGGTATATAAAATGGTTTGTCCACGCGTGTACCGATGAATGATTTCCGTTATAGGCCATAGGTATATCATGGAAGTCAATCCAAAGGGGGGAACCCTTCTACTAGCCCAACAATTTCATAATCCTCATATATGCATCAAACCTAGGGAATCCATATTTAGTTTGCCGATTACCATGTGAAACTCTATCAAAATTTTAGGTCAGTGTACCGCCCGAATTTTCACGCTATTTTGCCTTTTTTAAAAATAGGACCATGTTCGTGAGCCAGGTAACAAGTCAAATTGTGTCTTACATATTTTTAAATCCTATTTTTCCAGGCTCGGGTCCTGTTCGACATTTTTTCTACATTTAGGTGAACTTAATAGAAGTGAAAATCTAATAATATTAATAATAATAATAATCATGCTGAGATTCCTCTCCTTTTCCTTCTTTTTTTAAAACCAAAATGCCAAAAGCATTTTCTCCTCCTTCCAAAATACCCCAAACATTTTTCTCCTCCTTTCAAAATACCAAAAACTCTCTCCCTCCTTCTTTCAAAAATAAATTCAAACTGTTTTTCCTCTTAGGTCAATCGCATACCCAATTTTTTCTTGACTCCCTACTGGGTTCGGTCTTCCGTTAAATCGCCTCGAAGCTTCGCCACTTCTTATGCTACTTCGTTCGAGTTTAGGATCTACCTCCACGTTCTCTACATGGAGAACAGTAACCAAGCACCGGATGTTCAGCCAGATCTGATGGCCATTTTATCCCAACTCTGTGCCAAGCTTGACAACCTTTAAACCGAGGTCCATGAAATGCAGCGATACCGAGCCTAGATTCTCGACGAAATGGAGGTTTTCTTCCCTGTTACGGGTCCACCCACTCCCGAGCCTATCTGGGTCCTAGGAGAGTATCAACATGATCCACATCAGTACCCGTGGATTCCAAAGAGGAAGAACTAAACAAGGTCAAAGAAGACCACAAACTACTTTCAAAGAAGTCAACCAACTCAAGATATCTAGGAACTACATAGACTATACCTATGTGTATCCTCATCCCAAAGCTATATTAACAGAGAACTTCAAAATGTCGGACATCAAGAATTTAGGGGAAGCAGACCCCCAATTGTTCTCCTTCAAATCTATTACCAATCCATGAACCTATTTGGTTCCTCCGAAGAGATAATGGCCTATATATTTTAGCAGACTTTGAAAGAAAGTGCCCTCCAGTGGTTTCTATCCCTCAAAGAATTTAGGGGAAGACTTTGAAAGTTGGCATTATCTCTTTGGTTCCTCCGAACAGATTATGCCAACTTATGTGAAATGATCTCCTTTGAGGATTAGTATGATCTTGTTGACAAGAAAATAAAAATGGGGCTAGAAGTCTTCTTTTAAGATAATAAATCTTGAGTCGAAGACTACAAACATGAAGTGTAACATCTATATAAGATAGTTGTGACAATTACTGAGGAGTCTATGGAAAGTGATTTCGAAGACTCATTCGATCAACAGATACTGGGGCTGAGTCTATGTATGATCCACTTATATGCCATGTCATCAGACTCATCTGCTCAAATTAAAGCTGCTGACATGCCTCTCCTCAACTAGAATGCCATACCAGTCCAACCTGCTCAAATTCAACTTAACACTGTTGTTTACCCTATCCAAGTCTCTTCACCTGTTGTTGTTTTTCGTTTTCATAATATTAATGTAACTGGGACCTCCTTTGACGAGGTTCTTAAAGTTATTTTTCCTAAAAATGAAACAAATGAGGATTTTAAGTATCTTGTTGTGCCTTACATTAATTGTATTGATTCTGATCAAACCTTTAATGATGATGATTTTGTAGATGAATAATTATTGACTGATCTAAATGAGGAGAATAAGAAACAACATAACCCCGTTCAAACTAATGATGATGAGACTATTATTATTAATCTTGGTTCTAGTAGCCATTAGCGCGATATTAGGATAGGGCCCACCCTTAATAAGCATAAGTGTGCGCAATTTGAAGACCTATTGAAAGAATTCGTGTATGCCTTTGCATGGTCCTACGATGACATGCCCAACATTGACCCGAAAATAGCTCAGCATGAGATCCCGACATTCCCATAATGCAAGCCAACCAAGCATAAGCTAAGGAAACTCCGTAATGAATGGTCGCTCAATGTCAAAGAGAAAGTTGTCAAACATTTAAATGTGGGCTTCATTCGCGTGGTTGAATACCCAACATGGCTTGCCAACATCGTCCCTGTGCCAAAATCAGGAGGAAAAGTCCACATGTGTGTCGACTACCGAGATTTGAATAAAGGATCCCCAAAGGGCGATTACCCGTTAGCCCAACATCGATATGATCGTGAACAACACGGCTAGACATGCCATTAAGTCATTTGTTGATGGATTCGATGGATATAACCAGATCAAGATGCACCCTGACTATCAAGAGAAAACTGCCTTTATAACCCAATGGGGAACCTTCTGCTACACTATCATACCATTCGAACTCAAGAATGTCGGAGCTACCTACCAAAGGGATTCCACAACCATCCTGAATGGCTTTATTCACAAGGAGGTCGAATTTTATGTAGACGATATGTTCGTTGAGTCTAATACTAGAGAAGGTCATATTGCCTCCCTCCGAAAGTTCTTCAAGGAACTACAACCATACTAGATGAAGCTAAATCCATAGAAGTTTGTTTTCAGAGTCACAAAAGGAAAACTCTTAGGATTAGTGGTCAGTGAGAATGGAAGCAAAGTATACCCTACCAAGATGAAAGCCATACCTTAAATGCCACCACCATGGATGGAGAAGGAAGTCCGAGGATTCCTGGGTAAACTACAATACATCAGTTGCATCATCAGCCAATTGACCTCTATCTATGAACCCATTTTTAAACTTATCCGAAAAGACTCAACTAATGTATGGAATGAGGCCTGCCAAGAATCCTTTGACCGAATCAAAAGATACCTCACTGACCTCCGGTGCTCTAGCCTTCGTAGCCAGGTCTCCCTTTCCTCTTATACTTGACCGTCATAGATATTATAGCAGGGGCCTTGCTATCCCAATGCATTAAAGAATCCTGTAAGGAAAGAGACATCTATTACGCCAGTCAAAAATTAGCCAGATACGAAGTTAAGTACTCTACTTTAGACAAAGCATGTGTCGTCCTGGTCTGGGTTACACAGAAGTTACTGAACTATATGCTTGCCTTCCCATCAAACTAGTATCCCAAATGGATCTCATCAAATAATTTGTATAGAAGCCCGCTTTGTCCAGCAGAATGGCTCGCGGGTTGATGTTATTAGCCGAATTCTATATTGTGTACATTACGTAAAAAGTTATGAAAGGGAGAGCCATCTCCGACTACCTTACAGGTCATCCCATGGAAGGAACCGATGTTTGGGTCTCTGAATTCCCAAATGAAGATATTCTCTGCATATCTTAAGAGACCTTAAATGGCATATGTTCTTTGATGGTGATGCCAACAAGCAAAGGCATTAGGATATTCTTGATCTCCCGTGATGACTCTCACACCCCCATTACAATCAAATTAGAATTCCCTTGCCCCAATAATATGATTGAATAAAGGTTTATAGCACCTAGACGTTTATGGGGACTCTTCCATTATTTTTGGCTAAATCCTTAGAAAATAGAAACTCAAAGACGAGAAGCTCCTACCCTTCCATGCACACCTAGAAGAGTTAGCCTCCCATTTCAAATATGTCACCTTCCACTACTTTCCTCGTACAAAGAACAGTCTAGCTGACGCCTTTAATACCCTGGTCTTCATAGTCGATATGCCCGATGGCATAATAATAGCCCACTTCCTGGTTGAAAAATAGTCTATGCTTACTGACTACTACCATATCGAGCTCGTCACCGAGAAAGATTTTGATATGGTCAGGTTATGGTAATATAACATTTGGTGCCTCCTCAATTATGGTAGGTATCCCTAAGACGCAGACAAGAAAGACCATGAGATGCTTTGCAAATTGACTTCCTAGTACATCGCCTACGATAGAGCGCTTTTCAAGAGAAACTTCGATGGAACGCATTTCTATTGCTTAGAAAGGGTTGATATTGAAGAAATGATGTAGAAAATTCAGAGTGAGGAATATAGCCCCACATGAACGGTCATACGCTTGCCAAGAAGATCATTTATCAAGGGTACTACTGGGCCACCATAGTTCAAGATTGCATGTATATGTTCAAAGATGACTCAAGTGTCAATAGTTTGCCAATCTCTAACACTTACCTCCTCGAGAATTGTAAAACATGACCTCTCCCTAGCCTATCCACTTGGGGCATAGATATCATAGGGAAGATCACTCCCAAATATTCTAATGGTCACGAGTTCATCCTTGTCGCCATTAATTACTTCACTAAATGGGTCGAAGCCGAGTCATACGCAGTGCTGAATGCCAAGAAAGTGGCCAAGTTCATTAGAAAGAACACCATTTGCCGATAAGGAGTTCATCATGAGTTAGTAGCAGATATTGGAATCCACTTCAAAGTCGAGGTCACATAACTAGTCGATGAGTACGGGATTTAAAGACAAAAATCTTCTCCCTACTGACCCCAAACCAATGGTGTTGTCGAAGCCACCAATAAAAGCCTTAAAACCATCATAATCAAAATGATCGAGAATTGCAGAGATTGGGCAGACCGAATCCCATTCTCCCTCTGGGGTGCCGCAATTCAATCAGAATGCCTATTGATGCTATCCCTTATTCTCTAATATACGGGATGGTAGAAGTACTACCCGTTGATCTAGAAATACCATCCTTACGTGTTATGCTCGAGAGAAAATTCAGAGAAAATGATTATCACCAGAGCCACTTTGACGAGCTATCACTCTTGGATGAAAAGATAGTTAAGGCTCCGTACCATATACAGGGTATCATAGCCGAATAACGCTATCATTCAACCAATGACCCATGGACTGTGGTGTTCAGGAAAGAGACCTTGCTCTTAAGGAGATCATAGGTATGTCTGGGACCCTTGAGAGATATTCAAATCGAATTGGAGTGGCCTTACATTATGAAAGAAAATTCCTACAGGCGACGCCACTATGCTCACAGACATCGACGGAGAAGAAATGACGCATCCAGTCAACTTGGACCGTCTTAAAAAAATTTACCCTTAGTTCAAAATCTAAGCATGCTAAGACTCTCAAAAACTTTTTTCTTTCATTGAAACTCATAAAAATTTTCAAAATCCCTAGAGGTACGTAGGCAACCCATATGCCATACATGGGCATGTTCTCCTTCTTTTTAACAAAATGCTATTCTTTTCTAACATCTGAGAACAGCAGTCCATTTTATCATTCACATGAAGAAAAGGATTATGTATGCCTTAGTGATTGTTATAGATAGTTCAAATGCAAAACTCATTTGAGGCATAAAAAAATATGATCAAAATCATTTTTATTTCTAATTAAGGAATTACATGAAGTATCAGTAAAAAGAGTCAAATCGAAACCATCTTAAATAATCCTACCTAATCCTTAACATCTTCACAAAAATTATCCCTAACCTCACAGAAAAACACCAAAAGCACCTAAAACACAAGTTACCCTAGCTTCACAAAATGTGACCCCAACTTCACAAACACTGTCCTAAACTGTCAGACTACCTTGATTTGTCATCATTTCCTTCTCCCAGAGGTCCCTAAGTCTTCCACTCCTTATTAACACTTCGTATGCACTCTATGGAGAGATACGCCTTGACAAGCTTGGATTAAAAATGCCACCCTCCTCCATGGTGTCTAAGGCAACAAGCCACCTTTGCCTAGTATCTTCCTCCATAATCTTCTCCATAACCCATTTCCATAACCACTTTAAGTAGTTCGCCCAGACACATGACAAGCCCCTCCCACAAATTGTGATAGATGGGTAGATGGTCGACGACACTGCCACAAGGATCCCAACATCATTCGTAATAATTCATTTAGGTTCTCCATCGGGAAGAAGTCCGTTATGCGAGGAGGCATAATTTGTTCCCATCCAACTTGGTGTAAAAGCCACCAACGAAAATAAAAGGAGGTTTTATGGAGGCCAAACAACTGCACATACTGGTACTCTCGTAACTACAAAACGGGCTGGAAATATTCCTACCGTGGCACCGACTAACAAAGAGATCGAGTTTCATGCTCCACACACCAATTGAGCCAGTTCTCCACTGATGGTCAAAACTGAAGAAAGGATGGAAAAAGAAATTAGGCACACCCTCCAAGGGAGATTCAGGTGGAGCCACCAGATGAAACCTCTCAATAAGCCACATGAACAATATTATTGAGCCCCCCCCTCAGAAAATTAGAACAGTCTTCTTTCTAAGAATCAAGACCGTTCAGGTTCTCCATCAGCACCACCGCCACAGGATTATGGCAATAAGATATCCATATCGTTATTGCAGCCACTTCAGTATCAATTGTTAAGTCCCCTATAACTAATAAAATCCTCACAGTAAGTCCCAAAGAAATAGCTCCGATAAAGCTAGAATCATCAAAATCCCTCTGATCATTGAATACGTAACCTCTTGAAGAGAGATAGTACCTCCATTAACCAATAATCGAGTCGTCGAAGGAGAAATATGGAGTAACTCTGCCAAAAATGCTCGGGGAGAATTAGAAAAATTGGGAATAGTTGTTAAGACACTGGGGCTAACCCGAACATTACTGAGAATTCCTCATAGGTAGAACATACCTCATCCAGGCCTAAACAAAAGACATGGTCCTCGGGGTACCAGAATTGTACTGCCGCTGCTAGCAAGTTCCAGTCTATTGCTCGATTAAGCTATAGAGAAACCTGACGCAAGCTAAAAGTATTGTAATCAACATTGTAAAGGAACATGGTCTTTAAACCTGAAAGATAAGACGAGAATTCTTCTAACATTGGAGGAGCCATAAGGAGAATGAAAGAAGATCAAGAAAAGAATTCTGGGTGTTGGTAAAGAAAACACACCCCATACACCTCCATTTATACCCAAAATCCTTGGCAACAAATAAAATTTTGGAAACCCATTTAATTCTGAGCCCTACAGAAGTACATCGGTATGCAGGAAAGTGCAATCAAAATCTAGGAGTGATTTGACTTAATACCCATGCCGATAGGCAGGAAGAGGAGTATGTTATTAGGCAACCCCTCTTTTAGAAGAAATCCCTTTTTCTCCTTTTGCCCAAAAATTAATTTCCAAAAAAAGCATTTCTCAAAATAAGACCCTTTAAAAGGAAATTCTCTTCAACCATGCCTCCAAGGCTTTCCTCTATTAAAATATTCCAAATACATATTCTAACAAATTCCCAAAAAACATTTTACCACTTCTTCTCAAAATAAAACCTCAGTAGCAAATTAAAGTACATGTAGAGTAAGGTAGTAAAATAAGATAATTGGATAAAAACATGCATCATTTTTTCCTTCTTGAGTTTCTTTTCAAGTACAAAGCCGCTAAATCAAGCATACAACATGAACAATGCCAAGCTCCTCTTATCACAACAATGGATCTATGAGAAAATCTCGAAAGGAAAGAACCAGGAATGGATGCCACCTCATTTGTTCCACCACCCTCTCTTCTAGGTACCAGGTGTACTCAAACTCATGCGCATACAACCTCTTTATCTACACATTGCATGCCTATAGCCCTCTCGAACCTCGAAGGAAGACCCCAAGGATAGAAGGTCTCCTGCATCCCCATCAAAGAATTAATAATCCACCCAAAAGCAAAGTGTTGAAGCTCTCAACCCATACCGATTGGAAACCTCCTTTTCCTCTTCCCAAGGAATCCTAGGAGTCCATTCCATTACTGATTGACACCCCCTCAAGCCTTCCTATCAACAGTCCCCCTAAGATTTTGTACAAGAAAATGCCAAAAAAATTTAGAAAAATCTAAAAAATGCTCAGAAAATTCTTGAAAAATATAGAAATATTACCATCCCTCAAGAAAATCATTTTTGAAGCACTAAGCCTTATACACACTCTCAAAATCCCCAGCTGGATGAATCTTACACTCTTATCTCTTATCTCCAGCACACTCCACAACGGAACCAATGATGCATCTGCATCCAAGTCTACAATAATTCCCCAACCGGAACATCAAAACTAAAAATTCCCCAATGGAGTTTCAAGAGTGAACAATCCCATCGGAACCACAAGTGCACTTGCACCCCCGTGATAATTTTAATTTCCACATGAGATCTATTCCTCGCGCTTCAACTTTAGGTCTTCAAAATTGTCATCGACCCATAGAAATTGGTCGCCCCAACTTTAAGTCCTTAGAATTAACCTCGGCTTGAAGCATTAGTCGCCCTAACTTTAGGTCCTCAGAATTGACCTCGCCCCTCAGAGTTGGTCATCCTAACTCAAGGTCCTCAGAATTGACCTCGAACCTCAGAATTGGTTGTCATAACTTTAGGTCCTCAGAATTGACCTCGTCCCTCAAAATTGGTTATCCCAACTTTAGGTCCTCATAATTGACCTCGGCCCGCCCTCAGAATTGGTCATCACAACTTTAGGTCCTCAGATTGACCTCGACCCTAAGAATTGGTGCTCATAACTTTGGGTCCTCAGAACTGACCTCAGCCCTCAAAATCAATCATCATAAGTTTAGGTCCTCAAAATTGACCTCAGCTTGCGAATAGGTTATCCCAACTTTAGGGTCTCATAATTGACTTCGACCTGCAGAATTGGTCTTCATAACTTAAGGTCATCAAAATTGACCTCAGCCCATAGAATTGGTCATCACAACTTTAAGCCCAGCTCTCAGAATTGGCCGTCCCAACTTAGGCCCCCAGAATTGACCACAGCCTACGAAATTAATCATCCCAACTTTAGGTCCTCGGAATTGACCCCGACCCTCAAAATTGGTCGTCACAACTTTAGGTCCTTGAAATTAACCTCGACTCATATAATCAATCTCTACAATTTAAGGTTCTCCTAATTAACCTCGTCCCGCAGAATCAGTCATCACAACTTAAGGTCCTTTGAATTGACTTTGGCCCTCAGAATTGATCTTCACAACTTGAGATCCTAAGAATTGACCTCGGCCCTCAAATTTGGTCATCTTTAACTTTAGGTTCTCAGAATTTACATTGGCCCACATAATTAGTCGTCCCAACTTTAGGTCCATAGAATTGACCTCGACTCTCAAAACTATTCATCCCAACTTTAGGTCTTCAGAATTGACCTTGGAGCGCAGCATGTGTTGTCCTAACTTTAGGTCCTCATAATAAACCTTGGACCTTAGAATTGGTCGTCATAACTTTAGGTCCTCAAAATTGACCTTAATCCGCAGAGTTAATTGTCATATATTAAAGTTCTTAGAATTGACCTCGACCCTCAGAATCGGTCATCACAGCTTAAGGTCGTCATAATTGGCCTCAACCCTCATAATTAGTCATTCTATCTTAAGTTCCTCATAATCGACCTCGACCCTCTGAATCAATCTTCATAACTTTACATCCTCAGAATTGACTCGATCGTCACAACTTAAGATCCTCAAAATTGACCTCGATTTGCAAAATTGGTCATCCCTAACTTTAGGTCCTCAAAATTGACATTGGCCTATAGAATTGGTCATCCCAACTTTAGGTCCTTAAAATTACCCTCAGAATTGGTCGTCACAACTTACGATCCTCAGAATTAATCGTGGCCCTCAAAATTAATCCTCATAACTTTAGGTCCTCAAAATTGACCTCGGCCAACAGAATCGGTCGTCATAACTTAAGGTCCTCAGAATTGAACTCAACCCTCAAAATTAGTCGTCAAAGATTAAAGTCGTCATAATTGACATCGTCCCTCAGAATCGATCATCCCAACTTTTGGTACTCAAAACTGACCTCGACCCTCAGAATTAGTCGTCACAACTTATGGTCCTCAAAATTTACCTCGTCCCTCAAAATTGGTTGTCCTAACTTTAGGTCCTCTGAACTGACCTTGACCCTCAGAATTGGTTGTCACAATTCAAGGTCCTCAGAATTGATCTCGACCCTCACAATTGGTCATCATAACTTTAGGTCCTCATAATTGACCTCAGCCTACAGAATTGGTCATCACAACTTAAGTTCCTCAGAATTGACCTCAGACTACATAATTGGTCATCCCAATCTTTAGGTCCTCATACTTGATCTCGGCCCACAGAATTGGTCGTCAAACCTTTAAGTCCTTTGAGAGAGTAGCTACAGCGGAAATATTGCGACTTCTCAAATAAAAACCAATTTTAATTAATCCCAAATTTTAGTTAAACCCTAAGACATGCATCTAGATGATTTATCAAATAAAATATAGCATGCATGATAAAAACAAACAATTTCAGGAAAAATCCCCCAAAGGGGCAAAACCTTTTATTTTCATTATAATATTGTAACATACAATTTCGGATTACAATGAAAATACAGTGACTAAGAATTACCCTCAGGTATTGGATTCTGTAGTCGGCGGCTAGAAATATCCCTTTCCAGGAGGGCAGCAATGAATCCACAAGCAGCGAACCCACATGAACCTCAGTCCAATCAACAAAGGAAGAACCGCAGCACTCCTCAATGACACGCAGCGATGAAACTTTGTAGAGACTCCCTCAGCAATGACACGCAGCCCTCGGTTGCAAAGATCTCTCCACAAAGGTTTGAACAAACACAAGGTTGTGTTCTTGGGTTGCCGAAAAGATTCACAAAGGTTTGGCAATTGTGTGAATCAAAACATGAGTCTTGGGACTCAAAAATATGAAGACTAGAGTAATTTGGACTCTCAAAAACGTCTTCTAAAGTCTTGCAAAACAACTCCCCCGAAGTTGGTATTTATAGGAAAAAATATGAAGAGTCCCATGTTCTTAAAACTCTAAAATTCTATCCAGCGTACAAAAAAAAACAGCATTCTTTAAGGAATTTTCTCTATCTTCAAAAGGTCATAACTCCTTCACCGTAGCTCGGATTGAGGTGCCGTTTTTTCCAGTATCTTCGTTGCGGAGAGCTCTTCAACTTTCCAGTTGACCAGACCTTCGAACTATGGATGTAAAATTACGAAAATGCCCTTGAACACTCCTATCTTGCCTTTTTTTCACTGTTTTGACTTCCCTTGCGTACCACTTGCATTAAGTCCCTAAAATCTTGGAACGTGAAGTCGTTGAGGCAGATGTGGGACACATTAATGGAGATGTTGAATGCTTGATTCTCGGAATTCGGATAGAGTCCGTCATGTGAGATCGTGAGGTGACGTGCCAAATGTAGCGGCGTACGACATACATAAATGTAACATGCTGGACATGAGAAAAATGTCCTTACAAATCTCCCCCTATGTCTATGCCGGTACATACATAAAAAATCCGAATTATCAAATATGAAATTGCCTATACAAATCTACCCTCCCATGAACCCAAAACTGGAAAAGATACAAATGAATAGTCTTCATCGTTTGATCTTCAAATCTTCAGGAATCTCAAATCTTTTCTCATCAGGGTGTGCAATTCAGAGATCATCAATGTAGTACCTACACACATGAGATAAAGAAAAAATACCAAGTGACGTATCGAGTTTGAAATGAGATAAACATAGATACCAATATATGATAAGCATAACTCAAATCTCAAAACTCCCCCGAAATTCAAACTCCCCCATAAAATGATAATTCTTTCTCCCCCTTTTTATGATGTCCCCAAATAGACAAATAAGAAGAATGAATCAAACAAGCAAAATCAGGATGTCACGGTATACAAATCAAGGCATCAATCAATATGGTAAACGTGCTCTTGCAAGGAGATGCTAAAAAAAATCTTCGCACACTATTTTTGATTTTTCAAATTTTTCATACAAAACAAAAAAAATAGATACCATTTGAAAAAAAATGTAAAGCATGATACAAAAATCACACCATGGATTTAGACTCAAACAACCAAGTCATGGAAATGGAATGAATGGGTGTGAACACATTCAATAGGTAAATCAACTCAATCAATCATATGTGCACGATGCATTTGTGTACCCCTAACGAATGAGCATCAAAAGTATCCTTAGGTGTAAAAGATTTGTTGAATCTAGATGACATCGTCTTATGCAAATCAACAAATCAAAGTCAAAATGATTTCCACCCCAATAACGTCCAAAACTATAAAGCGCATTTTCAAGGACGTGCAAACCTGTTATAAAATCTCCAACCAAACTCCCTCATATATATTTTCTTTTAGAGGTAATCTAAATTCTCAAACTTTGGAGAATTGGTGCAAAAACCTATATGGCCCATAATTGGCATGAATTTCTTTTTATTGCCTTTTAATTTTTTCGGGCTCTTTTAAACCTCTTTGGACCCCAGATAATAAAATTCCTCCATTTTTTAGGTCCTTTTTAACGGTGGCTTTTGCGCAAAGGATAGATAATCACCTTTCGCAGCCCCTCCCCGTTTTTAAACAAAGCACACAAACTCATAAAACGGTTCTTATATGCACAATTTCCTTATCAAAATATATCGCGCTTGGTTCGTTTTAAGGACAGGATTGAAGTAAAAACACCCAACCAACATGTGATAAGATAAGCACAATAATCAAACAAATTCGTGCATGTGTGCAATAAAGGAAACATGAGTCAAACATGTAGGAAGAAACACTCAATTACATCCTAATGACTCCAAATATTATAAAGCACATGGATGAATTGACCTATTGTCTCAAAACACTATCAAATAGTCACATGAAAAAAAATGGAATGATGTTGTGACTTGGTCATCCTAAGTGTTCATCCATAAACGGTACAAACAAAAAACAAAAATCTTTTTGGATTTTTTTTTTTAAATTTGACAAAATAAAATCTTTTTGTATTTTTCAAAATTTTTCAAAAAATATATACAAAAAGTACAAGTCATCACACTAGTAAAAATATATCATGAAACCACAACTAGTGTATGACAAACATGCAATCACAATCAACCAAAAGATTTCACATGGGGTGAATTACGTGCAAGCAAACGGGAATCGTTGACAAATAAACCATAAGCCTCTAAATCCGATTTTCTAACCCAAATTGATGTGTAACAAAGTGTGGGGGTTTTGGGAATCGAATTTATTCTTTCATTAACCTTCTTAGGTCCATTTAAAAGCTTATAACAAAAGTGCCTAAGATGACCTTGCCTACCATAATGTGTGCAAGAGTAAATCGGGCGATTTGTGTTCCCTAAAGGTGGCCCTCTCCTCAAATTTATCGGTTGCTCTCTCCGAATTTGCCTAGGTGGGTATCTCCTAATGATCCTAGGAGGTTCTCTCACGATGTTCCTATGGGGCGCCTTTTTAACAAACTTAGGTGCCTCGTTCTTAACAATCCTAGGAGGCTCTCTCACACGTGTGGGAATGGGTGCAACATATTTTTCAAGACCAATCCCACCCCTATCTGTTTTGATCTCGACTGTGCCTAAAATCTTATCAAGTTTTTCAGACCTAGACTCCAAATCAAATTTCACTTTACTTGAATCTTTCAATTTCACCTCAAGTTCACCTATCCTAGATTCAAGTACTAGTTTAGAATCCTCAAACTCTAAAAGCTCCTTTTTCATAGTCTCCACCAACTCTTTAAGACTATCTCTCTCACCCTCGACGTACTCAAGCTTCTCTTTCAAAATTTTCACATGAGCCCTAAGTTCTTCAACTAAAAAATCATTATTTTTTATGGCACACTCTTTCAATTGAGCTTTCAATTTCAAATTTTCTTTCTTTGTTTTCAAAGTTTCAGCATAAAGTTCATTGAAAGCAGTTTGCAAGTCATGCTCATCTACACTTTCCTCCTCACTTTCATCCACACTCCCATCACCCTCACTATCATCACTAATCACATGGATGGGAAACTCTCGCCTAGAAGCATAAAACACTTCTTCTTCCGAATCACAATCACTAAGGGTAGAAACATGAGAAATCGGTTTATTCAATTTCTTCTTTAAATTTGTGGTACACTCATGTAACGTGTGACCAACACCCTAACAACAAGGACACCTCTCAGATTCGTTTTCAACAGAAGATTTAAAACAAGAGTTCGTGTGAATTTTCCAATTAATTTTTTCAAAAATTGACATCGAAGATCATCAAAAGCCATTTTTGTGCAAAATTAGGATCAAAACACAATAACTTAGTGCAACAGGCTCTGATACCAATTTGAAAATGTGAGTAGACAAATTGTATCAGAAAGTAAATCCTCGAAAAATCAGGATCACGCGATAAATTAGCGTAACCCGCTCTGATACCAATTTGAGAGAGTAGCTACAGCGGAAATATTGCGACTTCTCAAATAAAAACCAATTTTAATTAATCCCAAATTTTAGTTAAACCCTAAGACATGCATCTAGATGATTTATCAAATAAAATATAGCATGCATGATAAAAACAAACAATTTCAGGAAAAATCCCCCAAAGGGGCAAAACCTTTTATTTTCATTATAATATTGTAACATACAATTTCGGATTACAATGAAAATACAGTGACTAAGAATTACCCTCAGGTATCGGATTCTGTAGTCGGCGGCTGGAAATATCCCTTTCCAGGAGGGCAGCAATGAATCCACACGCAGCGAACCCACATGAACCTCAGTCCAATCAACAAAGGAAGAACCGCAGCACTCCTCAATGACACGCAGCCATAAAACTTTGTAGAGACTCCCTCAGCAATGATACGCAGCCTTCGGTTGCAAAGATCTCTCCACAAAGGTTTGAACAAACACAAGGTTGTGTTCTTGTGTTACCAAAAAGATTCACAAAGGTTTGGCAATTGTGTGAATCAAAACATGAGTCTTGAGACTCAAAAATATGAAGACTAGAGTAATTTGGACTCTCAAAAACGTCTTCTAAAGTCTTGCAAAACAACTCCCCCGAAGTTGGTATTTATAGGAAAAAATATGAAGAATCCCATGTTCTTAAAACTCTAAAATTCTATCCAGCGTAAAAAAAAAAACAGCATTCTTTAAGGAATTTTCTCTATCTTCAAAAGGTCATAACTCCTTCACCGTAGCTCGGATTGAGGTGCCGTTTTTTCCAGTATCTTCGTTGCGGAGAGCTCTTCAACTTTCCAGTTGACCAGACCTTCGAACTATGGATGTAAAATTACGAAAATGCCCTTGAACACTCCTATCTTGCCTTTTTTTCACTATTTTGACTTCCCTTGCGTACCACTTGCATTAAGTCCCTAAAATCTTGGAACGTGAAGTCGTTGAGGCAGATGTGGGACACATTAATGGAGATGTTGAATGCTTGATTCCCGGAATTCGGATAGAGTCCGTCATGTGAGATCGTGAGGTGACGTGCCAAATGTAGCGGCGTACGACATACATAAATGTAACATGTTGGACATGAGAAAAATGTCCTTTCATCCTTAAAATTGGCCTCGACCCTTAGAATTGGTCAATACAACCTTGACCCACATAATCAATAATCCTAACATAACTTTAGTTTTTAAGAATTGACCTCAGCCCACACAATTTCTAATCACAACTTTAAGTCCTCAGAATCGACCTCGACTCGCTGAGTCGGTCAACTTCATCTCCTTAGGTCCTAAAAAATAAACCTCGACTCGTTGAATTGTTTACCCTAGCCCCTTTGAATCAACCTTAATGCCTCCTCGACCCACTAAATTGGCCATCCTCATCTCTTAAGGTCCTCAAAATTAACCTCGTCCCATAAAATCGGTCATTACAGCTGTAGTTCCTTAAAATTGACCTCGACCCTCTGAATCGGTCATCTTTGTCTCGTTAGGTCCTCAGAAATTAAACTTGACCTGCTGTATCGATAATCTTCGTCTCCTTAGGACCTTAAAAATTGACCTCGAACTGCTGAATCAATCATCCTCATCTCGTTAGATCCTAAGAATTGACCTCGACCCTCTGAATCGATCATCCTCATCTCCTTAGGTCCTTAAAATGTACCTTAACCCTATGAATCGGTCACCTTCATCCTCTATATCTGTAGAATTGACTTAAAATACTCTTACCTAAAGTAAATGTAGTGTATATTATTTGATGGCCTTCACTTTTTTCAAGCTCTCCCGTTGAGGGGATCTCCACAAACACCCCATTATAGGAACCCCTAAGAAACTCCTTAGGTCCTTATCACTCACTGGTTCATCGTAAACCCTAGGTCAAACTCAGAGTATCGATCCATAGTCCATTGGGAGATTTCGGGCCCCATTTGACTCTAGTCAGCTTTCTTGTATGAACAAAATCTTAATGAATCTTCGAAGGCATCTGAATCCTCTTTCAAATGATCTGCCTCGTGTGTGAATCATCCTTATGATTGGGACAAACGATTTATCTCACTATCAAAAACTGATTTAGAGGTCACCAAATGCTCTCGGGACCCGTTTCACTTCGGTCAACTTTCTTACCTTAGTGAAATCTTAATGAATCTTAGAAAGGCTATGAATTCTTTTTCCAATGATCTGCCTCGTGCACAAATTGGCATTACGATACGGAAGAACTATAGGTTTTACCCTAAAAACTGACCTAGAGGACATCAAGCGCTCTCAAGTTCCGTTTGACTCTAGTCAACTATTTAAAATTCTTTTTTCAACCGTTCACCCCATGTGCAAATCAGCCTTACGGTATAAATAAGTGACCCATTTTACTCCGAGGGGTCACGAGGACCTTTCGATCCTCGTATGACCTCGATCAACTCTCCAAATCGAATGAAGATGAATAAAATCTCTAATGGCACTAAATAACCTTTCAAACAGTTCATACCGTGTGCAAATCAACCTTACTATTCAAAAAAACGATCCGTTTTCCTTCTAAAACTTCCTATCTTGTGTCGAATGGGAGATTCTTGGCCCTATTTGACCTCGGTTAACTCTTGGACTCGACAGTCGCTCAATGGATTCTTAAAGGGCTATGAATACCCTTCTCAACGGTCCACCCCATGCACGATTCTCACCTATAAATTGCATTTTATGATCGTTCTTCGGAAAAACATGTCTTAGACTGCCAAATGGCACCTTAAGGACCCTACTAATCGATAGTGTGCCTGAGGTTCTATGTCGATAGGCAAGTCCAGGTCCATGCCGATTGGCACCCCCATTAGCCCTATAAATATAGTTTATGACCTCAATTTGATAGACACACCCTGAATAGCCTTCTCAGAAATTTTGCGAACATTCTCTCGCATTCAAAGTTATTCCCTTCCTAAAAATCCCATTCCCCACACTCCATTCCATCCTTTTCTTACTTCATTTAGTAAATATCACCCAATCTCTTCATACCACCATCATCTTATTGCAATATCAACATATTTACACTCAAGATCAACATCAAGCATTCGTAAGGAGGTCCAATTCTCCATCCTTTTCTCTAAATTTTCTTATTTTAGTATTAGTAGCTTGCTTTATACTTTAGCACTTTATTTTATTACATTACATATATTAATCCCAAACCTTTTTAATAGAATTTTCACATACTCTATTTTCATACAAAAAACAGGAAAAATAAAGGATATTTATAAATTCCAAAGGAATGATTCTCACTACACACTCACTTTTAAAGCACGTTTCTCTCTACATATGCAGATAAGAGAAATCCCCCGCTTGGATTTATGGATGAACCCCACCCCATGTTATCTTCGAACTACGTGGACTTTGATGCCCCTTAGGCTACATAGGCGTCTTGGGTAAATTCTGAGATTCGAGTCCTCCTCTGTGCACGTTTGTAATATTATTTTCATATATATATATATATATATATATATATATATATATATATATATATATATATATATATATATATATATATATATATATATATATATATATATATATATATATTCTTAATGAATGTCATACTCTTGCATGCTTGCGTTTCGTCCGAGATACGCACTTGTTCTTCCATAACGACTTGTGATTCGATAAACACTCATACTATATTTTGTATTATTATTTTCGGGATCACTCCTAAGGATGAATTCACCCTCTCCTTTTCCATGATGCGAGTTGAATGATTCCATCCTTAAGCTATATTATGCACATAAGCACACACTTCATGGAGTCTAACAAGAGAAGATTAACACATTCCCATGAGAGACCAAAAGATATGGATGGGTGCTTAACACCTTCCCATTTCGTAACTTAGTCCCTGGACCCTTGAACTACTTGGTTTCGTAAGCATCAATATTGTCTTTGATGCCGTTATCTTGAGGCAACGACATTTCTTTTGCCTGTTTTGCACAAAATAGGTTGGCGACTCTATCTCTACACATTACCCTACATTGACAATGACCGAGCGCCTCGATAAAGGATGCAATCCCATGCGTGTGTCGAAGGGACCCCCCAAAAAAGAGGAAGAAGAAGAGGGAATCCCACCAGGATGACCATAAGTGCTGCCCCAATAGAGGCTCCAGTATGCTCGGGTGTTAGCAAAGAAGTCTTAGGACTTGGTTGAACTTGATTGTTAAGTGGATACCCAAGGACTGTTATGTAAAGCTTAATGGCTAGCCTGATTAGTGAGCATTAAAACATGTTGCGTGTCAGGTTCTTTAGTGATAACCCCTTTTAAAAGGACATTTCATGAATTTTTGGTGATTGAGGACTTTGACGACTTAGCCCTAAAAGATCCGTGTGACATATAGTAAGGATTGTAACACCTCCCTCGTGATTTTATCGTGGTTATAAGATTTGATGACTTTGTATGTTCAATTAGGCTTAGGACTTGTTGAGGTGGACCGTAAGCCAAATTTGCTTAACTTCATGGCCTTCGTGTTAGTCAAACCAGAATTTTTAAAGCACAAAGTTTGGACCAATGAAATTATGGGTCATTCAAATAGGGTGTTGATCTTGTTCGAACAAGAATGGGATGTTCGAACAACGTTCGAACAAAACTTCTAACGACTTAGGTCTAATCCATTCATCGTGCCTGTTGACATCTCATTAAAATACCTCATTGGAAGGGACGTTCGAATAAGTGAGCATTCTCATTTGAATGAGGCTCAAGGTCATTTGAACAACTCGATTTGAATTTGATTATCTTATCCTTTTTAATGTGCTATCACAGTCTGGGTCATCAGATTTGATGATGTATCGACTTCTCAGTGGCCCAGATCAAATGTGGGTCAAAAGAATAGATTATCATTGGCCTAAAGGGTTAAGTGTGAGGGTATTTAGGGAATTTAACCACTTAGGATTTTGGAAGTATATAATGTATGTTTGGCCCATTTGGGAGACCTAAAATCATATTTCCTCTCCCTTTCTCTCTCTAGCTCTTGAGAGCTTCTCCTCCACCAACCATCCTACACTACCATCCCTCCACATTGTTCCACCTTGTTGTACAAATATTCCACCATATTTAATCCTTATACACCCAATTCCGTCGTGGTTGAGCAAAGCTACGAAATTTGGAGATGTTGATTGAGGGTTTTGAGGAAGAAGAGTGAAGATTAATGGATTTTGAAGGAGGTTTTGCTTGAAGATTTTAAGGAGGCACTCTTTATGGATATAGGCAACCTCTTTAAGGCCACCTTTGGAGGTGGGAGGTTTCCATATTCCTCTATATTCATCCTACCATATTTGAATATTCATTTGAGGTGGGAAAAACTCTACTCTTTAAGTTTAAGTCTCTATTTCTCTAATATTGGTCTTTTGGTTAGAGTTTGTGAGAGTTGGATGCATATATGATTTAAGAATGCTATTTCTTATGATTTATGAAATGGGTTCACAAAAGTTCCTAGGGTTTGAGCAAAATGATATATTTCAAGAAAACTTGATGCTTGGACATTTTTATGGAATAAAAATGTTGAAAAATTGTTTATCTTATTAAAGACATTTTATAAACAAATGTAAAGTTTTCTTGTAAAAAATTGGGATTGTTATATAAATGGACATTTATTCAAGTTTTGAAGAAAAAAATGTCTTTTGCCTTGAACAGTATGTTCGTGCAAAAATTATAAAATTTACAGAATAAACCATATGTTAGATCCACTTAATAGGATTTTTGGACTTAAATCCTTATTCTCATGTGTATAAACTTGTAGTATTTTGATAATGAACATATAAACAAGTTTAATGAGGGTGATAATTGATTTAAATATGAAATAAAGAAAATAGAAATTTCAGTCTTTAAAGTGTGTAAAGGGGTGGAAAATGTAATAGATGGATATTTAAGACTACATGTGGAAATAAAAGGAGAAATGGCATTTTCTTATGAAGTAGTCTCAAAAAGGTAAAAGAATGAAGTTTTCTTAGTAAAGAAAGTAACAAATATGACGAGATTTCCAACATGAGAGGTATGTTACTCTAAAGTACTAAATAAGTGGTAATGAGTTAAAAATACTTAAGAAGTTAGTGTACGTAACTTAATAATATTTTTAGGAGATAACACTTGTGAAAATGGAGAAAAGGACAAGTTTGGAAACAAGTGGGTAAAATGGTAATTTTATGTAAAGCAGAACATTTTTATAAAATAAAAATGTTGGGAGAGGTGTTATACAAAATTGTCCTAAATGAACGTGATTTTTGGGATAAAATTAATACAAGTGTACAAAGGATAAGAAACGATGGTTTTAAAGTGTAACACGAGTTGGGGTGAAGCCTAGGTTTTGGCATCAACAAGTTAAAGAAAGTGAAATAATGTGGACATTTGAAAACCATTAAACACATTATTATGGACTCAGATGACACCGGGATAATTAAGGAGTGATCGGAGCCCTTGGGTGAAAGGCCCAAAATCACTAGAAGAGCATATGGTAGCATAGCCAGCAATGTGGAGCCTGTTAAAGTATGCGAACATTGGAAGATTTCGAAAAAAAGATAATAAAAAGTATAATATATCAAGAAATGTGATGTGAATGCATATGAGAAAAGAGAACCGAACTTGAATGAAGTAATAAATGTTTCACTAAAGCATAATGTGGACAAGTAAATGTGAAAATTAATTAATGTACATAGTCTAAAGTAATGGTAAAGTGTAGTAACGGCATGGGTAGGTAAGCAACATAAGAGGTTTAATACATATTTAATACAAGAGTGTGTTTATGAAAGGTTTTCAAACAAAACAAATATTTTCTAACACTGTATTTACGTGTGTTGAAAGGTAATTTTCAATGAAAATACTAATGGGAATTGGACTTAACAAGTGATTAATTTTAGTGACAGTATTTCTTTTCCTTAAATAAAGGGTATTATTTAAAGTATTTTATTGGGAATGTAAATCAAGAAATAAATATCAAGTGAAAAAGGAAGTTCTTTTATAAGTTTAGGGTGAATTAATCAGTATAAGTAACATTTTGGGAATAAAACGGTTTCATGCATTAAAGTATATATGTGTGTATATATAGAGTAGTTGCATATGCACGTAGATATAACGTGTTAGAGTCTCCTTTTTGTCATTCGATTCTATGTTGCATTGTTGTAATTTCTCACTAGACATTCAGTTCATTACCTCATCTTTGTTACAGCAAGTTGGTTGCAGTTCCATAGTTTGAGAGCACTGTACAGGTAAGTATCTTCTTTCATTTTACGTTAGCAGCTCTGTATGCTTGGATTTAGGGGACGTGCCCCATGGGTCCCTCAGATGTCTTAATTTAAATGGAAATTGCATGCTAAATAAGTGAAATATTAATTAAAAAAAAACTATACTCACAACATTATATAGGTTATTTCATTTCACTTTACGCCTACTGCTCGGGTCGGAGATAGTTGACCACAGGTAACCCATAAATTCGGGTCGGGGCATTTCATTTACAAGAAATCGCGAATCATTTTAATGAATGGTTGTGATTAATCCTTGGCATATATGGGTGATAAACTAGAGGGGGCTAAGAGAGAAGGGTATAGATAGGGTTGGCTGAATGATCTGACGATATTGAAGGTACCAGAAAATGACACTTTATGGTATTGGTTTGACCCTGGTTATTTGGACCAGCCTACTCCTCCTTTAAATTGGACACTGAATGGATTCCTATTGATGTTATTTCCATAAGATTGGTTAGGAAATATCTGGGTGACTATCGTCTGCAAGGAGAAAACACTCTTCTCCGACCTCTACATTTATTAGATAATCCTAGCTCCAGTAGGTAAGAAATACTTTGGGAATTGGGATCCACCATTCTACCTTCTTCTCTAGATGTTCCTCTTGAGGGATGGATATATATCTGGCAAAACATCCAGCACAATGGCATATACTATTTCTGCCTTGATTTTTGCATAACCAGTAAATTGTTATAATAATGCCCTTGCATTTTGAATAAAATATATAGGAGTTGTTTATCCACATTTTATTGTTATAGTTATGGTCTATCGATGTTTTAGCATAGTCATTATGTGGTCGGCCCTTGGATGACTAATCATCTTGACTCGTTACCTATTTGGATGAACCTGGGTTGTCCCGCCTTAGGTTCTACTAACACCCTTAGCCTTGTGCAAATGGTTCTTGTCGCTTTAGATAAAGGGTTTGAATTAGTTACCATTGGCGACCAAATTTTATTGGATTTGTTCCTTGACTTGGTCTAATAAAATTTCTTGTTCTTGACCCTAAGTCATACCGAAAATTTTAGAATTAAAACTTCTTATTCGTGACTTGTCAAAGACGAAGTCACACATGAAGTTTTTTTTAAAGTTTCATTGTTTGGTTATATTTCTTGTAATAATCCTTCGGCTATTGAGATTATAACATCTCCCGATCCTGAAAAAACATGAAAAAGAAAGTTCATTGATGATAATCCAATGTTTTTTTACAGTCTTTACCTGGCCAGATAACTACAGAGATGCAATATGGACCATACCAATTGGCCTCCAATTTTTTTACTGTTTAGAGCACCTTTTTCAGAACATAGTCTCCTTTTTTCAGGTTACTCGGCTTCACCCTTATATTATAAAACTTAGTCGTACGTTGTTGATAAAAAGATGTCCAAAGTATAATGTTCTCTCTTACTTCTCTCAAAAGATCTAAATCTATCCTTCTCATGAGGTCACTCTTAGGAGAGTTAAAGTTAATCACCCTGTGGCTAGGCAGATCGCTATTTTTAGGAACCATGGCTTTAGTTATAAATGCAAACAAGTTTGTAGCTTCATCGATAGCTGTCCTCGGTGTGATTCTATAGGCCCATAAGATAATGTGCAATTTGTTGATCCAATTTTCTTTTGCATCATCAATTCTTTTCTTTAACCTGTCAAGGAGTGTTTTGTTATTTACCTATATTTGACCATTGCACTAAGGATGCCCTGGTACGGAGTGTAACTTTTGAATATGGATTGAATGCACTAATCTTCAAACTCTTGGTTGTTAAACTAAGTTCCATGGTCGGTAATGAAGGAATACAACATGTCATGTAGGTGTATGATGTTTTTCCGTATGAACTAGAGCACTCTCTCATAGGACATTGCAACCAATGTCTCAGTTTCAACCCACTTAGTGAAATAATCGATGATAACAACCAAATATATAAATTTCCCTCTTGTCCTCGATAATGGGCCGACCAAATCAATCCCCCATATGGCAAAAGGCTAAGGGGAGGTGATTGGTAATAAAATAGCCCTCAATCTTCTATGTGTGGTGGCAAACTTTTTGCATTTGTCACACTTTCTAGCATATAGAGCAAAATCTTCCTTCATGGTTAGCCGGTAATACCCTTGTATGGCCACTCGTTATACTAATGATCATCCAGCTGAATGAGCTTCGCAAGATCCTCAATGCACCTCTTTCATTAGATCTGGTATCTCAACGAGGTGGATATATCGGATAAAGTACACTGTGAATCCTCTCTTGTATAAGACTCCTCTTTTTAGCACCTAGCTAGTTGCTTTGTACCTTAATTTCCTCGCCTCCTTTGGATCCATTTGCAATGTTTTGTTTTCAATATACTCTTTAATTAGATCTATTCATGAGGGGCATAAGTTTACTGCTATTAGGCTGATATTCTCTTCGCCAATGCTCCTATTCGCTAGGATTTCCACTAGGATGGTCCTTCTCAATTCAATTCTGGTTGCAGAAGCTAGTCAAGCAAGTGCATCTGCTCGGGCATTCTCAATGCATGGATAATCTTAACTACTAGAAATTTAGTGATGGTTCTTTGAGTTTCGACTAAGTACTTTGTCATTAGTTCTCCTCTGACTCCATATATCCTTAGCACTTGATTGGCAATCAGTTGAGAATCACTGTGAGTGACTATTTGCTCGGTGCCTAATGACAAAGCGAGTTCCAGTCCTGTAATTAATGCTTCATACTTTGCCTTATTATTGGAAGCTTGAAATTAAAAATGAAGAACATACTCCACATCTATGTCATCAGGGGCGTTAATGATTAGTCTTTCTCCAATACTAGTTGCACAAAAAAAAACCATCAACATATAACTTCCAGATAGGAATTTCTTCGTCAAAGCTCCTACCACTAAAAAATCCTTGCTTGAATAAGTTATTGCTCCATTCCTCAAACTGTTTGGTAATTTCTTGAACAGTGGATGTTTATAGTTTGTTCGATTTGGGGTTGGCCTCCAGAGAAGTTTGCTCAGCTTGGCTTGGAAATGAACTCTCTTCCAAGGAAGTCTGCTTGGCCCGCATCTTCATAGTCAAATCTTAATCGACTAACTTTTTTTCGTAAGTGAACTCCGCTATGAAGTCTACCACTACTTGAACTTTCAACGTTGTTTAAGGCTTATAGAGTATGTCATATTTTCCTAGATCCACTTCCCAAGGCATCAATCTTCCTGATTTATTTGGTTTGTGTATAGCTAGACGCAATGGTAGGTCTGTATAGACCACGACCATATGTGCCTAAAAATATGGTTTCATTCTTCTCGATGCTTCAACGAGTGCTAAAGCCAACTTTTCCAAACAGGGGTATCGAATGTTCTCTCCCCTGAAGTACATGCTAGTGTAATACACTAGTTTTTGAAATACATTTTCTACTCGATTTAGGGCCGAGTGATATATGCCGATTCAGATACGACAAAGTATAAGTTTAATTTTTCTCCCGTAAGTGGTCGTGAGAGTAGGGGTGTGTGACAACCATCTAATTCAGTTAGCTACGCCCAAATAAATTAAAGCGGAGCGTCTATATGTTGGAATTAGAAACATAATCTAAATAAAATAAATAATAACTATAACAAGTGAAACCAACTCATAACCATTAGCTACAATAATACATCAGTAATCTCAAACTGAAAATATAAAATGCCAATACATGCGGCCCAACACAAAACGGGAAAGAGTAATACAACAATTCTCTTAAATCCCAAGTATAACCAAAGGGATATAAATCTCTGATACCACCCTCAAGAAAAGGGAAACAAACGACATAAGTTAAAATAGAATAACTCCACGACTACAGGAATCCTAAGATTGATATGATCTCATCAAACTCCATAGTCTACTATTCAGCGGGACGAGGACCTGTCATATATTATATATATAGGAGAGGAGTAAGAAGCAAGATAGACGAACGTCAAAGCAAGAAAATAAGCAATAAGATTATAAGATGTACTTATAATCAAAGGACACTAGTCATTACTCGTCTCCAATAATTAAGATGTCTGGATTCTTTTCCCAAACGATGTTCCTAGGTTGTGACTACCTAACCCAACCCAAGTGTAGGGAGTCTTAATTAAATAGCGTGATTAATTACTATTAATCCATTTCAAATGTTCCTACTCGGAACAATTCCTTTCATTTAAAAACACTTAAAAGTGGTAAAATTTCTTTTATCCAGTCCCTTAACAGTAGGATATTTTCTTCAAGTATAATATCAAATTCATCGATTCGGGATATTACTTTAAGACACAAGCATAATATCTCACACAACAAATCATATCGATTCACTATCGTTACCCGGGGGAACAAGTCGTAACACTAGGCCTACACACGAATATTCCCTAATATTGCGTGGCAAGGGAAATCATACTAACTCCTAAATCACATGGCATTCCAAGGTCTTTCTATCCGACCCGCATTACAACCATGTGTCCGGTTCCTGTAGTTTATCTCCGACACGGCACTCGAGCGGAACCTAACCGGATTAATCACAAAAAAATAGCATTCAACATGTGCCTACATTGACCGAAGGAATAGTCCAGTGTATACTCGATAATATACATGTAAAATAATTTCACGCTTATGTATATATACAATCGTATCAAGTCTCTTACTCGAGTTATACAATAGTCATTATTTACAATATAACATAATTTATACCATTAATTTACTAATTCAACATCAAATCATTTCAAGGTTATATATCCCTAATAACCATAATTATATGATCAAGTTATAAGATTAAGTACAACACCACAATTATCTTTCTAAGAACATGAACACCCTTTGCGCTCTTATTTCAACAACATGCTGCCCAGAATTTAAAATGCAGATTCGAGGATCTTCCGATCCATTTTTGGAAAAACTTAAAACTACAAAGTTGTTCGGAACGTGATTTTCTACAAGGATTCTCGATCACGCTATCGTAGCCTGCTTAAAACAAACCCGAAACTAACATATACAGTTTGCCCCTGTTTACGACAACTTGTTGCGCAAATATATAAAAAATCGATTTGAGGCTTTTTCGATCCGTTTTTGGAAAAACTTAAAACTACAAAGTTGTTCGGAACGTGATTTTCTACAAGAACTCGTGTGCACGCTACTATAGCCTACTTAAAACAGACCCGAAACTAACATATACAGTTCGCACCTATTTACAATAACTTTCCGCGCAGAACTATAAAATGCATATTCGAGGATTTTTTGATCTGTTTTTGAACAAACTTAAAACTAAAAAGTTGTTCAGAACGTGATTTTCTACAAGGAATTGGGGACGAATCATCCATTTTCGGAACCAAAACAGCTCAAAACAGTTTTTAATATGATGATTTATTCAATTTCATAGATTTCTCAAATTCATGAGGTTGTTCAACAACTCAATCCCTATAATGATGTTATTACATTTGAATCTATATGGAGGGTGATCCTAATACAATGCATATCATTTTTAATATCAATTTCGTATTAATTTAGGGATCCAGATACATGTTCATGTAAAATTTCATTATAGATACTTATTATACACATATAGGTTATTAACTTGCCTTAGATTGTATGGAGAAGTTGAATCCTCTTGAAATCCTCTTAGCTTTCTTCTCTTCTTACTCTCTCTCTCTACCAAACCCTATCCCCCTTTTATGAAATGAGAAAATGAAGACTTCTTCCCTTCTTTTCCTATTTATACCTAGGGTTAGTTTATTTAGAAAAATGTCGTTACCCCAAATTTAACCCTCTCGATCATTTTACGAGTTAATTCGCTTCTAATATTTAAGTAGCACATTCATATCTCAATGAATTCATTTTAACTTTTCATTTCCAAACATTTCAAATATATATATACTCGCATAGTTTCATTTCCAAACATTTTGAATATATATATACTGACATAGTTTCATTTTTTTTCGGTTATATTCAATTCAATCAAAAATGCGGGGTATTACATTATCCCCCTCTACGAACGGGATTTTGTCCTCGAAATCCGAAATAAAACAAATAAATTCAAGTCAAGTAAGGTATTTTTGCACGTACCTTCCATGAAGAGGTATGGGTGACTAATTCGCAAGTCATCCTCTCTCTCCCAAGTGACCTCAGACTCATCATGATTACTCCACATAACACGAACAAGAGGAATGACTTTTACCTCAATTGTTGCTCACGATGATTTAGGATCCTAACCGGCCTCTCCTCATAGCTCCCATCGGGCTGCAGCTCAACCCTGTCAAAAGTTATGTGTAGGTGTGAGTCCTAGGGATGTAAGAACTTCCTCAACATGGATACATGAAAAACATCGTATACCCGCTGGAGCTGGTCGAGTAGGGCTAAATGGTAGGCAACTAACCCCACCATGTCCAACACTATAAACGGACCCACTTATCGCGGTGAAAGCTTCCCTTTGGCACCAAAGAAAACAACGCTTCTCATGGGTGAGACCCTCAACAACACTTAGTCCCTAACGGCGAATCGTAACTTCCTCTACCTTATGTCAGCATAAGTCTTCTAACGATCTTGCATGATCTTCATCCATGCACGAATCAAGTCAACCTTCTCCGAGGTCTCTCTAATTATATCCGGACCCAGTATCTAATGCACTTCGAACACTAACCAACATGTAGGGGATCGACAAGGCCTGCCGTAAAAAGCCTCGTATGGTGTAATGCCAATAGTCTGCTGATAACTATTATTGTATGCAAACTCCACCAGTGGAAAATGTGTATCCCAACCACCTTTTGAAGTCCAACACATAAACTCGTAACATGTCCTCCAAAATTTGGTTTACCCGCTCCGTTTGACCATCAAACTAAGGGTGGAACACAATACTTAAACTCAACTGAACTCTCATCGCCTCCTGAAGATCGCCCCAAAAGTGCAAGATGAAGGCACTGCCACGGTCGAACACGATATCACGCGGTACCCCATGCAACTTCACAATCTCATTAATAAACATCGTGGTGTACTGTGCTGCCGTATAATCCTTCCTCACTGGAAAGAAATAAGCTACATTTGTTAGTCTATCGATGATGAACAAAATTGAATCATGATCGCGCTGCGATCTTGGCGACCCATCAATGAAATCCATGGAGATACTTTCTCATTTCTAAATGTACAACCGAACTCTCACCACGAAGCCTAGCATAACTGAACTACTAAGGTGATCCAGAAATCAATACCCCCAAGTCCTGACTCGCTAAGTTTCGTGCGTGGAGTGTCTTGCAATAAAAACTCAAATAAGGAACCCCTCCGATACACTACTGTCAGCTTGTCGAGGTAATGAATTTGTCAACTCAAGACCCCTAGTGATACAAGAATCATCTAAATCCAAAGACCACTTATCTATCGACTCAATGGTTCATCACACAACAAATAATACAACTTCACCTATTCAATACAAATGTCACTATTCATCAATCATGCCTCGATACTCAACTCAGAATTGACTAACAATGTTTCCCCAGCTACACTCTGAGTCGCGATCCCAAACATCAGATACCACATCAAACAGATGGTACTGAAAGCTCAAAAGCCAATTCTACTTCGAGTTGTCAATAACACTTGCCTTGCACTTAAATTGATGGTGAGTCAACCGAAATGGAAACCCTTATGATCCACTAAGGTTACACATGTCCATAAGCATACAACTTCTATGCACTTATGAATATTGTTCCATCTTTCCAAGTCTGGAGTTAAGTAAATAATATCAACAAGGTTCATACTCTCTCGAACAAGACAACATCGATAAAGTTGCATTCTGGGTGGTCAACGATCCCTCACCCAAAGGTTTCGATCTAACCCAAGATGTAATATACTGCCTTGTACACCCCCACTTCTCATGACTTGGTTGCTCTAATCCAAGGCGATAGACCTTCACTAGATTCGACTTACCACTCTTTTGTTAAAAACACGTATAGGAATTCAACCTCTCGGACAGGATTTTCCTTGGAATGTGAGTATATTAGAATTTTCTCAATGAACATGAAATGAACTTGGTTCTTCAAACCACGAATAAGGCTTGTACATTTGCTAAGCAATGAGGTAAGACCCAAAATTCCCACTTATCATACCAAATAAGAATACAAAGATTTGGCACACTCACCATCCGGATACTTATCTTCCAGCACCCTAACGCTACCTGATCTTTATGAAGAACGGTGTGCTATCCAACAGGTCAAAGGTCGTAAATACAAGGTAGCGGGTACCTTCGCGTACCGTGACCCAAAATTAACACTCAGTACTCCACACATAACTGAAGTAAAAATTAAGTATCTTACGAACCCATTCGCGGATGTTTGGCCAAGAGTACACACCCTACTTACAAAATTTCTCAATAACGGTCGAACCACTCTCTTGTTGTCCCCCTACAGTGGAGGTTATCACAACCATTTCAATGAATGGGTCCAATAATTAGAACCCCAAAATGTCTCAATCCTTTCCCTTAATGGCGACACTTACTTGGCAACACTACCTTCAATCGTGCAAAAACTGAGTGAGGTACACACGACTATACCATTATCAAAATACCATCAAGGCCATTCTATGACTATTCACTAGTCTAGACATCACCAAAATTAAACATCTTACACTTGGTTTCACATACGATCTAAGTAAACATCATGTCACTAACTACTCACTCATGCTCCAATTCACATTAATACATAATGAGGGCCACAACATAGCCATGTTCCCATATCTGATGGATTCAAAATCAAGCACCACCATTATCACGGTGCAACAAATTATTACCCCCAATCACCGGGTGATAGCATAAAAACCGAACTCATGGATATATCACCAACTCAAGCGATCACACTCGCATAAAATGAAATGCCTATTAAACACTCCCTCGTGATGTTCTCACTCGACAACTCGTCCCTCGAGACTCGCTAGCCACTATAGGGTTCACAACTGGTAACTCCAATTTAAGTCCATCCTTTAGCACACCCATATTCACGTCCCTCTCTCGACAACTTTTAACAAATATACTGGTGCTACAAAGCAAGATAACCACATCTTATCGAACACCCATTCTAATTTAGGGCTTTATGACGAACACTGAACTCCAATAGTTGCCAAATATGGAAATAAAACTCCCTAAAAAATTTTGGACATCTCCGATGTCTATCCTCGTATGACCTTGCGATACGGACTACCTCATCCCTAGTGTCCATGGACAAGACATCGCAACATTACTGATACATTCTCACGAACTTGTGTGGGATATCTCGTCGAAACATTCCACTCTGAACAAGTGAGTACCCAACCCACTAATATATCATGTACATGACCGAACACACACCTAATCGTCCTTAAGTTCATTCCATTACGGATTTTATCCGATCACAACACTATGACACCACTATGCCACCCCAAAAGATAGTAAGTGAACACGAATCAAAAAAAATTATTCAAGTGGAGCACTACTCATAATTACAACAAGTACTCATACACAGACCTCACGCATACTATCCTGCGATCGATCGGAGATTCACCTCATGCGTGGGACGTCTCGCGAATGAAATCCAAATAAGGAACCCTCCCTATACACGAGGCTAACTCTAAATCGCCCGTCGAAATCGTAGCGTGAAGATCTTCCAAATCATCGAATACAAGACCTAATCATAAGGTGTTGCGTATCAACGAAACGATGCGCAGAAAACGTAACGGACGCCCTCAGATCCCTAACGGCTCTAAAACCGTACTCTGATACCAACTATGACAACCCTGCTTTTTATATCTAATTCGGTTAGCTACGTCCAATTAAATTAAAGCGGAGCGTCAATATATTGGCATTAGAAACATAATCTAAATAAAATAAATAACAACTATAACAAGTGAAACCAACTCATAACCATTAGCAACAATTATCCATCAGTAATCTTAAACTGAAAATATAAAATGCCAATACATGCGGTCCAACACAAAATCGAAAAGAGTAATACAACAATTCTCTCAAATCCCAAGTATAAAGAAAGGGATATTAATCTCTGATACCACCCTCAAGAAAAGGGAAACAAACTACATAAATTAAAATAGAATAACTCCACGGCTATAGGAATCCTAAGATTGATATGTTCTCATCAAACTCCATAGTCTATTGTCCAACGGGACGAGGACCTGTCATATATTATATATATAGGAGAGGACAAATAAGAAAGATAGACGAACGTCAAATCAAGAAAACAAGCTATAAGATTATAAGATATACTTATAATGAAAGCACACTGGTCATTACTCGTCTCCAATAATTAAGATATCTGGATTCATTTCCCAAACGATGTTCGTAGGTTGTGACTACCTAACCCAGCCCAAGTGTAGGGAGTCTTAATTAAATAGCATGATTAATTACTATGAATCCATTTCAAATGTTCCTACTCGGAATAATTCTTTTCATTTAAAAACACTTAACAGTGGTAAAATTTCTTTTATCCAGTCCCTTAATAGTAGGATATTTTCTTCTAGTATAATATAAAATGAATCGATTCGGGATATTATTTTAAGACACAAGCATAATATCTCACATAACAAATCATATCGGGTCACTATCGTTATCCGAGGGAACAAGTCGTAACACTAGGCCTACATATGAATATTCCCCAATATTACGTGGCAAGGGCAATCATACTATGTCCTAAATCACATGGCGTTCCAAGGTCTTTCTATCCGACCCGCATTATAACCATGTGTCCGGTTCCGGTGGTTTATGTTACCCCCTAACCCCATTAGGATATAATTAACTAAATAGTTCACAAACCACATTTATTATTTATTTAGTAATACATATGGAAACAACTACAAGGTTAAAATGCAGAATACTAAAAATCCAATCGTTTTAAGGAGACATAATTTAAATAGAACTCACATACCATTTAATTTAATTACAACTAGTACAATGTATAAAACAAAAATAACAAGACCCTACTACTATTTACTCAACCTCCTGGACCTGGCAGTTGCAGCTTCAGAACCTGAAAATGTAAACATATAAAACCATGAGCTTAAAAACTCAGTGAATGTACTACATCTCTATATAGTAAAAGTACTATTTTAACATCTCAACATATCAATATATATCCATCTTTGTGCCAAATTAGTCCATATACATATCCGAAGTTAAAAACCCCACATCTCCCGTCCGTAGGCAATAATCGTATCCATAGGTTTTAATAACCTAGCATCTCCTGAATTGCATAGCAACTCAACATACCTTGACTTATATAAAGCCATATCATCTCTTGAATTTTACTAAGACATAACATCTCAACATATCATGACTTTTAATAAGCCATATCATCTCGATATATTATACATACACATCATATCCAAAATCAACTCAGTAAGTACACTCACATTGGGTTGTCAACTAGGTATTCACGTTTCCCTCGGGTGGAGCTGAACTGGGTTGATTTGACCTTACACCTGTTAATCCAACTAAATCAGTACTGAATCTCAATCATAAGTATTATCTTAACATATCTATGTAAATTTCGATGACTATACAATAACAATATAATTCTAGTCAAGTCACATTCCATGAAACACGTGTAACAACAAAACCATGGTATACATGTTGATAAAGTTATGGACATTCAACCGTAGGAAATACCTCACAATGAATTTATAACTAAACCCAAGTAAATATGAAATCATACTTATCAATGTATATACACATGAAATATGTACTCAAAATACTCTTTGGAAAGAGGAGATAACAATATTCTTTTATGGGTTATCCAGTATGGCCTCAAATTATTGTCCTCTGCACTCAACCATCCTATATTCATAAATTGTATAAATACAGGTGTCAAACCTTATCAATATGAAAACATATATGAATATACTTTCCAGTAAAAGTTGCGATGTAATTTTTCAAGCTTCCTAGGGCAAGTTATGACCATTTCTTTACAATATAAGAAATCTTCCCTACAAGCTCCTCTATTGTTCCTTCAACTTCCAAGAATTTTCATAATTTTTCTCTAGCATAACTTTCCATGATTTTCAACTCATTTTCAGTACACATACTTAATAGTACATAATTAAAGTTTCATAATTTTTGGACTTCATTTTCTATCTCAAAATCTTGACCAAACTTAGGGCATACAGAAATGAAATATACAAACAGCAACTATATACCAACTTGCAACCTTCACTAAGGACTAACCACAAGAAGTTAAATTATAATTATGGGATATGATATGAATATATGAGTCTACTTTCATATTCAATTGGAATTTCTGAATTCTAGTAAGCACACAAAAATATATGCAAGTTTGAATACAAGGGATTTCAATACAATGCAATATGACCTATAAACACCACTTATCTCACATAGGAACCAATACATATTATCACAAAGGATAATGGAATTTTTATCAACAATTCACGATTTATATACTTTGAAATAAGTATAATACAAGATTAAAACAATATTAATCACAAATTTATACCTTGGAAACACTTTAAGAATTTTCTTGGAATTTTCCTAGTTTTTCTTGTAATCTTTCTTCCGTAAACTTCTACTTTCTCTTTCCTTAAGCTTAAATCTCTCAAAATTGAACCTAGGGCAATATTTGCTGAAGAAATAAGTTAAAGGGAGAGGTTTAAGTCAGACAAGACTGCCTCCCATGCCACCCAATCAGATTAAAAGATTTGGTTTACCAAAAGACAATTTACCACTTAAGGGAATGGATAGATTTTCCCCTTGTTCGTAAATTCGGCCTAGCTTCTTACACGGACATCTATTTGATGAACCGTTTGTTTTTCCTCAAACCTAACTCATATATCTACAACTATATAGTTTTCACCTTGAGTCAATTTTTATATTATAAGGGTCAAAACTAGTCTCCAATAGGAACATTTCTACCGAAAATAACAAAATCTTGTGTTTGGAAATAATTCGGCATTTCATGATTTATGAAAGTAGGATTATACTAACAATGATCGCTTAACATTGGATATAATAATAACAAATTATTCATATCACATAAGATAATAATGATTTAAATATAATTTATCATAATTATATCCGGGTTGTCACAGTTTATCTCCGACACGACACTCGAGCGGAACCTAACCGGATCAATCACAAAAAAATCGCATTTAACATGTGACTACATCGACCGGAGGACTAGTCTAGTGTATACTCGACAATATACATATAAAATAATTCCACGCTTATGTATATATACAATCGTATCACGTTTCTTACTCGAGTTATACAATAGTCATTATTTATAATATAACATAATTTACACCATTAATGTACTAATTCAACATCAAATCATTTCAAGGTAATATATCCCTAATAACCATAGGTATATGATCAAGTTATAAGATTAAGTACAACACCACAATTATCTTTCTAAGAACATGAGCACCCTTAGCGCTCTTATTTCAACAACATGCTGCCCAAAATTTAAAATGCAGATTCGAGGCTCTTTCGATCCGTTTATGGAAAAACTTGAAACTACAAAGTTGTTCGGAACGTGATTTTCTACAAGGAATTGCGAGCACACAACCATATCCTGCTTAAAACAGACCCGAAACTAACATATACAGTTTGCCCCTGTTTACGACAACTTGCTGCGCAGATATATAAAACGCCGATTTGAGGCTTTTTCGATACGTTTTTGGAAAAACTTAAAACTATAAAGTTGTTTGGAATGTGATTTTATACATGAACTCTCTTGCACGCTACCATAGTCTGCTTAAAATAGACCTGAAACTAACATATATAGTTCGCACCTGTTTACAACAACTTTCTGCGCAGAACTGTAAAATGCATATTCGAGGATTTTTCGATCCATTTTTGAACAAACTTAAAACTACAAAATTGTTCGGAAAGTGATTTTCTTCAAGGTTGCGCTGATGAAACATCCATTTTTGGAACCAAAACAGCTCAAAACAGTTTTTAATATGACGATTTACTTAATTTCATAGATATCTCAAATTCAAGAGGTTGTTCAACAACTCAATCCCTACAATGATGTTATTGCATTTGAATATACATGGAGGGTGGTCCAAATACATTGCATATCATTTGTAACATCAATTTCATATTAATTTAGGGATCCAAATACATGTTCATGTGAAATTTCATTATAGATACAGATTATACACATAGGTTATTAACTTGCCTTGGATTGTATGGAGAAGTTGAATCCTCTTGAAATCCTCTTAGCTTTCTTCTCTTCTTACTCACTCTCTCTACCAAACCCTATCCCCCTTTTATGAAATGAGAAAATGAAGACTTCTTCCCTTCTTTTCCTATTTATACCTAGGGTTAGTTTATTTATAAAAATGTCGTTGCCCCGAATTTAACCCTCTCGATCATTTTACGAGTTAATTCGCTTCTAATATTTAAGTAGCACATTCATATCTCAAATAATTCATTTTAACTTTTCATTTCCAAACATTTCGAATATATATATATATATATATATATATATACTGACATAGTTTCATTTTTTTTCAGTTCAATTCAATTCAATAAAAAATGCGGGGTATTACAGGGTGGAGCCCCCAAATATTTCTTTAACTATTGGAAAGAATTTTCACACTCATCATTTCACTCAGAGGTTTTCCTTAACATCTTTTAGAACAGAAGACACTTATCAGTAGCTCGAAAAACAAATCGGTTAAGTGCAGCTACTCTTCCTATCAATGTCTATACATCTTTTTTACACAAGGGAGATTGTATGTTAATTAGTTCTTTAATATTATCTAGATTGGCTTAAATTACTCTCTGATTTACTATAAATCCTAAGAACACTCCTTCCTGTACACCGAACACACATTTGGTCAGATTAAGCTTCATCTCATGCTTCTCCAGTTGATCAAAAGCCTGACTTAAGTCAGCAATGTGGTAAGCAACCTTTTTTCTTTTAGTAAGCATGTCGTCCACATAAACTTCCATATTCTTGCTAATTTTTTCTTTGAAAACTTTGTTCACCAGCCTCTAGAATGTTGCTCTAGCATTTTTAAGCCCAAAGGTGTAATGCCTCAACCCGGATTTATACCGAGCATTAGGTGTGAAGTGCAATGAAGAAACCTAAATAATGTTTCTAGCCCAGTTTTATTTTAATTAATATTTCACTTGTTAGCATGCGATTCCAATTTCAAGATGAACTACATGAGGGACCCATAGGGAGCACACCAGAGTCCAAATAAACAGAAAATGCTAATGTAAAACATAAATAAAATATACTTACCAGCATAACACCCTCAAAATACGAAATCGCTCCCAACCTGCCGTAACAAAGTGGGGATGTGAGCCTATGCCTAGTGGGATTTATACAAGCAATATAGAAACGAAAGGCAGAAAGGAATACTCACACGCTGCAACCACATGCATGCAAAAATATGTATATATCTACATACGTAGACCTTTCAAAAATACATATTCCAATGCATTAATCAATTGATTTTCGAAAACCTTACTCGCCCAAATTAGCTGACCTTAATATTATTTAAGGTTTTCTTTAATCATACTTAGCATTCTAACTTTATCTAACGCACCCGATTCAACACTTGAAATCTTTCCACTTAATTTATTAAAACCGTTCCTTTACCAGAATTTACCCTTTTATTCATTCTAATACCCTTTAGTATTTTCATTAAAAATCGTCATTTCAACGCACATAATTCCCGTTTTAGAAAATATTTATTTAATCTTTGAAAATCCTTTTCACAATAAATTCTTTTGTTAAGTATGGGTTTAACCAGTTAGGTTTCTCAGCCACCCATTTGCCCACTTTGCTTTACCCTTTTTACCTTGACTTATGGACATTAATAGATTTAAGCATTTACTTGTCCATTTCACTTTTATCGAAACATTTATTACATACATTCAAGTTAGGTTGTATTAACACATTTTACCAGCCAACCCATTTATTGATATGTTCCATATTTCCTTTATCGTTTCTCGAAATCTTCCAATACCGCATACTTATACGGGCTCCACACCAAGGGCTATGTGCACCATATGCTCTGGCCAGTGATTTAGGGCTTTTCGCCCAAGGGCTTCGAGACCTTCTTGCTTATTCCCAGTTTCATCTGAGTCCTTACTAATGCGTTTAACATTTTACACTTGTACACATTATTCCACTTCTTTAGTTTTACCCAGTCGAATCCAAAACCTGACTTAACCGTCCGTTTTTCCATTAACATTTGGAAAACTATTTCTTTCTTCTTTAAGTCCCTTATCCACACACACGTGATTTATATTAAAATCATTCACTCTTTAGGACTTAATTCATTTTCAAACATATTAGTGTAAAGACATTCTTTAATATTTTTATTCCATAAAAATGTCCCACTTCAAGTAAGTTATCAATTTGCCCTTTGTTTACCAAACTTGCAATTTAGTTCCTTAGCAAGTGTTCTTTTTTCAAAATGGTTATTAACTCTCCAACTTAACATTTAAACACTTTAGCCATTTTAACACTTGTTTAATGTCACACTTTTGCCCAACTTCCACACTTGTTACTTTAACACATAAATAACACCCTTTACATTTTAAGCTCCTAAATTTTCGTGTGTTTTATTTCATGCTTTAACTCAACAGACTTTTTTTAAACTTGATCAAATATATATTATCAAACACTATCGAAAGTGGACTTTAAGTACTAAAATCCTATCGAGTGGATTAAACATACATTTCATTCTAGAAATTTATACCGTTTACAATAACATACTTTTCAAGTAATAAAGACATTTTATCAACTTCTTTAAACTCAACAAATGTCCATTTGTTCATAAAGTCTCCATTTTGAGAGAAACTTAAAAAATATATATTTATTTCATAAATATTTTGACAACATAAACATTGTTCCACATTTTTATTTCATAAAAATGCTCATTATTTCCTCTTACTAGAAATACACACAAATAATATTTTTCTTACATTTTTATTCCATAAAAATGTCTACTATTTTTTTTTACTAGAAATATGCCCTAGTAACACTTCTTACATTTTGATTCCATAAAAACGTATATTTTCAGTTTTATTAGCAAACACACTAGAATAATATTATCTTACATTTTTATTCCATAAAAATGTATATTTTCAGTTTTATTAGCAAATACACTAGAATAATATTATCTTACTTTTTTATTCCATAAAAATGTATATTTTCAGTTTTATGAGCAAAATACACTATAATAATATATCCTGCATTTTTATTCCATAAAATGTTTGTCATTCCTTTTTCCACAAGAAATACTCCAAAATGACATTTTTTACATTTTTATTTTATAAAAATGTTTATTATTTCTTTTTAATTAGAAATACAACAAAATGACATTTCTTACAATCTTATTCCATAAAAATGTTTATTATTTTTTTCATTAGAAATACACCAAAATGGCATTTCTTATATTTTTATTCCATAAAAATATTTATTACTTCTTTTGAAATTTATTCAGTTTTCTAAACCTATTTTTAAATCATCTTTGTAATAACATTCCATACAATTGGTAATATGATTATTAATCAACAATTGGATGCAAACCAACAACTACAAACATATATTTAACCTAATATATGTAAATAACATGCTGAAATATACTACTCATTAAATCTTAAACCAAAGTTAGTCTATCCCACTTGAAATAAAACCAAAATCAGTGGAAGGCATGAAAAATCAATGGAGATGACAACCATCCACCTCCTAAGGTGGCCTTAAAGGGGTTGTCTAGCACAACCAGATTTATCACCAAGAAACACCATCAAAATTCTCTACAAACCTCCATAGCATATTCATCATCTTCAAACCCCAAAATATTTATGATATTTCGTATTCTCTATATTAACAGTGGGGAATTATTTATTTGGGGTATGAATGTCTTCACAATGACTAAGGAATAAACTGGTGAAAGATATCTCAAAAAGAAGAGGGAGCGAACTGATTTTGTGAGGAATATATCTCATGCCACTCTCTTTCATATATACTAAGGGACACAACTACTTCTACTGCAATTCTCGTCATCAGGCTCAACAGCTGACACAATATGCGTGATCAACGGTTTACAATATGACAACATTTGTTTAAATCCTAGGTTTACATTTCTTTACCCATAAAGCACACACAACACCCACAAGCTAATAAGGTTATCTCCGTGTGCGTTAGATAGTGAGGTCCATGACTGACTTTGATACATAGAGCATTGGTAGATAAGCTGGCAGCCCTTGGCATCATTCAAACGACTGAGGTCATCGTTGAACGACAGTAGCTTACCGTTAGAACGACTTTGCCAATCGTTCGAATGAGCCAAAAAGAAAGTCATCTATCCCAATTCTCGTATCCAGCTCGTTCCTACAGTATGCGTAATCCATTTTTGTTACTACCTTTAATATATAGATTATTCTCATTAATTTCAATCTTTCTTCATTTATCACATTTGCCCTAATAGTTTCCAACTTCCAATAAAGGCATATATAATTTATTCCATAATTTTATAATCCTTATATAAGACTTTTATATAATCCATAATTCAATCATTTTCTTCAACTCTAATTTATACCTCATCATATATAATCCATATATATATATATATATATATATATATATATATTGATTAATTTACCGGGTGTGATATTACAAAAAGGTCTAACGTTGTAACAGTAAGTACCTCTACTGGAGATGAATGATGTTTTTGTGACACCCCGACTAATTAAATACCGGGTAGCTACTCCTTTATTAAATTAAATCAAAACGCTAAGTTGGCTCAGTTAATAGCATCACTGTCGAAAACATTTTATTATTACTAACCACCTAGTATTTAAAAATTAAGTTGCCAAATTTTAATTTAAAGTCTGATTAACATGCAACAAGTGTAAAGAAGAATAATGACACCATTCACCATAATAAAGTAAATAGAATAACCGTAACATGATATAAATAAATCTGGAGGAAAAACTCCTCATAACATAATCCCATAACTGAAGTAAATAAAGAAGTACTGAATACTGAATGCATACATGACAAAGTCTGAAAACTGAAATGGAATTGTATCTAATGGAACTTGGGCAACAGGCCCTACAACTGAGGAATACTGAATAAGGAATCCAAATGATATAAGCGTCTAAAAGCAAATCCCTGTAGCTTCCACAAGCAGTTACAGCTCGTCATCAGAATGAGAATCCTATGCATGGTGACCTTGTGGCTGGACACCTAAAATGGTTTTACAAAAGATAGATTTGAAAGCAAACGGGTCAGAGCCCGAATGTGGAGATATTTTAAAAACCTGCAAGTGCTTTAAAAACATTTAAAACAGTATATGCAAAATACATGTTAGGACGTGCTCTCACATGAGATACTCACCTCTCTTCTACTGTGCACTCCTAACGTTCCTGTACCCATTCATGTGTTATCTCATAACTATCTAAGAGTTTCTACACTACTACTTGGTTCACGTTTAATTTCCAACCTTAACAATTAAATAGAGAGTTCTACATTAATTCCCGGATTCACAATTATTAACCAAACTATTTATTGATAAAAGTTCCCTTTTTATCTTTTCAAAACAATTCCATAATTATACTCACAATTTAACATAATAAATTTCTTCTCAATTAACCGTATATTATCGCATCATAAATATACAATACAAGCACCCAAAGGCTAAGCTGCGGTGCATACATACTCTGCTATCCATCCCGGTACATCACGTACATAAGGATTACAAATTCCGAATCTCTCAGGAATTGTTGGAATAAACACCACACACAAAAATGGAGGCGAACATAATTCACATATCCATGGTCACGTACATACCTACGCTCCATAGTCAGCTGGCTTATTAACTCACAAATAAGTCGTTCTCTTGAACTATGTCCTCTAGGCACCAATCTAAATCCGGGCAACACAAGGATAAGAAGGTCCTAAGCGAACGTAAACCTCCCGTGATAGCAAGTATGGTAGGTATGTCATACACATAAAATTATATACTAAGCATTCACACATCTTAGATATCTCGATATTAATAAAGGTATACTCTACATCATTATACCATTATTCCAAATTCATATATTTCAAATATCCGATAATATATAAATTAAATAGTCGACACGTCTCACGTCGTAATTTCTTAACTTAAAACCTATCTCAAATAGACTATTAAGTTCCCATAATTCCCACATATAACATCTTTATACCTAAGGTCTTTACTTCTGCCCCAAACCTTGTTTCATCAAATTATTCGAATTTGTACTATTAACCCAAATATTATCTCACATAACGAATGTCATTAATTTAGAATAATTCCTCAAATTAAATTCCAAGTAAAGTCCAATCTCATAATCATGCCTACGGGTCTTCCTTAAAGTTAATGGTAATCACAATGTCTCCAATAATATTATCCAAGGGTTATCATTATTAAAATTCAATTAAGGAAAAACTTTATTCATTTTGGGAAGGTCGATCGATCGACCTTTACCTTCGATCGATCGATGGTGGTCGATCGATCGACTGATGAATGTCGATCGATCGATCGCACCAGGTCTGTTACGGGCTGCTTCGTTTTGCAGTTACAATTTCGACCCAAAACTCCATTTTTTAAGCATGAAACTCCAAGATAAGGTTGCTATAACATTATACTAACATCCTACAACAGTATTAACATTCTAAGTCCCATAATTCATCATTTAAAAGCTTAGTTTAGATCAAAACTACATCAAAATAATTCCCAGAATTCTTCCATTCAAGAACATCATCAAACTTCTTCTAATTCCACTTTTAGATCATCAAGGTTCTGTTTATAACATATAAATTCGTCCAGAATATACTACATGCAATTCCTACATAATTCATGGCCTTTAACTTTCAATTCATGGGTCTAATTTATCTCCAAAAATCAATTTCGAAAATTCCTAAACATGGAAACATATCTTGAATCAAAAGAGTTTAAATCACTTGCCTTAATTTATCTCAGAATTTGGTGTAGAATCTTGAAGTTAGGTTGTTCTCCCTCTGTTTTTCTGCAGAATTCTCTTCCTTCTCTCTCTCTCTCAAGCTCTTCTCAAGGTTTCCTTCTCTCTCTCTCTCAAGCTTTTTCCAAGGTTGAAGATAATGGAGTATGGAGGTGTGTTATGGTTTTTGGAAGTTGGAATGGTATATCAACTTCTCCCGTAGCCCATATTGACATATAGTGTGGTTAGTGGGTTAAGTGGGTTGAGGAAATAGTCAGATTATAATCTCTATTTTCGTCACTTTTTAATTCCCAAAAATGCAATTTACCAAAATACCCTTTATGATGCCGGTATGGCCCACAAATACCCCGGGACCCAAACTAAACTTCCGGCTAGTGTTTTCTGACTATCTCGACCCTTCCGGACGCGTTGGCGCACTCAAAACGACCATACGGTTAATGGAACTAAAATTCACTTTTTAATTAAATAATATTATACCATGACGCGGCGGTCACACTCGTCTCAACAAAATTCCCAAATTGCCGTATTTAAATCTCACGACAACTTCAATATCACCAATATTCATATATTGCCATATATACACATTATAATCAAATACTAACTCACATCTCGTTAATATTTTTATCCGGATTAATTTCCAAATTAATACACATTTAATTCAATTAATCCCAAAATAAATATCACAGAAAATACGGGGTATTACATACTCCTCCCCTAATAACTGAATTTCGTCCCGAAATTCGGAAAAGTAAGGTGTCCTTGGAAAATAGGTATCCTCCAGTGTTTAAAACAATTATATAGAGAAGTCCAAATTACTAAAACCCTCGCTTCACAATGAGTTTGTTTAACATACTAGATACCTTATCAGAATAATCTCGATAAATGTTCTTCGCGTTGTGCTTATTAAACAAAATTTTAGTGAAATACCTTATACATCAATGGCCATATTGTATCAATATCCTTATGAGTCCGCACCTCACCACGCATTAACTCCCGCTTTTATCAAAACATGAGACACCCATTCTGGAAGGAATCAATAACATATTTGACTACTCTTGCCCACTCTTCGAATCTCTATTCCCGACGTTGTGACCTTTACACAAGGGAAAACCACTTCAGCCTGTTGGTGTTACACCAACCCTTATAAGTACCTTGTCCACCATAAATATATACGGGTGCTTTCCCCCCCCCCCAATGCTACCATTTGGTAATATCTGCTCCTCATGTCTACAATGTACCTCACTAGTTATACCCGATTTTGAATTGGAAATATCTCAATATCGCAATGGATCCAGAATTTCTTTCATACAATCCATCAATCGTTAGTCACCTTGCGCTTGCACACCGGGTTTTAGGTGATACAACCCTCAGGTTGAATCGTTATTTCTCACTACTTATTATCACCCCACTTGAATGTGGATATCGGGGATTTCATCCCAATTCTAAATAGCACTAAGTCGAATTACGTATCGACGTGTTCACTATCTAATAGTGTAAATTAACCCAAGTATATAACCATTTCTCTCCCTCTGGACAACATGTACCACATAACCATTTCTCACTTTTTCCACTTGACCCTCCCACTCTTGGAGTCGTCGTTTTGGTACAAAATTATTTGGTGGTTAATCTAATTCTAACTGGTCTACTACTTACTATCCCTCTTTCAATGCCAATATTCACATAAACTTTCCCCCGTTCAAAGATACTTGATGATCTTATTCTCCCGACGAATACCAAAAGTTTGGAACTTTACCCCTTTTCACTACTTTGTACAAAACTGGACTTCATACCTGATTGACATCCTCATTTTATTTACTCTTGAGTTACCCTCATCATTCGATTGATGGAAAAAAAAAAGAAAAAAAAAACATCCCGCCCGCTCGGGGAGAGCGAACGATGCCCTACTATCGATAAACTAAACTAATCCACTAATAACAAGGTATACAGCATCCAAATTCCACAATAAAACAAGAAACCACTATTCTCATTTTCAATTTAATACCACAGATCTCTCGAAATAATTATAACAATCCAACTATCTCGAAAATAAAATTAAATCTCCAAATTTGAACTTGCTACACTGACTACACATGATATTCACTTATACCTTTTCTTATGACGTTTAACCTCATAAGCAATAATCTCATGTTCCCTCTTCCTTTTATTTATTCTTTAGCAATTTAAGGTGTCTCTGCCCCTTATATCCCAACTATATGGTTCTTAAACATTATACGCTTCATACCAATCTCAAACTCTTTATCGTCACTGTAAATACAACGGCGCTATACTACTTGGGCGTTCTCAATCGCTACTGAATTACAAATCCTAAATTCTCCTTATCCTCAATGCGTCCCTCAACATGCCGTGCCAAAACTAATATTATTAGTACTTACATCGTAATTTACTAACAACTGGCTCTAATGGCCTTACAACATAATTTACTCTTTGTAACTTCCCGTTATAACTACATACTCCCGTATCGATAGAGGTATCCAATTCATGAACGAAGGACCACACTTCTCCTTACTACCAATCTTACGCTAAGTTTCATGTGTGGAGTGTCTCGCAAAGCGAAATCCAAACAAGGAACCCCCCCGATACACTACTACCTAACATTGTTGGTCATCGGAATCCGCTAAGCCCTGTCCATAGTATGTACCCCTACACTCTCGTTTCTCAACAAAGTTACATTTTTCCGCAATGACACTTAAACAAGAATCTCCCTTCGAATGACACCTTCTCTTGACATTGATGGAAATCACGTTCCATATACACCACGTAACTAAGATCGGGGTTCTCAAAATCCCGTCCCCAGACACACAACTATGAGTATAAACTCACAAATCTCTAACGGGGAATAAAACAATGCACTCTCTTTGTTACTACCTCTCTATCGTTAATTATAAAAACTAACTAACTCTTTGTTGACTAGAAAATCAATTACATACGACTCATAATAATGAAATCCCTACGCATAATGGGATTAAATATACGAGACCATTATACCCCTTTGAAATCATAATATATTCAAATATATGTATATATACCTATATACAAAAGTACAATTGCGAGTCCGACCCTCTCACAGATGGGGCCTCGCCAGAACAAAACATGCTACCCCAAGGTGGCAATCCAAATAAACTTGTAATACCAGCACACTATCGGTATAATCATATATATAAAGCCATAACTAATATCACCTCATACTCGTATAATACAGCACTAAAACGAGTAATTTCAATAAAGCAAAACCGTTATTAATATACCCATTCATCCTCCGCGGATGACAATAAAAGTAAATCCCCCACGCTATCAGGGAAAAAAATGTTCTTATAAATAATAAAGTTACTGATATACTCACTGAATTCGACTCTCAAGTGAAAATAATAATAGTGACAAATGTAGCAACTCATTCACGCCACAAATAACATGTATCATCATCTTAGAATGTAACTCATACTTCTATTTTATCAATCGTCCCGGCTACTCAAATGGTTCCGGGACATACCACACATATCTGTCCCACACCGAATATTTCAATAACTGTTGCCTTCGCCAGGCACAATACCTTGATCCCTACTCTTGTATCGGAATTTTTTTTTATAACGCACGGGTTTCACTCCCCACAGAAATATCTCTACACATAGTCCACTTATCCTTTGTCTCACAAATCATGTTAAGGTGGTCCATCTCTCGGACGTTGGTAGTCTCGACTCAGACGACTATCTTTGTTATTCCCTTAGTGTTGACGGCCCTAAGGATCACGCTACTAATTTTCCACCTCTCTTACTGAAATTACCATCGCTCGGTAGTAATTCCTCTATCGGATTATTTTAACGGTTTCTCCATTGGGTCTTCCCATTGTGGTGCTTCTCCAACACCAGTTTTCCCAGTCTTACTTTATGTAAGGTTTTCGATTCCCGTGTCTCCCCACCCGGGGATGTTTACCTCCAAATTAACACTATGCAACAATACCATTTGCTTTAACCGTCCAGGCAGAATCCTGCCCGAAGGACTTGTGATTCTCCTCTGTAAATTCTTCCTTTAATATCCCCTTTTCCGTTTCACCCACTTCACTCGGTGTAGGGTTCACTAAATAATTTTATTTCTCCTCACAAAGTGACCTCTGTCCGGACCTTTCGTGTGAGTTCAGAACGACATTCGTTTCTCACCCTAAACATTTGATCACGGAACTTATGGTCAAACCATTCGTGTACGCCTTCTCTCGACGTTACATCCCACTTATAAGTGTGGTGATTGTTTCTCCCCATAGAAACTCCGCTCTCACGTGATAAGAAAAATTTTCCTCAATTCCTGATTTGCCATACGCCGACACGAGTCCAATTCTTTGGATTCTTTGCGTTCGTTTGGCTAGCACATGCCGTCTTCTCCTTTAGAGTATTGTTACTGCTGGTTCTCTTCAATGTTACATTTAATTCTTACTCTCCCATTCCAACCTTGTTGGATGTGTCTAATTTGACCCCATTCCTGCTATAGCCCTACCCTGAAGTCTCAGGTTGCGTCTTAGCCTTTTATATCATCCAAGGCTTTCGTGCCATAGTATTGGTGACTTCAACTACGGTCATCCTTCTTTAAATAAATCAATTATTCTCAATATAAGCTTGCCTCCTGCTGTTCACCCATCTGTCTTCGCCTGACTTACTGCATTGTTCGGTACTCGAATGCACCCGATCGCAATTAAGATTCACTACCATATGTATTAAAGCAGGAGAACGAAATCTCACCAAAGATATCAACAATCCTAAGCATAGGGCTCTATATCAAAGAAAGCTCAGCGGAAACATAATAAGCCGTACAGATCCTAAGGACACTAGAACCTGATGCTCTGATACCACCTGTGACACCCCGACTAATTAAATACCGGGTAGCTACTCCTTTATTAAATTAAATCAAAACGCCAAGTTGGCTCAGTTAATAGCATCACTGTCGAAAACATTTTATTATTACTAACCACCTAGTATTTAAAAAGTAAGTTGCCAAATTTTAATTTAAAGTCTGATTAACATGCAACAAGTGTAAAGAAGAATAATGACACCATTCACCACAATAAAGTAAATAGAATAACCGTAACATGATATAAATAAATCTGGAGGAAAAACTCCTCATAACATAATCCCATAACTGAAGTAAATAAAGAAGTACTGAATACTGAATGCATACATGATAAAGTCTGAAAACTGAAATGGAATTGTATCTAATGGAACTTGGGCAACAGGCCCTACAACTGAGGAATACTGAATAAGGAATCCAAATGATATAAGCGTCTAAAAGCAAATTCCTGTAGCTTCCACAAGCAGCTATAGCTCGTCATCAGAATGAGAATCCTATGCATGGTGACCTTGTGGCTGGACACCTAAAATGGTTTTACAAAAGATAGATTTGAAAGCAAACGGGTCAGAGCCCGAATGTGGAGATATTTTAAAAACCTGCAAGTGCTTTAAAAACATTTAAAACAGTATATGCAAAATACATGTTAGGACGTGCTCTCACATGAGATACTCACCTCTCTTCTACTGTGCACTCCTAACGTTCCTGTACCAATTCATGTGTTATCTCATAACTATCTAAGAGTTTCTACACTACTACTTGGTTCACGTTTAATTTCCAACCTTAATAATTAAATAGAGAGTTCTACATTAATTCCCGGATTCACAATTATTAACCAAACTATTTATTGATAAAAGTTCCCTTTTTTATCTTTTCAAAACAATTCCATAATTATACTCACAATTTAACATAATAAATTTCTTCTCAATTAACCGTATATTATCGCATCATAAATATACAATACAAGCACCCAAAGGCTAAGCTGCGGTGCATACATACTCTGCTATCCATCCCGGTACATCACGTACATAAGGATTACAAATTCCGAATCTCTCAGGAATTGTTGGAATAAACACCACACACAAAAATGGAGGCGAACATAATTCACATATCCATGGTCACGTACATACCTACGCTCCATAGTCAGCTGGCTTATTAACTCACAAATAAGTCGTTCTCTTGAACTATGTCCTCTAGGCACCAATCTAAATTCGGGCAACACAAGGATAAGAAGGTCCTAAGCGAACGTAAACCTCCCGTGATAGCAAGTATGGTAGGTATGTCATACACATAAAATTATATACTAAGCATTCACACATCTTAGATATCTCGATATTAATAAAGGTATACTCTACATCATTATACCATTATTCCAAATTCATATATTTCAAATATCCGATAATATATAAATTAAATAGTCGACACGTCTCACGTCGTAATTTCTTAACTTAAAACCTATCTCAAATAGACTATTAAGTTCCCATAATTCCCACATATAACATCTTTATACCTAAGATCTTTACTTCTGCCCCAAACCTTGTTTCATCAAATTATTCGAATTTGTACTATTAACCCAAATATTATCTCACATAACGAATGTCATTAATTTAGAATAATTCCTCAAATTAAATTCCAAGTAAAGTCCAATCTCATAATCATGCCTACGGGTCTTCCTTAAAGTTAATGGTAATCACAATGTCTCCAATAATATTATCCAAGGGTTATCATTATTAAAATTCAATTAAGGAAAAACTTTATTCATTCTGGGAAGGTCGATCGATCGACCTTTACCTTCGATCGATCGATGGTGGTCGATTGATCGACTGATGAATGTCGATCGATCGATCGCACCAGGTCTGTTACGGGCTGCTTCGTTTTGCAGTTACAATTTCGACCCAAAACTCCATTTTTTAAGCATGAAACTCCAAGATAAGGTTGCTATAACATTATACTAACATCCTACAACAGTATTAACATTCTAAGTCCCATAATTCATCATTTAAAAGCTTAGTTTAGATCAAAACTACATCAAAATAATTCCCAGAATTCTTCCATTCAAGAACATCATCAAACTTCTTCTAATTCCACTTTTAGATCATCAAGGTTCTGTTTATAACATATAAGTTCGTCCAGAATATACTACATGCAATTCCTACATAATTCATGGCCTTTAACTTTCAATTCATGGGTCTAATTTATCTCCAAAAATCAATTTCGAAAATTCCTAAACATGGAAACATATCTTGAATCAAAAGAGTTTAAATCACTTGCCTTAATTTATCTCATAATTTGGTGTAGAATCTTGAAGTTAGGTTGTTCTCCCTCTGTTTTTCTGCAGAATTCTCTTCCTTCTCTCTCTCTCTCAAGCTCTTCTCAAGGTTTCCTTCTCTCTCTCTCTCAAGCTTTTCCCAAGGTTGAAAATAATGGAGTATGGAGGTGTGTTATGGTTTTTGGAAGTTGGAATGGTATATCAACTTCTCCCGTAGCCCATATTGACATATAGTGTGGTTAGTGGGTTGAGGAAATAGTCAGATTATAATCTCTATTTTCGTCACTTTTTAATTCCCAAAAATGCAATTTACCAAAATACCCTTTATGATGCCGGTATGGCCCACAAATACCCCGGGACCCAAACTAAACTTCCGGCTAGTGTTTTCTGACTATCTCGACCCTTCCGGACGCGTTGGCGCACTCAAAACGACCATACAGTTAATGGAACTGAAATTCACTTTTTAATTAAATAATATTATACCATGACGCGGCGGTCACGCGGCGGTCACACGCGTCTCAACAAAATTCTCAAATTGCTGTATTTAAATCTCACGACAACTTCAATATCACCAATATTCATATATTGCCATATATACACATTATAATCAAATACTAACTCACATCTCGTTAATATTTTTATCCGGATTAATTTCCAAATTAATACACATTTAATTCAATTAATCCCAAAATAAATATCACAGAAAATACGGGGTATTACAGTTTTCTCCCTGTTTTCTGGCTTAATTTTGATTTGATTGTACCCTGAATAGGTTAAATATCACACCTATTGCGTTGACCAGTTGATCAATTCTTGGTAAAGTAAAATGATCCATTGGGTAGGACTTATTGAGGTCTGTGAAGTCAACGCACATATGCCTTTTTTCTCACTATCACTACGTTGGCCAACTAGTTTGGGTATTTGACATCTCCAATGAATTTTGCTTTCTGTAGCTTGTTTACCTCTTCTTGGATAGCCATGTTCTTTTTAGGACTGAATACACGTCGTTTCTGCTTGATCGTCTTGGCATCCTTAGTGATGTTCAATTCATGGAATATAAATTCTCGATCTATTCCTGGCATGTCTTCATTGATCCATGCATAGACACTCTTCCATTGTTTAGAAATTTTGATTAATTCTTATTTGAGGGTTAGTTCTAGAGTTGAGCCAATCTACGTGGTACTTTCTAATTTTTCATCATCTAGGACAATTATTTTTGTAGCCTCCACAACCTGGCCTATAGCTAAATCAGCTTCTTCATGGGGATCTAAGGTCTCAATCAGGTAAGTGATTAGGGATGTAAATGAATATTCAAAAACCTGCATCCGACCGATATCCGAATCCGAATTTGTGGATATTTATTCGAAAAAATAGAAACGGATACGAATATCAATACTCTACAGAAATATCCGAGAAAACGGATATGGATAGTACTAGTATCCGACATGGATAATCCGTATCCAATGCGGAGTATCCATTTTATCGAATATCTGTATCCGTCTAACATTAGTTTAAAATACTACTTATATAATATTTTAGGTGTAAACTAACACTTAAAATAAAAGTTGGGGGTATAAGTTTAATTATGAAAACCATAAAATCTAACCTAATAAACTAAAAACACGAGTCACTCAGCCTTACCAAAAACACAACACGCAATGCTCAAACCCTTCCTCTCTCCAGCCGAAACCCTTCCTCTCTCCCGCCAATCGCCACTGAAACCCTTCCTCGCTCTCGTCGATCGTCGCCGGCCACTACTTCCCACTTTTGTCTCACCGGTCGTTGCCTCCCTCCTTTGTCTCACCGGTTGCCAGTTTTTTCCCCTATCCAACATGTATTATTTTTTTTATTGGATCTTGGTATACGGGATTCCTAAATAAGATTCACATCTTTTGTTTTCCATTATTCACATCTTTCGTTCAACACAAAAGATGTGTTCAGCACAAATTTTGTTTTCCACAACAGGTAAAGTCTTGTGTTCATAAAACGCCATTCTTCCCATATACTCCATTTTGTTTTCAACAACAGGTAAAGTTTTATGTTCAACACAAATTTTTGTACACATACAAGCCATATATTTCAACCAATATACTAGATTGTTTACTGTCAATGAAGTCTTGTGTTCAACACAATCAGTATATTTCAACCAGTATACTAGAATATAAAATATAAAATACATGTATAATCAAACTAATGTTATAAAATATATGTATAATCAAACAAACAGTCCCTAAAAAATAAACATTTGCTGAAATTCATTTAGTACATGGACTGCTTACTATTATTCTAATATAACAATTACTTTTATTCTTGATTATAAGATTATGACGGAAGAAGAGGCAAGCTGAACAAATATTTCAACCAATGCGTCTTCACCTTGCAGTGAAAATCAAATCAGTGATGCATCAAAACAAGTAAACAAGAAGCGCACATCTGAGGCTTGGAATCACTTTTCTCGTGGGATACATCTGGATAATAATGTTACCGTCACTTGTAATTATTATAAGAGAAAGTTCGATGCTGGAAGTTCGAAGGAGATGTCTCATTTAAATAATCATTGGAAATCATGTAAAGAAAAACCAAGAGATGGTGGTGGTGATATTCGACGAAAAATTCTCGAAAGTTTCAAGTCTCCTACCGATCCAATTCCAAAGTTTGACAATCATAAGTTTGACCCAGAGGTGGAGCGAATGCTATATGCTCAAATGGTTGCACAACACGATTATTAATTTCTTATGGCTGAGCATGAATATTTCAGGTATTAGATTTCTTATTATTTCCCCACATAAATTTCGTTCAAGAGCTACGGTGAAAAATGATTTGAAAAAATGTTTCAAGATCGAGAAAGAAACACTTTACAAAGTTTTTGAAAATCTTTCTTCAAAAGTTAGCCTAACCATTGATATATGGACTCCTTAGCATCAAGGCACCGATTATTGTTGTTTAACATGTCACTATATTGATGATGAATGGAATTTGCATAAAAAGATAATTGCTTTTTGTTGGATTGAATGTCCTCGCGATGCGGATAATGTGGTTGAGTGGGTGAAGGCTAGAATCTTGGAGTGGAATATTGATAAGAAACTAATGACTATTGTAGTTGATAATGCTAGCTATAATAAGACAATGTTTTATCATAATAAATTGTGGTTGAATGCTAAGAAAGCCCTTCTTAAAAACGGTGATATGTTTCACACTCGTTGCACCACACATATAATCAATATAATTGTGAAGAATGGGTTGAAAGCAATTGATCATTTTATTGAAAGGATTAGGAACAATATTAAGTATATTGGTTCATCACTTTTACGAGGCTACACATGGAATATAGATTTACGACAAACCCAATTGAATTCAAAAAAGAATGTTGAACTTGATTGTCAAACTAGAGGGAATGCCACTTACCATATTCTTGAGAGTGATATAGATGTGAGAGCAACATTTGACCATTTAGCATAATTGGATCATGAATACCAATGGATTCCAAGTGAATAAGATTGGGAGTGTGGTAAACTTATCTGTCAGTGTTTGAAAATATTTTATGACATGACAAATCGTCTTTCTGGCATAAAATATCCAACGACAAACTATTACTTTAGTGATGTATGCCAAATTAATTTTCAATTGATGCAATGACAACAAAGTAATATAGATTACATTCGTTTGATGGCATTGAAGATGCAAGGCAAGTTTGAAAAATATTGGGAGGATTGTAGTTTGGTGTTGACATGTGGATTAGTGCTTGATCCTAGGTACAAAATGGAGTTTGTTCAATTTTCTTACCATGACATATATGGTTCTTTAGTCGATAGTTACATACATAGAGTTCGTGAAACTTTATTTGATTTGTATGGCGATTATAAGAGTTTAAATGTTTCATCTTCTTCACCCACAAAATTTGAGCATTCTCGTACAAGTGATAGTGATGGTGAAATAACAAACCAAAGGAGGGTTGGATTTACTCGAAGGTTTAAGAGGTGCAAAAGACGGAGTTGGAACAATATTTAGAGTATCCTTTAGTTCCTCTTGATGATAAAGATGACCTTTCTTTTGATATATTGAATTGGTGTAAGCATAATGGGCCAAAGTATCTAATGCTTGCAAAGATGGCTTGTGATATTCTAGCTATACATATTTCGACCGTAGCATCAGAGTCCGCTTTTAGTTGGGGACGTCGGATGAAGCACCTTATACTCTTGACTCACTTGAGTCTGTATTATATAAGTGTTCATCTAGTTTGGAAATTGTGACAAAATTGTGTCAATCCTAGAAACCAAAGAACCTCAGAGATTAGTTTGCCTTTTAATTCCTCTTGATTGATTGATCTAGATACTTTTACCAATACTCACACATTAAAATTGCATTCATACATTTCATATTGCATATAAGTGTGTGTATATATGTTGAGTGTGTTTAGATCCCTAAAATTGATTTTTAAATTTTTTTGGGAATTTTATAAACTTTTAAAATAAGGATTTTATTAATTAAAATTTGGTTTTAAAAGTTTTGGGGTCAATCTGCTATTCTGGATTGTTGGTTTCATTGGATGAAAGTTCACTTGGGTAGAATCCGAAAGCGCCAGAGACTATAGGGTGTGCTTTGTAATTATTTTAGACGCGCGTGGAACAACCAATCAATTGCCTACACCTGTCGAGCTATTATCGAACCAAATTGTGTTTTCTCTGTGAGACGATTGCTGTGTGTTGTTTCAACCCTTGGATTAGTTTTAATTGATGATCTGCATGCCTTCTTTTACAATCCCGATGAAACCAACTTGAGCCAATCAGAAGCGTTTTAATCACCGCCTCTGTTTAAACCATTGGATCAAGGTCAATCCTCCAAGACCAGATCCTAGCCCTTGATTTTGGTCTGATATCTCGAATCTTCTCAGCCTCCTATAAAAGGAACCCTTCTCTCAGCCATATGAGACTTTTGCCACTTTGTTCATTTGGGTGAGAAAGAGATAAGAGAGAGAAGAGAGAAGAAAGAAGAGAGAAGAGAGAGAGAGAAACCAGAGTTAGGAAACCCTAACCCTAAATCGTCCAAAACTATATTCAAAGCATAACCTCTTTCAAAACCAGTATGTACCAAATACAACCTTGAGTGTTTGAGAGATTTTGAGTGATTGGTTTGTTAGTTTTGTTGCTATAACCTCTTCGTTCTCAGATCTTGTTATCTACTTAAACATTTGTTTAGATCTGTGTTTTTTCTTTTATAGAAATCTTAGATCTAATTCATTGCATGTTATATTACACATAGATCTACATTTTTTTAGTTTCTCATCTTGAGAAAATATTCGTTGATTTGTTTCTGTAAATGTTTTTATCTACAAAATCAACAAAAACATTTTCTGTTTCTAGTTCCTTTGAAACAAGACCTTCGACCTAGTTGGAATCGCACTTGGTGATTTTCAATCTCAAAAATATTTTCAAAACTTGAGATTGATTAAGATCTTGATACGTCTTTCGAGCAAGATAGCCATGGATTCTGGGATTATAATAAAGGTCAAATAAGGTTAAGTTTTATAGGAAGAGAGAAATAGAAAATCACATCATATAGGACTTATATGTAATTTGATAGGACTGTTTGTATAAAATAAGTGCGTGTGTGTGTGTGCATGCATGTGTTAGAAAGCAACTTCACAAACACTATCACCCCACCACACTAAAATTGTTGGTAATAAGATCTCAAGAACAAGAGTCGACATAAAGAACTTGAAAAAATTGGAAGTTAGCAAACTGGGAGAACAACATCAACAAACATAACTGTAGAGAAGTTATGAGGACACCAGTGGGTACATTCCTAAACTTGTATAGGTCTGATTTGTGTGCATGTGTGTTATATAGTTTGTAACTGTTATAATTTATTTCAGTGGAATTTTTGGTTTACTCCGTAGAGGGAGTCGTGGATGTTTCCTCAGCTGGGTGAGGTTTTACCACGTAAAAAATCCCTTGTTCTTAATCTTTCTACATCTCCTCATCTAATTCTTGGTTGTGCTGACTTACTGATTTATTAAACCTGTTAACAAATCTTGAAATGATCTCGTACATATTTTTGTTAAACACATCTTGTGATTAATTTGATTTGGTTTTAAGAAAAGAGTTTCTTCAAAAAACAGTTCGAAGTTACTTAAATAGTTTAATTTTATATTAAACGGCTTTAGTAACAGATTTTCAATTGGTATCAGAGCTTTGTAAACTTCTTTTAAAAGATCCTGTGTTTCTGAAATTGTTTTCTGAAAATCAAACATGGACAAGAAAAATGAAAGATTTGGTAACTTGGCCAGACCTCCTATCTTTGATGAAACCAATTTTGCTTACTGGAAAGTAAGGATGATTTCTTTCATTCAAGGAACTTTGGGAGATGATGTCTGGGACATTGTTGAAAATGGATACATTTTTCCTAGTAAACCAGCCACTGAAGGAAGTAATGAGAGGGTTAAGAAAGTGTTAAGTGAGTTCGCACAAGAAGAGAAGCAAGTTTCTCACAACAATAACAAAGGAAAGAATGCCATATTTATGTCCATAAATGAACACGAGTTCAAAAGAATTTCATCATGTACCACTTCTAGGAAGCTTGGGACACTTTGGTTACTGCTCATGAAGGTGACACTAGAGTTAAGGCTGCTAAAACACAAATGCTCATTCAACAATGTAACTCTTTAATTATGTCTGACTCTGAGTCATTTGATGACTTCTATATGAATTTGACTAATATTGTGACCAAACTGAATGCTAATGGGATAACCTATGACAGACATGAAATTGTATCTAAAATTCGGAGATCATTACCACAAAAATTTGACGACAAAAGATATGCTATTGAGGAAATGTGTGACCAAAATTTCACTCCTGAATTACTTAGTAGTAAACAAAGAACTGTGGAAATAGAATTAAAATTTAAGAAACAATTGACCCAGTCCCATAGGAAACAGACTAGTTCCAATTTGAGTTTTTCTTCTAAGTTGATTAAGCCTGAGCTTAACATCCTTAATTATGACTCTGATGAAGAATGTGACATAGAGAGTTTGGACAATCAGATTGCCTTAATGTCAAAACAGTTTAAGAAAATTATCAAGTTTAGAAACAACATGGCAAACAAACAAGGCAAGTCCAATTATCCAACTCACTCTAATCACAAACCTCATGAGAAAGGTCAAGACAAACATTACAAGGACTTTTACACTAGACCTAACAGAGACCTTAAGAAGACTGAATGGTTTAGATGTGGAAAACTAGGACACATTGCACAAGATTGTAGAGTTAATTTGAACACTTAAAATAAACACACTAGGGCCAACATTTGCAAGACATGGGATGATTCAAGCGACTTTGAAAATGAGGAACCTGAGTCATCTGATGTTTTTTATCCTTGCATGTCTTTCTTTGCCAAGATTACCTATAATGATGATATGCATGTGCTTATTAGTGAGGATGAATTTAGTAATTCTACTTCTGTTATTTTGAATCATGCTATTACTGGATTAGATGCTTTAATTTCTCAGAACATTCCTACTTCTATCACGGGGTGTGTGAGTCAAAGGGAAAGCAATAATGTCGATGTTAATGGGTGTGTGAGTTCAAGAATTGAAGCCTTAAGGGTCACTTCACACACTACACTTAGTGACTCGAACAATGAAGACCTCCCCGGTATTCACACACTTTATGCGAAAACTCTCAAGAAAAGCACTAGACTAGAAAAGATAGTGAAGGATCTCACTAATAAACTAAAAGATCTAAGTTTGATGGTCAAACTTAATGCTGAAGAGTATACTACCCAATGTCTAACTCATGAAAGTGAAATCAAAATGTTTGATCAAAAACTAAAAAATTTGACTGAAACAAATGAAACTCTAGAGAAAAAAATACAAAGGGACATTGTTAGAATTGGAACAAACAAAAGAGAAGACAACATCTGTTTTCAAAAAATTTACAAAATTTGAAAATAACTCAAACTGTTTTGATGGATTTGTTGCTGAATCTAAGACCAATTATGATGATCGAACTGGAATAGGATTTTTCCCCAATTTAAAGACACAAACAAAACCTTTTGAAACTATCAAATTTATGTCAGGAGGTAAACGACCTATTGAAACCTGCCCAGACTTTCATTCTCTAAAAACTGAGTTTGACTCAAAACATCAAAATTTTGATATTGGGGAATCAAGTTACTCTAAACATGAAAGTTCACCTAAGGCTAAATTTGTTTGCCCCTCCATTAGGAAGAGTGAATCTACACTCAAAACTGTTCTATCTAGGAATAGGGTTCAACCTCAAAATTCCTTAAAGCCTATATTTAGAGATTTTCCTAAGGAGACTCCAACTTTGAGCAACCTTTATTGCTTCAACTGCGATATATACGGTCATTCTTTTGATGACTGCTATGTTAGAAGACTTGTTAAACCTGTCTGTAATCCTCCAATCTATCAAAACTTTAACCATTCTAGGAGAAGTTGAAACAATTATGTTCTGCCTAGACAACCAGACAAAAACTTTAATTATAGGAAGAGAAATACCAAACCTAAATGAACATTCCCTAGAAGGATTCCTAAACACTTTCCTAAACCAAATGCTCCCGTGTTTCATAAAATTCAAAATCATGCGCAAAATATTTTTCAACAAAAATCGAATGCTCGCAAATTTTATCAATTGAGTGCAAATAAGCGCAAAATAAAAACAAGAGCAATTTGGGTTAGAAAAGATGATCTATTACCCCAGATGAAGTCTAACATTGTTATTACTGCTTTAAAAGCTGAACACACATCTTCTGGTTGGTATTTAAACTCTGGATGTTCTAAACACATGACTGGTGAAGATACAAAACTCTTAAACAAAACCAGCTTTGCTGGAGGAAAAGTTATTTTTGGTGATGGAGTATCATCTCAGATCATAGGTAAAGGAACACTCTAAGAGAAAGGACTTCCTGTTCTTGAAAATGTTCTTCTAGTCAAAGGTCTTAAGGCCAATCTACTTAGTATCTTGCAATTTTGTGACTCAGATCATACTGTTATCTTTTCAAAGAACAATTGCAAAATTTTAAATGAAAAGGGTGAATGCATAATTACAGGATTCAGGACTCCTGACAATTGTTATACTGTCATGAATAGTTCTGAAATCTGTAATGTTGCCAGAATAGGTGACAATGAGATATGGCATAACATGATGGGTCACATAAATTACGATAATCTTAGTAGATTGACTTCTCAAGAAATAGTTAGAGGAGTTCCAAAAATCAAACCCATTTCTAATATTGTCTGTGGTTCCTGTCAGGAAGGAAAAATTATTAAGGCACCTCATAAGAAAGTCAAAGATGCCCTTACCTCTAACCCCTTAGAGCTCATCCATATGGACCTAATGGGTCCTTCTCAAACTGTTAGTCTCTGTGGACACAGTTACATTCTTGTTATGGTTGATGTCACTAGATTTACTTGGGTAGCCTTCTTAAAACAAAAGTCTGACATTTTTCAAACTTTTTTACAAATACTTCTTCGAATTGAAAATGAGAAGGACACTCAAGTAAATAGAATTCGTAGTGATAGAAGTGGAGAATTCAAAGACACCGGTATAATAGAGTATTGTGACTATAATGGTTACAAACATGAATTTAGTGCTCCTAAGACACCTCAACAAAATGGTATCGCTGAGAGAAAGAATCGTACACTTCAAGAGATAGCACGTGTTACGTTACATGCCAAGAGTTTGCCTAAATATTTTTGGGTAGAAGCTATTCGTACTGCGTGTCACATTATCAATAGGGTCTATCTTAGAAAGAATTCTGAACAAACTCCTTATGAAATTTGGTATAAGAAAAAACCCAATCTTAAGTACCTTAGAACCTTTGGTAGCACGTTTTATGTCTGCAAAAACAGAGAACACTTATCCAAATTTGAGAGCCGGGGAGATAAAGCTATTTTTCTACGATACTCGCCTAACAGTAGAGCCTACCGTGTTTATAATCTTCGCACTAAAACCATGATGGAATCCATAAATGTGATTGTAAGTGACACTATTGTAGAGAGTAAAACTGGTGAATCAACAATTTTGGAAGAGCCTACAAATGTTTTAGAAAATGACTCTTCAGAAATAAATGATTCATTACCTATTGAGACACCTGAAGTACCTAACTGGGTTTCTAAAGATCATCCCATAGATAACGTTGTTGGTAATCCTAGTGAGCCTGTGTGTACAAGATCTCAATTAAGAAATTAGGCTCATTATGCATGTTTTGTTTCCCTTGTGGAACCAAAGAATGTAAATGAGGCATTGAATGACTCTCACTGGAATTCTGTAATGCAGGAAGAACTTCTTCAATTTGTCATCCATGATGTTTGGTATTTTGTACCTAGGCCTAATCACAAAAAGGTTATTGGCACACGTTGGATTTTTAAAAATAAATCTGATGAAAGTGGGATAATCATTAGAAATAAATCTAGATTAGTTGCTCAAGGATACTCTCAAATTGAAGTAATAGATTTTAACGAGACCTTTGCTCCTGTTACTCATTTAGAATCTGCGCGTCTTCTCTTTGCCATAGCTTGCTACTTGTATTTTACACTTTATCAAATGGATGTCAAATCTGAATTCCTTAATGGAATATTGACTGAGGAGACCTATGTAGAACAAATAAAAGGGTTCATTGACCCTCAATATCCAAATCACGTTTTTCGTCTAAAAAAGGCTTTGTATGGCCTAAAACAAGCACCTAGAGCCTGGTATGAGCACCTATCCAATTTTCTCTTAGAAAAAGGTCTTAAGAGAGGTGGAAATGATCAAAATTTATTTGTCAAACATTTTGACAAACACATTATTATAGCTCAAGTTTATGTTGACGATATTATCTTTGGATAAACTTCTCCCTCAAAAGTTAAATCCTTTTTTGAAATTATGCATAAAGAGTTTCAAATGTCTCTTATGGGGGAGTTTCAATTTTTCTTAGGTCTCCAAGTCAAACAAAATTCAGAAGGATTATTTGTTTCGCAATCTAAATACGCATTAGAGATTATAAAAAAATTCGGCCTTGGGAGTGCTAAAGATGCTAAAACTCCTATGAGTACTACGGTCAAACTATCTAAGGACGTAACTGTAATATCTATAGATCCAACACTATATCGTAGTATGATAGGAACCTTACTATACCTTACTGCCTCACGTCCTGATATAATGTATGATGTTTGTGTATGTGCTCGTTATCAAAACAACCCTAAAGAGAACCATCTTTCTTCTGTTAAAAGAATTATTAAATATGTAAAAGGCACTTTGAACCTAGGACTTTGGTACACTAGTGATACACCTAGCACTATAATTGGGTACACTGATGCTGATTGGGCTGGGTGTACTGATGATAGTAAAAGTACATCAGGAGCATGTTATTATATAGGTAATAATTTGGTAGGATGGAGTAGTAAGAAACAAAATTGCACGTCAACAGCTGAATCTGAATACATAGTCGCTGGAAGCTGCTGTGCTCAATTACTTTGGCTTAAACAAATGCTAAGTGATTATGGTATTCAAGAAAAACAATTACATCTCTATTGTGATAATCAAAGTGCGATCAATATCTCTAAAAATCCTGTTCAACACTCGCGAACAAAACACATAAAAATAAGACATCACTTTATACGCGAATTGGTTGAAACTAAGGATTTAGAAATTAATTATCTTCCTACTGATTTGCAACTCGCAGATATGTTTACCAAACCTTTAGATTACAATAGATTTATTTCTTTGCGTAAATCAACAGGTATGGTGTGTGTTGATTAATCTCTTTGACCTCTATATGTTTTTCCCTTTGTCTATTTGAGACAAAATGGGGGAGAAATTTGAGTCTAATGAATCTTCTTACATATTCTAAAGTGCTTGATCTTAGTGATTCATTGCAGGATTCTGTACAGTTAGTCTCAACAATTGTAATAGGGTATTCAATTGTAATTAGTTGAGTTATGTACTTTTGTTTTCTAGGAAATGGGTAGATAGAATTTTTATAGGAATAGTTTTTTTCTTATTTTTTTTGCCCTGCGAGTACTAGATGACTCAAAGGAGATTTTGTCTCATATTTCCAAAGGGGGAGATTGAAGCACCTTATACTCTTGACTCACTTGAGTCTGTATTGTATAAGTGTTCATCTAGTTTGGAAATTGTGACAAAATTATGTCAATCCTAGAAACCAAAGAACCTCAGAGATTGGTTTGCCTTTTTGTTCCTCTTGATTGATTGATCTAGATACTTTTACCAACACTCACACACATTAGAATTGCATTCATACATTTTATATTGCATATAAGTGTGTGTATATATGCTGAGTGTGTTTAAATCCCTAAAATTGATTTTTAATATTTTTTGAGAATTTTATAAACTTTTAAAATAAGATTTTTATTAATTAAAATTTGGTTTTAAAAGTTTTGGGGTCAATCTGCTATTCTGGATTGTTGGTTTCATTGGATAAAAGTTCACTTGGATAGAATTCGAAAGCGCTAGAGACTATAGGGTGTGCTTTGTAATTATTTTAGACGCGCGTGGAATAACCAATCAATTGCCTACACTTGTCGAGCTATTATCGAACCAAATTGTGTTTTCTCTGTGAAACTATTGCTGTGTGTTGTTTCAACCCTTGAATTAGTTTTAATCGATGATCTGCATGCGCTCTTTTACAATCCTGGTGAAACCAACTTGAGCCAATCAGAAGCGTTTTAATCACCGCCTCTATTTAAACCATTGGATCAAGGTCAATCCTCCAAGACCAAATCCTAGCCCTTGATTTTGGTCTGATATCTTGAATCTTCTCAGCCTCCTATAAAAGGAACCTTTCTCTTACCCATATGAGATTTTTCCACTTTGTTCATTCGGGTGAGGAAGAGAGAAGAGAGAAGAGAGAAGAGAGAGAGAGAAACCAGAGTTAGGAAACCCTAACCCTAAATCGTCCAAAACTATATTCAAACCATAACCCCTTTCAAAACTAGTATATACAAAATACAACCTTGAGTGTTTGAGAGATTTTGAGTGATTGGTTTGTTAGTTTTGTTGCTGTAACCTCTTCGTTCTCAGATCTTGTTATCTACTTAAACATCTGTTTAGATCTGTGTTTCTTCTTTTATAGAAATCTTAGATCTAATTCATTGCATGTTATATTACACATAGATCTACATTTTTTTAGTTTCTCATCTTGAGAAAATATTTGTTGATTTGTTTCTGTAAATGTTTTTATCTACAAAATCAACAAAAATATTTTCTGTTTCTAGTTCCTTTGAAACAAGACCTTCGACCTAGTTGGAATCTCACTTGGTGATTTTCGATCTCAAAAATATTTTCAAAACTTGAGATTGATTAAGATCTTGATACGTCTTCCGAGCAAGATAGCCGTGGATTCTGGGATTATAATAAAGGTCAAATAAGGTTAAGTTTTATAAGAAGAGAGAAATAGAAAATCACATCACATAGATCTTATATGTAATTTCATAAGGCTGTTTGTATAAAATAAGTGTGTGTGTGTGTGTGCATGCATGTGTTAGAAAGCACCTTCACAAACACTATCACCCTACCACACTAAAAGTGTTGGCAATAAGATCTCAAGAACAAGAGTCGATGTAAAGAACTTGAACAAATTGGAAGTTAGCAAATTGGGAGAACAACATCAACAAACAGAACTGCAGAGAAGTTATAAGGACACCAGTGGGTACATTCCTAAACTTGTATAGGTCTGATTTGTGTGCATATGTGTTATATAGTTTGTAACTGTTATAATTTATTTCAGTGAAATTTTTGGTTTACTCCGTAGAGGGAGTCATGGATGTTTCCTCAGTTGGGTGAGGTTTTACCACGTAAAAAATCCCTTGTTCTTAATCTTTCTACATCTCCTCATCTAATTCTTGGTTGTGCTGAGTTTAAAGTTTTTAAACTGATTTATTAAACCTGTTAACAAATCTTGAAAAGATCTCATACATATTTTTGTTAAACACATCTTCTGATTAATTTGATTTGGTTTTAAGAAAAGAGTTTCTTCAAAAAACAGTTCGGAGTTACTTAAATAGTTTAATTTTATATTAAATGGCTTTAGTAACAGATTTTCATCGGATTATGGATGACTCACGTTCATCGTTGGCTTCAGAGATCGTTGAGACTCTTATATGCGTAAAACACTATTTGCCATCAATTGGTGAAAAACTAAGTAAGTCAATTAATAATTTATTACATACTAAAAAAATCTCAGTAGTCAATTAATTTTTCATTAATTCATAATTTTTTACAGATAATTTGAAGGTCACAAAGGATACTGAATGACGACTACCGAGATGCTGCAAATTTTTTGTTTATGGAGCGATGGTTTTTTGGCGAAAATAATCTTTATTGTTATTTCAATTCTTAGTATGTGTCATGGCACAAATTTTTGTTTATGGATGTTGCAAACTTGACTATGTATCGTGGCACCACTTTTTGTTATATTGCAAAACTATTTGCACTTGGTTCAAATCATTTACTTTTTATAGTATTTTAATTATTAGTTGATTTTATTATTGTATGCACTTCTTATTCTATCAATCAATAGTTTTTTTTGCAACATGATTGTCACGCTGGTTTAAGGAAACAATGTGGACACACAAATGATTTATAAGTATGGATATTAAAGGTTAGTACTTCATTTATTACTAATTTTCTATAGAGTTTATATTGTAGCTTTTTTAATAGTTATTTTTTGCGATGGCTAAACAATGTAAACGAATACAGATATTATTCGAATCCGAGATATCTGAGTGGATACGGATACAGATAGTTGTTTTAACTATCCGGGCAGGTACATATATGGATAGTGCATCCAGATAGCGAATGCAGATATGGAAAACATGGTATTTGATCCGTATCCGTCCGTTTACCACCCCTATAAGTGGTAGTGATCTTTTTTACTTCTTCCTATCCGGTTAAAGTATAATAGCATTACCGAGCTTTAATTTGGTTTCCCTTCACAATCCCAACCCCATAATGAGTAGAGAATTTTAAACACTAACGGATAGTAGATGGTACAACTTCAGATTTTTTTCAAGCCGACCCTACCACGGATCATATTATAGGTTGATTGGAAGTTCTTTTCCAGGATAAAGAAACGGATCCTTTCAACCTTATCGAAAGGCTACGTACTGATAAAAACCTCCAATTTGACAGTTCCTAAATGAACCACCGACGTCTTCTTCTACAATGAAATGACAATCAAAAGATGTCATTTTTATATCAAGTTCAGGTTCTTGGGGTTTCTTTGACAGATTCAAATCATTTTCTAAATCATCATCTTGACCCCTCTTCTTATCATCTCTTCTTTTGTAAGGAGATTCTGATAATCTTCTAGATTCTTGACCCTTTGTTTGGTCAACGCACTTAGATATTTTTCTACATCAAAAGAGATTTTCGTTTTCAGTTTTTAGGGTAATATAACTATTTGTGGTATGCTCGTGATCCTTGTGGAACTCGTAATACTTGGACTTGTCCCTCTTATTGAGAGGGGATTTTAACTTCCTTTGCCACTTAAGATCCTTACTTCCTCTGATTTCTCCCAGAATGTGATGCACGCTAACAGTGAGAGGAATGTATTCCTCGTATTTCTTAGTTTTTTTGGCCTTCTTATATTTTTGCTCCTTTTTATCAGAATTCTTATGATTGTTAGCTTTAGTACCTGGGGTTTGCTTGGCAGCCATAGCCTTCTCAGTATTCATGATTTTGCCAGCTTTAGCCATCAACTTAGTCATAGTTTTAGGGTTGTCTTTAGGCAATGCATAATATAACTTCTCGAGGAGCATTCCGATCATCAAAGCAGTGATAGCAGTCTTCTCTTCATAATCCTCCACTTCTAACTTTTCATTATTAAAATGAGTTATATGCTCGTAAGTGGTTTCTCCCGATCGCTAATGAACACTTAGTAAATGGGTTACTCTTTTCATGGGTTTTGTCCCAAAGCAAAAGTTTCTAATGAATGGCTTGACGAGCCGTTGGAAGTTAGAAATTAGTCCTCAAGGTAAATTGTTACACCAAATATGTCACTACACCAAAATGGCCAAATTGTCACCTTTCAGACGGCCACCCTTGTCAAGGTCATTGACCGTGACACAAATCTCGCGTTTTGTGTCACGGTCATTGAACTTGACACGACCGTGACAAATAATTGTCACGGTCCTTGACCGTGACAAGGCCGTGACAAATTTACTTGTCACAGCCTTTTCACGGTCGTTGACCGTTACAATTATTTGTCACGGTCGTGTCAAGGTCAATGACCGTGACACAAAACGCGAGATTTGTGTCACGGTCAATGACCTTGACACGATCGTGACAACTTTTGCAGCAAAAAAAGCCCTAGGATTCTTTTTTTCCCACCTTTTTTGGTTTTCCCCCTCTCTCTTAGGGATGGCAACGGGGCGGGTTTGGGGCGGGTTTTCAAAAATCCTAACCCGCCCCATTTAATAAACGGGGCGGGGCGGGGCGGGTTAGGATTTTTTAAAATGAACTCCTAACCCGCCCCATTTAATAAACGGGGCGGGTCGGGGCTCCTACGGGTTGCGTTAATTTTAAAAATAGTAAAATTAAAAATATTACATTATAGTCTTAGAGGTGTACAATGGCTCGTATTCCAATAAATGAGACAATCCCCCAATTGTCAATTCATATTTTCACTTAAATCTTTTACAAAATTAACATACATATAAAGATTTTTTTTTAGTGTGTGAGTGTGTGTATATATATATATATATATATATAATTTAATTATAATTAACATACATATAAAGGATATTTATATAAGCATAAGTTAAACGGGGCGGGGCGGGGCGGTTTTATTTCAGCTAACTCCTAACCCGCCCCATTTAATAAACGGGTTTTTTTTCTTAAACCCATACCCGCTCCTAATTCATTAATCGGATTTTAAAACCCGCCCCATTAGGGGCGGGGCGAGACGGGACTCCTACGGTTCGGGTTAAATTGCCATCCCTACTCTCTCTCTCTCTCTCATCCGCGATTTCTGCTCTCTCTCTCTCTAAGGTATATTTTTTTTCTCTCTTTCTCTTTCATTTCTATATGTATGTGTATGTGTATGTGTGTATATATATGTGTGTATATGCATATGTGTATGTGTGTGTATATATGTGTGTGTATATATATGTGTGTATATGTATATGTGTATGTGTGTGTATATATATGTGTGTATATATATGTTAGTGATAGTTAGAATTGTGTAAATGTTAGAAAAGTTCTAGAATTCATATGTTAAATTTAATTATATAAATATTTAAATTGATGATAATTTTATTCATGAAATTAATTCAATTAGGTAAAACCCTAGATAATTTTTTAACAGAATTTGATAATATTATATAAAGTTTAGTAAATTCACAAAATGTTGCCAATTGTATGTTTTTAGGAATATCATTAGTTACTTTCGTGCCCAACTATGTAGAATCCATACACATGCATGTTGTTAGAAAGTCTTAAATTTAATTCTCACTTTAATTTGTAGAATCTCTGTACTTGGTTGGATTTATCCCTTTATGATAATGAAATTTATGCTCCAATTATAATTATCTCATGTCATAATTTTATTGATAAACAATAAATGTAGTTGTCACGGTCGTGGTGGGGGGAGGGGGTGGGGTGGTGGGGGTGGGGTCTCTGTGTGTGTGCGTAGTTGTGTGCGTGTGTGCGTGGCGAGGGGAAGGGGGAGGGGGAGGAGGTGGGGTATGTGTATATGTGTGTGTATGGTGGTGTGTGGTGGGGGAGGGGGTAGTGGGGGTGTGGTGTGGTGGGGGATGGGGGTAGTGGGGGTGTGGTGTGGTGGGGGGAGGGGGTGGGGGTGGGGGTGGAATTTTCTAACTAAAAATATGATAATATTTTGTTATAATTTGTTAAACTATGTAAACCTTAGTATGAATGCAAGGTTAGTGATAGGTAGAATTGTGTAAATGTTAGAAAGGTTCTAGAATTCATATGTTAAATTTAATTATATAAATATTTAAAATACCCCAATTGTCACGGTCGTGGTGGGGGGAGGGGTGGGGGTGGGGTGTGTGTGTGTGTGTGCGTAGGTGTGACAACCCGAATATAATTATGATAAATTATATTTAAATCATGATTAGCTTGTGTGATATTTATAATATGTTATTGGTATATATAATGTTAATTCATTATGTTTAGTCTAATCCTACCTTCATAAAACATGAAGAATCGAACTAGTTACAAATGTGAAATTTTGAAGTTTTCGGTAGGAATGTTCAAGTTTAAGACTAGTTTTGACCTTTATGACATAACAATTGACTTGAGGTGTAAATTAGATATTTGTAGATATATGAGTTAGGGTTGTAACACAACAAACGTTCCATCGAACGGACATCCGAGTGGGAAGATATTATCTTTTTACGAACAGGGGCTAAAGTAGTCATTTAGCCTTAAATGATATTTTGTTTTATATGATGCCACATGTTATAAATTGATTGGTTGGAGGTGGAGGTTGTTTTGGATGACTTAAACCCTTGAGATATCCTCCTTTCTTCAGCAAACTCAGTTTGGGGAGAGTTTTAAGTTGAGGAAAAACAATTGTGATGGTTAGGAAGAAGAAAGTGAGGAGAAACATTCAAAACAATTCATAGAAAATTACGAAAAAGCCCCTAAGGTAATTCCAACCATGAATCTTGCTATTTTTCTTTCATTTACGATTTATATGATATAAATCCTTGATTTTTTATTGAACTTTCATTCTTGGGTGCATATGTATGGATATATGCAAGTTTAAGTTAAGTTGAATGTACAAAACCCTAAAATTGCTTTGTTTAGAAACTCTGTTTATTCAAACTTCCATATATTTTCGTGTACTTACTGGAATTGATGGATTCCAATTGGAGATTAACCTGGACTCATATAGGTATGACATATCCGAAAATAATGTGAAAATACCAAGAAATGAGTCTTTGGTGAGAGTTTGAAGTTCGGGTATGAAATCTTCCCTAAGGGTGAAAATATGCCCGCCATGTGTTCGGTGTTTTGCTTGACATAGCAAACGAACCTTAAAAATTATGAAACTTTAATTTTGTATTTTTCAGTATGTTTACTAATGTTGGGTGAAATATCACATAAATTTATGATCTAGAGAAATTATGGAAATTCGTGGAAGTTGAATGAACGATAAGAGGGCCTATAGGGCAGATTTGCCATGTGGTAAAGAAATGAGCATATCTTGCTCTACGAGACCTAAAATGATGTACCGTCTTTTGTATTGGAATAATAATATGACAAGGATTGAATTTCCAAGAATAAATGAATTTATATTTGGTCTATGATTTGGATATGTTGAATATACTAGCATGGATTTGGATGGAACTTCACTTGTGATAAATGATTTGAATAGAATCATGTGATGCTTATGGATTGAATTATGTTTAAATCGTTCTTTGGATTATTGATATTATTATGATGATACTAATATTTTAAGAATGATAGGAAGGGAAGAAGAGCTGATTGAACAAGTACTGGATAAAGGCAAGGGCAAAGCCAGTTAAATTGCCAAGGTGAGTGTACTTATGATTTGTTTCATATATAAATATGAATATAGCTCTAAGAGCGGATTTGTTTGAATACTTCGGTATTCAGGATTTGTTTGGATATTAAAATATCCAGGATTTGTTTGGGTCTCATGATCCAGGATTGGTTTGAATACTTCGGTATTCAGGATTTATTTGGATATTCAAATATCCAGGATTTGTTATTGCCAACGGGCAGAATTATTTGGATCTTATGATCCATGATTTGTTATTGCCAATGGGCAGGATTGTTCGGATTTTATATCTATATATTCGATATATAATTGTTATTCTATTGCAGGGAAGGAGTACCTCACTAAGCTTAATGCTTACGGTTTATATTTTAACAATTTCAGGTTCACACGCTGCCAGCTAGGACACCATATGACCGGTAGCTTTGAGAGTTGCACCGTTGGAGAGAGCTGGGATTTTATCGTTGTCACACTGGATATTTTAATATACTCACAAATTGTATATATTGATTTAGTATGGGTTGGGTTGATCATAGTTAATCACGGTATTGCATGTTTGCTTAATTATGACTCTGATATTGAATTTTATGATGTAAGAAAAATATTATGTTCATTATGTAGGAAAATATTGATGAATGAATCATATTTCCAATGGGCTCAAGATTATGATCTAATTATTCCAATAACAAATGATTAGTATGGAAATTGGGTTTTGGGGTGTGACAATTAGTGGTATCAGAGCGTGGTTATTAATTCTGGACGTGTGTGACGATTAGATGGCAGTATTGAGTTAATTTGATATTTATGAATTGTTTATGTACTAACCAATAGTTTAGTAGTATAAACTGTTTATATTGGTTGTTAGAACTTTATTGTATTACAGATAATTCCATATGGAATCTGGGAATGGACAACATAGAGAAGAGGGAGTGGCTTCTCGTGCAGAGAATACTGAAGTAGAGCAAAGTGTTGCTGGAAGGGCTAGAGATCAAGAGCAACCTACAGAGATGCAAATAATGGCACAGGCAATGATGAGGATGGCAGAGCAACAAGAAAGAAATATGGCACAAATGGCAGAACAACAGGCTAGATATCTAGAATCAAAGACACTGGACAGGATTGAGAAAGAGGCAAGGAAGGAAATGAAAGATTCCATGCATGAGAATTTTTTGAAGTTGAATCCCCCAGAATATACAGGGTCAGTTGAACCTACAGAAGCTGAGATGTGGGTCAGGGATCTAGAAACTATCTTTGCAGTTATGAAGGTTCCAGATACCCAGAAAGTGAATCTAGCTGTGTTTAAGCTCAAAGGAGAGGCGAACTATTGGTGGGAAGCCAGTAACCATTTAGTGCCCAGGATGGAAGGTACTGATGTTATTACTTGGGCTGAATTTATTAAAGCTTTGTATGTTAAGTATTTCCCTAAGGTCTATAGGAGGGAGAAGCTGAGGGAGTTTATAAATTTAACCCAAGGGAATATGTCTGTGAGGGAGTATGATGCTAAATTTACTGCTTTGTCTAGATTTGCTACTAAGTATGTGCAGGAGGAAGAAGATAAATGTAGTAAATTTCAAGATGGACTGATTTGTCCTATTCAAAATAGAGTGGCCACTTATGAGTTAGAAGATTATGCTTCTCTGGTAAACAAAGCCACGATAGCAGAAAGGCAAATGAACCAAGGGGTGGCAAGTAGAGAGAGTTTTAAGAAGAGTAGATTCGATGCATCTCACTTTAAGGGAGGTGAGGGTGGAAGTGTTAAGATGGAACCTCATAAATTTCAGAGAGGTGGTGGAGATAGGGGTAGAGGTCTGGGGAGATTTGGCAGAGATACTAGGGGTGGAGAATCTTCTAGTCTAGTTAGGAGGTCAGGAAAGGGTGAGGCACCGACAAGAGTGGTTACATGTTTCTTTTGTAAAGAGGAAGGGCATTATAAATCTGAGTGTCCTAAGCTTAAGGGATTGGAATGCTACCATTGTCATCAAGTGGGGCATATTAAGAAGAATTATCCGCAATTGGCAGAGACTCCAGCAGCACATAGTGAAGTAGCAAGCAGAATGTTATCTCCGGGCAGTGCAGTGAAAAGTATGGGCAGAGGACAAGCTAGTAATTCCAGGCCAGGTGGACGAGTTTTTACAATGAAAGAAGCTCAGATTACTCCAGATGTGGTGACAGGTACACTTTCTGTTACTGATAGAAGTGCTTATGTTTTGATTGATCCTGGTTCCACACATTCTTTTGTGTCCTATGCTTTTGCTGTATACCTGAATAGACCATGTACTCGTTTAGATGTGGGGTTGGGTATTTATATGCCTATGGGGGAAATGGTTGTAGCTGAATATGCTTTTCGTGATTGTGTTTTGACTGTGGGGGCTAGAGATACAGTTATAGATCTACTTCCATTGGATATTTCTGATTTTGATATAATTCTGGGAATGGATTGGTTATCTAAATATCATGCATCTATGGATTGTTTCTGTAAGGAAGTTGTTTTTAATATGCCTGGTGAGCCTGAATTTAAATTTGTGGGGGAAAGGAAAATTGTTCCCAGTTGCATCATTTCAGCTATTCAGACGAGGAAATTATTGAGTAAGGGTTGTGAGGGTTTTATTGCATATGTTCTTGACACTGGGAAGGGAGCTTTACAATTAGTTGATGTTCCTATTGTAAGGGATTTTCCTGAAGTGTTTCCTAATGAGTTGCCAGGGTTACCTCCAGAAAGAGAAATTGAATTTAGTATTGAATTAGCACCGGGGGCAACCCCTATTTCTATGGCACCATATAGAATGGCACCTGCTGAGTTGAAAGAACTCAAAATTCAGTTGCAGGATTTGCTTGATAGGGAGTTCATACAACCTAGTGTATCTCCATGGGGGGCGCCGGTTTTATTTGTGAAAAAGAAAGATGGCACTATGCGTTTGTGTATTGATTATAGACAACTGAATAAAGCTACTATTAAGAACAAGTACCCTTTACCTCGTATAGATGATTTATTTGATCAGTTACAGGGTGCTAAAGTGTTTTCAAAAATAGACTTGCGATCGGGTTATCATCAGTTGAGGGTCAAGGAGAGAGATATTTCTAAAACTGCTTTTCATACTCGGTATGGTCATTTTGAATTTCTGGTGATGCCTTTTGGGGTGACTAATGCTCCAGCTGTATTTATGGATCTTATGAATCGGGTACTGCATCCTTTTGTTGATTCATTTGTGATAGTTTTTATTGATGATATTCTGATTTATTCACGTGATATGGTTGAACATGAAAAGCACCTCAGAACTATTTTGAATGTGTTGAAAGATAAGCAATTGTATGCTAAGTTTAGCAAATGTGAATTTTGGCTTTCAAAGGTTGTATTTTTAGGCCATGTTATTTCTGGAGATGGTATATGTGTTGATCCCAAGAAGGTAGAAGCTATTGTAAAATGGGAGAGGCCCAATAATGTGACTGAGGTGAGGAGTTTTCTGGGTTTAGCGGGGTATTATAGGAGGTTTATAAAGGGATTTTCTTCAATTGCCTTGCCGATGACTAAACTAACCCGGAAAGATGTTAAGTTTGAATGGAATTCTGATTGTGAAAATAGTTTTGATGAATTCAAAAAGAGGTTGGTAACTGCACCTGTTCTTACTATTCCGCATGGTGGAGATGGTTTTGTTATTTATACAGATGCTTCACACCAGGGGTTGGGTTGTGTTTTTATGCAGCATGGTAAAGTTATTGCTTATGCTTCTAGGCAGTTGCGTACACATGAACGTAATTATCCTACACACGATTTGGAACTTGCTGCTATTGTCTTTGCTTTGAAATTATGGCGTCATTATCTATATGGTGAGGTATGTGAAATTTTTACTGACCATCAAAGCCTTAAGTATTTATTTACTCAAAAGGAGTTGAATTTGAGGCAGAGGCGGTGGATGGAGTTAATTAAAGATTATGATTGTACAATTCACTACCACCCAGGAAAGGCAAATGTAGTTGCAGATGCTCTGAGTAGAAAGGATTCGGGCAGGTTATCTTGTATTCGGTGTGCTAGAGTTTCCCAAATCATGGAGTTGAGATTGATGGGAGTAGAATTGAAGCTAGCCGATGGGGACAGGTTCTTTACTCATGTAAGCGTGAGGCCTTTATTAGCTACCCGTATTCGTGATTTGCAAAGTCAAGATCCTTTTCTTGAGAAGAAACGACAAGATCTTCGATATGGTAAGTCTAAAGATTTTTGTATTGTGAATGATGGCACTTTATTTTATAAGCAGCGGTTGTGTGTGCCTAATGTGTGTGGATTGAAAGAGGAAATTTTAGATGAGGCTCATAATTCCATTTATACTATGCATCCTGGTAAAATGTATAGGGATTTAAAGGAGCATTATTGGTGGAATAATATGAAGAAGGAAATAGCTGATTTTGTTGCTAGATGCCTTATATGTCAGCAAGTGAAAGTGGAGCATCAGAAACCTACTGGTCTGCTTCAGCCATTGCCGATACCGGAATGGAAACGGGATCATGTAACGATAAATTTTGTTGTTGGGCTTCCTCGATCTCAGAAGGGGGTCAGATTCGATTTGGGTAGTGGTGGATAGATTGACGAAGTCCGCTCACTTTCTAGCAGTCAAGACTACGTATACAGTTGATAGGTATGCTAGATTGTATGTTAATGAAATTATTCGATTGCATGGAGCACCTGTATCTATTGTTTCAGATAGGGACCCCTACTTTTACATTGAGATTTTGGGATAGCTTGCAGTATGCTATGGGTACTAACTTGAAGTTTAGTATGGCTTTTCATCCCTAGACAGATGGGCAGTCTGAAAGGACAATACAGATTTTGGAAGATATGCTTAGATCTTGTGTGCTTGATTTCAAAGGTAATTGGGATGAATATTTGCCTTTGATAGAATTTGCATATAACAACAGTTTTCAGTCTACTATTGGTATGGCTCCATATGAAGCCTTGTATGGTAGACGATGTCGTACACCGATATGTTGGGGTGAAGTTGGTGAAAGGAAGATAGAGGGTCCAGAATTAATTGAAGTCACCACTGAAAAAGTGAAGATTATTCAAGATAGAATGAGAATATCTCAAAGCAGACAGAAAAGTTATGCGGATAAACGACGAAAAGATTTGGAATTCCAGAAAGGGGATTACGTGTTTCTTCGGATATCTCCATGGAAAGGAGTTATGAGGTTTGGAAAGAAAGGGAAATTAAGTCCACGCTACATTGGACCTTATGAAATCCTTGAGAAAGTCGGGATGGTTGCCTACAAGTTAGCGTTACCACCTGAATTATCTCAGTTACATGATGTTTTCCATGTTTCTATGTTAAGAAAGTATGTAGCAGATCCTTCACATGTATTGGTGGAACAACCTATTGAGTTGAAAGAATATTTGAGCTATGTGGAAGAACCACTTGCAATCGTTGATAGGAAAGAACAAATATTGAGATCAAAAGTGATCCCACTTGTGAAAGTTGTGTGGAGAAGGCATTCCATGGAAGAAGCTACATGGGAGAGTGAGGATAGCATGAAGATGCATTATCCGTATTTGTTTGATTCAGAGAACCAAGGTATGTCAATTTCGGGGACGAAATTTCTTAACTGGGGGAAAATTGTGACAACCCGAATATAATTATGATAAATTATATTTAAATCATGATTAGCTTGTGTGATATTTATAATATGTTATTGGTATATATAATGTTAATTCATTATGTTTAGTCTAATCCTACCTTCATAAAACATGAAGAATCGAACTAGTTACAAATGTGAAATTTTGAAGTTTTCGGTAGGAATGTTCAAGTTTAAGACTAGTTTTGACCTTTATGACATAACAATTGACTTGAGGTGTAAATTAGATATTTGTAGATATATGAGTTAGGGTTGTAACACAACAAACTTTCCATCGAACGGACATCCGAGTGGGAAGATATTATCTTTTTACGAACAGGGGCTAAAGTAGTCATTTAGCCTTAAATGATATTTTGTTTTATATGATGCCACATGTTATAAATTGATTGGTTGGAGGTGGAGGTTGTTTTGGATGACTTAAACCCTTGAGATATCCTCCTTTCTTCAGTAAACTCAGTTTGGGGAGAGTTTTAAGTTGAGGAAAAACAATTGTGAGGGTTAGGAAGAAGAAAGTGAGGAGAAACATTCAAAACAATTCATAGAAAATTACGAAAAAGCCCCTAAGGTAATTCCAACCATGAATCTTGCTATTTTTCTTTCATTTACGATTTATATGATATAAATCCTTGATTTTTTATTGAACTTTCATTCTTGGGTGCATATGTATGGATATATGCAAGTTTAAGTTAAGTTGAATGTACAAAACCCTAAAATTGCTTTGTTTAGAAACTCTGTTTATTCAAACTTCCATATATTTTCGTGTACTTACTGGAATTGATTGATTCCAATTGGAGATTAACCTGGACTCATATAGGTATGACATATCCGAAAATCATGTGAAAATACCAAGAAATGATTCTTTGGTGAGAGTTTGAAGTTCGGGCGGGTATGAAATCTGCCCTAAGGGTGAAAATATGCCCGCCATGTGTTCGGTGTTTTGCTTGACATAGCAAACGAACCTTAAAAATTATGAAACTTTAATTTTGTATTTTTCAGTATGTTTACTGATTTTGGGTGAAATATCACATAAATTTATGATCTAGAAAAATTATGGAAATTCGTGGAAGTTGAATGAACGATAAAAGGGCCTATAGGGCAGATTTGCCATGTGGTAAAGAAATGAGCATATCTTGCTCTACGAGACCTAAAATGATGTACCGTCTTTTGTATTGGAATAATAATATGACAAGGATTGAATTTCCAAGAATAAATGAATTTATATTTGGTCTATGATTTGGATATGTTGAATATACTAGCATGGATTTGGATGGAACTTCACTTGTGATAAATGATTTGAATAGAATCATGTGATGCTTATGGATTGAATTATGTTTAAATCGTTCTTTGGATTATTGATATTATTATTATGATACTAATATTTTAAGAATGATAGGAAGGGAAGAAGAGCTGATTGAACAAGTACTGGATAAAGGCAAGGGCAAAGCCAGTTAAATTGCCAAGGTGAGTGTACTTATGATTTGTTTCATATATAAATATGAATATAGCTCTAAGAGCGGATTTGTTTGAATACTTCGGTATTCAGGATTTGTTTGGATATTAAAATATACAGGATTTGTTTGGGTCTCATGATCCAGGATTGGTTTGAATACTTCGGTATTCAGGATTTGTTTGGATATTCAAATATCCAGGATTTGTTATTGCCAACGGGCAGAATTATTTGGATCTTATGATCCATGATTTTTTATTGCCAATGGGCAGGATTGTTCGGATTTTATATCTATATATTCGATATATAATTGTTATTCTATTGCAGGGAAGGAGTACCTCACTAAGCTTAATGCTTACGGTTTATATTTTAACAATTTCAGGTTCACACGCTGCCAGCTAGGACACCATATGACCGGTAGCTTTGAGAGTTGCACCGTTGGAGAGAGCTGGGATTTTAAAATGGGATTTTATCATTGTCACACTGGATATTTTAATATACTCACACATTGTATATATTGATTTAGTATGGGTTGGGTTGATCATAGTTAATCACGGTATTGCATGTTTGCTTAATTATGACTCTGATATTGAATTTTATGATGTAAGAAAAATATTATGTTCATTATGTAGGAAAATATTGATGAATGAATCATATTTCCAATGGGCTCAAGATTATGATCTAATTATTCCAATAACAAATGATTAGTATGGAAATTGGGTTTTGGGGTGTGACAGTAGGTGTGTGCGTGTGTGCGTGGCGGGGGGAGGGGAGGGGGGCAAGGGGTGTGGTGGGGGTGGGGGTGGGGGTGGGGTGTGGGGGGTGTGGAGGGGCAATTTTAACAATTGTATATCTTTAATTAAGAAATTGTATAGCTTTAATTGTAATTTTAATTGTATAGTTTTAGATGAAAGTAAATTAATAATTAGTGCCAATTTCATATGAAAGTAGGATTGTCCCTCATTGTAAATTAGTAAATTAATAATTGCATACTTTAATTGTTAGTTTAATTGATGAAGTGTTGGGTTGGTTAGTTTTAAAAGTGGCATGACGTGTGCGTGTGTGTGGTGGGGGTGGGGTAGGGGTGTGTGTATGTGTACTATTAACATTTTTTTTTATCTGTACTAATAACATTTTTTTACAGCAAAAATGTCTCCGTAAGATATTAAGGCGAAGATGATGATGCTGTTTATGATGATGTCGTCTGGGCTCGGTGGTAGCGGAGGCGACGAGGGCTCCTCCGCCCCTAGGCTCCCCAAATATGGAAAATTTGGGATTACCGTCGAGAACAAGTCGGAGCTAATTAGCGAGATCCCTCGAGCTGCTAAAGACGGTCATCGGCCCGGGGTTTATGAGTTGGAAGGAGGTGCCATATGAGCTCAAGTTAGCTGTTTGGGCGGCACTACAGGTAATATATTTATATTTATATTTATATTTATATTTATATGAATATTTCAATTTCAATTTCAATTTCAATTTCAATTTCAATTTCAATTTCAATTTCAATTTCAATTTCAATTTCAATTTCAATTTCAATTTCAATTTCAATTTCAATTTCGATTTCATATTTATATTTATATTTATATTTATATTTATATTTATATTTATATTTATATTTATATTTATATTTATATTTATATTTATTCGCAACTAACATTGTATTTGTTGGACAGGAACAATTCAACTTGGATCCAAAGCTACGCGATCACGTCTTGGAGCAGATTAGGGAGCAACTCAAGTGGTGGAAAAAAATATGCGGGCACGGTACTTTGGAAAAACAAGAGAGTCGATTATCCAATGGCGTGGATCCGTCCCCCTCAAGGAGCCGATCTCATTGGCACAATGGCAGAAGTTCATTGACAATGAGATCGAGGATCAACAATTGGCATCTCGCCAATCGGGGAGGGAAAATCGGGCAAAAAAGACAGACGTGCACTACTCCGGCCGGACCTCTTACGCCGAGGTGGAGCATAGGATGCAGGTAAGATTTAATTTTTCTATAACTACAGAAATATATTATTCTTCATTATTTTACTTTGCGGGGCCGATACTAATTTTACTTTACTTTATTTTATTTCAGGGGGTAGGGAGTGGGCCAGGGGGTAAGCCACATAGGCTCGATACTTATGTGGATCTTCGGACGAAGAAGGGGAAGGACAAGGAGGTGTCCCTGAGCGTCGCGGCCACGATTGTAAGTAATCTGACAGTTTAATTTTTGTTAATTAAGTTATAATTTTTTACTTTACTTATTTTACTAATCATGTGCTTTTTGTCGTTTCAGGCAAAGCTTAAGGAAGTGCATGAGTCGCAGTCTGATGCCGACAAGGCATCTTTGTCCACAGACGCACTCAGCCAAGTGCTTGGCTCTGATCACAAGGGGAGGACAAGGGGAGTGATCTTGCGGGTGGCCAAATCTAGGATCATCGGATTGGAGACGAGCGACACCGGGTTGGCTCGAACGGTGGATTCACACGACACGAATATATCCCATTTGGAGGCGACGGTCCAAGATATGTACGCATTCATGAAGCGTACGTTGGGCGGAGACCGTAAAGGGAAAGGGAAAGGGAAGGAGAAGGCGGTGGATGAGGAGGTGCGAGAGGACGAGGCGCAGGATGACGAGGATGTGGACCTCGCTGCTTCATCACCGACACGTTCGTACTTCGATGATCCACTTCCCTATTTGGCGCCCTTCAACAGACCATTGTCGACATTTGGTTGGCCGAGCGTGTTCATATTGGACGTATTTGATGGCCAGCGAATAGGGCGGGGGTTGAGGGACCCGATATTGTCGAGGGTGGAATAGTCCATGGACGTGTGCTTCAAGAGATGGAGTCCAGGGTGCTCGTCACGCATGTCATACCCGGGAAGGAGAACTCCCTATTGTGGTTGTGCGAATAATGCGGCACGACGTATATTAGTGGGTGCGTCAATTCGTATGTCGTGTGGCCTACTCACCTCCTCAATTTTATCCAAGACATGTAGTAATATTATTTTTAAGTTTGTCCATTTTAATTATATTTGGATTATATCGTCATGTATATTATTTCTATTTTGAATATTTGGATTATATCGTCATGAATATATATTTGCATTATCTTTAGTTTGTTTGGATATATGATGTTTGGAACAGGTACAACGTTGCTATAACAGGTACAAATATACTGCTGGGCAGTGGCAGTGGCCATACTGCCCAACAGATTTTTTTTAAATTCTGTCCAGAATTGTCACGGTCATTGACCATGACACGTCCGTGACAAAAAGTTATCACGGACGTGTCACGGTCAATGGCCGTGATAATTTTTTTAAAAAGGGTCACGGTTATAAACCGTGATAAACGTGTCACGGTCATTGACCGCGACACGACCATGACACAAAACGCGAGTTTTGTGTCAAGGTCAATGACCGTGATACGACCGTGACAAAAAAAGTTGTCTCGCCTCGAAATGTCACGGTCATTGACCTTTACAAGTTGGATTTGTCAAGGTCAATGACCTTGACAATTCGGTAGATTTGGTGTAGTGTGTGTAGATTTAGTGATGGCACTTGAGAATGCTTTTAAGCTCATCTTATTTGGGATCGAATAAATATCAACCATTACTTGGTACATTCAACATGAAGTACGAGATTAGTTTTACTATCATACTTGGGAGTAACCACATGTGGCTTGAACTTAGCTGGCGTGGGGAAATTCGTGATAGCTAGAACGAAGGGTGATCCTTTCACAAAACTCCTATGCAATGGGTTCTTAAACTTGGATATTTATCCCAGACAATCTTCCAATTACTGGATTGATCCCTTCTAAGGATGATCAGTTGGATTGGTCTTATTAAAATATCTCCGGCATGCCTACTATGCGATTGGGCTGAGCTCTCTTTCATAAGAAGTCTTCTAGGCTCGCGAGGAACCTCGTATGTTAGCTCTGGATCTGGCAGATCCTTCTCGATGGTCTTATGACCTGAATGGTTACCTAAGGTGGCCACAATTTTCTCGGGAACTTAGGCGATCAAAAGTAAAGGTTTTACTCAACCTCTCTAAGGCGCTCGTCCACTTTTGAGTGATAGATCAACCATTGTTGTAATCAGTAGATCCGACGAAAGAGATTACACCAGGGCAATAATTTTGATCTGGTGATGATTCGAAATATCTCGAATGGCTTCTACCATTTCTAGGATGCGGAGGAGGCTTTTCTCTCCTAGAGGATGGGGCGATAGTAGGTCTAGCTTGAAGCGTCTGAGCAAGTTATTTTAAAGTTTCCTGCATTGCTTCCTGCCCCTTGACAATTTTGTGTAGAATTTCTATAAGTCTCCTACGTCAAGAGGAGCAGAAGGACTAAAAACATTACCTCTATCAAGACTGCTTGCCGGGATGTCTATCATAGTTCACAGGTATGAAAAATGGGTTTCGAAAGAATAGGGTAGGAAACAATAGTGACTTGTCATTGCCATAGGTAGCGTCAATCTGTTGATGTCTAGATTTAGATTATTTATCTTAGCCTTAGTTATCAAAATATATAATCACATATACTAAAAATAAAGAGAATATAAAGAGATACCAAAGGGTTTTTACATCGTTCAACTTAAGAATGGAGGCTACATCCATTGGGAAAATCTACTACTTATTTAGGGTTTATGTTACAACCTTTTGGTTACAACTCTAGGGTGTAGCACAAATTGTATATATTTGTGTTCCCCCCTTAGCTGGGGATAATAGCATAGTTATAGCCCTTAGAAGCTTAAGAGATGCAATGCCTTAATAACATCAAGCATCTAAACCTTTACACGATAATATGTAGCTCGACATTAGTCACCTGCATGTGCAATGGATCATTGAATATCCCCCATATGTCTTTTCATTTTTTTTATGGTTCATATTCCTGGTTGTGGTTGCTTAGTAGGCCGACCAAGGCCTCTAGAGTCGATCGGGTATACTCGTTGTAGAAAATAAAATCGATATGCAGAAAGATGTCACTAGCACATTGGTCCACGTAGCCTGGTAAAATTAGGCTATAGCATATATCGTATTGGTGATGATAAAAGCGTGTACTTTGTCAAATAATTTTTGTTTCACGTATATGCTCTGCCATAAAAAATGAGTTTATGTCGCGGTAATATGTTAATTTTTCATTCATGCATAGTTTATATGGTTGATGTGTGTAATTTGTTATTTCACACCTATACTTTTGTATCATTACATGTAATATCTTGTTCTTACGTGTAATTTCACGTATATTGTATATTTTAATGTAATTGTCTTAATAGAAATTAAAATGATGTGATGTGATGTGTTATCTGGTGGATATATTGATGTAATAAGGATGGCAATTTATTTTGCAATTATTACTCGAATTGTAATGATGAGTTTTTATTGAAAATTATATTAAACTATTACTAATTGTATAGGAATCCAAGTAGATATAGGTGGTTATTGTCCGAGGGATATTGTAATGATTATTTCTAAGATCAAGAGAAAGATGACACTTTATTTATGCATTGACTTATGCATATATACGTGCAATGATTTTTTTTTTAAGTTTTATCTGAAACTCACCATTTTGTCTACTAGATTTACATTTCAATATAATGTCGTTTGTTATTTTTCAGTGGAGAAGAGTGTGATGGAAATTTATGAAGGAATAAAAAATAAATAAATTAGGAATCTAAGTTACTGTAAGGCACGTTCTAGGAATGCTATCTTTTAGGCAATATTTCTCCCTTTTCGGATGAAATTCGCAAATGAACAACAAAGCTTATATTAGAAATTTGCCTTCAGGATATAATGCAGTGATGTTACTTGTTTTATATAGGCTGCGTACAGTTTGATCAAATCAAGGACACTTTGAAATTTTAACCTGATATTTCCAAAAGGTAGAGAAAGGAGAAAGGAGAATTGGGAAATTTTCAGGTGTGCGACTCAACAGCTATTGGATCATGTCTGTTCGAAATTCTTTCAATCACACAGTCCAAATTTAGCACCTCAGCATAATCGAATGGACGTAGCTTATACGAATTGTCACGAGTCAACCCAACGGTTCAGATCAACTCGCTTGGGTTATAATGTCCTTTGATCAGATTGATTAACCACAACTGTCGATCTGGTTGATTTTAACAAAACTTTAGGCTCCCACGCTCTGTGAGACATTACGCACGTGTGAAGTTCCAAGTGCTCCATCAAAGCACCCAATGCGCCCTAAGTTGCCCAATCTCCCTTTCGTACATTGCGCGAACGCTCGCCCGCGATTGGTGGTGCTTTGCACCACCACAAAGCACCATATCATAGCCTCTTTGACTATAAGACTAATAGTCATGTTTTGTATTTTAGTTATGTACCCATTCACTTTCTTGTAAATTTTATATATGGGACTTTGAAACCACACTCACCTCATTTACACCCATCTTCTTTATCTCTCTCTCTACAAGAAGACCCAATATTAATTCGAAAAAAATAAAAAATTCACTTACATAATATTATTACCCATTTATATTCCCAAAATAATAACTCACTTACACAATATTAATAATATATTTTGAAAAAGTCTAATAATCCCCCACCGTTTCAAAATACACATAAGTAAGAAATAATACTTTTATTATAAGGAATCAAAGATACAACAGTATAAGGACATTAACGACCCTTTTGGCACTACTGCTGAAATCTAGTACAGAAATGAGAAGTGTCTTTTGGACTTGAACTTTCACTTAGTGAAAATAATTCAAAGCTTCATCAAGGTGTTGTGTGGTGAACATATTTAACCAAGGAACCTTTGAGATGGGTCAAAACCATTACACATAGTTGAAGAGTATTCTGCTAGCACGCACATTTATGGCCTTGTCATTATCCTGATTTCATGTGTGTTTTAGGATTGGTTTTAGTTCCATAGAAAGAGGCCACATTTTCATCACTCATATAGGTAATTCCACTTCAGTGATTTTGCGAGTCATATTTATATGATTTATTAAGAAGTAACCTTCATCCTTTATCATATAGAATACCAGAACTAGACATATAGGAATGGATTTTTTCATATAAGTTCCCAATGTTTCATAACTATCATTTAACTTGTTAGTACCACATTGAACTTTGTCTATATTTTCAAGACATAAGTTGGGTTTACACTAAATATAGTTGGTTTATTTTATAGACCTTAGTTCCATTTATTCTGAGGTAATATATATAATTTCTCTAATAAGACCTGTAGTCAGGGGATCTGCTAAATTCTTGTCTGTTTTAACATAGTTAACTGTAATTACTCTTTGAGTGATTGGCTCAAAATTTGATGTCTTTGACTAATGTGTCTATATTTCTCATTATAGGTATTGTTTGAAACCTTGTATATTATATTCTGGTTATCACAACTAAAAATAATAACAGGAGATGGATTTTTTCATAAGGGAATATCAAACAATAAGTTTTTAAGCCATTCTTCTTCTTTACTTGCATCTACTAGGGCTATGAATTCTTATTGCCTTGTTGAATCAGACACACACATTTATTTCTTAAATCCCAAAGAAATAGTCGCTCCTCCTAGCATAAATATCTAACCGGTTATGGAATTGGATTTTTTTAAGGTTATTCGAACTAGAATCACTATATCCTTCTAATACAAATGAATACCCTACATAGTGTAAGTCGTAATCCATAGTCTTTTTTGGTATCTAAGCAATCTACAAACTGCATTCTAAAGTTCTAGTCCTGTATTACTTGTAAATTTACATAGTATACCTAGAGTGTAGGCAATGTCTAGTCTAATGCCATGAATTGCATACATAAGACTTCTAATAACATTGGCATATCTAGGTTGGTCCATAGTACGTCCAATAGTTTTCATTAATTTAATACTAGGATAATTGGAGAGGTTGCTGTCTTAAGTTCAAAATTATTATATTTCTTATGAACCTTTTCGATATAGTGAGATTGAGATAATGCTAATGTATTATCTTTTCTTACTATTTTGATTCCTAGAATCACATCAGCTTCCTTAAGATCTTTCATATCGAAGTTTGAGGATGAAAACCTATTGGTTTTTTCCACATATTTGAGACTTGACCCAAATATAAGCACTTAATCCACATATAAGCAAATGATGACACCAATGTCGTTATCAAAGTTACTATATGTAACACCCCCCTCAATTAAATACCAGGCGATCACTCATATACCGAATTAAATCAGAGTATATAGTTGGTTCATTCTTAGCATCACTATCGAAAAACATTTTCTTTTTGTTAATCACCAAATACTCAATTAAGTAGGTGTTAAAAAACTTTCAAATTTTAATGTAATACAATCTCATTTTACCATTACAAACAATTTGATGTAATCCATTCCACAACAATGCATAATAGATAAGTAACATCACAACTGAATTAAATGTAACTGGAATAAACTCCCCAGTTTAAATATCTCAATACAACAATCCAAATAAACTGAATGTATCAAACACTACACCAAATCTGTCAAATTGTCACGATCACTGACCTTGATAAGTTTAACTTGTCAAGGTCAATGACCGTGACAATTCCTGGGGTGACAACTTTTTTTGTCACAGACTTGTAACAGTCATTGACCGTGGCAAGTTCGTTAGAATTGGCACGGTCATGTCACGGTCCTTGATCTTGATAAGTTTTTCATGGTTAAGGACCGTGACAAGCCCGGGACAATGGTTAAAAAATTATCACGGTCAATGATCATGACAAGTTTCTTTGTCACGGACTTGTTACGGTCAATGACCGTGACAATTCTGGGCAGAATTGAAAACAAATCTGCTGGGCAGTTTGGCCACTGCCACTGCCCAGCAGTATATTTGTACCTGTTATAGCAACGTTGTACCTGTTCAATCATCATATATCCAAATAAAATAGAGATAATGCAAATATACATTCAAAATAGAGACAATATGCATCACGATATTATCCAAATATAATTCAAATGTACCAACTTGAAAACAATTCAATTCAAATAATGTCACTACATGTCTTGGGTAAGGTTAACTCTGAGGAGGTGAGTAGGCCACATGATATACGAATTGACACACCCACTAATATACATCGTTCCGCATTATTTGCGCAACTACAATGGGGTGTTCTCCTTCCCGGGTATCACATGCGTGACGAGCAGCTTGGACTCGATGTCTTGAAGCTCACGTCCATGAACTAGTGCACCCTGGATGATATTCGGGACCCTCAACCCTCGCCCTATCCGCTGGCCATCAAATATGTCTAGTATAAACACTCTTGACCAACCAAGTGTCGACATCGATCGTTCGAAGGGAGAAAAATAGGGAAGTGGATCATCAAAGTTCGCATGTGTCGACGATGAAGCAATGAGGTCCACATCCTCGTCATCCTGCACCTCGTCCTCTTGCTCCTCCTCTGTGACACCCCACCTAATAAAATATCGGGTGATCAGTCCTATACCAAATTAAAACAGGAATCCTAGTTGGTTTATCCTTAGCATCACTGTTGAAAACTTTTTAAAACTTACTAACCACCTAGTATTCCAAAAGCTAGTGCCAAATTTTAAATTTGGAATTAACTAAACAGTACATGCGGAAATAAATATAAACCATTCACACAACTGAATAAAACTCAACTGAATAATTAATTTCACAACCTGCTGAATAAACCATCGGCCACCAAAATGAAATAAACAAATACCAATATTCAACACCTGAATAAATACATTTGAAAACTGTACTGAGAAGTCTGGGCGACAAGCCCTAAATAAAACTAGAGCTGATAAATGATTCCTACTCTAGGAATGAATGAATAATGCGTCTAATCTAAACTCCTGCTAGCATCCACATATGCCGCAACTCCGTGTCCCTGGAATAGAATATCAATCCTAGCGTCCCTGTGGCTGGACACCTAAAAGGTTTTGAAAATTGTTTTATAGCAAGGGTTAGAACCCAAAACATTTGGAAAATATTTAGCAAGTGAATTAACTGCAGTAATATAAAATGCATGAATGTGCTTCATATTTAAGTTAGTGCCGCACTCCCTTGTGGACATTATCACCCCTCCACTATTGTGCACACCTAATGGTTACCTTGACCCCACCTACTTACACTACCCCATACAACTAGTCCTAGTATAACCTTCCCTTGCCATACTACTCTAACTCGAGTATAATGATTCCTGAATTATAAGTTATTTCACAATTAACTTAATTAATTCCTCTTAAATAGTAGCATATAACCGTGTCACAAGTTATATAAAGTAAATACATTACACACTGTATTGTTACCCGCATATAATATTGAATACCATTATATACGTAACTTTACTAAAACATCCACACATATAACATACGTATATCCATCCCTTCGAGTATACCCTCGCCGGATGATTTCCTGTAAAGTGCTATCTCACTAGGTGTGCTCACATAACCTAGTTACCCAAGTTGGAATCGCTCACCAACCTGGCCCAAAACATAAACAAAATGGAGGCGGTCATATTCCTTCCCTGAAAGTGAGATAAACCCCTCACCCATATACCGGACGCTATGACCTGGGGATATACTCGTCCTACTCCTCAAGCTAGGGGATTCATCCACATCGCGCAACCTCCCTTGATAGCATTAGAGTATATAAATTGAATAAATATATAGTCACTGATATTTAATATCACACACAATATATACACGTATATATATATATATATATATATATATATATATATATATATATATATATATATAGTATCACTACACCGTATATATATAATATAAACCCCGGGTTTACCGTGTACTCGAAATCCCGTACACTGCCTGTAATTTCCTGAGTCTGTGTCCCGACTCAACATAATTAATTTTCACACTTAATAATTTATCATCTTCCCGAGTCTATGGTCCGACTCTAATATAATTAATTCACCCCTCAATTAATATAATACTTCCCCGAGTCTATCGTCCGACTCTAATTAAATTAATTAGCACACCCATTAATTTAATACCTCCCCGAGTCTATCGTCCGACTTTAATTAAATTAATTTACGCTCTTATTAATTTAATACCTCCCCGAGTCTACAATCCGACTCTAATTAAATTAATTATCACACCTATTAATTTATTACCTACCTGAGTCTACAATCCGACTCTAATTAAATTAGTTATCACACTTATTAATTTAATACCTACCCGAGTCTACAATCCGACTCTAATTAAATTAATTATCACACCTACTAATTTAATACCTACCCGAGTCTACAATCCGACTCTAATTAAATTAATTATCACACCTATTAATTTATTACCTACCTGAGTCTACAATCCGACTCTAATTAAATTAATTATCACACCTATTAATTTAATAGCTACCCGAGTCTACAATCCGACTCTAATTAAATTAATTATCACACCTATTAATTTAATACCTACCCGAGTCTACAATCCGACTCTAATTAAATTAATTATCACACCAATTAATTTAATACCTACTCGAGTCTACAATCCGACTCTAATTAAATTAATTATCACACCTATTAATTTAATACCTACCCGAGTCTACAATCCGACTCTAATTAAATTAATTATCACACCTATTAATTTAATACCTTGGTGTCACCCAACCATTATTCTCGAACTCGCTCACTTGGCCCACACCTTAATATTTCCCGAGTCTATGTTCCGACTCTAAATTAATTACTCTCTCAATAATTAATTTAATACTTTGGTGTCACTTAACCAACATACCCGGACTCGATCACTTGGTCCGTTTTATATCTCATAATTTCATTCCCATATATTCGCCCACAATGTGTCACACATTCATCTCCACAATTTCCCCAATTATATTTACCTATAATTATCAACATACCCGGACTCGCCCACTTGATCCGTATCTCACTATTTTGGAATACAATTTCTCAAATCCATCCATAAAGTGCCCCACATAAAATTCATCCTAGTCCCAATTACTTTCTCCAATAATTGCTAGGAATATTTGTTTCATAATTATTTATCACTTATTAATGTATGAAACTTAACTTTCAAATAAATTTCCCTTTATATAACCAACTGGCTGAACTGCCCATTCAGTATTCGTCCTCTCCAGCCCACTGTCAGCCATGGACAAAACCTAAAGCTTTGATTCTCAATCTAAGACCTTACCCATATACAAATAGCATATCCTCCACATTAGAAAAGGGTCTAAACATCCCACAGACCTTAATTCATCATCAATAACCATTTATTCCAACGTTTTCCCGATTTGGGTATTATCCGGGTTTCAAATCTCCAATACGAATTTCATTCATATTAACAACAATTTACTATTTACTCTTACTGGTTTTAACATACGATTCATTCCTCTACATTCTAGAATCATAAACACGATCAATCTCCCCCTTAATCCCATTAAGGTATATCAATTTCCAAAAACCCAATTTAAATTTTGGTTACACACCCAAAACAAATTTTGATTCACACATCACTATGATATGAATTGATTATCATCAATTTAGAAATCACAACAGTTAACCACTTGCCTGGAATTGTTCGTAGGGTCTAATTCCGTTGGTGTAGAGATTGGTTGATGAAGAACACCCCAAATTAACCCTTTAATTTGGCTCCAAAAGGCTCCCAATTGCTCTTGATTTGCTTTCCTTTGTGCCTCTCTCAAACCCTCGGTCTGGAATTGTGTTTACTGCCGTTTAACACTTTCCCAAATTAGGTTACAACCCTTAATCCCGTTTTTGGTCACATGGGCCTAATTAAAATGGCCCAACTCACCCCGTGTGGAACCGTCTATGCTCAAAAATATCCCGAGACCCAATTACTACCCTCGAGCACTCTTTTCTGACTATCTCGACCCATCCAGACGCAACCGCGCACTCAGAATTGCCATCCGAAATACTTTCTGACATTTTCAAATTCGACCTCAAAATGCGACACATTAATTTGGACAATTAAACTTAAGGTTGCCAATTATAAATAATTCGGCTCACTCAAAGAAATTCTCCAACTCATGAATTTAAATTTCTCCAATTTAAATATTTTTATAACACCCAAAAATAATTAAATATTAAATATTCCAAAATTACGGGGTGTTACGTCCTCCTCCACCACCTTCTCTTTCCCTTTCCCCTTACGGTTTCCGCCCAACGAACGCTTTATGAATGAGAACATATCTTGGACCGTCGCCTCCAAATGGGACAGCTTCGTGTCATGTGAGTCCACCATTCGAACCAACCCGGTATCGCTCGTCTCCAATCTGATGATCCTAGATTTGGCCACTCGCAAGCTCACCCCCTTGTCCTCCCCTTGCGATCAGCGCCAAGCACTTGGCTGAGTGCGTCAGTGGACAAAGATGCCTTGTCGGCATCAGACTGTGACTCATGCACTTCCTTAAGATTTTCCTGAAACGACAAAAAACACATGATTAGTAAAATAAGTAAATTAAAAATTATAACGTAATTAATAAAAAGTAAACTGTCGGATTACTTACAATCGTGGCCGCGACGCTCGGGGAAACCTCCTTATCCTTCCCCTTCTTTGCCCGAAGAGCCGCATAAGTATCGAGCCTATGTGGCCTACCCCCAGGGCCACTCCCTATCCCCTGAAATAAAATAAAGTGAAAATAGCATCGACCCCGCAAAGTAAAATAATGCAGAATAATATATTTCTGTAGTTATAGAAAAATTAAATCTTACCATCATCCTATGCTCCACCTCGGCGTAAGACTTCCGGCCGGAGTAGTGCACGTCCGTCTTTTTTGCCCAATTTTCCCTCTCCGATTGGCGAGATGTCAATTGTCGCTCCCCGATCTCATTATCAATGAACTTTTTCCATTGTGCCAATGAGATCGGCTCCTTCGGCGGGAAGGATTCATGCATTCGGATAATGGACTCTCGTGTCTTCCTAAAGGATTCATGCATTCGGTTAATGGACTCTCGCAACTAACATTGTATTCGCAACTAATATTTGCATGAATGTACAATTACTACAAATAAAAATGAATTGTTACTGTTAAACATCCCCACCCCCACCCCCACCCCTACTGCCCACACACACGCACACTACACAAGAGTGAAAATAATAAAGTGCAAATCAATTAAAAGCATTGAAAATGGATGTTTCAGTACAAATTGGAATATTTATTACAAATTGAAAAATTATTTAAAATTTGGGTTATCATAAAAAATGGATTGATATTCGGTAGGAGCAGCCAAGTCATCCACACTACTAGTTAGATGCTTTGGCGCGTGTTGGACAATTAACCACGTCTCGTTGTTGATATACTCCGAGTAAAACACTTGGTTAACCTTTTGAAATGCACAAACAAACGGCTCATCACTCACGTGGTCGTTGCTCTTCAACTTGGACAAGTCAACCATGATCAAATTGGTGACATGATCAACTTTACAAGCATTTTTACCCTCAACTCTTACCCAGTCACAATACAATACAACCTCTTTGAAGCTTATATAATCCAATTCAAATATATTTCGGATTACACCATAGTAAGTCATTTCAGCTTCAACGAGGTTTTTATCTTTTGCGCTCGCTCAAAAGAAAGTAAGAGCCTTGTATGAAATGCCCGAGTTCTGTACATTTTTACTTTCCTCGTACACTTTAGCGCCGAAAACGTAACCGTTCAATCGATTCTTTTTCTACTCTTGTGCCACGAATAAGGGTCCAGTGGCTAGACGAGAAAGCCTTGATGTCACATTACCCGTCTTTAAGAGTTGAGAATATAGATAAATTAATTATTTTAGTTGTAAAATATGAGTGTAATGTAACGTTATATAACGACCATTTTCATTATAATTACCTCTTGTGTCAACCACAAACTAAATTCGTTGTCTGATTGTACCATTATTTTTCGTCTTTTATTGTTCTCATAGGCTTCATATTTTCTGCATATTACAAAATTAATCATGTATAAAATAATCTAAAATAATGTTAAACATTATAATAATCAAAACTTAATTTTCCATTCTTCGACATCTTCATGTGTGTCAAATAGATAACGAGCTACTTGTTCATGTTGCAAACTCGTTAATTTCACTCGTTTTCCCATCACATGACCACCATCATCGACGAACTCATCAATGTCATCAACGCTGATTGAGTCAGGCATATATTCTCGAGTATATATTGATGACTCCACGGTGATGTATTCCTCTGCAATTGATCCTACAATGTATAGCGTATTCTTGACGTAATCTTTAAAAACTTTCATCAATCTTTCAAATGGATACATCCATCGATATCTAATTGGACCATAAAGAAGTTCCTTGTCGCATAGGTGTACCAACAAGTGAACACTTATGTCAAAGAATTCTGGGGGAAAGTACTTCTCCAACACACAAATCGCTTCGGTCACCGCCAATTTTGTGGCCACTATGTGTTCTCGATTGACTACGTTCTCACACAAGGGTGAGAAGGAAATACTAATTTTCATAATAGCCCTCCGCAAATCCTTGTGCTTGGAGAAACAGTGCTTAAACAATAGAGAAACCAATTGCATGATCACATGCCAATCGTGGGACTTACACTTATGTAAATCATGAGTAGCATAATTCATAATCCTTTGCAAGTTGGACGAAAAATTAGATGGGCCCTTCAAATTATATATTGTGTCTAAAAGAACCTTCCTTTCCCCACTCGTCAAAGTAAATGCACCAGGGGAAATTATTGTCCTTACCGTACTATCTTCTTTCAACCATAGTTGTGGCTTAAGTTTCAACGATTTAAGGTATTTTCGTGCATTTTCTCCATCCTTCGAATGACTCCCCCAAGGCAAGTGCCCACAATATGTTCAGCGAAGTTCTTCCCTGTACACATCACATCCAATACATGGCGCACCGGGTTATTCTTCTAATAAGGAAAGTCAAATAAAATTGACCTCCTAGACCATGCCTTTCTTGTCTCAGTTTCATTCCAAGTTGGGGTCTTCTTATGGTTGACATTCTTAAATTTAGGATTCTTACCTAGCATATTAGGGCCACATTCAGAAGATTTACTTTCAATTTCTGAACCTGAAAGTTGTCTCGGCGGTAGCCTATGTTCAACCCCGCCCAATAAAAAATTGGAACCTTTCTCAAATTTGAAACTATAAGCCGGGGGTAAAAACCTCATATGGCAATGGTATACATTTTTTGAGGTAAAGGATAGACGAAGAGATTCAGTCTCCTCTCCACAAATGGGACACCCCAAATAACCATGTACTACACAATCGAATAATGTCCCATAAGATGGAAAATCATGAATTGCCCACATCAATATAGCTTTCAGCGTAAACTCTTATTTTCTAAAAGAGTCAAATGATTTCACACCCTCTTCCCACAAATCATTTAATTCTTCTACCAAAGGATTCAGGTAAATGTCGATGTCATTACTTGGTGCCTTTGGCCCAGATATCAACAAAGCCATAAAAAAAAATTCAGGTCTTTTACACTGTGAAGGAGGGAGATTGAGTAGGGCTAGGATCACTGTCCATACACTCTGATTGGTGCTTAGATTTCCAAATGGATTGAAACCATCTGTTGATATAGCCAAACGAATGTTGCGCTGTTCTCGAGAAAAGTCGGGATACTCATAAGTCATCCTCCTCCAGGTTGTAGAATCAATAGGATGACGCATGATATTACCCCTACTTCTGCCCTAGCATGCCAAGTCATTTCCTCCGCTATCCATGGTACTGTGAAAACTTTCTTTAATCTAGGCCTAACGGGAAAATATTTCAACACTTTTTGAGGCACTTTTGTGCTTGTGCCTTCCTTACTAGTAGATTGGACATATCTAGGTTCATCGAATACCGGACAACGATCGAGATTTTCATACTCCTTTCGGTATAATATGCAGTCATACACACAAGCATGAATCTATTTATACTTCATTCCCAAACCTTTCAAATTGTTCTTCATAACAGGATAGCTATTTAGAAGGGTATTCTCCTTGGGTAGTAAGCCCTTCACCCATTTCAGAATTCCTATCACGCTATTGCCAAACAAACCGCACTGCGTCTTCAAACTGTGCAAACCAACCATGGCATGTAAAGTTATTTGATCTTTCTCACGACCAGAGTATAACGGTTGGGTTGCCTTAAATTTTAAACTTTGGTAGTCATCGTCAAGGTTTATCGTGATATCTTCACGAGCACTTGAACCTTGTACATCATCAGTAACCTCATTCTCCTCTGCTTTATAAACTCCGTACGCATCATCAACTAAATCCTCTAACATATTATGATCTACGTCGTCCCCTTCTACATATATCCTACTTGTTGAATGTTGTTGTAAAGGTTGGTCGGGGACAAAAGGAACTTTCTATTCACCGTGAAAACTCCAAAATTGATAACTATCTTGCATACCCGATCTTAAAAAATTTAGTTCAACTGTTTTCCACTCAAACACCTTACCATTCTTACACCTAGCACACGGACACGGAAACTCTTCATCATTATGACATCTCTTTGCGTATTTCACAAATTCATTAGCACCTTTACTAAACGCATCCCCCATTATATTTGTCTAACCCATCCACTCTTTGTATTTCGGATATCCCATCACAGAAACCACAACTAATCACCTGTTAAAGGTAAGAAGCGTATATTCATGGATTAGTATAAAGAAAACTTAGATTTATAGTATGTTTCATTTAATTATGTCTTATTTATATTCGATTTTTAAATTTCAAATTCCATTTATAATAGAAATTTCTATTTCCTCCATCTCCTCTAAAGGGTGAGTGGTCCTATCCCATTTAAGACCGCATTTTTTTGTAATATACTTAACTGCTCATGCACATTGTTACGATTTGAGAAAAAATCGGCAGCACATCCCCGTAGTTCTCCAAGTACACGACGTATATTGGCAATTGTGAGTGTTATTTCAATTGATCAATTGAAATAACAGTCAAACTTGTCAATCTAGTATGTACCCAGAGAACATTAGGATACGACTACAGAACTTTCTCCAAAAGTAACAACTTTAAGCCACTAAGAATATTATTATACAGAAATTATGCAGTCCCAAACTATCCAAACGAGACAATTCGAGAGATCTCATTACAGGGTTAATTACTCTCGAACGGGTCTAAGGGCTATTGAATGCGTACGCATAAGAACTAGAAGGCTAGTATCTATGCGCACTATATGTAATTTCAAGTATGTTTCATTTAATTATCATACTATATATATATTTTTCGTTATACAAAGTAATTTTCAAAAAAAGTTGAAAAATCCCACTCCCATATGGAAAATAATCCAGTGGTCATGCCACTTTTAAAATTAACCAACCCAACATCGATCCACTATAATCCAACCGCAATGTCAACAGTAAATGTGTATCCAGTACTCCTTCTAATTCATCTACTCAATTAATTATTTTTATCAATTAAACTAACAATTAAAGTATACAATTATTAATTTACTAATTTACAATGAGGGGCAATCCTACTTTCATATATTAATTTACTAAAAAAATTAATAATCAATCAATTCGTTTACAAGGGACACTACTTGCATATAAGGGAAAATATCTAATAAACCAATCAAAATTTAATAAAAGAAATTAACAAGCCCCACCCCCGCCCCATTTCCCTTTGCCCCACCCCCTCCCCCCTCCCCACACACATGCACACACACACACACACACACACACACACACAAGCAGCCCCAGCCCCCGTCACACCCCCCGCATCATTTCCCTCTCTCGCACATACGCACAAACACGTACACTACACACACATATACACACACGCGCACATACACACACACACGTAGCCCCACCCCCTACCCCACCCCCACCCCATCCCTGCCCCCTCCCTCCCTCCCACCCTGCCCCACCCCTTCCCCCACCACACACACACACAAACAGCCCCCCTCCCCCCCCAACACACACAAGCACACACACCCTTCCCCCCCACACACACACAGCCCCACCCCTCCCTACCCCCACGCCTTCCCTCACCACACACACACACACACACACATACGCACATATATACACACACACACATATATAAATGGAAGAGAGAGAGAGAGAGAGATAGAGAGAGAAACCAACCTGAAAGTAGAGAGAGAGAGTGAGAGCAGCGCGTAGAGAGAGAAAAATTGAAGGGAAACAATGCGGTGAGGAAAAAAGGAGGGGAAAAGATTTGTTGCTGACAGAATTGTCACGGTCATTGACCTTGACAACTTTATAGTCATGATCATTGACCGTGATAAGGCCGTGACAACTGTACTTATCACGGGCTTGTCACGGTCAATGACCGTGACAAGCCTTTGTCACGGACTTGTCACGGTCATTGACTGTGATAAAAAACGTGTGTTTTTTTGTCACGGTCAATGATCGTGATAAGGCTAGCCGCTTAAAGGGTGCCAATTTTTCCATTTTGCTGTAGTGAAAACTGACATAAGTAATACCACTCTCTGAGATAGAATCGAAATAACTAGAATCATTGGGCAGCATGCCCTACATGAACTAACTACTATCGATGTATGAATCAAGAAAATGAAAGCGTCTAAGCAAAGTATGCAACTCCATAACATCCTTAGTTCATCAAGTATCCAATCCTCTATGTCTGACATTCTTGTGATTGGACACCTAATATAGTAGATACAAGGGAGGCGAGAATATGTAAGAAAAAGGGTCAGAGCCCGATGGTAAAATATTTTTAAAAATAGCACGTGATTAACAAGTGCAATTAGGCAATTATTATGTACATGTTAGATTCTCGAACTCTCTCTTGATATTCTCATCTCTCATCTAGTGTGCAAGCCCAACGTACCTTCAAATCATACTAGTTACTGTTCCTATGCTAACTAGTTCTTTCTAGTCTAACATCTAAACATATCCCAATATCGTTCCTACGTATTTCTCTCGCAATATGAGTAATACATATATATATATATATATATATATATCCAATTTCTCTTTAACATGGATAAGAATTTTTTTATTTTAATATAATTAAGTGTTCACCAACATAATTCATTTCATTTATATTTTATTATCATTCATGTCTACTTAATTCACACAGTAGATAATATCACAAGTATATATATACATTCACTCAATTATATATATACAACATTGCACCCCGAGACTCAACTGCGGTGCATGCATACTCTGTTATCATGTTCGTGTACATCTCGTCACTTTACAAAGAACTGTCAGTTCGGTATAACCCTCGAACCATAAATAACAAACACAAATATTGGAGGCGAACATAGTCCTAAGCTTTTGGGCTCCACATATACCTAGCACCCAAATGAACTTTCAATACCATTGTTTTCACACATGGCAATCCAACCTAATTCCTATGTTCTGAGGCACAAGTCAAAAATCCCCCTAAGGCTTGTCAGGATATGACTTCCCTCAATGCACAAACCTCCCGCCGATAGCAAGTAGGCTAGGTATGTCATACACACAAATCATCATATATGTATACACTCAACCTATATATATATCAACAATAGGTCATAAGCACATCCCATATTACAGGTCTCATGTGTAGTATACTTATATCTTGAATATCCTACGTATCATGGTATTTTAAACCTCAATTATATTATAGGTATTTGCTCCACCTATGTATATATATATATCAACAAATGGGTTTACTCTCATCCCATATACAATTCCCACACGTAGCATATTTCTAGTTTATCCCATAAACTAATAATTCAGATTTTATTCACATTTCCCATTACTCCTAACATCTCTTGTTAATCGAAAGGATTTAGTTAATTATTCCATTAGCTACCTTCAACCCATACTTATTGGTCCAAAACCCAAACTCATTATAACGAGTCCGGATTATATTTCAATTCCTAGTAATCCTTTTACTCGATAAAGTTACAATCTGCCCAAAATTATAAAATTACCATTTGAGGCTTTTCTGATCCGATTTGGAAAAAATTTAAAACTACAAAGTTGTACAGAACGTGATGTTATACAAGAACTCGCTTGCACACTACCAATTTTCTCTTAAAAGAGTCCTAAACTTATCATATAATATTTGTCCTTTTTCTACATATTTCTACCTACGAGTTGTAACATAATTCATCATCAAAACCTCTACCAAATGATCCCAACCTCCTTATAATTCATCACAAATGATATACCCAAGTATGTACATGATTTATAACATCAAATCATATCCAAGTCATCATGGAATTTCGATTAATCATGCTAATCCCATTTTAATTCAGAAAATCTGCATTTTATCATTCTTACTCAAGAACACGTATAAACCCCAAATTTTTTCATCAAATAAATCCAAGTTTCGTGATGTTAATTCTAATATCAACAAGGGATTAATCCTACATGGTTTTCATTTCAAGGATTAAATCAAAATCATCAAAATTCATCTTTGATTTATAAAACTTAAAAAAAATCTTTTTCTATCTACCATGGACAACATACATGCTATAGATTACAAGAGTAAAAATACTTGCCTTTGATTTCTTAGGTCTGAACCTTTGGGGAAGATGATGCTATGGTGTTCCTCTCTTTTCCGATCACTCTCCAGTGGTAGAGATGGTGGTGCAAGGTGCCTTTGTCCCTTGATTTTCCTAGAATAACCCTTCCTCTCCTAGAGAAATCTTTTCCTTTCCTCAATGGATGTATCTTAGAGTTTTGGTGAATAAACCTTTGGCTAACATATCTCTTAACTTATATAAATACCTGTAAGAGGGTACTTTAGATTATATATGTGGAGGCGTAACCCCTATTGAGTATGGTAACCACGAGTTAAATTAGCCAACACCCTAGACTAATTATAGGAAACACACACACAAAACTCAATGAAGATGGATTCAGTTTAAACTCACAAAGCCTCTCGTGTATGACTCAGGGAATAATAATGAGCTTTAGAAGTGACTTAGCTAGAGGGAGAGGGAAAATAAGCACCCTAGATACATCCTGATAGGCAGGTAGCAACACACCAAACTCCCTCAAGAATCTCTGTCAAATATTAAAAGCTTCGCAATAAATGACAATGGTGAGTTAGTGAACTCTCTAGTTTGCAATGATTCTTTTTCTTAATTCTCCAAAAAGATCATGATCTCCTCAAAGGTGGTTGGGGTCCTTAAATAGCCCCCCACACCACCCCCGAGGCAACTCAGTCATTAAAGAGTATGAAAGACATCCCTCATACTTTATGTCACAACATTAAATGCCTGATGCACTAGTTGTCTCCATGTCATAAACATTAAATGCCAAGACATGCCTTTTGCCTATCCACTGTGTGTCAGGGGTTTGTTGTCGCAGAGGTGGTTCACCAACTACCTGACAGCCCCAAATACCACAGCGGTTTACTCAAGTGTATGTCTGACAAACGTTTAGATGGCTAGTGACATCACCCATAGTAGATGTGACATTAAGTATAGGGTTGTTTGGTCCATAACTTAATGCCCGATAGAACTCCAAGCTGCTCCGCTTGAGGTTCCACGGTCAGGGTCCTTTGGTGCTTTACCAGGTGTATCTACGGTGGTCAGGACAAGCCCCAACGGTGCCTTACTTCTCAATCCTCCAAACCAGGTCCCTCTAAAGTTCCCACAGTGAGGTCATTCGATAGAGCATGAAAGCTCTCCCAGGCCCTGCCAAGCCTGGTCTCTCGCAAGTACCGTTTGACCTCATACAAAACCCTTTAGTTATTATCGTTACGTCATTACAATCGTTAGAGCTTACAGAAATCAATAATGAAAGTACGATGTGATTAAAACAATAAGCTAATATATGAGTTGCCACGCTGAGCTGCCTCGCCCAGATGCCACGCTTGAGTTTGCCACGCTTGAGCTTATCCTCAGAACACTGTTGCTAATTAGTGGATTATCCCTAATCCCAGGATTACCTTCAGGCCCCCTCTACATTTGCCCCTTCGTGGAGGGATTTGTTGTGTGAACAAGAAGTGCCTCCACGAAAACTTTTTAATCCGATGAACCTTCTCTGTCTGGCCTGCTGCTTTTTTCTAATGCTGAGCCGCAATCGTTCCAGCTTGAATATCTGAAATTCTCCCGAAGGACCTGCTAATATTCTCCCAGTAATGTTCGAAAAAGCGAAAAATTCTCCCCGATGTAACTGAGTCATAACTAAACAATGTTTGAGCTTATGTCGAGGGGACATCGTGGCTTTTTTGAACCGTTGGGACACCTTCTTTGTTGGGGGGTTTATTGGATATGTCAGAGAAAATCTTGGCGCCCAAAACTCAATCTTGCTTAGGAAGGTAACGGTGGCTGTTCCCTAGGTGTCACTTCATTAATTGATGGCAGTTCCCCAGGTGTTACTTCATTAAATGACGTAGCGTTGTCTTTTCCATGTCAAAACACTTCCCGAGGTGCCACGTGTACATTTGAAATGATTGCAGGCGGCTACACACGTGCAATGGTGGGAAACTTTAAACGACGAACTTAAAAAACTAAACGGCCAAATCTCCCAAACACTTAAAACCTTTCTTTCTCTTACTTTGCCACTACCTTCTTCAAATTTCCTTCGCTTTTAGAGAGAGAGAGCTTCCATTGTTGAGCATCTGAAACCTCCATTGCTGTTCAAGCTTGTGCCTTCCTTTTCTTGCTCTCATCTTCTTCGCCACCTCCTGTGTTTGCTCTTCCGCCATTGTCGTGCTCAGGCTCCTCTGACTCAAGGTTGTTTTTTGTTTGCACTAACACTCTGTCATGGCTTCTCAAAGTTATCCCACCATCTCTTCAACCAGTGCGCCGCCTGCTACTGCTGTCGCCACCACTACTGGTGCCTCTGCCCTGGATGCTGTCCGTCGTGATCAGTTAAGGTTTTATCGTCGCTCTCCCATTTTTGGCGAAGATGATTGCTTTGCTGCTGCTTGCAAGACTGTCAACTTTGAATGCAAGTTTGAGTCCTTAGTGCTGGGTGACGAGGACGAAGAACCCTCGAAGTGGGGCTTTCTTCCTCCAGAGGGGACTCTCCGGTTTCGTCTGGAGCGAGGGGACTTCCAATGGTCCCAAATTGACTTCGAAGCACCAGGTGGTTCTCCTGCCCATTTTGCTGCTTGGAACTCTCACATGGTGAGTTCCTATGGTGATATTTTGAGTAAGATTGGCCTTCAACGGGCCAAATGGTTTGGTGAGTTTACTCTCTCCAAAAATAATGCTGCTCTCCCCATTCTTGTTTCTCGTTGGAACGTGACGACTCACACATTTATTGCTGCGTGGGGCGAGTTCACGATAACCCTAGAAGATGTCTGCGAGCTTCTGGGGCTCGAAGCAACAGGTCATGAGCCTTATACCGATGAGCCTCTTGACGCCGAAGAGACTGCTGACCGTTTGGCGTTGGACCGAATATGCCGAAGTTGCATCGGTTCTTCAAACAAAGCTACCTTCACTCCGCTGATTAATTATTTCTTCAAGGGTTCTAGTGAAGGTAGTTCTTCAATTTCAACGGATGCCCCTGGCCAAGGTACTTCGTTAAAGCTCCCTGCTTACATCCTTGTGATTCTGTCCCGCTTTCTTTTGACGGGAAAACCAAACGATCAGCCCCGAAGGGACCTTATCAACATATCCCTTCGTTTGGCCCGGGGTATCAAACTTCCTTTGGCTGCAATTGCCCTAGGGTCCCTCTACACCTGGCTTGACAGAACGTTGTTCGATATGGAACGATCCCTTGGCCGTTATAACCTGGCCAATTTTGCTAACAGCATCCTTCTAACCAGCTTTCTTTACGTGCGCTTTCCTGTTGTGGCGGCCAAGGCCAACCGTCCTCCTTCTGGGGAAACCATTTTGCCCCCCCGCTCTTATATTTATCACAAGAGGCAGAGCCGAAAAGAGCTGATCGCCTCAATTGATCGTTTTGAGGACTTTGTTATGAGGCCTTACGGAGAGGACGCCTTTGTTCACACTTGTGATTTCTTTCAGGACGAATCCAGGGTGGTACAGGTGGGGGTAGACATTGAAGATCCTCAGTTAGCCGTGGTGCTTCTCCTTTCTCCGGGGTATCTGCCTTCCTACACCGAGTGGGGATATTCCAGCGAACATTACAACCCCAATCGGTGTAGTCGTCAATTTGGGTTTGATCAGGGGGCTCCTCGCTCAGTTTTCCAATCCTCAAACCCGAAGGTTAGCTTTAGTGAGGCATGTTCCTTATTTTCCTCCACTGCTGCGTGGGGGATAAGTGAATCAATGGCTGGGAGAGTCACCATTCCCTCCAACAAGAGGCAAGGGAATGTGACCAGTCTATTTGCCACGAAGTTCTGGCCGAGACAACTGGCTAACATTGCTGAATTCATAGATGGCGAGCCGGTGTACCCTCCAGTTCTTTCATTTGCTGCGATGGAGCTGGGACTCAAAGGCAACTCCATTCTGGGGATTGAGTTCCCTCTAAGCAAAACCCCTAAGGGGCCTTCCAAAGAGCTACCTCCGTTATGCCCCATGACTCCCACTGCCATATCCAAAGGGAAAGGTGCTGGGGTATCCAGGAAGACTGCTCCTTCGACTGGAGCTACTGGTGATGAAGGGTCTTCGCGGCCGTCGACCAAGAAGGCCAAGAGTGGGGTAGCCTCCACGAAAAAGGCAAAGTCCAAATCCCAGATTCCTGTGGCAGCCCTACCCATAGCCTCCGTTCCTCCTCCCATATCTCCTGAAAGGGCCGAGCGGTTAAGGAGGGAGGCGCAGGCTGAGGTAGATCGGGTGAATGCAGAATTTCAACGGCGCGCTGTCGTCGTTCCTCCCTCGGTTGTCTTCCCCACGATCGTCGTCGATCCCACTGAGCCAGCTGCAAAGAGGAGAAAAGGTTCGAAGGTTCCTCAAGCCACTGGTAGTGCCATGACAAGGCTGAGGAGGAAGACTTTAGGCACCAAGTCCCAGCGGAAGCAAGTTTCCTCGGTGCAAGCTTCTCCTTCTTCTTCCCAATCTGAGGTATGCATTGCTGACCTAATTATTATCTCCTTTTTGCTTGAGGGTGACTGTCTTTGCTTGTGTGTATACTTATCCCTCCCCCCCTTTCTTTGATAACTGTTTTGCAGGGGGTTGAAATAGAAAAACCAGACTCGTCCAGTCCTCCCGTGAGCCCTTTTGTGGGGGGACGCTTCGGTGTATCTCATACCGATGTGACTCCTCCCCGTTCCCCCATGACAGGGCTTACGTATTCTCGTCGTTTAGTCAGCCAACGTGCGAGGGATGTCATTGCGGGAGGTGATGCCGTTGACCCTGCGAGTGCTTCCTCGCCTGAAGCGATGACCCTGCCCGAAGTGGCACCTCCCGAGATAACACCTTTGGTCCCTTCAGATTTACAGGCCTCATCCGAGGTTCCTCTGCCCCTTGTACTTGCTGAGGAGAGTGAACCCGAGGTATGATGTGATCTATAATTTGTTTGTTGTAGTTCTTTCAGTCATATTCTTTCCTTATTTGGCTTACTGAATTGTGATATGTTTTTGGTACCCCAGGTTGAAGTGTCTTCGTTGTTGGAAAGTATTCTTCTTCGAACGATGCTGATGAGACCCCCGACTGTCATTCCTTTGTTTTGCACCATAACTGAGGTAAGCAACACGTCGAGCTATTTCTTCATATTTTCTGTGCCCATTCTTCTTTTCTAACACTTGGCTTTGTGCACAGTTTTCTCCCGATCTTGCATCAACTCCTGTAGTGAGGGCCCAGGTTGGTGTGTTTACACCCCCTCCTGATGTGGCTTTGTTTGAGGGCTCCGTGTCCTCTCGTGATGAACCCCATATGCTTGCCCTTGTGCCCTACACGGGTGATCAAGTTTGGACAAGCGTGGAGGCTTCTGCGTCCAGGGATCCCGTTATGGCATCTGGGGTAATAATTGCTCCCCCAACGGTTCCTGTCCCTGTGGCTGCCACAAATGCTCCCATTGTGACTGAGGTATATCTTTCCTCCTATCTTTTGTTAAGATTTTCATAATCTCCATCCTATAACGTTGACTTAACAACGAAAGCGCTTGTTAAGATTTTTCACAAAACTCCACCTTATAACGGTGACTTAACAACGAAAACACTTGTTAAGATTTTTTCATAAAACTCCACCTTATAACGGTGACTTAACAACGAAAACACTTGTTAAGATTTTTTCGCAAACTCCACCTTATAACGGTGACTTAACAACGAAAACACTTGTTAAGATTTTTCATAAACTCCACCTTATAACGGTGACTTAACAACGAAAACACTTGTTAAGTTTTTTTCATAAACTCCACCTTATAACGGTGACTTAACAACGAAAACACTTGTTAAGTTTTTTTCCATAAACTCCACCTTATAACGGTGACTTAACAACGAAAACACTTGTTAAGATTTTTTCGCAAACTCCACCTTATAACGGTGACTTAACAACGAAAACACTTGTTAAGATTTTTCGTAAACTCCACCTTATAACGGTGACTTAACAACGAAAACGCTTGTTAAGATTTTTCATATCCTTATTTGGGCTTTTCTTTTCAGGTTGCTCGGGAAGATTCGCCCCCAGTCCTCTCACCTGTAGGCTCGCCCTTCCGAGAACCTGATGCTTCGGAAAATTCTATTCATGATGATCAAGGTTCTACGACTGGTGCTGCAGTTGAGAGCGAATCTGGGTGTGAGGTCCCTCTTCCCGACCTAGCTCCTCACTCGTTCTGCCTCATGGTGCTTCGGCAATCTCCTCAAATGCCCGTCAACCATCGGCTGGTGATTGAACAATTGGTGGATCACCATCCTGAGACCTTCACACCGGATTGCCTGCGCTCAAATATTCATGTGATGAGTCACAGGCTGCAAGGCATGGCGATCGTTGTTGCTGAAATTGCTAGTACCCCCACTGCCAGTGTTACCAGATCCCTTCTCAACCAATTTCTAGGTTTTCTGAAGGAGTTGGGGCGTGATGGTTTCCGTTTTGACTGGCTTATAACGCATCTGAAGACTTTGAAGAACCAGCAACTGATCGGCCAGAGGGAAGTGTTGATAAGGTACCAGGAGGACCAACGGGCTGAGGAGGTTAAGTTAGCCGAGCTGGCACCTCTTTTGGAATCGGCCGATGAAGAAGTAATGAAAGCCGAAGAAGCTCTGCGTTTGGCTAAGCTAAAACGGGAAAAGCTCCTTATTGAACGCGCCCAGGTGCAAACCAGGCTAGAGGTTGCTGTCAACGCTCAAAATTCGTTTGCATCAGCTTCTTCGGGCCTCCCCGGGGATTTTTTCTCTTCCCCGGATCTGTGGTTTCTCCTAGCGTAGTAAAACTCCTGTACATATTTTCTTTCTTTCATTCATGTAATTACTGGGCAGTAGTTCCCTATTTTGCTTGTAATGCTCTCTTCTTTAATGAATGGAAGAATGTACGTTGTTTAGTTTATCTCTGAGTTATGCTTGCTTTCATATCAATGTCTATATTTCATATCATCAGTAAAACTTGTATATTCATAATAAGAAGACCCAATACATCGATGGTACAAACAAACTGTCTACACATGATATACTTTCAGCCATTTATTGTTAATTTTGAATGGCCTATCTTCCTCCAACTTAGAAATTAGGCAATAACCTGAATCATGAGCTTCGTTCACGATGAAAGGTCCCTCCCAATTGGCTGCGAACTTTGGCAGAGGAAGTCCCCTAATGTGTTTCACTGCTGCCTTCAAAACGAGATCTCCCTCCACGAACCTCCTTGGTCTTACCATGTTGTCATATGCCCTAGAGAGCTGCTTTGTATACATTTGAAAATGTTGCATCGCGTTGTCTCTGTGTTCATCCAATGCCTCCAACTGCACATGCCTGTTCTGAGGGAGCATGCTGCTTCGCAAGGCGTATCGAGCCGAGGGAACTTCCAACTCTACTGGAAGAATTGCCTCAGCCCCATAGACAAGGGAGAACGGAGTGTACCCTGTGGGCTTCCTCTTCGTCGTTCGATAGGCCCACAACACTGTTGGTATCTTGTCATCCCACGATCCTGGAAAGTCCTCCATCGTTTTAGCCAAGATATTAACCAGAGTTTTGTTAGTTGCTTCAGCCTGACCATTCCCCTTCGGGTATGCTACCGTTGAAGTGTGATGAACAATGGAGTACTTGTCTGTGAGCATCGTTACTTCTGAGTTGACGAAGGGAGTCCCATTATCTGAGAGAATAACCTTTGGGATCCCAAAATGGCAAATGATATACTCTCTGATGAAGCTACTCACTACTCCAGCCGTGGCCCTTCTAAGTGGTATTGCTTCAGCCCATTTTGTAAAGCACTCCGTTGCTACCAGTATCCATATCTTACCCCTCGACGAAGGATGTATCGCCCCCACGAGGTCGAACGCCCAAGTGTGGAAAGGATAAGGCGTTGCCAGAGAGTGTAAGTCCACCGATGGGGCATGGATCATATTTCCATGAAGCTGGCAAGCCTTGCATTTTCGGACAAATTCGGCGGAGTCTTTCTCCATCGTTGGCCAATAATACCCCAACGTCATCAGCTGATCATATAACTTGGCCCCTCCCATGTGAGCTGGGTCATGGGCTTGTTTGAGGACCTCAGTTGCTTCTTCTTTTGTAATGCAACGCAACGGCCTGTTGAAGTACCCCCTTCGATAAAGCTGCCCCTCTTGGATATAGAACCTCGGGGCCCTTCGCCTTAGTCCCATCGCATCCAATTTCTCCGTTGGGACAATTCCACCCTGAATAAAGTCGATATAGGGCTGCCTCCAGTCTGTTTGGGCTTCAATGAAATGGCACTCAGCTGCTTCGAAAAATAGCTGACACTTATCACAATTCCGTTGTAGTTCTGCCGCATCCTGTTTCATTTTAGGCCAAAAATATCCCCCTCTTTGAATTCTCCTATAAAGAGGTATCTCAGTTGTTTCGCAGTGCTCCTCATGTGTTTTCTTCAACCTCCGCTCTGCCTCCTCTGGCCCAATGCATCTCGATAACCATCCCCCTGCATTTCTGAAGTAAAGATTTCCCTGGTTTGTAAAGTATTGGGCCAACTCTCTGAGTCCCATAGCTCCTTCGCCAGACTCCAGTTGCTTCCTGACCTCTCCTCTCCAACCCGCGTCTCCCTCCGTCGGTAGTATTGACTGTATCACCGAAGGAGCTGTTCTTCGTTGGATCGTAACAATAGTCGTATCGCTCCTCATGACCATCTTTTGAGCAATAGTGGCATAAGCGTCTGGATGTCGGTTCATTGTTCTGGGATGTCTTCTGATTTTGGCCCGATGGAACTGGCTGAGGAGCCTTTGAATGATCGTTCTGTACGGTGCCAAATTCATGTGTTTCAACGCATATTCTCCATTAACTTGCTGAATTACTAAGTTCGAATCACCCTTGATGCAGAGTGAACGAATTCCCCTTCGAAGAGCCTCCAGCAACCCTAGTACCAACGCTTCGTATTCTGCTTCGTTATTGGAGCAAGGGAAATCTAGTTTGTAGGAAAGGCAAATTTCCTCCGTTCCTTTTGAAAGGATGACCCCTGCCCCTCCTTTTTTTTCAGCCGAAGACCCATCGAACTGCATCGTCCATTCCTCATCGGTTGTGTCCAGATAGTTGGCTTGTAAGTCGTCTCCCGGAATGTCTTCTTTAGGTGGTTCAAACGTTCCTGATGGAAAGATTGCCAACAGATCAGCATACGCCTGGCTCTTGATAGCACGAGGAACCACACACTTTAAATCATATTCGGAGAGAATAAGGAACCACCTAGCTGCCCTGCCAATCAAGATAGTTCTAGCCAACAAGTACTTAATAGGATCACATCTAGTTACAATATGAATTGTAAAAGACAGCATATAATGTCTAAGTTTTTGTGCTACAAAGACTAAGGCCAAACAATGCCTTTCTAGGCTGCTATATCTAATCTCCGGCCCATGTATGATCCTACTGAGGTAATACACTGGCCGTTCTTGCCCGTCGATCTCCTGTGCCAGCAAAGCTCCAACGGACCTTGTAGTGGAGGTGAGGTATAGCTGCAACGGTGCTCCTGCCTGTGGAGGAACCATGATTTGCGGTGAAACGAGCAGTTTCTTCAACTCATCGAGGGACTCCTGGTGATCCTTTTCCCACCTGAACTTTGTGTTCTTTCGCAGCAGTTGCATCAACGGGTGTGTTACCTCGGCCAATCCTGGTACAAATCTTCTGAGGTAGGAGACCTTTCCGAGGAAGCTTTTTAGCTCCTTCGCCGTTCTTGGGTACGGCATTTCTAAGATCGCGCGTTGTTTATCCTGGTCCATCTGCACCCCTTGTCGATCAACCACGAAGCCCAGAAACTTTCCACATGTTACTCCGAAGACGCACTTCAATGGGTTCATCCTTAGTTTATACTTCCTACATCGAGTAAACACCTTCTTTAAGTCATTTAGGTGGGACTCCTCCTTCTTCGATTTGATGACCAAATCATCCACATAGAATTCTACAAATTTGTGGAGGAAATCGTGAAAAATGGCCATCATTGTTCTTTGATAAGTGGCTCCCGCGTTCTTAAGTCCAAACGGCATTACTTTGTACATGAAATTGCCCAACGGGGTTCTGAATGCCGTTTTCTCTGCGTCCACGGGGTCCATCTTGATCTGATTGTACCCAACGTACCCATCCATGAAGCTATACATCTCATGTCCCGCCGTGGCATCTATCAAGCTATCGATGGAAGGTAGAGGGAACTCATCTTTGGGGCAAGCCCTGTTCAAATCTCTAAAATCCACACAGATCCTTATTTGATTCTTGTCCTTCTTCCCTACTGGCACAATGCTAGATAGCCACAGGGGATGTTGTATTGGTTTGATGAATCCTGCTGCCAATAAACGCTGAACCTCTTCCTTGATCTTCAAATCCAACTCAGGTTTATAAGTTCTTGTTGCCTGTTTTACCGGGATGGCTGAAGGTGTCACGTTTAGCTTGTGGCAGCTCACTTCCTCATCTAGCCCTTCCATTTCGGTATACTTCCACGCAAAGACATCTATGAACTCCCGGATTAGCCCAACCAGGGCTTCTTGCTTCGCCTTACCGAGATCCTTCGCGATGAAGATGGGCCTTGGGTCTTCCCCTTCTCCTGCCAGGTTCAACCGCTCCAACTCTTGTGCCTGGGGCTTCGGTTGATTTGCCATGTAGTCTTGTTCTTCGGCGACCTCCTCCACGAACTCCTGTATGTTGGAGTTGTCTATCACCATACACTGTCCCTGTTGATCTATCAAGAAACACTCATATAACGGGTCAGCCCCATCCTCGGTCTCTTCGGCCGCCCGCTCACATCGTTATAAACGGTATACCACCTTCCCCTCCTCAGTGATCACCTTCTTGCATTGCCTGTTGGTAGCTGTTGCCAAGGCCTTCCTCTTCCTTTCTCTCGAAGCCTCAGCGATTATTCCTCTTGAAAAGCGACTCAGCACGCTTTGCCGTTGGACCTCATGCTCCACAGGATCCATTCTAAGCTTTACTTTGTTTTTGAGCTGCTTCGTAGTACCTTGGGGTCGAGGGATCACCTGATGGGTTTCTTCGGCCCTCACCCCTTCATTATTCGCGGCTTCTTTGCCTTGCTCGTTCAGAGGCCCCATTCTATCTCTGATCGAGGGAACCCATGCCCCCTCCATTCTTCTTGTTAGGACTCGAGCATCTTCCTCCAACTCCGTATAAAAGGCCGCATCCACAAAGTGAGCTTCCTCGATGGCGAAGGGCCTTTTTGTAGCCCTAATGGTCACTTCTGTTCCTTTAACATTCGCCTTGGCGCATTGATGATATGTTGAAGGGACTAAACCTTGATTGTGCATACATACTCTTCCTATTAGTAAATGATAGGAAGTTGCACTTTCTATTACATGGAACTTGATGTGGGAACTCAGATTTCCCATTACAATTCCCACATTCACATACCCAATGGATTTGGAAGATTGGTTGTCATACCCTGAGATTACCAGAGGCATGGGGACCAACCTTTCTTCTGGGATATCAGCTGCGTGGAAGGAGTTGATCGGCATAATGTTGATGGAAGCACCCCCATCCATAAGCGTTCTTGCAAAACTAACCCCGTTGATACTGGCCGTCACATACAAGGGCCTGTTATGAGGGAACCTTACAGCTCTATCTGCATCGCTGAAGGTCACCTCTGATAGGAACTTTTTTACCAGCCTCGCCATGGGTCCTCTCCATTTCAGCGAGGGAACCGCGTCCTTCTTCGCGATGTCAAGGATCGCCCGAGTTATCTCCAGTCTGCTCTCCTTTGGTATCCCCACTTGATCGAAGAACCAAGCGAACTTTGGGGATTTTGAAACTGCGCTGTATTCTATGACTGGACCTGTTTCCTCGCCCTCAACGCTATAGGCGTCTTCTGCGTCCCTAGCACTTGCTTCATCATACGCCAGAACTACGTTGGCCATTCCTCTAGTGCAATACTCAAGTGCTTTATCGAACTCCCTCGTTGCCCCTCTCCCCTCTCGCTCTACCTCTTCATCATAGGCCGTCACAACATTGGCCCCGTGCGCCGGGAGCGGGTTATTGTTAACGTTTTGTGGGGGAATTTGCAGCGTTCCCGCCTTCACGTACTTGTCTATGATTCTTCGCAGCGTGAAGCAGCTTTCTGTTGGATGCTGGACCTTTCGATGCACCTGACAATATTTGGGATTGGCCCTAGTTGCCACGTCGGGCTCCTCTATCGGGACACCTTTTGGCTCGTAAACCGTTCCGCCTTGGACCATTGCGTTATAGCAACTCATAGCCTCCTCCACCGTACAAGGCAACGGTGGCGGGTCTTCCCTATCCCTTCCGAACTTTCTTTTGTTGTCCTTCCTCTGAGCCTTGCCCCCATCTTCTCTCTCGACATATCCTACCCGTGGGGCCTGTGTCCTTCCCCCGATGGGTTGTATCGTCTGTCTGAACATCATGGGGGCTACTACCGGGCTAGGTCGCACCACCAACGATATATTTCTTGCAGATTTTAAGAAAGCTGAAAAAGTTCCCTCGCGTGTCTCATTGATCAAGTGACAGATATACTCAGGAAGTAATCCCTCAGCACAAATTTGTAGTAACCTGGCCTCCTTAGCTTCTTCCCTCACGTCAAGGGACCTTTCCCTAAACCTTCGGATATAGGCCACTACCTCCTCTCCTGGCCTTTGCCTCTCCCTGCCAAGTTGGGTTAGGGTGAACTCATCTTCTGCCAAGAAGAACTTTCGGACAAACAATACGTGCATCTCCTCCCACGTGGAGACACTATTGGGAGGCAGGTGAGAGTACCAAGTGTAGGCCTTATCAGTCAAGGATTTGGAAAACTCCCTCAGCCTAAGCTTTTTGTCATTGCAATGCGCCCCCAGGTGCTCGACGAAACGCTTGATGTGCTCCTTCGGGTTCCCCCCCTTCCCTGAATATTTTTCAAAGGTAGGGGGAATATAGTCCTTCGGGTAGGGTTCGTCATTGTACTCCTGGGGGTAAGGTGTCCGGAAGTCGTCGTAGACTGCTGCCACCTCGCCCACAGCCTGCGAGGAAGACTGCATGAACTTCAGCATCTCCTTCTGCATCTCTTTTCTCATCTCTTCCAAGGGCGAGGCCACTGGGGCCACCTGCAACGGAGCAGATGGTTGAGCGCTCGTTGCAACTGGAGCGAACGTTACCGGTTGCGCCATTGAAACGCCTGAGCCGCCCACAGTGGGATTCACAACAGAGGGTACACTTGCTGGTACCGCTCCCGTAACGCCTGCCCCTGGTGGGGCCCCTGGGGCCACTCCGGGTGTCACGAAGGCACTAGTCTCCAATCCTCCCAGCATAGTGGAAGCTACTGGGGTTTGCAAAAACTCGTAAAATTTGCTCATGAGGAGCGCCATCTGGGTAGGTCCCAGCCCTACGCTCGTGGAGGGTTGTGCAGCCCCTGGGACGCCTATCGTTATTGGAGCCAGCGGTATCTCTCCCCGAGGAGCCCCATCTCTTAAGGCCTCCTGTTCCCTTGCAGCTTGTTCTTCATTATGCTGTATGTCATCAAAATTGAGTCTTCTAGTAGCGTTATCCTGCGCCATACTCCTTCTCTAGAAGGATGCCTCCCCAGCAGAGTCGCCAAATGTAAGAGGGTACTTTAGATTATATATGTGGAGGCGTAACCCCTATTGAGTATGGTAACCACGAGTTAAATTAGCCAACACCCTAGACTAATTATAGGAAACACACACACAAAACTCAATGAAGATGGATTCAGTTTAAACTCACAAAGCCTCTCGTGTATGACTCAGGGAATAATAATGAGCTTTAGAAGTGACTTAGCTAGAGGGAGAGGGAAAATAAGCACCCTAGATACATCCTGATAGGCAGGTAGCAACACACCAAACTCCCTCAAGAATCTCTGTCAAATATTAAAAGCTTCGCAATAAATGACAATGGTGAGTTAGTGAACTCTCTAGTTTGCAATGATTCTTTTTCTTAATTCTCCAAAAAGATCATGCTCTCCTCAAAGGTGGTTGGGGTCCTTAAATAGCCCCCCACACCACCCCCGAGGCAACTCAGTCATTAAAGAGTATGAAAGACATCCCTCATACTTAATGTCACATCTACTATGGGTGATGTCACTAGCCATCTAAACGTTTGTCAGACATACACTTGAGTAAACCGCTGTGGTATTTGGGGCTGTCAGGTAGTTGGTGAACCACCTCTGCGACAACAAACCCCTGACACACAGTGGATAGGCAAAAGGCATGTCTTGGCATTTAATGTTTATGACATGGAGACAACTAGTGCATCAGGCATTTAATGTTGTGACATAAAGTATGAGGGATGTCTTTCATACTCTTTAATGACTGAGTTGCCTCGGGGGTGGTGTGGGGGGCTATTTAAGGACCCCAACCACCTTTGAGGAGAGCATGATCTTTTTGGAGAATTAAGAAAAAGAATCATTGCAAACTAGAGAGTTCACTAACTCACCATTGTCATTTATTGCGAAGCTTTTAATATTTGACAGAGATTCTTGAGGGAGTTTGGTGTGTTGCTACCTGCCTATCAGGATGTATCTAGGGTGCTTATTTTCCCTCTTCCTCTAGCTAAGTCACTTCTAAAGCTCATTATTATTCCCTGAGTCATACACGAGAGGCTTTGTGAGTTTAAACTGAATCCATCTTCATTGAGTTTTGTGTGTGTGTTTCCTATAATTAGTCTAGGGTGTTGGCTAATTTAACTCGTGGTTACCATACTCAATAGGGGTTACGCCTCCACATATATAATCTAAAGTACCCTCTTACAATACCCAAATTTCGTAAGTACTATATATCTCCCAAGTAAAATGACCAAAATACCTCTTTGCGTGTCTATTTGGTTCCAAATTGACCCAAGACCCAAATCAAACTCTCGGGTAGAATTTTCTGACTATTTAAACCCTTCCGGACACTTTGGAGCACTCTAAATGACCATTCGAATGAAATAAAAATAATTTACATTCCAATTATACTCCCGACACGACTCACACGCGCGTCCCAACTTAATTACTGTAATTGTCGTATTTATAAATCCTGACCATTTTTATAAAGTCATAATCATATATTACTTTTAATCACTAAGTAATATTTAATATCAATCACATATTACTTTATTCTAGTAATATTCAATCCAGAGTAATTCGGATTATTTTCACATAAATAATTCCAATTAATCCCCATTGATTTAACCCATTTACTTTTAATTTATCTCATTTTAAAAGTCAATTAAAATACGGGGTATTATATACTCCCCCCATAACGGAATTTTGTCCCGAAATTCAGAAATTAAGGCATATCTGGTAAGGACAACTCCGGGTATTAATCTCACATCTCATGTAACCTCCGCCGTATCGCCCATACAGTACATTATCGAATACCCCTAATAATGAACACCTCACTGATGTTGTACTCCAAGCCTTACCATTTAAGTTTTCACTACTTAAATTTTAATTTTAGATAATCACTATCTATCCTCCTACTATTTGCACTATAGTATATTAAATCACTATCTATCCTCCTACTATTTGCACTATCGTATATTAATCAATCTTTAGATATATGCAAACTCGTCTTACTACTATGTCACATCAGTAGTTTATTCTTGTTTGTATGGTATATATTTTAGTCATAATATATACTATAAATGCCAACACATTTCCATAATACTACCTCAGAAAGGACAATGGAACCCAAGCCTGTAAGCTACCGGTCCAATCTTTACAATAATAGGAAATGGTAATATGTATCTCGGTACCAATTTTCTTTTTTCCAACATGAAATAACGTAACACCAAATCATTTCAATTCTGGCTGATGACCCCTAAATCCCTCTGGTCCGAGTGCTCATTATCCTCCACCTCTAGCCAATAAGCACAAGGATGACAAGTCTTCTATACAACGCCTCAAATAGAGTCATACCGTAGATGAGCTAAGAGGTGTTATTGTACACGAACTCCAAATATGACACTAAATCTTCCCATAATAAAAAATACAACATATCCCTCAATATATAACTAGAATTCTCAGTCTTACCGTCCATCTGTGGGTGTGTTAGTCCGTATACATTCGCATCCCCATACTCATAGCCTTCCGAAAACTCTTCCCAATAATCAAGACATAACTCCCTTATCTCTATCAGACATAATGTCAAAATGTACCCCATATAAGCTTACTATCTCAGGAATAATGATTGGGGTACACTGTCACACGTTATTATTAGTCCTAACTGGCATAACGTGAGCTACTTCGATTAACCGACCCACTGTGTGATCCCTTTGTGAAGTAATTAACTCTGTGATAATTTAGGGATACGCTCTCCCATTTCTACCAAGGAATTCCCAATGGTTGAAGGACCCCTATTAATTTCTAATGGTCCACTTTCAATTAGAAATCAATAATGTCTTGCTTGGTTTTATGCCATCACTACTATAGTTTTATATCATGATGCATTTTATCTTTCTCACAAATGCATCCACAACCATGAATCGTGCGACGATGCCATCACCGTGTGTCGCAAGTTCTCCCCCTCTCTTCAAATTTTAGATTCTCATGAAACGTAGGCCTCCACATACCTTACCATGTAAGTTTCAACTTTCTCGAGTTAAACTTTATCGAATTCTTCCTATACCATCCTCGTGGCAAATTTAGGGAGTAGCGGTCCTAACTGACCTAAACCATCAAACAGCTAAATTCTGAAGTCACAACTTCTACATTTATTTACCTCTAAAATATGTATTGTGCCACAATTCTCAATTATGTAAAATACTACAATCTAACTATCTAAGGTGCCCATACACCCTATGTTATGTACATTTCAACATACGATCTAAATGGATGTGATATACTACACTAGAGGTGATTACTTTGTAAGGTTACACTTTACCAACTTACTATTTATAATATAATCCATATCCCACTGGTTTTCACATTCATATTTGGCGACTCCACTGGCCTCAAATCATACTATAACCCATAACTCTCAGTTTTAATAGATATATATTATAATAAATATTCTAAACCCATATCCTAAAGACCAAAATTACTTTGACTCCCAACGTTCTCTAGTTTCATGGGTGGGGTGTCTCACAGAGCGAAATCCAAATAAGGAACCCACCTGATACACTACTACCTAACCTAGTCGGTTGTCGAAACCCTTCAGGTCCTTAGTCTGCAGCATATACCTTCCCAACAGGTTTTGTCTATTTATATAAAATTCTACTCATCCACTCTCATGTCCTTCAAAGATAATATTAAACATGGCGCTCTCACTAACACAAGTTCTGGGTTCTACAAAATAACGAGAAATATCTCTCTCTGTACGAATTAAGAACACAACATATCCTGAATAACATCAACAACAAGTCCCTACACACCAGCATACTCACAAATTCCAAGTATAGAGTGCCATCTATAAATTTATACACTTAGGCACAACCTTATTTTAGGTGGCGCTAATAGAACTAATACAGTTCACTCTAAAATAACAAATATGATAGTATTATTACACAATTTACCATCATTTCAATACTCGAAAACCAGTCACTACACATTACCGTAAAAAATCTTACATTCCTCACTCATAAATGTAGTATAGAATGACATAATTCTTAATGATACTTCCCGTTTCTCCTTACGGGTGTCAATAGCGGGTTTCGCTACCCCATAAACATATATGATGATATCCATACCTAGGATTCACATCTACTATTTCCAGTCTCATGAGTCCCACTCACTTTTAGAGACTCATTCAACATTAACTGCCCCGGTTTTTTTCTACACCTAGAAAACTTTTCGTGTCATTTCCCTTTTCCGTGGTCCTATAGACCATTTTGAACGTAACAATACTAGCATCAATTATTTTTCTAATAATTTTTCCATCTCCACTTTCCCTATGGAACTCGTTATCGACTATACTAGTCTTGACTGAATCCGCCTCCACTTAGTAGATATTAAATTAAACCATATATATGGATCCCCCTTACTGGGTATGTACTTAAGTGGTGTTCTACTATCCTCGTTCACCCTTGTCTAACTTTTTAACTAAATTCTCCAACACCCTTGACTCCCTTCTCACGAAAGCATTGATATTTATTCATAAACATACACCCTTGACAATATCGTCACTAGTCATCTAAATCTGATTTTTCCATTTACACATGGGTATTTAAATCACGAACTCTTCAACAAAAAGTAACTCATTTTTTTTCAGGTACATCCCATTTATGATAAGGTCCAAAATTTCACAATTTTATTCACATGTCTGTTACAATAGCAGATGGACGATTTCACGGTCAAACCGTACCCCAAATTCCACATTTAGCTCAATACCAACTTCATTATATACGAAGTCTAATTTCCATCACTTAAGATTGCTCTTATGAGCGAAATGTTGTAAAAAATTCTTAAATACTGGGTGTTGCTACACTTCACCATATATAATTGCCTTTGGATTTCTACTTCCATTGGCCCCTCACTCTTCTTCCTTCACACATTTTATAATTTTTTTTTAAATCCTTCCAATTCTGCCACCCTTCACCGATATATGTTGGGTGAGTCTGGAACGACACCATCATCACCAACGACGGTGTTTAAGGAAACTACAGTTCCCAAGAGATTTCTTTATTGTCATCAACTTGAACAATAATTACGGTGAATTTTACCTCGATTAAAATTTACACCAAGTCTCCTGTTGAGCCTTTCCTCCTGCATTTTGTCCAACGACCTTTGCTAGTTGTCCTATTCTGCTCAGCGTATGAAACCCGACCGAACTTGTATAAGAATTTGACCACTTATGTTTAATAGTAAGAGAACGTAAATCTTCATACGTGAAGGAATACAACAATCATAATCATAAGGCTATACATCAAAGGACGCTACGCTAAAACGTAAATAGCCGTACAGATTCTAAGGATTCTGAAACCTGATGCACTGATACCACCTGTAACACCCCGCTCAATTAAATACCGGGTGATCAGTCCAATATCAAATTAAATCAGAGTATACAATTGGTTCATTCTTAGCATCACTGTCAAAAAATATTTTCTTTTTGTTGATCACCGAATACTCAATTAAGTTGGTGTTAAAAAATGCACAGAAGAAGGCTTTTGAGAAAATTAAAGAGATATTAGCATCACCTTCAACCATGGTACCACCAGAGGTGGATACACCGCTGCTTCTCTACCTAACTTTGACAAAGAGGTTTATAGGGACCTTGCTTGCCCGAGAAAGATAAGGGGTAAAGAGACTCGTTTACTACTTGTCATGCATGATCTCAAGTAATGAATTTAGATACACCAATGTAGAGAGGTGATGTTTGGCCTTGGTGTTTGCTTCTCAGATGTTAAAGCATTACCTGCTAGAATTAACAATCCATATTATCACCAAGTATGATTCTATCAAGTACCTCTTGGCGAGGATAATTTTGGTAGAAAGAAAAGCAAGGTGGTTCTTATCAGAGTATGATTTGAAGTGCATAGCCCCAAAGGCTGTTATGAGCTACGTAGTAACTGATTTATTAGCCCATTTCCCAATCTAGAATTTTAAGCCTCGTAATGAGGTGATACCAAGGGAAAACTTCCAAGCCTACCTCATGAAGGAAATAGAAGAATGGAAGATGGAATTTGACGGCTCTTACACCTAGGGGACGGTTGGATCAGGTATTATTCTCTTTAATGGGAAGGAGAATATCACCCTTTTCTTCAAACTTGATTTCAAATGTTCAAACAACGAGGATAAGTATAAATATTTCATTTTGGGATTGTTAGAAACGCTGGGTAGAGGCATTAGAGTGTTGTTCATATGAGGGGACTCTAACCTAGTAGTGAAACGGGTTAATGGGGAGTTTGCCCTTAAGCTTGCCAACTTAGCACCATATAGGTCCATAATTCAGATATTACTGAGTCACTTATTGAAGAACACCATTGAGAGGCATTCCCGTGTGATGAATAAGCACCCAGATCCACTAGTCACTATAGCCTAGAAGCTAGAGATAGATGAGTCAGAAGCGACCATAATGGTACGATGAAGAACAATGCCTACTAAGATCAAGTATTTATTTTCAAATGAATAACCAGATGATTGAAAGTGCCTAGTTGTGAAGCAGTTGGAAACCAATGAAGAAACGATGAAAATGTCAGAATTAGCAAGCTACCATATACTTCAGGGGACTCTCTATTTCAAGAGCCCCGATAAAGTTTTGGCTAGATGTGTGGGAGGAAAAGAGGCCAAGGAGAGGATAAAAACATTGGATGAAAGGGATTGTGGGGATACAGACATCCCCCTTTACCGTCAGTTATAATAAGAGGTTACTATTGGCCCACCATGAGCATTAGGGTTGCTCATCTGCAACAAGGGTGTTTAAAGTGATAAACCTAGTTTGATTAACTAATTGAGGATAATTTGTATAAGTATTTGAAGATTGGATGACACCCTACATAACATATCTAAGGGATGAAGAGTTACCGACGGATATAGCAGATGAGATCTACCTCAAGAAGCAAGTATCCCACTTCTATCTAGTAGAAGGGGAACTCTGCATGAAAGGATATAATGGGAAGGCGCTAAAGTGTGTAGCAATGGGAGATATAGAAAGAGTGTTGAAGGAGGTGAATGATCCCTCTCATATGGGATGGTCCAAGTTATATGATCAACTGATGATGGTTTAGTACTACTGGCCCACAATGGAGTCTCACTCTATCGGCTATGTCAAGAAGTGCAGGGCATGCCAAGCACACGACAACATGGTCCATGCCACCAAGTAAATCTACAAAGCCTAATAGCTCCTTAACCCTTTCACACTTGGGCATTCAATCTGGGGGGAAATGTCAACTCCGCCTCTCATGGCAATGCCTTAATCATTGTTAGAGAAACGTACACTAAATGGGCCAAGGCAACCCCTCTAAGGAGAGTGACCAAGTGGTGACCCAATTCATAAGGGAATATATCATATGCATGTGTGGTGTTCCTAAGGTGATTCTAATAGATAATATAAAGTAGTTTATGTGTAAGGAGATGGGGATCATGATAGATAAGTACAAAATTGTATACAATAGTTTAACCATCTCATACCCGAAAGGAAATGGCCACGAGAAAGATACAAATAAGACATTTGTTAATATTTTTAAGAACACACTTGAGGGCATGTCCGGAGCTTGGGATAAAAATCTGTCGATGGTGCTTTGGGCCTACAGAACTTTAAAGAGAAAGTCGATAGGGTTTATTCCATTTTTGTTGGTCTACAAGATCGAAGTTGTCCTACCAATAGATATGGAAGTACCTTCAGTTAAAATTATTCTAAGCAATGTCCTTATATACTAGAACCCTAGCACATGCAGTTAGAGGCGTTAGACGAACACTGAGATAAGGCTAAGGAAAATTTCAAAATCTATACCTAGCAGTTGTCCAGTTCCTACGAGAAGTTGTTCAAGCCCATGGAATTTCAAGTAGGGGACTTGGTCCTACGCGCGTCCACTTACCATCTTCAAAGCATGTTAGCATTAAAATTCAAGCCTAACCAGGAAGTCCCCATCGTGGTGAGAGGGGTGGGAAAGTTGGGTTATTACCAGATATCGGAATCTAAGAGTGACTGCCTTGAATATTTTAACTATAAGTGGCTGAAAAAGTACTATGCCTTGTTTTTGTTAAGTTTTATTTCTTCTGCAAGTTTGAACATCCCGCTCTAATAGAAGAAAAGTTTTTTTTTTGTAAAGACAGTAGAGCAAAGTTTTTGTAAACAGCATACATTATAAAAGAAATAAAGAACAACTATTCTGATAATTTCTTGATAACTTATACATTATTTATTTACCTGCTTTAAGAGGGTCCATGAATTGTAAATACACCAGATTAATATTTTCTCTTTTTTAAAAAGTATGAATAGTAACATAATCTACTAGACTAGAAGGGTTTCCATGACAAAAGGAACTTTCCTCATTATACTTGGGGGGTACATCCATCCCATATGCAAAGTAGAGTGAGCAAAGTCCCTACACACACAACTTGGTTACATGACTAACAGGAGATTGTTATCCAATTAATTTTTTTTTTGAAAAGAATGCATTTCCTACAAATTTATAACCTCAAGAACAAGTTCTAACCTCTGTTCTCAAGAAAGTAAATTCTGCTTTATGGTGTATATGAAAATATGAAGAAGGGGTCTACCCCCATCTCTAAGATGCATATTTAAAAAAAAAATCACAGCTCAAAGTTCTCAAGTTAAAATATAGAACAAGGACCCCTCAGACTAAGGGCAATTTACTAAAAAGAGAGAAATAAATAGTTATTCGTTTTTACTTAGTTCCAGTTTAATGATTGTTCTTTATGTATTTAGGAATGAGAAACGGGTCACCCTTCTCCAAGTTATCCCCTAAAGATATGTATACACCAAGTACCTTGCAGTTAGAGGGGAAAATTTAAAAATATAAGTTGTTCAGCTCATATGCAAGCAACCCATGGTTAAAGGGGCAGGCCTGAAATGATAACTTGCCCAGATCACAAACAAATAACCCACAGACTACGAGTAGCACAATGTTGAAGTTACCACAGAAAATAGAGTAACTCATAATGAACAGAGGCCAGAATACATAGAGATAGATAGAAGAGAAATAAATGGAGGCAAAGTGGGTGTTTTCATTAAATATACCCGTAGCTTTCTACATATACAAGCAGCAATGCAAAGTACACAAAATAAAAGGAAAACTATACGTCTTTAAAAATACATCAAGTGGATAAAATAAAAAAGAGGCTCTCTCATGAGCGCATGTCACTAAAAGAAAGAACTGCCTCCTATATGAACTGTTCCTATCAACACCAGCCTCAAGCTTGGCCAACTTGGCCTCTAGTATCTTAATTTGGCCTCACATCTGTGCAACCTCAGCCTAGCATTGCTGAACTTTGGTCAGCTTAAAAGCGTGAAGTCTTATCATCTTCCTAAAGGGATCACTCAGAAAATGATGAACTGTAGAGTCAAACCAATATAACTAGAAGTGTTAGAACATTGGAGGTCATGGAGAGTCTGTAGGAATAATCAAGTCCATCCTCTAGTCAGATCAACTAGAGGAAGGGATAGTAAATCATGAAGATGGCTAATTAGGGCCTTTAGGTTGAAGACCGTGTGGCTATCAATATTGAGCACACTCTTGGGCATGAAAGTCCTAGGATGATGCTTAAGGATCAACTTTAGTACATCGTGCTCATGGGTCTTGAACCTCGCAGGAAGATCCTCCCGCCATAAATTGCTCATGAAAACCTTGGGAGCCTCAACCTATATATCATCATAGCCTGTGTTGTAGGACTCAAGCTCAGAAAGAGGGAGGGAGGAATCCTCAGTGGAACTAGTGACAATGTATGAATGAGTGGCCTCGAAACTCTACTCCTCACCATCAGATGCCTCAACAGGCTCACACACTAGATCCTGAGAATAAAAAATATAAAAATGCTAAGTCAAAGAAGGAAAGACATATTTCTTCGACAACTTTAGTCAGAAGAGAATAAGTAGAAAAAAAATTAACCCAAAGCCTATAGGGGTAAGTATGCCGCCACCGAAGTGCGAAGGTCCTCCTAGAGGCACCACGCTAACCTGGCAAAGATAAACAAAGTATACTATCAGTAAATGTTTTCTTTAGTTATATATTAAAGCAAATTAGTTATGGAAGTTCAATACTTGAGGAGTGCTCAGCGCAACACTCCCAACCCGATCCATAGAAATATGAACATCGGACTCACTAACCTGAAAACAAGGAAACATGGGTGTGAGGGCCAAAAACTTGAATAGTAAAAGCAAGAATAAAAAGGGAAGGTAGAAAGGAGGACGAGGCCTGGCAATATAATACCTCCCTCACAGCTGCAGCCCCAAGTTGTCCCATAACCACATGGACAGTTGCAACACTAACTTAAAAATAGGTAAACACTAACTTTCGCACTCGAAACAACCATTAGAATTACATAAAAATATTTTACATTCCAATTATTTTCAATTATTGTCCCGACACGACTCACACACGCATCCTGACTTAATTACCGTAATTATCGTATTTATAAATCCTGACAATTTTTATAAAGTCATAATCATATATTACTTTTAATCACTAAGTAATATTTAATATCAATCACATATTACTTTATTCTAGTAATATTCAATCCGAATTAATTCCAATTATTTTAACATAAATAATTCCAATTAATCCCTATTGATTTAACCCATTTACTTTTAATTTATCTCATTTTAAAGTCATTAAAATACGGGATATTACATTATAGATACATGATGTAAAAGCATTGGATATTATTATCTTATCAAACTTTTTATGACATTGCATAGGAGCTTCTTTAAGTCCATAAATAAATTTAATTATTGTACACACTTTCTTTTCTTGGCGAGGTAAAACAAACCTTTCTAGTTGTTCCATGTAAATATCTTCTTCTAAATTACAATTTAGAAAAGTCATTTTTACGTCCGTTTGATAAATAACTAAATTTTGAAGAGAAGCAAGAGATATTAAAAGCCTAATGGAAGTTATACGTGCAACGGGTGCATAAAACATTCAATCCCATGTTTCAATTTATAACCTTTAGCAACTAATCTCGTTTTAAATTTATTAATTGAACCATCCGGATTTATTTTCCTTTTTAATATCCATTTGCATCCAATTGGTATTACTCTAGGGGGAGACATGTAATAACTCAAGTTTGATTTGACAAAATTGACTTCATTTCATCATTGATTTCTTCTTTATAGAATATAGCATCCCTAGATGTTACCGCATAATCATATGTATTCAGTTCATTTTTGTACATTAAGAAAAAAATTGGTTTTGTTCTTAGTTCCATTCACATCGCCCTCAATAATATATATTATAAAGTCATGTCCAAATGTCTTCTTAGTTCTTTGTCTTTTACTTCTCCTTGGTTTAACATCATCCGTTGATTACAAAGGTGATATTGATTGTAATGAAACATTAGAAGGTGAGACATCAATAGTCGGATTATTATTTTTCAATCCATGATTCAAAGTACTTGACTTTGTTAGATGTTTAAAAAATTGCACATCCACTGACTCAATAGTTTCTTAAGTTTCAAGATTCAAAAATCTATAAGTCATACTATTATTAGAGTATTTGATAAAAATACATTTGCAAGTCCTGTTTCCTAACTTGGGTCTCTTAGGTTCGGGTTTTTTTCATAAGTAAGACACTCCTAAACTTTGAGACGTTTATGAATAGTTTTACGATTAAACCATAATTCATACGGTGTAATATCCTTGTTTTTCAATTGAATTCTATTTAGAATATAACATGGAGATAAAAGTGCTTCACCTCACATAGACAAAGGCAACCCAGAACTGATTAACATTGCATTTATCATTTCAACCAAAGTCCCACTTTTTCTTTTCGCTATTCCATTTTTTTGCGGTGTGTATGGATTAGTAACTAGATGGTACAAAACTGAATAAACTCATTTGGGTAGTAGTCATCACCTCTATCGAATCATAGGACTTTGATTTTTTGATTTTGTTGAGTTTTAACTTCTTCTTTACAAATCATAAATTTCTCGAATACTTCATCTTTACTTTAAGTGTATATATATATATGCATATTTAAAGTAATCATCAATAAAAGTTACTAAAATATTAATTTCCTCCACGAGTGACATTACTCTTCATATCATATATATCACTATGTATAAGATCAAGTATTACTCTTCATATAACATATATCACTATGTATAAGACCATACATTTCAGATGTGCTCTCCACATATTAAATGACTTTCTAGTTATCTTAGATTGAGCACAAATTTCACATTTATCATAATACTCAATTTTACAATCAGAGATTAATCGTAGATTAGTTATATTCATAATATTTTTATAATTAACACGACCTAATCAATTATGCTGCAAAGAAATAAAATTAACCATATAAACGGAACTAATATCATTTATTATATTAAATTCGATCATGCCGACAAGCTTATTAATAACTGGCTTTTTGTATATATTCATCGTTGTCTTCAAAAGCCTGGTCTCAAAATCCCTTGAATACCTACAAAACTTGTTTAAACAACTCGTATCGTGGTAAGTACGGTTATCAATCCAACTTTCAAGGCGAAATAAAAAGCGTGAATACTTGTAATTCAATTTTTTTATTAAAACTTTATTTTATTTTTTATATATTTATTTTATTATTATTATTTTAAAAATAATTTCAAGGGAGAATAAAAATGCTAAAATATTTTCTGACTAAATAACTAAAAATGACACATAACCGAGTGTGATAAATGTAAGAAGGTACAAGAGATGGGATTACACCACGTATTCAGTAATTTCAAATTTCTTAATTCCTTGATTTGAAATATTTTGAGATAATATTAAATTCATAATCTAACTCTCATTATACTCTTTTTAAAGAAATTACCCGCTAGGATCAATTTAATAAAAATTATACGAATCTGCGAATTTCGACATATAATTAATATTTAATTTTAGGAAAAACGTATCTCGAGTTCGATTCCCAAAATCAAATATTAACTTTTAAAATTAATTTACAAACTCTTGTTACATAAATTAATTTGTGAAAGTTTTAAATTAATTAACTTAGTATTTAATTAACTTAACATCATACACGTTTTATCCCACCCCTTGAACGGGGTGATTCACCGAGCATAATTAAATAAGCATGCACAATCACAAATGTATTAATAAGAATAAAAGAGAAAGAATTTACTAAACAAAAAGTCTCCCCTTGAATCGTGTTTCTTGAAATGCGTTTATTTCTTCCACAGATAAAATCACTTGATTACACCAACAAGAATAAAAACTAAACCTAAAAATTATCCTAAACTAAAGTAATTTTTCTTTTGTATTTTTCTAAAACTATTTTTTTATATCTAATATGTACAAAGTAACACTGCAATGCAGTGTAGGTTCTCTCGTTCCAGTCTCTCTGTGTGTGAGTCCCTTAAAAGTGAGCTGCTATTTTCCTTATATCACCCACGATTCTTGGTTTTCTTTTTGGGATTTAAAAACCAAGACAAGAGACTTACACATGGGTTTTATTTAAGGCTTGGCAAGTGGCTTTGGCCCCTAATTTCATGGAGTATAAGGTGGTGGTATTGTTTGAGTTGGGTTCCTGATTTTAAGGGTGATGGAGGTCGGGTTTGTAGGTTCATTGGGTTGAGTTGGATTGGAACTGGGTGTGTGGGTTAAAGGGTTTTGGTATTGGGTTAGCTCCTGATGTGGGTTTGTGGTTGAAGGAAGTAGGTATGGGTTTGGATTCGAGTTGGTTCGCCGGCGTAGAGGTTGGGAGTAGGTGGTATTTTGGTGGCGGTGGGAATCGTCGGGTAAACGGAGCTCGGGGGTAAGCTGGAGTTTGGGGAAAATCGTTGGTCATTTTTTCCAATGGTCTGAGCTGGTAGGAGGTTCGGGTTGTTTGGTGTCGACTGACGTTGATGGCTGGAGGTGTGGTAGATGGGTTTAACGACATCGTCGGGCTTGGATGTTGGCCGGCTATAGGATACTAGAAGGGTCTGTCTTGGATGTTGGCCGACCGATTTTTGTAGCTGGGTAAATGGGTTGTTTGCAAAGCCGTTTCCTTTCTTTAAAAAGGAGATAGAGGTAAGAGGTGATAGGGGTTATTGGGTGTAGTAATGTATATGGTAGGCATAGTGTGTGTGTAATTTGTCCCTAAAAGAATTCAACTAAAACTATCCAAAGACCCAACTAAAAAAATATAAATTTAATAATAAAAAAATATTAAAATTAAATTCCCAACCTATTAATAAAGACTCAAATAAAATAAAATAAAAATAATAATAAAAGTAAACTAATAAAATAAAAACTAAAAATAATTAAAATAAGATAACTAAAAATCTAATAACTACGCATACCTATTATATTTACATAAAAAATATAAAAACACCGAGTGTAAATAAAAAATAAATACACGGACCCTAATATTTACAACATGATGCACACGAATAGAATATAAAAAATTATAAAAATTATACACCACTCAAATAAAAATTTAAAAAAAGTTTAAAAGTACAAACTAAACACACACGAGGCTCGGGTAACGGCTAGGGATCAGTTTTGGCTTAATTTGGGACGGGACTGGGCTTATGGCATCAGAAGTCATCGGTCAGGCTAAAAAAGGAACTTCAAACTTCACAGATGCTTTGATTTCTTTGTTGAACGCTTTTGGTCGCTACTTTATCGCAATTACATCGAATTAGCATAATTGGATACCATAACTGCCGATTGCCCTGCAATGTAGACAAATACGAACATAAGGCCATATTTATTGAGATCGAGATATTAAAATGCATATATATGGGGTATGAAATCAACACTTTTGGGCGCTTATCACACCACCCCCAAACAGAACATTGTTAGTCCATGGGCAAAAATAGAGAGAAAGAAAAATAAGTGACTAAAAGTGTGCCACTTTCACAGGCACTGGCGATTGCACTGGAGATTGCACTTAGCATGTACATCAACCGTTAAACCTATAGGTTGCTCTACAAGACGAGTTTTGTCTCGTGAGGGTTTGCAATGAATGTACCCACAAAATTTAAAATCTTTTATTTCTAAGAAGTCTCTTATTTGACGATGAAAAGCTATACAATCCCAACTAAAAAGGCATCAGGAATAATATGTTCAACTATCAAAGTAAGGCATAAAATTACTTAATACAAAAAGTGTAATCCTTCCCAAAACTTAACATGTGTAGCGTGAACTAATCTTAAGTATCATTAGAGTAACTCTTAGACCGCCTTTATAGAATCAACGTTTTGACTTCAAATCTCACTAGATATATCTCTCTGAATCGCACTCTCTTAGAATTGGTTAAAGTGTATATCTCTAGTGTATGAGGATGTTAGTAAATATAAACAATTTTTAACGTATCACACACTTATAACAAATGACGGATACATGAAAAAAATTGATCTCATGAAGGAATGCTAACCACTATGTTGAGAATGTCGAGTTATTCACCATATAGACTTCTCGTGTGCCCGAACAACTAACCAAGGGTGAAACTGCAGTTTAAGAAAGGCACGAGGGAGAAAATGAAGAAGATAAATGATATGATGGTAAGATCTTTGAGAAGAGTGTAACACAATTTAACTGACTAATGTCTTCATCTTTTGAATAAATGATCGCATTCTTTATCTTCTTTTTTTTATTTTTTGTTCTTTCTTTCTTTTCCTCCACTTATTTTTTTTTATTTTTCTCTTTTTTTTTATTGCGATGCATTTTTCTTTCCATAACACAAATGAAGACAATTTTTACATTGACAATTCTAAACACTCTTTTTCCCTAAAACAATGTAATGGTGGGAAATATGTGGATGGCATCTAGAATATATATAAATAAGGGAAATATGGAATAATAAAGTGGTATGGAAAAATGGTAAGTGTATGGTCAAAAAGTGGTTTAGTGCCCGGGACAAACTACAAGACACATGTTTCTTACAACTTGAAAGTTGTGTCATTCTCAGTGATTATGCCAGAAATGAAAAATAATGAGACCATGCAACGACCAAGTGTGGTACCCAAAGAAATATGAGTCAACTCGTGACTCGAAGATTACGTAAAAACCCTAAAAAAGGTGAATCTCGCGGGTTTAAGTCTCCACTAGTGATCTTTTAAGTCACTCTTGAGAATGTAGTTCCTTTTTAACTTTTGATTATAAAACGTGATAGTGAAAATTGATGAGTTTATGAATTCATAGCGCAAGTACGCTTTAAGAGGTATTATTTAATTTTATAATAAAAAGCGTAATTTAAAGTTCGAACAAGGGTATTCCGAGAAATCTAAAAGAGCGATGCTAGGCAATTCATGTCATAAAAAAATTATTTTTAACTGCACAAAAAAGATAAATTGACTTGTTTCTGAATTTTTTTCCAAAGAGGTATGATTTTGATAAATTTTCCACCCCTGAACAAAAGAGAACATGATCCTAGATGTTTAAAACTATATAAGAAAATAAAATGCACAAGGGAGGGAAGATATTACTGTTGATACAAAAATTATCCACATACGTGGACCAATTAGAAATGGAAATGTGTCATCCAACATGGCAAGAATCCTAGTCATCAAGATAAAGACTCGCCGACCAATACATGGGAGGCCGATCAACTTGCAGAATGCCAACCAACAATGGGAAGACCGACTAACAGGGTCAATAAAGTGCTAACTATCATTTTGAACATCATGTATTGATGTATATGCCTAATTCATAAAGACATTCTATCCATTTACATTCCATCTCTTTACCTCCCTACGAGACTATAAATACATTATAATCCCTTCATGTAAGTTAAAGCCATTCAAAAGTACGAAAGGCAAGACAGAATACAAGGCAATAAGAAACACAGTTGACGTAGGCTTTCCCTTATAGCCGAACCACTTAAAAAACCTTTTTGTTTTAATTTTATTAACATAGATTATCCGTGATTAAATAATTAGACCTAGTCTAGTTTCTTACATCAACAGATTGGCACCGTCTATGGGAACGTATTTCTAAATGTTTTCACTCTCAAAGATGATGATATTCCTATATCCAGTGCTAGAAATGATGACAATCCGCCTATTTCATATGCTCTTCCAATAAATAATGATCTTACATGAATCTTGGCTACTCTTTCTAGATGATAGGATGCCATGCGAGATACGATCAATCAATAGGCCCGAACACTACAGGTTGGATCTCCTACCTTGTCTATTAATAGAAATATGCCATCGCCACCTCTAAGAACCAGTGGTCATAATCACTCTAAGACTTCCAAAGATATGTCTTATCGTCAAGGAGCAAGTTCTTCCCTTAGGAGGCATAGCCACTCCAGGATTTCCATAGATAAATCCTATCGTCCACGAGAAAGTTCTTCCGTCAGGAATTTAGAGTCATATGAAAAGCAGGCTTATTCACCTGAAAGGATAAGTGCATTAGAAAGACTTAGCCAAGCATCGCCCTTTGATCGTTTGGGACCCAGAAGGAATAAAAATGTTCCCAGGGAATCATCGAGGCATACTTGATGACCAGCCGATCAATATGAGGCCTTATCCCAATCCAAGTCATGTTCTCGACAATTTATCCATGCCAAGTAGACCTCTCAGGAGGAAAGCTGTAAGGACCATATTTCCAATTGAGTCCATGTATAGTTTTGACTTATTCTCGAAAAAAACACGTTTGAGTCATAGGTAGATTTTTATTGTTACGATCCACTCAGAGACTATGACGTGTCGAAGATTAATTGAAGACGATGCGAAAAAGCTTCAAGGAATTATCTATGTCGAAGTTTAATTGGTGTGAATTTCTCCTCTTTAAAGTTTAATTGCATTCCGAGATCACTCAGGTATGAATTCATAATGTTAATGAAACTCGAAATTTTATTTTATAAAAATAAGGATGTTATTTTTTAAAAGAAAATGTTTTAAAAGTTTTTTACTCATTTACACTTCGTTTAGAGCTGATAAGGATGGATTAGAGATTAAGTTGGTTTGGACTCTAATCTGGGCACTGTCGTTCAGACGACATATGATGTCGTTCGAACGAGAGCTACTGTCGTTAGAACGACGTAGTATCTCACTCGAACAAGATGCCACCGCCTTAAAATATTTATAAATAACGTGTGTTTTAGTTATCTCGAAGTGTGTTCACTATGAAAAACTGTTTAAAATCCAGAGAGGTTTCTGCACAAAGTTTTCTAAGTGTTTTCACCATAAAACATCCTTAGAATTTACCAAGATCTGATTTATCATTACCACGTGTCTATGTGATCTTTGTTACGCTAAGTTGGGTTTGTTCAACACTTGACCATTGTTGGTTTAGCAGTGGAGAACCGAAGAAGGTTACTTTCGTGTTCAACATCGTAGACGACATAAGGCCATATCGGTGGACACCAAGGCATTCGTGGGGGTGACTACAGTGGACGAGCATCGTGAAAGAAGGTTACTTTCCACGTGGGCACTGTGAAGATTGGTAGAAGATCAGAGGAGCATTAAGTCTCATGGGTGGATCGAGTCGTTGTATAAGACTACGGTCTGATTTTGTAAAACCATTGTTATAGTGATTGTTTGGCCTGGGCCGTCCAAGGTTTTTTCCCGATTGGGTGTTTCTTCGAACATCGGCATTGTGAGTATTGCTTTACTTTATTTTACTTACTTTAATCACTAGTTGCATGCTTAGGGTTAAACAAGATAAAATTTAGTGAAGTAAATTTGTGCCACAATTTGGTGTGGTTTGGCAAAATTGAAAAGTGTTTTTCAAAAGACCATATTGGTTTGAATTCATCCTTAACTTAATCTCGCTTAAGCAAGAGTTTTTATTCAAAGTTAAATATGGGGACCCACAAAAGCTCAGCACAGACAGTTGGTCGGAACAGCTGAGTTACATCGCATAAATATGATACGGGTAAGCATGCATGGAAAGGCTCAATCCAAAGGTTGGAAGATAGGTTGGGAGAAATGGTGAAGGCAAAGAACCCTTTGCAACGAAGCTTTGTGAAAGGGTCTCCTTTTGTGCAAGCTATTATGGATATTCCCACTCATTCAAAGTTTAAAGCTCCTGTTGTTACTCCCAAATACGATGGAAAAACTGACCCTGTTCTTCATATATAACAGTATGAGGTAGTGGCAGATATTTATGCTGTCCTCGACGAGATTATATGTAGGGTATTTTCAGGTACCATAATAGGTCCTACCCAGATATGGAACAACAGCCTTCCTCGTGGGCAAATTTTTAATTTCAACTAGCTAGCCGAGCTATTTATTGGTAATTTTTTCTTTGGGACCAAGCTGGTAAAAAAAAGTAGTACGCTTATTAAGCGTGAGACAATGTGTAGGAGAAAGTACAAGGGACTATATTACTCACTTTAATAATGAAAAGTTGGAAGTCATTGATTACAGTGAGAAAATAACCATTATAGCCCTAATAAGTGGACTTCTTCCCAAAAAGATTTACTACACTATCGCTAAAGATCCTCCTAAGACGATGACAGAATTAATGGCCAAGGCAGCCAAGATCACGAATGCTGAGGAGGCAGTGGCAGCAAACCAGACCTTAGTTACAAAGTCAGAGGGCAAAATCTAGAAGAAGGAGAAAAAGTAGCATAAGTGTAAGGACACAAATTTCCAATTGAGTCCATATATAGTTTTGGCTCAATTCCGGACAAAAACATTTTATCATAGGATAGTATTTATTGTAATATTCTCAAACCTATGAAGTGTATGTTGAAGACGTAGCGGCAAAGAATTTAAAGCTTCATCAAAATGCCGGTTTGTGTGCCTCGTTTCTACGTCATCAATTAAGGTTCCATGCTCCCAAGGTATGAATGTAATTATATGTATATAGGAGCTTTGGAACAATAAGTATTGGGTGTTAGGTTAATAAAAACTGCATTTTATTTTTCAGAAAGAATCAATTAGAAACTTAAAAAATAAGTATATAAAAGTTTATAAAAGTTTCTGGGCCAAAATTGAATTTTTCATTCTTTCTGGCTGTTCGTTTGAAATGTCGTTCGAACGAGTTTTATCGTTCGAACCAGGTTCGTTCGAACGAGTTTTGCCAACGACCCTAACTGGACAGTCGTTCGATATGTCGTTCGAACGAATGTTCGTTCTAACGAGATATCTAACGAACTTCTAACGAGCCCAGGCTGGTCACTCGTTAGAATTCTCGTTCGAACGAGAATCAAGTTCGTTCGAACGAACTTCCAGCGGGAACAGTTATTTGGCAGTTTTTTGCAGTTTTTCCTCACTCTTCCACTTGGTTTTCAACCAACTTTTTTCATGCAATATTATGTGTGGGAAACACATTTTCCAAGATAACTTTTCCTAACTTTTCATTCCATATCCAACTCTTAGAGAGAGTTTGAGAGCAAAATTAATTAGGGAAAATGTTCATGTTTTGAGTGTTAAATTTTAATAGAAAATTCATACACACTCTAGTTTACACCCATTGTTGTTTATTCCAAGTTCTATATAGACATATCCTTACTTGGAGTTTTTGGCACCGGTTTTCTCTACCGAATTCAAGAGACGTTTCGGGTTTGCTTCTACACCCCATCACAAAGAAGACCTTTGTTGAGATTCTACCCGTTTGGAGAAAGGCTCCATGTTCGGGTGACGGTGACCATTTAAAGTCCCATCGGTGAATTCCGAGACCGCGGTGGAGCTCCGTTGGTTATCCGCTAATTGGAGGTTGATACAAGAAGAAGCATCACGGCTTGAGAGGGTTCGAGTTTAGGAAGTAAGTCTTTTGTCTTGTATTTTGTAATACCGTTTTTAGTGGATTTGAGGCTAGGGCCGTCCCGAGGTTTTTTCCCGTTAGTGGGTTTTTCCTCGTATATCGCGGTGTAGTGTGACTTTGTTTATTTTATCTTGCACATCATTTAGAACGCATGCTTTAGGTTTAATTCAAGATAAAATTCGGTTTAATTATCACACTCATTTAATTTGGGACTTAAATTAATATTGGTTAATTTGGTTTATTCAAGTCATATGTTAAAATTGGTTTCGCCTAACTTTGTTTAAATGAATAATCATGACTTAGGCAAATTCTAGGACTTGAATTATTGTTTTAATTTTGGTTTGTAAGTTATTAAAACCCGGCCTTGTTTATTTGTTGAACCATCTCTCGTAATTATACGCTTCCGCATTTATTCGAAAAGGAAATTAAATATTTTAATTGGGACAAATCAACTGCGTTTACAAATTGGTATCAGAGCCAAAAACGATAAATTATTTCGTTAAGATCCTTTAATTTTTGGCTAAAATGGATTTTTCCCCATTTTCAAAATTTCCTATTTTTGATGGTTCTAACTACGCGTATTGGAAAGCGCGAATGAGATCGGCACTAAAATCTATCGACGAGAGAGTTTGGATGTCTGTTGTTACCGGGTATTCCCCACCAACTTACTTAGTTGAAAATGAACGTGTTTTAAAACCCACCGATAGATGGACTGAAAATGAGTTTAAACTTGCTAACTTTAATTCCCGTGGTTTAAATGCCTTATTTAGCGCTGTCGCACCGGATGAATTCCGACGTATTATGACGTGTGAAACCGCTAAAGAAGCTTGGGATATTTTACAAATAACTCATGAAGGAACTAGTGTCGTTAAAGCTTCTAAACTCCAAAACCTCACCACTCAATTTGAAACTATCAAAATGGATGAAAAAGATACTTTTGATAAATTTTATGCTAGACTTTCTGATATTGTCAATTCATCCTTTAACTTGGGAGAGAAAATACCTGACGACGGTGTAGTAAAGAAAATTTTAAGGTCCCTACCCGATAGATTTATTCCTAAAGTGACCGTTTTAAATTCTTTACCCATTTTAGCCTCTACAAAATTAGAAGAGCTTGTAGGTGATTTACAAACCTATGAACTAGATATGTTTCCCTCTAAAAATGAAAAGAAAATCGAAAAGGGCGTTGCTTTAAAAGCCCGCAAAGAGGTCAAACAAGTAGTAGAGAGCGATAGTGATAGTGACTCGGAAGATATGGCTTTGTTTGCTCGTAAATTTAGAAAATTTCTTAAATTTAACAAAGATAAAGTTAAAAATGATTTTAAGAAATTTGAATCTTCTAAACAGGATAAAAACGAGAAGATTTCTAAAGACGATAAGATCCCTAAACCTAGTAATGAAAATATTGATAGGGACGAGTCTAATAAATGTTTTGGTTGTGAAGGTTATGGCCATAGGGATTTTGAGTGCCCCACTAAACTAAGGAAAGAGGGTAAACGACCCATTTCATATAATGCGACCCTTAGTGATAGTGATAAGGAAGAGAAGCCCGAATCCCCCACTAAGAAAAATTTTGTGGCTTTTATGGCACATGTGAGTGATAATGAGAACTCATCGAATGATGAAATTATAGCACATGCCACTTCCAAGGTCATTGTACATGATTCTCTTATTTTTTATGATAGTGAGAGTGAAAAAGAAAAAGAGAGTGAAAATGAAGATGAGGTTAATATGAGTGAACTTCAAAATGCTTTTCATGAATTATATAAAGAATCTATTAAATTGAAAAGAGCTAATTTGAAGTTAGAAGCGAGTTTAAAAGAAAGTGTCAAGGTCATTGATGAAAGTGCCTTAATAGAAGACCTTAGGACACATCAGAGAACTCTTCAAGAGAAGCTTAACTATGTAGAAGGCGAGAGAGATAGCCTTAGGGGTTTAATGGAATCCTTGAAAAAGGAGCTTCTTGCTTTTGAAGAGCGTAATTCTTTACTAGAATCTAACATTGTAGAATTGGAAAATAAATTAAAAGATTCTAGTAATGTCAAATTTGATTTGGAATGTCGTTCAGAAAAACTAGATAAAATGTTAGGAACGGTCCAAATTAAAAATGACACTTTTGGTTTAGGCTTCAATATTTGTAATGATTTTAACCCTAAAGTCAAAACCAATGTTTTAGGAGAATCCTCTAGGAATGCATTTAATGATCACTCCTTAGATAAATCTTTTCGACATGTTCTCACTTGTACACATTGTGGTCGACAAGGTCATCTTAGGAAATTTTGTTTAGATCTTAAACGAATTCCTAGAAAATCCCATAGTAAAGTAACCACGATAGCTAACGGTTCTACACCCCAAGATAGTAATTCTTCATTAATTTGGATTAGGAAATCCGACTTGGTTGCCTCACAAAATAGGAATTTTGATTCTCATTTACTTACACATGCCTCCTCCCTTACTAAATCTAAAGGATAAATGTGTTAGTGTTTGCATACTTTAGCGTTTGTACTTCATGCTATATTCATATGCTAAATGTATGCTTGTTTAGTCATTTTCCAGTCATTGCTTTATTTCATATCACATGCTAGAAATTATGACTTGTTTATCTTTTTGTATTATATCTTGTGTTTGAATCGACTGCATAATATAAAAAGATTTTTGTTTATCATTTGTGTTTTATTTATTTCATTTAAGCTTAATGAAAAATACAAATGATTTTTGTTTGTCCTTTTGAGTAAATATTTATTTTTGATTAAAAATGTTAAAAACTCAAAAAGATTTTGTTTTGTGTGTATTTTAGTTTGACACACTTTAAGTGGCATATACTTGTGTTTGAATCCTATCGTTTACGCTTCCATGTGGCTAGAACTTTTGGTTTAGACTTTCAATCCTTAAAATGTTCTTTACCATGCTTTATATGGAGTAGTTGGATTTTGTATTGATTAAATGGATTCCATTCTCATATGCCTCTATTCACACATGCACGAGCTCTTTTGAAATCTTAATGTCACATGTTATATTTGAGCTTTTTGAGGTGTTCTCCTATCAATCTAGTCATCTACATATCTATGACCTAGGAGGACTAGTGCATGTCAAAATCCGTTGCATGTGAGATTTGTGCGAAAAATGAAAACATGATAAATTTAAATGTGCACGGGGAAGGGCTCCGAAAGGACTAAGTGATCCTTTGCGAATAGTAAGCCACCGTTAATTGGATCTAAAAGAAATACGTGATCCAAAGGCCTAAAAACAGAATATATGGCATTCAAAGAAAGCAATTGCCAAGGCCTATGTTTGTTTGATATATTCATTCAAAAACCAAAAGAATATATATGCTTATTGAGGGAGAATTGGATGGTATATCAACGGTTTGCACAATGTCCGTTTATCCTAGTTGTCTTTAATGTCATGACTCTATTAGGTTTGTAGAATCACCATCATGCTAGGCTTGTATGCATTGTGTATGTTTGTTCATTGAGTTCAATCTTTATATTGTCACATGAGGTTATATTTAACTGTGATGAAGTTTGCAATCAAATGAGAACTCCGTGAACGTTTCTTAAGTGTTTGGGTCTAAATTTAATTGTTGCTTGTTCACACCCCTACACTTCCGTTTCCATATGACACATTTTTGCCATACGAGTGTGCAAACTTATTGTATTTTGTGTCATGTGTGTGTTTATATCTATATATATATGCAAGTGGTTCATTGATATATTTCTAGTATATATATATATGATATTTGTTTGTCTTTGCCTTGTTTTTAATTGCCCATATGCTTTCATGTCTTATCACCTTAAGCTTTTGCTTGCCGTTTCTTAGTTCTTTATCCTTTGCCTCTTCCCGAACAAAAAAGGGGGAGAATGATGATAGGGGGAGAAATGGTATCTAATCCTATTATTATCGTATCTTAGTTTAGGGGAGATTTATCTTAGGGGGAGACGTCTTTCTAAGTAGGTCATGTGTTTAAAGGGAGAATTAACTTAGGGGGAGTAATTAATTAATTGCATTTAATACTTTGATATTCCCTATGCATTTGATGAGTTTGCTTAAGTGTGCAGGAATTATTCTAAAGCGGCATCTTTCTATGGCAAAGCGTTTGATCCTTGGGTTGAGTCAAGATTGGGCGGGGTATGTTTTGAGTCTAGTAGAGCTTGACGGCCCTTTAGGATTTTTTTTGTTTGGTTTTTGTCCCGGAATAGCCAAAGGGGGAGATTTGTAAGGACACAAATTTCCAATTGAGTCCATATATAGTTTTGGCTCAATTCCGGACAAAAACATTTTATCATAGGATAGTATTTATTGTAATATTCTCAAACCTATGAAGTGTATGTTGAAGACGTAGCGGCAAAGAATTTAAAGCTTCATCAAAATGCCGGTTTGTGTGCCTCGTTTCTACGTCATCAATTAAGGTTCCATGCTCCCAAGGTATGAATGTAATTATATGTATATAGGAGCTTTGGAACAATAAGTATTGGGTGTTAGGTTAATAAAAACTGCATTTTATTTTTCAGAAAGAATCAATTAGAAACTTAAAAAATAAGTATATAAAAGTTTATAAAAGTTTCTGGGCCAAAATTGAATTTTTCATTCTTTCTGGCTGTTCGTTTGAAATGTCGTTCGAACGAGTTTTTTCGTTCGAACCAGATTTCGTTCGAACGAGTTTTATCGTTCGAACCAGGTTCGTTCGAACGAGTTTTGCCAACGACCCTAACTGGACAGTCGTTCGATATGTCGTTCGAACGAATGTTCGTTCTAACGAGATATCTAACGAACTTCTAACGAGCCCAGGTTGGTCACTCGTTAGAAGTCTCGTTCGAACGAGAATCAAGTTCGTTCGAACGAACTTCCAGCGGGAACAGTTATTTGGCAGTTTTTTGCAGTTTTTCCCCACTCTTCCACTTGGTTTTCAACCAACTTTTTTCATGCAATATTATGTGCGGGAAACACATTTTCCAAGATAACTTTTCCTAACTTTTCATTCCATATCCAACTCTTAGAGAGAGTTTGAGAGCAAAATTAATTAGGGAAAATGTTCATGTTTTGAGTGTTAAATTTTAATAGAAAATTCATACACACTCTAGTTTACACCCATTGTTGTTTATTCCAAGTTCTATATAGACATATCCTTACTTGGAGTTTTTGGCACCGGTTTTCTCTACCGAATTCAAGAGACGTTTCGGGTTTGCTTCTACACCCCATCACAAAGAAGACCTTTGTTGAGATTCTACCCGTTTGGAGAAAGGCTCCATGTTCGGGTGACGGTGACCGTTTAAAGTCCCATCGGTGAATTCCGAGACCGCGGTGGAGCTCCGTTGGTTATCCGCTAATTGGAGGTTGATACAAGAAGAAGCATCACGGCTTGAGAGGGTTCGAGTTTAGGAAGTAAGTCTTTTGTCTTGTATTTTGTAATACCATTTTTAGTGGATTTGAGGCTAGGGCCGTCCCGAGGTTTTTTCCCGTTAGTGGGTTTTTCCTCGTATATCGCGGTGTAGTGTGACTTTGTTTATTTTATCTTGCACATCATTTAGAACGCATGCTTTAGGTTTAATTCAAGATAAAATTCGGTTTAATTATCACACTCATTTAATTTGGGACTTAAATTAATATTGGTTAATTTGGTTTATTCAAGTCATATGTTAAAATTGGTTTCGCCTAACTTTGTTTAAATGAATAATCATGACTTAGGCAAATTCTAGGACTTGAATTATTGTTTTAATTTTGGTTTGTAAGTTATTAAAACCCGGCCTTGTTTATTTGTTGAACCATCTCTCGTAATTATACGCTTCCGCATTTATTCGAAAAGGAAATTAAATATTTTAATTGGGACAAATCAACTGCGTTTACAATAAGGATTAGAAAGATTTAAAGAAAAAGAAGGCTGATGATAGGATCAAAAAGTAAAATGCCTTCACTCCATTAATAATGGGCATTCACGATGTTTTGGAGAAAATTAAACATAGCAAGGAGATACGTTGGCCAGAGAAATTAAGATCACCTATTGGGAAGATGGACAAATTCAAATACTATGAATTTTACAAGGACCATATGCATATGACATATTGTTGTATTGCTCTACAAAATGAAATAAAAACCCTCATCCGCCGAGGAAAACTAGACAAGTTTGTTGATCGACAAGACGACAGAAGAGCTTAGTACATGTCCAAATCTCCATGCAAGCCCAGGGAAGAGAATAAAAGATGTCATGAAGACAATCCTGAAGATGATCTCGATTTCCCCAAAAAACCCAAGTAACTAGAGCATGAGGTAGTTACACTTAGTTAAGTTTCCTTTGATTGTCAAATGATTATAGGTGGAGAAGCTAGAGGTGGAGATCATACTGCTGAGAGAAAAGCTTACCTCAATGAGGCTTTAGCTTATTCTTACATCCAGAGGATTAATCTAGCCAAAAAAGATATGTCGAAGAAGGTGAATAAAGAAAAATTAGTGATTGGGTTCTCCAAAAATGACCTGTCAGGAGTTTTATGCCCTCATGATGATCCTTTAGTGGTCAAATTAAGATATCAGGATACAATTATGTCCAAGGTGTTAATTGATAATGGTAGCTCAGTAGATATCATGTTTTATTCCTGCTTTCAACAGATGGATTTGAAGCTCAGTCAGTTATATGCGTACCACAAACCCTTGATAATTTTTTCTGGTGAAAATTTTTATCTTTTGGGCACAATCAAGTTGGAGGTGTTGCTCGGCACATGGCCAGCTAGTCGGACTGAGAAAGTTTATTTATTTAGGATAGACAAGAACGTACAGTTAGCCTATAATGTAATCATGGGAAGAGTAGGTTTAAAGAGGTTTGAAGCAGTTCCCTCAATAGTCCATTAGTGCTTGAAGTTCCCAACCAACTTCGGAGTAGGTGTGGTGAAGGGTGATTAAAAAGTAGCTCGGGAATGTGTTTACCCCTCTGTCGAGCAAGAGGATCTTAAGGAAATAAAGAAGAAGAACACCACTAACCAAGTGGAGATAACTGATCCCAATACTGAATCTGAGGTCCAAACCTTAAATCAAAGAGAGGAGACAGAACTGGCGAAAGGCCAAATTGTGTAAGAAACAAAAAATCATCTTAGACAATGACAAGCCAAAGAGAACTACACAGGAGGGTTCAACGCTAGAACCTATTCATAAACAGGAGCTAGTGACGTTCTTGAGACAGAGAAAGCACGTGTTCGCTTGGAGTCATGAGGATATGCCTAGGATTGATCCCAATTTCCTCTGCCATGAACTTAACGCCAATAAGGACGTCAAGCCAGTAAAACAAAGGCGCAGAGTGTTCAGCCTCGAGAAGAATCTGGTTATTCAGGAGGAGGTAGAGAAGGTTCAAAAAAGCTTCATTCATTGAAGATGTGAAATATGCAGATTGGTTGGTCAACGTTGTTATGGTCAAGAAGAAAAATAATAAGTGGAGGATGTGTGTGGACTTCACTGATTTGATAAAGCCTGACCAAAGGATAATTTTCCTTTGCCCAGGATTGACCAGATAGTAGATGCTACGTCGGGACATGAGCTATTGAGTTTTATGGACGCCTATTTTAGTTACAAGCATATTAAAATGAAACCTGAAGACAAGGAAAGTTCCTCTTTAATTACTCCCCAAGGAACTTACTATTATAATGTTATGCCGTTTGGTGTGAAAAATGTAAGTGTTACCTACTAGAGGTTGGTAAACGAGGTCTTTGAAGATAAAATAGGTAATAATATGGAGGTGTATGTGGATGATATGCTGACGTAGAGTAAAGAATCCTCTGATCACATTGTCGACCTCGTCCAAACCTTTGGTCAGTTGCAAAAGCACCAAATGAAGCTGAATTCGACCATATGTGTGTTCGGGTACATAGTAAATCAGAAGGGAATTGAAGCTAATCCTGAAAAAATAAAGGCGTTGATTGAAATGCGATCCCTGACTTGCAAGGATGTTCAAAGGCTCACTAGGTGAGTATCTCCTCTACACAGATTCGTGTCCCAAGCAACATACAAGTGTTTGGCATTATTTAAGGTGCTAGGGAAGACCTTTGAATGTAACGAATATTAAGAGAAAGCATTTCATGAGCTGAAGAAATATCTGGGATTACCACTCTTACTCTCCCAATCAGTTTTGGGGGGAAATTGTATTTGTACTTAGCCGTTTCTGAGTCGGCTGTAAGTTCAGCTTTGATACGAGAAGATACTGGAGTACAAAAGTCGGTTTACTACACCAATAAAGCCTTCCAGGTAGCAGAAATTAGATATCCACGAATGGAGAAACTAGCTTTGGCACTTATAGAGGCATCCAGATGGAAGAAGCCATATTTCCAAGCACACACTATAGTGGTGTGCACTGATATACCTCTTCGACAAGCTCTTCATAAACCTGAGAGGTCAGGGAGATTAATGTATTAGGCAGTAGAACTGGGGGAGTATGACATTGTGTATAAGCTAAGTAACAACTCTTATAATCATTTTGATTTGACATTTAATAATAAGTTAGTTCCTCCCATTTTTTATTTATTTTTATTTTTGTCGGAATACCGGCGATGTGCATCCCCATAAATACTTGGTTCGAAAGTCAGGAGAGTCATCAGAAATTTAATACTTGATCGGCAAATCACAGAAACCTAAGTCAAAATAAAATTTTGAGTCATCGGCACTTGGTTAAGAAACTTGGTCGGCAAGTCAGCAGAGTCAGAAGAAATTCAATACATGATTGGCAAATCATAGAAACCCAAGTCAAAACGGGATTTTAAGTCCTCAACACTTGGTCAAGAAAAATCGGGGATAAAACTCTGTATAAAAATCAACAAGTTTTATCCAAATGGATAAAAATGGATGAAGAACGTTGTCAAGATTCCTAAATAGGAATGTAAACACATATTCCATATACGCTTAGTGCATTAGTAGAACCTATGGAAATACCAACGGTGACTAGTGCTAAACTTGGAATTTAATTTACGTGCAATAGTGGAACCTATGGCCCCATCATTGGTAACTGGAATCAAACTTAGAATCTAAGTATATTAATAGAACCTATGATAATCTCATTGGTAACTGATGCTAAATTTAGGCAAATGTCTAAGTGTATCAGTAGAACTAATGAAACAACAGAGTCATTCAACTAATAAATAAGATAAGTTGATCAAATTGCATTTCATTTACATTCATGATGATTACATGAAAATGTTGTGTATAAATAAAAAATAAGAACAAGTTGTTCTAAAAATCATTCTTCTTGGAGATTTCCTTCAGCCTTTGAAGAGCTCGGCACAAGTTCCATGTCTGCTGGAGGATCATCTAAAGTATATAGAGAATTCATGAAGTTAAAATATCGAAGCATTCTTCTATTACTGCTCCTCGAAGTGTCCAGTAACTGAGGAGGCTGAACTATTTCTAGCTCATCATGCAGACCATAATATCCTAAATACTTAGAAATTAAGCACTGAGGAATGGACTCTATAGGGATCCAATTTACATCCAGCTTGAAGGGGTAGTTGTTACACTCTAAGATTCCAGGATCAACCCAATACCAAAGTTTGCTATCCTTTTCAACCTTTATTAATATTAGACAGTTGATCCAACCCCACTTGTAGCCTCCACATTGAGCCTGACTGAAATGATCATCAAAATAACCAAGAGCTTTGTTGTACCCTTACATCCAAACTTCCCTGGGTTTCTTGTGAGACTGGAAAGTTAATCTCTCAACATGATGTTACATCTTATTCATCACTCCATCTTTAGTTTTCAATTGAGAGGACTGGGTTAAAAGTTGATCATCTTGAGTCTTGATCTTTTGAGACATTTCAGCTATGGCTAAATTTTTAGCTTTCATCTGAGCAACATGGTTGGTAAGAGTTTGAGGAGTTTTAGCTTTATCAGTTGTAGGTCGGATGGATCTTGGTCGGGAACTAGAGGCATGTTTGGATTCCTTTAAGGTTTCCAGTTCATCCCTAAACCTAGAATTCTCAGTCTCCAAGAAGGAAACACCTTCATTAGCAGCATCAGCGGTAGGAGGATTATTCAAAGTGCTCATTTCACTCATTAATTTGTTATTTTTGTCCTCCAATAATTTAGCAATGGCCATGGATTCATCAACCTCGCATTTGAGTAGAAACTCTTTTTTCCTATCTATAGAGGCTTGCTTCTCCAACTTCTCCTCAAAGCCCGGACTCCACTTAAAGCCTTGTAATTGGCCTCGTAGTCAGTGTGAGGAAGAGCCTTAGATTCTTTGTGTTCTTCTTGAAGTTCTTTTATCATCTCGAAGTAAACCACGTTATTGTCCACTGCCCGATCAAGAAGACACTTCAGATATAAATAGGCTTCCTTGGCTTGATCTGAAACATCTGGGCCAAGAAAATTTTATAAATCTTCCTTGGATAAATTCATGTGACCATCTTTAAACAAACTGTTGCAACGCTTGAGTAGCTCAGAGTCATTGGCAGATAGTTGTTTCATCTTGGTCCTGAACTAGAAAAATGAAGCTTATCATTCAATTAACAACAGAAGAAGGTATAACAATAGCTAAGAAACAAAAAGCAATTTACAGAAAAAAAAATTCTTTCATTAATAAAAAGGGAAGTGACAAGTACAACAAAAAAGAAATAAAAGATAGATAAAAAATATAAAGGCCAATTGCCGAGCAAATCTACACCTTCTCTCTATCAGACTCAACTTCAGCGTGGTTAGCAAAAGGGATAAATAGAGTGACTTGCTCGTTGGATGGGGTGACTGACTCAACAATATTCTTAAGTTGGTAGGCTAAAGACTCTACCACCAGAGAAGACTCCCCAGAACTAACATCATCTTCAACTTCATCGTCCATATTGGGGGGAGAGCTAGGCCCATGTCTTTGGAAGAGCTCAGAGTCTTCTGCTATGCTGACCTCTTTCAGTGCCGCCGACCAACCATCCTTAAAAAATTTCTTCTTTACATACTGAATCTAAGAAGAGTCATCAGTGATGGATTTATCCCAGCATTTATTGAAGGAACTTTCCCTAGTCTTCTTCCTTTTGGCCTTCTCATCAATGAGGCCTTTTATCAGCTCAGCCACTTGTTCAAAAGCCTCATCTTCAGCCTTCTGCCGAGCTTCCTCGGCAATTTTTATTTTGTTCTCTCAATTTTTCTTTTCACTCACCAATGCTTGTTAGGAGTTAAGAAAGGACTTCTTGAGACCAGCAAAGGCCTCCTCAACATCCGTTGAAGAAGAACGAAGAACATCGTCCTTCTCCAACATTTGGTTGAAGTCAACCAGGAAGTGCAAAGAAAAAAGGCAAAGTCAATACAAGAAGGCAAAGATAAAGTACAAAGTATGAAAGAGTAAAAATACAAAGGAAAAATTCTCACCATAGCAAGGCTTTAGCATCCTTCTCAGAGATTTTAAGTCGGGGCATAAAAGAAGCAGAACACCGGTGGTCTGGAAGAGTACCAGACTTAATTAATTTCCTGGCTAAGTTAGGACCTGTGGCTACACAGGAGCCAACACCAGATGGAGTAATGCCGACCAAGCTTTGTTGGCAAGCATCAACAACGTTTTTAACCTGCTTGTCGGCAGGACCTCTCCTCAGTCGTTTAAGAAGAGATTCGTCATCCTTGTTGGCTGGGGGCTTCTTGCCAACATAAATTTTCTTCTTGGATACACTGAAAATCTCATTCTTCTTGTGTTGGCTCAATCTTGAGATAAACAATTTTTATTTATATGCTCCTGCATTTTTTTATTAAAATTTATTTCTTATATCTTAAATTATATTTTCGTATATTGATTTATTATATAAATTATTTTTTATTGAAAATAATTTTTGTGTGGTGTACAATTTATTTTTGTCAAAATACAATTTCTTTTGTATTTTTTTTTGTCAAGCATTTTTTTATATTCTCATATTTGAGTCTAATATTTTTTTGGTATCTTTTTTTTCTTATTTTTTTATTTATTTATTTGACTCGTTGGGTAAGTTTTCTTAAAAAAAATATATTCAGAATATTTTTTTGTTGTTAAATTAATTTTGTAGTTTCATTTTATATATATATTTTTTTTGGATTTTATATTTATTTATCAATCTTTTTGGAGTTAGTTTTGTGCACATGGTTTTGGGTGTTGATGGTTTTGTGTCAAAACCATTTATGGTTTCCAGACATTGTTTGGCTCAATGTCTGAGTTGGCGTGTTTTTAGGTTTTTTTGTTTAGAGCCATTTGGAGCTTGTTTTTCGGGTATATATTTTGCTCTCTCTGTTTCAAGGTACTCTACCTAGGGGTGGCCGTGGGCCGGGCCTGGGCAGGCCCGGTCGGGCTCGGGCCGGGCTTGAAAAATTAAGTGCTATCCCAAGCCCGCTCGGGCCCAGATCGGGCCTTATTATGTAATCCCAAGTCCGCCCAGATTTGAAAGGTCTTTACCCAGGCCCGCTCGATTGGGCCTTGTTATGTTAATTAAAAGATTTTTTTAAAAATTAAAATACCTATATTTTTATTTAAAGACCAATTTTTTTAATTAAAAATCTGTTTTAAACTCCATGTATTACAAACTCCATATATAAAGTTTTTCACTCTACATGAAAAGACTTGGTATACGTTTTTATATTCATAAAAGTTCCCCTCCCCCCCCCCCCCCCATATATATATATATATATATATATATATATTTTTTTTCGGGCCTCGGGCCGGGCCGGGCCTCATCGTGCTTAAGAACTCATGCCAAGCCCGCCCGAAAAAAAATCGGGCCTATAAAATTTTGCCAAGCCCGCTCTACGGGCCTATTCACCTTACCCAAGCCCTATTTTTTTATTGGGCGGGCTGGGTGGGCTTGAGGGGCCTCGGGCCTATGTTCACCCCTAACTCTACCATCTGCCAACATTTTGTGCTCTCTCAACTATTTTTCATTTCTCTCTTTACAAACTCATATATTATTGAGAGAGTTTTAACTTAGCCATTTTTTTTCTTTCCCACATTTTTTTTGGTGACTTGGGTTTGCTATTTGAGGAGATCGGCGGTATTTTTTTTTTGGGTTTTGTTGTTTGGATTTCCGGCCGATTGTTCCTCTCCGGCCTGTTTTTTTCAGTGAGATTTTTTTTTGGTTTTCGGTGGTGGTGAGCTGTCCGGATCTGTTGGTATTTCCCGGTGGAATTTTTTCGGCGTGTTTTGGAGTGGTGGTTTCGGCGACCCTTGGCTTCCAGTGACAGTTCCAGTAAGAAAGTTTTTCCGGCGCGATTTTTTCGGTGGCCGATTTTCTTTGAGCTAGTAAGTTTTTTTTGTTTATATATATATATAGGTCTGTTATACATATACATACGCTGTTATATACATTATATTGATTTATTCAACTAATACTTTAATGGTTCCTTGTTAACACAAGTTGTATAGATCTTCTTAAAGCTCTTTCTTTGTTTGGTGATATTTTTATCTACTATTGCTATCTTTAAATTTATGGCTGCATAAGATCTGCTTGTGTTTGTTTTATTTGGGAATTCCAAGCTTTGGCTACATAAATTTGGTTATTGTTTTTTCTTCGTTCAGTTACAATATCCGGGAGTGATTTTTTGTTTTGTTTAAGACAAAAAAGTTTGTTGTTTTGAAATCACTTTTAGTAGATTAGATTTTTTTGAAAAAATAATTTGTTTGTATTGACACTTTTAGTATTAAACATTTTAGATCCAAATAATGTGTACCAGTTTTTTATTAACTGCTTGTGTTGAGATGTTTACTTTGAACTAAAATTTTTGTTGGCTAAAATTTGTTTGGACCCTTTTTAGATCTTGCATCTTTTTGTGGGTGTTTGTTGTTAGACTCTATTTTATACCCAACTCATTTTATGTGTACACTTATTTATTGGACTTAAGTTTTTTTGTGTCACACATATTTTATATTAAAATCTGATTTGATCTATTTGGGTTTAAAGATATTTGGTTTGTGCCTCTAACTAGTTATACCCTATAAGTTGAAATTTTGTGTGTTCCTTTTATTTAGTTGGGTATAATTAGTGTGGACTTTAAATAACATAATTTTTTATTTAAATTTTATTTTAGTTAAACCCATCCTATTTTATTGAGTCGAGTGTTACACTCTTTATCTCATACTCAATTTTGACTTAGATTGTATCAATTGACTCCTACACTTTTTATTGCCCAAGTTGAATACTTTTCGTTGTATTGTTTTATACTTGGGTGGTGTTTGTGTGTGTATGAGTTTTTGATCCAAACCTAGTCATAGTATTGGCTTGAACTAAAATTTGGAATTTAAACTTTGTGATTAATTTTTGTTCTACTAAAATTTGCTTTTGGACTTGTCTCGCTTTTAGTAATTAGTTTGCTTACTTTTATTAAGTCATAATTTGTATGAGCTAAGTTCTACACATATTTATCTTTTTCTCATATTACTTGGACTTAATATTTTTAACATAACACTTTTTTAAATTGATTTATATTCTATTTGGTGTTAAGTTTTATTGTTTAGTTGTGCGACACGATTGTTGGAATTCTATTTCCTATTTTATTTGTGGTCATTTGCGTCAACTAAATTATTTTTGAATTAATATTTACTTGAATATTAAATATTAAGGAAGACCTTGTTTGTGTCTTGTGACTTAATATTTAAGCATTCTTTTTAGTACCGATTAATTCAATATTCTCATACCTTTCACTTAATCACTGATTGGTAATTTTTCTTGTTAATTAAAATAGACTTAACCGGATTTGTGTTTAGTCTCTTTTTCTAAACAAGATTATTTTGTTGTTTTGATTAAAAAAAACTTTATTATTAAATTGTTTAGTTAGATTTAGTATTGTTGGGTTGACTGATTTTCAGTTAAATTGGGTTATTTTAGACTAGGCTGGGTGTATGGGTTTGTATTTGCTTAGTTTAATTCATTATGGACTTGGAGGACTATAATCTGTAACTTGAAATCGGTAATATTGGACTTGGGTGTGTGTGTTGTACTGGGACTGGGGACACGGGATTTACCACCACGATGGGTTCCTCGAGAACAAATATTGTGTCATACTCTACTTTTCCTCATCTTATTCTTAAAGGGAATTATTCTTATATCTAGCATCACCACCTTTTACTTACTAGTGTGCGTGAGTGTTTTTAATTTATAATATATTTTATAAAAGAGTTTAAAAGAGTTTTTAAATAACCTAATACGCATTAGTGAGTACCATTTGGTCCTTTCTAGTAACCCATTAGGTCGTTTTCACACACCACTATCAACAGTCTAAGTGGTGATAGCAGCAGAATCCCCAAGAAGATTGGGAAATTTCCTTTTTCCCATGCTCACTGAAAGAGGAAGATCTGAATCAAAAGAGGAGGAGAGGTCAATAGCAGGTTCACCACCACCAGATGTTATGGCAGATGAAGTGTACACAGGGTGTTTGTCCAAATCAATCATAATGGAGGGCACTACAGCTGTTGAATGAGCTATAAAAAATGTGAGTGAGCTCTTGTACTTCAACGGGTATAAAGCCGACCTAGTATGCTCCTCAACATTTTTTTGATGGATTCCCTAGAGAAACTTGAGCTCGTCAAGTTTAATGTCACCCTCTTTGAGACACTTTCTCTTCTTCTCAACTGCAATCAAACAAATAACAAATATTAGATAACATATTACCAGGTGATTCATCAGCATGAACATATAAAAATATTACAACCTGTGTTATGACCCTCTTGAGGGCATCTTGGTCCATTGTATACTTCACCCCCTTTCACATGTACATATTGCCAATTTTTGGCAATAACACCATGATCGAAGTAGTCCTTATTGGAGTCAGGCAAATTGATAACTAGAGCTCTATTAACAGACCTAGTCTTCAAATAATATGTACTATCACCGGTGACTCATTTGTAACAGAATATGATCTCATGGATACCGATATGGGTCCCATGGATTTGATTAAGCCTATGGACACCATTAACTATTCTCCAGGTGTTGGGGGCTACCCTAGCAGGTACAATATCAAAGTATTGACAAAAATCTAAACAAAAATAATTTGGGGAAAAAGTGAAACCACATTCAGCTATGAATAAGGAAGGAATCCAATGACCTTCAGACAAAGAGAAAACATCTACAGGAGGATTAGGGAAATCTAAGTCTACCCAGTCTGGTATATCCCATTCCTTTCTAAATTCATCTAGAGAGATAATAACGTAAGCCATGATTTAATATGAAGAAAAGGAGAAAAGGAAAGGATTCTTACAAAAACTTAAGGATTCAGCAAGAACTAGAAGACAGGAAGAATGATCGCACGAAAGCTCAAGAATTTGTAGCAAAAACATAGAAAGTTTGAGGTAAGAGACAACTGAAAATTTATCGCTTTTTATACATTGCTTCAAAAATCGGTGAACGTAATAATTAAAGTAAAATGACGATTGAAACTATAGCGGCAATAAAAAAGACGTATTTACCTTGAGACAGTTCGCTAAAATTCTGAATATTTACAAAAATGTCATCAGCAAAACACGCTACCAGCAATACTAATAAAATTTTACAAATGTGGAAAGTCGCCAATCGACCAAGCATATGGAATGTAGACCGAGCTACTACCAGGAATAAATGCTCCATACTTTTAAGCAAGCATCAATTATGGAATATTGGGAGCTTCTGTTGATACCAAAAATTATCCACCTACATGGACCAATCAAAAATGGAAACGTGTCATCCAATATGGAAAGAATCCTAGTCAACAAGATAAAGACACGCCGACCAACACATGGGAGGTCGGCCAACTTGTCGAATGCTGACCAATAATGAGAAGACCGACCAACAGGGTCAACAAAGCGCCAACTATCATTTTGAACGTCATGTATTGATGTAAATGCCTAATTTATAAAGGCATTCCATCCTTTTACATTCCATCTCTTTACCTCCCTATGAGACTATAAATACAATGTAATCCCTTCATCTAAGGAAGGTTGATGCCATTCAAAAGGGCTAAAGGTAAGACAAAATACAAGGCCATAAGAAACACAGTGGACGTAGGCTTTCCCTTATAGCCAAAAAACTTTAAAAATATTTTTGTTTCTATTTTATTAACATATATTATATGTGATTAAATAATTATACCTAGTCTAGTTTTTTACATCAACAATTACCATAATGAATCGCTAGTGGAAATGTATCGTATGTTGGAGCATAGGTGGGACTTGAAGAACATATGCGGCAGAAAAATACATAAAAGTCTATAAAGCATGTGAAAATCATTAGGGGGATAAAACACTACCCCCAACTAGGATAAGACTTATACAGAGAAACAAGATATAATGGGCTGCCTCTCGGTAGCGCTAAGTTTAACATCTTCAGCCAGACCGAAGGGAACTCACCCTAGAGATAAGAACTATGAAAGGATGGGGTGGTAGAAAAATTAGTTGATGATAATCACCCCCAAAACAATACTGGAGCGTCAATCTTGTTGGAGAAAGGCTAAAGGGTCAATCCACTTGTATGGAAAAGTGTTGCACGCGAAGTAAAGCATCGGTGGACCAAGGGTGGGTAGGGTGAAGAGGTAGCGATCACGGGCCTTCTTGAGTGTAAAGGTGAGGGAAAGAAGAGCCCTATAGGCATGATGCTCTAATTAGATCTGGAGGAAAAATGGTTTAGCAATAGTGATAGGGTAGGCCTCAAAGAAAGAGCATGATCATTCTATAAATGGACGATGATAATGGTCACATCGTGACACGCCAATGAGCTATCGGGGATAACAATCACCATGATAAATGAGTGATAGGCATAAAAGAACAAGCTCGATGTCATGAAAGTAGAGAGTAGCACAAATACTCTCATAGATTTCAGGGTGGATTAAAAAGTTAGGAGTGGGCTCATGGAGCACTAAGGTGAAGGGAAGGTTCAAGTGAAGACCTAAATGCTTAGATCGAAACATGGGAGTTATAATAGCGAGGGTCCAAATCAGGTGGTGGGTTTGGTGGTACAAAGGTGTGGGAAGATAATCTAACTCAAGAGTAGTGGACACATACTCATCAAGAAGCTCGGAGTCATCAGCAAGAGTACTCTCAAGAGGAAGTAAAGGATGAAGAGATCAAGTGATCAACCCATAAGTCACCATCCGAGGTGGTGGGAAAAAGTAATGAGGCACAAACATCCGAGATATAGGAATCAACATCAAAATCAGACTCAAAGGGAGCCAAGCATGTTTGGACAAGATCCATATCCGGAGAGGTAGGAACCATCTCGAATTCAATCTAGAAATACTAGGGAGCACATGTAGCCATAGTTAACATATAAAGAAGTGGTGCCCAGTGACACACATGGTGGGCTTAATAGGTGTAGAATCGGTCATATAGTTGGTTTCATCAGGAAGGGGAATGTGAACCTTAATGATGGGTTCGTTAGGACAAGGCATTATTTGATTAGTCTCACAATCTTTGGATAAGTCAACACAATTGTTAACTTGGGGACTGGACCACGGGGTGGTCTTAAATTTGAGATTCTCTAGATGATAAGGTTAGTCACACTAAAAAATTATGTCACAAGATGACTCATCATCACTCCATGTGGGGGAAACAATGGGTTGACTTGGGGTGGAATCCGATTCTCTTGCTCACTCAAATTCATTTAATCTTTGTTCAAGTTGTTGAAGGGTGTCATTTTAAGATTGAAGAGTGTGTTTTTATTCGAGGATGAAATTTTTCAAGATGCTTTCGAGAGTGGATGTGCATAGTGGTTGTGAGGTGTTGGCATTTGGCGGCGGTGGTTGAGGTGGACACAACTCACTATAGACACTAGGATGGAGAGAATATTCATATAAAGTGGGAGGAATAGGGTCAAGTTTATAATATATGAGAGAAATGTCCCCATGAGAGACAAAATGTTGATTATCATTGGGAGCATAGTAAGGGGACTGATAGGGATGAGGTGCACTAGGTTGTGATGACGGTTGTTGGAAACTGTAAGGATCCACAACATGGGATTGGGATTCATATTGCATGGAAGGGTGATCAAGCCTCCATGAATAGCTTGGGTGTTCATACCCCTCGACATCGGATATGTCGTGACTATACGCCGAGGGTGGTTCTGAAATAGTGTTATACAGATACACTTAGACCATGGGTGGTTCAGATGGATATGGAAGATTAGGACACTCATTGGATAAGTGATCGACGTGAAAGCAGTGGGTGCACGACGAATCATTGGATGGGTTGACACTCATCACCGGAGGTGGTGGAATATGAGATGTGTGCGTGGATGACATAAGATTATCAACTGTGGGTGTGAGAGGGTTAAAGCCACGAAGTAATGTATGAAAATTCGACTCGGGCTCAATATCAACCATGTTTCGAGATAATGGGAAATGGACAAAGTATTACCATAAAGGACGTTTGTCGGCCATGAAGAGAGGAATATTTTTGGAATTTTAAATATTTTTCAAAAGAAAAGAAAGTCTTTTTATGAATTTTGAATATAAGAAAAGGAAAACCTATTTGTCATTTTGAATAAAGAAAGAAATTATATTTGTGATTTTTTTATAAAATATTTTTAAATAGGAGGAAAATATTTTTGGGAGTTTTTGAAAAAAGGGAAAAGAAAAATATTTTTGGAGTTTGTTGAAAAATAGGACGGATAAATGAAAAATATTTATGGATTTTAGAAAAATAAGAAAATATGAGGCTTATAAAAAATGGAAAATATTTTTTTTATTTTTGGGGTTTTTAAAGAAAAAGAAAAATACTTTTGAAAGTTTTTGGAAAAGGGGGCGATGGACTCACGCTTGAAAAAAATGGAAAATTGACGACCTAAAAGAGCAAATTAGACACATACAAGTAAGGGACAAGTCCTAATGAGCACGTAGCCAACTTATTGTCTTCAATTTAAGTTAGTGGGCAATCAATTTTTATTTAATCCATGGGCGAGAAAGGCACAAAATCTTAGACCTCGCCAGTAAAAAATGCGCTCCTGCTTTCTTCCTGAAAGAACAAGAGGCTTACTAGTTAAGGCTCACCACACTATCTACTACTATGATCGACTGTCCAGTACCACATTGGGAAAAGCACAAACCCATTTTATTGGGCGGCCTCACTTAAAACCCAATTTTCTTAAGACATAGACAGGGGTTGAAATGACTCATTAGAGTATCCTACAAGTGTCTCATTCCAAAAGGTTCCTAATGAACACCGATCAGAATTGGCTTGTTAGTTGGTTGATTTTAATTAAGTGATAACATGGGTAATAAGCAACTGGGATAAAGTGAGTGATTGGGTGATGAAATCCCAGCTCGTTGCAATGACCGGGTTTAGGTCTTAGGTAGATCAATTCATCAAACCATTCAAAATAAGTGCGATGCAATAATAAAAAGCACAGCGGAGCAATTAATCACACAAAAATCAACTCACTTATAGGAGATTCGTGAGTGATAAAGAAATTTACCTCCCATGACTTTTACACACATGGGGTGAAGACCGACCTGAGTCGATCGGGCGAAAGTTCGCCTATCTTCAGTCGTCCCTGGTAGTCCTACGGACCCAAAATAAAGAGGCTTCAAAATTCCACTCCAGCGACGCTCTCTCTCTATTTTGTTCTGTTTCCCTTTTCGTTTTTTTATGAATAATTATTACAAATAAATTGGTTTCAAAATGAACCCAAATAAATACAAGGCCTCAATAATCCTATACAACCAGTTTGAGGAGGAGGGAGAAGGAATAACTACAACTAAAAAAATAAAAATTACAAATTACAAATCTTCACTTTGCTCCAATCTTTAAGAAAGTGACAACGGAACAATTTGATTGGTCTTGCTCATGGGATAAAACTTATACATGAACTTCTTCACAAGTTGCTCTCATGTATGGATAGAATGCGGTGGCAAGGAATGGACCCACACGAATGCATTATCGTGGAGAGAAAAGGGAAACAGCCGAAGATGAACATTTTCTTCATCTATGTTTTGATTTTTTAAAAGTAGCGCACACAGTGAGAAATTTTCGCAAGTGAGTATAAGGAGACTCACGTTCAAGGTCATGAAAATTGGGTAACATTGAAATAGTCGCGGGGCGAATTTCGAATTGCACGGCCAGAGCGGGCGGAAGAACGATACTGGAAGGTGGATTGGCCGTAATAGGTACAAAGTAGTCCCTTAAAGTGTGTCCGTTGTCTTCAAATGCCTAGTCTCAAAATCCCTTTAATACCTACAAAACTTGGTTAAACAACTCATATCGTGGTAAGTACGGGTATCAATCAAACTTGAAAGGTGAAATAAATAGCGTGAATACGTGTAATTCTATTATTTTGTTAAAAAATGCTAAAACCTTGCGTGACTAAATAACTAAAAATGACACCGCGTATTCAGTTATTTTAAATTTCTTAATTTATTAATTTGAAATATTTTGAGATAAAATTTAATTCATAATCTAACTCTCGTTATAATCATAAATTGAATAGTATCTTTTTTAGAAAACTAATTTAAAAATGTCACACTATGAAAATCTAAGATTTATAATCTTTTTAAAGAAATTTCCCGCTAGGATCAATTTAATAAAAATTGTATGAATCCTCGAATTTCAACATCGAATTAATATTTAATTTTAGGAAAAACCTATCCCTAGTTCGATTCCCAAAATTAAATATTAACTTTTTGAAATTAATTTACTAACTCTTGTTACATAAATTAATTTATGACAATTATAAATTAATTAGCCTAGAAATATAACAATTAAATAAAATATTTAATTAACTTAACATCATACGCGTTTCATCCCACCCCTTGAACGTGGTGATTAGCTGAGCATAATTAAATAAGCATGCACAATCACAAGCATATTAATAAGAATAAAAGAGAAAGAATTTACGAAACAAAAAGTGTCCCCTTGAATCGCATTTCTTGAAATGCGTCTCTTTCTTTCACAGATAAAATCACTTGATTGCACCAATAAGAATAAAAACTAAGCCTAAAATTTTTCCTAAACTAAACTATTTTTTTAAATATTTTCTAAGCCTATTTTTTTTATTTCTAATATGTACAAAGTGACACTGCAATGCAGTGTAAGTTCTCTCGTTCCAGTCTCTCTGTGTGCGAGTCCCTTAAAAGTGAGTTGTTCCTTTCCTTATATCACCCACGATTTTAGGTTTTCTTTTTGGGAGATTTGTTTGGGATTTAAAAACCAAGTCGAGAGACTTTTACGTGGGTTTTTGTTTAAGTCTTGGCAAGTGACTTTGGTCCCTAATTTCATGGAGCAGCAGGTGGTGGTACTATTTAAGTTGGGTTCCTGATTTTAAGGGTGATGGAGGTCGGGTTTGTGGGTTCGCCGGGTTGAGTTGGATTGGAACCGGGTATGTGGGTTAAAGGGTTTTGGTATTGGGTTTGTTGCAAATGTGGGTTTGTGGTTAAAGGAAGTGGGTATGGGCATGGATTAGAGTTGGTTCGCCAGCGTGGAGGTTGTGAATAGGTGGTATTCCGCCGGAGGTGGGAATTACCGGGTAAATGGAGCTCGGGGGTAAGCTGGTGTTTGGGGAAAATTGTTGGTCATTTTTCTGGTGGTCTGAGCTGGTTGGAGGTCCAGGTTGTTGGATGTTGACCGGCATTGATGGACGAAGGTGTGGCAGTTGGGTTTAACGACGTCATTGGGCTTAGATGTTGGTCGGCTGTGATGTAGTAAGCATGTAAACGGATCGAATTCGGACCGAGTCAGACAAATCCAAATCCATATTTGTTTATGTTAAATGGATTCAGATCCGATCCGATTATTCAACGGATTATCTGTTCAGGTTCCAAATCCATATCCGTTTATATTAAAGGGATTCAGATTCGATCCGATTATCCGACAAATTATTTTTTTATTTATTTTCATAACAATTTTGATTAAAAAAACTGGTAATGATATGTCAAAAATTATACTTTTGACCACTTGATTTGCAACATTTTAAAATTCACCTCTTAGGAGTCATGTGTGTGTGTATTTTTCCTTTTATATAGGGGAGATTTTTTATATAATAATATAATTATTATAATATATATTTAAAATATATTAAATACAATATATATTCATTAAAGATATTATACATACATACATACATACATATATATATATATATATATATATATATATTAAAAATATTAATCGGATCGGATTATTAAGGGATCGAAATATATGAATCCAAATCTGCTCCATTTAATAAACGGGTAATCGGATAATCGAATTTTAAGCATGATCCATATCTAATTAAATGAATCGAATTCGGATAAATCTGATCCATTGACAGACCTAGGCTGTAGGACAGTAGAAGGGTCGGGCTTGGATGTTGGCTGGTCGATTTTGTAGCCGGGTAAATGGGTTGTTTGCAAAGTCATTTCCTTTCTTTAGAAAAAGAGAAAGAAGTAAAAGTTGATGGGATTTATTGGGTGTGGTAATGTGTATGGTAGGTAAAATGTTTGTGTGTGTAATTTGTACCAAAAAGAATTCAAATAAAACTATCTAAAGACCCAACTAAAAAAATATATATTTAATAAAATTAAATTCCTAACTTATTAATAAAATACTAAAATAGGAAAAAAATAACAATAAAACTAAACTAATAAAATAAAAACTAAAAACAATTAAAATAAAATAACTAAAAATCTAATAACTACACAAACCTATTATATTTACATAAAAAATATAAAAACACCCGGTGTAAATAAATAATAAATACACAGGCCCAAATATTACAACCCGACGCACACAAATAGAATATAAAAAATTATAAATTATACACCTCTCTAATAAAAATCTCAAAAAAATATAAAAGTACAAACTAAACACACATGAGGCTCAGGTGATGGCTAGGGCTCTGTTTAGGCTTATGTTTGGTAGGGGACTGGCCTTATGGCATCAGAACTCATCGGTCAGGCTCAAAAAGGGTCTTCTGACTTCACGTCTGCTTTGATTTCTTCGTTAAACACTTTTGACTGCTATTTTATCGCAATTACGTCGAATTAGAATAATTTGATACCGCAACTTTCGATTGACCTACAGTGTAGACAAATATGAACATAAGGCCATTTTTATTGAGATCGAGTGACAATGCATCTATTTGGGGTATAAAATCAGCACTTTTGAGCTCTTATCACTTATCCGACTCATACACGAGTTTAAAACATCTCTTTTTATGATGGTCTCCCGACACAATATTTTTACACATTTTTAGCACATGAAGTACACCAATTAAAGTAAGAACCTTCCCAGACATCAATTTCAATTCCACTATGCCCCTTTCGATTACTTTAGTGAAGATGTTATTTGCTATTTTAACTTGTTTTCCATCAATCACTTGATATATTTTAAAAAGACAATGATCTTTACAGATACGAATGGTTGTGCCAATGTCTAATCATCATCCACTTTCATTATCCACAGAATTTTCTTCGCACACCATCGCAATAAGATCTTCAACATTGTTGGTTCCTTTGTCACTTGCTTTTCCTTAAGTGTCTTCTTTTAAGTTAACATTCTCAGGTAAAATGATTTGGTTTGTCACAGAAAATGCACTTACCCTTCTTATTTTTATTTGCACATTGGTTCTTGAAATTCTTTCGATCACACGATTCTGATTTGGTGCCTTATCGTAAGCGAATGGACGCACCCTATACAAATCGCCACGAGTCAACCCAACAATTAAAATCAACCTGCTTGGGTTGTAACATCCTTTGATTAGATCGATTAACCACAATCGTCAAAATTTTAGGCTACCATGCTCCGAGAGACAATGGACCATCAACGCGCCCAATGGGCCTTCAGTCCCCCAATCGCCCTTTTACTCATCGCGTGAATGAATGAACGCGCTCCGCGTGTCGTGATTGATGATGATTCTCACCACCGTAAAACACCATGTTGTAGCCTCTTTGACTATAAGAATAATAGTCATCTTTTGTCTTTTAGTTATATACTCTTTTACTTTCTTGTAAAATTTCTATGTGGAACTTTGAAACTACACTCACCTCATTTACACCCATTTTCTTTAGTTCTCTCCCTACAAGAAGACCCAATATAAAATCTCCAAAATAAAAAAATCATTTATACGATATTAATACCCAATTATATTCCCAAAATAAAAACTCACCTAGACAATATTAATAATATATTTTGAAAATTTCCAATAAAGTGTACATTTGTATATTTTTTCAAAAAGAAAGATTGTTTGATTGATTAGTTGCATACATATCTTTCACTGGACGATGGCTATGTACGATGGGTATAGGTAACAATTGGTTAAAGGTGAGTCAGTATTCAATATCTAAAGAGATGCATATATTGGTTTTATATCTATATTTCCCAAGCTTGCCCTGGAATGCCACCTCTATCTTTAAAATTGGGTGGGTTAGTTTATGTTGGGATGTAGTTAAAATTTTACAAACTTGTGGGATTTCAATGTTCATCAAGTTATCCCACAGTATGCCAATGTGATGCGAATAAGGGATATGACTTTGCAAAGGATGAACGGACATATACTTGAATGTCTGAACACGATCGATAACTTTATGTTGCAAATGGATGATGTTGGGCACATTTTCATTATATTTCTAGACAAAAATATCAATTTTTGTATGATTTGTTAATTTTGTTGAATACTTACAAGCTTTTGTTGTCATAATATTCCCTTTCATTTTTTTGGCAATTTAATGTTGCAATATTAACCAAATATATCAAAAAAAAAATAATATTATTTTAATGTTAAAATATAGGTTGAAATTATTGGGGTTGTATACTAAAAGTCATGATTCACTAGTGAATTTTAGTATGTATATTTAATGAGAATCTTCACAAGTAATGTTTGCATCATATTATTTTATCTAATTATGCATATGTGTCTTTTATTCTACACAGTAGATGATTTGGTGTGTAGAGTTCGGCTTACATACGGAAGATCAGATCATCGGTCCTTGTAGAATATAAGTCTGGTTCACAATCTTAGATGGGGATGGACACACCATCAGTAGGATTGTAGCACACTATTTTAGTAGGTCTATCTTGATTACGAAAAACGATATAGTTTCGACTTATTGTGCTAGTACACTTTGTGTGTATTGAACGAGACCAATTAGATATAATTGTCTTTATACTGACTATATAAGATAATAAACATCTCATGGTTGTTATGACTTCTTAAGATCTTAATCCATCAATTGTTCGTTACTTTGACCTATTGGAAGAGATTCATTTATGGATCAATAAGCTTGGTAGATTAGGTAATGTCGATTAGTGTATGGTGAAAGTTAATTATGAATGGAATCCATGTCTCAATGAAGAGATTGATGATACCCTCTTGATGTAGCTTATAAGTTTTGATTATGTCAAACCCGGCCGGTGGATTTAATTATTCGACATATCAAATAAGTTAAGCGAACGGTCTCAAGGAATTTATAGGAGGTCAATTAAATATAATTGTTAGTAATTTAATTTAATCGACGGGTATCTGTAATCTTAACGTGGGGAGATTATTAAGCATTTAATAACGTGGAGCTCGAAATTAAAATTTTGAGATAGTAGATTATAGTGCAATTATTATTCTTTAGTGGAATGAATAATAATTTCTAGAATTATGGAATTAATTCTAGAGTTTAATTAGAATTCCTAAATTATGTATGAAGCTAGTCTTCTATTTCTCCTGGGGGTCCCCGTGCTAGCCTATATAAGCAATCCTTTGTCTCCTAATAAGTGGGGGATCAATATACATCATGAAAAACACCTAGAAAGGAGTAGTAGGGTCGTGATCATTGCTGCCCACACACCACTGACATGTATTGGCTTAAAGAAATAGCATGGAAGATCTCGAGGTCTCTTTTAAGGGTCATATATTGTAAAATCGGTTATGGGCAATTGGAGAGTCCAAAAATTCTAAAATTAGAATCATGGGTTCCTGACATATAGAGGAAGAGGTACAAGAAAATTTCAGGCCATTTAGAGATCGTTTGATTCGCATGCCTCACACATCTTTACAAAATTTTAGCTATCCAGATAGATGTGCGACACATCATGGTGTCTGCTTGTTAGAGCCATAACTTGAGAACTGTTGATCAGATGGGGCTGAAATTTTTTCCACGGGTTTCAGAGGTCAAAAGACATAAAAAAATCATATAAGATATTTTTCTGAGGCTGTTATAATTTTTGAAAAAAATTATTTCGTTTTTGTGGCTGACATACCGTTAAATTTGCGACACGGATCGGTGTAACATGAACGAGATCAAATATCTATGGTTCAAGCCAAAAGGAACCGCAAAGGTATGATATCTTCAATATCCTATGTAGATACACCATGTGTAATTTTTTTTATGATTCGATCTATATGAGTTTTCAATAGACTCTTAGACTTCCGCTCCAACAATTGGTATCGCGTATAGGTTGAATTCAGCCTTGTTGTCCAAATAAAATAAAATAAAATAATCGAATATGTGCATGAATGTTGGTTAGAATTTAGATATGTGCTAACTTTTATTTTGCAGCGATCTAATCCCACTATTATGGTCACGTATTTTATTTTTATTTTATATGAATAGACCCCACGATTGTTCATTCATGGTTATTTTTTTATTCTAGATTAATGCAGTATTGATGTATAATGTGAACTCCTTAATGGAGGCATATGACATCTGTAATTTGTTACTATTTTGACAGTGACTGTTGAGTTCAAGGATGATTATTGGGTTCATGACTCTTGGGTCGAAGGATGACTGTTGAGTTCAAGGATGTCTTTTAGGCTCATGACTCTTGGGTTGAAGGATGACTGTTGAGTTCAAGGATGACTCTTGGGTTGAAGGATGACTGTTGAGTTCAAGGATGATTCTTGGGTTCATGACTCTTGGGTTGAAGGATGACAATTGAGTTCAAGGATAACTCTTTGGTTCAAGACTCTTAGAGTTCAAGGATGACTGTTGAGTTCTCAACATAATTGCATGTTGACCATAATAGTCGGGAATCCTTATTTACCTCAATTGTTTTTAATCATGTTGATTTATGCCTATATTATTCATGTTTTAATTGTTGGATTATTAATACGTGTTAACGACCCTTAGGATTATTAATACTCTTAGATCATATTTTCTTGGAAAATAAACTTTTGGTGGTTCATTTTAAATTCATTAAATTTAATGGGTTTTATTTATTACTCAAATTAAATTTAATTTCCAGAATTATTTTAATTTAAAATAATTTTATTATTTTTGGATAATTAAAATAAGAAAATTTGTTATTTTAATTTGAATAAATAAATTGGAAAATCTCATTATTTTAATTGGACAATTTAAAATTGAACAGTCTCCATGGTTATATGTTTAATTTATTTATTTTTAAATTATGGGTTTTATAATGTGTAATTAGAAAATATAAATTAAATTTTCGAATTTATTTTGTGAATATAATGGAATTTAGAATTTCTATTTATTACACTTGTTTTGGACGCGCAAAAATTTAGGCAACCGTAAATTTTGACATGCGTTAGTTACCTTGTATTTTTTAAAACATTAAAATTAAAGTTCTTTTTTCACAACCCTCATAATTTTTTTAAAATTACTAAGTGGGAGAGGGATTTGGTCACAAACAAATCCCACGGTCTCCACCAACGGTTTGTAGGTATTCAATAACGAGTAGGTCCTCCAAAGAGGAATACTAACCAGTGCAAATTTCCTTAGGGGTAATTTTAGGCTCATATTCATAAAGGCGACCCCAAAGGTGGAGTCTATATGATATGGGATAGTCTAAACTTAGTTGGTGGTATACACTTAGACATAAAATTATAGTAGGTAATTCAAAGAGGAATGCTATTATTTTATGGGACCGAAGTGTCAGCTAATTAATTTTATTTGGCATACTCTTTGCTTAGATGGTAAAATTAAAGGAATTGGCCTACTTAATGTAATTATGTATAGTAGGTTCTCCAAATAGGAATTGTATTCAAACAGTAATTGGGATGCTGATGAATTCTTTTAAATTGGTAGAGGGAACCAAATTTAAATTGAATTCAAACTCAATTGCTTGTCATAATATGTCTTTATTACGTGATTCTCTATTTTTGAATGGTAACTCTAATATTCACGTATTTCATACTCAATTTTATATACCTACTGGTAATAATTAAAAAGACTGAATTTAAATTGGACATAGTGTTGACGATAGAGTAATGCGTACGTGTATTTTCTTAGTGTTATCTTGAATAGTCACATTATAAGAATTCTATAAGAAAATATGGAATATAAGTGAAAATGATTAATGGTGTGACACAATATGACTTGTTCATTAAGTTAGATATATTGTGATAATAATATTAATCAGTGTCCGGTGCCTATAATATGAAGATTATCTCACATATAATGTTTGATAATTAGGGCATATAGTTAGGCAAGTTGCTATGAATGACTTTAAAGGAATGTTAGTTTGATTGATATAACCTTGGTTATACGATTATGTTTTGATGGTGATTTCTCATCTGAAGGAACTAGAAATCTAAAGAGGTGCAATAGATGGGGAAACCCAAGTCGACATCCTCCTTCACAAACGGTTTTATCATGATATCATGTAAGTATTAGAGTTACTGAAATAACTTCACTTCTTAGCCGAAAGGTTGCTAGAAGCTAAAGTTAAATACAAAACTATTAAGTCGGAATTCAGGCAGTGTCTAGGTTTCAAAGACAGTTAGCGAATTGTGTTATCGCAAGTGAATTCACTAAGAGCAGTCAGAATACTAGTAGGAGTTAATAATCTTATCTTCTTTAAAAGAACAAGGTAGATACATTTTATTTACAAAAAAGTGTAATAATGTTTAATTATTTGTTCTACGATAATCTAGATTGTAGAAACATGAGCCATTAATCAATGGTTCCAGGAAACCAGTCAACTAGTGATAGGTAAATTTGTCTACTATTGGGAATTTATAATTACAGTGGGAAATGTGAGTCTCAGTTTTGATAATTAGAGATTAATTTTAAATATTTGCTTATAAGTATGTAAGAATAGAAGGAACTTTAGTTCAGCTTCTACTCTTTTATGAAAGGATATTTGTTTTATTATAATAACACATGGGTGTTGTTAATGGTAATAAACAATATATTCATCTTTGGTACTAAAGTGGATAATCATTATAAAATAAATCTCATATTATGTACACTGTAGTTTTTGAATAATATTCATGATTTATTACTAAATGGATAACATTATTCTCTAAAAACCAAAATATATCTATAGCTCTAAATACTCAGGTCATTTTGTCTAAATGAATTCTAAACTGGTGGAAGGTGGATTCTTACATCCATTGGAAGTGGAGGCACTTCTAGTTAATGAATATGGTTTAGATGAAAAATGATCGGGAGGTATTATAGCTAAATAAATATTAGAATTGGTTTATTATGATTGATGTAATTCTAGAGCTACCTATTTAGGAATTTAAGAATTATAGATCATTACTTTGAATTATATCCATGAAGATTATGCCACAAATTACTTTCAGTAATGGTGTGTCAAAGAAAGAAGAATTTGTTTTCTTTCACACGTGATAAAATTCATGATGGTTATTTATAAGATATAGATATGCATATGTCAAGATTATTTTCCAAGTCAGTTTTCTTTACTCCCATTAAAAATAATGGATCGTTTTCAACTCAATTCCATTATTTTATATAATGGGTAGTGCAACACTTGTGTTAAGAAAAAACCTGACAAGTTGGAACAAGGATACATGTTTAAATCTATATTCTATATCACATTCCCAAAAGCATTGTTTGGAATAAATAAGTTTTAATAGGCTTATGAGAATTTCTTTCATACCACCAGTATAGGTGAAAACATCACAAAGAAATGTGTATGATATTTTTTAACCTTATCATAGTGGGAGGACTGTCAATTATCATAATGGTAAAAAACATATAAACGCATCATGATTTGTACACCTGTAAAGGGATAACTTTATCATAGTGGGAGCATTTTTTATTCTTAGGATTTTCACCCTTCGTGACCCCTGGAGAAGAAGATAACAAACCCTGTAACTATATTAAGGTATTCCTTCACAAGGATGCATAACATTCTTGGAAAACTTATAATATTTGGTACCATATAGATTCATCAAGATATGGTCATACCCATCAGTTGTTAGTGAATCAAGTAAGAGAGGTAATCAAATTCATGATTTTGATAAATGATTAGATTTATTTAGTGTGTGCGAAAGGAGTGATGGAAGCGTGGGGTGTTTTTAGCTACTAGATGTACAGATATATTTATCGTTGCACGCGATGTATGGATATGTCATACAGTTAGTCTGTGGTAGTCCAATAAGTTAAATATGAAAACATTAGAAAATTTTATTACATTTTTGGGATCAAATTAACATTTGGTCACTAGAAAAATGTACTTTTACTTATCTAAGTTATCATATTGATATTGTTCTTTTGAGGGTTTCTTATGCAATATTCCAAGAAAGACATTCGGTCTTTCAGATTTGGAAATTTATATTACTTGATAATAGAATGTTGTTTTTGGTAGAATAAATATTCAAGTACCTGAAAAGGATTAATGAATATATATTTGGTTGCCAAGTAAACCAATAAGTAACTTGTAGGTTACTAACTCATGCGTTCAGTCAGATTTAAGATTTCAGAAAGTATATAGCACCCCTTGTATAAGAAATTATACATAAGGGAGTTTCCAGTGGTTGTGATTGCATTGGTTGAAAACTAGTAAGCCTTTTACTTTAGGTGTGAAGTTTGGTTGATATATGCATGAATCCATGTCTTTGAGTATAAGTGAGAGATTGTTGGGGTTGTATACAAAAATTCATGGTTCACTAGTGAATTTTAGTATATCTATTTAATAAAAATCTTCACAAGTAATGTTTGCATCATATTATTTTATATAATTATGCATATGTGTCTTTTATTCTACACAGTAGATGATTTGGTGTGTAGAGTTCGACTTACACACGGAAGATCAGATCATCGGTCCTTGTAGAATATAAGTTTGGTTCACAATCTTAAATGGGGATGGACATACCATCAGTAGGATTGTAGCACACTATTTTGGTAGGTCTATCTTGATTACGGGAAACGGTATAATTTTGACTTATTGTGCTAGTACACTTTGTGTGTATTGAACGGGACCAATTAGAGATAATTGTCTTTATACTGACTATATAAGATAATGAACATCTCATGGTTGTTATGACTGCTTAAGCTGTTAATTCAAACATAATTGATGGACATGTGCATCAATTGTTTGTTACTTTGACCTATTGGGTGAGATTCATTTATGGATCAATAAACTTGGTAGATTGGGTAATGTTGATTAGTGTATGGTGAAAGTTAACTATGAATGGAATCAACGTCTCAATAAAGAGAATGATAATACCCTCTTGATGTAGCTTATAAGTTTTGATTATGTCAAACCTGAACGGTGGATTTAATTATTCGACATATCAAATAAGTTAAGCGAACGGTCTCAAGGAATTTATAAGAGTTCAATTAAATATAATTGTCAATAATTTAATTTAATTGACGGGTATCTATAATCTTAACGTGGGGAGATTATTAAGCATTTAATAACTGTAATACCCCGTATTTTTATGCTATATTAATTTGGGGATTTATTAAATTTAATGTGAGTTAATTATTTAATAAAAATCCGGAAATAAATTATGTTATAATTATTAACGTGACGAGAGTTAGTAATTATGGGAAATTTGTTGAATATTACTAATGAGCAAAGTAATATATAATATTGGTTATATTGAATGTCATGAGTGAGTTAAATGACAATTTTGGAAATTTGAGTCGGGACGCGGCCGTGTCGCGTCGGGACTAATTATTGATAAATAAAAGTGAATATTTTATAAGTTGTTCGTATGGTCGTTTTGAGTGCGTCAACGCATCCGGAAGGGTCGAGATAGTCATAAAAGTGTACCCGGGAGTTTAGTTTGGGTCTCGGGGCGTTATTAGGCCTAAATAGTAACCCGGGAGGGCATTTTAGTCATTTTACATTTTTGGGTAATTAAACCCACGAAAATTAGAGGGGCTATATCTCATATTGAGGTTGTCACCTAGGGTTAGAATTCTTAAAACCTAGAACGGCCATTGGAGAAGAGAGGAGAGAGCTCTCAAGCAAATTCAAGGCCCAAAACTCAACGGTTTGCACCGCCGCCACCACCAACGCGTAGATCGCGAGACGGAGAACGCAACCACACCGAATTCGGCACCAAATCAGACCTCTGAAAAACCCAGGCAAGTGTTTATCTTGCTTATTTCGTTGATGCATCTTTCATATTAGTTTAGGAGTAATTAAGATGAGTTTTAATGAAAGAAAACCCGATTTATGATAGGAAAATCCATGTAGTATTGGTCTAATTGATAATTCTGGAAACCCTTGCCATGTAGAGGAATTTAAACCATGAAATTATGATGTGTATAAGAAGAGAATTCTGGAAATAATTGTTAGAACCATGTTTAAGAGAATTTTAGTGTTCTTGAGATTTTTATGAAATTGGGGCTGTTAATCCATGATTAAATGACATAAATCAACATGCTTTACGTGGAAAATACCTATTATGATGATATAGGGTTAGTAGTATCAATTCTGGGACGATTGGGATTAGAAAATATGGAATTTTTTGATGTTAGTAGAGGAAACCCGTAACTGCAATTCTGCAGTTTTCGCAGACCTGTTTGATCGATCGATCGAGCCCAGAGCTTCGATCGATCGAAGGTTCGATCGATCGAGCTCCAGACCTCGATCGATCGACCCCTCCTGGCAGACTCCTATTTCCTCTTTAAATGAGTTAAATTCAAATTATTGTGAGATATTTCTTGGGCATCCTTAATAAAATGTTTTGGGAGATAGGGAAGACCAGTAGGACATGTGAATAGATTTTGGGACCCTTGATGTCGGGCAAAGATTGTATTTTGGGATAATTACATAAGGGTCGATGAAATTATGATTTAAAGAGAGAGACACGTAAGAGAGTTACTTTGGGACAAATGTGTATACCTACTGAATTTTATAATTGGGAGGATAGAATCCATGAAGCGTTATGTAGTAAGTGGAAAAGTTCCTCAAATTAAAGTATGATATGAATGGTTATATGTGATAACTATATAATGTGAAATAAATGCGAATGACGTAATTATGGGAATTGAGAATTTACCCATTATTGATATGATAAAATTAGTATAGTTATATGATTGTGTATGCATATACTATCTATGTGTGAAAATCATGCCCACGCTACTTGCTATCCCTGAAGTTTCCGCGCTGGGACAGTCTTATCTCGATGGGACCTTTATGGGGGATATTGACTTGTACCCTAGAAGATAGATATCCTTGGTATAGGCTATTGGAATGATAGTTCAGACGGTCCTAAGAGATGCGGGTATGTGCTTTCCTCTTAGAGACTTGGAATCTATGCTTCGCCTCATTTTGTTTGTGTATAGGTATCCTTGGTACAGGCTATCGCAGTGATAGTTCAGACGGTCCTAAGGGACTTGGAATCTATACTTCGTCTCAATATTGTTTGAGTATGTGTTAATACAATTCGAGAGTGATTTCGAATTTGTATTCCCCTTTATGTGTGATATGGGGTTTGGATAGTAGAGTATGCCCGCACCATAGTTATTATTTGGGGTGTTGTTATGATATATATATTTTTGAGTAGTTAATATATATATATGAAAATTAGGAAATCTGGGATTGCCTACTGTGATTGATATGTAGGACATGGTTGATGACTCAAATTATAAATACTTGTTTTGAGAAAGTATAATATGAAATTGGAAAGCTTTATTGATTAATAAAGTCAAAATGAGAACTTTGATTACTAATTGAAATACTCTTTTCAACAATTAAATCGTGAAATTTGAATCTTTTGAGTGATATAAGATAAGTTAAATCATTGGGAAGATTAGTGCGATAAATGATAAGACAACCCGTTGGGAAGGTTAGTGCGATAGGTGTGCACATTAGAAGAGAGGTGAGAATTTCTCAAGAGAGTGTCGCACTAATATGTTGTTGCATTGGCCTGTATCAATTTAAATACTTGCTAAACGAATTTTAAATCATACACACTATCGGGCTCTGACCCGTTTCTTTTTCTCTCTCTTGTATATATATGTATGTATTACAGGTGCCCATCATAGGGGCGTCTTGCTTAGGATCTCTTGGAAGGAACGCGCTGCAGCTTAAGTGGGAGTTGCAGGTCTCTTGATTAGACGACTTCGTTCATTCAGATCCACTCTTAGTATTTCCATTTAGATGGGCATGTTTAGCCCTTTCCATTATTTCATTGTTATTGGACATTTGTATTTCAGTTATTTCCAGCACTGTTACTATGGGATTTATTCAGTGGAGGTGTTACTTTAGATTTCGCATATTGACATTCGATTGACGAATGTTTTAAATTAATTGGATTATGTTCCAGGTTTATTGTGGTGTGATTCTTATTTATTGAGATGTTGTTAATAAATAAATAAATAATTTTTCTTTAAATAAAATTTGGAAAGCAATGTTTAAATATGGTTTTGACACCTAGCTTAATTATTTTAGGGTGTTAAATTGGAAAATTTATTTTACGACAGTGATGCTAAGAATGAACCAACTGTTCACCTTGATTTAATTTAATAAAGGAGTGATCGCCCGGTATTTAATTAGGCGGGGTGTCACAGGTGGTATCAAAGCATCAGGTTCTAGTGTCCTTAGGATCTGTATGGCTTATTATGCTTTCAGCGTTGCTTTGTTTGTTATAGAGCCCTATGTTTAGGATTGTCGATTTCTTTGACGAGATTTCGTTCTCCTGCTATAATGTGTATACATTGGTGTATTCTAATTTCGTTCGGATGTGTGCGTGTGCCGAGCGATGACGGATGTCAGTAAAGGACTGTTAAGCGTACATCAGGAGGCAGGGCTCGGTTGAGATTATAAAATATATCCGAGGATGATGACCGTAGTCGAGGTCATCTCCATTGTGGCACGAGAAGCCAAGACTCGAAAGGCGACTAAGGTGCAGCAATGATTTCCAAATGCTGTTATAGTCACATGAGGTGCGAGGGTAAACTTACCCAACGTATTACAAAAACGTGTAGAGACTGTCAGTGGGAAATTTTAGAAACGCGAAAATTGTATGTGTTTACCAAAGGAGGTAAAGTATCCAAAGGCTTAAATATAGGACGGAGTGTAGCAAACTGAAAGTGAAAATTTAAAGAAAATTTTCTTGGCTTTCGGGACGAAGTTATAATGGTTGGAGTAAACCATCAATTTTGTAAATGGAATGCTATGCCTATGGGAGAACCTTTGGTACAGTGATGACCGTATGTTCCTTACTTAACTGTTCGGGATTAAAAGCAAATGTCGTTCTGAACTCATCGAGAGAAGGCATGTCAGGGGTCCATTCGTGAATATGAATCTTAATCGTTAGCGAATTTTGTATCGGAAGATGTAGATACAAGTGGGGGAAACAACTCCGAGTGGGAAATCGACACGTAGTAATAGTTGATAACACTCAAAGAGGTAATTCTGATGGACGAACGATTCAGAGGTTGACATTGTCATATTTTGTTAAAATAGATGATAACGCTTCTTTGTGGGGGGGGGGGGGGGGGGGGAAGTTAAAGGAATCGAAGAATTTAGTCGAGAATAAGACTGAATACAACGGTGGTGGCATAGCACCAAAAAAGGATGTGGATACACATCAGGAAAACCATTTAAATGCTTCAGATTGTTAAATTCTTACCAAGTGATGGTAAATTCAGTAAGTACTATGATAGATAGTAACATGATCTTTATGGCCTAAAAATCTAAGAGAACAACCGGGATGGCTAACAGGAATCGAGTCTACTAAAGTCCGAGAGAAGGACAATCCTAACCTGGTTAGTAGGACAGGTGGTAGGTGAATTATGTGTTGAGGTATTTTGTGCGGAGTGAGATCGGTCACGATAATATGTTCCAAAATGAGAAAAAGGACAGGAATACGGTGCCTAGTAAGGCAACGATTTAAAATAATTTTGTTTTGGATTGGGCAGACGTGTTGCGTCCGAAAACCATTTGTGCAGTCAAGGTGATTTCCAGAATGGAAGTATAATTTGTATCCTTAGAGGATGTGGCGTGTTTATGTGACACGAGCGAGTCACCATATTTTGTTCATTGCTAGATTAGCATGTGAGATGAGCTTAATGCATATAATTATGAATGTTACTATTATGTGAATATTTTTCCCTAGTTTAGCGGGATGTTTCTTTAGTGCTATCCGCGGAGGATGAATGAGTATATTAACAGTGTTTTATACTTTATTGAGGTTACTCGTTGTAGTGATGCGATACGCGAGTATGATAATATCTTTGTTAAAATGTTATAAAAAATGGGTAGTATGATAGTGGGCATTTATTGCAAGGCTATAGGAGTAGTTGCATTGGTACAACATGTTTTATGTTTGTTTTGGCGAGGCTTTACCTGTAAGAAGGTTGGACTTGCACTTATATTATCTATCCAAGAGACTTCGGAGGAGATAGTGGGCTCGAGATATTCGATGCCAATGTATGTATAGACTTTGTCAGTATGATTCGGTATGTATCGGGACTTACCGTTGAGCGAAAAGATTTGACGCAGTATTATGTTTGGCACTCCGGACTTAGTGATAGGAAGAGTGCATTGTTATATTTACCCTTTAGAGATGTGGGAGTTAATAGTTATACCCTTATTTTTAGGGAAGGGAATTTCGAGAATTCCGATCATATGTATCAGAGGTTTATAGAATGCTATTTCCATCAACCAATACGATAGTGAAATTGGTGAAACGTTCTTTGTTAAGCATAATTACGGGAGAAATTGTAACTTTTCTGTCAAGGGACGAAATAAAGGAGTATATATTATGGACGGATGACCTAACGGATTTCGATGACCGACAAAGCTAGGTAGTAGTGTATCGGGGGGGTTCCTTGTTTGGATTTCGCTTTGCGAGACATCCCACGCATGAAACTTAGCGTAAGATTGGAAATAGGGAGAAGTTTGGTCACTAATCCATGAGTTCGGTACCCTGGTCGAAATGGGATCAAGTAATTACGTATGTAAGTGGAAGTTGAATTTTGTTTTAAGGTCATTGGAGACGAATTTTTGTGGTAGGAAAGCATTGAAAGTTATCCCCACGAGTTGAGGGGTGGAACGATGATAAAGAGTGGGAATGATTTTTAGCATTGATTATCTGGAAAGAACTTTATATTATACAAAAAAAAGATGACCTGTAATTATTTTGATGAATAGAGCATTAGTGATTTATTTTGGTTGTTGTACCTATTTGGGAAAATTGTTGTCCTTATCTGAGGAAGGTTGAGAATTATTATTCCTCTTTTATTGTCATAGAATTTGAATGCCCTATTCCTTCTATTACGTTGAATTTAGTTAGTCCTACAGATGAGTAGCAAGTCGTTCGCTCTCCCAGGGCGGTCGGAATGTTATAAAAATATGGGCATCTTGGTTAACTACAGTTAAAATAGTCCGAGTCGAAGGGACGTGGTAATAGACGTGTGAAAATATGTTTGTGGGACTAGTGTAACGAAGTGGAAGGGATAGAGTGGATTAAACGTCACATGAGGGGCGATAATCCATACATAAGTGTGCAATTAGAATAGCACGCCCTAACTTGATTGGAAGTCCGTGGGAAGCCATTCAAGAATTGGTATTCCTTGAATAGAGTAGAATTTAATTGTTATGAAGCACACCCAGAGCGAAGTTGTTATTAGTCAAGTGTGAGAGCGACTTGCGCATACAAAGAGTAAGGATGTTAGTATGGTATAAGAGATCCAAAAGTGCGCTTCGTGGAGAGAAGAGCACGGGTGGAACTTTCGGCATATTACAAGGAAGGAAGGGGAGTATTACGTGTCACTTAATGTGAAACATTTCAAGGTAAGAATCGATGTTTGGCGAGACGTAGTGAGTAGTCTCTACATGCATTGCCCATAGGTAAGGTTTGGTTGAAAGAGGAGAATCAACCAAAGAATTTTGTGTGTATCAAAAAAAAAAAATTCCTGAAATTGGAAAAGGTTGGAATAGTCGATAAAGTTCTTGGATGGGTTGCCATCCTCAAAACAAGATCAAGGGTTTATCCCGAACATGTGAATCAAGTCGCCGAGAAGGAAGTTATTGATATTCCTTTGGGCTGGCTTACAATATTAACTAGTAAGCCCCAGACTTTCTTTGAAAGGAAGGATCGCGCCAATGCATGGTCCGGCGCAGTATAAATTTCTAAATCAGGATGAGATTGGTGAATCCCACCTTTGATATGGGATTTCAGGAACCATCGGAGAAAAGATTTCGTTTCGAGTAGGATGTATCACCTTTAGCCAGGGAATAAGCGCATGGTGATTAAAGATTAGTGGAGCCACGTGAAGGAGATTTTGGAATATTGGTACGATGATTTCAAGAATGCTCTGTAAAAGCACTCGTATCTGTTTGTCGCGTACGAGGTACTTATTACGGTTTTGTTATGGAAGAACCCCGACTAGTCTCCTTCCGTATGTTTAGAGGAGAGTAGATAACCAGAATTTTTGATCGGTCGAGAAAATATCCGATATCTGTGGTGGAATTCCACGACTGTTTTAGGTAGTCAAGAAGGTCAAATGTTCGTATGATCTTCTCAGAATGGAAATTTTGTGTATGAATAAATCTGAGTAGTTGTCATGTAGTGAGGTGCGGCCTCCTAATGATAGTGAGATAATGGAATTTAAAACGTATAGACGTAACCTATTCAAAAGTTGTCAGTTGGGAGTACAATGTGAAGTGTCTCCAATGAGAATGTAAAACAATGTTGCTGGGAAGAAAAAGCTATAGTGAATGAGCGCCGTAATGTGTAGATAATTTGCGTACAGACAAGGATATCCAGAATTGTGCTACCTGGTAGGCCTTATTTTCTGAATTTCGGGACGAAATTCCGTTATTAGGGGGGAAGTATGTAATACCCCGTATTTTTATGCTATATTAATTTGGGGATTTATTAAATTTAATGTGAGTTAATTATTTAATAAAAATCCGAAAATTAATTATGTTATAATTATTAACGTGACGAGAGTTAGTAATTATGGGAAATTTGTTGAATATTACTAATGAGCAAAGTAATATATAATATTGGTTATATTGAATGTCATGAGTGAGTTAAATGACAATTTTGGAAATTTGAGTCGGGACGCGGTCGTGTCGCGTCGGGACTAATTATTGATAAATAAAAGTGAATATTTTATAAGTTGTTCGTATGGTCGTTTTGAGTGCGCCAACGCATCCAGAAGGGTCGAGATAGTCAGAAAAGTGTAGTCGGGGGTTTAGTTTGGGTCTCGGGGCGTTATTAGGCCTAAATAGTAACTCGGGAGGGCATTTTAGTCATTTTACATTTTTGGGTAATTAAACCCACGAAAATTAGAGGGGCTATATCTGATATTGAGGTTGTCACCTAGGGTTAGAATTCCCAAAACCTAGAACGGCCATTGGAGAAGAGAGGAGAGAGCTCTCAAGCAAATTCAAGGCCCAAAACTCAACGGTTTGCACCGCCGCCATCACCAACGCGTAGATCGCGAGACGGGGAACGAAACCACACCGAATTCGGCACCAAATCAGACCTCTGAAAATCCCAGGCAAGCGTTTATCTTGCTTATTTTTTTGATGCATCTTTCATATTAGTTTAGGAGTAATTAAGATGAGTTTTAATGAAAGAAAACCCGATTTATGATAGGAAAATCCATGTAGTATTGGTCTAATTGATAATTCTGGAAACCCTTGCCATGTAGTGGAATTTAAACCACGAAATTATGATGTGTATAAGAAGAGAATTCTGGAAATAATTGTTAGAACCATGTTTAAGAGAATTTTAGGGTTCTTGAGATTTTTATGAAATTGGGGCTGTTAATCCATGATTAAATGACAGAAATCCACATGCTTTACTTGGAAAATACTTATTATGATGATATAGGGTTAGTAGTATCAATTCTGGGACGATTGGGATTAGAAAATATGGAATTTGTTGATGTTAGTAGAGGAAACCCGTAACTGCAATTCTGCAGTTTTCGCAGACCTGTTTGATCGATCGATCGAGCCCAGAGCTTCGATCGATCGAAGGTTCAATCGATCGAGCCCCAGACCTCGATCGATCGACCCCTCATGACAGACTCCTATTTCCTCTTTAAATGAGTTAAATTCAAATTATTGTGAGATATTTCTTGGGCATCCTTAATAAAATGTTTTGGGAGATAGAGAAGACCAGTAGGACGTGTGAACAGATTTTGGTACCCTTGATGTCGGGCAAAGATTGTATTTTGGGATAATTACATAAGGGTCGGTGAAATTACCCGGTATGCCTTATTTTCCGAATTTCGGGACGAAATTCTGTTATTAGGGGGGAAGTATGTAATACCCCGTATTTTTATGCTATATTAATTTGGGGATTTATTAAATTTAATGTGAATGATTTATTTAATAAAAATTCGGAAATTAATTATGTTATAATTATTAACGTGACGAGAGTTAGTAATTATGGGAAATTTGTTGAATATTACTTATGACAAAGTAATGTATATTATATTGGTCATATTGAATGTCATGAGTGAATTAAATGACTATTTCGAAAATTTAAGTCGGGACGTGCCCGTGTCACGTCGGGACTAATTTTGTTATATAAAAAGTGAATATTTTATAAGTTGTTCGTATGGTCATTTTGAGTGCGCCAACGCGTTCGGAAGGGTCGAGATAGTCAGAAAAGTGTACCCGGGGGTTTAGTTTGGGTCTCGGGGCGTTTTTAGGCCTAATTAGTACCCCGGGAGGGCATTTTAGTCATTTTACATAATTGGGTAATTAAACCCACGAATTTTCGCAACCTATATCAGCCATTAGGTTAGCCTCTTAGGGTTAGAATATCCAGAAATCAAGTGACGGCCATTGGAGAAGAGAGGAGAGAGCTCCAAGGCAATTCGAGGCCAAAAAGTCGCCGGTTTGCACCGCCGCCACCACCATCGCGTAGATCGCGAGACAAGGAACGCAGCCATACCAAAATCAGCCGTGAATCAGAATACCAAAATCCCAGGCAAGTGTTTAAACTTGCTATTTTCGTTGATGCAATCTTCATATTAGTTTAGGAGTGAATTGTGATGAAAACTATGGAAGAAAACCCAATTTTTGATAGGAAAATCCATGTAGTATTGATGTATATGTTGATTCTGGAAACCCTTGCCATGTAGAGGTAATAAACCACGAAATTTGGTGATCATAAGGAAGAAATTATGGAGAAAGATTCATTAGAAATCTGTTTAAGAAAATTCTAGGGTTCTTGATAATTGGACATAATTTTTGGTTGAAAATCCATGTTTAAATGATGTAGATGTACATGCCTTACGTTAGAATCATCTAATATATTGTTATAATGTTAGTAGTAGAATTCTGGGACGATTGGAACTTGAAAATATGGATTTGGTATGATTTTGGTGATGAAACCCGTAACTGCATTCTGCAGAAATTTCCCCAGACATGCTTGATCGATCGATCGAGCCTAGAGCTTCGATCGATCGAAGGTTCGATCGATCGAGCCCCAAGCTTCGATCGATCGACCCCTCCTGGAAGACTCCTATTTCCCTTGTTTAATTAGTTAAATTAAGTTTTTCGTGAAATAATTATTGGGCATTCTTAATAAAATAATTTGGTAGACATTGAGGACCAGTAGGATATATGAATAGATGTTGGGATCTTTAACATTCGACGAGGATGGTATTTATGGGTATTTACCTTAGGTTGGATAAATTATTGTTTTAAAGGGAAAGTTACATAAGAGGGTTACGTTGGAACATAAAAAGGACACCTACTGAATTTTATACTTGGAAAGAGAGAGTCCATGTGAGTTACGTAATAAGATGGAGGAATACTTCGAATTAAGGTTAGAGACGAACCCTTATACGCGATACTAATAATATGATAATATGGAAATGTCAAAATTATGGGAATTGAGAATTTACCTAATATTGATATGGTAATGTTAGTATAGTAATATGATTGTGTATGCATATACTATCTATGTGTGAAAATCATGCCCACGCTACTTGCTATCCCTGAGGTTACCGCGTTGGGACAAGTCTTATCTCGATGGGACCTTTATGGGGGATATTGACTTGTACCCTAGAAGATAGATGTCCTTGGTACAGGCTATCGACGTGATAGTTCAGACGGTCCTAAGAGACGCAGGCATGTGCCATCCTCTTAGAGACTTGGAATCTATTCTTCGCCTCAATATTGTTTGTGTATGTATGTTAATACATTTCGAGAGTGATTCCAATTGTATTCCCCTTAATATGAGTGATATGGGGCTTTGGATAGTAGAGTATGCCCGCACCATAATTTAGTTGGGGTGCTGTTATAATATATATTATACGAGTAGTTAATATATATATGAAATTCTGAAATTGGAACTACCTACCGTGATTTGATATGTAGGACATGGTGGATGACTAAAAATTGTAAATACTTGTTTAAGAAAGCAGAGTATGCCTACACCATAGTTTATATGTTGGTGATGTTAAAATATATATATATATATATATATATATATCTGGATTGAGGAATTTAAACTGTTGTTGTAACGAAGTAAGTGAGGAATAATTCTGGACTAAATTATGAATACTTGTTTTGAGAAAGTATAATATGTCACTGGAAAACTTATTGATTTTATAAAGTTAAAAATGGAGAACTTTGGTTACTATTTGGAACATTTTTAATGGAATCGTTGAATTGTAAATCTTACGAGTAATCTAAGATAAGTTAAATCATTTAGGAAGACTAGTACGATAAATGATAAGATAAACCGTTGGGAAGGTTAGTGCGATAGGTGTGCACAATAGAAGAGAGGTGAGATTTTCTCAAGAGAGTGTCGCACTAATATGTTGTTGCATTGGCCTGTATCAATTTAAATACTTGCTAACGTATTTTAAATCAAACACACTTTCGGGCTCTGACCCGTTTATTTCTCTCTCTCTCTCTCTCTCTCTCTCTCTCTCTCTCTCTCTCTCTCTCTTGTATATATATGTATATATTTCAGGTGCCCAGCCACAGGGGCGTCTTGCTTAGGATCCCTTGAGAGGAACGTACTGCAGCTTAGGTGGGAGTTGCAGGTCACTTGCGTAGACGGCTTCCTTTATTGACTCCACTTCTAGCATTCTCATTTATTGGGAATGTGTCGCCCTTTCCATTATTTCATTTGTTATCGGGACATTTATATTTCAGTTATTTCCAGTATTGTTCTATGGGATTTATTCAGTTTGGATTGGTGACTTTAGCTTTTGTATGTTGACATTCGATTGACGAATGTATGTTATTATTTGGTTTATTGTGGTATGATTCTTAATTGTAGAAATGTTGTTTTTAAATAAATAAATTATTTTTCTTTAATTAAAATTTGGAAAGTATGTATAAATGGTTTTGACACTTAGCTTAATTATTTAGGGTGTTAAATTGGAAAAATGTATTTTATCGACAGTGATGCTGAGAATGAACCAACTGTTTACCTTGATTTAATTTAATAAAGGAGTGACCGCCCGGTATTTAATTAGGCGGGGTGTCACATCCCCTTTATGTGTTATATGGGGTTTGGATTGTAGAGTATGCCCGCACCATAGTTATTATTTGGGGTGCTGTTATGATATATATATTTTTGAGAAGTTAATATATATATATATGAAAATTATGAAATCTGGGATTGCCTACTGTGATTGATATGTAGGACATGGTTGATGACTTAAATTGTAAATACTTGTTTTGAGAAAGTATAATATGAAATTGGAAAGCTTTATTGATTAATAAAGTCAAAATGAGAACTTTGATTACTAATTGAAATATTCTTTTCAACAATTAAATCGTGAAATTTGAATCTTTCGAGTGATATAAGATAAGTTAAATCATTGGGAAGATTAGTGCGATAAATGATAAGACAACCCGTTGGGAAGGTTAGTGCGATAGGTGTGCACATTAGAAGAGAGGTGAGAATTTCTCAAGAGAGTGTCGCACTAATATGTTGTTGCATTGGCCTGTATCAATTTAAATACTTGCTAACGTATTTTAAATCAAACACACTTTCGGGCTCTGACCCGTTTATTTCTCTCTCTCTCTCTCTCTCTCTCTCTTGTATATATATGTATATATTTCAGGTGCCCAGCCACAGGGGCGTCTTGCTTAGGATCCCTTGAGAGGAACGTACTGCAGCTTAGGTGGGAGTTGCAGGTCACTTGTGTAGACGGCTTCCTTTATTGACTCCACTTCTAGCATTCTCATTTATTGGGCATGTGTCGCCCTTTCCATTATTTCATTTGTTATCGGGACATTTATATTTCAGTTATTTCCAGTATTATTCTATGGGATTTATTCAGTTTGGATTGGTGACTTTAGCTTTTGTATGTTGACATTCGATTGACGAATGTATGTTATTATTTGGTTTATTGTGGTATGATTCTTAATTGTAGAAATGTTGTTTTTAAATAAATAAATTATTTTTCTTTAATTAAAATTTGGAAAGTATGTATAAATGGTTTTGACACTTAGCTTAATTATTTAGGGTGTTAAATTGGAAAAATGTATTTTATCGACAGTGATGCTGAGAATGAACCAACTGTTTACCTTGATTTAATTTAATAAAGGAGTGACCGCCCGGTATTTAATTAGGCGGGGTGTCACATCCCCTTTATGTGTGATATGGGGTTTGGATTGTAGAGTATGCCCACACCATAGTTATTATTTGGGGTGCTGTTATGATATATATATTTTTGAGTAGTTAATATATATATATATGAAAATTATGAAATCTGGGATTGCCTACTGTGATTGATATGTAGGACATGGTTGATGACTCAAATTGTAAATACTTGTTTTGAGAAAGTATAATATGAAATTGGAAAGCTTTATTGATTAATAAAGTAAAAATGAGAACTTTGATTACTAATTGAAATATTCTTTTCAACAATTAAATCGTGAAATTTGAATCTTTCGAGTGATATAAGATAAGTTAAATCATTGGGAAGATTAGTGCGATAAATGATAAGACAACCCGTTGGGAAGGTTAGTGCGATAGGTGTGCACATTAGAAGAGAGGTGAGAATTTCTCAAGAGAGTGTCGCACTAATATGTTGTTGCATTGGCCTGTATCAATTTAAATACTTGCTAAACGAATTTTAAATCATACACACTATCGGGCTCTGACCCGTTTCTTTTTCTCTCTCTTGTATATATATGTATGTATTACAGGTGCCCATCATAGGGGCGTCTTGCTTAGGATCTCTTGGAAGGAACGCGCTGCAGCTTAAGTGGGAGTTGCAGGTCTCTTGATTAGACGACTTCGTTCATTCAGATCCACTCTTAGTATTTCCATTTAGATGGGCATGTGTAGCCCTTTCCATTATTTCATTGTTATTGGACATTTGTATTTCAGTTATTTCCAGCACTGTTACTATGGGATTTATTCAGTGGATGTGTTACTTTAGATTTCGCATATTGACATTCGATTGACGAATGTTTTAAATTAATTGGATTATGTTCCAGGTTTATTGTGGTGTGATTCTTATTTATTGAGATGTTGTTAATAAATAAATAAATAATTTTTCTTTAAATAAAATTTGGAAAACAATGTTTAAATATGGTTTTGACACTTAGCTTAATTATTTTAGGGTGTTAAATTGGAAAATTTATTTTACGACAGTGATGCTAAGAATGAACCAACTGTTCACCTTGATTTAATTTAATAAAGGAGTGATCGCCCGGTATTTAATTAGGCGGGGTGTCACAATAACGTGGAGCTCGAAATTATAATTTTGAGATAGTACATTAGAGTGCAATTATTATTCTTTAGTGGAATGAATAATAATTTATAGAATTATGGAATTAATTATAGAGTTTAATTAGAATTCCTAAATTTTATAAGAAGCCAGTCTTCTATTTCTCCTGGGGGTCCCCGTGCTAGCCTATATAAGCAATCCCTTGTCTCCTAATAAGTGGGGGATCAATATAGATCATGAAAAACACCTAAAAAGGAATAGTAGGGTCGTGATCATTGGTGCCTACACTCCAATGACATGTGTTGGCTTAAAGGAACAGCATGGAAGATCTCGAGGTCTGTTTCAAAGCTCTTATATTGTAAAATTTGTTATGGGCAATTGGAGAGTCCAAAAATTTTGAAATCAGAATCATGGGTTCCTGATATATAGAGAAATAGGAAAAAGAAATTTCAAGTCATTTAGAGGTTGTTTGATCCGCCTGCCTCACACATCGTTACGAAATTTCAGTTATCCACACAGATGCGCTAGACGTCATGGTGTCTGCTTGTTAGAGCCATAACTTGAGAACCGTTGATCGGATGGGGCTGAAATTTTTTCTACGGGTTTCAGAGGTGAAAATACATAAAAACTCGCATAAGATATTTTTTTGAGGATGTTATGATTTTTGAAAAAAAATATTTCATTTTTGTGGCTAGCACACCGTTAAATTTGCGACACGGATCGATGTAACATGATCAAGATCAAATCTCTATGGTTCAAGCTAGAAGGAACCACAAAGGTATGAGATCTTGGATATCCTATGTAGATACACCATGTGTAATTTTTTTATGATCCGATCTATACGTGTTTTCAATAGACTCTTAGACTTTCGCTCCAACAATTGGTATCAGAGCCATGTTTATTCCACGTATAGGTTGAATTCAACCATGTTGTCCAAATAAAATAAAATAATCGAATATGTGCATGAATGTTGGGAAGAATTTATATATCTTCTTACTTTTATTTTACAGCGATCTAATCCCACTATTATGGTCACGTATTTTATTTTTATTTTATATGATTGGACGCCACGATGGTTTATTTGTGGTTATTTTTTTTATTCTGGATTAATGCAATATTGATGTATAATGTGAACTCCTTAATGGAGGCATATGACATCTGTAATTTGTTACTATTTTGACAGTGACTGTTGAGTTCAAGGATTATTCTTGGGTTCATGACTCTTGGGTCGAAAGATGACTGTTGAGTTCAAGGATGTCTTTTAGGTTCATGACTCTTGGGTTGAAGGATGACTGTTGAGTTCAAGGATGACTCTTAGGTTCATGACTCTTGGTTTGAAGGATTACTGTTGAGTTCAAGGATGACTATTGGGTTCATGACTCTCGGGTTGAAGGATGACTATTGAGTTCAAGGATGACTCTTGGGTTCAAGACTCTTGGAGTTCAAGGATGACTGTTGAGTTCTCAACATAATTGCATGTTGACCATAATAGTCGAGAATCCTTATGTATCTCAATTATTTTTATTCATGTTGATTTATGCCTATATTATTCGTGTTTTAATTGTTGGGTTATTAATATGTGTTAACGACCCTTAGAATTATGGACAACATGGAATACAGACCCAGCCTTTGATCATGATTTTCTTGGAAAATAAACTTTTGGTGGTTCATTTTAAATTCATTAAATTTAATGGGTTTTATTTATTACTCAAATTAAATATAATTTCCAGAATTATTTTAATTTAAAATAATTTTATTATTTTTGGATAATTAAAATAAGGAAATTAGTTATTTTAATTTAAATAAATAAATTGGAAAATCTTATTATTTGAATTGGACAATTTAAAATCGAACAGTCTCCATGGTCATATGTTTAATTTATTTATTTTAAATTATGGGTTTTATAATGTGTAATTAGAAAGTATAAATTAAATTTTCGGATTTATTTTGTGAATATAATGGAATTTAGAATTTATATTTATTACACTTGTTTTGGACGCACAAAAATTTAGGCAACCGTAAATTTTGACATGCGTCAGTTACCTTGTATTTTTTAAAACATTAAAATTAAAGTTCTTTTTTCACAACCCTCACAATGTTTTTTAAATTACTAAGTGGGAGAGGGATTTGGTCACAAACAAATCTCACGGTCTCCACCAACGGTTTGTAGGTTTTCAATAACGTGTAGGTCCTCCAAAGAGGAATACTAATTATTGTGGTAACCTGTGAAAATTTCCTTAGGGGTAATTTTAGGCTCATATTCATATAGGCGGCCCCCAAAGGTGGAGTCTATGTGATATGGGATAGTCTAAAATTAGTTGGCGGTATACACTTTGACACAAAATTATAGTAGGTTCTCCAAGGAGGAATGTTATTATTTTGTGGGACCGAAGTGTCAGCTATTAATTTTATTTGGCATACTCTTTGCTTAGATGGTAAAATTAAAGGAATTGGCCTGCCTAATGTGATTATGTATAGTAGGTTCTTCAAAGAGGAATGTATTCAAACAGTAATTGGGATGCTGACGAATTCTTTTAAAATGGTAGAGGGAACCAAATTTAAATTGAATCCAAAGTCAACTACTTGTCATAATATGTCTTTATTATGTGATTCTCTAGTTTTGAATGGTAACTCTAATATTCACGTATTACGTACTCAATTTTATATACCTTCTGGTAATAATTAAAAAGACTGAATTTAAATTGGACATAGTGTTGATTATATGTCACGACCCTGACCCAAAATAGTATTAGGGAACGAGTGTCTTGACATGCAACCAAGGCAACAAATATTTCGATTTAATTGTTTCCTTAAATAAATGTAACGAAAATATTATCACATGGTTATGAATCGTAAAATACTGAAAGTAAAGGAATTACGCCATCAAAGCTTTCTAAAGGAAACTTCATATATATTAAAAGTAACAACGAGTTACAACTTAAGAGAAAATTTAAACCTTATTACAAGAGAGCCAGACATGCTCTAAATAAACATTTTACAAAAAGAGCTCTAAAAGCTAAATCTTCAATATAGTCCATTTTCGTTCCGTCCGTGAGGCTAAACGTTTCCTGAAAAATGGTTATTTATACAACATCAGCTAAAAGCTGAATAAGGTTCAATCTCCAGAAATTCCAGGGTTTTTAGAAAATAGATACCTATTCAAGTCAAAAGAGAAGGCATATACATATATGGATAGGAACTTGCAGTAAATAGATATATATTTTGAAATGAAAGTATCTATATCATAATTGGATAGCTCAGAATAAGACGAATGCAACAAATCAAATGTGATATCTTTTTTTCTTTCAATAATATCATTTTGATGGCCAAGTACACTCTAGTACCGTATTCTTCTACCGTACTATACGCCGGTAGTTGAGGTTCAATCGAACTAGTTCGTCATAATGCCTTATTTAGGACACACCAGCGATAACCCAGCTGGGAAGGTCAGTCGGTAAAGAGGTCCCTTAGGCGGAATCATATTTTCAATATTCAATATCCTTTTCAATAATCATTTTAATCGGTATGTTTATATGAACAAATATAAACATATCACAATTGAAAAAGTCATCGGTATCACATGAATTTTGAGAATAAAAGCGGTTCACAAAATATATATAGTTTGCATAATATCATATAATCAAAATACACAAGGAATGTCAGAGTACTCACCCAAAATGGAGGTCAAATTTACTAGTATTGGTCTTCTATCACACGTTAATCTGATAAAGATTTAAGTACACGTTCTAAGGTTCAGTTTATACTATAATAACCTCTTCTTTTAAAGGATTACTGAATCCCTATTTGTTAACTTTAAACTCATTGATCATAATTGAAGAATTCAATTCATAGTCCTTCCTCATCAGTCGGTTCCCAGTAGAGATGGAGGGTCACAGGGGCACCACTTAAATACCATCTGATCTAGACAGAATTTCACCGGGCCTGACTTTGGAATTACTTAAATGGGATTCCATAATAACGAGCAATTTCTTTAAAATGAATCTTTTTTAAAAGCGTATAATTTCAAACAAGTTTACATATATTGAAGTAAAATCAACTTGGATTTCTTCTAAATTTTAAGTTTTGATTAGTGAATTCTTTATTGTATTTTACCAGTATAACTACTAAGTAAAGCTATAAAACAATAAATTAAAACTATAAAGATGCATTATAACATTAAGATTACCTTAAGATGAATATCCCTAAGAACTTCTTATTAAACTTTTTCTCACTATTTCTTTCTATAATTCTCAAGGAATTGGTGTGAGTTTCAAATGATCCCAAAGGCCCTATTTATAGTTTTCCAAAAATATCACGGTATTGACACGTGTCTACCTGACCAAGCCTTTACAACGGAGAGTCGCGTAGAAGTGTCGCGTATCAGAGGGGTCTTGCAGTCTTATTTCACCGAACTGCGACACGTGTTTTAGCTTCTCCTCTAACGACGATACGTGTTTTGGCTTCTCCTCTAATGACGACACGTGTACAGTGGAGGTGTCAAAACTAAGCATGAGGTGTCGAGCATGAGGTGGAAAGGTATTAAGGGTATAAGGGTCATTTTGCACCTGAAGGGCATTTTGGTAATTTCACAGCATATATTTTCAATATTTCTTATAGGTCCCTGAAAATATTTTATTTAGGAAAAGGCCCAATTTATTTTTCATTTTGGTCCCTAAAACTTTCTTTATTAAAACAAAGTCCCTAAAGTTTCATAAAATTACATTTTCTACCCCAAAACTTATCACTTAGCTTAGGATGTGCCATAAAATCTCAATTTGACCCATTTTACCGTTGATTCTTCAAATTTAAAAATGGGCTTTGTCATATTAAGAACTCAGAATATCATATATGTAATAATATATCATTATTAGATAGTAAGTGTGACGAAATTGAAAGAAGACAATTATATATTGGCATAAGAAAATGGGGTCATTACAACCTACCCTCCTTATAAAAAGTTTGGTCCCCAAACTTTACTTACATTAATTTCCAAAAAGGTATGGATATCGCTCTTTTATTTCATCTTCCCGCTCCCATGTTGCTTCTTCAATAGAATGATTCCGCCATAATACTTTGACTAGTGGAATAACCTTGGTTCGTAATATTTGATCTTTATGGTCCAAGATTTCCACTGGATGCTCAATGTATGTCAAATCTTCTCTAACTTGAAGAGGCTCGTGAATTAAGATATGTGCTGGATCAGGGATGTATTTCTTCATCATTAAAACTTGAAACACATTATGCACACTCGAGAGTTCAGGGGGTAAGGCTATTCTATACGCAATAACACCTACCCTTTCAAGGATTTCAAAAGGCCCTATGTATCTTGGACTTAACTTTCCTTTCTTCCCAAATCGGATTACTCCCTTTGTCGGTGATACTCGTAAGAAAACATAGTCTCCTATTTGGAATTCTAATGGCCGGTGTCGATTGTCAACATAACTCTTTTGACGGCTTTGAGCGATTTGAAGTCGGTCTTGTATCAATTTCACTTTCTCTATTGTGACCTGAATCAATTCTGGTCCCAATAATTTTCTTTCTCCAACTTCTACCCAGCATGCAGGAGAACGACACCTTCTACCATAAAGTGCCTCTTACGGATCCATTTGAATACTTGCTTGATAGATATTATTACATGCAAATTCCACTAACGGTAAATGATCGTCCAAATTCCCCTTCAAATCAAGTACACATGCCCTAAGCATATCCTCTAAGGTTTGGATAGTTATCTCAGATTGTCCATCTATTTGAGGATGAAAAGCGGTGCTGAAATTCAATTTTGTTCCCATGGCTACTTGTAGGCTTTTCCAAAAGCGAGACACGAATCTAGGATCACGATCAGAAATAATTGAAACTGGGGTTCCATGAAGCTTAATAATTTCCCGTATACATAATTTAGCTAACTTTTCTAAGGAATGGGTAATCTTAATGGCAAGAAAATGAGCAGATTTAGTTAACCTATCAATAATTACCCAAATGGAATCATTACCATTGGAACTCCTTGGTAGCCCTGTCATAAAATCCATGGTAATATGTTCCCATTTCCACTCAGGGATAGGTAAAGGTTGTAATAATCCTGATGGTTTCTGATGTTCAGCTTTTACTTGTTGACAGATCAAACACTGAGATACAAACTCTGCTATCTCCCTTTTCATGTTATTCCACCAAAACACTTCTCGGAGATCTCTATACATCTTGGTATTTCCGGGATGAACTATGAATCTCGAGTAATGACCTTCCTCCAAAATCTGCCTCTTTAGTTGGGCATCACCCGGTATACACACTCTATTTCCAAATCTTAATATATCATATTGTATCACAAATTCAATTCTCTTCCCTTCAATAACCTATTCTTTAATCTTCTTCAGTTGTGGGTCATTTACTTTTGCAACTTTAATTCTTTCTATCAATGTGGGTTGTATTTGTAAGTTTGTGATTATTCCTCCTTCGCAATAATTACGTACATCTATTTCCATCTTCTCAAATCTTTCAATAGAGCTTCCTGGCTGGTAATAAGACATGCTAAATTTGGTGTAGACTTTCTACTCAAAGCATCGGCAACTACATTAGCTTTCCCCGGGTGATAGTGAATATTTACATCATAATCCTTCATCAATTCTAACCACCTCCTTTGTCTCATGTTCAATTCCTTCTAAGTAAAGATATATTTCAAACTCTTATGATCGGTATAAATCTCACAAGTCTCACCATATAAATAATGTCTCCAAATCTTAAGAGCAAAAATTACTGCTGCTAATTCTAAGTCATGAGTTGGATAATTTTGCTCATGTGGTTTTAACTGTCTCGAGGCATAAGCTAATACTTTTTCATTTTGCATTAGCACACATCCCAAACCATTTTTAGAAGCATCACTATAAATCACAAATCCTCCTGTACCGGAAGGAATAGTCAAAATTGGGGCAGTTACTAATCGATTCTTAAGTTCTCGAAAACTAGTCTCAACTTCCTCAGACCTTTCATATTTCACCTTCTTTTGAGTTAACCTAGACAGAGGTTTGGCAATACTAAAAAATCCTTCAACAAATCTTCGATAATAACCTGCTAATCCTAGGAAACTACGAATCTCCGTCACATTAGTTTCTCTTGGCCAATCTAGTATAGCCTCGATCTTTTGAGGATCAACCAACGCTCCCTCTTTGGATATGACATGTCCTAGAAAAGAAACACTAGGCAACCAAAATTCACACTTCTTTAATTTCACATATAATTTCTCTTTCCTAAGGATTTGTAATACTATCTCCAAATGCTTCTCATGTTCTTCAATAACTTTGGAATAAATAGAAAAGAAACACTAGGCAACCAAAATTTACACTTCTTTAATTTGCATGTAATTTCTCTTTCCTAAGGATTTGTAATACTATCTCCAAATGCTTCTCGTGTTCTTCAATAACTTTGGAATAAATAAGGATGTCATCAATGAAAACAACCACACACTGATCCAGATATTTCCTAAACACTCTAATCATCATATCCATAAAAGCGGTTGGTGGATTAGTTAATCCAAATGGCATCACAAGAAATTCATAGTGACCATATCTAGTACGAAAAGCTGATTTCGAAATATCCTCTTCCTTAATCTTCAATTGGTGATAGCCTGACCTAAGGTCAATCTTCGAAAATACTTGCGCACCTTGCAGTTGGTCAAACAAATCATCTATATGAGGTAAGGGGTATTTATTCTTAATGGTCACCTTATTTAGTTCACGATAATCTATACATAACCTCATCATCCCATCCTTCTTTTTAACAAATAACACTGGAGCACCCCAAGGGGATCTACTAGGTCTAATAAAACCCTTGTTTAACAGATCTTGTAATTGAACTTTTAATTCCCTTAATTTTAAAGGTGCATGCGATAAGGTGGTTTTGAGATTGGTGTAGTTCCAGGAACAAGGTCAATGGTAAATTCTACTTCTCTACTAGGAGGTAGACTGGGAAAATCATCTGAAAAAAGCTTAGCTATAGGAATATCTTCTAAACTAGCCTCTTTTGTCTGTAAATCAATAACATTAGCAAGGAATCCTTGACATCCCTTCTTAAGAAAACTACAAGCTTGCATTGCAGAGATAATACGCATGGGAGATAAGATGCTAGTTCCTTCAAAACTGAATTCTGGTTGGTTAGAAATTTGGAAAATAACTCTCTTCTCAAAACAATCCACCCCAGCATGATATGATGCTAACCAATCCATCCCCAAAATGACTTCAAAATCTCTTATGTCTAAAACTATCAAATCAGCGAATAGTTTATGACTACTGACATTTATAGGGCAAGACTTACATACTAATGTTCCCGTCAATAACTCACTCGAAGGAGTAGAAATGTGTATGATATGATTCAAGGATTCAGGAATATTAGGAAAGCAATTAACAAAACGCACAGACACAAATGAATGGGTAGAACTAGGATCTATTAAAACTTGAAAAGGTTGTGCACATATAGAAAGTGTACCTGAAACTACTGCATTAGAAGCCTTTGCATCGGAAATATTAAAGACTCTACCTTGTCTTCCCTGATCCTTATTGTCATTAGAAGTATTTGTTGCCGCCTTCCCTTTGTTAGGACAATCTCACATTTTATGTCCCTTTTGGCCACACCCAAAGTAACTCCCCGTCTCCAGGTAATACGGCTGCCGTCTATGAATATTACCACAACGTTGTCATTTATCAACATTAAAGGGTTTGTTTACTAAAGGTTGTCCTATATTAGGTATAGTCCTAAAGGGTTTGTTATTGGGGTTCCTTCCCCTTTGTTCTCCAAACTTCCTCTTCCCCTCTCTAACCTGATTATATTCTTCACTATCCTTCTCGGCTATTGTTGCCCTAGCCACCACGTCATTATATGATGTCAACTTTAGGATGGAAATTCGGCTACGAATATTCAACCTTAACCCACGTTCAAACTTCTTGGCTCTTAAAACATCGATTATCACAACATGAGGTGCAAAATGGGATAACTCGATAAAATTTTCCTCGTATTGACTAACCGTCATATTTCCTTGAACCATACTTATGAAGTCAGCTACTTTTTGGTCTTGCACCGTTTTGGGAAAGTATTTCTCGTAGAAGATCACTAAGAAGTCATTCCAACCTATGGGATTATTCCTTTCCCCATGCATTCTCTTAGTCATTCTCCACCAATGTTCGACTTCACCTTCTAACATGAATGTTCCAAATAAAACCCGTTGTTCATCTGTACACTTAAGAACATCGAACATCTTTTCCATTTTTATCACCCAATTTTCTGTTTCAGTGGGGTTAGGAGTACCTTTAAAAGATGGTGGATTCAACTTCTTGAACTGTTCAATAGTACAACTACTTAGTTCAAGATTCCTTGGTGCTCCATTATTCACCTGATGCTCCACAATTCTTGCTAGACTTTCAATTGCCTTGTATGCACCTTCCAATCCTTCCATACTCAAACCACTAGTTCCTGGAGTTGATCTTGCCTTGGTCATTTTCTACAGTCATGGCCAAACATAAGATGTATTATACTAGCCCAAGATTGCAATTTAGAAGAACAATGATATATCAATAATTATATATATTGTAATACATGTGGAGGGTTATCACATAAGTCGGATATTTAGTCTTGTATCCTATGTATGGAAACTTAAAATCAATAACGTTCGAAACTTATGTTCAGTAGTCTGCGAGTTCATAACCTATGCTCTGATACCACCTCTGTCACGACCCCGACCCAAAATAGTATTAGGGAACGAGTGTCTTGACATGTCACCAAGGCAACAAATATTCCGATTTAATTGTTTCCTTAAATAAATGCAACGAAAATATTATCACATGGTTATGAATCGTAAAATACTGAAAGTAAAGGAATTACGCCATCAGAGCTTTCTAAAGGAAACTTCATATATATTAAAAGTAACAACGAGTTACAACTTAAGAGAAAATTTAAACCTTATTACAAGAGAGCCAGACATGCTCTAAATAAACATTTTACAAAAAGAGCTCTAAAAGCTAAATCTTCAATATAGTCCATTTTCGTTCCGTCCGTGAACCTAAACGTTTCCTGAAAAATGGTTATTTATACAACATCAGCTAAAAGCCGAATGAGGTTCAATCTCCAGACATTCCAGGGTTTTTAGAAAATAGATACCTATTCAAGTCAAAAGAGAAGGCATATACATATATGGATAGGAACTTGCAGTAAATAGATATATATTTTGAAATGAAAGTATATATATCATAATTGGATAGCTCAGAATAAGACGAATGCAACAAATCAAATGTGATATCTTTTTTTCTTACAATAATATCATTTTGATGGCCAAGTACACTCTAGTACCGTATTCTTCCACCGTACTATACCCCGGTAGTTGAGGGTCAATCGAACTAGTTCATCACAATGCCTTATTTAGGACGCACCAGCAATAACCCAGCTGGGAAGGTCAGTCAGTAAAGAGGTCCCTTAGGCCGAATCATATTTTCAATATTCAATATCCTTTTCAATAATCATTTTAATCGGTACGTTTATATAAACAAATATGAACATATCACAATTGAAAAAGTCATCGGTATCACATGAATTTTGAGAATAAAAGCGGTTCACAAAATATATATAGTTTGCATAATATCATATAATCAAAATACACAAGGAATGTCAGAGTACTCACCCAAAATGGAGGTCAAATTTACTGGTATTGGTCTTCGATCACACGTTAATCTGATAAAGATTTAAGTACACGTTCTAAGGTTCAGTTTATACTATAATAACCTCTTCTTTTAAAGGATTACTGAATCCCTATTTGTTAACTTTTAAACTCATTTATCATAATTGAAGAATTCAATTCATAGTCCTTCCTCACCAGTTGGTTCCTAGTAGAGATGGAGGGTCACAGGGGCACCACTTAAATACCATCTGATCTAGACAGAATTTCACCGGGTCTGACTTTGGAATTACTTAAATGGGATTCCATAATAACGAGCAATTTCTTTAAAATGAATCTTTTTTAAAAGTGTATAATTTCAAACAAGTTTACATATATTGAAGTAAAATCAACTTGGATTTCTTCTAAATTTTAAGTTTTGATTAGTGAATTCTTTATTGTATTTTACCAGTATAACTACTAAGTAAAGCTATAAAATAATAAATTAAAACTATAAAGATGCATTATAACATTAAGATTACCTTAAGATGAATATCCCTAAGAACTTCTTATTAAACTTTCTCTCACTATTTCTTTCTATAATTCTCAAGGAATTGGTGTGAGTTTCAAATGATCCCAAAGGCCCTATTTATAGTTTTTCAAAGATATCACGGTATTGACACGTGTCTAGCTGACCAAGCCTTTACAACGGCGAGTCAGCGTAGAAGTGTCGCGTATAAGAGGGGTCTTGCAGTCTAATTTCACCGAACTGCGACACGTATTTTAGCTTCTTCTCTAACGACGATACGTGTTTTGGCTTTTCCTCTAATGACGACATGTGTACGGTGGAGGTGTCAAAACTAAGCATGAGGTGTCGGGCATGAGGTGGAAAGGTATTAAGGGTATAAGGGTCATTTTGCACCTGAAGGGCATTTTGATAATTTCACAGCATATATTTTTAATATTTCTTATAGGTCCCTAAAAATATTTTATTTACGAAAAGGCCCATTTTATTTTTCATTTTGGTCCCTAAAACTTTCTTTATCAAAACCAAGTCCCTAAAGTTTCATAAAATTACATTTTCTACCCCAAAACTTATCACTTAGCTTAGGATGTGCCATAAAATCTCAATTTGACCCATTTTACCGTTGATTCTTCAAATTTAAAAACGGGCTTTGTCATATTAAGAACTCGAAATATCATATATGTAATAATATATCATTATTAGATAGTAAGTGTGACGAAATTGAAAGAAGACAATTATATATTGGCATAAGAAAATGGGGTCATTACATTATAGGTGTTGATCAAGCGTATTGTCCATTTAAATCATGCATGTACTTTATTATATAAATATGTGTAGTGTTGTATATATATACATATAGTTATTGATATACGTGTGGAATGAGAGTTACTTTTATGGGTGTGCTTTGTTGTTCAGACGTTTAAATTTTTATAGTCATGCATTACTGATTTGATGATTAATGATTTGTAATATGTAGTGGCAGAACTATGGTGTAATTTTTTTTGGTGTGTGTGTGTGTGTGTGTGGGGGGGGGGGGGGGGGGATGCCCTAACCAATATTTTCAAAAAAAAATTAGTTTTAAAACTTTGAGGTTTAAATTAAAGATGTAAATAATTTAAGGGAAAGAAAATGTAATTTGTCATAATGACCCACCCAGAATTTATTTTAAACTTCTTTTATCCTTGAATTGGGATTTTATAGAAATTTATTGTATTGTGATTATTGATTTTGTGTTTTGTGGATTGTGTGCTATTATGACTTGTGGTTGTTTTCTTTTAATTATAATTGTTTAGACTTGTCTAAATTTTGTTGAATGTATAATTGTTTAAATTTGGAAATTCTCAACATAATATCTTAAAGAAATAACTGTTATTTTTTTTGTTAAAGGATTATTTCCCCTGAGCAACCGTCAATGGTCCATGCTATGCACATAATGATGCCTCATCGAAGATTTTTTTTGGATCCACCACTCGTAATATGTATGTTGTATGCTTTGAACTTATTATTTTATCGAAAAGATATATATAAAGTTTGTTATGTGTGGTACCTATTGGGTTGTTTATGTTTTCACATACTTAATACATTGTTAAGATTTTTGTGTATATATTAAATTAATTATATTTTTTTAACAACATTATTATTTTGTGTAATGTGGGGAGGGAAGGTTATGATACACATTAGTACCGGCAAAAACATGTCCACGAGATTAAACTGCCCAAATTAGCCTAGACTTCAAAATATGGGGCCCATATTTTAAACTTAGCGGGCCAAACATGGGTGTAAACCATAAAATGATCGGATCAATATGAGCACCAATTTATATTTTCTTATACTAACCCTAGTATCCATATCTCTCAGCTAAAACACCCAATATTTTTTTATCTCCCTTTGCTGAGATATCCAATTCTTTTCCCGTCAGATCCTTTCTCTCTTGGATTGTGACAAATTTGTGGAGTGAAACATATAAACGATCTTTATATACACACATATATTCATTGAACTGCAGGGATCCACTTTCCTCCTCCCTTCTCCACTCCCTTCTCCACGCAGAAAATTCAGCAGATACGATTGCTACAAAAAATGGGTTGGCCTGGACCGAACCCAACCTGACATCCAACCCAACCCGATTTTAACCCGCCCAGATTTAACCCAACCCGAATTTAGCCCACCAAAATTTGGCCTATCCCACCTGTTTGTGACACACCCCAACCCAATTACTTATCATTAAGTTTGAAAGTCAAAGTGAGTCAAATCATAATTACCTTAACTAAACCATAAATATGAGTATTCTTTTCAATTATTAACATGAATCCATAAAATTAAAACTTTTCAAATTTTAAAGTAATCGTGCTTATTCAAACTTGCTCAAAGGATAAGTAGGATTAAATTACCCCTTTTTAATTTGACCAAAATCATGGTTTTATGCATCCCTTGCTAACCCCACCCAACCTCCTAGATTTGGCAGTGACCTTTCATTACCTAAAAAAAACATAACATAGGAATCGTGAGAAAAATAGCTCAGTGAATGCATTACTACTACATTAGTTCATAAAATTAAATGCAATAAGTCATATCTATGTAACAATATATAACATCTCAACATCTCTTGGCCGTTAATAAGCCATAACATCTCTTGGTTGTTGATAAGCTATAACATCTCTTGGCTATTGATAAGCCATGACATCTCTTGGCTGTTAATAAGCCATAACATCTCTTGGCTGTTGATAAGAGATAACATCTCTTGGATATTGATAAGACATAACATCTCTTGGTCGTTGATAAGCCATAACATCTCTTGGCTATTAATAAGCCATAACATCTCTTGGCTGTTAATAATCCATAACATCTTTTGGTTGTTGATAATCCATAACATCTCTTGGTTGTTAATAAGCCATAACATCTCTTGGCTATTAATGAGCCATAACATCTCTTGGAAGTTAATGAGACATAACATTTCATATCTATTAATAAGCCATAACATCTCTTGGCTGTTGATAAGCCATAACATCTCTTGACTGTTAATAAGCCATAACATCTCTTGGCTATTAATGAGCCATAACATCTCTTGGCTGTTGATAAGCCATAACATCTCTTGTAATACATACACATCATATCCATAATCAAATCAGTAAGTACGACATATCCTAAGCATAATCAACTCAATAAGTACAACATATCATATCCATATTCAACTTGGTAAGTACGACATCTCATATTTGTAATCAACTCGGTAAGTGAAACATATAATATCCATAATCATCTCAACAAGTACAACATATCATATTAATAATCAACTTGGTAAGTACAAAATATAATATCCATAATCATCTCAATAAGTACCACATCTCATATTTATAATCAACTTGGTAAGTACAGCATATAATATCCATATTCATCTCGATACGTACAACATCTTATATTTATAATCAACTCGGCAAGTACAACATATGACATCCATAATCATCTCATTAAGTACAACATCTCATATTTATACTCAACTTGGAAAGTACCACATATAATAGCTATAATCATCTTAATAAGTACCACATCTCATATTTAAAATCAACTCGGTAAGTACAACCTAAATATCCGTAATCATCTCGATAAGTATAACATCTCATATTTATATTCAGCTCGGCAAGTACAACATATGATATCCATAATCATCTCGATAAGCACAACATCTCATATTTATACTCAACCCAACAAGTACAACATATGATATACATAATCATCTCAATAAGTACGACATCTCATATTTATAATCAACTCGCTAAGTACAACCTATAATATCCATAATCATCTTGATAAGTAAAACATCTCATATTTATATTCAACTCGAAAAGTACAACATATGATATCCATAATCATCTCAATAAGCACAACATCTCATATTTATACTCAACCCGGCAAGTACAACATATAATATCCATACTCATGTATAAATACATATTACCAGTGAGTACACTCACCTTGGCCACTTCATGTGTTTTTCCCGCGCCTTTATCTGGAACTTGTTCAATCGATTCTTTTTCCCTTTCACATATAAATTCTTACAATATTCGTATCATCATAAGGATATTAACAATCCAAAGAATAACTTAAACTTAACCCAATTCATAAGCATCATATAATCCCATTCAAATCATATATCGTAAATGAAGTCCAATCTAACTTCATGGTAAGATATTTACCATACCCAAATCATATGTCAAATATATTTTAATTTCTTCTTAGTAGTTTCATCCTTAACATATTGGGTTACCAATCCAAAATACTACATGTCATTTCAAGCTTCCTAAAGCAATATATGCCCATTTATTTGCTACATAGCAAAACATTCCCTATAGGCTCCTTTATCGTTCAGTCAAATTCCAAGAATTTTCATAACTTTTCTGTGTCATAACTTTCTATGATATTAAACCCAACATCAATAAACGTATTTAAAAATACAAAGTTAAAGTTTCATATTTTTTAAGGTTCATTTGCTATGTCAAGCAAAACATCGAACACATGGTATGCATAATTACGCTTTGGGGGCAGATTTTATACCTAAACTTCAAACTATCACCAAAGATCCATTTCTTGGTATTTTCATATTCGAATATGTTATAAATATGAGTCTATTTTCATCTCCAACTGGAATTATTCAATTCAAATGAATATACAAAAAGTTATAGAAGTTTGAATACACAAGGTCTCCAATCGAAGCAATATACAAGATTTACACGTTCAACTTTGCTTAAACTTGCATCTATCCGTACATATACGCCAAGGCATGAAATTTCAATAAACAATCAATGATTTATATCATTTCAATCAATAATAACAAGATTTATGCGTAGAATTACCTTAGGGACTTTTTCATAATTTCATACGGATTTTTCTCAAATTTTCTCCTCACTTTATACTTCCCGAGCTTCCCAATTCTCTCTCCTCAAGCCAAACTCTCTTATACCTTATTTTGGCTGAAGTAGGAGGTTATTTCAAGGTTTTAAAGTCAGCATAAGTCACCCCCCTTAGTCCAATCAAAATATGACATGTGTCGCCATATAAGACAAAATATCCTTTAAAGCTAAATGACTACTTTACCCCTATTCGAAATTTCAGCATAACTCCTTCCTCCGACCTTTGTTTTATACACCGTTTGTTGTGTTACAAACTTAACTCATATATCTACAACTGTATAGTTTTCACCTCAAGTCAATTATCATATTACAGTGGCCAAAACTAGTCTCGAACTTGAAAATTCCTACCGAAGACTTCACAAATTTATGTTTGTGACAAATTCAATATTTCATAAGTTATGAAGATAGGATTAGACTAAACACAATAACTGTAAGGACAATTTGTCCATCATTTATTAGTTATGTCATACGCCGTCACACCGTTGAAGAATATTCAAGACTGAATCTACATCAACGGATCTGAATATCAAAAAGAAGAAGGAATCAGATTTCTGCAGAATCGGACCGGTCCGCCCAGAATAAAATAACCGATCCGTCTGCGGACCGGTCCGCCTGTTGAAAAGCCAATACACCCCAGACCGCAAGCGAATCGAAGAACCCAAAAATAAAAAGAACCAGTCCGCCTACCCGGATCGATCTGCCTCAGACCCGGACCGGTCCGCCTGGGATAAACACAAACAGATCGTGTTCAGATTTTTAAGGCCCAGGACTACTTTTAGAAACCCACTACGGGGAGTTGGTTTAGCAAGACTTCCACACGATTTTCTGAGTACAAAAAACTCTAAGTCTTCACCTGTTGAGTCCCAAGATTCCAGTTTTTGTTGATTCACACAACCTCTCATACATTTATGAATCTATTTGTAACCCTAGAACACAAACCGTTGCTGTTCAACCCTTGTGGAGAAGACCGTTCTTCTTCTTCTTCATTGCAGCCCTCCTGGAAATGGATATTTCCAGCCGCCGACTACAGAATCCGACACCTGAGGGTAATTCTTAGTCACTTGTATTTTCATTGTAATCCGAAATTGTACAGTTACAATATTATAATGAAAATAAATGGTTTTGCCCCTTAGGAGGATTTTTCCTCAATTGTGTGTGTTTGATTAATCTTCATGATCTACTTCTTGATTCAATCACACCTAGTTGCATGTTTAGGGTTTATTTGGGTTAAACTGAATTTAATTATATAATTTCTTATTTGAGCGCACGCGCATACTCTCTTCAAATTGGTATCAGAGCGGGTTACGCTAATCTATCGCGTATTCCTAATTTTTTCGCAAAATTTCTCTAAGATATCAATTTTCTGAAAAATTGATTTTTGAAAAAGTGCGTGTTCAAATGGAGAAATCATATAATAAATTGCCTGTTTTTGACGGGACAAACTATGCATATTGGAAAGCCCGAATGAGGTCGGATTTATAAGCCATAGATGAAAGGGTTTGGATTTTAGTTGAAAGTTGGTGGACACCTCCCTCCGTCACTGTGGAAAACGTGACTAATTTAAAACATGTCACCTCTTGGACTGAAGATGAATTTAGATGGTCTTCTTTTAACTCTAAAGGTTTGAGTGCTATTTCCGGTTCCATCACTCCCGATGAGTTCCGACGTATCATGACGTGCACCACGTCAAAGGAGGCATGGGATGTTTTACAACTCACCCATGAAGGAACAAATGCTGTGAAAGAGTCTAAATTGTAAAATTTGACAACTCAATTTGAAACCATCACCATGCATGAGACTGAATGTTTTGATGATTTCTATGCTAGACTTTCTGACATTGTTAATACTAGCTTTAATCTTGGTGAACATATTCCTAATGCTAGAGTTGTTAAAAATATTCTTTGTTCTTTGCCTAAGTGTTTTATCCCTAAAGTCACTGTGCTAAATTCTATGGGCAATTTAAATACGCTAAAATTGGAAGAACTTGTAGGAGATTTGCAAACTTATGAAATTGACATGTTCCCTAAAACTGCTAGGTCTAAAGATAAGGGAATTGCACTTAATGCCAAAGAGAAAAAGAGGAGGGGTCAGCTAGAAAGAGGGAATAGTCATCTAGAAAGAGAGAGACTGACACGTCAGATTCTGAGTGTGATTTTGACTTAGATGATTTGGCTCTTTTTGCAAAAAAATTCAAGAGGATTCTCAAATTTAAGAAAAATGGCAATTTTAAAGATAAAAAGAAATTTGTGAAAAATAAGTTTGAATAGAAAAATGAAAAAGATTCCAAAAATCCTCCTAAGAAAGAAAGTGAGAGATGCTCTGAGTGCGATGGTAGGGGTCATAGAGCCTTTGAGTGTGCCACTCGTCTGAATAGAGAGAAAGGGAAAGCTGCCCTTAATGCTACTCTTAGTGACGACAGTGAGGTCGAGACGGTGGATTCAGGAGATGAGTCACCGCATGAGTGTAACTTCACCGCATTCATGGCCAGTCAAGTGAGCACTCCTAGTTCTCTTCACGATGATGAGGATGATGCTTCATAGGGACACCTCGACAGTGTGATCAATGTGAGTGAAGGGGAGGATGACTCAAGTGAGAGCAAGAGTGATATTCAACGCGCCTACGCTGAGTTATATTCTAAGTCATTTAAAACTAAAAAACGTAACAAAGCGCTAATTCTTAAGATCACCGGCTTAGAGGAAGATTTAAGAAAGGCGAGAGAGAGAGAGTCCTCCACCTTCACCGCCCTAAGAGAGAGAGAATCTGCCTGTGTTGAGAAAGAGAGTTTGTTTAGAGAGAGAGTGTGTTTTTGAGAAAGAGAGAGGGGACTTGACTAAACAAGTGTCTAGTCTTACGAGTGAGCTCCATTCCTCTGCGGAGACTAGAAAGAAACTTGAAGCCTTTGTTGCCCAGCTGACTCATGATCTTGAGAAAACACGGGAAGTCAAGGTACAAATTGAGGAAAGATCAGGGAAAATGGGAAAGATGCTCCTCGGACCCACTTTAGGTTTTGGTGATAGGCAGAGAATTGGTTATGATGGTGGCTCCACCTCTCAAATTGCACCTGGACCAGTTCCTGAGTTTACTACTCCTTATGGTCATCGTCAAAAATCTCGAAAGAGAGTTCGACCGAGAAAAGCAAACCAAGGTCCGCCTTTGACTGTGTTTTTTTGTACCTATTGCAAAAGAAAAGGCCACCTCAGGGAGTTTTGCTATAGCATTGGTCGGACACGACATACTACAGTTCCACGTCAGCCTACTGATGATTTTACCAGTCTGAGAAAGCGAGTTGAGCTTTTAGCTGCCACATCTCAGAGTTTGATGGAGGAATTCCGACGGATGCCTTTACCATCAGTGAATGCTTCTCACATTCCATCTAAAACCAACAACAACAAAGGCAAACAAAAGGTCTCCACTTCTTGGGTACCTAAGAAAGATAAAAAGGCCTTTGTTGTTCATGTTGCTCTCAAAGCACATAATACCTCACAGTGGTATTTTGATAGTGGGTGCTCTAGACATATGACAGGTGATGCCTCATTTTTTACATCTCTTGAGGATTATTAGGATGGCAGAGTCACCTTTGGAGATGGGAGCAAGTCTAGCACTATAGGACGAGGTACTATCAAGTTACCTGGTTTTCCTAAGCTAGAAAATGTTTTGTACGTCAAAGGTTTGAAAGCAAACCTTCTCAGCATTAGTCAGTTGTGCGACGCTGACTTTGCCGTAAAGTTTAACCGGGAAGCGTGTAAGGTCTATAATCAAGCCAGTAAACTTTTGGTACAAGGGGTGAGGACAAAGGATAATTGTTATGGGACTGAGCCCACGTCCTCACTTGTCTGTAGTAGCGCCACGATCACTCCTATGGATCTGTGGCACCAACGTCTAGGTCACGTCAATATTAGAGATCTCACTCGCTTAGCTAAAAAGGACCTAATACGTGGCTTACCATCTCTTGGAAAGTCAACTTCCACGGTTTGTGGACCCTGTCAGTTGGGAAAACAAATTCGGAGCCCTCGTAGGAAGTTGCATTCCATTACCACCTCCCGAGTTCTTGAGCTGATTCACATGGATCTTATGGGTCCTACTCGTACCGAGAGTTTGGGTGGTAAGAGGTATATCCTCGTGATGGTAGACGATTTCTCCACATACTCCATTGTAGGTTTTCTGAGAGAGAAATCCGATGCTGTAGAGTTTTTAACGACCAAGTGCCGTGTCCTGCAAAATTAACACGGAGTCACTATTAACAGGATACGTAGTGACAACGGCACTGAATTCAAGGAAGCAAAGGTAGATGTGTATTATGATAGTCTTGGGATCAAACATGAGTTTTCTGCTGTGAAGACTCCTTAGCAAAATGGGATTGTTGAGAGAAAGAATAGAACGATCCAGGAGATGGCTAGATCTATGCTTTTAGGTCGTAAAGTTTCTAGGAGATTTTGGGCAGAGGCAGTGTCTACTGCATGCCACATGGTGAATAGGGTTTATCTGTGTCCATACACACTTCAGACACCTTATGAGTTGTGGACTGGCAAGAAGTCCAACTTGGCATATTTCTGTGTTTTGGGGAGTAAATGCTACATCCTACGGGATAGAGAGCAATTAGGAAAGTTTGACTCCCGGAGCGATGAGGGAATATTATTAGGCTATTCATCGAATAGTAGAGCGTACCGGGTTTTTAACCTGAAGAGCTCTAAGGTTATGGAGTCAATAAACGTCACCGTGCAAGATGACGAACCTCCAACGTCTATTGATCCTAACCTTCAGTGTGAGGATGAGGATTGTTCTGACAGTGATTTACCTGTTCCTCTCCCACACCATGTGGACCCTATTCCTGTGTTAGGGGACACACCCGCTTGGGTTCATAAGAGTCATGACCCTTCTGCCATTATTGGTGATCCTACTCTAGGGGTCAAGACTCGTGCTCAGCTAGAGAACGTTGTTATCCATCTTTGCTACACGTCCAAAGTCAAGCCCAAGAATCATAAAGAAGCACTTAAGGATGAACACTGGATATCTGCCATGCAGGATGAGTTGCTTCAGTTTAAAAAGAATAATGTCTGGCAACTTATCCCTCGACCTAGTGAGACTAATGTGATAGGTACCCGATGGATTTTTAAGAATAAAATGGATGAAAATGGTACCATAATTCGAAACAAGGCTAGGTTGGTCGCTCAAGGCTACACACAGATAGAGGGTGTAGACTTTGGGGAGACATTTGCTCCTGTTGCGAGGCTTGAGTCCGTCCGTCTACTACTCACCATCGCATGCCATCTTCGCTTCAAGTTATATCAGATGGATGTCAAAAGTGCCTTTCTGAATGGCATTCTACAGGAGGAGGTTTATGTGGAACAACCAAAAGGGTTTGAAGACCCTAAGCACCCTGAGCACATTTTTTATCTAAGGAAAGCCTTGTATGGTTTGAAGCAAGCACCCCGTGCTTGGTACGAGAGGCTTACTTCCTATCTCTTAGCTCGTGGCTTCAAGAGAGGGGGAGTAGATATGACATTATTCATCAGGAGAGATGACGGTGCTATTTTGGTTGCCCAAGTCTATGTGGACGACATAGTCTTTGGATCCACATGCTCCCAGCATGCTCACCACTTTGAGGAGGAGATAAAAAGTGCGTTTGAGATGAGCATGGTTGGTGAGCTTACATTCTTCCTTGGTCTCCAGGTTCGTCAGCTAGAGGATGGGATGTTCATCTCTCAATCCAAGTATGCTAGAGACCTAGTGAAGAAATTTGGTTTAGACTTTGCTAAGCATGCACGTACACCTATGAGTACCACTACCAAGCTTAGTAAGGACACTTCAGGCAAGGACGTAGAGCAAACCTTATATCGGAGCATGATAGGTAGCCTTCTCTACTTGATTGCCAGTCGTCCCAATATAGCCTTTAGTGTTGGAGTCTGTGCGCGATATCAGGCGTCCCCGAAAGAGTCACACTTACTTGCTCTAAAACGTATTATTAAATACGTAAGTGGGACTCTCTCATACGGTATTTGGTATTCCTTTGATACTGATGATCGTTTATCTGCCTATTCAGATGCCGATTGGCCCGGGGATGTAGATGGTTGTAGGAGCACTACTGGTGGGTGTTTCTATTTTGGTTCTACTCTTGTCTCCTGGCTGAGCAAGAAGAAAAATTCCATCTATTTGTCCACTGCGGAGGCTGAGTACATAGCCGCCGGGAGTTGTTGCACACAACTCTTGTGGATGAAGCAAATGTTGGAGGATTATGGGATTTCACAGGACACCATGACCATTTCCTGTGATAACACGAGCGCGATACACATATCCCGCAATCCATTCCAGCATTCGCGCACAAAGCACATCAGGATCCGCGAGCACTTTATACGATAACTAGTTGAGGAAAAAGTTGTATCCCTGAGTTTCGTTCCCACCGACCATCAGTTAGCCGACATTTTCACAAAACCTTTAGATGCCCTTAGATTTGAGAGTCTTAGGAAGTCTTTGGGGATTTGCACAGTTGACTGAGGGGTTGGTCTATGTCTAGAATAAGCTGTTTTTTTCATGTTCATATCATATGCTTCCTATTGCTAGTATGTTTTATATGTATCATTCTTTTATTGTACAACTATTTATTTTGTTTGAAAAATCCAAAAAGATTTTTTTTTTTTTTTTTTGTATATTAATATTTCAAGAAAAACACAAAAAGATTTTTGTATTTTTTATGCACCTTTTATGGATGAACATTTAAGATAGCCAAGTCACACCTTCATTCCATTTATCCATGTGACTGTTTGATAGAGATTTGAGACGCTACATCATTTCATCCATGTGCTTTACATAGTATGGAGTCTTTGAGATGTAATTAGTGATATTTTCCTATATGTTTGACTCCTATCTCCTTTATTGCACACATGCATGGCTATATTTGATTATTGCACTTATCTATCACATATTGGCTTGAGTGTTTCCATCTCAATTCTGTCTATACAACTTACAATATGCGATCAAACTTGACAAGATTGGAATGCTTGTAAAAACCGTTTTGGTGAGACTGAGTGTTTGTTTAAGAACGGGGAGGGGCTGCGAAAGGTAATTATCTCTTCTTTGCGCAAAAGCCACCGTTCAAAAGGACCTAAAAAATGGAGGAATTTTATTATCCGGGGTCCAAAGAGGTTAAAAGAGCCCCCAAAAAAATTTAAAGGCAATAAAAAGCAATTCATGCCAAATATGGGCCATTAGGTTTCACCATAAATTCTCCAAAGTTTGAGAATTTAGAAAGCCTCTAGTCAAAATTATATCTGAGGGAGTTTGACTGGAGAATATAAACGGGTTTTCACTTCCTTGAAAGTCCTGAAAAAGCATAAAAAGTTTTGGACGTTATTGGTGTAGAAATCATTTTTAGCTTTGATTTGTTGATTTGATTGAGTCAATGTCTTATATTTCCACATTTTTTACACCAAAGGAAGACTTTGAGTTCATTCGTTAGGAGTATCCGATATTCATCGTGCACATATGTCATGTTTGTTTCCATTGATTTTCCTATTGAATTTGATCACACCCATTCATTTCCGTCATCATCAACTTGGTTGTCCTGTGTTTGTTCATGGTGTGTTTCTTATTTGTTTGAAAAAATTCTGAAAAATTAACAAAAATAGTTGCTTATTCCTTGTGACACCCTGTCTTCACTTGTTTGATTTATTCTTCTCATTTGTCTATTTGGGAACATCATAAAAAGGGGGAGAAAGAATTATCACATTAAGGGGGAGTTTTGAAGTGTTGAGTTGTTTATCACCAATTAGCATATTGGCATATCTGTTTATCTCATTTCAAACTCGATATGTCACTTGGTATTTGCTTTGTCTCATGTGTGTAGGTACTACATTGATGATCAGTGAAATACACACCCTGATGAGAAAAGCGTTGAAGATTCCTGAAGAGTTGAAGAACAAACGATGAAGTCTTATTCAATTGTACCTTTTCAGTTTTGGGTTCATGGAAGGGTAGATTTGTATAGGCAATTTTTTACTTGATAATTCGGATGTTTTTATGTTTGTACCGGCATAAACATACAGGAGATTTGTAAGGACAATTTGTCCATCATTTATTGGTTATGTCATACGCCGTCACACCGTTGAAGAATATTCAAGACTGAATCTACGTCAATGGATCTGAATATCAAAAAGAAGAAGGAATCAGTTTTCTGCAGAATCGGACCGGTCCGCCCAGAATAAAATAACCGATCCGCCTGCGGACCGGTCCGCCTCATACCCGGATCGGTCCGCCTGCTGCAAAGCCAGTACATCTCGAATCGCAAGCGAATCGAAGAAGCCAAAAATAAAAAGAACCGGTCCGCCTACCTGAACCGATCCGCCTCAAACCCGGACCGGTCCGCCTGGGATAAACACAAACAGATCGTGTTCAAATTTTTAAGGCCCAGGACTACTTTTATAAACCCACTACGGGGAGTTGGTTTAGAAAGACTTCCACACGATTTTCTGAGTACAAAAAACTCTAAGTCTTCACCTGTTGAGTCCCAAGATTCCAGTTTTTGTTGATTCACACAACCTCTCATACATTTATGAATCTATTTGTAACCCTAGAACACAAACCGTTGCTGTTCAACCCTTGTGGAGAAGACCGTTCTTCTTCTTCTTCATTGCAGCCCTCCTGGAAATGGATATTTCCAGCCGCCGACTACAGAATCCGACACCTGAGGGTAATTCTTAGTCACTTGTATTTTCATTGTAATCCGAAATTGTACAGTTACAATATTATAATGAAAATAAATGGTTTTGCCCCTTAGGGGGATTTTTCCTCAATTGTGTGTGTTTGATTAATCTTCATGATCTACTTCTTGATTCAATCACACCTAGTTGCATGTTTAGGGTTTATTTGGGTTAAACTGAATTTAATTATATAATTTCTTATTTGAGCGCACGCGCATACTCTCTTCAATAACTCAACATTATATATTCTAATAACACATTATCCCCATCCCATACGGTAAGCATGATTTAAACATGATCTATCATAATCATATCCGGGCGTCACAGTTTGCCAGTGCTAATACACAAGAGTCACGTGTACTTGCACACTTTGATTGTAATGTTATATGTTATTATTTTTTTTAAGTATAAATGTTAGGTTATCTTAAATGGTAAAAATGTGTGTAATATGTTGGTAATTTTGTGTACCACCCTGATAAAGAAAGTGAAAATGATTAAGTACACTTAGATCTCCTGAACTTTACACTTATTTCACTTCACCGCCCGTATTTTCCTTTTTCTGTACTAAACCCCCAAACTTTGTTAAGCACTCTAAATTACACCCTAACCCTGACAGTGTTAATAATTTTGACGGAAGAGTGGTCATGTGCCATGTACATGATGGTATTTTTATCCTAACTAGATTTTTTTGAAAAAGTTTGAAAGCTAAAGAAAAATATTTAAAAATTTGGGGGAAATACTAAAAAAACTATTAAAAATATCTGGAAAATATCTAAAAAAAGTTTTAATATTTTTTAACATGACAAAAAAATATTTCAAACATTTGTAAATTACTAAAAATATATTTAAGAAACTCTCAAAATTACTGAATACATTTAAACAATATTTAAAAATCATAGAAAAAATGTTAAAAAATCTAAAAATAATAGGAAAAGATTTTTAAAAAATTGTGTATTGGAGAAAAATATTTAAAAAATTTGAAAATTTCAAAAAAATAAATAGTTTCAGCAATTACAAAAAAAAAAAGTAAAAATCTTAAAGAGCTAAAAAAAACCTTTAAAAAATAAAAATATTGATGAAACATGTTAAAATATGAAAATTACATGGAATTATATAAAAAACATTTAAAAAAACTATGAATAGTGAAAGACCCTTTTAAAAATCTAGAAGTGACTGGATTTTTTTTTTAAATTTGGAAACATCAAAATTTACCAGAAATATAACTTTCGAGGCCCAACTAAATTCTCAAAAAATAGAAATAAACAAAAAAAATTACGAGCATTTACATTTTTAATATTAATCTATTCTTTTGAATAAACAAACCTCAACAACCAGCACAACAACCAAAAAAAAAAAATTTATTGGGTGAAGCTGTTTTTACTTTCAACTTGAAAAGTTATCTTTAGATTAAAGAAAACATTTAAATTTATGGATGAAGCTGTTCACGGGTGAGGTGCTGCTAAGGTTTTTACTTTTGTTGTAGAACATCTATGCACGAGTGTGAAATGAAGCATGATTAAAAAAAGGCGTCACGTGATTACTCACGTGGTTGTTATAAAAGATAACATTAAAGAAGGAAAATCTGAATATTAATGTGGTCTAATGATTCGTCTGCACCACTTGTACCAAACATGATTTGGACCTTGACAATTGGTTCATCCCCCCAAAAAAATAACAAAGCCACATTATTTTAACCTTTGGTTCACAAGTCGCAACTCACAACATCACCATTTTTAAGGGATCTCATTAATGTCTGGCTCATTTGCATTTCACATCTGCTATTAGGAGTAGTTTACACTTTGAAACTCCATAATTTCATATTGCATTTTTTGGATTCTATTTTAGACGGAATTCGTCCACTCTATTATATTGATAGTTAAATAACACGTGTTTTTAATTATAATTCAAAATTACTATTATCAACAATAAAATGAACAATTTATTTTATATTTAAAAGAAAAAATATTTATATAGATTTTTAATAGTTTTGGTTAAAAAAAACTGTTTTTATTTTATTTCCTTTATTATTTTGTAGAAACTATCTAATGGTTTAGGTTAAAAAAACAGTTTTTAGTCTTATTTCGCCTTTTAAACAGTTTTTTTTTAATTGCTTAAATTGTTTTCTAATAGTTTTGGTTTTAAAACATGTTTTTTTTACTTATTTCTGTTTCTAAACGTAGAAACTATATTTTGTTTAAGTTGATCATTAACGGTTTAATTCTTCTTAGAAACTGAGATACGTAATAGAACTTGACTTTTTCTAGAAATCAGGGGCGGAGCTGTGTTGGCTGGATCGACTTGCAGTCGAGAAGAATTTTTTTTAAGAGAACTAATATATTCTAACCCAACCCAACCCAACCCAGCTTATTAAATAATAGTCAACCCACCCAAATAACAACCCACGCCCACCAAGCCCATTTAATATTTTACTCTCACACCTTACCTTACCTGACAATCCCAATTTCCTCAACTAAAAACAAAAAACTTTTCGAACAAAATAAAATCTGTCTGTTTCTCAAGGGTTACTTTTGGCTCCTTCCTTCCCTATTTTGGTGACGCTAGCAACGTGAGCATCAGAAACACCGACCAGAAACACCGGCGTGAAAGTAATATCTATGTAATAATGACTAGTTTTATTTATTGGATCAAAAATGTATTAAATTTTATTATTTTTTTAATGTATTAAGATCTTTTTTATTATAAATTATATATATTTAGATAAATATACGTTTATAAATATTAATTTTAAATTCACTTATTCTTTCTTTCTAAAAATATAATCTCATGTTTTTTCTCTCTTTGATAGCCCACCTCTACCTCTACCTCTACCTCCACTCTCATGCCCACCCCTACCCCACCCACTCCACTCCACTCCATCGGAGACTTGCCGGAAATAGCCTATCGAAAAAATCTCCCAGGAATTTTGAAAAAAATTGAGGTTTTACATAAATAGTAAATTTATCTGTTTCAATTTTTTGTCAAAAAATATTAAATATGGGTGTTGTTTGATAGATCTCGACGAGTAGATTCCAAATATATAAAAAAAATTAATTTTGGATTTGTAAATTTGAAGTTATGGACTTTTAAAGATTTTGTGTTTTTTTTTAAAAACGACGTGACTGTTGTAAATAGTTGTGAGAATGTATTTTAAGGGTGTATTTGTCATTTTAATGTGCTGAGTTGGCAAAATAAGACATTTGACACCATTGACCCCATTTACTAAGTGAATGAGACTCCAAAATAATTCTCCAATTTCTTATGACTCATTTTACTTTAATCTTTATTTACTCAAATCTATATGAAATTTTTTTAAATATAAAATTTAAAAAGCCCTAATTTTTGTAAAACCTAAATTTTATAATTCCTAATTCTCGTTTCTCCTTCATTACATACTTATTTATTGTTGGTTGGAGATTTTAATTTATTTATATTCTTCATCATCAAGGTATGCCAATTTTCAAAACCCTAATTTTTAGTTTTTATTCCATTAATTATTTTTTATTGTTGCTTAGGATTGTATGATTATGAATTTAGTCCCTATTTTTCTGTTAAAATTTGTTCAATATAAATCGAAGTTATTTAAATGTAAATTTATTTATAAAGTCTTGAAATTGTCATTCATTCGTGAAATATTATAATTTTATTATATTAATTATCAGTTATTTATACAATCGCTAATTAACATTATGATTCATTTTTTTTAACTAAAATGCATTGATTTGTGCATTCTTTTAAGTTACAATGTCAAGGAAAACGTTGTTATCGTTTTATAAATAAAAAAGTGGCGACCAGTCAAAATATGATTCGCCTTCTATATTGACCGATTCTACTCCACCCTCCAATAAGCCACCTCATAAAATTCAAACGATTGAACCTAGTGAAGAAGATAACATTTTCACTCGAGATCCTGGCTTGCATTTTCAAATATAGTAAGAACCAGTTGACAATTGCGACGAGGTTCTAAAAAGTACCTCAAAATGGGGCCTATCAACCCATACTTCAATAGTATTCACCCATCTAAGATGGGAAATAATTTCATCGCTTTCAAAGTAGTTGGTATAAAAGATATCCTTAGCTTGAGTGTTCTACTGAAAAAAATATAGCATATTGTTTATATTGCTTCTTATTTGAAGTTGCAAACAAGGTGGCTTTGGTTGAACTTAAGACGGGAAGAAGTGCTAAACAAATTAAGACATTGCATTGAGCCGGAGCCACTCGTTTGAGTTTTGTTCGTAGCTTGATTGATTCATTTGGTCCATCTTGTCAAATTGTTGAAAATCTTTGAAAGAATGGCTTTAGTCAACTTATATTCTCGGAAGCTAAGGGTGCTTATGATGTGATGGCATTATTTCAATTTGTATTCATTTATATTCATTGAATGAAATTATGGGAATCACCGATTTACTTTGTCAGTCACTTTAGCCAAAATCTCAAGACATTATAAATGCTATGAATCTGATTTCAACTATAAAAACACTCGTTCAGAAGTTAAGAGAAAATGATTGGAGTTCTTTCCTTGAGAAATTACAATTATGCTTCTTATAAAGTGGGTACCGATTATTCTTGTCATTAGTAGGATAACATTACAGCTTATCATCACTATCAAATTGATACATTCAATGTTGCAATCAATTTTCAAAAAATGGAGTTAAATTGCAGATTCTCTAAGGGAGCAATGGAACTTCTTATCCTTAGTTCAACTTTGGATCCATGTGATGCTTATAAGACATTTAAATTGATGATTTATGCAACCCTGCAGAGAAGTTTTATCCTCATGATTTTACCAAAGATGATATACATGCTTTGAGGAGTCAGTTGAAACACTATGAGCTTGATATCCCCCATCAATAAAGTTTCCAAAATCTATCAATAAATTCTAAGTTATGTAGCTAATTATCATAAACAAGAAAGAAAGGGATTTATTCCTTAGTTGATAGATTGATTCGTCTTGTATTGACTCTTTCAATTTCCACTGCATCAACTGAACGAGCATTTTCTCCTATGAGGCTTGTCAAACTAACCCTTATCAACAAGATGGAGGATGATTACCTAGAAGACTTTATTATACTCACCATGGAAAGAGAACTTGCAACAAATATTGATCTAGATTGGATCTTGGATGATTTTGATTCTTGAAAGGATTGTAGGGTTCAACTTCATTAGGTCTTTAATTAATTTTTGTGCATATCTATCACAAGTGACTAGATATAAGAAAAATGACACTCTTTTATCTATTTTGAATCTAAAATTAATTCATTGCTATTATTTGAATGCTATGGATAATTGTTTTCATTCTTATTAAATATTATGTAAGTTATATATTAGTCCGAATGGGTGGGGGTTTAAAATCTTGTCTTCGACACTGCTGGATATGTGAAAAATAAAGACCCACAACTAATTTGCATATGCTTATAAATGTTTCGTGAATTTAACCATAATACTAGCAATAACAACTCATAATTGATGTTAGTTGATAGAGTTCACAAGTAATAATATAATAAGTTGATCTTTAAAATGCATGACCAAAAATATTTTAAGTACTCAGAAGGTAAGTTTCATATAATTGACGAATATGTTAGCTAATGGAAACAAAGGAAAAAGGATATAATTACAAAATATTAAAAAAATATATTTAAACAAAACATTTAGTTTCTACGTTTAAAAAGGGAAATGAGTATAAAAATAATTTTTTAAACCATTTTCTTATAAAATAGTTTAAACAAAATTTATTTTATAGAGAAAAGATTGCTTTTATGTCTACAAATAAAAACAAGTATGAATTTTAAAAAAAATGATAAAAATTTTTTTACCATAACATTCTTAATACCCCTTGATTTTTTGATTGTAAATATCTTTTTATAAATCAAAAATTGGATTTTTTTATTGAATTTAATTATTTTTATTATTTAAAAATGTTAGTTTTGTTATATAAGAAATAAGTTTTTAATCAGATTCAAAATCGAGAACAAAATCGATTTTTTTTCAACTTTTCTTCCCTATTGGCGAACCGGGGGGGGGGGGGGGGGGGGGCAGATTCACCCCTGGGAGGAACAAATATGCCCAGGGGGGAATCGATTCGGTCCGGGGCAGATTTGACAAATTTGATTATTTTTAAGTATTTGAGTTGGTTTAAAACTCTTTTATTTTTCTATATTAAAAAAGACTCGGGATTTAGCCTTTCTAAACACTTTTAACTCATCTATAAAAGTAGTAGCTTCCCAAATTATTCTCTCCTCTCTTATACAAAATCTAAACCCCATTAAAAACAAGTTTCAACTCAAGTTTTGAAGATTCAAAGCAAGTGAGACAACTCGCATTTCGAAATAAGGGGTGGCCAGCCCAATACCTCGACATAACGGAATCATGGATGGATATCGTCCTCAGCATCATAAAAATAAAATAGGTATACGGGAAAACCACTCCATAAATCAGAAAGCAGGTTGTCAAAAATTTTAGTTTAATAAAGATTTAAGAAATAAAATAAACAACCCAAATCTGATGAAAGTGGAATTTCAAAAGAATATATAGATGAATACCAAAACAACATACAATAAAAGAACCGAATAATCTGTCGGCCTATAGTTACATTCAAAGTGTTTCCACAATTCAATATTTTACATACTACATTCATTAACAAGTACAATAGATGGGCCACTAGCCCGAATGAAAGACCCGATCATAACTAGATTCCAAAAATGAAGGCGTCTAACAAACATCCTGTAATAATCCGCAAGGTCATACAGCTCGTCAAAAGCATAAGAGTGGGAAAATCATAATGGTCTCCCTTACTGAGGAGCACTTGAGCGGATACAACAACATGCACAACATGGAAAATGAACGGGTCAGGGCCCGATTTATATATGATTACCAGAAGAGTAAGAAACATGATAGATATGGACAATGAATCATAATTAATGTGAATGAGAATCTAACAACCTAATCATAAAATGTGATGATTCAATTATATAATTTTCTAACAGTTATTAGATTAAACAAGAGAAATAAAATTAAATCTCATTTCATCACATGACTTATCATTTTCCATTCCTTAATAGGAATATAATTACCCTCTCATATCTTTTGGCAATTTACATACCTCAAGTCCCACTTAAGTTAGAAAGGTTATATTCTTATACATATAACGTTTCTAAGACCGCCCCTCCGAGTTTCCCCACTGGGTGCGCCCCTAAATGACTATCATCTTCCAGGGCCTATCTATACAAGACAACCTGGGCACCTAATGCACGTCGGGAAGTGGCCATATGCCTGCGAGTGAGTCATAACCACACCCTGAATTACCTCACTAGTGCAGAAAAACATATACAAACCCCGCATATGGCCGAGGACTATAGTCAGCCTGCATTCAATAGTCAGGGGACATCACCTCATGCGCGAGCTTCCCTTATGATAGCATTTAGAGAGGTGTGTTTAAGTAATTTAATAATTTCCAATATAAATCACATTTTCATTGCCATGAATCTCCTGTGTTTCATTTTTACTTGAACCATTTATCTTTGAATATTCTTATTCAATTTCATCATCGGTTTAGGTCCCGAAATATTCTCTAAACAATCTCCCAAAATCTCATAAGTATCTAGGTTTTATATACCTCAAAAAGGCCTCTAAAATCTCCACATATGGGCTTAGAATCCTATTTTCCAATATATCTATCAAATAAAAAAAAGTGATGCCTAAACATCAATTTAAATACCCCTGAATTAACTCCACGTGATCCCATTCAACTATAGAGTAACGACCAAACTCGACTAAAACTCTAGGATCCTATGTTTACTTCATTCAAGAAGGGTCCTAGGTCATAATCCCAAGGAAAAGGATCAAAATTAGAAAAGAAAAACAAAAATAAAATGCAGGAATTCCGAATCGATTAGGGCTAGGGCGAATCAATTCGGCCAGACAAGTGAATCGATTCGGTCAGGAAAACCAACATTCTGCATAACAGCCGAATCGATTCGGGGGATGACCGAATCGATTCGGTTCACCAGACCTGGACACTGCCTCTATGCGAATCGATTCGGTCCTGCGAATTTTGCCAATTTTGGCTATGGAGTCTTGGACTCCTAATCTCTTCCAAACTCAACCAACCCAAGCCCTTATCATTTATTGCTACTAATTGAGTTAATTACATCCAACAACCAAAATTTCACCATAAATAACCATTCAAATCAATCTTCAACATTCCAAGCCCATAAATCAATTAAAAGCCCTAAGTTTCGTAAACCATGTATAACCACAACTATCAATGCAAACTACTCTACTTAAATCATAAAATACCAAGTAGAAAACTTGCCTCAAGCTTGCAAGTTCAGATTTTGATGAAGTTGTATACAAGAACAATCACCAAAGCTTCACTCTCTCACTTTCTCCCAAGGTTTCTTCTTCTCTTTCTTTCTCTAGGTTTACCAATCTAATTAGGGGAATAGTGACTTAGTTCAAGACATAATTCGTGGCTTGAGTCCAAATTTCCAGCTTAAGTGATTCATACGCGGTAAAATAATACGCAACTACTCATTTAAGTTACTACCAGTCAGAAATGCCCGGAACCTCAAAATACAACATGGCACTTATTTTGACTATCTGGAACCTCCCGGAACTATTGGCACCCTACAAATTATCATTTGGAGATTTTATAATTCATTTTAGGTTCCGGTTTCATTTTAAGCCAAATGTCATTTTTAAATCCTATGACATTGCAAAACATAATATAGCAAAATTCACCTCTACATACGTTAAATATGCAACATCATAGTAGATATTAACTTTTCTTTTTAAATTAATACCTACTCCACATACCAACATCTTTATATCTAATCACTATATCTAGTAAATTAAATATAAAATAGGACCTCAAAAGCGAGGGTTGTTACATACTCCCCCCCTTATGAGGGAATTTTGTCCCCCAAATTCAGGCGTACCTTGTATAAAGAGATGCGGATACTTTTCCCGCATGTCATCCTCGCGTTCCCACGTCGATTCCTTGGCGTTATGGTGACTCCATTGAACCTGCACCAAGGGCAACACACGAGACCTTAATCTACGCTCCCCATGCTCTAAAATAGAAACCGGTTGTTCTTCACATAAAACATCGGGTTGCAAATCAATATCCTCGAAAGGGATGTGCCAAAGCGCACCTTCACACCTCCGATACTTCTTTAGGGAGGAAACATGGAATACATCATGAATTTATCGCAATTGTTCCGGTAAAGCAAGTTGGTATGCCACTGAACCCACCTTTGCAATAACTAGAAAAGGTCCAACAAATCGTGGCGCAAGCTTCCCCTTCTTACCGAAACGCTTTATGCCTTTCATGGGCGATACACGAACCAAGACTTGGTCCCCAATTTCCAATTCCATGTGTCGCCGACCCGCATCTGCATAGCTCTTTTGACGGTCTTGGGCTATCCGTATGCGATTCCGAATCAATTCAATCTTTGAGGAAGTATCTTGGATCATTTCAGGTCCAAGAAATTTATTATCACCCACTTCCAACCAACAAGCGGGTGATCTACACGGTCTTCCATACAAAGCTTCATAAGGTGCCATTCCAATTGTGAATTGGTAAGAGTTGTTAGAAGCAAACTCAACCAATGGGAGATATTATTCCCAACCACCTTTGAAGTCAAGCATACACATGCGAAGCATATCCTCTAACATTTGGTTTACCCTTTCTGTTTGGCCATTTGTTTGAGGATGATACGAAGTGCTTAACCTCAATTCGGTCCCCATCGCTTTTTGGAAACTCCTCCAAAAGTGGGAAACAAAAATTTTGTCTCGGTCGAATACTATATTTAAAAGCACCCCATGGAGTCTCACCACCTCCTCGATGAATAAGCGGGCATACCGAGCAGTGTCATAATCTGTCCGCACAGGTAGGAAGTGTGCTGACTTTGTCAAGCGGTCGACAATTACCCAAATTGAATAACATCCACTTTGTGATATTGGTAAGCCCGTGATAAAATCCATCGATATGCTTTCCCATTTCCACATCGGGATCTCTAATGGTTGCAACAAATCTGTCGGTTTCTGATGATCGATCTTGACCAGTCGACAAGTAGTGCATTGGGACACGAACTCAGAAATATCCCTCTTCATACCAGGCCACCAATATTGACAGCGCATGTCATGATACATTTTGTCCCCACCAGGATGAACCGTGAACCTAGACCCATGAGATTCAGCCATCACTGCCCCTCTCAAATCTCCTTCTTCCGGAACAATGAGTCTTCCACGGAAGCGTAATCCACCCTCAGAACAAATTGAGTAGGACTCCTCTCCCTCGGACAGCAATCGACGAATATGGTCTTGACACCCCTTATCCCTTCCTTGAGCTTCTACCACCCTTGCCACAATGGTAGGAGTAACGGTCATCACTGACATGAATGCTCTCACCACCGCATCCTCCTGACTGAGTTCCTTCCATTTAGCTTTCCAAACCTCAGCTAATTCTCCATCGGGCTTCTTACTCAAGGCATCCGCTATAACGTTCGCCTTACCCGGATGATAACAAATATCAAATTGATAATCTTTCGTGAACTCTAACCATCAGCGCTGTTGCATATTCAAGTCCTTCTGTGAAAATAAATATTGTAGCGATTTGTGGTCCGTGAAAAGACTAAACTTCTCTCCCAAGAGATAATGCCTCCATATCTTCAGGGCAAAGATAATCGCGGCTAGTTCTAAGTCATGCACCGGATAGTTTCTTTCATGGGGCTTCAACTTACGGGAAGCATAAGCGATAGCCCATCTCTCTTGCTGAAGTACACCTTCTAATCCTTAAAGAGATGCATCGGTGAAGACTGAATATTCTACTCCCGGTTTTGGTAAAGTAAGGACCGGAGCCGAAGTCAATCTTTCCTTAAGCTCATCGAATGCGGCTTGGCAAGAATCATCCCAAATAAATCTCACCCCTTTCCGGGTCAAATTTTTCAAAGGGCTAACTATTTTAGAGAAACCTTTGATGAAGCGACGGTAATAACCCGCCAAACCCAGAAAACTACGAACCTCGGTAGGTGTCGTTGGCTGACCCCACTCCCTCACTGCAGCTACCTTGCCCGGATCCACCGATACACCCTGGGACGTCACCACATGACCCAAAAATTGTACCTCTTGTAACCAAAAGCCACACTTCTCAAACTTGGCATACAGTTGATAGTTCCGTAATCTCTGTAGGAACAACCTTAAATGCATAGCATGATCAGACTCCATTCGAGAATAGACTAAAATGTCATCGATGAACACAATAACAAATTGGTCCAGGAAATCCCGAAACACCCTATTCATGAGATCCATAAATACAGCGGGGGCATTGGTTAGTCCAAAGGGCATAACCAAAAACTCATAGGACCCGTACCTTGTTAGAAAGGCAGTCTTGGATACATCCTCCTCCCGTATCCTCAATTGGTGATACCCCGTCCTCAAATCGATTTTGGAGAAGTACATCGCTCCTCGGAGTTGATCAAACACATCGATACGAGGTAAAGGGTATTTATTCCGGATGGTGACCTTATTCAATTCTCTATAGTCCACACATAACCTGAGAGAACCATCTCTTTTCTTAACAAACAACACTGGAGCACCCCAGGGCGATGTGCTAAGACGAATAAATCCCTGCTCCAACAACTTTTGAATTTGATCTCTTAGCTCCCTCATTTTAATAGAAGCCATTCGGTATGGAGCCCTCACAATAGGCCTCATTCCCGGCGCTAAGTCAATCACAAACTCAATTTCACGGCTAGGAGGCAAACCCGGTATTTCACGGAAAATATCCTCAAAATATTTCACAACCGGAATAGAATCCAAGGGAACAACTACATCCCTAGAAGTCTCCTCGGCAATACAATACAAATAAGTACTAGTACTCCCCTCTAAACGAGGTAAAACTACCCGGAACATTTCTTGTCCCGGAACGGCGAAGACTATACTCTTCTCGTAGCAATTTACTATAGCATGATATTTCATAAGCCAATCCATACCCAAAATCACGCCATACCCGACCATGTCCAGGACGAGTAAATCGGCCTCAAAGCATAAATTATCGAGAGAGATTTCTATATTTTTCAAACAAAGAAGATGAGTGACCCATCACCCATAGAGGACTCCACACTAGTAAAAGTTCTTTCAGCAGATTTAATCAACTCGGTGGTCTGAGCAAAGCTCCTAGAAATGAACGAATGCGTTGCACCAGTATCAAATAAAACACGACCCATATGTCCCTGAATAAGGAACTTACCCTCAATGGCTGGCGGTTCAGGCGGAGCCGGTGGAAGCATAGCATCCTGAATATGGTAAACCCTACCATACTGTAATTGACCCTGTTGTGGAGAAGCAACTGGGTTAGGCACCTGCGAAGGGAACTGAACGTACGACTTCTGTGGAGCTCGAGGAAACTGTCCCCTAATTAACTGAGGACATTCCTTCTTATAGTGATCCGCTTCCCCGCATTGGAAACACCGACCTATCATATTTTCATCATTTCGACCACGATTATTTCTAAACTGATTTACCCCTTGGCCCTGCTGACCTCTGCCTCCCTGACCACCACGGCCTGCTTATTGTTGTGGGGCACCCTGACCGTGCCTATTATTATGGTTCCCCGAATTAAACCCACCAGAACGCTGCCTCTTCGATAAGTCCCCCTGTTGGGGATCCCTTTCTTTCTGTTTACTGCCCGAAGGTTGGGACGAGGGAAAGACTCCTCCTTCAATCCCACTACCTCCTGGCCTTCCCGCTTGACCCACTACGGAGGTCTTCTTGACACTTTGCAAAAATAGTCTATGCTCTTGGCAATGTAATAGAGCTGCATTCATCACATCCCCAAAAGTCTGTAAAGCCGGATTACCCAGCAAATGTTATCGGATTCTCCAGTTCAACCCTCTCATAAACTTTGAAACTTTCTTTTATTTGGGGGTCACTTCATCCGGCACAAAACTTGCTAACCGGGTGAATTCCTCCTCATATTCCGCTACTGAACTCTCCCCTTGCACAAGGTCCTGCAACCTCCTTATCATCTCCCCTTGAATTGCGGGAGGAAAGTACTTATGATCGAACAAAACCCAGAATTCAGAGATCGACATTGTATCCCTCTGTTTTGGCGTAGTCACAGACTCCCACCAGTGTAATGCGACCCCAACCATTTTAAAAGTAGCAAGAACTTGCTTCCTGTCCTCACCACACTCCACCATACGTAGATGGAATTGTATATCTTTCTTCCATTGATTCGCCTTTATAACATCCGAGCTCCCGTCAAATTCCGGGGGCTGACCCTTAAGAAAAGATTCCCTAGCTCTCTCCCATGGAGAAGGTCCGGTAGGAACTCGGGCATCTGTCACTCTTTGTTGGGCCTGTGGCACTTGTTGGGCCACTGCTGTCATGGCCGCATTAACGGCTTGAGCCACTATATTCGCCACATCAGCAGCATTGTCTGTTCCTTGTGGCGGCGGGGGAGGACCAACATCCTCATCTAAGACCCTATTGCGTCTTGCCGGGCGACCTCTTTTAGGCGGCATATGAGATGAAGAAATAATAGAGTTAGAATTCTACTTAAAATAATCTATTTTTGCAGAAGATCGTAATCATAAGCAACAAAGCAGTCCTAACATTAGGCTCTTTATCGAAGAACGCTACGGTAGAACGTGACAAGTCCACAAAGATCCAAAAGACTCTAGAACCTGAGGCTCTTATACCATCTGAGATAACCCGCATTCCGAAATAAGGGGTGGCCAGCCCGATACCTCGACATAATAGAATCATGGATGGATATCGTCCTCAGCATCATAATAATAAAATAGGTATACAGGAAAACCACTCCATAAATCAGAAAGCAGGTTGTCAAAAATTTTGGTTTAATAAAGATTTAAGAAATAAAATGAACAACCCAAATCTGATGAAAGTGGAATTTCAAAGGAACATATAGATGAATACCAAAACAACATACAATAAAAGAACCGAATAATCCGTCAGCCCACTGTTACATTCAAAGTGTTTCCACAATTCAATATTTTACATACTACATTCATTAACAAGTACAATAGATGGGCCACTAGCCCGAATGAAAGACCCAATCATAACTAGATTCCAAAAACGAAGGTGTCTAACAAACATCCTGTAATAATCCACATGGTCATACAGCTCGTCAAAAGAATAAGAGTGGGAAAATCATAATGGGCTCCCTTGCGGAGGAGCACCTGAGCGGATACAACAACATGCACAACATGGAAAATGAACGGGTCAGGGCCCGATTTATATATGATTCCTAGAAGAGTAAGAAACATGATAGATATGGACAATGAATCATAATTAATGTGAATGAGAATCTAACAACCTAATCATAAAATGTGATGATTCAATTATATAATTTTCTAACAGTTATTAGATTAAACAAGAGAAATAAAATTAAATCTCATTTCATCACATGACTTATCATTTTCCATTCCTTAATAGGAATATAATTACCCTCTCATATCTTTTGGCAATTTACATACCTCAAGTCCCACTTAAGTTAGAAAGGTTATATTCTTATACATATAACGTTTCTAAGACCGCCCCTCCGAGTTTTCCCACTGGGCGCGCCCCTAAATGACTATCATCTTCCAGGGCCTATCTATACAAGACAATCTAGGCACCTAATGCACGTCGGGAAGTGTCCATATGCCTGCGAGTGAGTCATAACCACACCCGGAATTACCTCACTAGCGCATAAAACCATATACAAACCCGCATATGGCCGAGGACTATAGTCAGCCTGCATTCAATAGTCAGGGGACATCACCTCATGCGCAAGCTTCCCTTATGATAGCATTTAGAGAGGTGTGTTTAAGTAATTTAACAATTTCCAATATAAATCACATTTTCATTGCCATGAATCTCCTGTGTTTCATTTTTACTTGAACCATTTATCTTTGAATATTCTTATTCAATTTCATCATCGGTTTAGGTCCCGAAATATTCTCTAAACAATCTCCCAAAATCTCATAAGTATCTAGGTTTTATATACCTCAAAAAGGCCTCTAAAATCTCCACATATGGGCTTAGAATCCTATTTTCCAATATATCTATCAAATAAAAAAAAGTGATGCCTAAACATCAATTTAAATACCCCTGAATTAACTCCACGTGATCCCATTCAACTATAGAGTAACGACCAAACTCGACTAAAACTCTAGGATCCTATGTTTACTTCATTCAAGAAGGTTCCTAGGTCATAATCCTAATGGAAAGGGTCAAAATTAGAAAAGAAAAACAAAAAGAAAATGCAGGAATTCCGAATCGATTAGGGCTAGGGCAAATCGATTCGGCCAGACAAGCGAATCGATTCGAACTAGCCGAATCGATTCGGTCAGGAAAACCAACATTCTGCATAACAGCCGAATCGATTCGGGGGATGACCGAATCGATTCGGTTCACCAGACCTGGACACTGCCTCTATGCGAATCGATTCGGCCAGGAGCCGAATCGATTCGGTCCTGCCAATTTTGCCAATTTTGGCTATGGAGTCTTGGACTCCTAATCTCTTCCAAACTCAACCAACCCAAACCCTTATCATTTATTGCTACTAATTGAGTGTAATTACATCCAACAACCAAAATTTCACCATAAATAACCATTCAAATCAATCTCCAACATTCCAAGCCCATAAATCAATTAAAAGCCTTAAGTTTCTTAAACCATGTATAACCACAACTATCAATGAAAATTACTCTAGTTAAATCATAAAATACCAAGTAGAAAACTTGCCTCAAGCTTGCAAGTTCAAATTTTGATGAAGTTGTATGCAAGAACAATCACCAAAGCTTCACTCTCTCACTTTCTCCCAAGGTTTCTTCTTCTCTTTCTTTCTCTAGGTTTACAAATCTAATTAGGTGAATAGTGACTTAGTTCAAGACATAATTCGTGGCTTGAGTCCAAATTTCCAGCTTAAGTGATTCATACGCGGTAAAATAATACGCAACTACTCATTTAAGTTACTACCAGTCAGAAATGCCCGGAACCTCAAAATACAACATGGCACTTAATTTGACTATCTGGAACCTCCCGGAACTATTGGCACCCTCCAAATTATCATTTGGAGATTTTATAATTCATTTTAGGTTCCGGTTTCATTTTAAGCCAAATGTCATTTTTAAATCCTATGACATTGCAAAACATAATATAACAAAATTCACCTCTACATACGGTAAATATGCAACATCATAGTAGATATTAATTTTTCTTCTTAAATTAATTCCTACTCCACATACCAACATCTTTATATCTAATCACTATATCTAGTAAATTAAATATAAAATAGGACCTCAAAAGCGAGGGTTGTTACAGCAAGTTTTCTCAATCTTTGTTATTTTCGAGGGAGGATTGTAACGTGTAATCAGAAATTCGAGAAAAAATGTTACGAGTTTCTAAGTGTCAAAATTATTTGAATTATATTAAAGTACAGGGTTTACACCATATGATCCTCTAAATCTTTCAAAAGAATTTTTCTTATTCCTCATTTTTCGTATTCCTGTTGAAAATATTGTGGTATTTATTGGAATCATATGTGTTATTCAATTGAAATATTGTGTATTTGTTTATTTGAGAATGATGCCATGAAATTTTTATATAACATTGAGAATGGTCATCCACTAAAAGTTCAAAAGTTCAATATCTTGAATAAGGTTTTGATATGCCTAGGTGAGGTGATGTGAGACCCGGTGACCCATTGAGGTGTTATTGAGAAATAAATTGAAACAATATTTGGGTGTCTCATTGGACTCATATACAATGTTCGTATTCTTGCATTTGTGTTTACCGATATCGTTTTAGGCATCAATTATGGTAATAGTGTATTTTCCCGTCTTTTTTTCACTGCCACGTAAGCCCAGATTTGGATGATATTGGTTTATGAAGAATATTGAGAGCATAACACTTTGAGAATATTATTTTTGTACAAAATTAATATTGAAAATATTTGTGATCTTAATGTTATTTTTAGTGATATTAAAGAAATATTTTTTTCGAGGTGTAAATTGTAAATAAATTTTTTATTAAGAGCCTTTTTAAATTGATGTGTGCCTTTGGATTATTAATTGGAAATTACATATTTTGGTCACCCATTATATTTATTTTTGAAGAATATAGATGCTCCGTTTACATTATTGAGGATTTTAGTGTTTAATTTTAAGCAAAGAAAGGACTCAAATTTTTTTGGGATATTATAGATGGTATTAGAGCATGGGCTAAGTTCTCATAGGTTGTGTGCCCGTTATAGCTTTCGCGTTTTTGATTTTTCATTCCCTTTTTTTAATTAACGTATTGGGTCCTGCATACGTATTAGTTGTGTTTCTTAGAATGGAGTTTTGTGTTAAGGCCATTGTAAGCATTGAGGTTAATAGTAGTAATCTTTATGTGAGGATCCTTAGAGTTGATTTTGGTGACGAGATTTATTTTACAGATCGTTAGTACATATGTTAGGTATCTTTAGTATCGATGTGGTGATGTGATTTGATTTCAGACCAATACTTAAGCGTTGCTATGGCTTTTGGAGATAGAATCGAGTGGTGATTCGTTGGAGAGCGTGATACGTTATTATTTTCATAGTTATGCTTATATATATTGTACTTTTGTTCTTAGGGTAAGTGCATATAGGATTGGGTGTATGGGCATCCAATCGTGGCATTCTACGGGTAGGCATATATGAGCCTTATTTTATCTGCGCAAGATTAAGTTTGACGTTTGTACTTTGTCGTATTTCAAGGATGAAATTCATGTATTAGTGGGGGAGAATTTAATGCCTGATGAATTTTGGATCGTAAATATCTTTTTATAAATCGAAAATCAAAATAAATATTTCTTATTGAATTTAGTTATTTTTAGTATTTAAAAATGTTGATTTTATTATATAAGAAATAACATTTTAATCGGATTCAAAATCGAAAATAAATCGATTTTTTTTTCAACTTTTCATCTCTATCAACGAACAGGTGGTAACAGATTTCCCAGGGGGAATTGATTCGGCCCTAGGGGGAATCAATTCAGTCTGTGACACATTTGATGAATTTTCTTATTTTTAAGTTTTTGAGTTGGTTTCAAACTCTTTTGTTTTTCTATATTAAAAAGAATCGGTGTTTAGACTTTTTAAACACTTTTAACTAATCTAAAAAAGCAGTAGCCTCCAAAATTATTCGCTCCTCTCTTCTAAAAAACCTAAACCCCATTAAAAACAAGTTTTAAATCAAGTTTTCTCAATAATAATTAATAACGAGTCTTTGTTATTTTCGCGAGAGGATCGTAACATTGTAATCAGAACTTAGACAAAGAATGTTACTAGTTTTCTAATGTTAACATTATTTAAACTATATTAAGGTACGAGGTTTATACAATATGTTCCTCTAAATCTCTCGAGAGAATTTTTCTTATTCCCCATTTTTTGTATTCCTCTTGAAAATATTACGGTATTTATTGGAATCCCATGTGTTATTCGATTAAAATATTGTGTATTTGTTTATTTGGGCATGGTGTTGTGAAATTTTTATATGACATTGAGAATGGTCACCTGTTAAGAGTCCAAACGTCCAATATCCGGAATAAGGCTTTAAGATGCCTAGGTAAGGTGACCCCCGATTATCCAATGACGTGTTATTGAGAAATACATTGGTACAATGTTTGGGTGTCGTATTGGACTCATATACGGTGTTCGTATTGTTGCATTTTTGTTTACCGTTATGGTTTTGAGCATCTATCCTTGTCATATTGTGTACTTTCTAGTCGTTTTATTTGTGGTGATATGTAAGCGCGGATTTGGATGATATTGGTTAATGAAGAATATTGAGAGCACGCTATCTTAAGAATATTATTTTTTTACCAAATTAATATTGAAAATATTTGGGATCTTAATGTTGTTTTTAGTGATATTAAAGAAGTATTTATTTCGAGGTGTAAATTGTATATAATTTTTTTTATTAAGAGACTTTTTAAATTCATGTGTACCGTTGGATTATGAATTAAACATTATGTATTTTAGTGACTCGTTATATTTATTTTTGTGGAATATAGATGTCCTGTCTACGTTATTGAGGATTTTAGTTTAATTTTATGCAAAGCAGCGACTCGAATTTTTTGGGATATTACAGATGGTATTAGAGTATGATCTTAGGTCTCATAGGTTGTGTGTCCGTTATAACTTTCGCATTCTCGATCTTTGATTCTCTTTGTTGATTCGTGCTCTTTAAGGTATTGAGTCTAGCATACGTGTTAGTCATGTTTCTTGGAGATAGGGAGTTTTGTGTTAAGGCTATTGTAGGCATTGATATTAGAAGTAGTAATCTTTATGCAAGGATCCTTAGAGTTGATTTTGGAGACAATATTTATTTTGTAGATCGTTAGTACATATGTTAGGTATCTCTAGTATCGATGTGGTGATATGTTTGAGTTGAGGACTTAAGTGTTGCGATGACTTTTGGAGATAAAATCGAGTGGCGATTCGTGGGAGAGCATGATACACTGTTAATTTCATAGTTATGATTATATATATATATATATAGTTAAGATATATATTTCACTTTTGTTCATGGGGTAAGTGCGTGTAGGATTGGGGGTCTGGGTGCCCAATCATGGATTTCTGCGGGTAGACATATGTGATGTGAGCCTTATTTTATCTGCGCGAAATAATATTTTACGTTTACCCTTCGTTGAATTTCGAGGACAAAATTCTTGTATTCATGGGGGAGAATGTAATACCCCGTATTTTTTTTACCGAAAATATCTTTTTATAAATCGAAAAAATATTGTGTATTGAATTTAATTATTTTTAGTACTTAAAAATTTGGTTTTAATATATAAGAAATAAGGTTTTAATCGAATTCGATATCAGAAGAAAAAAAATCAGTTTTTTCAACTTTTCTTTTTTGCTGGCGAATGTGTGTGTGTGGGTGGGGGATCAATTAGGACCTAGGGGAAATTGATTATGTCCAGTGCATATTTAACGAATTTGCTTATTTTTAAGTATCTGTGATGGTTTTAAATAATTTTGCTTCCCTATATTAAAAAGATTCGGGGTTTAGACTTTTTAAACACTTTTAACTCATCTAAAAAAGCAGCAACCTCCTAAATTATTCGCTCGTATCTTCTACAAAACATAAATCCCATTAACAACAAGTTTTCTCAAGATTAATCAATAAGAGTATTTGTTATTTTCATGAGAGAATTGTAACCGTGTAATTGAATCTTTGAGGATGAATGTTACAAGTTTTTCAATGTTAACATTATTTTAATTATATTAAGGTACGTTATTTACACAATATGACCCTCTAAATCTCTCGAGAGAATTTTTTCTATTACCCTTTTTTTTTTATTCCTATTGAAAATGTTGTGGTATATATTGGAATACCATGTATTATTTAATTGAAATATTGTGTATTTGTTTATTTAGGCATGGTGCCATGAAATTTTTATATGACATTGAAAATGATCTCCCGCCAAAATTCCAAAAGTCCAATATCCGGAATAAAGTTTTGAGATACCTAGGTGAGGTGAGGTCAAGCTCGGCGACGTACTGACGTGTTATTAAAAAATAAATTGGTACAATATTTGCGTGTCACATTGGACTCGTATACAGTGTCCGTACTGTTGCATTTTTGTTTACGGTTATCGTTTTGAGCATATATTCTTGTCTTACTATGTACTTTCCACTCTTTTTATTTTTAGTAACATATAAGCCTTGATTTGGACGATATTGGTTTTTAAAGAATATTGAGAGCCCACCAACTTGAGAATATTATTTTTATACAAAATTAAAACTGAAAATATTTGGGATCTTAATGTTATTTTTAGTGATATTAAAGAAGTATTTATTTCGAGGTGTAATTTGTATATAAATTTTTTATTAAGAGATTTTTTAATTTGACGTGTACCTTTGGATTATTAATTGAACATTATGTATTTTGATGATTCTTTATAATTATTTTTGTGTAATGTAGATGTTTTATTTATGTTATTGAGTATTTTAGTTTACTTTTAGGCAAAGTGACGACGCGAAATTTTTTGGGTTATTACAAATGGTATCAGAGCATGGTCTTAGCTCTCGTAGGTTTTATGTCCGCTATAGATTTCGCGTTACTGATCTTCCATTTTCTTTCTTAATTTGTACTCTTTAAGGTATTAGATTTAGCATACGTGTTAGTTGCATTTCTAGGAGATATGGATTTTATGTTAAGGCCGATGTAGGCATTGAGGTTACAAGTAGTAATCTTTATATGAATATCCTTAAAGTTGATTTTGGAGATGAGATTTATTTTGCAGATCGTTAGTATAAATGTTAGGTATCTCTAGTATCGATGTGGTGATGTGATTTGATTTGAGAAATTTAGCGTTGCGATGAATTTTGGAGATGTAATCGAGTGGTGATTCGTGGGAGAGCATGATATGCAGTTATTTACACAATTATACTTATATATATATAGTTAAGATTTTTATTGTGCTTTTGTTCATGGGTAAAGTGCATGTAGGATTGGGTGTATTGCACCCAATCGTTGAATTCTACGGGTAGGCATATGTGAGTCTTATTTTATTGGGTCATATACTGATTAGTCCCTCAAACATTGTTTCATACACGTTTAATCGAAGCCTTTAAGAGAACATTTGATAAATGGATGTTTGCGGGAAAAAATGGGTTAAACTAAAAATATGCGTCCATTTAAAAAAAAATTATTTATGTTGGGGACTATATGGTAATTGATTCTATTTTATTTATGCGAGTTTACGTTTTACGTTTACACTTCGTCAAATTTCAAGGACGAAATTCCTGTATTAGTGGGAAAAATGTAATACCCCGTGCTTTTTGGAACGTAAAAATATTTTTATAAATGAAAACTTGGAAAAATATTTTTAATCGAATTTAATTATTTTAGTATTTATAAATGTTATTTTTGATATATAAGAAATAAGATCGGATTAGAAATCACAAAATCGATTTTTTTTCAACTTTTCTTCTCTTTCGGTGAATAGTGGGGAACGGATTCCCCCTAGGGGTGGGGGGGAATAGATTCACCTAAGGGGAATCGATTCGGCCATGGGGGGAATCGATTCGGCCAGGGAAGATTTGGCGAATTTTCTTATTTTTATGTGTTTGAGTTGGTTTCAAACTCTTTTATTTTTCGATATTAAAACGTCTCGAGGTTTAGACTTTTTAAACACTTTTAACTCATCTCAAAAAGCAGTAGCCTCATAAATTATTCGCTCATCTCTTCTACAAAACCTAAACACCATCAAAAACAAGTTTCAAATCAAGTTTTTTTTTAAGAACAACCCATAACGAGTCTTTATTATTTTTGCGAGAGGATCCAAATGATGTAATTAGAATTCTGTGAATTAATGTTACGAGCTTTTTGAAAAGATGTTACTTAAGTCGTTTAATTCAGGATTAAACTGTCTAAGTAACTCCGAACTATTTTTTGGAGAAACTCTTTTCTTTAAATCAAAATAGATTAATCACAAGATGTGTTTAATAAAGAATGTACGAGAGATGTTCAAGATTATGTAACAAGTTTTGAAAAATAAAAATAAAACAGTTAAATCAGCACACCAACCAGAATGAGATGAGGAGATGTAGAAAAATTAAGTACAAGGAGTTTTTAACGTGGTAAAACCTCACCCAACTGAGGAAACATCCACGGTGACTTCTAAGTCACAAGCCAAAAATCCACTAAAACAAAATATACAAGTTACAAACTATTTAACACACATGCACACAAAACAGACCTATACATGTTTAGAATATGTATCCACTGGTTTGATTCTAACTTTTCTGCAGTTCTGATGTTGATGTCTCTTTCTCAGCTTGCTAACTTCTCCACACTTTGTTCCAGCTTTACGTCGACTCTTGACGTTTCAAGATCTTACAGCCAACACTTCTTGTGTTGTAGTGTGACAAGTGTTTGTGACAATGTTCTAACACATGCATGCACACACGCACACTTATTTATACAAAAAAGTCCTATCAAATTACAAAACAGATCTAAATGAAAAGGATTTCAGTTTCTCTCTTCTTTAGACACTATAGATTTTTTTATCTTTAAAATAATCCTAGAATCCAAGGTTACCTTGCTCGGAAAACTGCCAAGGTCTTATACAATTTCAGAGGGTTTTAAAAATATTTTTGCAATTCTAAACCACCGATTGCGATTCCAACTAGATCAGAAGTGTTATTTCATAAGAACTAAAAACAGAAAAGAATTTGTTGATTCTATAGTTGTGAAAAACATTTACAGAAAAAATAATCAACAAATTAGATTTCTCAAGATGAGAAACTAAAATAATGCAGATCTAAGTGTAATATGACATGCAATAGTAAGATCTACTATTTCTATGAAAAAGAAATAGATATCAAACCTAAAATGTCTAAGTTGGATATGAGATCTAAAACTCAGAGGATTCAACTCACGAATAATTTTCAAACCACTACAAACCAACTCTCAAACACTCAGGTTTGGTGTAAACTGATTTTAGAAAGGAATTTTAGGGTTTGAAAATGAGACTAGGGTTTGAACGATTTAGGGTTTTCTATCTCTTCTCTCTCTCTCAACTGGCCAAAAGTTTTTGAAACGAATAGGCTCAACCTCCTTTTATACTGAACGAGGAAGGTTCGAGAATAACTGATCAAATCCAAAGGCTGAGATTTGGTCTTGAGGGTTTGACGATGATTCAACGGTTTAATATAAGCGGTGATTTAAACGTCCTCTGATTGGTCTAAAGGGGGTTCACTGGGATTGGGATAAAATACATGCAGACCATCGATTAACTAAATCCAAGGTCTGATAATTCGCACAGATTCTGAGTGTATAAACAAACACAAATCCGACCGATGTAACAATGACAGGTGTAAGGCTATGATGCACCAAAACGCACGAGTTTTCAAAATAATTACACAGACACCCTGAAGTCTCAAGCGCTTTTGAATTCTACCCAACCAAACTTTCAGGTATTAAATGATAAAACCAGTAATCACATAATGACCCCAAAAGTTTTAAAACTCAAATTTTAATTTCTAAACAATCATTTAAAAATTCTCAAAAATTATTAAAATCAAATTTGAAAGGGAATTAACACACACAACTCACACACAAGAAAATAATGCAATATATAAAATGTATGCAATCCTAGTGTGTGTGTGTGTGTGATTGGGATTGAGATTTTACCTTCAAATGAAACAAGTAAGCCATCATGATCAGAATCTGAGGCTCTTTGGTATCTAGGGAATGAGACACAAATTTTGTCACAATTTCCAAACTATATGAGCACTTATACAATGTAGACTCAAGTGAGTCAAGAGTATAAGGTGCTTCACTTTTAAATGTTAACATTATTTGAATTATATTAAGGTAAGGGTTTGCAAAATATGCTCCTGTGAATCTCTCAAAAGAATTTTTCTAGTTCCTCATTTTTTGTATTCCTTTTAAAAATGTTTTGATATTTGTTGAAATATCATGTGTTATTTGATTGAAATATTGTGTATTTTTTTATTCGGGCATAGTGTCATGAAATTTTTATATAACATTGAGAATAGACACGCGTCAAAAGTCCAAAAGTTCAATATCCAGAATAAGGCTTTGAGAATTCAAGGCGAGGTGAGGTGAGGTGAGGTGAGGTGAGGTGATCCATTGACGTGTTATTGAGAAATAAATTGATACAATATTTGGGTGTCACATTGGACTCGTGTACGGTGTTCATATTATTGAATTTTTATTTTTCGCTATCGTTTGGAGCATCCATTCTTATCATACTGTGTACTTTCCCATTTGTTCTTTTTAGTGGCAGCTAAGCATGGATTTGGATGATATTTGTTTATGAAGAATATTAAGATCACACCATGTTGAGAATATTATTTTTGTACAAAATTAACATTGAAAATATTTTGGATCTTTGCTTTATTTTTAGTGATAAAAAATAATTATTTATTTCGAGGTGTAAATTGTATATGAATTTTTTTTAAGAAACTTTATAAATTGGCATGTAGCTTTGGATTATTAATTGGACATGTATTTTGGTGACTCGTTGTATTTATATTTGTGAAATATAGATGCTCTGTTTATGTAATTGACGATTTTACTTTAATTTTAAGTAAAGCGACGATTCAAATTTCTTATTGGTGAAGTTATAATGTGGGATTCATAGTATCTATAATAATTCGAACCTTTTGGATCTTTTTTTTTCAAATTAAAATATGTTTAATTTTTTTTTTTGTAATGAATAATGATTCAAGATTATTCATAGGGAAACATTTGAAAGATGTAAGTTTGTTTATAATGAAAGTAGAAATATATATTTTTATGAAAAAATGAGTTTTTTAAATTAAAATACAAGCATCTCTTGCATTTACTTTACAATGTATATAGAAAAAAAATGCATGAAAATTATGAAAGTACACACACTTTTGTATGTACATTAAGAAATTAAATATTTTTGTGTACTTTACCAAGTTCACTCGAAATTTTACACGTTTATTAAAAAAATTATTTTTTATGAAACTCCCCCTATCTCGCTCACATATCAAGAGACTCCACTGACGTCAAATTGCTAATACACTCTCTCTCTCTCTATAGAGAGAGAGATTAAGTACTTAATTATATGTCATTATTTATATAATTTTTAAGCTTATGATAATTGAATATGATATTGTCGTTTTGAAATTAGGGATCTAATGATTTAACCATGTTTAGTTACATTTAAGACTATTTTAGAGTAAATTTGGATTAAAGGAATCTAGAATAAGATTTTTGTTGCTTAAAGTGAAGATCAAAGTAAAAGAACCTATATATTTGTGTAAAGAAAAATTTAATTTTTGGAGACTTAATATAATTTGAGTTGAAAAATATTAGTGGTGTTGCAGAAGAACGTTTAATTTTAAGATAGCGAAATCAGAATATCTAATGGGTGTGTGTTTTTTAATCTCGGGGGACCTAAACATTTATTTTATTTAGTAGGCCATGCAAACATGCACAATCATTTAATGAGCTACTAAAGTGTTTAAGCCCCTAATTTCAAATAACACAATGTCAAATATTTCATATGAAATAATGTGCAAGTCTTCCTACAGGTCGATAAAATAAATTAATCCAAAATTATTTAAATCTAATTTTAATGTCGATTAATTAATTCTATAAGGTCAATATACTAATTGAAATTCGAATTAATTCAACGCGAATTAAATATGATGCAAATTAAATAACTGGTTTAATTTGTTCATAAACAAAATAACTAAGTCAATTTTACAATTTACTAATTAATTAATAAGGTCTAAATTTCATATGAGGTTATAACAATTAACAATGGCGGAAAATAAAAGCAATCACATAAATAGGGACACAGTTTCAATTTGGAAACCACAAATCGCTGTCAGTCGAAACCTTGAAGCTCCACAGTACTAGTTCTGTTGATCTCCATCATAGCTTTGACCTAACACTCACAGCGCTCGATATCCACCGATCTATGAAACGGATGAGTCTCTGAGAATCTCCACCAAAACTTTAATTTTTGTCTCACCAGTCTCGCAAATTTGCATTGAATCACAACCCAAGTCAATTTATTCATCGATCTCGAACCTAAAAATCTTTGATCGCAACCAAAGATAAACCTCCAGTGATTTCATAATAAACATGTGGAAAAATTATGTTTTAGAAAACATCATTAAAATTTAATGGGTAAAAGTGTTTTTTACTGATGAAAATGAGAAAAAAAATACCAAGTGATGGGTTTATGAGCTTTAGGGTTTATAATCTCACAAAAATCCTCTACAAAACTCAAAGAGGGTTCTTGAAAAACTAAATCATGAAAATAGTCTTTAAAAGGTTTTCCCAAGGTAAGTAAAAAGAGTTGTAAAAGAAATAAACTCATAAAAGAGGTTTAAAAACAAATTTGACCTAGTCAACATCCAGAGAACCCCACGACCGCTCCATTGCTGGCTCCAACTACAGTAGGGAGACCCACATTTGCGGCATTGGAAAACTCGCTGCAAGGTCACAAAAGCCATGCGGGTTACACTAGTTGTAAATCATTTTTATCGTTTGGAAGACCCCTCTAGGTTTAATTATTTTAAGAAGATTATATGTGCCACTAAAAATTTTGTAGCATAAAACTTAGAAAAAATATCCAAAATAACTCTAAAAAATATTTTAAAAATTCATCAAAGTAAAATTGATTTTTATATATAAAAAGATAATTTTTCCAAATGTATTATCTATTTGTGTGACTTGTACTTTCGTGTGATGGATCAGTTGTGCCACAACGATGTCATTGTGTTAATGACATAAAATCCAATTGTGTAGAAGATCTTAAATGAAATTGACACAAATGTAAACTACATTTTAAATCTAGAATTTTGAATAATACGGAGAACTATGTTCTTCAAAATCTCCCATTTGTCAATTTCGGGACAAAAGACATAACACAAAAAATATAGACATTATCCTATACATCAATTTCTACCAAATCTTCACCCATTGAGACTCGATATGCATAATAGGCTTTACCCCACGCCATGATCACAGATTTGGTCCGTGGCCATTTTAAGGGTGACCATCTTGAGGGTCACGATACAAAATCGTAATCCTAATTGGGGGACGTGGTCTAATGGGTGACATCAAAATTGAGGGACTGGTCACGGTTTGTGATCGTGACCCCACCTGTGACCCAAATGCCCTTTTATTTTTGTGGCCATCATACCAAACTGTGCCCACAAAAGGGAGGATTCTTCTAGAGTCCACGATTCCGATTTATCACCATTTTGAAATAAAATTAAATAAAATTTTCTACGTCCCCAAATCACCTCTACATGTTTTCAAACCTATATATTTCCACAAATAAATATTAAGCCATCAAATTGTTCAACAAAAATTAGCTAGTTATTAAGTCAGTAACTAATTCATAAATAAAAAATAATAATACAACACAAATCAACTAACTATTAAGTCATAAAGAAGATGCAACTAAATTTGAAATGTGTGCATTGAAGTAAATCCATTATCGATTCTTTTTTTCCCACCTAGTACTTCGACTATTTTTTTCCTTTTTATTGGGCATCTCTAACTGCGATGATGAGGATTTTACTTCAATTGGAATAGTTTCTTTGGGAGGTCGGAACGAAACGTTCGCCCCGTTCTTTATTATATCTACATCAAACATGAACAAAAAAATTGAACTCAATTTAAATTAGTTTATATCAGTTCAGGTGAGTTGATTGAATAATTGAACCCAATTTGATTCTGTTTATATCAATTCAACTCAGTTGTGGAACTAGCGAGATCCTCGAGATTTCGTAGGTTTATCTTTTTTTACTCTCACAAATCATATATCTTGGCTCATTGCATACAGGACACGCATCCATCTGTTCGTGTTCATTGCGGTATAATATGCAATTATACTTGCATGCATGGATAGATTTGTACGTCAATTCCAAACCTTTTAATCTTTTCTTTATGCTCAGATAACTATTTAGTAACGTGTTCTCTTTCGGGAGAATGTCTTTTTCTCACTTAGGAATTCTAGTTATGATGTTGTCCGACAAACCAAATTGACTTTTCAAATTATGCAAATTGATCAATGCATACAATCTGAGTGATCTTCTTAACAATTTGTATACAAAGGTTTAGCCGCATCGGCTATCAACCGTATGTATTCTCAATTTTTAGGTAATTTAGCATAAACTTGTTAATTGACTTGGTCGTAATGCACATTATTCGTATCCATAGGCTGGTGGACTACATAAACATTATTAATTAGATCAATCAAAGGATGATATTATAATATCCCATATTTTTTATGAATAAATAAATTTAATAAAATTAATTATGTGTTCTTGTTGTGACTGGAGATGTCATCATTTATATCGTTAAGTGTTACTTAAATTGGATTTGAAAGTGAATTTAAGACATGTTGATTAATTGATTAAATTAATTATTATTTGGAGTTTTGTTGGGGAATAAGTAAATAATTGAGCTATTAGTTATTTGGTTTGGTATATTTTTATATTGGGCTAGTGCGATACATAGAATGTTCATTTTTAGTTTAGAATGGTATAATTTAGGCCTATTGGGTTAGTATAGGATCTAGGTGAGTTTTAAGACCATTTGGAGATTATTTTAGGCTTTTTTATTAGGGGACCATTTGGGGCCTAGCTCTAGTTCCATGGATTAAAGGTTGAAAGGGGTCATTAGGGATATCATTTATCATAAATCATAATTGGGAAGCAACTTAGGGGGCTAGAGAGAAGTCACGTGGAGAGAAGAGGAGAAATTGAGAGATTTATCTTGGTTTTTCTCCACAAATCTAGGCAAGTTTATATAGAATATTATTATGATTGTATGTGTGTTAATATTGTATCCATTCATTAAAATCTGAATAGAAACGTGACCTAAATCTAATTAGAATGGCTAATTTAATAAATTTCAAGATTAACCTTGTTTCAGTAGTAATTGGGTAATTGTTCATTACTAATTTAATTGATTCTCTCAATAATTGGAAATAAAATTATTAGAATATGATTACACTATGTTTTCTATTGTCAATAAGTTAAACGAAGGTGTGGGTGCTGGTTTTGTATTTTTTTTTTGAATTTGTTATCAATTTTCTACTTAATGGTGAGCGACATTGAAATTTTGGATGGGTGTTTTTCGTTGAACTTTCTTTTGAAAATTTTGGTTTTCGGGAATAGGGTTCGTGAGTTTTTAGCTTATAGTTTTCATGTTATCATAAAATATAGATATATTCTTATTATTTGAATTGCTGGAGATTGATATTTGGGGTATTTGGATATTTGGATAGTTGAGGGTCTGAGTGTAGAATGGGATTGTTGATTGGGAAATTATAAGTTAAGGGACTAGGCATGTTGGTCGGGATTGATATGAATCACTGCAAAGTACGAGTACGATGAATATTCTTTGGGTGAGATTAGGTTTGGGTTATAACTTCCTAAAGCGAGGTAGTTATTATGTCCCATGATTTCATTTAAATTATGTGTGGGATTATAACTAGGCATGATGCCTTAGGATAAATGACCAGGGCTAATTAGGATTTAATATTGTTTATGGGAATGTTTTAGTATATGTTAAGGTGATACTAGGCCTAGATTTGGAAACCGAAGTGTTAGGTTTATCATATCTTTGGGATGAATATAAGTTTCACGATGCATTATACTTTTTATGATAGTGATGCTAGTATGGCTCGATTGTTGTAGGCATCCCATCCTAGTACCCCCTAATTACATCCTAAGGTCCCTAACAATCCTACTCCCATCATGAGACCCTAGGTTATAATCCAAACCCTGATCCAGGGGACATCGGGCACTTCTGAGCCCCATTTGACATTGTTCAACTCTCCAACATGAGCGAAGCTGATTGAAATCTCATAGGGATATGAAACTCCTTTCCAACAGTCCATACCGTGCGTGAATCAACCTCACAATTCGCGCGTACTCACCATTTTACTCCAAACCTTAACCTAGAGGCCACTGAGCACTTCTAAGACATATTTAACCTCTATTAACTCTCCAACCTAAGTGAAGATCATTGGAATATCATAAGTCTCTGAATAGACTTTCCAACATTCGATACTGTGAATGAATCAGCCTCACGGTACGTATATATTCACATTTTTACTCCAAGCCTTAACCCAGATGCCACTGAGCACTTTTGAGCCCCATTGACTTGTTCAACTATCTAACTTGAATTAAGCTAATTGAAACCTCATAGTTTTCTAAATCCCCTTTCCAATGGTCCATACAGTGTGCAAATCAGCCTCATGGTTCACGCCTACTCACATTTTTTCTCTAAAACCTAATCTAGAGGCCACCGGATGCTTTAGTGGCCTGTTTGACCTTAGTAAATCTCTAACTCAAGAGAATGTCATTAAAATCCTATAAGGATCTAAATACCTATTCCAATGGTCCATATCGTGCATTAATTGGCCTCACGGTTCATGCGTACTAGGGTTTTTACTTCAAGAATCCCCCATCTAGAGGCCATCGGGTCCTTCCAAGACCCAGGGGCGGCCCTGAGCATGTGCTAAGTGAGCGATCGCACAGGGCCTCCCGTTGATCCATTTTTGTTACTTATATATTGAGGGCCCATTTTTTATATCAATACAGGTAAAAGGGGCCTATTTTACAATTTTTGCACGAGGGCCTTGTCAATTTTTATCAATCTCAGGACCGGCCCTGCCAAGACCTGTTTGAATATGGTCAAATATTTAACTCAGGAATGTCTTAATATATTCCTATAGGGATCTAAATACCCTTTCCAAAAGTCCCAACCTTGCACAATTCGGACTTATGGTTTGCATTTTATGCTTGTTTTTCAAAAAAGTCTGTTCTAGACTGCCTATAGGCACCCTAGACACCTTGGCTATCGAAATAGTATACTTTTCTTCAACAGTAAGGCAGGGTTATACTGATAGGTAGGACAAGGTTTATGTCGATTGGCACTCCATGAAACCCTAATTTTTTACTATTTAAGGAGACCATTACCTCATTCCCACAGGTCCCTTTTTGAAGTAGAAACGTTCTCCTCCAAATCAGTTCGCTGAAATTCTATTTTTCCAAATATTCTCTCCATTTTCTTACATCATTCTCATCCATCTTCCATCACACTTTTTACTCTTACCTCACCACCATCCAACCACCTAAAAATCACTCCATACTATTACAAATCATAATTAAAGTCCTCTTGAGGGTCTACTCTCATTCATTTATAACTCATTCAACTAGTAGCAGTTATTTACTTTTCATTCCACTTTCGATACATATTTTATTTCATTTATCTACTTCAGAACTAATCTCACTTTTTATTATTTAGTACATGAAAAACGTATCTTCATAAAATATAAAAAAGCCAAAAGAGAGGTTTCCTATAAACCCTAAATTAGAATTTCCTCATTTTACACACACTTTACACTTGTGCAAATTTTTTAAAAACAAACTAAAGGAAATTATAATTTAGGCTTTATATGTTATACCCCACCCTTGTGCACTTTTGAACTATGTATACTTTGATGCCTTTTGGACTACGTAGGATTCTCGATCCAATCTTGGGATTCGAGTCTTATTTTCCCATTTAGTCACTTTTTGTTTTCTTTCATTTTGTAGTATTACGAATACGAGTACTCCTACATATTAGTGTTCCCTCTCGATATACACATTCACTTATTCATAATGATTTGTTATTTGATGAATAGTCACATTATATTTTTATGTTATTCTTTTGTACACTCCTTAGAATGATTCCGCTCTTTTCTTCCCATGACATGAGTTGGGTGATTTCTTTCTCTCATTATTTACACTGCACACATGTACACACATATCACATTTTGAAGAAAAAGAGAAGATTACAATAGCCCATGAGAGATTGAAAGAGAAGAATGGGTGACTAACACCTTCCCATTACGTAACTTAGTCCTTGGACCCCCAACTCATTTGGTTTCATATGCATCAGTATGTCTTTTGATGTCTTTCTCTCGTGACAGCTACATTTTTTTGCCCGTTTTGATAAAAATAGGTCGGCGGATCAATTTTTACAATTTTCTCCTCTTTTGAATACGAACGATTTATATCTTTGGCAACCTTCAAAGACCAGCGCAAGTGGCATAAAGAGGATTCCCTTATCCTCTAATCCCCATATGCAGGAGAGAGAGAGTTCTCCGATTTTCTCTCCCCATCGATTTTGGGGTCGTGCTGCTCCAGCGAAATCCGACCTGGATGGCCATAATAGTGACTTTGCTGGGGAATTTTTTTAGAGGACTAGATTCTATTTCACATGGGTGTTTTTTCTTTTTCCCTCCTCCTTTTCCAGATGTGTAAATATGCCTCCACTTGTATGTTCTTCTTACTCTCATACTTACATGTTGTATATATGCCATGATCATTTCTATCTACTACATTCTTTTCTCATCATATGTATATATCATCTCCTTATGACATGTTTCACTTTTTACTCTCTTGAATATAGTCAATTTCCCTTTCTTTCCTATATATTTAGGAGCCAATTTCCCTTTATTTCCAAATCTCATAACCCCCTTCATCGGCGATACCCACAATAATACCTGGTCCCCCACACTGAATTCCTGAAAGAACTGTTTCGCATCGGCGTAGCTTTACTATATATCCTGGGCTACCCAAATATGGCTACGAATCATCTCGATCTTGGCTGACGGATCCTGAATTATTTTTGGCTCTAGTATCTTGTTGTCCCCCACCTCTAACAAACATTCATGAGAACGACAAGGTCTACCATACAGCGCCTCAAATGGAGCCATACAGATGGTGAACTGATGGGAGTTATTATACGCGAACTCCACTAGCGGAAGGTACTGCTCCCAACCTCCCCCGAAGTCTAGGATACACATACGTAGCATGTCTTCTAACATATGGTTAGTACGTTATGTCTGCCCATCCATATGTGGATGATAAGTCGTACTCAATCGCAACTCGGTACCATAGCCTCCTGAAAGATCTCCCAGAAGTGTGGCACAAAAATCTTGTCTCTATCGGATACGATATTTAGGGGTACCCCATGCAACTTTACTATCTCGGCAATAAATAACTGGGCACACTGTCCTCTAGTGTAATTAGTCCGAACGGGCAAAAAGTGAGCTACCTTTGTTAACCGATCGACAATCACCCATATGGAATCGTGACCTCTTTGAGAAGTAGGTAACCCTGTGATAAAGTCCATAAAGATGCTCTTCCATTTCTACATTGGTATCTCTAATGGCTGAAGAAATCCAGAAGGCTTCTGATGATCCACTTTCACTAACTAACAAGTGGTACACGTAGAGACAAACTCAACAATGTCCCTTTTTATCCTGCTCCACCAATACTGTCGTCGCATATCTTGGTACATCTTATTCCCATTGGGATATACCGCAAATCTGGATCCGTGCAACTCTGTTATCACAGCATGCCTCAAATCCACACCATCTGGAACAATCAACCTACCGTTGAAACGCAAGCCCCCATCTGAACTCACGGAGTAAGACTCTACTCCTCCAGCTAAAAGTTATTGAATTTTCTCCTGAAAAAATGGATCAACTACCTGAGCCTGAACCACCCTCATCACAATCTGAGGTGTAACAATCATAGCTGACATAAATGATCGGGCAACTGCATCCTGACATCCCAGTTCCATCCATTTCTCCTTCCACACCGCGGCCAACTTACCTACCGCCCTTCGGCTCAACGCATCTGCTACCACGTTAGCCTTTCCCGGGTGGTAATGTATCTCAAACTAATAATCTTTCACAAACTCAAGCCACATGCGCTGGCACTTGTTCAACTCCCGCTGAGTGAATAAATACTACAGTGACTTATGATCTGTGAATCGAAAAACTTCTCCCCCAATAAATAGTGTATCCATATTCGAAGAGCAAACACGACTACTGCAAGTTCTAAGTCTTGGGTGGGGTAATTCTTCTCATGAGGCTTAAGCTTTCTATAAGCATAAAATATGGCATTCTCTTCCTGCTGTAGTACTCCACCAAGTCCCTATAAGCATGCATCAGTGTAAACTAAGTACTCCACTCCAGGTTTAGGCAGTGCTAATATTAGTGCTGAAGTCAACTTATCTTTCAGTCTGTTGAATGCTAACTTACATGCATCATCCCAGACAAATGGTACACCTTTACGGGTTAGATTAGTCAATGGACCCGCTATCTTTGAGAAACCCCAGATAAAATTTCTGTAATAATCGATCAATCCCAAGAAACTACGCACTTCTATCGGTGTCATGGGTTATCCCCACTCCCTCACCACTGATACCATACTAGGATCCACCGATATCCCCATCTCCGAAACAACATTCCCTAGAAACTGAACTTCCCGAAGCCAGAACCCACACTTCAATTTCGCATACAACTGATGCTCATGCAGGGTTTGTAGGACCTGTCGTAAATGCTCAACATGCTCCTCCTCAGTCTAAGAATAAATCAGGATGTCATCTATGAAAACGATGAAAAACTGGTCTAAGAACTCTCTAAACACCCTATTCATCAAGTCCATGAAGATCGTCGGTGCATTAGTTAGCCCAAATGGCATGACCCAAAACTCATCTAATCCATATCTAGTTAATAAGGCAGTCTTTGAAATGCCCTGGTCCCTGATACGTTGCTGATGATAATCGGACCTTAAGTCTATCTTTGAGAAGTAGTCTGCTCCTCTTAGTTGGTTAAACAAGTCATCAATCCTAAGTAAAGGATACGTGTTACGTATTGTGACTTTATTAAGCTCCAGATAATCTACACACAACCTTAAAGAACCATCTCGCTTCTTTACAAATAACACCGAGGCACCCTAAGGCGACGTACTCCTGCGGATAAACCCCTGCCCCCAAGAGTTGTTCTATTTTATCCTTAAGCTCCCTCATCTATGCTGGAGCCATACGGTAAGGTGCACGAGCAATAGGCCGAGTGCCCGACACTAAATCAATCACAAACTCAATCTCCCTGTTGGGAGGTAATCCCGGTATTTCCTAGAATACATCCCCAAACTCACAAACTACTGGTATTGAATCAAGGGATATTACTACTCCCGTAGAGGTATCCTCCTCTATATAATATAAATGAGTATACGACCCTCCCTCAGAATGAGGCATCGCCAGAAGGAACATCTCATATCCCGGAATAGTAAAAGTAATATACCAGCTATGACAGTCAATCATGGCTCTATATACAACAAGTAAATCCATGCCGATAATCACATCATATTCGGACATGTCCAAAACAAGTAAATCCTCGGATAAAATCAGACCCCCAATATCTATACTCACATGACGACATATAAAGAAAATAGGTATCCCACTACCCATCGGTGAGTCTACATAAGTAACGGTGCTATCCTCTATATCTAATAACCCTACATCCCGTGCAAATCTAGTGGCTACAAATGAATGTGAGGCCCCTGTGTCATAACCCCATAGATATAAAAAATACCCTCGATCTCGGGTGATGGTTGCTGAACCGTTGCCTGATGGACGTTGTATACATGCCCATACTGACCCTGCTGTGCTGGAGCTGCTGGAATAGGAGGTAATGCTGGTACCTGAACTGGTGCTGGGAGGGAGGGTGGTGGAAATATTGGTCTTTGTGGCTCCTGTCGTGCTCCTTGCTGAGGAATCTTACCCTTATCAGGACAATCCTTCCTCTTATGGCTAGGCTTACCACACACAAAACATCTGCCAATGAACTTTCCCCCATTTTGATCCTGCTGTCCCCGGCCCTACTGGCCGTTACCACCTCTCCCTTGGCCCTGCTGGCCCTGCCTATTGCCTCCCTTCCCAAATCGAAACCCTCCGGATTGTAAGCGTTTAGCATAGTCCCCTATCTGGGAACCCTACTCACCCTGTCGTTACTGACTCTGACCTGACTGTGTCCCGCTAGAACTGCCTCCATTATTCTTGCCCTGCTGGCTTGACTCAATCCCCTGCTTAACACTCGGAGTATGTAAACGGTTATCTTAGCGATGGAGCATTGCAGCATTAAGAACATCTGCATAAGTATGTAGGGAAATATTTCCTAATAAGTGCTGGCAAATCTTATAATTCAGGCCATCGGTGAACATTTGAATTCTTCTTTCCTCAGTGGGTACCTCTGTTGGCACTAAGTTAGTCAGCCGAGTAAATTCCTTCTCATATTCTGCCACTGTCTTCCCTTCCTATTTCAAGCCAAGTAGTTTCTGCCTCATCTCAGTCTGGATGGCAGAAGGGAAGTACTTGCGATCGAACCTCACCTAGAAGTCATGGATAGTCATAGTATCTCTCTCCTCAGTGGTGGTAATCGATTCCCACCATTGCATAGTTACCCCGACTATCTTGAACGTAGCTAGTATCTGACGCTGAACCTCTGTGCATTCCAAAATTCTTAAGTTCCTCTGGATATCCTTCTTTCATTGGCCAGAACCCCCCTAAACTCTGGTGGATGCGCCTTTTGAAAGGAATCCCTAACACGTTCCCATGCATTAGAAAACACTTGCTCTGGAAGGGGTGGAACAGATGGCGCCTATGCTTGAGCTTGTTGAATAACAGTTAAAGCTGCGTTGACTACCTGAGCAACAATAATAACAACTTTTGTAGCATTCATTGTACCCTGAGCTGGAGCGGGTTAAGGTGCACGTCGAGGAAGCATCTGAAACGAGATAGAATATACCATCAGTATTTTGATATCAAAGAATAACTGAAGAACGTATAAATGTAATCAAAGATACAACAGTCCTAATAATAGGTCTCTGAATCAAAGGACGCTTAGCTGAAAGCACAGTAAACCGTTCAGATCCTAAAAGACTCTAGAACCTAATGCTCTGATACCACCTGTAATGCCCCGCTTAATTAAATACCGGGTGATCAGTCCCATACCAAATTAAATCAGAATATACAGTTGGATCATTCTTAGCATCACTGTCAAAAATATTTTATAATCACCTAATACTTAATTAAATAGGTGTTAAAAACTTTCAAATTTTAATTTAATAAATTTCTCTTTTTAAAACACAAACCATTTAACACAATCCATTCATATAATGAATAACAACTCAGTAAATATCATAACTGAATTGAAAGGAACTGGGATAAAACTCTCCAGTTAAAATCTTATACCATAATCCAAAATCAAATGTAATCAACTCCGATACAAGTAAATAAACTGAGTGAGAAGGAAAGCCTAAAATCCTTTGGGCAACATGTCTTAAATGAAATCAACTACAGAGTATGAATCAATGAAAGTGAAGGCATCTAAATAAAGCTCAAAGACTCCATAACATCCATAGCTCGTCACATGTCATAATCCTCTATGGTTGTCATCCCTGCGGCTGGACACCTGATATAGGAGATACAAGAGAGAGAAGAGAATATGCAAGGAAACGGGTCAAAGCACGATGAAAAAATAGTTTATAAAATAGCAAGTGAATAAATGCTATATTTAGTAATTATTATATATATGTTAGATTATCGGACTCTCTCTTGATATTCTCACCTCTCCTTTAGAGTGCACACCTAACGTACCTCTAAGACATACTAGTTACAGTACCCACACTAACTAGTTCAACCCAATGTATCCATTATCCATAGCCCAATTCATTCCCACGTATTTCTCTCATAATGCATGTAATAATAATAATATATATCCATTTAGATTCAACATGGATAAGCCCCTTATTAATTCAATTCAATTAAGTGTTTTCATACTTAATTAATTCCAAATATCATTATCCCTCAATTCTACTTTAATAACACAATAGATATCATCATATGTATACATATACCATCACTCTATTATATATATACAATACTGCACCCTGAGACACATCTGCGGTGCTGCATTACTCTGCTATCATGTCCCAATATATCTCGCCACTGTATGGGGGACTATAGGCTCGGTAAAGATTCCTCGAACCACAAATATCAAACACAAACATTGGAGGCGAACATAGTCATAAGCCTTTGGTCTATGCACATACCTATGCACCCAAATGACCGGTCACACCCAAAAGTGGTGATTAATCCCTAAGTTCTATGTTCTTGAGTGACAAGTCAAAACTCCCATTAGATTCATTAGGATATGACTCCCCTCACGCGCAAACCTCCCTCGATAGCAAGTAAGCTAGGTATGTCATACACATAAACCATCAATCAATCAAATAGGCATTATCATCTACCTATTTAGTATTAGGTATACAATACTCATATCATATTAGGAATTTATCCTATCCCAAGTACCCATCGTTGTTGATGTAAAAAACTAGATCGCTCTAATTTTTCAATCACAGATAAATAAATAAGACAAAGATTTTTAAAGTGGTTCGGCTAGGAATAAAGCCTACGTCCACTGTTATGTTATTGCTGAGTGTTTGTGGAATTCTTGATTACAAGTTCTCTCAAGAAATTCCGGTCCCTTTGAATGGGATTGATACAAGGTATTTATAGCCTCAAGGCTGTACATGAAAGGTCCAATACATTAAATGATATACATATGAATGGGTAATACATTTAATGCAGCGTGTGCGTCAAGAATCTAATGAATAGTTGAACAGTTGTCCGTCTGATAATTGATGACACGGCCGAGGTGCAGTTCGGACCGCCTTAGTTGCTCGTTGATCAAGAATTCCTCGGAGTGATTAGAGTATCTCGGGATGATGGAGTTCCTCGGATGGAGTTCCTCGGCATGATAGAGCTCCTCGGTGTATTCTCGTTGCTCGGTACCAACCATGGTTGTTCAGTAAATGATCTTCCTCGCTGTTATTGTGCCACGTAGATCGACACGTGTCTTCATGCTATTCGTCCACATCAGCATATTAATTTTGGTATCAACAGAAGCCCCCAATGTTTCATATTTCGAACTTTGAGGAGTATGGGACATTCTTTCTCGGTATATGGTAATATTAAATGACCTTCCTGGGTTTTAGGAGCATTGTATTCAAATTTCCTTCTCATTTCGCAGTTTCCGCCTTTTTTACAAGCGCTTCGATCTTCGTGCAACTTTTGTCTTTTTAGCCGCCGGAAGTTCAGTAGTTTCTTTTTAGTAATCATTTCTTTCGCCGCTTCCCAATGCAAAGTATTTAAACTCCTTTGGTAACCATACCGTCGTCTACACTTTCCATTTTTCTGCATTCAAGTTTTCTATTCTCTTCCTCTCTCTTGTGTGTTCATCATTGTTTCCGTTCGTTATCAACATATCTCCTTTCTTTCTGTAAGATCTTCTTCCTTTCTTCTGCATCTCTTTTATTCAATATGGTTTATATTGTTGAATCTGCTGAGAAATTTCGTTCTGACTTTTCCATTCCTTCTTGGGTAACTCTAGAGGTTCTTTCTGAGCCTTTAGATTACTTTCGATTGGCTGAGGGACATTGGTTCCCCAGTCTTTTCATTGCTGAATGTGGTTTTTCTTTTCCCCCAAACCCATTATGTCTTGAGTTTTGTCAATATTTTGATCTTGTTCCTGCAAAAATAGCCCCCAATTCATGGAGAATAATTAACGGGGTGCACAAGTTAAATCTAACTCATGGGACTCGTATAGGGATCCCAGAAATCATGTACTGCTATAAATGGGCCACTTTAGATAATGTTTATTATTTAAAAACTAGGTTTTTAAATAGAGCCCTTGTAGTTAACCTCCCTGATTCAAATAGAGATTATTTTGAGCATGGGTTGGTCATAAAAAATTGGCAACACGCGCCTTTATCTGGGAATGAAGTATACAACGGTCCCAGATGCCCCCCATACGGCAATGGGATAGGTTTATTTTTCATTTTACTTTACTTATGAAATTGCGTTTTCATCATGTTTGACAAAATGTATAACTGAAATTTATGTATTTATTTGCAGTTGATAGTAAAAGAAAAACTCCAAAAGAGTCAGAAGTGAATATCAAGCATTTAAAACTTATCTGGAATTTGCATAAGACGATTGCAGACGAGCATATTAGGTCTGCATCATATTTGCTGCAGTATAAGAGCTACACAACCTCTTATACTGCTCGCCCTGTTGAACCAGCCTCAACACCAGAAAGTTCATCTTCAGATTCTCATATTCCCCTATCTCAGAGAATGGGCAAGAAAAGAGCTCCTCCTGCTCTATTTGGTGAAATTTCTTCTGCTGTTGGAGCAAAGAAAGGCAAAATTGATGTCCCAGAGGGGACTAAAAAAGTAGATGTTAGTTCCTCCAAAGTTGCCGAGAAGCCCCCAGTGGCCCCGAGCAAGAAAAGTGCTAGTGCTGATGTAATTACAATATCTCCGACCAAGACTTCTTCCTTGGTTGATGCTGCTGACCCTCCTTTGAAGAGATTGAGGAAATCATCTTCGGTTAATCTTGCTGGAACTGCATCTTCTCTACCCGCTGGTGGTAGTAGTGTTTCAAAAATCCTTCTTCCGAGTTCTTCAACGAGCTCAGTTATACCTGAGGTTCTCGGGGTTGATGAAAAGATTCCTAGGGATACACTGACATCCTTAGCTGCTCGCCATCTTTCTTCAGTAAATTTCTCATACCTTTGGTCTTTCTTTCTTTTTCTTGATTTCTTGCATTTGTATTGACTTTATTGTTTTTCTTATCTTTCAGCTGGTGAACTGTTTCAATACCATCGTGAAGAAAGATCAAGCTATTAAAGCTTCTAGTTCCTCGTCCGATGTTGACGATGCCCTCTTGGGTTTAGCCCAATCTGTGAAAGAATCTCGCCAGCAGTACGTCGAGGAGAAAGCTGCCTGGGAGAAAAAATTGGCTGCAGCTGAGGCTGATAAGATGAAGATGGCTGAAACCTCCAAGAATTTGGAGGAGAAGGTGAAAAGCTTAGAGGTCAATCAGCAAAAATGCGATGACCAACTGAAGAATGCAGAAAAAGAACTATCTATCTTGCGAGACATCAAAATCCAGAAAGAACAATTGGATATCAAACTCTCCTCGGAGAAGTTGAAAAGAAAAGCTGCAGTTAGGAAACATTTCAGTGCTGGTTGGGAAAAAGGATGGGATAAAGGGATTGCTGCTATGACATCCCAAGTCCAATATGGGGAGTTGAAATACTTCCATGACGGTTGGGTAGCTGCTCTACAAGAGCTAAAAATCCAAGACAATTCTGATCTATTCCAACGGCATCTCCCTGGTCCTCCTCCACCAATTGTGGAAGAAGAAGAAGATGAACCTGCTTCAGATGAATCTTCCATGGCTGTGGATGTCCCAATCTCTGCTTCTCAACCCTCTGTCATTGAGGATATTTCTTCTATGCCTCCTCCTGCCGAGAAGATTTCTGCCGATCAAGCTGTTGTTATCACCGAGCAACCGAGCTCCTCGTCCCAGCCTCCCGAGAAAGTCTTGGGAGACAAGGAAAAGGTGTGAAGTTGTTCGGTATCATTTCTATCTTTTATCATTTGTAATCGAACAATGTAATCCTTTTATGATCTAATAAAATACTTCTTTACTCATCGCTGTTATTGATGATTCTTTGTTGATTGTTGTCTTTTTCTTGTCTTTAGTTTGTTGCTAGAATGGAACTAATCTCTTCTCATGATACCGAGCTGATGCAGCAATGTCACCAATACTATAGGGCTGGTCATACAGACCTTAGTTCTTCTGAAATTGCTGACATTCTTGGTCATGATGCTTCAGAACAGGCGATTGAGGCTTATCGATACTTGAAAGATTTACTCGACCGAGCTGTAGCTAACAATGTCGCTTATTATGACTTGATTGAAAAGCTGCATTGTTCCTTAGAGGATCTCCAAGGCCAGCACAATGAATCGATGGCTTCATTACACGAGGAATATGAAAATAGATATCAACAACTTTCCTCTGATACAGGTCATAAAAAGATCATTGCTGCATATGACATTAGGGAAAGGACCCTAAAAGGTGAAGTTGAAGCCTGCCGACAAATTGCCGAGATCCTGGAACAAGAAAATAATAGTCTGCAGAAAAGATTGGCTCAATATGAATCCGTTGCCTCCTCTTCCACTGCATTAGTACCAGTTACTGATGAAGGTTTTTCGTTTCTAGAGGTTGAAAACGCCAAACTAAGGCAAGAATTGGATGACTTGAAAAAGTCTATTATTCCTGTGACTGTTCGGGGACGAGGAAGGAGTTCTCGGGGACGAGGAAGAATCGTCGAGGAGCAAAATTCTCCAGTTGCTTCTCGGAGCCGATCAAGAGTTCTTAGCCGTAGTGTTGAAGAATCTCGCACCCAATCTACTCTGTAAACTCAAGCATTCCAACTGAATGTTAAGGATCGTGCTCTGTCTGATTTGTCTAAGAAAAATTTATCTTTAGAGGATCAATTGGCTGCGATGAAGTCTGCTCTGAATAATAAAGATGCTCTTATCAAGAACTTTCTCGAGCAAGTAGATAGATTAACTTTCCAATTCCATAAACAGCCTCGGGAGTTCTGGAATGCAGGCTATAATGAAGCTCTTTATCATTTGGATGATCGCATTGAAAATGCTAACAACGAAGGTTATAAGCAGGGATGGTTGAACGCCTTGGGTGTATTAAAATTGGAACGAGGTCATTATTTATGGGATTATCATGCTCCTGGATTGCTAGACTTGCCTGTTCCTCCTTATAAATTGGATATGGCATGGATTCCTACTCGTTCTATTCCTCGGAGTTTGATCTCTAAATATCTTGGTGATTATAACCTTCATTCTCAAGTTGAAGTCTCTCGTCCTGAGCATCTGTTGGACACTCCTACAATAATGAATGTCAGAATGCTGAAGGACATGAACTTTATTAATTCTCCTCTTTGTCTAGAGGATCCTCCTGCTGGCGAGGAACCTGTCTCAAAAGATAAAGGAAAGAAACCAATAGAGTAGGAATCTTTAATGTAATAGTTAGCACATACATGTAACATGTAATACATTTTTATCTTAATGAAAGAATTTCATTTTCTGTTTTGCCAATAGCTATTTTTCTGTTTGCAAATTATATGGTTCATCAATCAACTTAGAATTTATAATAAGCATAAATTGTTCAAAATTGTTTCCAACCAACCAAGGTGGATAAATAATGTTTGTCGACCAACCACAGTTGATGGGTTTCTATCCCCGACCAGCCATACTTGGTTCAATTTCAAATATAAACATGCGTCCGACCAACTAAGGTCAACACTTTTGTTCTCGTCGACCAACTACAGTTGGTGGGTTTTTATCCCCGACCAACCATACTTGGTACAATTTGGAATATTTTGTTCTTTAAAGAACTTTTTGTAATAATGTTACCTCCCGACCAACATAAGCTGTAATGCGAGAGTATATAAAATCTTACCAACCGTAGTTGATCATGCTGGTATACACCTCCTAATCAAAGGAGTAGTAGGGTTCTTTCGAACTTTTTGGCTCCTTGGAGCATGTCCTCCTAACCAAAGGAGGTTGGCTACTTATAGCACTTTTGCTCCGTAGAGCGCTCCGTAGAGCTTGTCCTCCTAACCAAAGGAGGTTGGCTACTTATAGCACTTTTTCTCCGTAGAGCTTGTCCTCCTAACCAAAGGAGGTTGGCTACTTATAGCACTTTTGCTCCGTAGAGCTTGTCCTCCTAACCAAAGGAGGTTGGCTACTTATAGCACTTTTGCTCCGTAGAGCTTGGCTCCGTAGAGCTTGGCTCCGTAGAGCATGGCTCCGTAGAGCAGTCTTCTTCTTGTTATCAAGCAGTGTAGTGTTCAACACTAGTATTCCCCGAAAAACTTTCAACAGAAAGAAAATGGTGAACCATCCTCATTTTATTCATCATTTTATTCATAATGAAAGAAATACTTTACATTTTACATCACTGATAATACTTGCGCAGGTGTTCAGCATTCCATGCATTCTTGAATTCCTCTCCTTCTAGAGTTGCTATTCTGTAAGTTCCAGGTCGAACAATCTCTGTAACGCGGTAAGGTCCATGCCAGTTTGCTTCCAGTTTATTCTGTTTCTGAATGACTTTCTTCAGCACATAATCACCCTCCTTCAAATCGCATTTCTTCACCCTTTTGTTGTAGAACAGAGCTGTTCGTTGTTGATAAGCAGCATTCCTAATGGCTGCCTCTTCTCTTACTTCTTCGAGCATATCCAAATCCATTCTTCTCATCAAGTCACTGATCGGAGAGTTGAAATTCAGCACTCTATGCGTTGGGAGACCCAACTCGGCTGGTATCACAGCCTCACTTCCAAATGCTAGCATATATGGTGATTCTCCAGTTGCTGCTCGGGGAGTTGTTCGGTAGGCCCATAATACTGATTGGAGCTCATTAATCCAATTTGCTTTAGCTTCACTTAGCCTCTTTTTCAACCCATTTAGTAATGTTCTGTTCGTCACTTCAGTCTGTCCATTGCTTTGGGGATGGCCTGGTGCTGAATGAAACTTCAAAACGTTCGACTGATGACAATAGGCAGCAAATTCTTCATTATCAAATTGTGTTCCATGATCTGTGATGAAAGCATGAGGGAGACCATATCGACAAATGATATTCTTCCATACAAACTGGTATACCTTCTCGTACGTCATATTGATAAGAGGCTCAGCTTCCACCCACTTAGTAAAATAGTCCACTGCAACTACGAGATACTTGAATCTTCCTCGGGTGGTCGGCAGTGGTCCAACCAAATCAATTCCCCACATGGCAAATGGCCAAGGGGAAGTTATTGGTGTTAGCAATGCTTATGGAGTTCGTCGGATGGAGGAAAAACGTTGGCACTTGTCACATTTCTTGGCATAGGCTATACAATCAGCCCTCATTGTCGGCCAGTAATATCCCTGTGTCATCACTCTTTGTAAAAGTGTTCGACCTGCTACATGAGCTCCACAAGATCCTTCATGGATTTCTTCAATCAATTCTTTCACCTCGGTGGGATGTACACATCTCTGCAAACCTGCCATAATTCCTCGTCTATACAAAATACCATTAGTTAATACATACCGAGCAGCTTTATACTTCAGTTTCTTGGCAGCGAGTTTGTCCTCCGGCAATTCGCCCTCTTCAACATATTTCCTGATTGGATCCATCCAAGATGGTCCTAAATCAAGGGTAATCACATTCGTTGTCAGATCTTCATCTATGCTCCGACCTTCTAATACTTCAATCGGTATGGTTCTTCGCATCTCGGTACGAGTAGCTGATGCTAGTCGGGCCAGTGCGTCTGCTTGTACATTCTCCATCCTCGGTATTCTCACCAATTGAATGGCATCAAATTCTGTCAACAATTTCATCACCTTTGCATGATATTTGATCATTAAGTCTCCTTTAACCGCATATATTCCCATCATCTGATTCACAATTAATTGAGAATCACTGAATACCATCACTTGTTGTGCTTCCATAGTTTTTGCTAGGCTAAGACCTGCTATCATGGCCTCATACTCCGCTTCATTATTAGAGGCTTTGAATTGGAATCGCAAAGCATATTCCATATCAATCTCGTCTGGAGTGATCAAAAAAATTCCTGCTCCACAACCAGCTGTGCAGGATGATCCGTCTACATATAATCTCCATGTAGGTATTTCGTCTTCAAATTTCTTATCTGTCCGAGTTCCTCGATAAAATATCTGCTGTTTTCTTCCATCATCCCCCGGTATCTTTCGCTCCTCGTCAGTCATATGCTCGTACCCTTTTATCAACCGTGGTTGGTCTGAGTTTGAATATAATGATTTCTCTACATCCACAAGTCCTTTTACCAACCTTGGCTGGTTTGGACCTATTTCTGCTGATCCTGTATCGTCCACAGGTAGGTCAGCAAATGTTTCTGTTGATCCTGTATCGTCCACAGGTAGATCAGCAGATGTTTCTGTTGATCCTGTATCGTCCACAGGTAGATCAGCAGGCACCTTTTGCTCCTCGGGGGTATCAGGGTACGTGAACTCTGCTATAAAATCTGCTACAGCTTGCCCCTTGAATGATGATCTGGGCTCATACACAATATCATATTCACCAAGTTCTACTGCCCAGTACATCAGTCTCCCTGATTTTTCTGGCTTATGGAGGGCTTGTCTCAATGGCATATCAGTATAAACGATGATGGTATGGGCTTGGAAATATGGCCTCATTCTTCTACTTGCTTCAATTAGTGCCAATGCCAATTTTTCTAGCTTTGGGTACCTGATTTCTGCACCTCGGAAAGCCTTACTTGTGTAATAAATTGGCTTCTGGACTCCATTCTCCAATCTGATCAACGCTGAACTGACTGCGTTCTCTGATACTGCCAAATACAAATACAACTTTTCTCCTGTTATTGGTCTGGACAACAGTGGAGGTGCTCCCAAGTATTTCTTCAAGTCTTGAAAAGCTTTTTCACATTCCTCATTCCATTCAAAGGTTTTTCGAAGTGTTTTGAAGAATGGTATGCATTTATCAGTTGCTCGAGATACAAATCTGTTGAGCGCTGCAACTCGTCCGGTAAGACTCTGCACCTCTTTCTTCGTCGTCGGAGATCGCAGCCCTAGAAGAGCTTTGATCTTATCTGGATTTGCCTCAATACCTCGCTGATTGATGATGTATCCGAGGAACATTCCTTCTCGTACTCCAAAGGTGCACTTCGTCGGGTTAAGCTTCATTTGGTATTTATCCAATTGATCAAAAGTTTGACTCAAGTCAACCAAATGATCAGCAGCTTTCTTGCTTTTAGTGAGCATGTCATCGACATAGACCTCCATGTTGCGGCTGATTTGTTCGGTAAAAATCTTGTTCATCAACCGCTGATATGTTGCACCTGCATTTTTTAAACCAAAAGGCATAACATTATAACAATAAGTTCCCCTAGGGGTAATAAAAGAAGTACTTTCCCTGTCTTCAGGTTTCATTTTGATCTGGTTGTAGCCAGAGTAAGCATCCATGAAGCTGAGTAGCTCGTGTCCCGAGGTAGCATCCACCAGTTGATCAATTCTGGGCAATGGAAAATGATCCTTGGGGCATGCCTTATTGAGATCGGTGAAATCGACACACATTCTCCATTTGTTGTTTTTCTTCTTTACCATCACCACATTAGCCAACCAATCTGGATATTTTACATCTTCAATGAATTGGGCTTTCTGGAGTTTCTCGACTTCCTCCTGTATGGCCTGGTTCTTCTCGGGACTAAACACCCTTCTTCTCTGCTTTACAGGTTTAATCTCCTTATTCACATTGAGTTCATGACATAAGAAGTTTGGATCTATTCCTGGCATGTCTTCATGACTCCAAGCAAAAGTATTTTTCCTATTCTTCAAGAAAGTTATCAACTCCTCTTTTATTGACATATCCAACGATGAACCTATCTGGGTTATTCGTTCAGGATGTTCGTCGTCCAGAATAACATTTTCTGTAGATTCTACCACTTGCCCTTTCACAAGTTGGGACTCATCTCTAGGATCAAGAGTTTCAATTTCTGTACATTCATCCACTTGATAAGTAGTAGTCTTTTTCATCGATCCTTCTAGTTCTTCTTGCTCGGCCGACGAATAATAGCATTCCCGAGCTACTTTTTGATCACCTTTCACCACTCCAACTCCAAAATTTGTTGGGAATTTCAAACATTGATGTACTGTAGATGGAACGGCTTCGAACTTCTTCAATCCAACTCTTCCCATGATGATGTTGTAGGCCGATTGCACATTCTTATCCATCACAAAGAATCGTATTCTTTCTGTTCGACAAACAGGCCAGGTTCCAATGAATATATCCAACTTGATCGTCCCAAGTGGAAAAACTTTCTCGCCAGCAAAACCCAGAAGGGGTCTGTGATAAGGTTCCAATTGAGATAATTTCAAATTCAGGCTATCAAAGCATGAATAGTACATGATGTCTGCCGAACTACCATTGTCTACCAACACCCTTGAAATGATCACGTCCTTCATTCTCATTTTGATCACCAAAGGATCATCATGAGGGTAAAGAACACCTGCCAGGTCGTTTTTTGAAAAACCAATTACTAGCTTCTCTTTGTTTACCTTCCTCGGACGATCATCCTCGGCCAGGTTTATTCGCTGAATATATGAGCAAGCTTGAGCCTCTCCGAGATAAGCTTTTCTTTCTGCAGTAAGGTCTCCTCCTCCTGCATCTCCCCCTGTAATAACGTTACAATGAAATGATCCAAAACGTATGGAAAATACCTCTCGTTCAGGTTTTCTTGGCTTCTTGGGAAGATCGGGATCATCATCCGGATCCTCTTCTTGGTCCCTCCTCTTTTTCTCCTCTGCACGACGAGGAGATCTAGATCTCTTTCTAATTCTGTCCTCATTTGTCCTCTCACCTCTGCGATCTACATACTTTGATAATTTTCCTCTTCGAATGAGTGTTTCAATCTCGTTCTGAAGGGCTATACAACTTTTGGTCATATGGCCATGATCTTTGTGAAACTCGCAATATTTGGTCTTATTCCTCATGTCTGGATCTGTCTTCAGTTTCTCTGGCCATTTGATTTCCTCGTTATTCCTGATCTCTTCTAAAACATGATTAATACCCATTTTCAATGGAGTATAATTATCATACTTCTTTAGGGCTTCCAACTTCATCCTGTTATTCCTGGAATGTTTGTCACCACCATTACCTTTCTGATCTTTCTTCTTAGAGTTGTCGACCTCTACTTTAACTTCTTTATCCATATTCTTCTTCGCAGTCATAGCCTCCTCGGCATTCATGATTTTGGTCGCCTTTGCCATCAATTCCGACATATTTTTAGGCGGATCTTTGGCCAGAGTATAGTATAGCTTGTTAGGCAGCAAACCACTCATCAAAGCAGTGATTGCTGTCTTTTCTTCATAATCTATGACTTCCAACTTCTCGTTATTGAAACGAGTTATGTAATCTCTAGTACTTTCTCCTGATTTTTGTCTAACACTTAGTAAGTGCGCTACTCGCTTTACTGGCTTTGCTCCAAAACAAAAATTGCCAATAAACAGCTCGGCTAACTGAACAAAAGTTGAAATCTTACCCCGAGGAAGATTATTGTACCATATCTGTGCAGATCCGATAAGAGTTCCCGAGAATGCTCTACACCTCATCTCGTCGGGGACAGCATAGATATCTGCAGCAGCTTGGTACTGTTCTATATGAAGTACGGGATCTGTCTTTCCATCGTACTTGGGGGTCACTACAGGTGCTTTGAATTTCGACGGTGTAGGGAAATCCACAATGGCTTGCACAAAAGGTGTCCCTTGAACAAAAGTTCTCTGTAAGGGGTTCCTCGCCTTAGCCATTTCTCCCAGTCTATCCTCCAATCGTTGAATGGAACCTTTCCATGCTTCATTCCCTTCCTCGGGCCGCTTAGTCCGAGCAACTGATTGCTCTGACGTAGCTTCCTGAGATTTATCTCGACGAGTAATTGGTCGTGATTGTGCAGATCCTTCTCTTAAACCTGGTGGTGGTCGAAAACTTCCTGATGGAGCCCTAGGTGGACTCATGTTCCTCCTTGGTCCTAACCGACTGAAAGGAGACACCCTGCTTAATCTTTCTAAAGCGCTAGTTCTCTCCGGAGAAAGAGAAATATGTTGATCTGTATCCGTAGCCCGTATTGATGAAGTTCGCCCAGGTTGATAAGAAGAATCATTGGATTCCCCATTGCGATATGACCCAATACGTCTGGATCGTGATTGCCTATGATCACTTCTTTGCCCTGAATAGGTAGGTGCACCCCCCTGAAGAGTTTGAATGAGTTGCCTCATGGATTCTTGCATGGCGGTTTGTCCTTGAGCCAGATTCGTTATAATCCCAGCCAGATCTGGGGATGCAGATGGATTTGGAAGATTTCCAGTATTTCCAACATTTCGATTACTGGATTCTGGATTATCAGCCATTGGTGATAAATGATTTTTATGAAAAACGATAATAACAGTCGTTTCCCACAGACGGCGCCAATCTGTTGATGTAAAAAACTAGATCGCTCTAATTTTTCAATCACAGATAAATAAATAAGACAAAGATTTTTAAAGTGGTTCGGCTAGGAATAAAGCCTACGTCCACTGTTATGTTATTGCTGAGTGTTTGTGGAATTCTTGATTACAAGTTCTCTCAAGAAATTCCGGTCCCTTTGAATGGGATTGATACAAGGTATTTATAGCCTCAAGGCTGTACATGAAAGGTCCAATACATTAAATGATATACATATGAATGGGTAATACATTTAATGCAGCGTGTGCGTCAAGAATCTAATGAATAGTTGAACAGTTGTCCGTCTGATAATTGATGACACGGCCGAGGTGCAGTTCGGACCGCCTTAGTTGCTCGTTGATCAAGAATTCCTCGGAGTGATTAGAGTATCTCGGGATGATGGAGTTCCTCGGATGGAGTTCCTCGGCATGATAGAGCTCCTCGGTGTATTCTCGTTGCTCGGTACCAACCATGGTTGTTCAGTAAATGATCTTCCTCGCTGTTATTGTGCCACGTAGATCGACACGTGTCTTCATGCTATTCGTCCACATCAGCATATTAATTTTGGTATCAACAATCGTATTTCTCGAAGAATACCCGTACTTGTATTCACGATTATCATCATACCTATATTATGTAAGTAATTTCTCCCATAATCTTTTATTTAATTAAAGTACCCGTATATATGTCCTCGATATAACCCGTACTTGTCATAACAATTATTCTCTCTAAATCGTATAATAATTATGTAAATATCTCTCACATAATTTTAATACTTAATATATTATAAAATTTTAACATTAATCCCAAGTTTCTCACTCTATTAATGTACCAAAATTATTTAAAAACTCATTCTGGGCCAGATTATAATTTTCCCAAACTTTTCTGGGCTAAACTGGAGATTTCTGGAAATCTCGTTTGAAGTCAGAAATCTTGTTAGAACGAGATGGGATCTCGTTAGAATGAGATTGACTCTCGTTCGAACGAAGTCAGGTGTTTTTCGAATGAAGTCATCATTTTTCCTGTTCGTCTACAGTTCCAGTTTCTTACATTTTTCCTCAATTTCAAACACCCAAACCTTATTGGTTTTCTATCCTAACAGAATCCAGAAATCCGAATCATTATTCTAACATTAATTTAACTTATTAATGGGTGATTTATACATAAAAACATCAATTCCACATGTTCATAAGGGATTATCATCAAACCCATTAAAATCTTAAGATTTCAATAATTTGAATTTCTCCATTTTCATCCAACTTGAAAACTCAGAATTTGAAATCATAGTTTCATACCTAAATCATCAAATTTCATTTTTAACATGGTAGGATTTCTCTACATGCAATTCCTATCATCCTTTTCAATAACCTTAAGAACATATTTTTTTTCTCTACATGAAAAACCTATAAATTTCATCATGATCATAATCCCCACATGATACATATATTCAACTACATGAATTTGCCTAACCATCATCTTAATTTACCAATCATTTTAAATTCCAATTCATAAGTTCATGAATCCTACAAGAATATCCTAATCTAACATGGATATCCTAATCACTAAAGTAAAGCAAGAATCACTTGCCTTAAAAGTTGGTCTGAACCTTTGATGAAGACAAATGTTAGAACTTCTCCTTCCCTTTTTCTGGCTACCTTTTCGAAGACTATGGTGGTGGTGCAAGGTCAAGATATGGTGGTTGTCCCCTTGGTTTACCCTAGGTGACTCCTCCTCTTTAAGAACTCTTCCTCTCCTCAAGCTACCCTTTCACTTTATCTCTAAGACTCTTTTATTTTTCTCTCAAATTTTCTCTCTTGTTTTATAATGAAATGAATCTTACAAAGAGTCTATTTTATTTAAATAAAAAGTCTTAAAGGTAATATAAAAGACATAAATGAAGTTACTATTCATCTCCCAAGTGAAATGACTAAAACGCCCCTTCGGAGTGTCCTTTTATCTCATAATTGACCCGAGACCAAATTTCAATACCCGGGTAGACTTTTCTGACTATTTCGACCCTTTCGGATGCAACAGCGAACTCAAAACGACTATAAGGTTGATATAAAATAATATTTCCTTTTTATTTATTTAAATTAGTCCCGACACGTCCCATAACCGTGTCCCAACTTAATATCCATTTTTGTCGTATTAGTAACTTACGACAATATAAATAACATCATATTCACTAAGTAAAATTCAAAGTCATATATTACTTTAATCTCTAGTAATATTAAATCCGAATTAATCCCAATTAATTTTTCATAATTAATTTTAATTAATCCCCATTAACTTTTAATTTATCTTATTTTAAAAGTTATAAAAATTACAGAGTATTACATCCTCGAAAAAAACCTTTTGCTTTCAAAAATGAAACTCAGAAAAATTTCAAACCCCCCAGAGGTATGTAGGCAGCTCATACTTTTTACATGAGCACGGTTCCCTTCATTTTCACATAATGCTATTCTTTTCTTATATCCGATAACGAAAATTCATTTTATCATTTATATGAATAAAAGGATTATGTATGGCTTAGGGATTGGAATAGATAATTCAAATGTATAACTCATCAAGAGGCACGACAATATAATTAAAATCCTTTTTTATTCCATTGTGGGAAAATTCGATACGATTAGATGATATATCAGCATAGAGAGTCAAACAATTTCCCCCGCCAACTTGACTGTCCTAAAAACAAATCAAGCCAATATACTCCTAAACAAACTGGACAAAATTTCCCAAATTTATTCCCATAACCAAATACATAACAAAACACACAAAAGCTTCACAAATAAACACCAGCCTCACAAAAGACCCTACCCACCGCTACCAGAAGATCCAGCCCCATCATCATCTTGAGACCCCTAAACTTCCCCTACCTGGATGGTATGACAAAGGCACTCCATGGAACGATAATCCCGAACTAATCTAGAGAAAACTAATATGACCCTTCCATAGTGTCAAGCATAACAAACCATCTTTGCCCGATCTCCTCTGCCAAGCTATTAGCCATTACCCTCTTCCACAGCCATTTCATGTAGTCTCCAGAAACGTGCCAAACCCTACCAATAGATTGGGAAGGATGGGTTGATGGTCAACGACTCTCCCACGGAGAGACCCAACCGTATACGTATGACTTTAGTCAAATCCTCTACAAGAAAGAAGTCGAGGGTACAGGTGACTTGACCCAGGAGCCATCAGGGGATATAGAAGGAGGTTTGTCGGAGGCTAATTAATCGAACATACCGATATTCCCCCAGTTCTAGAATGGGCTACGACTCCCCCCAACAGGGCACTGACCAGCGCAGACATCAAGATCCATGCTCCACAAATAAGTTTACCCAGTTCTCTATAGTAGATCCAAAGCTGATAAAATAGCGGATGAAAAAATTTAACACAACGAACAGGGATATTCAGGGGGATCGCCAAATGGAATCTCTCAAACAACCACATGAATAGCATAATGGGGATACCTCTCAAAAAATCAGAATGACCTTCGTACCAAGCCTATAGACCATTCAGTGTCTCCGTCAGTATCATCGTCGCATGATTGAGATAATAGGACATCCACGCAGTAATAAAAATAAGTTGAGGGTCCACCATCAGGTCCCCGGTCACCAGCAATTGCTTCGAGGTTAAGCCAAGGGTAACGGCTCCGGCATGGCCCTCATCATTGACATCCCATAGACGTACGGAATTTAATATAGCTGGGAGGGAGATCATTCCTCTAGTGACCAATGGCTGAGCCTCCGAAGGAGAGATGTGGATAAATTCTACCAACAGTACCCTAGGAGATCGAGAGAATTCAGGCATGGCCGCCATCACGTTAGGATTTTCCCCTGACATAACAGAATACTCCTCATAGGTCGAGCAAACCTCGTCCAAGCTAAAATGAAAAACATGATCCTCGGGGCACCAGTATTGTGTTGTCACCGTCAGCATGTTCCAGTCAATGGGTCAGTTGCTCCACAAAGAGTCCTAACGTCGATTAAAGGCATCATAGTGTACTTTGTATGAACACATAGCCTCTAAATTATTGAGATGAGAGGCAATTTTTGCATTTATGGGAAATTCCATTTTGGAAATAATAAGACACAAGCAAGATATAAGCAACAGAAAGAAAATGTGAATGGGTGAAGAAACCTCACCACCTTTGTATCCTTAAAAATTTTGGCTAAAAATAAGGTTCTTGGAAAATTCGAATAAAAGACCGACCCCATAAAGTACTAGTAGCTGAAGAAAGTGCAATCAAAGCTTTGGGGTGATTTGATTGGACTGACCTGCCAATAGGAAGGACAAAGGGCATGTTGATCGTCATCCCCCTATTTATAGAAAATTCCATCTCTTCATTTTTGTTAAAATCAAAAAACTCAAAAAAAGAAATCCTTATTTCAAAAGAATTTAGAATTTTTTCTTCCTACATTTCTACTCATCCTGTCTCAAAATAAAAAAATTCTTAAGTAATTCTAATCCATTTTACAGTCTCAGCAGCAAAGTAAAAAAGTTCACATAGATGAAGTCATTTAAAGCAAAGATAAATAAACAAAACCCCATATATATATATATATATATATATATATATATATATATATATATATATATATATATATATATATATATATATTTCCATCATTACATTTTTTGCATAAATAAGAAGAAAAACAACGAGACTCAGGCCGAAACCCCAAATTCTCCCCCCCCCCTCCCCCCCCCCCCACCTCCAGGATCCCCCGTCCTTGCGATGCACATGCTTCCCCCGGTGACTAGCTGAGGAGCCTACGCTACCTGATATAGATCCCTCCTTAGAAGAAGCAAGAGACACAAGACAAGAAGGAACTGTTATCGAATCTCGAATATGAGCCATCACAGACGACCCCAGTCTCGAATGTCCCTCAGTTAGGTAGTCAACACCACGACATGCTGCAAGAAAAACAAAAAGGCAAATCAGCTAGTCTAAAGCAAAACAAAAATTAGAAAGACAAAGGTCAAAGAGATAAAAATACATACCACTCGATGAAGGACATCTTATGTCAGCCCCAACACCGTCGGGTCTTTCGCATTAGGGCGATGTTGCATATTCAACGTTCGCCCTCCATCCAGTCGAATATTATAGGAAGGATGAGCGAAGTGGATAAATGGAACCTCCAACACCTCTGTGAGTATACGAAAAATAGGGCTCGCTAAACATCATAACCACCGAGGCCTCATCTGACATCTCTTCAACTCGCCTCACATATCTCGAGGGCATTGTTGGTGGGATCGCCACCTCATCCTCTTATATATTCTGGACTACTCTCTCTCCCAGATACCAAGAGTAGCCAAACTCGTGCAGCAGCAGCCGACGCATTTGCTCATTCATCCCGGTTACCCCTATGTGCTGGATGGTCGTCCCCCAGGGATAGAAGGTCACCTATAGTTTTCAAAATAAAGTCAATACTTACACAATCAAAAAGAACACCAAAGAAAAGAATTCAAAAGAGAAAAGAAGAGATAACCTGATCGCTCGTCAAAACATTCAAGACCTAACGTACTGCCGATAAGGAGAGAGACAGCTTCAACCACCGGTTTGACTTCTGCCACTGTTACATCAGATAAAAGTTCCCCACTGACTCGTTAAGCAAACCAATCAAACGGGAATTGAACTCGATCATCTCGTAGAACCACGTCTGTAAAAGTACAAGAGTCAACAATCAAAAGAAATCAAAAAGGAAATGAAAGAAAATTCATAAAGGAAAAATACATAAATAAAAATACCTCCAAAAGATATGTGGCCGACAGCACCCGCTAAAAGCATCCAAATAAGAATAAAGGGTTATTAAATTCAGGTTCCCCCAGTCGAATAGAGGGATATTCGAATACCCTCAAATATGGTAAAACCCATAAGTGGATGACGTTGCCGCTCGACGCCACCAAAAAAATAAATGGTCCATCTGCCACACCTACAGCCTGTCGGTCTCGTCAATCTACCGACTTAACAAACCCTCTCGAATAAGAGAAATATGAATCGAGTCCCCTGAGACTATCCTCCCCACATCGCCCAGCGCCGCATCCAGCACCACTGTTGTCACCCTCAGAAACCGAACCACCTCTATCTGTGTCCCCTTGGAGTCTATCCTCCGCAGCTACTAGAGATCATTGGGGGTCACCGTCATCTCCCCAAATACCAAATGTATGGTGTGGGTAGTCTCCAATCACCTCTCCCCCAGTGCATATAAAACAGTCATAAAATGAGGTGTCTCCTCCAATACGGATGCTAAATGATCAAAACTTACAGAAGGGACTACCCAATGCACCATCGCATGAAGGTGCTCCCACACATCCCTAAATCTCGTCATCCTTTGGGAGTGGAGACTCATCGCAGCAATATCAGTCTATCAAAATAGAAAAGAAACCTTTCATCAAAATTCAAAGAAATAAGAAAATGCAAAAAAGAAAAAGAATGCCAAAAATAATACTGTACTTAAATAACCATTAGGGTTCATCACCCTAGACGACTGGTGGTGTGAAGGCTCACACAGTAAGAAACGTTCATCGACAATAGGCTCGAATAAGTCAAAGCGTTCTCATTGCCCAAAGCCAAGGGCACCCTAACCTACCACTCCAGGTTCGCCCAATCGTCATTGCCTAGCCACGCCTAGAAGCTGTGAAAAATGAGGAGATTTTACCCCCTTTTGGAGACTAAGGGGCATGCCGATCGGCAATCCCCTAACACCCACTGATTGTCACTGTCCCTTCCCCTTACCAAGGTAGCCTAGAAGACCTTGCCATTGTCGGTTAGCAACCCCTACAACATGCCTATCGGTAACCCCCTGAAATTCCATATAAAAAATCCCAAAAAATGCCAAAAAATTCTAAAAATTTCCCCCAAAATTCCTAAAATTGCCAAATAAATATTGGAACATTTATTCATCAAGAAAATCATTTTTCAAGATCTCAAATCCCCACTCGAATTAATACCACATTTTATCCTCAGCTTAAACCCTAAAAATCAGCACGCTCAGTAGAATCTAAAAAAAATACACTCAATAGTAATCAACTGCTTCTTCAGCAAATCTACCCGTTTCCCTAGTAGGAATTCTTGAATAAAACTCTTTCCCAAAAAAATTCCAATTTCCCCCAAAGGAGAGCCAGAAGCTCAAATCGGTCATTCCTCACCAATAACGCACTCCTCAGTGAGATCCCAAAACCTCAGGTTATCAACTGTTCCCACAAGTGGAATTTCCAAACTAAGATTTTTAGCTCTTCTCAAAAGATATAATTCCCAAACAGATGTCTCTTCCTCAGTAAAGTCTATAAAAAAGGAAAATTTAAAATTCCCCAGGAGAGCTATTCCCCACACCTCCACTTTATGTCTTCAGAATTGACATCGACCCTAAGAATTGGTCGTTCCTACTTAAGGTCCCTAGAATTGATCTCAACCCTCAGAATTGGTCGCTCCAATTTAAGGTCCTCAAAATTTGTCGCTCCCTACTTAAGGTCCTCAAAATTGACCTCGATTCTCAAAATTGACCTCGATTCTCAAAATTGATCACTCCCTACTTAAGGTCCTCGGAATTGACCTCGACCCTTAGAATTGGTAGTTCCCAACTTAAGGTCTTCAAAATTCACCTCAACCCTAAGAAATGGTCGCTCTTACTTAAGGCCTTAATAATTGACCTCGACCCTCAAAATGGGTCGCCTCTATATAAGGTCCCCATAATTGACCTCGACCCTTAGAATTGGTCGCTCCTTACTTAAGGTCCTCAAAATTGACCTCGACCCTTAGAACTGGTCACTTTCACCATAAGTCCTCAGAATTGATCTCGGCCCTTAGAATTGGCCATCCCTAGAATTACCTTAGGTCCTTAGAATCGACTTTGGCCCGCTAAATTGATCATCCTCATCCCTTTAGGTCCACAGAATTGACCTCTTTCCCCAAACATCATGTGGTGTCTATTCGATGACTTTCACTTGTTTCAAGCTCATTCTTTAAGGGGATCTATAGACACCACATTATAGGACCCCCCAAGTCTATCCTTAGGTTCTTATCACCTCCCCAATTAATAAAAACCTTAAGTCATACTCTGAGTACCAATATAAAGGCCATCGGGCGTTCTCGGGCGCCCCATTTGACTCCGATTAACTCCCTCATCAGAGAAAAAGCTTAATGAAACATTAAAGGTCTCTGAATATCCTTTTCAATGGTTTGCCCCATGCATGAAATGACATAACGATTCGGACAAACGGATCATTTTATAACTAAAAATCGATTTGGAGGCCGTCGGGCGCTCCTGAGCCTCAATTTGACCCCAATAATCTTCATTGTCAGAACAAAATCTCAATGGATCCTTGAAGTGCACTAAAACCTATTTACATTGGTCTACCCCATGCATAAAACAACATAACCATTCGGACGAATAATCCATTTTCCCCCAAAAACTGATTTAGAGGCCACTGGGCGCTCTTGGGCTCCTTCTGACCAAAGTTAACTTTTTAAATTGAATGAGACTGAATTAGTCTTCTAAGCTCACTAAATAACCTTTCTAACAATTTGACCCATGCACAAATCATCCTAACGGTACGGACGAACAATGTGTTTTACTTCAAAAGGTCATTGGGCTCTTTCGGGCTCCGTTTGACCAAAGTAAACTCTCCGAATCGAGCAAATATCTTTGGACCGTCAAAGTACCTCGCATAACCTTTCCAATAGTTTGACCCATATGTGATTCAAACTTATGGTTTGGAGGAACGATCCATCGTCGTCTGATAATATCATATCTAAAGGATCGATGGGCGCTCTTGAGAACCGTTTAATCCAAAGTCAACTCCCAGACCCGGGAGCGGTCTAAGAATTCTCAAAGGTATTTGAATTACCTTTCTAACGGTATTCCCCATGAGTAATTTGGATTTACGAATTGAGTTCTACGATAATTTTTTCGAAAACATTTGCACGAGACTACTAATTGGCAGGTTCATTTCCCTACCTATCGATAGTGTGTCTAGAAACACCTTTCGATTGGCAGAGAGAGGACTATTCCAATCGACATTCCCCCTACCCTATGTAAGGAGAGCATGAGCTCACTTCGAAAGGCACCCCGAATCCATCAATATCAGTGATCTTAGCAACATTCTTCTGCAATCAGCTAAGTTTCTTTGTTTGAAATTCATTTCCACCTTTCATTCCCATCATTCTCATTCCCAATTTAGCAAACAATATACTTCTCTATCATACTACATTCATTCGAACTTGTAAGGAAGCTCTTCAAGGATCAAGGGCAAGCTCCAAATATCCAAAAAAGGTCCAAACATCCTTCTCTCTTTAAATTTCTTTATTTTTGCATTAGTTTATAAATTCTCAATTTAGCTTTTACTTTAGATTATAAACATTAATACCTCATCCTTTATTAGTTATATTTCCCAAATATATTTTCCATAAAAACCCCAAAGCCAAGAAAAATAGGGTTACACTTATGAACTGTGACGAGATTCTTCAACACAATTTCTCAAAACTAAAATATATATTTTCTACACACACATATAATAAACTACCATTTGAATTTTTGGGATAAACCCTACCCTTGTACTGCATGTGAACTACATGGACTTTGAAGCCTTTATAGGCTTGTATGCGTTTCGGGATAAAACTCGAGACTCGAGTCCTATTTTCGTATTTTAATTTTTTTCCTATTTTATCCATATATCATTCATATTAATCATACTTGCATCTTATCAAACATATATAATTGTATCATCATAACGATCAATATATCGATAAGTGAACACATCATATTTTTTAATTATTATTTATGAAACATTCCTTTGGATGACCTCACTCCATCTCTTCTATGATGCGAGGTTAGCGATTCCAATCTCCATTTATCTATACACACACACACACACTTGATGGAGAAATTAAGGAAAATAGTAACATAAGACCATGAGAAATCGAAAGGGTGGGATGGGTGCCTAACACCTTCCCATTTCGTAACTTAGCCCCTGAACCTCTGAACTATTGGTTTCGCAAGCATCAATTTGTCTTTGATGCCTCTGTCTTAAGGTGGCGACATGTTCTTTTTCCCATTTTGTTCAAAATAGGTCGGCGACTCTATCTCTTTACACTGATGATGGCCAAAGCATCCCACGATGTAGCGAGGGGAGCAGTACCTTTTATCTCTCCCTCTTTTCCCCCCGAAATAGCCCCGAGCCAAAGAGAGAGAGGAAGGAAGATTCTTAGGGATGTCCATACATTGAATTTTTCTTTTAGGGATAATAAATTGCTAAATACTTTCCAGATTCTAAGGGACATTAATTTACACTATCCACATAATATGCCTCCTAATTGTTACATTAGTTTGATATAAGGAAGTCTCATGATAGTTAATAAAAAATGTTCGAATGAAAATTTTAGGTTAGCACACTTTATTGTTAGTATAGATGTGTTTTAGAATGAAAAGTTTGGGAAAACACACTTTATTAATAGTATAGATGTTTTTTATTATATATATATATATGTGTGTGTGTGTGTGTGTGTGTATGTGTGTGTGTAGTATGTGAGAGAGAAATAAGGAGGGAAATAATCTTTCACATGTGTAGACACCATATTCTAGGACCCCTTAAGTCCCTCCTTAGGTCCTTAGCACCTTCCCATTTCACTACAAAACCTAGGTCGCACTCCAAGACCGATCTAAAGGACATCAGATGCTCTCAGGCCCCGTTTGACTCCAGTCAACTCTATCATCAAAGGGCTCTAAAACCTCTTTTCTAATGGTCCTCCCCGTGCGCAAATCGGCATAAAGGTTCGAACGAACGAACGAACCATTTTATTAACGAAAATCGATCTAGAGGCCACCAGGCGCTCCCGGGCCCCAATTTTCCCATAATTAACTTCATGATAGAGGAAAATCTCTTTGAATCTTCAAAGTGCACTGAAATCCCTTTCCAACGGTCCTCCCCGTGCACAAAACGACATAATTGTTCTGACGAAAGCTCTATTTTCCCTCAAAAACTGATCTGGAGGCCACCGGGTGCTCCTGGGCTCCGTTTGACCAAGGTAAACTCTTCAGCTCAAACATGACTAAAATAATCTCATTGAATATCCTTTCTAATGGTCTACCCCATGCGCGATTCTGACTTACGGTGCGGAAGATTCATCAGTTTGACTCCAAAGGATCATCGGGCGCTTTTGGGCCGCCCTGGTTGACCAAGGTCAACTTTTTGAATGAAGAGAATCTCTTTGGAATGTATAAGTACATCTCCTAAAATTTCAAACGTTCTACCCCGTGCATGATTCTCACTTACCATTCGAACAAACGATCCGTTTCCATCCGAAGATCTCCCGTCCAAAGGATCGATGCGCGCTTCCGAGCCACATTTGACCCAAAGTCAACTCCTGAACCCGAGAGTGTTACCAAGGAATTTTGAAGGTCTTTGAATTACCTTTCTAACGGTATGCCCCGTGTGTGATTTGGATCAACGAATTGCGTTCTACAACTATTTTTTGAAAAAATCTGCACGAGACTGCCAAGTGGCAGGTCCATTTCCCTACCAATTGACAGTGTGCCAAGGGTTACCTGCCGAATAGCAGGACTAGGTCCATGATGATCGGTACCCCCCCTTACCCCCTCAAGACACCTTAGATCCATCAACATCAGTGATGTCAGTAACATTCTCTCAAAATCAACAAAGTTTCTTTATGTGAAACTCCATTCAAGCTTACATTCCCATCCTTTTCATGCCCCATTTGTTAAAATCTCATTCTCTCTCATCCAACCTTTATCTCACATTCAAGGGAGTTCATCCAAGATCAAAGATCAAGCTTCAAAAAAGGTCCAAATCCTTCCCCCTCTCTTTAAATTTCTTATTTTTGCATTAAATACATTAGTTTCGCAATCTAGTTCTTCTTTTAGTCCATACACATTAACATCTTACATTTTTATTAGTATATTGTACATACCTTATTTTCTAGAAAAAAAAAACAAAACAAACAAAAAGAGGGTTATGCCCATAAATTTCAAACGGGATTATCTATCGCACTTTTTCAAAACTAAAACATATTTTCTACACACGCACATATAATAAAATCCCATTCGAATCTATGGGATAAATCCCACCCTTATGCCGCATGCGAACTACGTAGACTTTGATACCTTTATAGGCTACGCAAGTGTCTCGGATTAAACCTCGAGACTCAAGTCCAATTTTCCCATTTTCCTAAAATCCACCATTTCCACATTTGCCATAATTTAATACATATAATATGTTTGTGATTTTTGTTAGCATTTTATTCAACATATATTATTGTTTCATCATAACAATCAATATCATGATGAACGCATAAAATTGTATTTTATATATAGATTATTTTGAGAACATTCATATGGATGACATCACTCTATCTCTTTTATGGTATGAGTTGGGCGATTTCGATCTCCATTATAATACACGCAGACACACTTCACGGAGAAATAGAGGAAAATAATAACACAAGCCCATGGGAGACTGAAATTGCGGGATGGGTGCCTAACACCTTCCCATTCCGTAACTTAGCCCCTGAACCCTTTGAACTATTCGTTTTGTAAGCATCGGTTTGTCTTTGATGCCGTTCTCTCGAGGCGGCGACATATTCTTTTGTCTATTTTGTGAAAAATAGACTGGCGACTCTAACTTTTTACATTTTCCCAAGCGTCTCTATATCGAAAGAGGGCGCGAGACCTTTTCATCCCCCCTTTTTTCCCCGACCCCCGCTCTTGGGAAGAAGGATGGAAGAGAGGGAGGGATATGAAAAAATCGGGACGATCACAATGGTGACTCCTCTGGGGACAATTTTCATAAGTGGGCTATACTCTGTTTGCATGGGTGTTTTGTTTTTCTGCTTGTGTGCGTATGCACCTTCTTGTATGTTCCCTTTTCTCTCCTATATTATTTCTTGCACATAAATATACCTCATGCTTATATCACTACTCACTCACACAATTGTAGATACTCTCCATGTACACTTCACACTAAGTGCACCTAGGATCACCTATATCCACATGTTGTATAAACCACTTAGAATATCCATGCTTAGGTGTCACTAACACACACCTCCACTTATCACACTTTTATATATCCGTGCTCACTCAGACTTGTCACACACCACTTGTAGTTGATCTATCCTTAGGTTCAATACCACACACTCACTTGTAGATATTCACACATCACTTACTCTCACATATCCATGCATTAAGTCAGGAGGGGTTAAATTGAAATTTAGGAAAAATATTTCTAAGTTAAAACCTCATTTTTCCATAACTTAGGCTAGGTTGATCCAAACATGGCCTTACCTTATATCATTTTAACCATAAAAATAAAATAAAAATATGGAAAAAGATTCAGAAAATTTTGATTTGCCACGCGCTAGGTCAAGGTTTTTCATCTTCGTCCCCTCGATAGTTGACTTTTGGTTTTATGATTTTTGACTTTGAATAACTCCTTTATTTCTAAACCATTTGATGATTTCTTAACAAACTCAACCATTTTTCCATAACGAATCCAAATATATAAGTTTTGTGGACTGAGATGTAGTATATCTGAAGTTCCATAGCTGTGTGTTTTACTGAAAATTTGACCTAACATTTGTGGATTTTAAGGATATGGGAGGGATTCTTATGAAGATAGTTTATTTTTTACAATATGTAGGAGTAATTTGATTTTGATTTTAAAGGTTGAGTTGGATTCTACAGGGAGAATTTAAGATTTTTAGTTTTCTAGTTCAAAATACCCTTTCAATCGATTCGGGCTTATTAGACACATTCATGGAATTTGATCATTACATTTGAGTTACTGAGATTTTAATGAAGACATTCAAAGCTTTAAACCTGAGTTTTTATCGACATTGGGAGTTCACCATTTAAGCTCAAGCTTGAATTGTGGAAACTTCATAATTTTCACCTAGAGCTTGTATTCAGCATAAAATTTCCTACTGTTTTAAGCTATTCTAGCGTTACAACAACACAGAAAACATTTGAAATAAAAAGAACTAAATATATCGGACAGATCTGCTTTCCGCAGGACTGCTTCATTGCGAAGTTTACAGGCGAACAACCTTTTAACCAACTTCAGTCCATGAGTCAGAGGGAAAACCACTCGGCAGAAGGTGTGTGGCGATTATTTATTGATAGAGCCTCCAACTCTAAGAGGCAGGCGTAGGCATTGTGCTCGTTACCCTAGAAGATACAATCCTCGAGCAGGGAATCAGGCTTGGATTTGAAGCCTCCAACAATGAAGCAAAATATGAAGCATTGATCACAGGCCTGCAGAAGGCACAGGCGTTGGGTACAAAAAAGCTACAGGTGTTCGACGACTCACAATTGGTCTCCAATCAGATAAGTGGAGACTTCAATGCGAGGGATGAGAGAATGGCATCCTACCTCGCCTTAGCAAAGAAATTAATGTCCAACTTCAAGGAAGTCAGTGTCCAGCAGTTTCCCAGAGGAAAAAATAGTCATGCTGATGCCCTAGTAGCCTTGAGTTCAGCAATCAACTCTGACTTAAAGAGAACAATCCCTATCAACTTCCTCGCCCAGCTGAGCATCAACCAGAGCGACGAGCTACCAAACGGACATATTCTCCAGGTCGAACCATCACCTAGTTGGATGGACCCCCTGAGAGACTATTTGAAAGATGGTGTGCTACCAGACGATAAGAAGGCCGCTCATCAGATAAGAGTTAAAGCTGCCCGCTTTCACTTATCTCCTGAGGTCAAGTTGTATAAGAGATAATTCACCGGACCTTACCTCCAATGTGTTCACCCAAAATAGGTCGAACAAGCTCTGCATGAGCTTCATGAAGGAATCTGTGGGAGAAATATTACAGGAAGATCGCTAGCTTTTTGGACAATGAAGGAAGGCTACTGGTGGCCATACATGCAGAGAGACTTTGGGGTATATGCTCGAAAGTGCGAGAAATGTCAACTACATGCTCCTATGGTCCACCAACCCATCAGCGACCTAAAATCACTTACTAGCCCCTGGTCTTTTGCCCAATGGGGAATGGACATCGTGGGCCTTCTCCCTACCGCTGTCGGTAATCGCAAGTATCTGTTGGTCACAACAAACTACTTCACTAAACGGATTGAGGCAGAGCCGCTGGCAAACATCAGAGACGCAGATATTATGAAATTCATATGGAAGAACATAATTACCCGCTTTGGGATCCCTAGAACTATCATCACTGACAATGTAATGCAGTTGGAGAGTGGACCATTCCAGAGTTTCTGCAACGACCCCGAGACCAGGCACCATTTCATCTCGGTAGCCTACCCTCAGAGCAACGTCCAAGCTAAAGCTTCCAACAAAATAGTGATTTATGGATCAAAGAAACGATTAGAGCGAGCCAAAGGAACATGGGTGAGCGAGCTGCCACATATTCTGTGGGCTTACCGTACTATCCCACGATGAGCAACTAGGGAAACCCCATTCGTACTAATATATGGAATGGAAGCAATCATCCCTTTAGAAGTTGGCCTCCCAACCATTAGGTCTACCCTGGTCGACCAAGGCCAGAATGATGTAGCGTTACTTATTGAACTTGACCTAGCTGACGAACGTAAAGAACTAGCTCTAGTAAAATTAGCAGACTATCAGCAATAGCTTGCAAAGCACTATAACAAGAAGGTCAATCCAAGGACATTCCAAGTTGGAGACTACATCCTAAGGAAAGTCCTTGGCAGCGCAGTAAAACCATCAGATGGAAAGCTAGGTCCAAACTCGGAGGGACCATTCAAAGTGACAAGAGACGACCTGCAAGGAGCCTATCACTTAGAAACGCTAGAGGGCACGGAGATACCCCGAGCTTGGAACGCAGCCAACCTAAAGAAATTCTTTCTCTAGTTTTTCCTCATCGGTATTTTATCACATTACTGTAATTGGCAACTCATTTTTATTGTGTTTGATTAATAAAAGATTATTTGGCAGTAGCATTCCATAAAGTGTTAATTGTGTATTATGAACTTTATAACTTGCACATCTTTTCTAAGCGACAGGCACATTACTCAATATATAAAAGCAGGGAGTCTCCATCCTCAAGTTTTCGTTATGAAACATGAACAACCTCTTAGCATTACCCCTGGAAATATATGAAGCCCTACAGGGGACCCTTAAGCAGTTCGGCCAAATCGAATTAGTCACCAATGTTTGGCTCAGAAAAACCATCTTGGATGGAACATCTAACACCAGGTGTGTCCTCGCCATTGCCACATTTAGGCCTAAGGGAGTGTGACTACACGACCTAAAAGGTAAAGTAGGGAAGAATGGTATCTCATAAGCATACTGGACTGGGAGGATACTCACGCAATAAAATGACTCTACCCACATCAAATCTAGTCGGCTATGAAGAGCTGAAGATAATAAAAATAAAAAATTAATGAAGTAGAAAATACACAACACATGTTTAGTCGGCGAATGGCCCAAAACATAAATATTTTATTACTTCATTGCATTCACAAAGAGTTACATTGAGTTAAGTAAATCCTAATGAGGATTAGGCCTCTGAGCAAGATAATCAGCCACTTGCGCTCTTCGTCCGTCATCCGAATGGGGAGTTAACTCTTCCTCGACTTCATTCACATCTGTCTCCAATAGCTTCCTGGGGATAGAATCTATAGGGACCCACTAGTAGTCCCTCCTGAAAGGATTAGGCATCAGAGTCGAAGGAGAGATCTCATGATGATACCAGAGCACTGAGTTCCTGGGGACCTTTAGCTCCCTCAGAGAACTCAACCATACCCTAATGAAGGATAGCTCTTCGACCTTTGCCAACCTCGTCGGAGCATCTGTCCAGCCTTGGTCATAGACATCAGCCCATACTCGCCCAGTAACCTTCTTGAACAGGTGCCTCGGCAACATAACATCTCTTTAAATCCCAGTAGCTATCATATATGCTCGACGAACATCCCCTCGAAGCTCGTCAGCCTCCCTAGCTGCGCCCCTATCATCTACACCAGCCCGTGGATCGGTCGATGAAGAAGAGCCCCTTAAAACTTGAGGTGCAATGCTCGACGTGTGTTCTCTGAGCTACGACACCTCCCTCCTCAGAGTTTTATTCTACTGTTGAAGAACTTCTCTGATTTGATTGATCTCAGAGGCATCCAAAAGTTTAACCCTCAGAAGGTTCACTTCTTCTTGAACAGAAGCACCAACCTCTTTCATCTCCTGAAGTCTATCCTTTAGTATGGTAACGATCTTGAACTGATCTTTAAAGCTATGGTTCCTCGATGTAAGAGACTTGTAAATCCTTACAAAAGCTTGGTGAACTTGATTGCTCGCATTAAGACCGAGGATCCTTCCCAGTTAAGAGGTAGCAGGTATATACTCATCTACATCTATCAACTACAACCCATAAAAAGCATTAAACACATATAAGGGAGAACCATCAATTATATATGAAGAATCAACCCTTAAAGCGATGGTAGCACCTTTCAAATATAAAGTGGTGGGAACATTTTCTCATGGACGACCTTCTATCGATGACATACGAGCGTTTTTATCCAAAATCCAACTGAAAGCAAACATTAATATTAGGTTGATAGATCAGAATCATATTTTGATTCGTTTAGATCATAAAGAAGATTTCCATAGAATGTGGATGAAGGAAACATGGTTTATTCTTAGACATCCTATGCGTACGTTTAAATAAGGCCTTGATTTCCATCCGGATATAGAATCTTCCATTGTTCCATCTTGGATATTGTTTCCTCTTCTTCCAATACACCTATACAATAGGAATGCTTTAGTCTCTATAGCACAGGTAGTTAGTAACCCTCTAAAGATTAATAATGCAACAGCATCCCTAGCTAGACCCAGCCAAGCTAGGGTCCGTAGTGAAATAGATCTTAAAAAGACTGTTCCATCGAGAATATGGATTAGGAACAAGGAAAAAGGGTCGGGATATTGGCAGCCAATAGTCTATGAAGATCTCCCTTCATTTTATTTCTACTGTTCGAAGAAAGGTCAACAGAAAAATAGGTGTTATTTAAAAAGAATGGAGAAAGAAAATCACCATCTGGACAAGAATCATAAGAAGAAGCATAAGGTGTCCACCAAAGAATGGGTGCAAAGTCATTTGGGCTCAAATCAAAAGAAAATTTGGTGGTAGATATATAGAATAAGGTGAGGTGATTGTTAATCCTCAAAGCAAAGAGAAGAAGTTAAAACAAAAACTTATATCATCTTTTTTGAAAGAAAAGGATTTATCATCCTCTCCTCATACTCCAACACAAGATCAGAATTAGATAGAAGATTTACAGAGAACAGATATACAGATGGAGATGGAATGCAATGAAGAAAATTTACAAAATGATGAGGAAAGGAGAATAATAGAAGAAACTCATTATCAAGCACCTGACAAAACTCAGATGCTTGAATAAGAAGTTACTATAGAATAGGTCAATCAAAGAGATATCATTCAAGATTTTCAAATCAATAATTTCACAATCAAGACAAAAACAGTCCAATTCAATCAATTCAGATTCCCCCAGACAGTCCTGATATTGAGGGGGGTTTCACAGTGGTTACTAGGAGGGAAAAAAGAACAAAAGGGGTCAAACTTAAGGATGTTGTTTATAGATCTGTTAGAATTCTCACGTCTCACTCTAAATCCCCCTGTATTAAGTCTAAACGTTAGGTGCTCTTATCTAGAATGTGAGAGGTATTTCGAAGAAGGGAGCTAGCAGAAGAATAAAAAGGCTTAAGAGTCTGTATAATCCCATCATGGTGGTTATCTTGGAGCCTAAGCAAGATATTATGAAAATTAAATCTTATTGTCTAAAGCTAGGTTTTGGAACTTGTGTTTATAACTTAACAGTAACATATGGTGCTTTTTCAGGTATGAAATCAAATGGGAAATTATCTCTGATATGAGCCAATGTATCACCCTTAGTATTTAAATGGTGGGAAGCAATGAGAATATGCAATGTAGCCTTGTTTTTGCTAGTTGTAACAGAATAGAAAGAAGGCTTTTGTGGGAGTATTTGAATGTATGTAGCATTAATGAATTTTGGTGGATAGGAGGAGATTTTAACATTGTAGCAGATGTATCAGAGAAAGCCGGAGGTAATGAAGTAAACTTGGGAGCTATGTATGAATTTCAAGTATGTATAGAGGAGAATGGCCTAATAGATGTTGGTTACTCATGATCTAAATATACATAACATAATAAGAGGGATGTTGCCCATATTATTTGGTGTAGGCTAGATAGAGTTCTGGTTAATAAAGCTTGCTGGGATTTTAAACTTCTCTAAAGTGTTAACCATTTAAATAGGAGCATGTCAGATCACTCTCCAATTCTTTTCAATAGAGTCCACCCTTGAAGTAATGTCCCAACGGCTTTTAGATTCTTAAATTTTTGGTCCAAGAATAAGGATTGTGAAGAGATAGTGAAGAAGACCTAGCAAGAAATGGACTGTATAAATCCTATAACGTGGATTTCCTTAAAGCTTAAAGAGGTCAGGAGAAAATTAAGTGCTTGGAGCAAGGAAAAATATGGAGATAAGTGAGGAAGCTAGAAATGTTGAGGACTATCTCCTTAATGCAGAAATCCTATATGAGCAAGATCCTTCTGCAGAACATAGAGAGGCCCTATGCAAAGCCACTGCTTATCATAATGCTAAATTAAAAATTGAAGCTGAATTTTGGAGCCAAAAATATGATAGATGGGCGGGAGAAGGTGATAATAATACATCTTACTTTCATAGAATGGTGAAAATTAGACATAAGAAAATGAATATCCAAAAGATTAAGAATATGGAGGGAGTATGTATGAACAAAAAAGAAGACATCAAGCTTGCTACTATCCAGTATTATTCTCATCAGTTCCAAGCTCAAGAAGATACGGATCCCATAGGGCAATCCAAAGTGTTTGAAGCTATTCCATAATTGATAAATGAAGAAATAAACTCATCTCTCACTCAGTGGACTTCCATGGAAGAAGTAGAGGCAACTGTTAGAGGTCTTGATGCCAATAGTAGACGAGGAGTGGATGGATTCAATGTTTACTTTTATATATCCTTTTAGGCGATTATTAAACCTGATGTTTTCAAAGTTGTTCTATTCTTTTTTGGAGGTAATATTTTCCCAAAGATGTGTACTACTACTAGATTTACTGTTATCGCTAAGATGGATCAACCACAATCTTTCAATGACTTCAGACCTATCAGTACGTAGAACTTTGTAAACAAGATTTTTTTCAAGAATTTTAAATGATAGGATATCTCATATTCTTCCCTCATCTTTCCTATGCAATCAGGATTTATAAGAGGTAGATTTATATCTGAGAACGTGTTACTTGCTCAAGAGCGCATGTCAAGAGTCAACTTTAAGAATATGGGAGGAAATATTATCATGAAATTGGATATGTCCAAAGCATATAATAGAGTCTCATGGTGGTTTCTGATTAAAGTTATGAGAAAGATGGGCTTTAGTAAACAATGGTTGGATCTTATGTGGAAGATTATTTCTAATACATGGATTACTCTATTGGTGAATAGTGAAAATGTGGGATTCTTTCATTCTACTAGAGGTTTAAGGAAAAGGGATCCCCTATCCCTAAGACTCTTTATTATAATGCCAGATGTCCTCTCTAGTAACCTTCATAATTTAGTAGAGCAACCTTCCTACGTGGGGTTCAAAATGCCTATTGGTAGTCCAAAGTTTAATCGTTTAGATTTTGCAGATAATATAATTATCTTCTCCTCTGGTATGAGGAAAGAAGTAAAAAAGGTTATGGGTGTTTTGAAGACTTATGAAACTGCATCAGGTAAACTGATCAGTAAAGCTAAAAGTTATATAGTAGCTTCTGATAAGCTCAAGACAAATGCCCTTAAATTCTTGAATCTATGTACTGGTATGCGGATCAAAAAAGGTCCTATCACTTATTTAGGTTGACCTATATATAGTGATAGAAAGAGAATTATATATTTTGAAGGGACAGTCCAAAAAGTTAGAAAAATCCTTACTGGTTGGAAATCTAAATGCCTTTGTATAGGTGGAAAATTGGTTCTCATAAAATCTATATTAATATCTCTGTAGCTTTATATGCTATCAGTGTTGTCTCCTCCCAAAGTTGTGGTGATTATAGTGCATAGTCTTATGTCAAGGTTCTTTTGGAATTCTAATCATGGAGATCAGAGGTATTAATGGTGCAGATGGGAGAAAATAATAAGGCCTACAATGGCATGAGGATTGGGTATTAGAAATCTCTATGATATTGGAGATTCTCTAAGCATGAAGATGTGGTTATCTTTTAGAAAGAAGGAATCCCTATGGGCTCAATTCTTAAAAGCTGCATATTGTAGGAACCAACATCTTATATCTTCTCCAAGAAGAAATGGGACCCATACTTGGAACAGGATGTTCTCAATAAGAGATAAAACTGAAGAGAATGTGGAATGGCAGATTGGTAAAGGAGAAATTAATATCTACAAGGATAATTAGGGAGTTACATCTACAAAAAAATCTGTAGTAGAGTTTGATAAGCCTATCAGCTACTTCTGGGATTCAAGGAAGAAATGGGATAAATTCAAAGTGAAGAGTTTATTTCCTCTAAGTATATCTTAAACTATCCTGCAGTTTGAAGAAATATTTGTAGACCAACCTGATAAGGTAGTGTGGAAACCTAGTGGCAATGCTTCTTTTACTATATCCTCTGGTTGGGATTTATGTAGAACCAAGTCCTTATCTTAATTCAGTTCAAAATTTATCTAGCATACAAACATCCCAACCAAGATCTCAATCTTTATGTGGAAGATGCTCAATAAAGTTCTTGCTATAGATGATAATATCAGATCAATTGGGATTAGAGGTCCCTCAAAATGTCAATGTTGTTCAAAATTTGAAGAGCAAACCATAGACCATATCTTCACAAAAGGAGAAGTAGCTTCCCAAGTGTGGGATACAATTTTACTAGAACATGGTATTCAGAGGGTAAAAGGAGGAATTAGAAGGCGTCTATTCTAATGGTGGATACATGGTAAAAAAACAAATCATGTCATTAATATAATCATCCCATCAATAGTTTGTTGGTGTTTGTGGATTCAAATAAATAAATGCAAATATGAAGCTCTTTCTCCTAACATTTTTTCTACTTTGTATCAGGTTCGACAATTGACGTCTACCCTCATTCCTAAGAAGTCCTTTCAGAATCCAATTTCGAGATGAAAGATTAAATGGTTGTGTCCTCCATCAGGTATCTTGAACATTAATACTTATGGAAGTGCAATGGAGAGCATTCATAAGGGAAGTCATGGAGGCATTGTTATAAATGAATCAGGAGAGATGATATGGGCTTTTATTTATTCTTTTGGAGGAGTATCAAACATGGAGGCAGAGGCAAAATCTCTTTAAAGATGTCATGAATTCTACATGGACATTAAATACTATGAGCTCAGTATTGAATGTGATTCTAAAATTCTAGTTTAGATTCTTCAAGGAAAGGCTGCAATTCCATGGAAAATAAGGTGGATTATTCTTTAAATTCAGCACATGTTAAAGCAATTAAAGTATTCTCTAAAACACATCTATAGGGAAGGGAACCAAGTAGCTGATTTCCTTGCCAAAAAAGGTAGTGTATAAGGGAAAGACATTTTTTCTCACAAATTTGAAGACTTTCCAAAGCATCTCAAGGTTTATGTTCCATAGATAGATGGGGGCTGCCAAATTTCCAAAATGTCTAGTTGTTCTTGGAATTCATGTTCATCTATTAGTGGTCTAAAGTTAGCTTTATCTTTTTCAAATATGTGTTACATCTTCGTAAGGGATCTAGTTGATAAAGATCCTCATTTATGCTTTTAGTTGTCTTTGTTGTTTATGCATGTCAAAGATTTAAGCCAAGTAGAAGAGGCAATTTCTTCTAATAAATAAATAAATTGCCTTTCCTCTAAAAAAATAGAGATCATATCTAGAGAGCTCAATAGATATATTGGAGCAGATTATTTAGTTAGATTGTGATGCTTGAGGGATTGGAGATTTTCATAACCTTAATGGATCTATTTGTCCCTTAATGGATCTATTTGTCACACAAAAATGGGGGAGAGTTGAGGTGTTAAAAGCAACCATCTGTAAGGAATCATGTATAGGGTTGCCACTTGAACCTTATAAAATTTCTTGAAGTTTTGTGAAATAAAGCATGCAATTTAGAGGTTTATTACCCTAAGTAAGTTTTTTCTTTTATATCTTATCTTTTGATCATATTTTGGGCATACATTCTATCCACACACTACCTCACACCTTTTGTACTATTCATCTTTCTTAATTTTGTTGAAATTGAAATATTGCCAAACTATAAGAAACCTTGATGAATTGTGATGGTTTATTTTGGGTAAGTTTATTCAGCTTATTTCGAATTATCTTTATCATACAAATCTAATTTTTAAAGTTGAATCATGTGTTGATGTTTTGATATTTGAATACTAACCTTAATTGGGTAATTATTGTAATTTAAAATTTTAAAATTGACCATGTTTTTCTGGACACCCTATTCACCCCATCTCTAAGATATTTTAACATTTATTCTGCATCACACTTTATTCCACATGTACTTTCAATTGATATCAGAGTGCTTTGCTCTTTATTGGTGAACACTAAGTTATGTCCTTAAGTGTGCCTATTTTGCTCGTACGCAATTTTCGTGTGTTTGAAAAGTTTGAGATATGGTTGTTGTTAATTTATATGTGTTGGTAGAAAGTATAGATTTTAGGTTGCTAAAAATATTCTTCCATTGGTGGAGGATGTAGAAATTATACTTAAGTCCAGTGTGTCACGATCCGTGTCTAACGAAGAAGATATAAGTAAGATGAACCGTTCTTATGATAAAATTGTATCGAGAGTCGCTTATGATCAAGATATAAAGTGTTAAGATGAAGAATAATATTATTTTTTTGTAAAAGAAAACTCTTTAAACAAAGGAAACCTTGACCTTATACAACAACATAAATATCACTTATCTTATTTGGTCTAAGAAAAGAAAGTTCTGGGAACTGAGAAAATTGAACTTTTAAATGTGATTGAACATCATAAAAATGATAGCTAGAATTTTGAAACTGAAAAAAATTAATTTGAAGAGAAAATGAATTCATTGATGCATGATTTTACAAAATTTAAAGATATTAATCTTGACTTGAGGGTAGACCCATAAAATTGAATGAAATGTTTTTCTTAATTTCTTGTCCAAAAAGATAAGGAAGAAATTAGTTATAATAATTTGATGAATAAAGACTCATTTGGGAAAATTACTTCTAACTGAATTGAACATAGTAATTCGTCACAAGCCAATAAAAAAGTTTATTTTTCAACATAAAAAATAAAGAAAGAAAAGAAAGGGGTTGAGATACCTAATTTGATCAAACGGGATGTGTGAAGTCAAATGACTAAAAACTAAAGGTGAATCGACATGGGTTTCCAAAATAAAATTTCAAACAACTTTAAATTCAAAATATTCGAGAAAATACAAATGATTTTTAAAGGATTATCCTTATGTGTTTGAAAGGAAAAGTGCTTAGGCACAAAAACATTATGAAAATGGGAAATTTTGTCAAAATGGTTCTGAAATTCTTATGGGTCAATAAAATAAATTAATTCTAATTCTAATCTTGATTAATTAAGTATCTTAGGTAAATATATTGTTTCAAATTTTGAATTAATTAAAAAAAGTAAGCGTGGTGCAAATTAAATAACGAGTTTTACTTGTTCCTTACCAAAGTAATTATGCCAATTTTAAATTTTACCAATGAATTAATTAGGTTCAAATTTCATATGAGTTGTTATCAATTAGTAATTGAGGAAAATAACAGTAATGACACAAATAGGGACACAGTGATGTATCATGAAAACTCTCTTGCAAAAAAAACAGATGCACCCACGTCAAACACAAATCCACTAGTACAAAAATTTTAGGGATTAATAAGGTACAAACACCAACTTACAACCCTTGATTTGACTGCAGCCATAAATTATCGTCCTTTCGAGCTTTGCACCTTTGGAGTACTAGTTCTGTCAGTCTGCACTGCGACGTTGACTTGATAGCCACAACCCTCGAGTCTCGGTATCCATATGAAACAGATGTGTTTGCTCAAATCTCGGTTGTAACTTTGATTCCTGGCACACTAGTATCACAAATATGCCTTGGATCGTAACCCCAGTCAATTGGTTCAATAATCTTGAAAAATCTCGTCAAGCTTTGATCACAACTATAGCCAAAAACTCCATGTATTTTTTAATAAAATTGTGGGGATTTTTTCTCCAAAAAAAACTAAAATATAAGATTTATGTGCAAAAGGGTTTTTCTAAAACATATAAAAAGAACCAAAAATAACAACCAACGTGCTTGAGAGTTCTTGGGGTTGTAACTCAAAAAGTCTCTGAAAATAAAAGAGCGATTGTCTCTCTAAGAGATTCAAGAAACTTTTTTTTAAAAATCAGTTAAAAAAAGAGTCCGAACTAGTTTAAAAAACAAAAACAACCAATAACATATTTTTCATGCTGACTAAGAATAAAACAAAACATAACAAAACAAATAACATAAAACAAACATACGTAAAGCTAAATCAAGGTAACGGCAACCAAAAGTTTCTCCCAATCGTTATAGCTGTGGGAAAGGGGTCAAGACCAAGTTGCAGTCACGGTGAAAAGACTCGCGATCACGGGCCTATTTAATTCGCACTTAAATCGTGAGGAACACTGGCCTCAAAAATTCTTTTTCTCGTTTTGCATTTTGGAGAACCACTATAGGTTGTAAAATATTAAGGGATATTTTTAGGTGCCAAAAAAAGTGTGTCACTGAAAAAACTAAGGTATAAAACTTTAAAAAAATCCCTTAAAATTCAAAAAAAAATTAACTCTTAAAATTCCACCAAAGTAAAAAAGACTTTTATATTTCCAAAAAAAATAATGCTTACCCACATTATACCTCTTCATGTGTCTTAGAACTTTGTTGTGATGGATCATTTGTGTCATGTTGGTATCGTTGTGTCAGTGTCGTAGAATTTGGTTGTGTAGACGATCTTCAATAAAATTTACATGAACCTAAACGAAATTTTGGATCCGAAATTAAACAATATGGAGAACTATGTTCTTAAAGGTTCTCAAATTTACAAATGTACCTATTGTCACGAAAAGGTTCACTTAAGAGGTTTTTGTTATAAAACTTCAAGAAAAAGAGCAAAGTTTTCATTGTCAATCTCTAAAGATAGATTTTATGACAACACGACCTATTAAATTGAAAAAGAACTTATGTTGTCAATTGATTAATTAAAATATGATTGTTGAAATGAAGAAACTTTTCAAGCCTAAACCATGTTGGATTCTTAAAATAAACATACTTGCCTTGTTGTCCTTAGGACTCTAATATCCATAAATAACTTGCAGTGGTATTCTGATAGTTGGTTTTGTTGACATGTGATGGGTGATAAATTATTTTTCCAATACCTTTTAAGATCTTAATGGTGGTTTAATGACGTATTTTTATTGTAGTATGTCAAGTATCAATAGTAGAGGTTCAATTTAGGTGGCCAGTTCGACTATGCTTCACAATGTGATTTATGTTGATAGTTTGAAGATAAATCTTCTAAGAATTAGTCAAATGTGCTATTATGGTCATATTGTTTATTTTTCCAAGGGAGATAATTTTGTGAAATATAATAACGGTGGTAATATGTTGAAAATAATTAAATTACGTTAAAATTGTTGTGTTATCTTGGGGGAACATATTATGGTTTGTCGAAGTGATAAACTAGATTCTTTTAATTTATGGCATGAAATTTTGGGTCACATGAATCTTTAAGATTTGGTAAGAAAGAGAGAGTAATGGGATTCAATAAGCATGGGGAACCTAGAGTGAAAGCATTTGGGATTGTCAAAAAATGAAAGAAATCAAATTACACATAGGAAGTTAAAACATATATTACAAGTTCAAATCTTTTGGAGTTAGTTCGCTTAGAGTGGATAAAAATTATTGGTGGGAAGATATATAATTATGTGTTGTTCAGTTACTTTTCATGATTTTATTTTGTATTTTTTTTCCAGAGAAGAGTGATTCTTTTAACTTGAGCATTGATATTTAGAAAAATATTCAAAACAAGTAATCATCAAATATATTTTGATTGATATTTGATTAGGGAACCAATTTTAAGTATTCAAAATTTTAGTTATATTGTAATGATTTTAGGATAAAACAAGAGTTTTGGGCATTATACTTCAACAAAATGGTTTTAAGGGTGGTGTGTTCTTCACAATGTGTTCAACTCAAATAAACCTAAAGGGTTTGAATAGGTCTTAATGAGAATTACTATGAATTTTTCAAATTTTCTCATCAAATTTTAAATCCACCTAATTAAATTGAATCTAAGTGATAAGTATAAACATATTTAATCAAATTAAACAAGTTAGGATCTGTTATACCCAAAATATTTCTACCAATAGACATATGACTCGTGGCATGGAAGCTCATAGAGGCACGGCAAAGATATACTAGGTGCTTACAAAAGGTATCGGCCTTCCCAGCCACGAACATCACTCCATTTCCCCTCTACACACTCAAGACCATAACCTAGGGCATAAACTGGCCACGAAAGCCATGGAACGACTGCATCAAAGGGCTATATCTATGCCTTTTATATGCCATAGACTCCCAGGCTCCACGTCCCCAGATGCATAGGCCGCAAACCTTGACACGTCATTAATATCTTGCCAATTGTCCAAATTCTAGAAAGATTCCATCTCATCAACACTTATCCATAAGTCACGTGCACCATTCACGTGACACTCCCACCAACTGTTATAAATAGAGGTACTCATCTCCTCATTTTACCAATAAGATTGAGGCAGAGAGGCCCTTCTAAATTCTCTCCAACATCTTTCTACACCTGAGTGCATACTCCAATCATTTTCTCCGATCACCTGAGCCATTCATGACAGTGGCCTCTCTCCAGTCTACACTACAAGGTCATAGCCTCTTCTACACAGAACTTATATGTTATTCTTTAAGCCTAGTTATATCCTAGTGTATGCCTCTAAGTCCCCCTAATCGTGTATTATTATATAAATATAATGAGAATCAGACTCCATAGTGGATGTAGGCTTATTTACATGGCTGAATCATTCTAAATATCGAGTTTATCACTCTTTATCTCTTTTATTCTATTTCTATACTTAGACTATTGTGTATGGCTTTGATGGCATGGTTTACTTTAGTAGATCCATTTTTTACAATAATAGTTTAGCACCGGTTTATGGGAAGCAGGGTGTACTATCAAGTTTCTCCTAATCGGGTCCATTATGCCTTATTTCACCCATAAACATCTCCTAATCTACATCTTATAGGTGAGATTTTAGTGGTTATACCCATATTTATATATGAACCCATTAAGGGTATCTTCATCTCTTCAGATTTGTTTTCCCAAATTAATCTTGAGGTATTTGGGCACATCTATCTACCCTATTGATATTTCCACATTCAAATCTCGCTAAGAAGCTTGATAGGTCATGGTCTCATAAGGAGTGAGAACTATATATGCGTATATTTTATGCCTTTTCTGCACTTTTAGGCATTTTTTGTCATGTTATGACCTATATATTAAGGAATTAATAGGTAAATCTATGTTGTTTCGCACATAAGGACTTGTTATGCCTTGGATCAACACCCCCAAAGACTTTTTAGTCTAAATCTTAGGGTGTAAAATAACATTTAGGCAAATTTAAATTACAATTTGCGTTATGTTTATGTCCTATCCGTGTTGTCGTGATACAGGTCTCGGACTCTGATTAACAATTTAGGATGATTATTTTATTTTTGTCATATTTGAAAAGATTTTTATTAAGGTTTTTAACACAAATTTAAAAGGTTAAGCAAACTATGAAAAGAAACTCTTTGAAGAAACTCCTTTTAAATCTTAAAACACAAGATCTGTATAAAACTGATTTTGTTGGATGTTAGACTTGGTAGCCTGATTACCTTAGGTTTTAAATCAAAAACCTATACTAGTTATTTGTATTGAAACCAAACCATGCAAGATATTAAGAACTAAAACATTAAGTTGACATGATAATTTTTAACGTGGTAAAACCTAAATTCGAGAAAACATCCACGGTGACCTCGACACCACAACCAAAAAAATACACTATAAACAATTTGTATAAGAGTTACATGCACATAAACATGTAACACAAGATCCTAGGCTAAATAAAACCTCCTCCACGGTATTTTGATTCTAGCTTTGATCTCCCTAATTGTTTCTCTGCTTTAACTCCTTGATTTGATGGACCCGGTCAACACAAAACCTCTCTAAGGAACCACACTTTTACTAGGTGTTCATTTGAGAGTATTGGTGACTCTTAAGTGCAAACAAATGTAACATGAACTCACTTCACTAAAAATATTTATGCAAACAGCCCTACAAATTACAAAATTCTATATGATATGCAGAGTTTCACTTTTAGAGAAAATCAGACTTCTTATTTTCAAAAAGAATTTTTCATACATGAAGTGAATCTTTCAAAAGATAAATCTAATGTTTCAAACACTATATTTATACACAAACTAGTTTCACAAACTGTAAAAATTATTTTTCAGACAAAAGTTCAAATCTCAAATATGGACTATTTTTAAGTATGTTTTTCAAGAAAAATGAAAATGAGAATGGATCTAAAAGAATATACACATGAAAAAATAGATCCAAACTAGAGAAGGAAAATAATCCTTAAATATACATGAAAATGTATCTTAAAGTATTTCTCACAATTTCTAGTAAAAAATGTGAGATCTATAATGAGATTAGGGTTCCTAAGAGAGATAACGTGTGAAGAGTGTTCTTCAGACGTATAAACTACCAAACCCTCAAGAAAACCTAAGAATCCTAACACTCAAAGATGGTTTTCTACATTGTTTTAAGTATGAATGTGTTTGGGTTGGCGTTTGGGAGAAAACGTATGGATTTACAATCTCATAACTCTGGTTCTCTCTCTCTCTCTCTCTCTCTCTCTCTCTCTCTCTAACCTTTCTCTTTTCTCTCTTTACTCTCTCTTCTCTCTATTTTTTCTCTCAAATCGATGACCTCTCAAAAGTTCTCAAATGGATCGGCCTAGGGTTTTATTTATACTGTGAGAAGAACCTTCTGGATGTTCGAAACATTTCGGACGGATGAGATTAAAATGCCCATTTGAATTCTAATCCAACGGTGTTAAATGGACCGCACAACCTCTTTCTCCTATTGGTAAATTCTAACCTCATAAGTATTCACTCAGAGTACATGCAGAACATAGATTAGGTTTGATCCAAGGTTAACGAATGTCCTAAAAAATGTGAGAGGAAAGAAACACAAATGTAACAAACCAGAAGCCAACACGTGTATTGATTTTAACTGATATAAAATGCGTGTTTTAGATTTATAAAAAATCCAAATTGCTACCCTAAATGTCTCTGTCAATTTTATATTCTAACCTGAGAAGTTTTTGAGTAATAAATGTAATTTTATTTTAGCCCATAACATTTTAAAACCTTGATTTTAAATATTTAAAAATCATTTTAAATGTTTAAAAATGTTTATAAAATTCCTAGAAATATTTTAACACATATGCACACACCCAGACTATATTATGCATGAGTTGTGTTCTAATGTGTGTTCAGTGCAACATATTACTTCCCTTGTATGGAAGTGAGGATGTCTTGGACATGATCAATTATTGGTGAAGCTTTGTAATACCATGGGGAAGATGCTCAAAAATAAATCTATCATATTTTATCTTCATATCCAAACTAGTTGGAGCTCCTATATGGTACAGACTCAATTAAGTCAATCATATAGTGTGTTCTCAATCTCCCCCTTTGGAAATTGGAGACAAAATCCCTTGAGTAACCTGTACTCATGGATAAAAAAAACTATAAACCCTAGATTTCCTATACAAAATAGCTACTCTACCTTTTCCCATCCTAGAACCAAAAATAAGCAAAAAAAATACATTACTCAACTATTATACAGACCATTACCCTGAATATGGAAAGATGTACAATTGTTCTATAAAAAGAATGCCTAAAATAGAAACACTCAATGGGCATATTAGTTGAGTCAAGGTAAAATAAGATATTAAATCTAAAGCCAGTTATTCAAGTTCTTCTCCCCCAATTTTTCTCAAATATACAATGGGGTAAAAGAGGTATATAAAAATAGAAATACATAAAAAAATTATGCTACACAAACTATGTCATAATCAGGGGCGGATTCAAGGGTCTCCTAGATTAAACAGATTAAGGAGGCGTATTTTGTCATTTGTGAAATGCTCGTGCCCTAAATCCTTATAAATCGATTATTAGCACGAAACTATCAAGGTTATGACAATTAAGTAGAATATATTAAGTAAACATAATCATCCTTATGGCTTTTCTAAGTGCTTCAAATCAAATATTGTCCAAAGGTTTTATAAACAGGTCAACCAATTATTTTTCAGTGTTAATGTATTCGATATCAAGTTCTTTAGTATCAAGAAGCTCACGAATAAAGTGATGCCTAATCTTGAAGTGCTTAGTTCGTGAGTGTTGTATCAGATTTTTAGATATACTAATGGCACTCTAGTTATCACAATACATAGTCAATTTATCTTCGAGGATGCCATAATCACTAAGCATTTTCTTGATCCATAAAAGTTGAGCACAACAACTACCCGTAGCTATATATTCTGATTTAGCGGTTGAAAGGAATATACAATTTTGTTTTTTACTACTCCATCCTACAAGATTATCTCTTACATAATAATAGTCTCCAGACGTGCTCTTACTATCGTCTGAAAATCCTTCCCAGTATGCGTCAGTGTAGCTAACTATAGAGCTAGTAGTGTCTTTTGTGTACTATATACAAAAATTTATCGTGCCTTCAACGTATTTAATTATTCGTTCTACACACAACATATGAATTTATTTAGGTGTGCATTGGTATCGTGCACAAACACATACAGTAAAGGAAATATCTGGCCTAGATGCAATGAGGTATAACAAACTCCCTAACATGCTTCTATATAGAGTTGGGTCAACGGCTTTCCCATTTTCTTCTTTATATATATTTATGGACGTGCTCATGGGTGTACGTGTTGTTTTAGAATTATCAAGACCAAACTTTTTAATAAGATCACTAGCATATTTAGGTTGAGTTATGAATAAACCATCACTAAGTTGTTTGACTTGCACACTGTAATACACCGTATATTTTTGGAATAAAATAAAATTTAATAGGGATTATTTAACTTGGTAAAATTAAATAAATCAAGTTTGTGAGTAACTAGACTCAGTATTACTTATAAACTTTAGAGTTGGACTTTAATGATTTGGAATAAATTAAAAGAGATTTTTTTTAATAGAAAGTATTGGGGTGTATCACGTCACAATTAAATATATTTTTGGGATAAAAATATTTGGGAACACACTTTGAGAGGTATTACGAGCTTGTTTGGGAATTTTAGACCCTTAGGAATGATCCCGGTGTGTATATATATGTGAGTTGGGTAGTTATCGGGCTAATTAGATTATATATTTGGGCTCATATAGGGGGTCCAAAGTTGGGGCCTAAAGTTCAACTCGGGAATGGGGTAAAATATAAGATTAGGAGGAAGAGAAATAACTCATCACTACTAATCATAAACTAATCCTAGCAGTCCCACTTCTAGAGAGAGAGGAACAAAGGCCTAAGAGGAGGAAGAACACCGTAGGAGGAGGATAATAGTCTTCTCTACACAATCTCAAGCAAGTATTCTATTGCCATTCTTATTCAATTTGTGCTATTCTTATATAAATATTAACTCCATGCTTAGATGTAAATTTGAATCATGTTTTGAGACTGCACAATTAGAGATCTTTAAATTAGTGTAAAATTTGATGATTTTTACATGATCTATGCGTAGATCTATAATCCATTGTGTCGAATATGTACACATGTGATTTAAACTGAAGAATTATTGGAACACATATTGTAGAAATCTGGAAGATAATGGAGTAAAATAAGAAGAAATCGTAAAAACCAACTTGAAGTTCACTCTTAGTGGTTCAAAACAATGGTATTTAGAGATAAATTCATGAATTAAATGTATTAAAAGGGAGAGATTTTTAGTAGGAATGTTGAAAAAAATTCTATGTATCAAAATCTTGATTCTAGGTATCAAAATCTTGAAGGAGGTTGTAAATGGCGAATAGCATTAGAAGGAAGACGAAGGGGCGGAAATTGTAATAGGGTCGTTCGAGCGACCTGGGAGTTCGTTCGCACGACAAGAGAAGTCGCTCAAACGACGTGTGGGTCATTCGAGTGACATGTAGAGGCACGTGGTTGTTCGGCTTTCTTTTGATTTTGGTTTATTTGGGACAAATTGTGGACTCAGAAATTTATTTAGTAAAAGTTATTAAAGGAATGTTTATGCCTAGGATGTGAGAGATGAGTATTAAGGGATATTAAATTTATAAGTGTGTCAATTTATTTAAGAGAATTTGATTGATAGATTCTAAAAGGTTAGGATACGGTCCAAATGAGTGAGTCCGAGATTTTTGGTTAAGTAACACCATTGTAATAAATTAATTAAGGTGAAATTAATCAAATTTAGAGTCGATGCAATAGACTCGGGTATCAAGGGTTGGTGATACGGGAGCTTGGCACGATGTAGACGATTTAATTTATTATATATATAATAAATCATCATATATTAAATTTATTAAAGAGTGTTTGACCAAATAGTGAGATTTTGTGTGATGAATTCTGAAGGGGGGAAGATACGGACCAAATAAATGAGTCTGCATGTTGTAGTTGGGTGATACTATTTAACAGTATTAGAGTATTCCTTATATATTTACATATAACTCTTTGTCCACGTTAATTGACTCCTTATATATTTACATATAAACCTTATTGAAAAGGTATTAAGAAGTGAATAATTATTAATAATCTAGAATGCTTAAAGTTGGTCAAGAGGACAGCCTGCTAAGATTATTAAATATATGGATAAGAGTAGTTGTGGATAACTATACCTATAATGTTTTGGTAAGGTTAGTTTGGGAATAACTATACCTATGCTGTTTTGGTAAGATTAGTTTGGGAATAACTATACCTATATTGTTTTGGGAAGGTTAGTTTGGGAATAACTATGCCTTTAGTATTTTGGGAAAGGTTGGTTGGGAATAGTTGCACCAATACCTTTAAAGAAGTAATAAATTATGAAGCAAGTGTGATTTAAGTCCAAAACGAATTTTATGAGACTTATGATTTAATCGGGAAGTAGTCGTAAGATAACGGCTTAAAATGAGTCATGGAATAATTGACTAAAATGTTATAGTTAATCCAAGAGGGTTGTAACCTATATGGATCGAGATATCCTTAGATTAAAGTAGTTATAGAGTAACTACCTATACATATTGGATGAAAATATGTATTTATATGTATTTGTGTGGACATACCAATGTTCGTGGACCATCCATTGACTCGGGGGGGTCGTGCGTTCTGACCGAGTACCACACGCAGGCATAGGTGGGCTTGGCGATTGTGTAGATTATAAAGGTACTACGTGGAGGCGCCACCTACGGGAAGGTAGGTGTTGACACTGACCCATCCCGTATCATCGCTGGGTATGGCTCGTGTATGGGTATCCTATGTAGGGACTGTCCCAACTTGTGTGTGTTTTATGATGTATGCTTAGGATAAGAGATTCCTCCGGACTTGCCGATAGAGCACGAACGAGACACCAACGATAGATGACTTTGTGTGTGTATATATATATATATATATATTTATCTATTTACACAATGTGGTGTACCTTATATGGGAATGTGCCCTTTTAGTCTAAAGAAGTAAACAATGCTTAATGATAATAAAGTCAGGTAAATAAAATAATGTGGATAATTAAGGGCGAAGATGAGTCCTAATAAATAATATGGCAGACAATTATTAATGAGAATAATAATTGAACAGTCTAAGAAAGTAGACAAAATTTAAAGAGAACCAATAATGGGGTAGCCAATTATTAATTAGAATAATAATTTGGTAATCCAAGAGAATGAAACTTATAGTCTAACGGGGTAGACGACATGGAATATGAATTTAATCATTAAATTATCTAAAGAGATAGACAAGGGTTACAGAATATTATGATGTAAGAATGTGCATCTAGTTTATATAAATCGTGAAATTAATATCATGAAATCTATTCTGGGATTGGGGTGTCAGACATGAGTACGCATTTTTAGTTATTTCATAGCTGAATGGATTATTCTTTACATGACCGATTAAATAGTGGAAGTTACTATTAGCATTTTGGATTGAGGATACGAGTAGGACTGCTTCTAGATGAGAGGTGAGGTACTCATTACATGTGATCATCAATGGGGAGACATGAAGTTTGAGTTAATAAAAAATTACATATTTACTGGTGAAGCAGCCTTGCACGCCTCGGGCTCTTACTAGAATTATAATTGATTTTTCCCCCAGGTATTCTAAATGATAGGGAAAGCAGGACTGATGATGAATCAGACTTGTTGTTGCATTGGATGTAGCGGATTTAGCTCCATTAATTCTAGTATAGGTTGTACTTCATCTTTTTGTCATTTTATTTCATACTGAGATTTATACGAGCATAAGCCCAAGGTTTTATTTATATCAGTTGTACTTAGCTATACATTTTGGACATTGTATGATGATGAAGTTTTTATTATTCATGAGTTGAATCAATTTTATTTAGATGTATTATTCATTGTGGATTTATATATAAAATAAAGAAAAATTTTATTTCTTCAGTGCTGAGAATGGTATAAATTGTTGATAAGTCCTATCTTCGACGTATTGAGCCTGGCCAGCCTTCACGTGCGAAAATGGGGGTTGTTACAGTTGGTATCAGATCACGGTTCTATTGTCCTTAGGATCTGTGTCTGAGCTTGTCGCGTTCTATGTTGCGCCATTTGATGTAGAGCCCTATGATTAGGAATTATTATATTCTCTTCGATTGGTCACTACCCGTTCGGGCAAACGGTTAGTTTGGAGAGAGAGACATAGAGACCTTCGTGCGGGTCACTTGTTAGAATTGTGAAAAGTTGGGCAATTTGGTGCCTAGTAATTTAAGGAAAGATATTTAGAAAATTTGAGGATGTGGTAATGTACAATAATTCACCAGCAAAAGTTAGTTCGTTTAGTCCAAGACTCATAACGAGATGGACATTGAATTGTAGATGAAGTTATATGCGGAGAAATATACTAGTGATAGTATCGGTGGTATATAAGGTGTTTTCTCGCTTTGGAGTATGTGGGATATGTTTTGTTTGATATTGGAATTTAGTATTCACTTGGGTTTTGTTATTGCCTTGGAAAGGATAGACTTTGTATTTGGGAGAATGCTTTGTATTGACCCGTTGTGGGTGAGGAGGAACATTGTTTCGTTGGTGCATAGATACATAGAAATGTATACTGGGAGGCTTATGTTTATTTTAGGACTATTTGTTAGCTATGTGGGAGTATGATATTCTTCCTTGGAATGAATTCCTAGTTATTTGGAATATGTTAATTTTATGCGGACCTCTATGAGTTGTGGTCATGTCTAAACGACAAGATTGGTTAGAAATGGATGTTCCCCGTAGTCATGAGGATTAGTGTGAGAAAAATTTTATGGGTGAGCCTAGTTTTTAAATAATAAATTTCGATGGCAACTTAAGTCATACAAGGACGTTTAGAAAGTTAAGTATGCTTTATGAAGCAACATGTGAGTGTGATTTAAATATTTTAAATAACTCAAGGAGGTAGATATGCGTGAATAAACTCAAATTTATGGAATAAATCGGATGATGCTCAAGTGGGAGAAAGGATCTTTTATGTGTTGGAAAATAGTTTGCAAGATAACGTGATGGTATAATTGGAAAAGTATTGCCTTAGCGACTATAGGTAACAAAGTAGAAGTAAGGCTATTGATAGCTTCGATTATTGATCGTGTGTAATATTGGTATAATGACGCTATCATTGAAGTGGTAATAGTAGACCTGATTAGCATGGGTATGCATTTGGAGACATAGAAATGACAAAGTTCTTTATAGAGTAAATACGAGCAGAGAATGTCCTACCTAGATTGTGGTAATTACGATATCGAGCATGGTAGAGCGGTTGACTATAAAGGAGTTTGGTATAACTCTCATAACGGTGTAACACCCCGCCTAATTAAATATTGGGTTATCAGTCCTTTATTAAATTAAAATCAAGGTGAATGGTTGGTTCATTCTTAGCATCACTGTCGCAAAATAAACTTTCCAATTTAAACACCCTAAATAGTTAAGCTAAGTGTCAAAACCATTTAAAACATTATTTCCATTTTATTAAATCCAATTATGAAAACCTTTAATAAGTAACAGTTTAAGATTCACACAATTATTAAGACTGGAAATAAACACCCATGAATTTAACCATTCAGATAATCCAATACCAATTTTTAAAACTACAAAGGAAAACCATCCTGACAGCAATCAAATCCCAAAGAGTAAAAATACTAAAGATAAATGAACATAATCTCTGACAAATCCAACTGAATAAGGAAACGGATGACACATGCCCTAACTAATCCAAACTAGAATGAGAGTAGATTCAACATCGAGGTCATCTAAGCAATGTCCTGCAACTCCCACATAAGCTGCAGCGCGTCCGGTCCAAAGAATCTACGCAAGACGCCCATGTGGCTGGGCACCTGAAATATATACATATATATACAAGAGAAAAGAGATAACAGGAAACGGGTTAGAGCCCGAGTGTAAAACAGTTGAAAATTAGTTTAGCAAGTATTTAAAATGCTTACATGCTAATGCAACAACCATGTTAGTATGCGACACTCTCTTGAGAATTCTCACCTCTCATCTAGTGTGCACGCCTACCGTACTAATAAATCTCATCAATTTCCCTATCTTATTCTCCATAAGGTTTTATCATGTGAAAAGCGAGGTTATGATATTTACTTTAGGAAATCATTCTCTTCAAGATTTTGGTAATATAAAACAACTCATTACCGTTATAAAGTTACCGAACACTTATGATAAAGTTGAAGCATTTATTCATTACTTATCTACTTATACGCACAGTAGAAAGTTCCCATATAAATATACGTACATATATTAGTCACACATATAATATATATACCAACGGCACCCCACATAAGATCTATGGTGCTAGAATACTCTGCTATCAAGTCCCCGTATCACACAAACTAAGGGAAAGACTAGTTCAGAATCACTCTCGAACTGTATTAACACAAATCACATACAAATGGAGGCGAAGCATAGCTCCAGATTCTAAGAGGTCAGCACATACCCTAACGTCTCTTAGAACATATGACTATCATTTTCAGAGAACCTATATCGAGGAATACTATCTTCTAGGGTACGAGTCAATATTCCCCATAAAGGCCCAATCGAGATAAGACTATCCCGGCGCGGAACCCCCTCGTGATAGCAAGTAGCCCGGGTATGGTTTTTATACAGATACATAATTTATACACAGTCACATAGTCATATATATAATTATTCACATTTCTAAGTTAGGTGCGCCCACGACCCATAATTTTAATTATTCGTTCTTAGCGCATTTTACTCGAGTATTTCGCATAACGAACTCGTTATTTTTATTCTCATTTTTATTTCACTTCATACACACGTCTGCTCTCTTGAAGTATCCTAAGTACAATTTCAGTAGACATACATTCACGTACCTTCTGGTCTAACTCTTTGACGAGTCTCGATCTTTTTATTAAATACGCATGATTTCATATGTGAATAATTCTCCATTAACCCTTAATTTCATCTTACATTAAATGATCACTTAACGATGGTTACCTAGACCCTACTGGTCCTATTTATAACCCATTAGATTCTAACAAAATAATCAAGGGCTCCTATGCCTTTTAATCGGATTAAACCAAAATACAGGGAATTTGCAGTTTTCCAGAAGGGGTCGATCGATCGAGGAAATGGGGTCGATGGATCGATCATCGATCGATGTTCTTTGGTCGATCGATCGATCAAGCTGTTATGACGAAAACTGCATTAACCCAGCTACGGTACCTCTCCAACCTCAACCAAATCTCCATATATGATTCTCAAACTCCCAAGCAACATTATCACAAGTACTATATGCCTAAATACAAGATTTTAAACGTAAAATATGTCCGAATTCAGCAAGTATAACGATTAAATGGGTAAAATCTACATAAACTTCAAGAACCCTAATCTTTTCTTTTAATTTCAATTCTTCCAATTCTTTTTCCATATTTCCTACTTCTAAATCCATACAAATTCGTGCTATATCCTCTACATGCGATTTAGATGTCCAGAATATGATTTCTTATTCTATAACATGTGATTCTGAGTCTCAAAACTATACTTTATTTCATGGAACAAGTCCTAAACAACCCTAGACTAACATGATTGAGACATTAACTAAAAATAAAGTAAGATAGATACTTGCCTGAGAATTTAGTTTCTGATTTGTGGAAGAAAAAGGTATGGTTGTGCTCCTCGTCACGCGATCTACGTTTTGGTGGTGGTGGCGGTGCAAACGGTTGAGTCTTTGGCCTTGAATTTCTTGAAAAGCTTGCCAACTTCTTCTCTAATGGCCGTCTTTTGATTTTGTGTTTGTTAACCCTAGAAGACAACTCCTAAAGGATGGTATATCCTTAGGAAATTCGTGGGTTTAATTACCCAAAAATATAAAATGTCTAAAATACCCTCTCGAGATGTCATTTAGGCCTAAAAATGCCCCGAGACCCAAACTAAACCCCCCGAGTACACATTTCTGACTATCTCGACCCTTCCAGACACTTTGTCTCACTCAAAATGACCATATGGGAGACTTATACTTTATTCACTTTTAATAATCAGAATTTAGTCCTAACACGACGCAGGCGCGTCCCGACTTTAATTTCCATAATTGTCATTTTATTCACTCGTGACAATTTTTAATAAAACCAATCATATATATTTCTTTACTCATCTAGTAATATTCAACAAATTTCCAATAATTACGAACTCTCATCACGCTAGTAAATATTTAAAACAAATTTTCGGATTAAAATTAAATTAATTCCTCAATTAAATTTAATAAATCCCTAAATTTAAAATCCACAAAAATACGGGGTATTACAAACGGGATAAGTGGTTGATTTGTAAAATAACAAATATTGAAATTTATATGATTAACACAAATGGGTATTTTTATTTTCCTTTGCCTTGGGCCGATGGACCTCTATAACTGACTAAGTTGTGCAGTAGTGTATCGGGAGGGTTCCTTGTTTGGATTTCGCTTGTAAGACGTCCCAGGCACGAAAAATTGGCAAAAGTCAGGAGTTGAGGGAAGTCGGATACTAGGATGGTTATTTTTATGTACGTATGTGCTGGTGTACTTGTTATATGGATCTGCTTGGTATTAATGGTACATATTAGATGTATATGTGTCATTCATATTTGTTAATGGTACGTGGGTGCATGTATGTAAAGTGATATATATGGGCACCTCTGTGATGTTATGATAGGCATAGACGAGCCTTTTCATTTATCTCGTAGGATTTGAGTATGGACTAATTGGGTATAAATATAATTGAACGGTGCAAAATAAAATATGACTTTATTCTACCTTGAATTCCGAGGATGGAATTCCGTTATAAGGGGGAGAATGCAATACCACGTATATTTTTTAAATAAAATAAAATTTAATAGGGATTATTTAATTCGATAAAATTAAATAAATCAAGTTTGTGAGCAACTGGACTCGGTATTATCTATAAACTTTAGAGTTGGACTTTAATGATTTGGAATAAATCAAAAGGGATTTTATTTTTATTTTTCTGAATAAAAAGATTAGGGTGTGTCACATCATAATTAAATATATTTTTGGGGATAAAAATATTTTGGAACACACTTTGAGAGGTATTGCGGGATCATTTGGGCATTTTAGACCCTTAGGAATGATCCTGGGATATATATATATATATATATATAGTTATCGGGATAATTAGATTATGTTTTTGGGCTCATTTGGGGGTCCAAAGTTGGGTCCTAAATTCCAACTCGGGAATGGGGTAAAATATAAGATTAGGAGGAAGAGAAATAACTCCTCACTACTAATCACCACCTAACCCTAGCAGCCCCACTTCAAGAGAAAGAGGAACAAAGGCCTAAGAGGAGGAAGAACACCTTAGGAGGAGGAAAAGAGGCTTATTTACACAATCTCGAGCAAGGATTTTCTTGCCATTCTTATTCAATTTGTGTTATTCTTATATAAATGTTAACCCCATGCTTAGATGTAAAGTTTAATCATGTTTTAATACTGCACAATTAGAGATCCTTAAATTAGTGTAAAATTTGATGATTTTTACATGATCCATGCGTAGATCCATAATCCTTTGTGTCGAATCTCTGTATATTTAAATTGAGGAATTATTGGAAGATATATTATAGAAATATTTCAAGAAATCTGGAAGTTAATGGAGTAAAATAAGAAGAAATCGTGAAAGCCAACTTGATGTTCACTGTTAGTGGTTCAAATCAATGGTATTTATGGATAAATCCATTAATTAAATGTATTAAAAGGGAGAGGTTTTTAGTGGGGCTGTTGGACAAAATTCTAGGTATTAAAAGCTTGATCATGGGTATCAAAAGCATGAAGAAAGTTGTAAATGGCGGATAGCAGTAGCAAGAAGAAGAAGGGGCAAAAGTCGCAACAGGTGGTTCGAGCGCGCGACAGGAGAAATCATTCAAACGACGTGGGGGTCGTTTGAGCGAAACGTGGAGGCACGTGGAAGTTCGACTTGGTTTTGATTTTTGTTGATTTGGGACAAATTGTGGACTCGGGAATTTATTTAGTAAAAGTTATTAAAGGAATGTTTATACCTAGGATGTGAGAGATAAGTATTAAGGGATATTAAATTTATGAGTGTGTCAATTTATTTACAAGGAATTTGAGTGATGGATTCTAAAAGGTTAGGATATGGACCAAGTGAGTGAGTCCAGGCAATTTGGTTGAGTGAGGCCATTTTAATAAATTAATTGAGGTGAAATAAATCAAATTTAGAGTCGGGGTAATAGACTCGAGTATTAGGGTTGGTGCTATGGGATCTAGGCACGGGGTAGCCTATTTAAAGAGTTTTTGACCAAATAGTAGGATTTTGTGTAATGAATTCTAAAGGGGTAAAGATACGGACCAAATGAGTGAGTCTGGGTGTTGTAGTTGGGTGATACTACTTAACCATGTTAGATCATTCCTTATATATGTACATGTGGTTGCAATTATTGTGCAACACAAATAAATATGAAAGAGGTAATGACCAAGAAAGAACAAATAAAACGTCAATCACACAACAACAGGTGTACGTGGTTCAGCAAAGATGTGCCTACGTCTACGGTGGTGCAGTCAGTCTTATTTCTCTATATTCTGAAGAATAAGTACAGAGAATACAACTTGTCCTTTGCCCCGGACCTAGGGTTTAATTTATACATGTGTATGCTAGTTAGTGGAGATGATGGGTTCCTTCATATTAGCCATCTTCCCTGTCCCTTCCCTTCATGGGATTGTGCTCCCCTATAACTTCTCTTCATGGGATCGTGGGGAGAGATCGGATCAATATGAAAGATAGAGGGCCTGGACTTTGGGCCGCCAGAACTGGGCTACTCGTCCAGGCCGATGGTTCTCAATTCTGGGTACCTACAATTGCCCCTAAATTTATTGGGCCATGTTTATGGGTCCAACGAATTTACATGATTAGCCATTACGGCTGATTTGTGATTCTTTGAAAATTGTGAAGTTGCTTTGGCGGCACCCGCTTCGCTATCCGTGCGCTATGATTAGAATTGAAGGCTTGTTGGGATAGCCACTTTTTCATTCGTCGTTTCAGCCTTTCCAGTATTCTTCCTTCTTCTGAGAAATCTAGCGCCTTGTACCTTCCTCTCTGAATTCCCATTCCCATTGCTTCTTAGTCGTCTTGAGCTCGTGCTTCTTCATCACTCGAACCGATCTTCTGTTTTGTAAGTTTCTTGTGCCCTTTCTTTGCACTTTCTCTTTGGTTTGTAGGATTTGAGTTTTTCAATGGCGAAGATTGGAAATAGGTCAATCTCTGAGTTTAGGAAGTTCTACAATATTCCTGAGTGGGTAGATATTGAATGTTGTGCCTCCCCTCTTAGGAACGTTAGGGATATAGAGGATGCTCACTGGATCCATGTTTTGTTGCTCTCCCGGGGGGACTTACTTTTCCCCCTAATGATCTATTTCTGCATTTTTTTGGTTATTTTGATATTATTCCCGCACAGTGCTCGCCCAATGTGTGGAAGATAGTAAATGGCGTCCATAGAATAAACCAGTTGTATGGTACTAGGTTAGGACTTGCTGAGATCTGTTTCTGCTATTCCTTCTCTCGAACTAGCTCAGGTGTTTTATACCTCAAAGCTAGGAGTCCTGATAGGGTATTGGTAGTAAACCAACCTAATTCCCATAAGGACTACTGGCAAGAGGGTTTCCTAGTTAGGAATTGGCAGTTCCCTCCCCAGTTTGAAGGGTCGAGGTCTGAGAGGTTTACTGTCCCTTTTTATGGGGAAGAATATATAGGTAGACATTTTACTGTTATTTCAACCTTTGCTGGCTTGTGATTTTTCTAACCTCTTTGCTTTTTCTTTCTCGGCGAGGACAAAGAACTTGGAGCCTGCTCTCAGCGAGGTTCGCATCTCGGAGTTGGTGAAAGCTTGGAATATTAGGGAGCCTATGGGTGACGGCAAGCATCCCAGATCTGCTGCCTTTTTGCTCGAGTACAAGAACACAGGCTCCAGCTTCATAGCACGACCTGTGGAAAGTGTGCCAGAGTTTGATTTTTTGGGAGAGACTACTGCTAAGCCGATATCATTGGACGAAGAAGAGAGCAGCTCTGAAAGTGAGCCTGCTGGTAATCTCGGTGAAGGGAGTTCTGACAGTAGCAGCTCTTCTGATTCTGAGAAGGCTTCTAAGGCTCGAGGATCGTCGAGTACTTTCAGCAGTTCTGGTGAAGATATGCCTCCAAGGAAGAACCTGATCAGAGATGATGATGATGATGACTCTGTGCTCCTTGCACAAAGGTCAAAGAAATAGAAGACTGTATCTGGGGTTGTGGCTACAGGTTCTCGGCCTTCCTCTCAGGAGCAAGAGAGGAAGAGGAGAAAATAAGAGTAGGTGAAAGAGAGGGAGAGAAAGAAGGAGGAGGAGAAGAAGAAGGTGGAAGAAAGGAAAAGGGTCGAGGAGAGGAGGAAAAGAGAGAGTGAGAGGGAGGAGGAGAAGAGGAGAGCTGAGGCAAGGATGAAGGCCGGGCAGGCCTTAGTTCCAGTGTCTGCTCTGCCAGAGGGAGCTTTCGTGGCAATCTCCCCTCAGCTAGCTCTGGCCCTGCTTGAGAGAGCTGTCCTCCCGGCTGATCGCCAAAGGGCAATAGGTTCGGAACATCTGGCCCTTCAGGCTAGTCAGAGGCTTGCTCTGGTAAGGTTTCTTTTCCTCTCGTGTTTTGCTGACTTCTCTTGCTTTCCTTTTCTTACCTCTCTTTCTTTTTCGTAGTTCGTTACTGACTTCGTTGTGCTGTATCGCTCACACGATGAGCTGGTGAAGAAGAATAGTGAACTGGAGCAAGAAAACTCTGCCTTGAAGCTGAAGGGTAAGGAGCTCGAGGCCAGTTTCAAGGCTGTTGATGCTGCTAGGATCTCGTCTAATTTGGCCCTTTCCACTTCCGCTCACGAGAGAGATGATGCGGTCAGGGAGCTGGGCGAGCTGAGGAAGGCTTATGATTTGGTATGTACGAGCAAGCTGGACCTTGCAGAGAAGAGCAGAGTGCTTTCCGAGCAACTGGAGGCAGAGAAAGCCCAGGCAGCCACCATGAAGGAGGACTCATACAACTCTGGGTGGGTTACTGCTTATGATGATGCTGAGGCTCAGATTGGCTACATCAGGCGTCTGAATTTCAAGAAGGGCTGGAACAAAGCTCTTCTAGCTGCTGGTGTGGATGCTGAGTCTCCCTTGTTCGACGAGCACGACCCGGGTCCCAAGCCAACTGTGGACGAAGAAGCTCCTGCTCCAATTATCGAGGGTGCTGATCTTCCCTCGGATACAGTTCCTGCTGAGGGGGATACTTCTGCTGCAGCTGATAAGGGGAAGCAACCAGACACCGCTGGGCAGTCTGAGGTTGCCAGTTAATCTGTTTTTAGGATTTTCTTTTGTTCTTTTTGCTTGTAATCTCCCAAGTTTTTTCTGCTCGATGTACTTGGCCTTTATTAATGAATGATAAGATTCTCCCTTTTGTTTACGCTGATCCCTTTTTCTCTTCTATCTTTCTTTTATCTGTAGTTGGTTGATGTGGATGACTATATTCCTGTTACCTCCCAACTGGGTAGGACTCTTGGTCCTAATGCAAGCCATGCAGTTCGCCAGGCCTTTTCTAGACTTTGCAGGTTTGCTAAGTCAAGGAACCAAAAATATAAGGATCAGTCCGAGCTGGTAGCCAAGTTGAAGGACAGGCTCCAGGAGATGGAAGAAATCGGTGCTTCAGTGCAAGAAGAAGTCAGTGCACTGAGAGCAAGGTTGCTGGAGGCCACCGAAATTAACCAGGTCAGGGAGTTCCTACAGCAGGAGAATGAAGACTTGAGGAGGGAAGTCTTAAGGCTTAAGGAGCATTCACCGAGCATCGTTCCGTCAGTCTTACAAGGCTCTTCTTCGTCGCGAGCTGCTCGGCCTTCCCTCCCGCGTGCTGGTAGGAGTGCCAGGGGTGGGAACAGGGAAGGCGAGGAACAACGTGAGAGGGAGGTGGAGGAGCTGCGCGGCGATGTTCGGCGAGCTTATGTGACTGCTGCTGGGCTCCAGAGGGACGTCACCCGACTACGGCATTTATTCAAGAACGGTCCCCGACAAGTGTGGTCCGATGGCTACGATCAAGGCTGGCTGGATGCTCCGACGAGACTATCAGAGTTCGAGGAGATCTCCTTCATCAGAGGGTGGTTGAGTGCCCTCAAAGAGCTGCAGGTCCCGAGGAACTCGTCGTTGTGGTATCGACACGAGATGTCCTCCTCCACTCTGATGCCCAATCCATTCAGGCGGGATGATCGATGGATCCCTATTGATGTTATTCCCTGGCAACTATTGGAATTGGACGCAAATGAGGTTGTGGAGGAGCTCGCCCCTGCTCCTGATGATGGAAGGAGAGCTAAAGTTGCTGATTATCTTGCTCTGAGGCTTCCACCTCCTTGAGATTTTGTTACTTTTTTTCTTTTTGATAATTGTAAATGCTTTGGGCGAGCTTCGCCGACTAAACATGTATTATCATTGTTTGTAAATATAAAAGATTAATGAAAAGTTCGAGTTTTGGGCGATTTTGCCGACTAAACGTGTTCATTCAATCCTTTTATATTTTTACTGCTTCACAATCCTTTTTATTTTGTCATGTGAGTGTCCGCCCAGTCCAGTATAAGAATACCATTGTGCCCTCACTTTACCTTTTAGGTTGTGTCGTCACAGTTCCTTAGGCCTAAGTAGGGCAATTGGCGAGGACAAACCTGGTATTGGATGTCTTCATCCGAACAGGATTTTGTTCAACCAAAGTAGGTTTCATGCCTAAGAATACTCTGTAGGGCTTCATATATTGCCAGGGGCAATGCTAAGAGGTCTGTCGTGCTTCATGATGATGACCTGAGGAGGGGTGTTCCCCTGCTATGTCGACCATTATGCCTGTGATTTGAAAGGTATGTGTAATAAAATATGGTCGTTACTAATTAGAGAGTGATTAACTGAGAGATTTTCATTAGTGAAATGAGAAATGAACTGTCACATAACGAATACAATAAAAGATTTAATAATAAAGTTCCTAAAAATAAAATTTCTTGAGATTAGACGCGTTCCATGCTCGTGGTATCTCCCTGCCCTCCATCGTTTCCAAATGATAGGCACCTTGTAGGTCGTCTCTAATAATCTTATAAGGTCCTTCCCAGTTTGGGCCCAGTTTGCCATCTGATGGCTTCACTGTGTTGCCCAGAACCTTTCTTCAAACGTGGTCTCCAACTTTGAATTTCCTCGGATTGACCCTTTTGCTATAGTGCTTCACGAGCTATTGCTGATAGCTCGCTAGTTTCACTAGGGCAAGTTCCCTGCGTTCGTCGGTCAGGTCGAGTTCAGCGAGCAAAGCCTCATTGTTCTGGCCTTGTTTGACAAGATCGAATCTCATTGTCGGCAATCCCGCTTCTAGTGGGATGATCGCCTCCATACCATATGTTAGTGAGTATGGTGTTTCTCCTGTTTCTCGCCTAGGAGTCGTTCTGTATGCCCATAGGATATGCGATAGTTCGGTTGCCCATGCGCCTTTGGCTCGTTCTAACCGCTTCTTCAATCCAGCGATCACTATTTTATTGGAGGCTTCAGCTTGTCTATTGCTTTGAGGGTAGGCCACCGAGCTTAAGTGGTGCCTGATCCCGTGTTCATTGCAGAAGTCCTGGAAAGGGCCACTCTCGAATTGTGTTCCATTGTCAGTGATGATGGTTCTGGGGATTCCGAATCGAGTGATTATATTTCTCTATACGAACCTTATCATATCGGCATCTCGGATGTTCGCCAGTGGTTCTGCCTTGATCCACTTGGTAAAGTAATCAGTTGCGATCAACAGGTATTTGTGATTGCCGGCAGTGGTCCCACGATGTCCATTCCCCACTGGGCGAAGGGCCAGGGACTGGTCAGGGATTTTAATTCGCTGGCGGGCTGGTGGACCATGGGAGCGTGAAGTTGGCATTTTAGGCATTTGCGGACATATACTGCGAAGTCCTTTTGCATGTATGGCCACCAATAACCTTCCTTCATTGCTCGGAAGGCTAGATACCTTCCTCCGACATGACTTCCACAGATTCCTTCGTGAAGCTCGTGAAGCACTGCCTTGACCTCGCCTGGGTGGACGCATCTAAGGTATGGGCCGGAGAAAGATCTTTTATACAAGTCGCCTCCTGTGGATAAGTGAAAGCGGGCAGCTTTGACTCTTATCTGGTGGGCAGTTCTCTTGTCCTCTGGAAGCGTTCCATTCATTAAATAGTCCTTCACGGGATCCATCCAGCTGGGGGCTGATTCCAATTGGAGTATTGGTTTTGCTTTCGCCAGCTTGCAGTTGGGGTAAATGCTTGGGCAACTGAGGAAATCGATAGGGATGACCCTTTTAAGGTTAGAATCAACTGCCGAGCTCAGGGCTGCTAAGGCATCAGCGTGGCTGTTTTTCCCCCTAGGAAACTGTTGGAGGTTGATCTCTTCAAAGCTCGTCATTAAGTTTTTTACCAAGGAGAGGTAGGCTGCCATTCTCTCATCCTTCGCGTTATAGTCTCCACTTATCTGATTGGAAACTAGTTGCGAATCACCGAATACTTGTAAATGCTTTGTTCCCAGAGTTTGCGCCTTTTGGAGACCTGCTATTAGGGCTTCGTATTCTGCTTCGTTGTTGGAGGCTGTAAATCCCAGCCTGATTCCTTGCTCAAGGACTGTGTTTTCTGGAGTGATGAGAACAATTCCTACCCCTGCCCCCTTTGAGTTGGAGGCTCCATCAACGAATAGTTTCCAGCTTTCCACTGTAGCTTGGTTATTTTGTTCTGTTGGCTTAGGTTGGTCGAAGGGTTCTTCGCCTATGAATTCAGCTATGAAATCAGCAAGGATTTGACCCTTGATAGTTGTCCTTGGTTGAAATTGGATGTCAAATCGGCCGAGCTCGACTGACCATTTAGACAGTCTGACCGACAAATCTGCCTTCCTTAGGACAGCCTTGAGGGGGAGTGATGTAAGGACGATGATCATATGAGCCTCGAAGTAATGCTTCAGTTTCCTCGAGGCCATTACTAGGGTGAATGCGAGCTTTTCCAATGGTAGGTAGCGCTGCTCGGCATCTAATAAGGTTTTGCTCGCGTATTAGACTGGATGTTGGATTCCTGTAACTTCACACATTAGCGCTGAGCTGGTAGTATGACTGGATACAGAGAGGTAGAGGTACAAAGAGTCCATTTGCTGTGGTATGATAAGCAATGGTGGAGAGCTTAGGTAGTACTTGAGCTCGTCTAATGCTCGCGAGCAATCTGGGGTCCATTCTACTGTCTTGCTGCCTTTTAAGAGTTGAAAGAAAGGCTTGCATCTCTCGGAGGATTTAGAAATGAAACGATTCAGAGCAGCGAGCATTCCAGTGAGCTTCTGTACATCTCGGACTGTGCGAGGAGGTTGCACTCTGTTGATTGCATCAATCTGGTCCGGATTAGCCTCTATGCCTCGCTTGCTGACCAAATACCCAAGAAACTTTCCTGACTGGACACCGAAGGAACACTTACTCGCATTGAGTTTCATTCGGTACTTCCTGAGGATTTTGAAGGTACTTGACAGGTCCGAGAGGTGATTCTTCTTCTCCTTGCTCTTGACGAGCATGTCGTCTATGTATACCTCCATTGTGTCTCCCATTTGATTCTTGAACATTTTAGTAACTAGCCGCTGATAGGTTGCCCCTGCATTTTTTATCCCAAAAGGCATGACCTTGTAACAGTATAAACCAACTGTCGTGATAAACGCCGTTTTGTCCTGATCTGGGGCATACAGGGGAATCTGGTGATATCCTGAGTACGCGTCCAGGAAACTCATTCGTTCGTGGGCTGCGGTGGCGTCTACTAGTTGGTTTATTTTCGGAAGAGGGAAGCTATCCTTGGGACAGGCTTTGTTGAGGTCAGTGAAGTCTATGCAAACTCTCCACTTCCCGTTGCTTTTCGAAACTACCACTAGGTTGGATAACCATTTTGGGAATTGCACTTCCCGTATGGATCCTGCATCCAGCAGTTTTTCGACTTCTTTTTCTATTGCTCTGGCTTTCTCGGGAGCAGTTCGCCGTGCCTTCTGTGCTATCGGCTTGAATGTGGGATCGACGTGCAACTGATGGCAGACCATATTGGGATCGATTCCTGGCAGCTCATAGGGTTCCCAAGCGAAAACATCTATGTTGCTTCTGAGTAAGGTTGACAAATCCTTTTGCTCTTGGTCAGTGAGTGACGCTCCGATCAGGGAGATTTTGCTGTTGTCGCCTTCTTTAGCCGTCACTTCTACCAGGTGCTCGACGACACGCTCGGAGGGGAGGAGCCTGGTCTCTTCCACTCCAAGCCTTCCATATTTTAATTGCTATTTGGAAGGGATTGCACCTTCCTCCACTTTTTCGCTGGGTTGAACGGATTTTTTCTCTGGCTTTGGTCGGATGGCCGCTATGAAGCACTTCCTTGCCATCGCCTGGTCGCCATGTATCTCCATTACTCCCCGCTCGGTGACATATTTGAGTTTCTGGTGGTAGGTCGAGGAGACTTCCTTCATTGCATGAAGCCATCCCCTGCCGAGGATGGCCTGATACGGTGAATCGATGTCGACCACCAAGAATTCGATCATCTTGGAAACATTTCCAGCGAGCACTGGCAGTACTATTTTGCCCAGAGGCATGGTCATTTTTCCAGCGAAGCAGACCAGAGGGACGGTGGTTCCCTTTAGGTCGGCGATGTTCAACTTCAATTTCCGGAACAGGTCGATGTACATTACTTCGGATGAGCTTCCTTGATCGACGAGCAGCCTGTCGATGTCAAAGTTGGCTATCCTGAGTGTAATGACTAAGGCATCATGATGTGGGGTCCTTACTCCCACAAGATCTTCATCCGTGAAGACAATATGCTTGTTGTAGTTGATGTCCTCTGCTCGCCGACGTTTTCCTGACTGTGATTTTGCTGGGTCAATCTGAAAAGCTTGCATTACCGCTGTCAGTTTCTTTACCTCCATTCGAGCTGAGTTACCTTGGATTTGATTGAAGTCAGATACTCCGTGGATCACTGCGAATTCGTGTCCGGCCTCATCTTCCAATACGTTGTCGGGTTTCGCCTCTTGTGGGCAGCCACTTTCTCTGCCTTCTTTTCCACAAAGTCATTCAAATGTTCGGACTGGGCCAACTCCTCGAGGTGGGACTTAAGAGCCTTGCAGTGCTCGGTCTTATGCCCTCCCTCTTTGTGGAAAGTGCATCTTAATGCATTGTTTCTTTTCGAGGGGTCTCCTCCCATTTTCCGGGGCCATTTGATGAACGGCTCATCCTTGATCTTCGCGAGAATTTTGTAAATCGGCTCTTTGAAGACGGTGTTGACTGCCTGGAATGATTTTGTTACGTCAGGGTTCCCTCCGCTTTTGGAGCCATTCTTGCCCCCACTCTTTCCTCCTTTCTTCTGGTTCACTCCCCTTGGTAGTGAGCTTGGTTCGACCGTTCTCTCCTACATTAAGGCGGGTGACGTCTTCCACCTTTGCGTATTTCTCAATTCGGGCCATCAGGTCGTCAATGGTCATAGCTTCCTTCTTCGTCAAGGACTGGTAAAGGAGGGAAGAGCTAGGTAATCCGATTTTAAAGGAAGCCACTGCCACCTCTTCCGCGCAGTCCTCAATCTCGTTGAATAACTCCCAGTACCTCTTCGCATAGTCTCGGAGTGTTTCTTGAGGCATTTTCTTCATGGTTAATAGAGCATCCATCCTTTTGGGATGGGAGCTGCTGGTGATGAACCGGGCAGTAAAGAGCTCAGCCAGGGATTTGAAATTTCTGATGGATCGGTGAGGGAGTTTTTCGAACCATTTCTGAGCCACGTCATGGAGGCTCGAGGGGAAAATACGGTACATCAGTGCATCCCTGTGATTCTAGAGGGTCATGGCCTGCCGGTACTGCCTGATATGATCAATGGGATCAGTCTTCCCGTCGTAAATCTTGAACCTTGGGATGGCAAATTTCTTGGGAGCCTCTTCCTCTTCAATTTCCTTTGTGAAGGGTGACTTCATCTGGGTCTTGAGAGCTCTTCTGGCGAGTTCTTTGGTCGACCTGGTACCGCGGTGAGCTGGATGTTGGTCCATTTCTCTGCGGACCAGGTTCCGTATTTTTTCGTCGCTGCGAGTAGGGCTCTGGTAGCGGCGAGCTCTTCTTAGTTGCTCGCGGAGGTCGTCGTCTGAGTTTCCACCTTCAACCCTTTGATATTCCAGCCTAGGGCTCCTTCCTCGGCTGCGAGATTTTCTCGCCCGCGGGCTAGGAGTGCGATATAGGCGTCTCCTGGTATCGGGACGTAGTTCCTTCTCCAGTCTTTCCAGTCTGCTTTTCAAGCGAGCATTCTCAGCCTCTTATCTGCGAGAAGACTCCCTCTGCTCGTGGAGCCTTACCTCGTATGCATGAATCAATCTGGATATCTGCGTGGACCTTGCTGGTCCTTGACTTTCTTCTGAGGATGGCCTTTCCAAACGAGCCTCACGATCTGAACGTCGTACCTCGAACCTAATCCTGCGAGGAGCAGGTGGCTCTTGAATATCTCCTGCTTGAGGAGCGTTGCTGCTGTGACCAGACATCTTAGATTTTTTTCTTGGCGTGGGCTCTTCTCGGGTAAAGATGAACGCTTCCCACAGACGGCGCCAATTGTGGTTGCAATTATTGTGCAACACAAATAAATATGAAAGAGGTAATGACCAAGAAAGAACAAATAAAACGTCAATCACACAACAACAGGTGTACGTGGTTCAGCAAAGATGTGCCTACGTCCACGGTGGTGCAGTCAGTCTTATTTCTCTATATTCTGAAGAATAAGTACAGAGAATACAACTTGTCCTTTGCCCCGGACCTAGGGTTTAATTTATACATGTGTATGCTAGTTAGTGGAGATGATGGGTTCCTTCATATTAGCCATCTTCCCTATCCCTTCCCTTCATGGGATTGTGCTCCCCTATAACTTCTCTTCATGGGATCGTGGGGAGAGACCGGATCAATATGAAAGATAGAGGGCCTGGACTTTGGGCCGCCAGAACTTGGATACTCGTCCAGGCCCATGGTTCTCAATTCTGGGTACCTACAGTACATATAACCCTTTTTCCACGTTAGTTGACTCCTTATATATTTACATATAAACCTAATTAAAAAGGTATCAAGAAGTGAATAATTATTAATAATCTGGAATGATTAAAATTTGAGTCAAGAGGACAACCTGCTTAGATTATTAAATATATGAGTAAGAGTAGTTGGGGATAACTATACCTATAATGTTTTTGTAAGGTCTGTTTGGAAATAACTATACCTATAATGTTTTGGTAAGGTTAGTTTGGAAATAACTATACCTATATTATTTTAGGAAGGTTAGTTTGGGAATAACTGTGCCTATAGTATTTTGGGAAAGGTTAGTTGGGAATAGTTTTACTAATACCTTTAAAGAAGTAATAGATTATGAAGAAAATGTGATTTAAGTCCAAAAATAATTTTATGAGACTTAATATTTGATCGGTAAGTATTCGTAAGATAACGGCTTAAAATGAGTTATGGAATAATTGACTTAAATTTTATGGTTAAGCCAAGAGGATTGTAACTTATATGGATTGAGATATCCTTAGATTAAAGTAGTTATATAGTAACTACTTATACATATTGGATGATAATATGTATTTATATGTATTTGTGTGGACATACCAATGTTCGTTGACCATCCAATTGGCTTGGGGGTTCGTGCATTCGGACCAGGTACCACACGCCGGCACAGGTGGGCTTGGCGATTGTGAAGGTCATATAGGCACTACGTGGAGGCATCATCTACGAGGAGGCAGGTGTTAACGCTGACCCATCCCGTATCACCGCTGGGTATGGGTCGTGTACGAATTTCCTGCGTAGGGACCGCCCCCAACTTATATGTGTTGTGTGATGTCCGCTTAGGATAACAGATTCCTCCGGACTTACCGATAGAGCACGAATGAGACACCAACAATAGATGCATTTGTGTGTAGCATATATATATATATATATATATATATATATATATATATATATATACACATTGTGGTGTACCTTATATGGGAATGTGCCCTTTTAGTCTAAAGATGTAGACAATGCTTAATAATAATAAAGTTGGGTAAATAAGATAATGTGGATAATTAAGGACGAAGATGAGTCCTAATGACTAATGTGGCAGACAATTATTAATGAGAATAATAATTGAATAGTCTAAGAAAGTAGACAATATTTAAAGAGAACGAAAAATGGGGTAACCAATTATTAATTAGAATAATAATTTGGTAATTTAAGATAATGAAACTTATAGTCTAATGGGGTAGACAACAAGGAATGTGAATTTAATCATTAAATGATCTAAAGAGATAGACAAGGGTTACAAACTATTATGACGTAAGAATGTGCACCTAGTTTACGTAAATCTTGAAATTGATATCATGAAATTTATTTGGGGATTCGGGTGTCAGACATGAGTACCCACTTTTAGTTGTTGCATAGCTCAATGGATTATTCTTTACATAACTGATTAAATCATGAAAGTTACTATTGGAATTTTGGATTGAGGATACGAGTAGGACCGCTTCTAGAAGATAGGTGAGGTACTGATTGCATGTGAGCATCGATGGGGAGACGTGAAGTATGAGTTAGTAACAAATTGCATATTTACTGGTGAAGAATCCTTTCACACCTCGGGCTCTGACCCAAATTATGAATGTTTTCCCCCCAGGTATTCATAATGACAGGGATAGCAGGACTTATGATGGATCATACTTTTAGTTGCATTTGACGTAGCATATTTCACTCCATTGATTCTAGTATAGGTTGTACCTCATGTTTTTGTCATTTTATTTCATACTAGGATTTGTACGGGCATAAGCCCAAGGGTTTATTTACATCATTTTTACTTAGCTTTACATTATGGACATTGTATGATGATTTAGTTTTTATTATTCATGAGTTGAATCAGTTTTATTCAGATGTATTATTCATTGTGGATTTTGATATAAAATAAAGAAAATTTGTATTTCTTTAGTGCTAAGAATGGTATAAATTGTTGATAAGCCCCATTTTCGACATATTGAGCCTGGCCAACCTTTACGTGAGGAAATGGGGGTTGTTGTACAAACCTAAGAAGTACTGTAATTCCCCATTAAATAAATCTAGAATTTAATATGCATTATCTTAGAAAAATCCTTTACTTGATGAGGGCAGGTGGAACCGAATATGATATCATCTACGTAAACTTGTGCAATCAAGACATGGTGTTCTATCTTCCTAACAAATAATATATGGTCATTGTGACCTCGCTCAAACCGTTTATTGAATGAAAGGGTCAAGAGGCGCTTATACCAGTGTAATACCCCGTATTTTTATGGCCTTTAATTATGGGATTAATTAAATTTAATTGGGATAAATTAATTTAATATTATTCCAGATTTTAAATTTAATATTTACTAGCGTGATGAGAGTTAGTAATTATTGATAAGAATTATGTTGAATATTACTAGATTAGTAAAGTAATATATGATATTGAATTTATTAAAATTGTCGCGAGTGAATAATACGACAATCATGGAAATTAAGTCGGGACGCGCATGTGTCGTGTCGGGACAAAATTAATAGAATAAAAAGTAAATTAATTATAATGTTATCCATATGGTCATTTCGAGTGCGTCAATGTGTCCGGAAGGGTCTAGATAGTCAAAAAAGTGTACCCAAGCGGTTAGTTTGGATCTCGGGATGTTTTTAGGCCTAACCGGTAACCTGGGAGGGCATTTTGGTAATTTCCAATTTTAGGCCTGAATTATGGATGAAAATTAAGAGGTTATATCTGATGAGAGTTAGAGTCCTCGGGGGTTAGAAATCTTGGAGTTGCAGAGAGGTTAAGGAAGAGAGAAGAGAGAAGGCTTCCAAGGAGGAGAGCCACCATCCCTACACCACTCTCACCAATTCCACCACCAACGTGTAGATTAGAAGAAGGAAATCGTTCCTCTACCATTCTAATTCGTCGGATCAGACCTTTGATTTCCACAAAAGTATCTAACTTGTTGTTCTTTAGTTGATAAAACCTCCATGCTAGTATAGGAGATGATAAATTATGTTTTCATGAAAGATAAATGAGATTTGGGAGATTTATATTGAAATTTTGAATAGAAATCATGTTAGGACAACCCTATTGTTACATGTAGATGATTGACTATGAAATTGATGTCTAGTAGAGGTCAAATTATGCAAGAATTAGGAAGGTATTGATCATGATGATAAAAATAGGGTTCTTGATGTATTAATTTGAATTAACCCTTAAATTTATGGCCCTTGATGAATTTCGTATATGTTTTAGGTTAGAAATCATGTATGTAAGATGATATAACTATTGGTTTGATTGGTTGGGAGTTTGGGACGAATTAATAGAGGTTTTGAGAATTTATGTTAAGGAAACCCGTAGGTTTGATATGCAGATTATGTGCAATAACTACTTGATAGATCGATCGACTCAAGAATGTGGATCGATCGACTGGATCGATCGATCGACTCCCCTCATCGATCGATCGACTCCTCTTGGAAAATGGAAAATTTTCTCCTTTTAAATGTTAATCCAATCCCGATGTGTAAGGACCTTTGGGCATAATTTAAACATCTTAATGGGACATGAGAAGGACTAGTAGGGTATAAGTAGGGTCTGGGTAAGACGAGTTTATATGAGATCTAAACGTGGGGTTTCGGGAATATAAATTGAGTGGGAAATCATGCATAAATTATAGTAGGTCTTGTAAGAATTAAGAAAGACTTAGACCAGTAGGATAGTGAGGGTACACCTACTGATTTTATGTTTATCGATAGGATACACTTCGAGAGTCGAGAAGTATGGAAGGATTTTCAGTAATTGAGAGAATGAAAAGAATGATTTAATTATACATAGAACTCGGGCATATTATGATACGCATGGCTAGAAAATATTATGGGTCGTGGGCGTACCTAGTTGAATAATGTGAATATATATATATATATTGTAAGAGGGTAGTTTAGATCAGATGGAAGTGTAACTCCTTTTTAGTACAGTAATGATAAGTTAAACAGCAACACTATTGATTAACCATAGGACATGCAAACACAACTCAGTGAAGATAGACTCAGTTTGAACTCACAAATCTCTCGTGTATAACTCGAAAGGTAATAATGAACTTAGAAGCCACTTTTCTTAGAGGAAGAGAGAAAATGATCACCCTAGATACACCTTGACAGGCAGCCAAGCACCCTCACCACCCTCAATAATCTCTGTCAAATATTAAAGCTTCGTAATAAATGACAATGGTGGGTCAGTAAACTCTCTGGCTCGTAATAAATCTCTCTAGTAATAACTTCTGAATTTTCAATAAGAACATGACACACCCCTCTCCCCAGAGATGGTTGGGGTCCTTAAATAGCCCCCTACCCCCGAGGCAACTCAGTCATTAATGCTTGTGAAAGACATCCCTCATACTTTATTTCACAAACATTAAATACCTGATGCACTAGTTATCTCCACGTCATAAGCATTAAATGCCAAGACATGCCTTTTGCCTAACCACTGTATGTCAAGGGGTTGTCGTCACAGAGGTGGCTCACTAACTGTTTGACAGCCCTAAATACCATGGTGGTTTACTCAAGTGCAGGTCTGACATTGCCTAGCTGGTTAGTGACACCAGATAAAGTGGATGTGACATTAAGTAGAGGGTTGTTTGGCTCATAACTCAACGCTCGATGGAACTCAAGGCTGCTCCCCCAAGGTTCCACGGTCAGGGTCCTTTTGGTGTTTTACCAGGTTTTTCTAAGATGGTCGGGACAAGCCCCAACGGTGCCTCACTTCTCAATCCTCCAAAGCAAGTCCCTCTAAATTTCCCATGGTGAGGTCGTTCGATAGAGCATGAGAGCTCTCCCAGGCCCTGCCAAGCCTGGTCTCTCGTGAGTATCGTTGAACCTCACACAAAATCATTATACTCATTACATATTTACAATCGTTATAGCTCATAGTCAATATAAACAAAATATACAACAAGATTAAATTAATCAACAGGACTAAAAGACGAGCTCTCTTGATCAATTTCTTCGCTGGAAGGTCCCTCTAGGCTGCCACGCTGAGTTGCCACGCTAAACTGCCACGCTGAGCTGTCTTAATCCCAAACAATGTTGTAAATGGGGGGATTATCTCTAATCTCAGGATTATCTTCAATCCCCCTATATATATATATATATATATATATATATATATATATATATATTGTATGTTTGTGTGAAACCATACCCGCGCTACTTGCTATCAGGTAGGTTCCACGCCGTGATAGTCTTATCTCGATTGGACCTTTATAGGGGATATTGACTTGTACCCTAGAACATAGCATCCTTGGTAAAGGCTATCTAAGAATGATAGTTAGACAGTCCTAAGAGACGTGAGGGTATGTACTGACCTTTTAGTGACTTGGAACTATGCTTTGCCTCCAATATGTGTGTTTTGTGTTAATACAGTTCGAGAGTGATTACGAACTAGTATTTCCCTTTGTACGAGAGATATGGGGACTTGATAGCTAAGTATGCCGGCACCATAGATTTATTTAGGGTGCCTTATTATTATATATATTATGAGTGATATATATATATATATATATATATATATATATATATATATACCTGTGATTAATCTACTGTGTTGGTAAGTAGATAAAATGAATTATTATATATTAAATAAATTAAGTGGATGAGAACTTAAGTTTGTATTGAGATGAACATAAATGGCTTAATTGATTCACAATAAAAGGATATCGGATATAAACTAGTGATGCAATTACTTGAACAGATCTTTGTGAAGAAAAATGGGTTAAACTAGTAAGTTGTGTTAGCTATATCTAGATTTGTTTAGTAATACGTTAGGCATGCACGCTAGTTAAGGGGTGAGAATTCCCAAGTGAGTGTCAAAGTACTAACATGTATGTAATATCAACTGGTGAGAATTTTAAATACTTGCTAAACTATGTCAAAGTTGTTTTACACTCGGGCTCTGACCCGTTTCCTATCATCTCTACTTTCTCTTGTATATATATGTATTACAGGTGCCCAGCCACAGGGGAATCAGGCTTAGATCTTTGGACCATTGACGTGCTGTAACTATTGTGGGAGTTATAGGTCCTTGTAGTAGACGGCTTCATCCTTGTCTTCTCAACCTCCTACTTAGTCATTACTAGTTAGGGAATGTGTCGCCCATTTACTTATTTAATTTAAATTATAGAGAGATTTGTACTCTTTATTATTTCAGCACTCAGTTATTGTTGGGCTTGTTTTACTTATTACTTTGTCCTGCGATTGGGATTTATTATTTGGATTGGTTTATCTAACTTGGTTATTCCATTCAGATGCTTTGGTTTTAATATTATCATGTGTATTCATGAAAATGGTTTCATATTATAATAGCAATGGACTTAATTTATTAAAAATTTTATTTTGACACTTATCTTAATTATTTATTAGGTGATTAATAAAGAAAATTATTTTTCGACAGTGATGTTAAGAATGAACCAACTAGACACTTTGAGTTAATTTAATAAATGACTGATCACCTGGTATTTAATTCGGCAGGGTGTCATAACCAGGCTTTAGGAGCTTACTTTAAGCCATATAAAGCCTTCTTAACTCTATAGATATGGTGAGGGTGAGAGGAATCTACAAAGCCCTTAGGTTGTTCTGTGCATACTTCCTCTGTCAAAATACCATTCAAAAATGAAAACATGATGTCCATTTAAAAAATCTTGAATTGTAAATAACATGATATAGCAAGGAGGAGACGAATAGACTCGAGTCGAGTGATAAGGACAAAAGTCTCGTCGAAGTATATTCCCTCTATCTGAGAATATTCTTGTTCAAGTAACCTAGCCTTGTTTCTAATTACAACTCCATGCTCGTCAGTATCCAACGGGTGTTAATAGACTTCTTGTCTTTAGTCCATGGGACGAGATACCAAACATCATGACTTTGAAACTGGACAACATTAATCCAGAATGAGTCACACAGGGAGTCGTTTACAATTTTTGGTTCTTTATAGAAATAAAACATCCAAACATAGCCACTTTTTGAAGTTGTGATCTCGTTTGCACTGGCTCAGATGGGTACCAACAATCTTCTCGGGAGGTTGGTCTTTAGAAACCCAGGTTGGTACCACAGGGCTCTCAGGTGGTAGATTTATTTTTCATAAAAGTGGCCCAAGTAAAACGTGTAAAATTATCCCCCATCACAAGAATATAACTGTTACCACATAGGCTCATAGTTCTGGAGGGACCCATAAGATACATGTGGATTAGTTCAAGAGGTTTTTGAGGTTAAAATATATGTAACTTTCTTATGAGCAGATTTACTTATCTTCCCTTCTTGGCAGGGATCGCAAACAAAGTTAAAAGTAGTTTTTATTTTAGTCAGGCCTCTAACTAATTCTTGAGAGCATAGCCTATGAAGGTTAAAAAAGTTCGTGTGTCCCGATCTTTTGTGCCGTAAATCATAATCATCTAATCTAGTAACCTTGCAAGATTCAGTCTTTGGAATTACTGTGTAACAGTTATCCACAATTCTATTTCCTGAAAGAATACAGTTACCTTTTTCATTCAAGATTTTGCAATTTGTTTTTGAAAAGGTAACGGTCTGATTGGAATCACAAAATTGAGATATACTTAGTAGGTTGGCCTTAAGAACTTTAACTAAGAAGGCATCATTTAAATAAGGGACCTCTTTTTCATATAGTGGTCCCTTACCTATGATTTGAGATAAAATGCCATCTCCAAATAGGACATTACCTCAAAGGAAATCTATATTACTCTTCAATTTTGTTTCATCCCCGATCATTTGTTTGGAACACCCAGAATCCAAGTACCAACCAGCTAAGGTGTGTTAGGCCTTAAAAGAAGTTATCACCACATTTCACTTAAGCTGGGATAGCAGGTCATCTTTTCTAATCCAAATAGGCTTGGTTTTAAAAAACTTCTTGGCCTTTGATTTATAAAAGGTATGATGGGTATTTCTAAATGGTTTTTTCTTTGGATCCTCACTTTCTATTATAGTTAGAGTTATGTGTGGTCTGATTTGGGAGAATATAAGTATTCTTACTCTTTCTTGAATTGTTAAAGTTTTGATAGGTAGGTGTACATAGATTTTTTTGAAAACACTCGATAATGGGGTGCTCATAGACATCTCAGTACGAACAATGCTTATGTGAAGTAGGCTCGTCTCTATAACTTAAGTACTTAAAGATATGTTTGGTTGTGTAAGACACACTAGTCCAACTACCACTAGTCTTAGTGATTTGTCTGAGGTCTCTTGTAGGCGGACAGACATACTTAGCTTTTCCATTAGGTTTAGGATTTTGATTACACATATTTTGCATTGCTTTTGAGACATTAATAGGAAAACTTCCTTTCTGAGGTTTTTCCAACACTTTGTCATTCTTTTATAAAAGTAATAATTTTAGGGGAGATAGTTGTTTTACTGGTAAAAACTTTTTCTCCAAAACCTAGACCAGATTTGTCCTCGGAATCCATTCTACTTCCAATAACAATCTCTTCATAGGATTTAGCTTGTATTTCAAAATGTAAACATTTTTTAAAAAAATTTGAAACTTTTTGTTTGGATTCTTCCAATTCAACTAAAGCAGACTTACACATTTCCTCTATGATAACATTTTTCTCAGAAAAGTCTTTTAATTTTTAAGAAAACGCTTTTGTCACTGTCTCATGAGCAATGCATTGTGCAGTGTAATCTTTTGTGTTCATCCTAATAGTGTAGTAAGTTGTTCAACACGTTTAGTCAATTTTTTAACCATCTTATCTAGTTTGGCATTCTTTTTAAGAGTTTTAGTGTACAACTCTTGTATGCCAGGTAGCTCATTATCGGACTCGCTAAGTGAACGATTCATTTTGTGCAATGCAACTCACACGCTTGTTCAATTCGTCAACAATGTTTTCACTTTGAATCACTCGTAAGTTAGGAATATCTATGTTATTTTCGATATGAGTAGATACACGAATATCACTAGCAGGCATTACATCAACAGGCATAATGCAATCATTAGCAGATAAGCATGCTGTAAAACGGGTGATGATTCGAAATACGCCAATTTTAATTTTTCTAAATTAATTTAATTTTCTTTTCTTTAAAAGATGAAAAATTAAAATCAAACACGAATTTTAATTTCTAAACAAATTAAAATTAAACAACAAGGGAAATTAAGTCTACGCACACACACACTTAAAATTTCACTTAAACCAAATTAATTTAATTATCAAGTTAAACTACCTGAAATAAAATCATTGTCCATTTAAATATTCCAACTTGAATTAATTAATTTAAACTTACATTTTTCTACATAGGCCAAACCAAATTTTATCAAATTAAAATTAATGACTTGAACTAAATTATTCCTTCTAGGTGAGTTAAATAAGATAAAATAAATAATCTCACTACATGGCGATGTACAAGGAAAACCCAACTGGGAAAAACCTCGGGCGGACCTAGCCTAACAAATCCACTAGGTATGGAATTACAATTACAAGACAACAAACTTACTCCAACGACATGACTCCGCCCAAGCCTTGACGCTCCTCCTTACAAACACCTCCGCCTAGTCAATAACTACGGACTCCATCGCAATCTCAAAATCCACCGATGGGGTCATGGTCACCATCAACCCGCACGCGAAGCCTTTCTTCGGTGAGAACACCGCAACAAACTTTTCTCCTTTTGGGGGTAAAGAAGAACCCAAAGTCTCCTCTTGTTGGTGTAGAGAAAACCAGGTGCCAAAACTCTCCAAGCAATGATATATCAATAGATACTTTGAACAAACTAAACAAATGGGTGTGTATGTTTTTTGGTGAATTTAATCCATAAAAATCAAACACAAAACATGGAACTTTTTCTTAAAATTTTTGCTCTCAAAAGACTCTTAGAATGTGAAAAAGTTATCTTAGAAAATTTCTTTCCCGAACTATGTAAAGGTGGTAAAAGTTAGTGGGCAAAAGTGGGAAGTTACAAAAAAACTGTCAAAAACTGCTCGAAACTGAAATTTCGTTAGAAGTTCATTCGAACGAGGTCGTTTGAACAACCTTTCTAACGATATTTCAAGGCATGATTCTATATAATTTTGATACGAACGCGTGGCCGCCAGTTTAGTATTTTTTTGATTTTTTTTTAATTAGTTATGAATTTTCCACAATAAGGTGTCCGAGAACAAAATCTTTAGATAGTATGAATTCAAAAAAAAATTAACAAAAATACTAACACCCAAAAATAAATAACCTGAGATAAAATAAAAGTTGTTAAAAATATTTTTATAAAAAGAAAACCCATAAAAAATGTTCCAAGCTCCTATATATATATATATATATATATATATATATATATATGTGTAATGCGTTCATACCTTGCGAGAGATTGGAACTAAGTTGATGATGTGAAACGAGGCACATGTAAATCGGCAATGATGTTAACTTGACATTCAGGCCGTTACGTCTTCAGCTCTCAAATGCCATAGTCTAGGAAGATTATTCCATTAACATCTATCCTATGACACAAACTTTTTTATCCGGAATTGAGTCAATACTACAATAGGACTCAATTAGAAATTTGTGTCCTTACAAGTCTCTCCCTTTGGCTATTTCGGGACAAAACAAAACCAAAAATCCTTAGGGTCGTCAAGCTCTACTAGACTCAAAACAAACGTCCCACCCAAAAAAAAATCCAACTTGACTCATGAGCCAAGGATGACTATCTTTGCCGATGAAAGTTGTCGCTAAAAAATTTATGCACACTTAAGCAAACATTAAACGCATAAGGAATATTAAAATATAAATGCAATGCAATTAAAGTAAATACTTCCCCAACATTAATTCTCCCTTTATCAAATATGATCAACCTAAGAAGATAGCGCTCTCCCCCTAAGTTAAATCTCCTAAACTAAGATACAATGATAATAGGATTTGATACCATTTCTCCCCCTATCATTCTCCCCCTTTTTGTTCAGGAATAGACAAAGGATAAAAGAACTAATCAATTACTCATTTCTTCCCATTTTAACTAAGTACGATTTATCTCCCTAAAAACGACATAAGGGATATAAATATGGGAAAACAAGTAAAACAAAATGATGCTTAAGAGGTAGGATCAAGAAGAGCTATGGGCAACAAAAGACAATAACTAATCCAAGTAAGTGACAATGGATACTAACTATGATGCGAACAAAATGATATCAATTTGAAATATAAGAAACTAGGCATGTGATATCAAATAAAATTTTGCAACAAGTTAGGTACCAATTATGAATTAAGGCATAGGTGGACTAGCTAAAATGGCAAAGACTCAAAATAAAATATAATTATCATATATATGTATACACAATAGATATAAAATATATACAAGCACACATATATAGATATAAACTCACAAATGACACAAAATAATATAACATGAGATTTTCACACTCTTATGGCATAAATGTGTCATATGAAAATGGAGGTGAAGGGGTGTGAACTAGATACTAAAAAATGTAAAACCCAATCACTTAACCATGTTTACGGAGTTCTTATTTGATTGCAAAATTTTATCACATTTAGATATAGTCTCGTGTGACAATATAAATTGAACTCAATGAACAAACATACACAATGCACATAAGCCTAGAATTTTGATGATTCTACAAACCAATAATGTCATGACAATGAAAGCACAACTAGGATAAAGGGACATTGTGCAAAACCGTTGATATACCATCCAAACTCCCTCAAAATATGTATATAGTTATGGAATGACTATATCAACTAAACAAATAAGGCATTGGAAAATATTTTCTTTTAATGCCATTTTTTTTTTTACTTTTAAGCCTTTGGACCACGTATTTCTTTTAGGTCCATTATAAATGGTGGCTTACTCGCCAAGGATAAATTTCCTTTCGGAGCCCCTCCCCGTGCACATTCATATATCATTTTTTATATCACACACATCTCACGTGCAACAGATTTAACATGCACAAGTCCTCCTAGGTCATAAAATATGTAGATGACTAGATTGGTAGGATAACACCTCATAAAGCTCAAATATACATTGACATTTAAATTTCAAATGAGCTCGTGCATGTGTGAATTGAGGCATATGAAAATAGAATCCATTAAGCAGCACAAAATCCAACTACTTCATGCATGCATGACAAAGAACATTTGAAGTATTGATAATCTTAACCAAAAGTTCTAGCCACATGAAAGCGAAAAGGAAAGGATTCGAACACAAGTATATGACACATAAAGTGTGTTAAACTAAAATACACACAAAAAAATATTTTTGAGTTTTTGAAAAAAAAAATTAACCAAAAATAAAAAATATTTACTCAAAAGACAAACAAAAATCATTTGTATTTTTCATTAAGCCTAAATTACTAAAAGGTAAAACTCAAATGATAAACAGAAATCTTTTTGTATTTTTCATTTAATGCAAACTAAAATGAAAGAACTATAATACAAAAGATAAACAAACATTATAATTCTAGCATGAGATATGTGATAAAGAAATGACTAAAAAATGATAAACAGGCATATAATTAACATGATAATATAGCATGAAGTATAAAAGCTAAAGTATGCAAATAACTAACACATTCAACCTTTGAATTTAGCAACAGAGGTATCATGTGAAAGTAAATTAGAATAAAAAATCCTATGTTATAAAGCTACTAAGTCAGATCTCCTAACCCAAACTAATGATGAATGACGATCACGGGATATAGGAATCTTGGCAACCTCGGTTGCCTTACGTTGGGATTTTCTAGGACCTCGTTTAAGATCAAAACAAAACTTCCTAAGATGACCTTGTCGACCACAATGCGAGCACCTAAAGACTCGGTGAAAAGACTTACCTAAGGAATGGAATATAACATTGTTCCTAGATGATTCTCCTAAAACATTGGTTTTGGCTTTAATAGTTGATTCATTACAAGTATCGAAGCCTAAACAACACGTGTCATTTTTAATTTGGACCGTTGCTAAGATTTTATCTAATTTCTCCAAACGACTCTCCAAATTAAATTTGACTCTACTTGAGTCTCTCACTTTCTTCTCAAGTTCTACAATCCTAGACTCAAGCAAACTCTTACTCTCTTCAACTCAAGAAGCTCCTTATTCATTAACTTTATCAAACCTCTAAGGCTATTTCTCTCGCCTTCTACATATTCAATCTTCTCTCGTGTCCTAAGGTCATCAACTAACGCACTCTCATCAACGACCTTGGCACTCTCTTTTAAATTAGCTTCTAACTTTAAATTTGCTCTTTTTAATTTAATAGATTCATCGTATAGTTCTTGAAATGAAAATTGAAGTTCACTCACATCAACCTCTTCTTCACTTTCACTTTCTCTCTCTTCTTCGCTCTCACAACCATAAAAAATAAAGGAATCATAAACTTTGACCTCGGAAGTGTCATGTATTTGTATATCTTCATGGGAAAATTCATTATCGGTGCTCACATGACTTGCCATGAACGCGATAAAGTTGTGCTCAATGGGGGAAGCGGGTCCCTCTTCCTTATCACTATCACTAAGGGTAGCATTATATGAAATTGGTTGCTTACCCTATGTCCTTATTTTAGTGGGGCGTTCAAAAGCCCTATGGCCATAACCCTCACATCCGTAACACCTATTAGACTCGTCCCTATTAAGGTTTTCATTAAAAGTTGTAGGGATCTTTTCGGATTTGTTATGCTTAGAATTTTTAAATTTCTTAAAATTATTTTTAAACTTATTTTTATTAATTTTAAGAAATTTTCAAAATTTCCTAGCAAACATATCTATGTCCTCCGAGTCACTATCACTCTCATCAACCACAACTTGTTTTTTCTCCTTTCGGGCTTTCAAAGCAATGACCTTATCAATTTTCTTTTCATTTTTGGAGGGGAATATATCTAGTTCATAAGTTTGTAAATCACCTACTAGTTCCTCAAGTTTGGTAGAGTTCAAGGTGGGTAAAGAATTTAAGACGGTCACTTTGGGGATAAATCTCTCGGGTAGGGACCTTAAAATTTTCTTTACTACTCGGTCGTCGGGTATTTTCTCTCCCAAATTAAATGATGAATTTACGATGTCGAAAAATCTAGCATAAAATTCATCAAATGTTTCTTTTTCATTCATTTTGATGGTTTCAAATTGAGTGATGAGGTTTTGGAGTTTAGAAGCCTTAACGATACTAGTTCCCTCGTGAGTAAGTTGAAATATATCCCAAGCTTCCTTAGCGATTTTACACGTCATGATACGTCGGAATTCATCCGGTGTGACCACGCTAAACAATGCATTTAAACCTCGGGAATTAAAATTAGCAAGTTTAAATTCATTCTCACTCCATCTATCTACGGGTTTGGGAACACGCTCATTTTCTACCAAATGTGTGGGTGGGGACCACACGTTAATAACTGACAACCAAACTCTCTCATCGATAGATTTTAGTGTTGATTTCATACGCGCCTTCCAATACACGTAATTGGAACCATCGAAAATAGAAAATTTTGAAAATGGGGAAAATTCCATTTTTAACCAAAAATATTTAAAAGGACCATAACGTAATAAATTAGCTCTCCGGCTCTGATACCACTTGTAAAACGGATGATGATTCAAAAATACACCAATTTTAATTTTTCAAAATTAATTTAATTTTCTTTTCTTTAAAAGATGAAAAATTAAAATCATACACAAATTTTAATTTCTAAACAAATTAAAATTAAACAACAAGGAAACTTAAATCTACACACACACACTTAAAATCTCACTTAAACCAAATTAATTTAATTATCAATTTAAACTACCGAGAATAAAATCATTGTCCATTTAAATATTCCAACTTGAATTAATTAATTTAAACTTAGATTTTTCTACATAGGCCAAACCAAATTTTATCAAATTAAAATTAATGACTTGAACTAAATTATGCGTTCTAGGTGATTTAAACAAGATAAAATAAATAATCTTATTACACGGTGATGTACGAGGAAAACCCAATTGGGAAAAATCTCAGACGGCCCTGGCCTAACAAATCCACTAGGTATGGAATTACAATTACAAGACAACAGACTTACTCCAACGACATGACTCCGTCCAAGCCTTGATGCTCCTCCTTGCAAACACCTCCGCCTATTCGATAACTACGAACTCCACCGCAGTCTCGGAATCCACCGATGGGGCTATGGTCACCGTCAACCCGCACGCGAAACCTTTTTTTGAGTGAGAACACCGCAATAAACGTTTCTCCTTTTTGGGGTAGAGAATAGCCTAAACTCTCTTCTTGTTGGTGTAGAGAAAACCGGGTACCAAAACTCTCCAAGCAATGATATATCAATAGGTACTTGGACCAAACTAAACAAATGGGTGCATATGTGTTTTTGGTGAATTTAATCCATAAAAATCGAACACAAAACATGAAACTTTTTCTTAAAAGTTTTGCTCTCAAAAGACTTTCAGAATGTGAAAAAGTTATCTTAGAAAATGGCTTTCCCACACTACGTAAAGGTGGTAAAAGTTAGTGGTCAAAGTGGGAAGTTACAAAAAAACTGTCAAAAAACTGTTCGAAACTGAAATTTCATTAGAAGTTCGTTCGAACGAGTTTGAGTTCGTTCGAACAAAACTTCTAACGAGAAAACAGAAAAAAAAATCTGAATTCTTGTTAGAAGTTCGTTCGAACGAGGTCGTTCGAACGACTTTTTTAATGACGTTTCAGGCTATGATTTTAGATAATTTCGATACGAACGCGTGGCCACCAGTTTCGTATTTTTTTGATTTTTTTTAATAAGTTATGAATTTTCTACGGAAAGGTGTTCGAGAGAAAATCTTTAGATAGTATGAATTCAAAAAAAATTAACAAAAATATTAACATCCAAAATAAATTTCCCGAGATAAAATAAAAGTTCTTAAAAATATTTTTATGAAAAGAACACCCATAAAAAATGTTCCAAGCTCCTATATATATATGTAATGCATTCATACCTTACGAGAGATTGGAACTAAGTTGATGATGTGAAACGAGGCACATGTAAACTGATAATGATGTTAACTTGAAATCCAGGTAGCTATGTCTTGAACTTCTCAAATGCCATAGGCTAGGATGATTATACCATGAACATCTATCCTATGACACAAGCTGTTTTGTCCGGAATTGAGCCAATACTACAATAGTAATCAATTGGAAATTTGTGTCCTTACACCTGCATTATCATCAGAATATATAATCTTGGCATAAAAGGACATACATGATTCATTAGTATTGGTTGACTCAATTTCATCTTCATCAGAATCACTTAAGTCATCCCATGTTTTGCACACATTATCCCTGATATTGTTGTTGTTCAGATTAACTTTACACATAGCAGCATAATGTCCCATTTTCCCATAACGATGGCATTTTATGTGGCAATTATCATTCTTAGACTTATTGTTATCATTGGTCTGTTTGTCATCCTTTTTGTCATGAGGTCTATGATTTTTATGATTTTGATAACCATATCTTCCTTGTTTGGAAGCCACGGAGTTTCTAATATTAATGGTTTTCTTTAATTGTTTGCTCATAAGAGCTATCTGGTTTTCTAACTTATCCAAATCACAATCCTCATTGAGGTCAAGGTTCAGGTCCAGTGGGTTCAATTTAGGGACAGTCACTTGGGATGAAAATATAACATTAGACCTAGAGGATCTTTTATTTTAGACAGTCAATTGCCTTTTATATTCTAACTCCATTTTCACGGCTCTTAATTTACTGCTAAGTAATTCATGAGTCAGGTTTGGGTCATCCATCTCTTTTATGGAAAAATGTTTATTGTCAAATTTAGCGGGCAATTATCTTAGGATTTTAAGTACAATTTTCCTTCTGTCATAGGTTATTCCATTAGCATGCAATTTTATATAAAAATCATCAAATGACTCATTTTCCTCCATAATAAGAGTATTGTATTGTTGGACTAACATATGGGTTTTTCCAGCCTTAATACGTTCATCGCCCTCATGGACGGTGACGAGTATGTCCTAGGCTTCCTTGGAAGTAGAGAAATAAGATATTCATTTAAATTCTTGCTCATTTATGGACATAAAAATGCAGTTCTTTCCCGTATTATTGTCAAGTGGCATATTTCTCTTCTTTTGTAAACTCACTGAGATTTTTCTTAACTCTTTCAGCGTTGGTTTTAGACAAAGTCTTAGTTGGGTGTTGGTGTCCATTTTCAATCATGTCCTACATGTCATCACCCAAAGTCCCTTGGATGAATGCAATCATCCTTAATTTCTAGTAAGGAAAACTGTGTCCGTCAAAGAGGGGTGGATGGGACAGGTTACCCAGCTTCTCAACTCATCATTCATTTTTAGAAAAAGATTCCAAAAAGAAGTTTCTGGAGTTTAAGGATAAAAAATATTTTGATAAACTCGTTCGGATACCACTTAAAAAGATGTTTACCAAGGTTTTTAACACAAAGTTAAAAGGTTAAGCAAACTCCGAAAATAAACTCTTTGAGGAAACTCCTTTTAAAATCATAAAACACAATATGTGTATAAAACTGATTTTATTGAATGTTAGACTTGGTAGCATGATTACCTTAGGTTTTAAATCAAAAACCTATACTAGTTCTTTGTATTGAAACCAAACCATGCAAGAAATTAAAAACAAAAACAATAAGTTGACACGATAATTTTTAACGTGGTAAAACCTCAATTTGAGGAAACATCCATGGTGACCTCAACTCCACAACCGAAAAATCCACTATAAACAATTTGAACAAGAGTTATAAGCACATAAACATGCAACACTAAGATCCTAGTCTAAAGAACAGAAACATACCTAACTGAGCGAAACCACCTCTATAGTATTTTGATTCTGGCTTTGATCTCACTGGTTGTTTCTTTAGTTCGACTCCTTACTTCTTGCTTTTATGGACTCAGTCAACATAAAAATTCCATGGGCTAAATCTAACAAGGTTATTGCCTTCAGGATCATTAAACTGACCAAGGTAGGTTAAGATGCTTTTACTAACTTTTTAGTTACTTTCTCATCCAAGGGCATGTATTCAACAAATTTTCCACCAGATAGAACCATCCCAGGAAAAAACTGTATTTTATCATATTAATCATGGTGGAAAAACTCCTTGTAAAGTAAAAAGGCACGGCCTCAACCCATGTAGGCTTAACAGGTAGCGGCCTTAACGCGTAAGGTTGCATCCCATTTTTTAAATCTGCTCAATGTTTCTCTAATTAATTTATGACCCTTGGATTTCTCACTCTATTAAGTTCATATCAGAGAAAAGATTTTTTAAAAATTTAACATCTAAAGAGAAGAACCATGGAAGGCATCTCAAGATCTAGCTCTCAGCAGACTGAAGATGTAGCCCACTTGATGAGGTGCATTAACCATTGGTGCGAGGTTTAGGCTCTCTCTAGGGCTAGATTAACTCCTCAGGTAGAGAATTATCATGCTTGCATACTCGGCCTTCACTAACACATTGAAGGCCAAAGACCCCAAGGTATAGACTGTGTCCACGGCTTTTGTGAGGAAGAAGAGAAGCATGATGACCCCCAGAAAAGCCATATGAGGAGGTCACCCCTATAAACTATGACCTAGAGGATATTTTAACCAGCATTAAAAGAGATAACTCCCTTAAATAGTGGGGGAGGCTGAAATATCATGCTAGTATGATAGATGAAAGAAAGTGGTGTCATTTCCATAAATACATTGATCGCACAACCAACAAGTGCTTATGCCTAAAGAATGAGGTCGAGACTCTTACCAAATAAGGAATGTCACAAAGATTCATAGAGGTTGCAGCCTTCAACTGAAGAAAAATCAGTTTTAGCCTTTTGAAAGTTTTGGGATAGTGGTCTATTTTTTACTTTTGCAATCACTACAAAGCTATAGCTTATGTCAATTTTGTATTCCCTAAACATATATATCAATTAAAAGTTTCATTTTACTTTAACGCCTTTAAAAATCCTAGGTCACCATGTTTTCTGAGAAAACTAGCAACAATCACACATTAATACAATAATTAAGGCAGTGATAATGCCTAATAACCCTATCAATAGCTGCAGAGGCATAGGTGCCCATATATTCACGAGCTGAAAGATAATTAGATTCAACTCCAATGATAAAACCTAAGTCAAGAAACCAGGCTTAGTTTGGTCGGATCCTCATGCTATTAGTTTTGGCTGGATCCTCTACGATGGAGGTTCCTCGATTGGAGTGATATTTTTATCATAGACTTGAGGCCAACTCCAAAGTAGTAGAAAATATCCTTGGGTGGCTCAGAATATTTTGAATGCCTTGGGTGGCTCAAAATATCCTGATTGTTGTGGGTGGATCATAATATCCCATATGCCTTGAGGGTCTCATAATACCACAACATTCTTTGAAGATTTAAAAATATGGAAGACCATGAAAGTAAGGCATCATCCTAACGGCTGCAGCTATCAAAAAGCATCATGACCGAAGTCTTAGGGGCCATTTTACCCCTGAATCCGCGATGTATTCTCTAAATAGTGGGGCCATTGTACCCTCAAGGTCCATGGAGTGTCACCTGAATCATTTGGATAAGATCACATTATTAAGGATGCAGTCGTAATCGAAATCAATATCACACTTAAAAAGGACCGGTTATGCTCAAAGCCTTTAGTGGCCACTGTAACTCCCAAGTGTGTTGAGTATAATCTAAAGCCTCAAGACCTAGAAGACTATTGGAGCTAGAAAACTGTGATAGTAGTGTGATACTGTAGATCATAAAGACCACGATATCAGCCTTTGGGTACCCTATACATCTTCGTCCATGAAATTATTGTCTATAGGCACTTTATTTTTAAGGGTTGTGGCCACAATCAAGCTAAGCAATTGAAAGTCGATTATGTTCGAAGTATAAGATTAAAACTACAAGCAAGCAAGTCTACCATACAATAAAGTTTAAAGACAAAATATGAAAAGTTAGAAGGCATAAAAGACATACAAGGTTGCAAAATAAAAAATTCATTTCAATAAAGAGTTTGATACAAGCCTTGTTCAAAATAAAAATGGTTACAATCAAGAGAATAATTAAATCTAGCATTTCATGTCCTCATCGCCATCACGAGCATCCTCTTACTCCAAGGTAGTATCAATTTCTTTAGCCTCAATAGTCGCAGTTGTGGCCTCCTCCTTTTGTTTCCTAGCCATTAAATCAGTGGCATGCAGCTCCTTTACACACTAAGCGTGCTTGACATCAAGAAACCTCTAGGTGAAGATGTTTTCCTTGGCCTATCGATAGTTTTTAGTAACCAGATGCCTCATCTCCTTGTAATCGAGGATGTATGCTTTGTTTTGGCTAATGAAGAAGTCTCTTGAGGTTTTGAAACTAGCCATGGCATCCTCAACAACTTTCTTCAAGGCCGCAGCATGATCATTGACAATATTTTTCAAGGTCGTGGCATGATTCTGGGTTAGGATGTGGATCTTAACATCAAGTTGGCCAACCTTCTCTTCACTGGATGCATCCTGTCTCATAGCCTCGAAGTAATTTTCCTCAAAAACCTTCAAAGCATCCGTAACTTGCTTGAAATTATCCTCGGTCTCAAATTTGGGCTTCTTTGCAGCATCAATCTTGGCCTTAGCATTAATGCTTTCAACCTGGAAAGCAACAGTTATAGACCTTTACACGTCTTCAAAAGTGGATGCTCTGGCGCTTTCCACCTCAGCCTGGTGAGAACCCTCCACGGACATATAAAGATTATAAATCTCTGTATATTTCATCCTCTGGCTCATAAAAGCCTCAGTTCCTGAAAGAAAGAGAGTCAAAGTTAGTCAAATAAGCATGGGAAAAATTCACGGAGGCATATGGTAACGGAAAACTTACCCTAAGAAGATAGTGGAATACGTATTCCTTCAAATCCTCAGCATCATTATCAAACAGACATTTGATATTTTCAGGTTTTGTAGCCCCTTATCAAGGGAACCGTAATAGAAATAGTGTCCATTGAATATTTTGGGTTCACTTGCCTTATATGAAGCCGCACACGAGAAGGAATGGCTCTACTTTGTGGAGTTGGGGAATTAGTTTCTACTAAAACAGACGTTCACAGATGGGACTTCGTAATAAAAATATGGATAGAGTTTAATGGTTCTTTATTTTTATCCCTGATTTTGGGGGAAACTAACCCACCATTGAACATGTTTACCGCATCATCTTCAAAAAGAGCCATGTTTGAACCACCATCCACGGCCTCATTTTGGGTCCCTAGGGGGACGTCGGCTTCTAGGGTAGCACATTTGTCCACTACTCTCCTCTTCGTTTTTCCCTTGCCCCTACATGGAGCTTGATTCAAACTTTGGATGCCCCCTCCAGCTCATAAAACTGGGAAAGAATAAATTCCCTATCAATATCCATCATTGGATACCCATCCGCTGAGTTATCTGCATAAGAGTTGCCAAACTTTTAAGAGATGCTGAAAATTAAAAATAGCAATAAAATATATAGTCCATGAAGTTAACTTGGTTACGTTCTGGTGCTTGACTCACGGGTGAAACGTGGGCAGTATAGTATCCAAGATCGTACACAGCCCTAAAAGTCACCACCGTAACAAATTGATTTTTCTTGTCAAGAATCAAGACTGCGGCATCAATCCTCTTTCTGTGATGCTCGTTGGGGGTCAAACCAACACGAACTGCAAAAAATAATTGAATTCAATATTATTTCAAGTATGTAATAAAAATTTTGCGAACATATTATCTAATTTATCCTACCTTTCATAAGGGGACACCCCTAGGACCGCGGAAGCCTATGATATCTCTCTCTTAGACTCCTTGATGTGTATCTCCCACTTATCGCAAGAAATGTAGAAATATTTTACTATCTAGTTTTGGGTATTAGAAGGATGTCCCCTCATAAGTTACCTCCACCATTCCACAGTCCTATGTAGTAGTACCATGGATTTTGCATGGAGTTCTCTTTTGGCCTATAAATATGAAAGAACTCCGCAGACGTAAATCCCTTCCAAATTTATTTTTACAAACTACTAAGGCTGCTAAGATATCCCTCCACCCGTTATATAAATTTGGGTTGGGGATAGATTCATCACCTTCAAAATCTTCTTAACAAGAATAGGCACTGGAAGCCACAGTCCTAAAAGGAAATCATACAAAAGAAAGCAGACTCTATCATTGGGGATTACGAAACAAGAGCATTGGTCTACAGAAGGCAACGTACAAATGATCCCCTCAGGAAAATCACAACCCTCATCTAGTTGATCGAACCATCCCTTGTTCATTATATAAGTATGATTGAGGGTCGTGAGATACCTTATCGTCTCAGTACTGTGGCTGGATGGCCCAGCTTTAGTGTTCCTTACTTCTAGAGTGTGAGCTTCGCCAGTTAGTGTTGAGACCGATCTCTCGACGGGCACTTGATTATTTATGAACCAGGTATCTTCCTCAACTCTGCGGCTACCCTCCATAACCTCCATGGGATCCCTGTAATTTGAAGACTCCATGAAGTCAGAATCAATGCATACACAGGTTGGGAACTCTTTTAGTTTACACATTCCACTTGTTTTAAGGGTTTTATTTGTAACACCACTAGAGGGGGAACACAAAAATGCCTTGTCCAAAAATCCGCTAATTACTCCAAGTATTCCAATGCATAAGGCCATGACAGGAACCTGTAAAAGTAGGAGGAGCTCCACAGTTAAAGGAACTCAACTATTATGAGAAATATACAGAGTAAGCACAAGTTTCAAAGACCATGGCCTCATAAACAAAGGTCGTGGTTAAAAATAAGAGATCCTAAGACTAGGGTATAAAATTAGAAAATGTCATGGAATCCTATATGTCTGGGGTATATACCACCTAATTTATAAGATCGTGACTATATTCAAATACATAAAGCATGTCAAGGTGTTTAAGTGCAAAGTAGTGGTAAAAGACCGTGGCCAAGAAGACAAACACTAAAGCTCCTGATCTATAAGTTTGATAAGATCAAAAAGGGAAAAAATTAGGGTTTTGGCCAAGAAACACGACGAATAGCTGCTCGTGTTTCGTGTTCTTGGCCCAAAACCAACCTAAAATGGCCCGATCAATGTCAGTCAACCCATTTTCAACCCTACACTAATCTACATCTAGTCTCCTAGATCAATTAACACCAAATGCCCATAAAAAATCTCTCAAATCCAAACATATATCCCAAAATAGTCAAAACTTAATAAAAACTCAAAAAACCCAATTCGTAAAATTGGGTTCAATCTGAGGGATTATGATTTAACTCGGGAGAGTATGAATTACGTGTTAATGATTTCAAAAGTTAGGTGATTTCATCAACACGCAAAGGCACGCTTAACCAAAAAACCCAATCGATTTCCAACCAAAACGGACTCGATTTCTAGCCAAACACAAACCCAGTTTTGCATATTTTTATGATTTTAGTGGTTATTTATAATATTTAAAGCGTGTAAATGAAATATATACAATTACAAATTAATCTATGAATTAATCACAAGGAAAAGGGGATGAAGACTAAACTAGATTGAAGAAAAAAAGCCTTGACAAAAATTGCTCTCAAGCTGCCGAGAATTGCCTAAACTCCTACCGAAGACCACACAGTGCTTTTCCTCTTAATTATTGGGAAAGGTAACGAGAACGCAACCTCTGAGAATTTATATAAAGGGCCATAAAAAGTCAAAAATGTCAAAATTGGAATGCCTGAACGATGGCCCTGGCACTCACAACACATCAGCATCAATGAAACGTCAGCTTCAACCACCTCAAGTGTGTCTGCGACCCCAAGACAACACTTCGCGAATAAGAACAAAGCCTCATCACCAAATCACCTACCTCTAGGCACTACGGCCTGGGGGGATTCTATTATATCTAAAATATATATACCAATAGACATATAACACGTGGCATGGAAACCCACGTAGGCACAATAAAGATATATTGAGTGCTCACAAAAGGTCTTGGCTTACAAGGAAGGCCATGGACTATATATAAACCAGCTGTGAACATCACTCCATTTCCCCTTTACACACATAAGACCACGACCTGGTTCATAGATAAGCCGCAGAAGCCATAGAATGACTGCATCAAAGGGCTACAATTATGTTTTTTATAGGTCGTGGCCTCTCGGCCTCCACATCCTCAAATGCATAGGTCGCACACCCTAAATAGTCATCAATATCCTGTCAACTATCCACCTTCTAGAAAGATTCCATATCATCAACACTTATCCATAAGTCACGTGAACCATTTATGTGACAACATCACCAACTACTATAAATAGAGATACTCACCTCCTTATTTGATAAGAAAGATTGAGGTAATGAAGCCCTTCCAAATTCTCTTCGGCATCTCTCTACACCTGAGTGGATACTCCGGCCACCTGCTTTGGTCACTTGAACCATTTATATTCGCGGCCTCTCTCCAGTCTATACAATAAGGCCATGTCCTCTTCTACACATAACTTATATGTTATGCTTTAAGCCTAATTGTATCTACTTGTATGCCTTTAAGCCCCCCCTAAACTTCTACTCTTACATTAATATAATGAAAATCATGCTCCATAGTGGATGTAGGCTCATTTACATGGCCAAACCACTCTAAATCTTGTGTTTATCACACTTTATCTCTCTTTTACTCTATTTTTATACTTTGATTATTTTGTAGAGCTTTTATGGCACGGTTTACTCTAGTTGATCAATTTTTTACAATAAGAGGTTCTCATAAAAGTTAATTGCGTAAATTAATAAGATGCAAACCCTGAGTCAATTTACAATGGATCTTTTTGGATATAAATTTATATATAGGCTTATGTGAAATCAAATGTCTATATAAAGAATAAGAAATCACACAATAAGGCACAAGGATAGAAATATGAGGAAAACTACTACCTAAATGTAAAAAATCTCGATGCATCCTAGTCACTCATTAGATTTGAAAAGTTTATTTACCCATTGCAAGAAGGTACATCTCTCTTGTTTCTTAACAGGAAGTTACCAATGAACACTGAGACCCTCCCCCATTCTAATAAGAAATTCGTTCAGAGATCCATTGATCGGATATGGAAGCAACATTCTCCATCATTGGATCACACCATGCTTGACCTCTTCGTTAGATCAAACACCCCATTTTAGATCTTAAAGTCTATATCTTCAAATTCAAATGTAGAATAGGTATAATTAAATCTTAGCTATATAGTATTCAATTTCATAACACTCTTAAATTTCGTAATTCAAGAATTTATGATTTATTCAGGTTATTTTCTCAATTTTGTAAGATTAAGTGAAGATGACAATTGAAGTGTTTGAATCTGATCATTTGCCTCGAAAATACCCTCTCCAAGTGTGAGAAGCACTTAAAAAAAGGATCTCACAAAATTCGAGGAAACCCACTCCTATTTAAAGAATTTTTCAAAATATTGGCCATGTCGCGCACACATTAGGAATTAAGACCCGTTCGCATGGTTTTGGGAAGTAAACATGGTCACATGTAAAATATGTTAGTTGTACACATAGTCCCTAAGTAGCTCCATGCACACGCTTTTAGGCAATTGTTGATACCAAAGTTAATCTGCTGATGTGGACCAATCATATAAATACACGTGTCAACTTATATGGTAAATATAAAGACTTTCGACGAGCAATATACTTAGCAAGCCGAGCAACCTAAATGTTCCCAGCTACTCAAAAGGTTCGAGCAACTTAAGCAGTCCAAGTAACTCAAAACACTGGCGTACACATCAAGAAAACCAAAAGACAACTATGCATTAAATGCGTATTATTATTGTACAGATGTATATGGCTGCTATATAACAACGCATTATCCTTTCATATGTACAGCCTCAAGGCTATAAATACATTGTAATCTCCTCATGAAAAAGGGGACTCGGAATTTCTTGGTAAACCTTATTATCAAGATTCAAGGAAAACAGTCAGCAATACAAAACAGTGGACGTAGGCCATTTTCACAGGGTTGAACCACTTTAAAAATCCTTTGTCTTATTTCATTTCTTATCTGTGATTGATTAATTAGATACAATCTAGTTTTTTACATCAACAGATTGGCGCCGTCTGTGAGAAATGATTACAACTAGCATTTTTCACCAATAAACTCATCACTTATGGCTGACTCGGAATGCAGTAATTGAAACACTGGGGTCCCTCCAAACCCCTCTACTCCACCCAATATTCAAGATCTGGCTGGCATAATGGCTAATTTAGCCCAAGGGCAAACGGTCATGCAGGAAACCATGCGTTAACTTATACAAACTGTTTAAGGCGGAGTACCAGCTCACTCAGGACAACGAAATACCCAGAGGAGCACCCATCTACCGTCTTCAAGAACTAGGCGAACACTATTCCCATAAGTCTCTCGATCTAGACATACTGACTCTTATCGTACTGAGAGATCTAATGATCCTTCGTATCAGCCTGGCCGGACCTCATTGGTACGAGCTATAAATTCTCATCGGAACGTATCTCTAACTCCAGAGAGGACTAGTGCTCTAGAAAGGTTGAGTAGAGTTCTCCTTTTGATCGTTTGGGCCCTAGAAGGAATAGAAATCCTCCTAGGACTCTATCGAGAAATTATCAACGACCGATCGACTTAAGGGAAGGTTCAGCCCAATCACGACCAGTAGCTCGTAATGAGAGATCCCAAGAGGAAACCTCAATGCGATCAGTCGCTCGAACAAATAGGCCCGAGGTGGGAAATGAGGCATGGAAGGGTTCTATTCAAAGGTTGGAAGATTGATTAGGGGAAATGGCTAAGGCTAAGAATCCTCTACAAAGAACTTTTGTCCAAGGGACACCGTTCATATAGGCAATTGTGGACTTTCCCACACCATCAAATTTAAAGCTCCTGTGGTAACACCTAAATATGATGGAAAAACTGATTATGTCCTCCATATAGAGCAATACCAAGCTGCTGTCGATATCTATGCGGTTCCAGACGAAATGAGATGCAGGGCATTTTCAGGAACTCTCACCGGTTCAGCTCAGATATGGTACAACAACCTTCCTCGGGGGAAAATCATGACTTTCCTTCAACTGGCAGAGCTCTTCATAGGAAATTTCTATTTTGGAGCGAAACCGGTTAAACGAGTAGCACATTTACTGAGTGTTAGACAGAAGATAGGCAAAAGTACCAGAGATTATATTACTCATTTCAATAACGAGAAACTTGAGGTAATCGATTATGAGGAGAAGACACCAATTACTGCTCTGATGAGTGGATTGTTACCAGACAAGTTGTATTATACTTTGGCCAAAGATCCGCCTAGAACTATGTCATAACTGATGGCAAAATCAGCCAAAATCATGAATAATGAGGAAGCCATGGCTGCAAAGAAGAATACAGATATTAAAGAGAAGGTTAAGGCTGGTAAAATTGAGAAGAAGGAGCAGAGGAACAATGGTGGTGATAGGCAGTCGAAGGGTAAACAAGCACTGGAGCAGATGAAGAAATATGGAAATTATACTCCCTTAAAGGTGGATATAAATCACATCCTGGAGGAGATCAAGAACAGCGAGGAGTTGGCCTGGCCAGCGAAAATGAAGGCAGATCCTAACAAAAGGGACAAGTCTAAATATTGTGAATTCCATAAAAACCATGGCCACACGACCAAATAATGCATAGCTCTCCAGAATGAAATTGAAGCACTTATCCGGCGAGGCAAATTGACTAAGTATATTGATCGCAAAATGTTGGAAATACCAACGACTGAGAAAGGTAGAGATCTAAGTCTCCTCGCCGAGCAAAAGAAGACAAGAAGAGAGATCATGAAGATGATCCAGAAGATGACCTCGATCTCCCCAAGAGACCAAGACAGCCAGAACGTGAGGTATTTTCAATCCACTTTAAATCATTTGAATGTAATGTCATTACAGGTGGCGATGCAGGAGGAGAAGATCTAACTGCGGAGAGAAAAGCATACCTCAATGAGGCCCAAGCTTACTCGTACATACATCGAATAAACTTGGCTGAAGATGATCACCCGAGGAAGGTGAATAAGGATAAATTGGTCATTGGCTTCTCTAAGAACGACCTGGCAGGTGTACTATATCCTCATGATGACCCATTGGTGATCAAGATGAGAATGAAGGAAGTGGTGATTTCACGTGTACTCGTAGACAATGGTAGCTCGGCAGACATCATGTTCTACCCATGCATTGACAGTTTAAATCTGAAGTTAGCCCAATTGGAGCCATATCATAGGCCCCACCTCAGTTTTACTGGAGAAAAGGTTTTTCCACTTGGGACGATCAAGTTGGATATGCTTATTGGTACATGGCCTGCATGTCGAACAGAAAGAGTACGCTTTTTTGTAATGGATAAAAACATCCAATCAGCTTACAACATCATCATGGGAAGAGTAGGTCTGAAGAAGTTTGAGGCAGTACCATCTACTGTACATCAATGTTTAAAATTCCTAACCAATTTTGGAGTGGGAGTTATGAAAGGCGGCCAGAAAGTAGCTCAGAAATGCTATTATTCATCTGCCGAATAGGAAGAACTAGATGAATCCAGGAAGATGACTACTACGTATCAAGTGGATGAAATCGAAGATACAGAGATTGAAACATTAGACACTAGAGACGAGTCTCAGCTCGTGAAGGGTCAGGTCGTGGAAGCTACCGAAAACATCATTTTGGACGACGAACACCCAGATTGAACAGCCCAAATTGGGGCATCATTGGATGCATCATTAAAATAGGAACTGGTAGCATTCTTAAGACAAAAAAAGCAAGCTTTTTCTTGGAGCCACGAAGACATGCCTGGGATAGATCCGAGTTTCTTGTGTCACGAGCTCAACGTGAACAAGGAAATTAAGACAGTGAAGCAACAAAGAAGAGTGTTCAGCTCTGAAAAGAATCAAGCCATACAGGAAGAAGTGGAGAAACTTCAGAAAGCCTTTTTTATTAAGGATGTAAAATATCCTGATTGGCTAGCAAATGTGGTGATAGTAAAGAAGAAGAACAATAAGTGGAGGATATGTGTAGACTTCACTGATCTTAATAAAGCTTGTTCGAAGGATCATTTTCCTTTGCCCCGAATCGATCAGCTTGTGGATGCTACCTCGGGGCATGAATTGTTAAGTTTCATGAATGCTTACTCTGGTTACAACCAGGTCAAAATGAAGCCTAAGGATAGGGAAAGTACTTATTTTATCACCCTAAGGGGAACTTATTGCTATAATATTATGCCTTTCGGACTTAAAAATGCAGCTGCAAGATATCAGCGGCTGATGAATAAGGTGTTTGCAGAACAAATCGGTTATAACATGGAGGTGTATGTTGATGATATGTTGACGAAAAGCAAGAAAGCTATAGATCATTTAGTTGACCTGGGTCAGACTTTTGATCAACTGGAGAAATATCAAATGAAGTTGAACCCCACCAAATGCATATTTGGAGTACGAGAATGTATGTTTCTGGGATACATTGTGAATCAACGAGGTATTTAGGCGAATCCTGAAAAGATCAAAATCCTATTGGAGCTAAGATCTCCAGCTACGAAGAAGGAGGTGCAAAGCCTCACAGGGCGAGTGGCAGCACTTAATAGATTTGTATCACGAGCAACAGATAGATGCCTCCCTTTCTTGAAAACACTTTGAAAAACTTTCGAATGGAATGATGAATGTGAGAAGGCCTTTAAAGAATTGAAGAAATATCTGGGGACACCTTCGTTGTTATCTAGATCAGTGATGGGAGAAAGATTATACTTGTATCTGGCAGTTTTAGGGAATGCAATTAGCTCAGCGTTGATAAGAATGGAGAATGGAATACAGAAACCAAGCTACTACACCAGCAAGGCCTTCCGAGGAGCATAGATCAGATATCCAAGACTGAAGAAGTTAGCACTGGCACTAACTGAAGTGATCCGAAAGATGAGGCCATACTTTCAAGCCCATACTATAGTGGTGTATACTGATATGCCATTAAGACAGGCTCTGCATAAACCAAAAAAATTAGGAAGATTGATGTACTGGGCAGTGGAGCTCGATGAATATGGCATAGTGTATGAGTCAAGGTCGTCACTTAAAGGGCAGGTAATAGCGAATTTTATAGTAGAGTTTACTCGCTCTAACATGCTCAAAGAGTAGGAGTTGAATACAAGCCAACCCGTGGATGTTATGGGGTCATCGAAGATAACATACGACCAATTTTCAGTAGCGGACGAATAGGATGAGATGATAAATGATGAACGAGAAGTGTCAGAGGAAGACAAAAGGAAGCATCAGATATTCCATCGAGGAACTCTGTCAGATCAAGAGTTTGATACTGAGGAACCTATATAGAACCTATATGTGGATGGCTCTTCGTGTACCACAGGTAGTGGGGCAGGAACTGTTTTAAATAGTCCTGATGAGATTGATATCGAATATGCTCTATGCTTTCAGTTTCAAGCCTCCAATAATGAAGTTAAATATGAGGCTATGATCGTAGTTCTAAGTTTAGACAAAACCATGAAGGCAGAGCAGGTCGTGGTATTTAGTGATTCGCAGTTAATCGTAAATTAAATTCTCAGATTGTATGCAGCAAAGGGAGAGCTAATGGTGAAGTATCATGCAAAAGCTATGAAGGTGGTCTCAACCTTTTCCGCAGTTCAATTGATCATAATACCGAGATTGGAGAATGCAAGAGCTGACGCCCTAGCTCGGCTAGCATCAGCAACACGCACTGAGCTACGAAGAAAAATCTCAATTGAAATCTTGGCTAGTCGGAGCATAGACGAATATTTGACAATAAACTTCATTACTCTTGATTTGGGACCATCTTGGATGGACCCCATCAGGGCCTATATCAAAGAAGGGATTTTACCAACTGATAAACTCGCAGCCAAGAAATTGAAATTTAAAGTTGCTCATTATGTATTGACAAGTGGTATTTTGTATAGAAGAGGCGTTATAGCAGCACTACAGAGATGTGTTCATCCCTCCGAAGTGAAGGATTTGATTGAATAGGTTCATGAAGGGTCTTACGGAGCACATGTAGCAGGTCGGATGCTTTTGTGGAGAATAACCACACAAGGGTATTATTGGCCAACGATGAGAGCCGACTGTGCAGCTTATGCTAAGAAATGTGGCAAATGCCAACGTTTCTCTTCCATCCGAAGAACTCCCCAAGCATTATTAATACCCATTACATCCCCTTGGCCATTTACAATGTGGGGGATAGACTTGGTAGGACCACTTCCAACGACCAAGGGAAGATTCAAATACCTCATGATTGTTGTGGATTATTTTACCAAATGGGTGGAAGCTGAACCCCTCATTGATATGACGTATGACAAAGTCTATCAGTTTATTTGGAAGAGTATCATTTGCAGATATGGTCTCCCACATGCCTTCATCACTGACCATGGAACCCAATTTGGCAACGAGGAATTTGCTGCCTATTGTCATCAATTCAATATACTGAAGATCCACTCCGCGCTAGGCCATCCCCAGAGCAATGGGCAAACTGAAGTAACAAACAGAACACTACTGAACGGTTTGAAAAAATGGCTGGATGAGGCGAAGGGAAATTAGATTAACGAATTACACTCTGTGTTATGGGCTTATCGCACTACACCACGAATAACAACTGGGGAGTCTCCATACATGTTGACATTTGGTAGTGAAGCGGTCATACCTGTTGAATTAGGCCTACCCACACATAGGGTGCTCAATTTCAATTCTCTTGTGAGTGACCTGATGAGGCGATTAGACTTGGATATGCTCAAAGAAGTTAGAGAGGAAGCAGCAATCAGGAATGCATCATATCAATAAAGAACAGCTCTATTCTACAACAAAAGGGTGAAGAAGTGTGATTTGAAAGAAGGGGATTATGTGTTGAAAAAGGTGATCCAAAAACATAATAAACTGGAGGCCAACTGGAATGGACCTTAAAGAGTAACCAGAGTTGTTCGTCCAGGGACATACAGAATTGAAACTTTGGAGGGAGAAGAATTCAAAAATGCATGGAATGCCGAGCATCTGCGCAAGTACTATCAGTAGTTGAAATTCCTATATAATACAGTTTCTTTAATATGAATAAAATGATGTCTCGACCATATTTCTTTCTTTGTTGAAAATTTTCGAAATACTAGTGCTACACACTACACACACCCAAGTCCAGAGCAACAATACAACCAGCCATACCACTAACTCTGGTTAGTCGGCAATTCAAATCCACTAACTCCGGTTGGTCGGTAATTCAATACCACCAACTCCAGTTGGTCGGCAAAGCAATACCACCAACTCCGGTTGGTCGGCAAAGCAATACCATCAACTCCAATTAGTTGGTACCAAACTAGGCAAGAAGTTGGACTACCTCCGAGGGGGTCTACTGTCTAGGCAACAAGGTAATCTTAACGGGATTACTACAACTAAGCAGGAATACGGGATAAAAATTATTCCATTGCTTAGGCCCAAAGAGTGACACGTCGCTATAACCACCAACTCCGGTTGGTCGGTAATTCAATAACCATCAACTCTAGTTGGTCGGGAACTCAATAACCAAGCAGGACACTTATTCCTTTTACACATATATATACATATTCATCAGTGAGTAAAAGAGATATTTTACAAAATATTTCCAAGACAATAAAATTGCAAAAGAGACTAAAAATTTCTTCATTAAAACTAGAACATATTACATATGATACGAATTGGATTCATTACATAAACATATCCTATTCTATGGGTTTCTTTCCCTCTGCTTTTGACACGGGGTCTACCCTAGCTGGAGGATCATCTAAGGCATAAGGGGAGTTTATAAAGTTTAGATCTCGCAGCATTCTGACATTCATTATGGATGGGCGATCGAGCAAATGTTCTGGACGAGCTATTTCAAAGTTTGCATGAAGACTGTAATCACCGAGATACTTGGAAATCATGCATTGAGGAATTGCAGGAGCAAGAATCCAACTAATATCAAGCTTAAAAGGAGGCACGGGTAAATCGAGCACTACAGGCTCATAATAATCCCATAAGTAGTGTCCTTGCTCCAATTTTAGCACACACATAGCGTTCAACCATCCCTGATTGTACCCCTCATTATTCAATTGCTGCAAACGAGCATCAAGATGATATAAAACTTCATTATACCCAGCCATCCAAAATTCCCTAGGTTATTTGTGAAATTGATAAGTAAACCTCTTAAGTTGCTCGTGGAGGTTCTTTACCAAAATTTCTTTACTTTCCAGTGCAGAACTCTGGGTGGAGAGCTGTTCGGTGAAATTCAAAATCTTCTTAGACATTTTGGCCAAGGATTGGTTCTTCACCATCAATTGAGTGGCTTGATTCTCTAAAGACGATTGAGTTCTCGCTTCCTCAATGGTGATTCGAGCAGCCTTTTCTCATCCCCGAGAAGAAGACCTTGCTCTACCACGAGCAGGTGTAGATGATCCTGCTCATATTAGTGTTTCTAACTCATCCCTTAAGTTCGCATTTTCTGATTCTAGAAATGAAAACCCATCTTCATTAACAACTACCAAAGCTCCTGAAGACGAGGAGGCAGCAGATTTGAGTTGTTTTATTTCCTCTTGCAAAGCGATATTCTCCTGCTCCAGCAGCTTGGCGATATGTCTATGCTCTTCAATTTCGAGCTTCAGAACGCTCTCCTTTTTCCCATGAGCAGAAATGAACTTGTCATATCCTTTATCACCACTCAATTGATGATAATTTTCCTCATAACTCTGATGCAAAAGTATAGTGGATTCCTTATACTGCTGTTGAAGTTCTTCAATTATCTCGTAGTAGGCCACATTGTTGGCTACAGCACGATCAAGTAAGCACTTCAAGTATTGGTAAGCTTCAATTGCTCGGTCAGAAGCACTTGATTTGAGGATGTCAGTTATCTGGGCCTCATTAAAGTCTGCATGACCAGCTTTGAAGTAGTCATTGCATTTCTTCATCAATTCTGTATTATGAGCTGATAAGAGCTGCATTCTGGATAAAAACTAGCAAGGGAAAAATGAAATACAAAATCAACAATGATGCGAACAATAGAGCAAGTAAGAGGCGAATAATAGAGCAAATAAGAGACGAACAACAGAGCAAGTAAGAGGCGAACAACAAAAGTTCAAATTTTATTTATCATGATAAAAGAAAACATAGTTTAAGGTTACAATCATGAAAATAGCAAAATAAAAGACCCGAATAACTTTACACCTTCTCCTTATTTCCTATTACTTCTTCAGATGGTTTGGATGAAGGAGTTGGTTGCTCGGAGGGCAAGGGCAGCTGCTCGGTAGATGTGCTAGTTGGTTGGAGTTGCTCGGAAGGTTAAATAATAGCAACAACAGGGACCTACTCTCCTATCATCATTGAAGATTCATCTGAAGCAGCCTCATCTTGTTCTTTTTCTCCAGGAGAGGGAGGAGGGCCATGAGTGTGCTCCTCGAACAACTCAGAGTTTTCAGCAACCTCCAATTTCTTCAAGGCTGCTACCCATCCATCCCTAAAATATTTGACACTAGCATACTCCAATTGAGAAGATATGACAGCCAGTCCCTTGTTCCAACCTTTATCCCAACCAGCACTAAAGGATTTTTTAACTGTAGTTTTCCTTTTTATCCTCTCCGATGAGGTCCTTTCCCTAAGGAGCTCCTCAACAGACTTTAGCTTTTTCTCTACCTCTGTTTTCTGTTGCTTAACATCTTAAAGCTTGGCAACATTTTTCTCGGGAGATTTAAGCTTGACCTCAAGCTCCTTGTTATTCTGTGCAATTTCCTTTAATTTCTTCTCCAACTCTTTGGAGGCAGTCACAGCTTGATCTCTTTCTAGTTCAAGAGACTTGAATTGTTTTTCCCAGGCTTTTTTATCTTCCTCGTACTTCTGACGAGATTCCTTCAAAGACTGGGTTAGTCCAGCAATAGCTTCTTCTACCTCACCCGAGGAGTTGGAAGCCCTGATAGCTTCATATTTCTTCAAAATGCTGTTGAAACACATCACAAGCTGAAAAAATAAAGAGCTTTAAGTCAATATATGAACACAGTATTAGAAAATAAAGGACTCGGACTAATAATACTTACTGATGTAATGTGTTGAGCAGCCAGAGTAGTAATTCTCTCACGAGAAAATGTATCTTCAATGCTTTGGACTTCTGGGACAGTCCAGGATCTTACCAAGACCACAGCAGAGCTCGAAGGAACAAGAGCTGGAACACTACCTTCAACATTTGAAGGTTGAGAAATAGGTTTAACAGGTCTCTCTGAAGAGCTTCTTTTTAATCTCCTCATAGGATCAGGAGCTGTCTCTGTTGGTGGAATGACAACAGTCTCACTCGAAGGTGAAATGACAATAATCTTACTTGGAGGCACAGTGGGCTTCTTGCCATCCTCCTTGGCAGCGATAGAAGGGGGTACATCAGTATTCTTTATCCCTTCATCTGGGATATTATGTTTATTCTTCTTTGCCTCATCAGTGGCAAAGCTAGACTTGTCAAAAAAGGCAGGAGCTTTCCTCTTCTTCATGGTATCAATAATAGGAATGCTCAAGTCAGAAGAAGAACCTTCCACACTGGTTTCAGAAACTGGAACTTGATCAAGGTTAACCACCACAGGATGAGCAATGAAAGATGAGCTGGAAGTTCTGTATCGCAGCAAATAAGAGGCAGACCTAATATGCTCCCCAACAACAAATTGATGCAAACCCCAGATAAGTTTTAAGTCTTTTATGTTAACGTCAATATCCTTTGGGGGCTTCCTTTTACTGTCAACTATTATAAATAAAATTAATGTCAATGATGTATTTTATCAAACACAAAGAAAACATGGTTTCAAAAAATAAAAATAAAAACAACCTATCCCATTGCCATAAGGCGGACACTTGGGACCGTGGTACACATCATTTCCCTCAAGCGGGGGGTGTTGCCAAATTTTCATTATTAACCCGTGATCAAAACTTATCCCAAAACATTCTTGGTTATGCACACAGTGGTGAATTTCACCCATACGCATGAATATAGGAAGATATTTTTTCTAAAACTATTTCTATGTAGTCGTGTACACAGGTACAAAACCCAATCGTGTGCGTAGGAGGGTAGTGTAACTGGGGTCTGAGAAGAAACTGGAATGGGTGAGGTGTGTCCCACTCCAATGGACTCCGTCTTCAAGGTCCTATAAGTCTAAGGAGCAGCTTTTGGTAGAACCTTCTTCCTATTCTGGAAAAAATGGAGTGAACATTATGACCTCTTCCTGCAAGAAGATGAACTTCACAAGCAATAATAGTAACTTGGAGAGATGAATATTCTGATAATGATGGTTGTGACGATGGGAGTGAAGAAACAAGCACTTAGCACTTAGAGAGAGAGAGCGTGGAGAGAATACTAGGACTGGTGTGATTTTGACAGAGTAATGACTTAAACTTGAGTTTCTGATATCTGATTTGACCTTACCAAGGGTCCCATTTATAGGTGAATAATAGGGTTGGGTTGGGTCTTTTGGGGTGCCAAAAAATGAGAGGGAACTTAAGGGACAAGGTCTGCAATGTACCTTTTGTCCCTACCTAGTCTGTAGCCGCCTATCCCTTTTGACAGACGCTACCTAGTGTAAACCAAAGTCAAAAAGCAAATATGTCTCCTAATAGTGAAAAAACAAATGATTTGGTAAATATATTTTCAAACTATAACTTGTGGTATAAACTTTGTAAAACTTGAGAGCCACAATTTGTAAAAGTGCTTTTTCTTGTGAGCATCCTCTTGGCTACTCACTCTAGTTATAACTAAGTGTGGGTTGTGTGAGGACTTGAGTGACTCCTAAAGTCCATCTACTAGTATTATCTCTATCTTAAAGTACTAAATAGTTGATCTTGCTCAACAAACCGTGTCTCTCAGCCACCAAGCCAAAACTCCCAAGAGATCCCAACTAGCCTGTTTGAGCCATGCTTGCTCAATTAGGATACATGTGCAAGAAACTAAATATTAATACTTTATTTACTAAAAGGTAAATAATTCTTGGGATAAGGTTCCACTCGTGGTGGACCTCCTCGTCCTCAGTCATTCCTTATTATAGTGTACTTTTGGGCAGAGGGGCCACTCAAGGTGAATCCCCTCGCCTTGATACCTTTTACCTCATTGTTGTTTTATGTAGTGCGAGAGGGACCTCACGAGGTGAAACCCCTCATCTCTATATCATTTCTTTGGCAGAGGGGTCATTTATCTTGGATTCCCTCACCGTAATTCTCCTTTAACATTAATTGTGGCTGAGGGGCCACTCGTGGTAGGATCCCTCGCCACCATCTATTACAGTTTGCCTTACTCTTGCTTGAGGGGCCACTCATGGTGGACTCCCTCACCATAAATTTATTGATGTTCTTATCCTTGGCTGAGGGAATATTTATGGTCGACCTTCTTGCCCCTAAAATATCATTTGTACAAGTCTCGAGGACAAACCTATCAGTTTAAAAACAGATGTATCATCATTTGGGTAATCATTTCTCCTCCTTTTGGTCGCCAAAACGTGTGGGCCTTTTCTACAATAAAAGGCATGTTAAAAGTAAAAACTCATCTTTACTTCTAACATTTCAAATTCCTAGAGGTTTTATCTCCATTAATGTCCCTTACCAAAACTTCAAGAAAAACTTGTTCCCATTGATTTTTCATCCTTCATTTCCTCCTTCGTCATCACAACCGCCACTAGCGCGTTGCTAGTGGGGTCTCTCCCTATTTATGTCACTGTTTCCACTTTGGCAGCTACTGAAGTTACCACTATAGCCACTGCCATCATTGATTCCATCTATATCGTCATACGTCGTTTATTTTCGAGCATTTTGGCAAGGAGTCCACCGTCCAAGTCTGCTCTCTTGAAATTTCTAAAGGAATACTTGGATGATCGTGAAAAAAGAGATTTTAATTTTATTGCCTAGCCCACTACTTTGGGGAGAAGGATTTTTCCATAGAGGGTCTCAAAAAATTTGATGAGGAATTTATTGCTAAGGTGAACGAGCAACCCCTCTTAAGGTTTATTGAATTTGTTGATCTAGAGGTCATTTTAGTTGACAGAATTTTGAGGGTAGGAGTGGACAGAGGTGATTTCCCTTATTCCCACTGAAACGTGGATGTTTGTGAGGGGCACCTAATGAGTGGTTCCGTTGGGTGTATTACGTTCTAGCTGAGCCTACCCATAAGGCTATCATCGAGCAATTGGGTTTGACGAGGACTCTTGATTTCTTGAAGACTTGTTTAATTGCCAAACAAGATGGCACTCTCAATATCCTGGTCTCTCACTGGAGTACAAACTCTCATACCTTCGTCACCAGTTAGGGTGTATTTCTCTCACCTTGGAGGATATTTGTGAGTTAACTTCCCTTCCTATTTTGGGAGATCACGTTTTCACATATGGATATGAAGATAATATGGAGAGGTAAATGTGTGAGTATATCCATCAAGAATTGTCTTATTTCCCTCACTACATTGCCATAGCAATACAGGGGCCACTAAGCATTCCTTCACAAAGTGGTAAATGTTTGGATGTTTTCTCTTCGAGGGGGGCTTAGACTTGACATTCTCTTTTCCTTTGGCCTTGGTTGGCCCTGCTTCCATTGTTGAGTTCGAAGGCCTCATCAGATGCAATGGAAGCAGGGCCAAAGGAAAGTTATGAAGCCTTGGGGATATCTGATGAGGAGCCATCCATTGCATATGCCCCTGCTGCAGAAGGTACTCTACTTAACTCATCTTTACTTGATGAAACTACAAGACATCAGGTTTCACCTACTGGTTCTCCTTCATTATTGCTTGAAGAGGGGCTAGTTAATTTTGGAAGCACTCCTTCTTATAACGACACTAGTTTTTCTTTAAATGACATGGGTGTCATTAATCTTCATGATGGACGTGAACCTGGCCCTTATGCTTTGTTAACAATTTCGAGGGAGTCTGAAAGGGAAGAGGATGACATGATAAACTCTTCCTCCACCATGAGCCCTATCACTGGGCATCTTCCTTATGGGCAAGCTCCTCGCCCTTTTGTTGTAAGCATTTTTAGTACTAGATATTTTTTTCTTTTCTGACTTTAGTTTTCCATATTTTGACTTGTTTTACTTTATATTTTCTTTCTTGGAACACACTGCCTCTCCTAGTACAGTTGGTCTTTCAGGGGTGAGGACTTCTTCCTCATCCTCCCTTACCCCTATCCGCACGGCTCCTTTCTTACCTGTGAGGAACTCCATGGTGGTTTCTACTATTGGCCTAGTGAAAGAAGTTTGTTTTGTCACTTATAAGTTATAACAATACTTTATACTTTTACAATATGTTTTACTAATATGTCTAGATTCTGTTGGCCGTACAACTTTCTTATGTGTTCCTCGCTAGTGCGAGGGCCTCTTTTATATCCCCCCGTACGGTGCAGGTAATAGCCTATGTTTTTTAACTTTATTTTTTGGTTTATGACTTCTTAGGTTCATTCTATTCACATTTCTTTTCTATATTTATAGAGGACTGATGATACCAAAAATAGTATCACCAAGTCATAGATGTATAAAGCTCAAATAGGTATATAATAATGGCAATAATCACACAGCAAACTATCAAAGAAGGAGATGAGGTAAAGAGGATGTACACCTGGATTTAAGTTATTGGGTCAGAGCCTACATCAATTGTGTGTGTGTGTGAATTCCACTAGTAAATATGGCTCTAATGGCCTGGTTACAACACAAGCTTTCTCTCTCTCTCTCTCTCTCTCTCTCTCTCTCTCTCTCTCTCTCTCTCTCTATCTCTCTCCCGTATACAAATGAGTAGAGTTTGAGCTAGGGTTTTAATTAATCGATCATTTACAATGAAGAAGATAAAGGGTTTATATAGTGCCTGGGTGGTGTAATACACACACCCCAAGCATGTTAAAGGTGTGCACAAGTGAGGGCATCCACTCAGGTAATGAAAACTATCCATGCACATGTATGTAATAATGATGAAATCGCCCCTCATGTGAGGGGAATAATCTTAGTTATAACTTAATTGCTCACGTGAGACACATCACTTCGGTACCTTCGGCTGCTCGTCTAGTCATGGTGTCGTCTGATGAGGTCTCGGCCTGGCCGAGTACGAGGTTGCTGATGGAGAGTTTGACCTTACTCATGATACTGGCAAGTGTGGTCTCGGCCTAAGGAGCTCAGGCCGAGGTTGACTAAGTCGAATCCCATGGTATCGATTGGTGGATAGGACGAGGGATGTCCTTTGTTGCTCTAACTCCTTATTGGGGTCTCAGCCTATTGAATGGCCTAGGTTGCATATACGAGAGCAACCTTGTTTTGGATGAGTCCTGGAGGTGACCTGTGAGCTGGTTCATAAGCTCGGTTGTTTGGAGTGATGTGGTCTTGTCCTAAGATGAGGGTATATTTGGGCATATCAATCACCCTCTAGCCCTCAGTCATCTATATGAAGAGGTGGCTGGGGGATACGAATCGGCATTATCCCTTAATGAGATGTCTCTAAGACATCGGTTGAATGCATGTTGATGTGTAGGGGGTGACACATGTTACAGTTTAGGTTGGATAGAAATTTTCTCAAGTTTGGATTGATGGCTAATCGCGTGGGGTTTTGTTCCTCAAATGATGACATGTATTGGGAAACGTGTTTAATTATTAACCTGGTATTTAAACCTCCCAAAACATTTCTCTCTCCTTCATTCATACACACTCCCGTCCATTGCTCTCTCTCTAACCCTGTATATCGTCTGCAACTACTACCTCATTCTTTCCTTTTCTCCGACAGTCAATCCTCACCAGGTATCCATTCTCACTTTCTTTTTAATTTCTTTTCTAGTTTCCTTGAGTTAGGCTGTTTGTTGCTTTTTTTAGCGGGGGTTAGAGTTTTTCGGTGAGGGTTAGGGTATATTTGGACCCATTTGGGCTTTCTCTAGGCTAACTCCAGGTGGTTGGTATAGATTGTTGCCTGGTTGGATAGGTTTTTTAGGCTTTTCTGATGTTCTGAACTTTTTTCGGTGGCCTCCGATCATCTTCTTCGGCCAGCTTTAAGGCTATTGTTCTTGGATTTCTTGCCTGAAAACCTTTCAGCTTCCTTTTAGATCTTTAGTCAACCTTAGTCAATATTATAAATTGTTTATCCCTTTTTCTAAGTTTTGTACTCAAGTTAAACCTTGGCCTTTGCTGTTAAGACATTTTTATAAGTTAGCCAAGGAATATCCTAGTGTCAAAGATAAGTGCTTCGAACATATTAGGAGGATAGATTCTGAAGAGGCTGAGAGTCATAAGGTCAAAGAGTTACCCTTTCATCCTATTTATCCTCCCCCTTGGCTATCATCTATCCTCAAGCCTCTGAGCCCTGCGATCCCCCAGTTGTCGAACCAAGTGATCCCATGTTTATGTCTTCCTCATCTCCAGACGAACCTATGTCAACATCTGAGGTGGCCTAGAATGTGGATTCATTTGAGGAGGCCATGGATTAATATGCATCCCATAGTGAGGGGTCTGATGTAGACGAGGCCACTTCTCGTGTCTCTTCATCTCAGAGAGCTGAAGCTTGAAATCAATCTGACTCTGTTCAGATTCTTGAGCCTAATGTGGCAATTCCACCCCATGTGGATGCAATTCCCCTAAAAGCTTCAACTAGGTTTGAGTTTGCATAAAGGTTTCCAAGTGGTTACCTAAGTAAACCACAGAACCAAAATGATCTTCAAGCCGAGTCTCAAGATAGTAGTGGTGAGGAGAGTGAGGTTGATACAACAGTGGTTGAGGAATATGAGAGTACAGTGTCTGAGGCTGACCTCTTGGTCTAGAGGCACTTATATGAATAGATTCCTTTATTTCCATGAGAAAACCTGAAAAGGATGAGAGAGCATTTCACGTCTGAGAAGGAAAAATTTGTGTTTACGAGCAACTGTTTAAGCTCGGCTTTTGTCTTCCCATCCATCCTACAATCCGTGCCAATTTGGCCCATCTCAGGCTTGCACCCTCTTAGCTTTCTTCGAATGCCAGGAGGGCCATCCTTGGCTCTATCATACTTTGGAGGAAAGTTCACCAAACTGGCATTCAACTAAATATTTTCCTTTCTTGTTATACACCATCTTCCCCAAAGACCCAACCTGGCTAATATCACCTCGTAACTAGGAAATCTGAGAAGAAACTTATGCTAGTTACCAAACTTCCAACCATAACTAGGAGACTCGCTAATTTTTTGTTTCTGGGGCACGAGAGCTCGGCCCCACCCAAGCTTGTGGGACCTCTGAACCCACGACACCTCTGAAGTGGGTCAAGATCTCAGCGTCGACCAAATTAGACCCAGGTTTGAACCCTGAGGCTTATGAAAAGGTCAATAAGATCTGGGGACATGGTGAGAAAGGTCATCTAGCTAAGTTTGAGCATCTGATGACTCCATACTACCTAGCTCAAATAGGTCTATATATTGGCCCCTTGGAGGATTTGGGTAAGTAATAAACTTTGCTAAGTGTAGCTTCGTATTTCTCAGATATTTGTGACTAACTTCCCATTTCTATCATTTACAGGTCATTCGGAAGGCATTTTTGATACTCTTTGGGAAATGGTGGCTCCAAACTTAAGAAATTTTATAGGCAATCAAGGGCAGAGGAATGAGCCCCCTGCCACTCCAGTAACCAAAAAGTCATCCGGAGGCGGCCCCGGCCGAGTTAATTAAGCTGGGAAGAAGAAGAGGATCCACGTTGATGACACTACCACAACTCATCTTTCGAAGCATGGTCGTCACTACCAAGCCATTCCCACCTCGTCTGAAGGCGTGGTTGCTGTCAGGGTGTCGCAACTAAAGATTGTCGATGATAGCATCATCGACGATAGCCGATAGTCCATTGATGCTAGCGGTTTTATTATGTCTGAAGTTGATAAGCGCTTCCTTTAGTCGATGGATATTGCGTTGCTGATTGAGTTTTCCATCCACATAGTTGTTCAAGTATCTTTGTAGGAATTTTTAAAATGATGTCTCGTCTTTGATCAACAATCTCGTACTGACTTGTCTTCTCGTATTTTACAGGGTATAGTCTCCTTGAACGGGATGGGAGACTGGATCAGCAAGAGGATGCCCCTGATTTAAAAGGGAAGAGATGTTGTCTCCATGGATAGTAACCTCTGAGCTGAGCTGTAGATTGCCAACTCGACTTTGTAAGAGGTCAACACCAAAATTAACAATCTAACTACGAGTCATGCCAACATCTTGAAGACCCTGACCGAGAAAATTCAATCCGATATTGATGCTTTTGTTAATATTGTTGGGGGACAAGCTATAGCTAAATTCAAGGACTCTGAAGAATTTGTCGAGCTTGAATTTGAGTATCTTTAGAGGGATATCAAAACTGTTAGCTGGTGGGTTGTCCTCAAGCACGCTGAGACTGGGTAACTTTCCCCTCATGACTTCTCAGATTTTAACTTTAATGATACGCGTCTACAGACGGCCTTAGCCGAGGTTGAGGGTCTTACTGCTATTACAGAGACTAATCTCTCTGAATTCACAGAGACGAATGAGAACACGGCCGACTTGGTCTTGGTGACGATGGTGCTAAGATAAAAAACACTAGGACTGAAGGGGAGACTCAAGTAGCTGGTGATGGACCGGCCCCAACCGGTGGTGACGGCATTCTACAGCTCTGACTTTATGAAGCTTTCGTGTCGCCCATTTTATCTTCTTTTTTATGTAACTTTTTTTATGTAAGGTGACTCTCGGCCTTTCACGGCCTTCAATTTTTTTTTGTAATGTTGTAATCTTGCTAATGCTATAATGCTAATGGAATTTGGAGTTTGAATGGAATTTGAACTTCCACTTATACTGTGCTTAGTTGCTTAATGTTCTCAAGTCTTGTCTCTGCTTTCATCAACTTTTTTATGCTTACTTGGTGTGAACTATAATTTGTAATTTCGTCATCTCTTGCTGATGGATTGATGAACTAGGCCTCTCTTATTTCTTTTGAGAGTGATTTTTTATTTTCATTCACCAAATCATGGTGTTATAGCATAAGTCCTCTCTCATCATTTTTTAGAGTGTATGGATGAGTGTCGCCTCATCCATGCACTGGCGTCTACAGCCGAGAGTTAATCCACCAAACTAATGGTGTTTAAATAATGAACCACAATGAAGTAATTTTTATTTTCATTCACCAAATCATGGTGTGTTATAGCATAAGTCCTCTCTCGTCATTTTTGAGAGTGTATGGATGAGTGTCGCCTCATTCATGCATTATCGTCTACAGAGAGAGAGTTAATCCACCAAACTAATGGTGCTTAAATAATGAACCACAATGAAGTGATTTTTTATTTGCATTCACCAAATCATGGTGTTATAGCATAAGTCCTCTTTTTTTTTTTTGAGAGTGTATGGATGAGTGTCATCTCATCCATGCATTATCGTCTACAGGTGAGCGAGTTAATCTACCAAACTAATGATGTTTAATAATAAACCACAATGAAGTGATTTTTTATTTGCATCTTGTCATTTTTTAGAGTGTATGGATGAGTGTCGTCTCATCCATGCACCGTCGTCTACATACGAGAGAGTTAATCCACCAAACTAATGGTGCTTAATAATGCATGTCTTTCGATGTTATTGACAGCCCATGGACAAGGGGACCTCGTCTAGGTTATCGTATCACCTAAAGTTACTTAAGCTGACTTCACCACAAATGATGTTTTGTACCTTAAGAAAATTTGACACGTATAAACAACAATCATTCAAATAAATAGACAACATATGAGAGAACACTGATATTTTCATTGAATTTCATTGACCCGAGTCTCATACATATTTTATTCACCCGAGTCTCATACATATGTAGTGAAATGAAATTGAAAGAAAACTAACATAATTGAAATCTTACTAGAAATAATTTTTGAGGTGGTCGGCGTTCCATGGGTTGGAGAAGGATTCTCCTTCTAGGTTCTCCAACCAGTATGTCCCTGGTACCACCTCTTCAACCACTCTGTACGGGCCGTGCCAATCTGGATGGAGATTATTAGGCTTCTGCCATGTCTTTTTCAACACTAGGTCTCTTATTTTTAGTGGTCGATCCTTAACTCTTTTGCTGTAGAACCTCGCTATTCTTTGTTGGTATGCAGCTTGCCTAACCTTAGCATTTTCTCTTCTTTCTTCTATCAAATCCAAATCAATCCTTCGCTCCTCACTGTTCTTTTCGGGGTCCTAAGTCTGAACCCTATGAATAGGTAAACCTAGCTCCGCTAGTATAACTGCCTTTCAGCCGTAAGCAAGCATAAATGGGGTCTCCCCGGTAGGAGTCCTCTCCGTTGTCCTGTAGGCCTATAGGACAGCATACATTTCTTCAATACATCTCCCATTTGCATTCTCTAACTTATTCTTGATTCCATTAAGAATCGTTCTGTTTGCTATTTTTGTTTGCCCATTAGCTTGAGGTCGTCTAGGAGAGGAGAAGAATTTCTTGATGCCGACCCTTTCGCAGTATTTTTCTAGGGAGATATTCTTAAATTGTGTTCCAATATCAAAAATCAGTGTGTCGGGTAGGTCGTACCTACAGATAATATTTTTCCAGATGAACTGGAAGGTCTTTTTCTCTGTAATTGTAATCATTGGCTAGGCCTCCACCTACTTTGAAAAGTAATCTATCTCCGGGATCAGATTACGAAAATTGTTTACAGCTCTGGGCAAAGGTCGTACCAAATCAATTCCCAACACCACAAATGTCCAAGGGGAGGTGATGGAGGTCAGAGGTTTATGAGGCTAGTGAGGAATGGTAGTAAACCTCGGGCACTTGTCACACTTCTTGACATATGCTGCAACATCCTTGGCTAAGGTTGGCCACCAATACCCCTGGGTAATAATCCTCTTAGCCAAAGATCTTCCCCCAACGTGACTGGAGCAGGAGCCTTCATGCACGTCCTTTAGGATATACACTACCTCCGATGGATGGAAACGCCTGAGTAGAGGAAGCAAAAACCCTTTCTTATATAAAGTGTCTCCTATGATGAAGAACTTAGCAGCTTTATATCTCAACTTCCTTTTCTCGATCTTTGATTCTGGTAACTCCTCCTCTATGTACCTGATGAGTGGATCCATCCATGAGGTTCCAATGTTCATATTCAAACAAAGCTCTAGAGTATTGTCTTCTTCAATGGTCGGCCAGTGTAAGATTTCAACCGACATTGTCCTTCTTATCTTCATTCTTGTAGTTGAGACCAGCCTTGCAAGGGCATTGGCTCGGCCATTATCCAATCGAGGTATCCTCTTCAACTTCACTTCGATAAATTTTTTCAATGATATCTTAACCTTTCCCAGGTACCTTTCCACTTTTCCATCTTTGGCCTCATACACCCCTAAAATTTGGTTGACAACCAACCTGGAATCACTATGTATAAGGAGTTGGCCAACATTCAGTGCTCGGGCAAGGGAGAGGCCTTATAGGAGATCCTTATACTCAGATTCGTTATTTGAATCTTTGAAGTTAAACCTCAGTGCGTACTCAATATCGATTTCATCTAGGGTCGACACTATCAATCCTGCATCGCTTTCGCTCTCACGTGAAGACCCATTAACAAAGACACTCCACACAGTTGATTTGGTGAAAAACTTCCTTCTTTCGGGGTTCCATTATTGAAAATATACTATTCCTCCTCATTCTTAAACACTTTTATTCTTAATGAATCTGTCTCGACCTGGGCCGAGGGAGGACATGCTCTGCTTTCTTGCTCATAAGTAGCCTCAACATCTTCGGTGTCAGCCTCATCCCAAGTGAATTTGGCTATAAAACCCACTAGGGCTTGCCCTTTGATGGTCGTTCTTAGCTGATAGATGATATCGAACTCTCCTAATTCGATTGGCCAAGCCATCAGTCTTCCTGAATTCTCAGGCTTATGAATTACTTATCTGAGGGGTGAGTCTGTGAGGACCACCATTGTATGTACCTGAGATTAAGGCTTCATCTTTCTCGAGGCATGGATCAATGTGTAGGCCAACTTCTACATCTTGGGGTACCTCTTCTTAGCCCCTTGGAGTGCCTTACTATTGAAATATACTAGTTTTTGAACTCCATCCTCTTCTCTTACAATAGTGGTGCTGATAGCCGACTCAGATACTGCCATATAAAGGTACAATTTCTACCCTTGAACTGGTCTAGATAATAAGAATCGAGAGCTGAGGTAGGACTTCAAATCCTTAAAGGTTATATCACACTCTTCATTCCACTCAAAAGCTTTTCTCAATATTCTGAAGAAAGGAAGACATTTATCAGTGGCTCTAGAGACAAATATGTTTAGCGTTGCCACTCTTTCGGTGAGTCTTTGCACATCCTTTATTGTTGTAGGAGTCTTTATCTCCAATAAGGCCTTGATCTTCTCAGGGTTGGCTTCGTTTCCTCTTTGATTCACAATAAATCCCAAAAACTTGCTTTCTCCCACGCCGAAGACACTCTTAGCTGGGTTAAGCTTCATTCGATACTTATCCATCGTGTCAAATGTGACCTCAAGATTGGCGATATGTATGTCATCCTTGAGGCTCTTAGTCAGCATATCGTCGATGTACACTTCCATGATCTTCTTGATCTGGTCTCAAATATTTTATTGACTAACCTCTGATATATTTCCCTAGCATTCCTCAACCCGAAGGGTATGACCTTACAGCAATAGGTCCCCTTGTCGATAATAAAGGTTGTCTTCTCTTCATCGGTCAGGCCCATGAATATTTGGTTATAGCTTGAGTAGGCATCCATGAAGCTCATCAATTCATGGTCAGCTGTTGCATTCACTATTTGATCAATCCTAGGTGAAAGGAAGCTGTCTTTTGGGCATGCTTTTTCAGATTTGTGAAGTTGATACACATCATCCACATTCCATTGGCCTTGGGGACGATGACAACGTTTGCCAACCAGTCGGGATAGATGACTTCCCGGATGAAGTCGGCTTTCTTTAACTTCTTAACCTCATCTCTGATAACATCATACTTTTCTCTTAAGTATACTCGTCTTTTCTGTCGTATCGACTTAGCATCACCGTCTACGTTAAGCTTATGGCACATAACTTCTGGGTCAATACATGGCATATCTTCATGGCTCTATGCGAAGATGTTTTGCCTCTTCCTCGACAGCTTCACCAGCTCTTCTTTAACCTCCTCTTTTAGGGTTTTACCAATTTGGATGGTTCTTTCTAGCTCATCCTCATTGAGGGTGAAAGATTCTACCTCCTTAGTGGCTTCTCATTTCTTGAGTTTATTCTCATCTATGGGGTTCAAGGTAAATATATTATAGGTTGTAGTTGCTTTTTTATGAGCGCCCCTCTCTTCATTCGAGTTAAAGTAGCATTTTTGTGCCAACACTTGATCACCTTGGACTTCCCCTACCCTATAAGGAGTCGGGAATTTCACCATTTGGTATACAGTTGAGGGTACGACCTCAAGCTCTTTGAGGGCCACTCTTCCCATGATGTTGTTATAAGCTCAGTACACACTTTCATCCATTATAACAAAATTGACCTTCTTTGTCAGCCTTTTAGGGAAAACATCTCCCATTTTAACATCTATTTCATACATTCCTAGTGGATGCACCTTTTCACCGCTCAGGGGGTGATGATAAGGCACGAACCTCTTCTTGATGAGTCCTGGGCCTTTGAAGCATGGACAGAACATAACGTCAATCAAACTTTCGCCGTCAACCGGTATTCTCTGCACGTCATACCCATGGACCTTGGTCGTAATCACCAGGGGGTCATCTTGGGAGGCTAAGATACCTTTGAAATCGAGTCTTGAAAGACCCACAATCAAAGTGTCCATATCCACCTTCTTCTTTTTCTCTGACTTAATGCCTATTTCAGTCGAGTAAACCACCTCAACCTTAGGAAGAGCTTTGAATTTTGCAATGTGTGCCTTTCTATCAGCCACCTCTAAACCTCCTCCTTCTAGGCCCCCACAAATCATCTTCACATCGAATGAAATCATGTGAAGGCGGCCTTTAGGACTATCATCCTTTGGTGGCAGATCTGGGTCATCCTCATCATCATCGTCTGAGGCATCATCTTTTTTCCCATGGGCCTCCTCTTTGCACCTATCGGCCCTCCTTTTCCTGGGGTCTTCTCATCCCCTTTTTGGGCTATCGCTGCTCACATACTTTTTTCGCTTTCCAGCCTTAAGCATCTTCTCAATCTCATTTTTCTAGCGAAACATTTATCAGTTAAGTGCTCATGATCTTAGTGAAATTCACACCATAAGCTCTTATTACTTTTGTGAGGGGGAGCTTTCAACTTTTCGGTCCATCTTAGGGATTGATCATTCTTGATGTCATTCAAAATGTGCTTGCAGCTGACCATGAGAGGAGTATACCCGATAAACTTATCATCAGACGATCTCTTCTTTCCATCTTTATTCTTTTTCTAAAACTTGTTCCCACTGCTAGTACCCTTCTCATCCTCATACTTAGCTGCCATAGCTTCCTCGTCGTTCATTACCTTACCAGTCATCGCCAATAGCTCGACCATAGACTTTGGTGGGTCTTTAGCAAGATTCCAAAACAATTTCCCTTTCTGCATGCCTCATATTAACGTTGTCATCGTAATTCCTCATAATCCTCCACTTCCAACTTCTCCTTATTAAACCTCGTAATATACTCCCTAAGACTCTCGTTCTTCCCTTGTTTAATGTACAGTAGGTGAGTAGTATTCTTCTGGGGTCTTACCCTAAAGCAGAAGTTGTGGTTGAACCATTCTGCGAGTTGCTTGAAATTTTTAATGGAGTTCTTCGGGAGTGAAGTGAACCATATATGGGTAGACCCATTCAAAGTACTTGAGAATACATGGTATTTCATCTCATTTGATATGGAGTAGATGTCTGTAGCTGACTGGTACATCTTTATATGGTGCATAGGGTTAGTACTCCCATCATACTTTGGAGTAACCACTGGTGTCTTGAACTTGACAGGGGTTGGAAAGTTGACTATCTTAGCTATAAAATGAGACCCTTTTGAGTATCCTCTCTGTAAAGGGTCACGGCTCTTAAGGATTTCTTCAATCTTGTTTTCTAGCCTTTGAATTGAGTCATTCCAAGGCCTCCCAGTCGCCTCAATAACATCGACGTGGACAATGTTATCCCCTGCTACCTCAATCGGCTGAACTGAGGGCTCCCTGTTGTTGACTTGCATCGACTATTTACTTCTCGTCGGCCCTCGTCTCGGACACACGGGGACCGACTGTCTACCCCTTCTTTTCTTGAGCCATCATTGGTCCTTAACCTAAACAGTCTTTCTCTCAGATTGCCAATGGGGTCAAGCCTCTCTAAGCGCGACCCTCTACTCAATCGATCAAAGGTAGAGCCCCTTGGATGTGCATCATGACTCGGCCTCTAACCTCAGCTCCCTTGGATGGGGCATACCGTATTCTCAAATACTTCATATGGATCCCAGTAATCTGCCTGAGCATTTTTATCTAGTGGTCCTCCAGGCAGGGTTGGCCTTGCCTCCCTAGGCATAAATGCCTAGGGTCAGCAACGTCCCTCCACCATCGAAGAGGTGGCAGGTCTTTACGTGGTGCCAGGGGTGGTCCATTTGCATCCTGATGGTGCTCCACAATTGTCAGAGTAATCATCTTTGGTTGTACCGTATTTGGCCTAATTATCACATTTTTTTAAAGCAACCCGCTACTCTTGCATTGCTTTTTAGCTGGCCACCAAGGACTTCAATGTTGTCGCTACTTCATCCATTTTTGACTGAGGTGGTGTGTTGCTGGAACTAGGACCACCAGCTGGTGGTCGTGGAAATTCTGATGCCATGGGAAAACCTTACAGATGAGCTGTAGTTTAAGAGTAAAATCCTTGTGGCTCAACACGAGCTCTTCAATGGTGAAACAGCTCCATAGGAGGGGAGGAGTGGTTCACCACCAGAGACTCGGGTGAAGACAAGTTATAAAAGGGATGAGATGAAACTACTCGTTCCTACAGACGACACCAGACTGATGATACCAGAAATGGTATCACCAGGTCATAGATGTATAAAGCTCAAATAGGTATATAACAATTGCAATAATCACACAGCAAACTATCAAAGAAACAGATGAGGTGGAGAGGATGAACACCTGTATTTAAGTGGTTCGGCCGGAGCCTGCGTCCACTATATGTGTGTGTGTATGAATTCCACTGGTAAATATGGCTCTAATAGCTGGTTACAACATAAGCTTTCTCTATCTCTATCTCTCTCTCTTTTATAGAAATGAGCAGAGTTTGATCTAGGGTTTTAATTAATCGATCCTTTATAATGAAGAATATTAAGGGTTTATATAGTGCCCGGGTGGTGTAATACACACAATCCACGCATGTTGAAGGTGTGCACAGCTGAGGGCATCCACTCAGGTAGTGACAACTATCCATTCACATGTATGTAATGATGATGAAATCTCCCCTCGCGTGTGGGGAATAATCTTAGCTATAACTTAATTTCTCACGTGAGACTCGCCACTTCGGTACCTTCGACTGCTCGTCTAGTCATGGTATCATCTGATGAGGTCTCAGCCTGGCCGAGTACGAGGTTACAGATGGAGCGCTTGACCTTACTCATGATACTGACAAGTGTGGTCTCGGCCTAAGAAGCTCAGGCCGAGGTTGGCTAAGCCGTATTCCATGGTATCGACTGGTGGATAGGATGGGGGATATCCTTCGTTGCTCTCACTCTTTCTTGGGATCTATCGGCCTATTTAATGGCCGAGGTTGTTTTGGATGAGTCCTGGAGATGACCTATGAGCTGGTTCATAAGCTCGATTGTTTGGAGTGATGTGGTATCGTCTTGAGATGAGGTTATATTTGGGCATATCAAGGACCATTTCTCCAGGTCATACTTTTCCGCTCCCTGCTTCTTCAGTGTTAAGTGTCTCTACAGCTGGACCCTCCACCACTTCATTTATAGAGGTATTCTTAGCATTCCTTTAATTCCATTTTTTTTTCTTTTGCCTGTATTCACGTGAATGACTAAACTTATATTGTATCCACAGGGCTCCCTTTCATGCATCCCTTCTTCCACTAGGGGAATGACTTTGCCTACTAGGGTTGATATTTCAAGACTATCACCCTCTAGAAGGATATTTATCTCTCGAGTTTATGTGCCCATGAATATCAGGCCCCAGATTCATTATTTGCCTATGCAGTTAATTTTTACTATTACTTCCAGTGAGCTTGTTTCACAGACTATCACCTCTTCTTAGGTATTATTCATCCTTATTAGCATCAATTTCTTCCTTGACTTCCATTTGTTTCTAATAATCTAGTGACGAACAGGCCACTACTATTGTGTTATTTAGTTATGTGGTTGCCTTTCATCCTTCTTCCCTCAATGGAGTTAAGGTACTTTTTTAAACCTTCCTTCTTGACTCAGTTTTATCACAAAAATTTCATTCTCGTGACTTGTTGTTGTATGTTCATGTTTCAGCTAGGCAATGTTACAACATTATTATCTACTTCTTCAGATACTTTTCCAATAGCCTCTGTAGCTATTGAGGCCTCTTTTTCCATGGGTTCTAGTGGAAGCAGCATCATAGCACATCTCCCGGTATCTATTGTAACTCAACTTTAAAACACTTTTATACATTTTCTTCACTATATAAGTAATTCTTTAGCACTTATATCCTTCATTTATTCACAATTTGGTACTAGTGAGACCTCTTATTTTACCGATTTTTCCGTTGAGCTCTCTTTAGAGGAAGTCTATTTGGTAGGTTTTTCTTTGCAAGTGAATTCAACTATAAATTTGCTACGGCTTAGAATTTGATAGACATTCTAGGTTCATATTAGAGATTCCATACTCTCCTAGGTTTACAACCCATGCCATCATTCTGCCGGATTTCTCAGGCTAATGGATAATTTGATGTAGAGACGAGTCTGTGTAGATAATAATAGTATGGGCCTAAAAGTATGGCTTCATCCATTAAGAAGCCTCAATTATGGCCGGTTCCAATTTTTTGAGACTTGGATATCAAATTTCTGCTCCTCGATATGCTTTGATGGTATAGTAAACTAGTTGTTGTACCCCATTTTCTTGTCAAACCAACTTCGCAATGATCAACAATTCAGATACGGACAAGTGCAAGTAATTTTTTCTCCTATAACAGGCCTTAAAAGCAAAGGTGGATATCCCATATACTTCTTTAACTCCAAGAACACTATATTACATTCATCATTCCATTCAAATTTCTTTCTCACGACTTTAAAGAAGGGTAGGAACTTGTTGGTAGCTCGCGAAACAAACAGATTTAACGTGGCAACACGCCCCGTCAACTTCTGTACTTCCATTTTCTTCGTCGAAGAATACATGTTGATCAATGCTTGGATTTTATCTGGGTTGGCTTCAATGCCTCTTTGATTAACTATGAAGCCTAAGAACATCCTTTCTTTTACTCCGACGGCACACTTCATTGGGTTGAGCCTCATGTTATGTTTTTTTAGCTGGTCAAATGTCTGTCATAGGTCTCTAATGTTTTCGACAGCTGCTTTGCTCTTGGTGAGCATGTCATCAACATACATCTCCATGTTTCTACCGATCTTTTTTTCAAATACTTTGTTCACTATCCTTTGGTAAGTTTCTCCAATATTTTTTATCCCAAAGTGCACAACATTGTAGGAGTAAGTACCTCGACTGGTGAAAAATGAAGTATTTTTCTGATCTTTAGGCTTCGTCTTTATTTGGTTATGTCTTGAGTAAGCGTTCATACAATCGAGAAGCTCATTCCCTGAAGTAGTGTTGGCTAAATGATTAATTTTTGGCAAAATATAGTGATCCTCTGGGCATGCTTTGTTTAGGTCGGTGAAGTCAACACACATACACCACTTGTTATTTTTTTTACCATCACTACATTGGAAAGCCACTCTGGATACTTGATGTCTTCAATGAAGTTCGTTTTTATAATTTCTCCACTTCTTATTGTATGGCCATGTTCTTCTTCTGATTGAAGACGCGTCATATTTATTAATCGGCTTCATATCTTTAACTATGTTTATCTCATGAGAGATGAATTTTGGGTCAATCCTCGGCATGTCTTCGTGACTCCAGGCAATTATGCTCTTCCTTCACCTAAGAAAATCAACTAATTCTTTTTTTCTGGGTAGGATCTAGCGATGAGCCTATTTGGGTCTTCTTCTCTGGGTGCCCCTTGACCAGCTCTTCCTCTTCCCGAGCATCCAACATTTCGATTTGGTAGGTTGTGGTTAGTTTCTTTTGTTCCTCCTGGTCGACCGAGGTATAGTAACACTCATTGGCTTTCGTTTAACTTCCTTTCTCCACACCTACCCCATAATGAGTGGGAAACTTTATGCATTGGTGTATGGTGAAAGGGACTATTTCAAATTTCTTTAGCCCAACCCTGTCCAAGTTAAGGTTGTATATTGAGTGGACATTCTTGTATAGGATAAAAAAATAAATCTTCTCTGTTCTGTAGGCAGGTCACGTGCCGATCACAACTTCTAACTCAATTATGCCCAAAGGATTTATATTTTCTCATAATAAGCCAATAATTGGTCGGTGATAAGCTTCAAGCTTGTTGTACCTTAATCTCAAACCCTTGAAGCAATCGTATAACAAAACATAGCCAAACTGCCATTGTCAACCAAAATTCTTGTAACCTTGCTTTCATGTACCATTATAGAGACGGCCAATGGATCGTCAAGTGAATATAACATTCCGGACAAGTCATCTTTGGAGAAGTCGACCATAAGGCGATCTTTATTTACCTTCCTAGGTCGGGTGTCCACATTGGCGGTCAAGTTGATCTGTCTGATGTGAGTGTAGGCTTTTGCCTCATTGAGATAGGCTTTCCTCTCTACGGGCACTTTGCCTCCTCCAACAACTCCTCCGGTAATGAAATTTCATTCAAAAGGGATTATTTTTACCTCATATACAGGCCTTCGGGCCTTTTGGGTAGATCTAAGTCATCCTCGAAATCATCATCTCTGCCTATTTTCTTTGCGTCAGGTCCTGTGCTTGGAGATTATGATCGTCTTCTGGGCTTCTGCTCATCCCTTTGATCTGTTTGACCACCTTTGTCCATAAATTTTGACAACTTTACCTTCCTAATTAGATTTTTTAACTCGTTCTTCATGTCTATGCAATTATCCGTATTATGGTTGTAATCCTTATAGAACTCACAGTATTTGCTCCTATCCCTTCTATTGGTTGAGGATTTCAGCTTATCATACCACTTCAGGTCTTTGCTCCCATGGATTTACTCAAGGATATGATGGACGCTGGTGGTGAAAGGAGTATATTTATCATATCGCTTTGGTTTGTCAGCCTTTTTATCTTTCTGATCTATCTTCTCCGAGTTTTTGCTGGTGTTAGTTTTGGAACTACGAATCTCTTTGATGGCCATAGTTTCTTCGATATTCATAATCTTCCTGACTTTGGTTAATAACTCAGTCATCGTCTTGGGTGGCTTTTTAGTTAATGCCCAGTACATCCTTCCTAACTGTAGGTCACTCATTAGGGCTGTGATGGTTATCTTTTTTATTATAGTCGATCACATCCAGCTTCTCTCTAATGAAACGCGTGATAAACTCTCGAGTTGACATTTTTCTAAATGTATAACAAATGATCCACCCTATTATCGGGCCTAATTCGAAAGTAGAAAATGCTCACATAAAGATCGGCCAGTTGTTAGAAGCTTAAAATCTACCTTCATGGCAAACCATTGTATAAGATTTGCACGGATCCCATAATTGTACTGTAGAATGCCTAGCATCGTATCTCATCCGGGATAGAATAAATATCGGCAATAGCTTGGTACTATTATACATGCAACACTGAGTCAGTTTTGACTTCATACTTTGAGGTTATCACCGGTTTTGTGGCTGTAGGATGGCCCACAGTTAATGGGGTGAATAGAGATCATTTCACTAACCCTTTCTGCAAAGGATCCTTTAATTTAGAAATCTCCTTTAGGCAAACTTTTAGATGCTGAATTAATCCATTCTAAGGTTGTTCATCCTATTTAGCCATGGTTGTGATGGATTTTCATGGTTGGTCGTGACTTTCTACCAAATTCTCTTTTTGAGAAGTTTATTCGTCATTCATTGACCTATCTGCGACAGCCCTAGGTTTGGATGAATAATTTATCCTCCTGGAAGTAGACCATAAGTATTTTATGTGCTATTTATTGGGATATCTATGGTGTTGCCTACTTTCTAATCATGGGTCTAAATGATCAAATACTGACCCTCTGCTCAACCTTTCCAGTATAATAGGCCTTTCTTCAAAGAAGGTTTGCTTGTCATCAAAATTAGTTTAACTGGGGGACGAGGTAGCCCCTAGGCAGTACGACTTGTCACTTTAAGATACTGAATATCTAGAACTATTTTCTTCTTCCTATGATCCCCCACTTAGCCTCCTTAGGTTCTCTAACGGTCGAGTGCATCCTCCTCACCAAGGAGTTGGAGGTATCATTTCCATTCTTCTACTTAGACATGCAATTTCTGCTAGGTTGGCGGTATCCTCCATGTTTGTCTTGTCCAGCCTAGCGTGTTTACATCAGCTGTTTAACACTTTCTTGCATTTCCTCTTGACCTCTTTTTTAAAAAAACAGAGGAATTTATTCAATAATAGGTAGAAAAGCCCTACCTAGGTGGCTTGAATAGAGATGAAGGATGCCTTTATAAAGAGACATCTTTACAAACTTGAATCTATACATGAATTAAATGGAAGATCTAATGGAATGAAAACCTAAAAGGTCCATTTTATAGTTACCTTTAACATACCTAGGCAGGTCTAAGACTGAATTAAAGGATTGAAAATCTCTAAAGATCACTCCTTTATGAGATAAATGTTTGGCAGTGTGAAATTCTCTTCTCTGAAGAACAACTTAAAATTAGCATTTACTTTGAGATTGGTGTATTTAATATGATTAATAGTGCTAAATAAAGACCAAGGAGGGTGATGGATTGATCCTTTGATAATGTCAATAATTATTTTTGAATCATATTCAACCACAACATTAAGTACGTTTAAAGACCTACAAAAGTTTAAACCATGCAATAAAGGTTTGCAATTAGCCATAGAGATTTCACTCTCTCCTTCAAAAAAGGCATAGATTAGAATACCCTTAATGTCTCTTATAATTCCACCTTCTCCTTAAAGATTAGAGATACTTGATCTAGAGCCATCTATATTGAGTTTAAAGTGACCATAAGGGGGATAATTCCATTTAACTCATTGGAAAGATTGAGATTGAGGGGATTAAAGTTTGAAATTGAATTTCTTAATTAAAACTTCACTGAAGAGAATGTTGTAGATATGAGTTAAGAGGACATTGAAAAAATTGATTGTTGATAATCTTCTTTCCTTCATGAATATTTTGATTTCTGCTTAACCATATGCTCCAGTTGATCATGGCAGGAATGATCTCACAAAGGAATGATAAGTAGTCAAGCTTAGGTTATCTCATCCACTGAGACATTAGCATTGAGTTGAGGGAGAATAAATTAACTTTGATACCAATCAAGTTTGCAAAGATTCCATACCTTAATAGCAAGTGGACCTTTTAGGAGAAGATTATTCGGCTCATCTTCATGATTAAAGCAACATCTAAACTAAGAAGCCCTTCTAACTCCCAAACCTTGAATGTTTTTATCTAGGGGAGCAATATTATAAAGGCATTTCCATATGAACCAAACTATTTTTGGAGGAAGTTTAGCTTTAACATTGGATTTGAAAAGGAAATAAGAAGGTTGGACTGATTTGATGGAGTTCCAGGTAGACTTTGAGGAGAATAAACCGTTTGGAGTAGGAGAATATGTCGGGATACCTTTTACTTCTATAATGAGGTTGTTGAACACATCTTGGATCTTCTAAATCTTAAGATAAGTTAATGAACCACTTGATTTATAACAGTTTTTATACTTTTTCTGGAAGAAGTCAATCTGTAAATTGTCTCAAGATTTATAGTCCACCAATTCTTCATAGTGACCACATTGATGATATATTTAAGATACTTGAATACCATACCACCTTCATAAATGATCCCATTTTCTCTAGTGTTTTTTACTGCTAAAGTCTACAAAGGATCCCCACACCCCGCCTAATTAAATACCGGGTGATCAGGCCTTTATTAAATTAAAACATGGTTCCCATTAGGTTCATTCTTAGCATCATTATCGAAAACTTTTTAAACTTTACTAACCACCTAGTATTCAAAAAATCGGTGTCAATTTTTATCTTTTCAATTAAGAAAAACCACATGCGTAAATATATAAAAATAAACCATCCATGCAATAAATAAAAATCTGAATCAACACTGAAACAAACTAATGCCGAATAAAACCTCAGTTCACCAATCCAATATAAAAGTAAAATATAAAGAATCTGAATACAAAGTCTAACTGACATAAATGAAATAACTGAGGGCAGCATGCCCAAGTTAAATACTGAACTGCACCCTACACTAGGAATGAATCAGCTGAAGCGACTAAGTCCAAATCCCAGTTGGCCGGCATCAACAACCTTCTAAACCTTCTTATCAACAAGACCTCTTCCCATGTTCTTGAGAGGAGACTCATCACTTTTGGTGGCTGGGGGATTCTTGACAGCCTAAATCTTCTTCTTTGGGGCATTGGTATCAACTGGTTTCTTGGCACTAGCAGTGGAATCATCCCCCAGAAGGTTGGGAATTTTCCTCTTTCCCATGCTAGCAGGAAGAGGAAGATCAGAATCAAGTGAAGAAGAAGGGCCAACTTTAGCACCAACACCCGCAGATTCAGTGGTCGAGGAAGTAAACACTGGACCCCTCTCCAAATCAATTACAATTGAAGGCACAATAGTTGTTAATCGAGCTACAAAAGAGGTGATGGAAGTTTTATACTCTAGCAACATAGAAGTTGATCGAGGATGATCCTCTCATGTCCTCAACTAATCACCAGAACACTCAAATGACAAGTTTCAACTTCCTAGGAAGATTTTGGAGCTTAATTTCCCTTCTCAAGATAAGCACGCCTTTGTTGCAAGACTTATTATTATAATTATGCCACCATGGACTCTATGATGAGGGCCTGAACCTCTGACCCAGTTGAAATCTATTGGCCCATGGTTATTAGTGCAAAGATTTTAAGGGCAATTATGGGAGCCCACTTTTTACAAGCCTATGAAAGTAGCCAACCAAGATAATTCGAGTTATTTCATCCTGCCCAAATCATAGCTTACTTCCTACACAAGCAGTTTAGTTAGAGATGTCAATTATTGCTCCTCGATCTCATTGTCGACAAACTACTACCACGGTGCCAATTATATCGACTCCTTCGATGGTACGATGTCACGGACCCTCAATATGGACTCCCAAGTCCTGCCCAAAGTACCATGCCCGCATATTTTTCTTTCACGTGTTGTATTGATCTCTCAATTGTTCTAACATGGAGTCGCGGACATGTGGGGGCATGCCGAATTGTTCCTATCAAACAAATACAAACCAAAAAGAAAGCAAGTGTTAGTTGTATTTAAGTTATAAAATATAAATATAAACATAAAGATAAATACAAAATAAAAATAAAGTAAGTAACTACCTATAGTCCCCCCCAAGATGGCCATATTGACCTCCCGTGGCACCTTCCTCCAATCCGTGTACCCAAGGTCGGGTGATCGACTTAAGAAACTCCAGATCTCTAGCCAGTAAGTCCTCTTGTTCTCGACGACGGACCCCGATTTGCCCCATTTGGGGGGCCTAGAGGCAGACAAGCCTTCATCGCCTCCGCTACCATGATGCCCTAATAAAGCCATTTCTTGCAAAAATTGTTATTATTAGTATAAACACGTATATGAAAAAATGATCAAATCAAAATGAATAAAAGCATTAAATTGACTAAAATTCAAATGAATTAAGGTACTAAACGAATACCTTTTTGACGACATTATAATAATACTAATCCATATCATCAACCAAACTAAGCATTGTTTCAAATAAATAGAATACTTATAATAAATATAAAAATTATATCAAATTTAGGTCATGTCACAGACTAAGAATTAATGGTTAAAATGAGTAAAATACAAATTAACATATTCAATAACCAACAGATGAATTTAACAACATTATAAGAATAAAAGCATTAAAGTGTCATCAGATATTAATAAAGCAGTAAACGAATACAAGCTAATGATATTATAAGAATACAAATCCATATCATAAACCAAACTAAGCATTGTTTCAAATAATTGGAATACTCATTGCAAATCTAAAAATTATTTCAAATTCGGGTTATCATCTAAAATCGATTGATATTTTATAGGAGCAGTCAAGTCATCCACACTACTCGTTAGATGCCTTGGCACGTATATGACTATTGACCACGACTCGTTGTTGATATACTCCAAGTAAAACACTTGCTTGACATTTTGAAAAGCACAAACAAATAGTTCATCGCTCATGTTCTCGTTTCTCTTCAACTTGGACAAGTCAACCATGATCAAATTGGTGCCAAGATCAACTTTACAAGCATTTTTATCCTCAACTCTTACCCAATCACAATAAAACATAACCTCTTTGAAGATTATATATTCCAATTCAAATCTATTTTGAATGACACCATAGTAAGTCATTTCAGCTTTAATGAGGTTTTTATCTTTCGCGTTCTCTTAAAAATAAGTAAGAGTCTTGTATGACATGCCCGAGTTATGTACATTTGTATTTTCCTCATACACACTTGCACCAAATACGTAATCGTTCAATCGATACTTTTTGTACTCGTGTGTCATACATAAGGGTCCAGTGGCTAGACAAGCAAATCTTGATGCCACATCACCCGTCTTCGAGAGCTATGATTATAGATAAATTAAATAGGTTAGTTTTAATGCTTTCTTGTAATATGACATTTGATAAGAGACATTTTTATTATAATTATCTCACGTGACACCCACAACCTAAATTCATTGTCTGATTGTGCCATCATTCTTCGTCTTTTATTATTCCCGTACGCATCATATTTTTTGCATTGATCGTGATGAACATATTACAAAATTGATCATGTATAAAAATTAAAATAATGTAAAAGTTAAAATAATATAAACTTACTTTTTCCATTCTTTGACATCTTCATGTGTGTCAAATAGATAACGAGCTACTTGTTCATGTTGTAAACTCGTTAATTTCACTCGCTTGCCCATCACCTGACCACCCTCATTGACAAGCTCATCATTGTTATCCAAGCTGCTTCGGTCAGGCATATACTCCCGAGTGTGGATTGATGACTCCATGGTGATGTATTCCTCTGCAATTGATCCTTCAATGTCACTACACAAAAGGCCCAAATTATCACCTTTGAGTCAGTCACCCTTGTCACGGTCATTGACCGTGATAATAAACACGCATTTTTTATCACGGTCAATCACCGTGACAAGGCAGTGACAACAAGTTGTATCGGTCAAAGACCGTGACAGGTTAGTGAAAATTTTCTCAGTAAAATAACCCTACACTTTTTTCCCACCGTTTCCATTCCCTCCTTTTTTTTCTTTCTCGCGGCTTCTCTCTCTCTCTCTAAGGTACGTTTTTCTCTCCCTCTCTCTTTCTGTTATATGTGTGTATATGTGTGCGTGTGTGTGAGCGTGTGTGGAAGGGGCCAGGGCCAGGGGGTGTGCAGGTGTGCATGTGTGTATGTAGGAGGGGGCAGGGGGTGGGGGCTTAGTTATTAATTCATACTAATAAATCCATAAATAATTATATTGTCTTAATTTCCAAATATTATTTGTGTATTCCTATTTAGGTTTGAAATTGTTTAGAAATTGTTAATGTTGATTGGGTGTTATTATTTAGGGCTTGAAGCTAATTAGTCATATGTATTTAATTTATTTTGTTGTTGGAAATGAATTAATTGAGTAGATGAATTAGAAGACACATTTGTTGGTTTGTTATTGCTGTTGGATATGGAAGTTGGTTGTTTAATTTTTTTTAAATTCTTAATTTATTAATTCACACTAATAAATCCTAAAATGATTATATTGGTTAATTTTGGAAGTGGCACGGCCACTGAATTTATTTTTGGGAGTTTTCAACTTTTTTCTAAAATTACTTTGTGTCACGACCCGTTCGAGAGTTGCACGATCACAGACTTATGTAATTAAATGAAACATACTTGAAATTACATATAGTTTGCATAGATACTAGCCTTATAGTTCTTATGCATATGACTTTAATAGCCCTTCGACCCGTTCGAGAGTCATTACCCCTGTAATGAGATCTCTCGAATTGTCCCGTTTGGACAGTTTGGGACTGCATAGTTTTTGTATAATAATATTTTTAGTGGCTTAAATTTGTTACTTTTGGAGGAAATTTTGCAGTGTATCTTAATGTTTTATGGGTACATAGTAGATGGTGCGATGTTAAGTATTATTTCAATTGATAAATTCAAATAAAACTCACACTTGTGAATCTACGTCGTGTACTTAAAGAAGTATGGGGATATGCTATCGAATTATCCTCAAATTGAAACAATGTGCATGAGCTGTTAAGTATATTACACAAATATGCGGTCTTGAATGGGATAGGATCACTCACCCTTTAGAGGAGATGAAAGAAATAGGAATCAATATTATAAATTGAATTTTAGTTTCGATTTCTAATTAAAATTGAATTTGAATTTGAATGCACGAATAAAATTACCCATAGAACCTAGCCTTCTAGTTGTTATGCATACACATTCAAGAGGTGTTTATACTAATGGGAACTAAATATTCACACTTTTGTTAATGTTATATTACCCATACTAGGTGATTGTTTGTAGTAGTTGTGGTGGGATATCCTAAATACAAAGAGTGGATGGGTGAGACAAATAGATTAGAGGATGTGTTTCGCAGAGGTGCTAATGAATTTGTGAAAGACGCAAAGAGATGCCATGAAAATGAAGATTTTTCATGTCCGTGTGCTAGGTGTAAGAATGGTAAGGTGTTTGAGTGGAAAACGGTTGAACTACATTTGTTAATATTGGGTATGCACGATAGTTATCGAACTTGGGTTTTTCATGGGGAACATAAAGTTTCTTTTATCCCCGAGCAACCTTCACAACAACCTTCAACAAGTAAGATAGATGTACAAGGGGAGGATGACAATGTAAATCATAATATGCTAGAGGATTTAGTTGATGACCCGTATGGAGTTCATGAAGTGGAAGAGAATGAAGTCACTGACGATGTACAAGGTTCAGGTGCTCATGAAGATATCAAAATAAACCTTGACGATGACTGCCAAAGTTTAAAATTTATGGCGAGTCAGCTGTTATACTCGGGTTGTGAGAAAGATAAAACAACTTTACATGCCATGGTTGGTTTGAATAATTTGAAGATGTAATATGGTTTGTCTAGCACCAGTGTGACATGACTTTTGAATTGGGTGAAGGGCTTGCTACCCAAGCAGAATACGCTTCCAAACAGCTATCCTACTATAAAAAATAGTTATAAAGGTTTGGGAATGAAGTATCAATCAATTCATGTTTGTTTGTATGACTGCATACTATATCCAAAGGAGTATGAAAATCTCGATCGGTGTTCGGTATGAGATGAACCTAGATATGTCCAGTCTACTGGCAAAAAAGGCGCAAACTCAAAAGTGCCTCAAAAAGTGTTGAAATATTTTCCCGTTGGACCTAGATTAAAGAGGTTTTTCACAGTACCATGGATAGCGGAGGCAATGACTTGGCATGCTAGGGCAGAAGCAGGAGAAAATCTCATACGCCATCCTATTGATTCTACAGTTTGGAAGATGATGAATTTTGAGTATCCCAATTTTGCTCGAGAACAGGATAACATTCGTTTGGCAATATTAACAGATGGTTTCAATCCATTTGGAAATCTAAATGCCAATAAAAGTGTATGGCTAGTGATCCTATCCCCACTAAGCCTCTCTCCTTCACAGTGTATGAGACCTGAATTTTTGATGTCGTCTTTATTGAACCCTGGGCCAAACTCACCAAGTGAGGACATAAATGTCTACCTGGCTCCTTTAATAGAAGAATTAAATGAGTTGTGGGAAGGGGGTGTGCAAGAATTTGACTCTTTTAGAAAAAGAAGAGTTTACACTGAAAGCTATGTTGATGTGGGCAATTCATGATTTTCCAGCTTATGGGACATTATTCGGTTGTGTAGTACATGGTTATTTGGGGTATCCTATTAGTGGAGAAGAGACTGGATTTCTTCGTCTCCCCGCTAGCTCGAAAAATGTATACCATTGCCATAAAAGGTTTTTACCCCCTCTCATAGTTTTAGATTTGAAATAGGTTCCAATTTTTTACCAGGCAAGGTTGAACATATGATACGACCGAGAATATTTTCAGGCTTAGAAATTGAAAGTAAATCTTCTGACTGTGGCCCTAATATGCCAGGTAAGAATCCTAAATTTAAAAATGTCACAAGAGTACAAAAAGTATCGATTGAACGGTTACGTATTCGGTGCAAATGTGTACGAGAAAAATACAAATGTATAGAACTCGGGCATTTCATACAAGGCTCTTACTTTTTTCGAGCGAGCGCGAAAGATAAAAATCTCTTTGAAGCTGAAATGACTTAATATGGTGTAATTAGAAATATATTTGAATTGAACTATGTAAACTTCAAAAAGGTTGTATTTTACTGTGATTGGGTAAAAGTTGGGGATAAAAATGTTTATAAAGTTGATCTTGGTACCAATTTGATCATAGTTGACTTGTCCAAGTTGAAGAGCAACGAACACGTGATCGATGAGACGTTTGTTTGTTCTTTTCAAAAGGTCAAGCAAGTGTTTACTCGGAGTATATCAATAACGAGTCATGGTCAATTGTCCTACATGCCCCAAAGCATCTAAACAGTAGTGTCGATGACTTGGTTGCACTTACCAAATATCAATCCATTTTTTATGATAACCCGAATCTGAAATAATTTTTTAATTTGTAATAAGTATTCAAATTATTTGTAATGACCAATGGTTGTATTATTCTATTGCTCTATTATTATCGAACGACAATTTAATGTTAATTAGAATTTTCATCAATTTAAGCACAAATATCATTTTAATGTTAAGCAGGTATTGGTATAAGTTGAAATTGGTATAAATTGGTATTGGTATTAGTATAAATTAATATTGGTATTGGTATTGGTATTGCTATAAATTGAAATTGGTATAAATTGGTATTGGTATTGGTATAAATTGATATTATTGGTATTGGTATAAATTGATATTGATATTGGTAGGTATTGGTATTAATATGTATTGTCATTATCGGATTTGAGCATTAATTCAAATTTTATATACATCTTTGTACCGCATCCTGATGAAGTCAATTTATATACATCTTTGTAGATATTGACATTAATTCAAATTGTTATTATCGGTAGCGAAGGCAATGAGGACTCCTCGAACAATAGGCCCCCAAATGGCGCAATTAGGGGTCGTCATCGAGAATAAGACGGCATTATTAGCTAGGGCGCTAGAGTTGTTGAAGGCGATTATCGGCCCGGGATACACTAATTAGAGGGATATCCCTATTGACCTCAATATGAACATCTGAGGGACGCTACAGATTGAATATTTAATATTATATATTTATTTATATTTATATTTATATTTATAATTGTAGTAATTACTTATAGTATGGTTTGTATTTGTTTGACAGGAACAATTCGGCCTGCCCGCATATCTCCGCGACCCCACGTTGGAGTAATTAAGGGATCAATATAAGACACGAAAGAAGAATTTACGGGCACGAAACTTTGGGAATACTCGGGAGTCCATTCTGAGACTCTGTGATACCGTCCCCCCCCCCCCCCCCAAGGACCCAATATCATTGGCACAGTGGCAAAAAATTATCGACAATGAGACCAATGAGCGGCAATTGGCATCTTGCCAATCAGGGAGGAATAACCGGATGAAAATTTTGGATGTGCACTACTCGGGGGGACGTCTTACGCCGAGGTGGAGCACAGGATGGTAAGTTTTTAATTTTCTTTAATTTTAGTTATAATAATTTAGCATTAATTTGCATTACTTACTAATTTTGTATTATTTTATTTCAGGAGACTGGGAGTGGCCCTAGGGGTAGGACACATAGGTTGGATGCTTATGTGGCAATTAGGACGAAAAAGGGTAAGGACAAGGAGGTGGCCCCGAGCATCGCAGCCACCATTTTAAGTTATAAATGTTTAATTTTTTCAATTATGTTATAATTTTTTTATTTACTTAATTGACTAATTGTGTACTTTTTATTTTTTTCATGCAAAGCTTAAGGAAGTGCATGGGTCGCAGTCTGATGCCGACAAAGCATATTTGGCTATGAACGCTAGTCAAGTACTCATCCCAGATCGCAAGGGGAGGAGTAGGGAGTGAGATCGCGGGTGGGGAATCCCAGGATCATTGTCATGGAGATGGGCAACAACGGGCTAGCCCGTAAGGTGGACTACCATGACGATAAACTTTGAAGGTTAGAGGCGTCAGTCCTAGATATGTATGCCTTCATGAAGCATCAGTTGAGCAAGGGCAAGGGCAAGGTGGTAGAGGAGGACGAAGACGCCGACGTTAATGAAATTGCTTCATCGCCAATACGTACGAACTCGGTGTCGTTAGATGATTCATTTCCCATCGTGACCTCTGTCAAGCGGCCTATGTAAACACTCAGTTGATCGAGCGTGCATCTACTTGACATATATTGTGTCGGTTTGAGGGATATGAGCTTTGTCCTGGGTATGACGGTTCATGGATGTCCCCTCCAAGACATTGAGTCAAGAGTGCGCGTCATGCATGTGGTGGAGGGAAATGAGAACTCACCTGCGTGGTTGTGCGAACAATGCGATGTTAAGCATATTGGGGGTGTGAATTCATATGTTGTGTGGCCTTACTTCCTCCTCCGACTTGCTCAAGATTGAGATTATTTCTATCTCTTTTGATTTTGAAAATTGGATCGTATTTATATTCTTTTGATTTTGGTACAATTTGGTTTGAATATGATGGATGTTTGCATTTTTATTTTATTTGGATATGGATTATAAATGCCTTGATTTGGTATATTATTTATATTTTATTTGGATATATATGTTGTTTGAACAGGCATAATTTTGTTATAACAGGTACAAATATACTGTTGGGCTGTGACAGTGGCCATACTTCCCAATAACTTTTTTAAAATTCTGCCTAGAATTGTCACGGTCTTTGACCGCGATAATTTTTTTGACTTATCACGGTCTTTGACCGTGATAAAAACTTATGACGATCAAAGACTGTGACAGGACCATGACAATTCTAATGAACTTTTCACGGTTATTGACCGTGACAAGTTCGTGATAACAGAAGTTGTCACCCCCATACTTGTCACGGTCATTGACCTTGACAAGTTAGACTTGTCATGGTCAATGACCGTGACAAGTCAATAGTTTTGGTGTAGTGTGTATCATGTATTCTTGATGTAAACTTTGAAATCTTTCATTAATCTTTCAAACGGATACATCCACCGATATCTAACTAGGCTGTAAATAAGTGCCTTGTCACATAGGTGTACCAATAAGTGAAAACTTATGTTAAAAAAATATGGGGAAAAGTACTTCTCCAACACACAAATCGCTTCGGTCAGCACTACGTTTGCGGCCACTATGTGATCTCTATTGACTACCTTCTCATATAGAAGTGAGAAGAAGATGCTAATTTTTATAATTACCCTCTGTAAATCCTTGTGCTTGGAGAAACAATGCTTAAACAATAGAAGAACCAATTGCATGATCACGTGCCAATCATGGGATTTACACTTATGTAAATCATGGGTAGCATAATTCACAATCCTTTACAAGTTGGATGAAAAATTAGATGAAATATTCAAATTAGATATTGTGTCTAAAAGCACCTTCCTTTCCTCACTCATCAAAGTAAACGCACTAGGTGGAATTATTTTCCTTCCCCTACCATCATCTTTCAACCATAGTTGTGGCTTAAGTTTCAACGATTTAAGGTATTTTCATGCATTTTCTCCATCCTTCGAATGACTCCCACCAAGTCATGTGCCCACAATATGTTCAGTGATGTTCTTTTCCGCATGCATATCAACCAATACATGGTGCAGCAGGTTATTCTTCCAATAGGGCAAGTCAAATAAAATTGACCTCCTAGACCATGTCTTCCTTGTCTCAGTTTTATTCCTAATTGGGGTATTCTTATGCTTGACATTCTTGAATTTAGGATTCTTACCTGGCATATTAAGGCCACAATTAGAAGATTTAATTTTAATTTCTGAACATGAACCCCACCCGCTAAAAAATTGGAACATTTCTCAAATCTAAAACTTCCTGCTATCGGTGAGATGCAGAGATTCAATCTCCTCTCCACAAATATGACACCCTAAATAATCACGTACTACACAACCGGATAATGTCCCATAAGCTGAAAAATCATGAATTGCCCACATCAACATAGCTTTCAGCGTAAACTCTTCTTTTTTAAAAGAGTGAAATGCTTGCACACCGTCTTCCCATAACTCATTTAATTATTCTACCAAAGGAGACAAGTATACATCGACATCCTCACTCGGTGCCTTTGGCCTAGGTATCAATAAAGACAACATCGAATATTCAGGTATCATACATTGTGTAGGAGGGAAGCTAGTGGTGCTAGGATCACTGGCCATACACACTGATTTTAGCTTAGATTTCCAAATGGATTGAAACCATCTGTTGATATTGCCAAACGAATGTTAAGCTATTTTCGATCAAAAATTGAGATACTCACAATTCATCCTCTTCCAAGTTATAGAATCAATAGGATGACGCATGGGATTATACCCTACTTCTGCCCTAGCATGCCAAGTCATTGCCTCCGCTATCCATGGAACTGTGAAAAAATGCTTCAATCTAGGCCCAGCGGGAAAATATTTCAACATTTTTTGAGGAACTTTTGAGTTTGTGCCTTCCTTGCTAGTAGATTGAACATATTTAGGTTCATCGCATACCGGACACCGATAGATATTTTCATACTCCTTTCGGTATAGTATGCATTCACACACACAAGCATGAATTGATTTATACTTCATTCCCAAACCTTTTAAACTATTCTTCATCATAGGATAGCTATTTGGAAACGTATTCTACTTGGGTAGCAAGCCCTTCACCCGATTTAAAATTCCAGTCATACTATTGCCAGACAAATTATATGGGGTCTTCAAACTATGCAAACCAACCGTGGCATGTAATTTTTTTTATCTTTGTCATAGCCAGAGTATAATGGCTAAGTCGCTTTAAATTTTAAACTTTGGTAGTCACCGTCACGGTTTATCTCGATATCTTCATAAGCACCTGAACCTTGTACATTGTCAGTGACCTTATTTTCTTCCACTTCATGAACTCCATATGCGTCATCAACTAAATCCTCTAGCATATTATGATCTACATTGTCCATATTCCCTTGTACATCTATCCTACTTGTTGAAGGTTGTTGTGAAGGTTACTCGGGGATAAAAGGAACTTTGTTCCCCAAGAAAAACTCAACTTCGATAACTATCGTGCATACCCAATCTTAACAAATGTAGTTCAACCGTTTTCCACTCAAACACCTTACCATTCTTACACCTAGCACACGGACACGGGAACTCTTCATCATTATGATATCTCTTTATGTATTTCACAAATTCATTAGCACCTCTGCGAAACACATTCCTTAATCTATTTGTTTCACTCATCCACTCTTTGTATTTAGGATATCCCATCACAGCTACTACAAACAATTACCTATTATGGGTAAGAAGCATATATTCATGGATTAGTATAAACACAAGAGTTTATTCATTTATTCGATAATCATGTTTATAGTGATGGTTTATACATAGTTATGTTTCATTCCGCATTATTAGTTGTTTAGCAGCAAGCTTTTAAAATTTATAGTATATTTCATTTTTATCTTATTTATGTTCTTTAGAATCACAACCCTAAATTGTGACACCCCGCCTAATTAACCCCGGGTGATCAGTCCTAAATTAAGTTAGAACAGGTTTCTCAGTTGGATCATTCTTAGCATCACTGCCGCCTTTTTAATTACTAACCACCTAAGTGAGAAAAATAGATTGGTGCCAAGTTTTATCTTTCATTAACATAAATGAAACTCATGTGGAATTAAAATGACACTATAATCACAAGTAACTGAAACAACCATTCACAATTAATTAACTGACCGAATAAACCATCGGCCCAAACTCCAACAAATATAAAATAAAGACAATTAATCAATCTCAACGAGTCTGACAAAAACTAAATGAACTATGAGCTACATGCTCGAAATAACTGATAAGAATCTCTATACTATAAATGAAAGAATGAGGCATCTATCAAATCTCCCACAACATCCACATATGCTGCAGTGACGAATCCCTGAAATAGAATCAAGCCTGGCGTCCCTGTGGCTGGACACCTAAAAGGTTTTTAAAAAGTTTATATAGCAACGGTTAGTACCCAAAAAACATTTGAAAAACATTTAGCAAATGATTAACTTGCAGTAATAAATTAATATGCATGCTCTCCCTATTTTAGTTAGTGCCTCACTCCCTTGAAGACATCCTCACCCCTCCTCTAATGTGCACTACTAGTGCCTTAATTTAATTTACCTAATTCTTATTCTCCTGACTAGATAAATTATAACCCTTGTAAACACCCTACTCTAACCGAGTATGCCTTAATTATGATTTTTAAGTTATTACCAACATCACTTAATTAAATCATTTCCCTTTAATTTCATATAACTTCCCCATATGTTATACATATAATACAACTCATGCTTTGTATTTTTTAGCCCGCATATAATTATTTACCTAATTATATACTTAGTCATATTACAGTATTCATACACATACTGAAATAACATTTAATAATAATAACCCCCGAGTAAAGTCTCACCGGGTATAAATTCTCTAAAGTGTTGTCCCACTAGGTGCATTCACATAACCTAGTTACCCCAAGTCAGAATCGCTCACTAACTTGGTTAATACATACATATTGGAGGCGGTCATATTCCTTCCCAGAAAGTTAGATGCCCCTCACCCATATAACGGACGCTATGACCTGGGATTATACTCGCCCTACTCCTCAACCTAGGGGATTCATCCACTACGCGCAACCTCCCCCTATAGAACTAGAGTATATAATAATAATATATATCACTGATATTGATGCACACACCAGATATATATACTATCACACACCGTATATATATAAATATAAAAATATCCCGGCTATACCGGGTACTAAGTCCGTGACACAAGCCTATTCCATTTTATTATGAGTTTATGGCCCAACTCGAATTATTTATTATTTTGCACATTAATGTTCTTTGGTATCGCCCCAACCAATATTCGGTCTTACTCTCGTGGCCCGAATTTAAAACAACACCCGAGTCTATATCCCCGACTCTAAATTATTTAGCCTTCACCTAAATAAAATTTTCGTATCGGCATCGCCCCCCAATATCTCCAGACTTGTCCACTCAGTCCGTACTTAAAAATTTGAATCGAAATTCCCAAAATTTCAACTCTAGTATATCACACCTAATTTCCTCCACATCCCGATTAATTTTAATCGTGATGTGCCACCCAAAATCGCCCTCAAATCCTAATTAAATTTTTATTCACAATTAATTAGATTTAAACCCATGTATTAATTACTCAATAATTAAGGCATGGTAGTATGTTTAATTTAATTTCCCTACATATAAAGGCGAACTGGGCGAACTGTCAAAATTTCCGGACCATCGATCGATCGATGGTCCACCTTCGATCGATCGATCGATCAGGTCCTCGTCTTCTCTGAGTTGGTTGTTTCAGCCATGGACGCACACCTCCAAACCTTAGTTTCTTCTACACTGAAAACCAAGCTTTCCCATCGACAATAGACATCAAAAACCTTATGAGGAACCTCAATAAAGTCCAATAACATCAGTAAATTCACTTTCTCTACTGTTTTTACAAATTGGGGTAAAATTCCATTTAATCTTTTAACCCATTTAAACATCAATTCCTTGATCACAAATTCGTCTCTAATTTATCCGGGTTTACACATCTTACCAGATACAAATATACAACTCAGATTATATATGATTTTCTAATTAATTTAGCAATCAGATTCATGGTTTACAAAACCCCATGTTCATACCCCTTTAAATCCCAAAACGAATTTCTTTGATTATACACATCACATGAATATGAATTGAAATACACTTTACATGCTACAGTAAGTTAACCACTTGCCTTAGGGTTCGTAGAGTCTGAATTTGGAACCGTGAGTGCTCAAGGTTGAAGATGACTCTTTTTTGGCCCTCCTGTGATCCCCAAATTGCCTTTGGCTGCTGTTAGGGTTTCCTAACCCTCTAAGTCTTCTCTAAAATAAATTCAGTCGTTCCCTTGTTTCTTTTATTTGTTTAATTAACCTTAATCCCCTTTTTTGTCTAATGGGCCAAGCCCAAGTGACCCAAATGCCCCCGTGTGGGCCCGACTATATTTAAAAACGTCCCGTGACCCGTTACTACCCTCGGGTACACTTTTCTGACTATCTCGGCCCATTCGGACTCAACCGTACACTCAGAATTGTCATTCAAATTAATTTATAAAAATACTTATTTCTTACCCAAATTAGTCTATACCGACTCTCGGCTAAAATAAGTACATATCCCGTCATTAATACCCGACATGACGTAAATGCATTATTACTATTCACTTAGTAAATAAGTTTCCCTAAATATTAACCATTCACTCCTCGATTAATATTTAAATATAGAATTTTGAATTCCCGAATTAATTAAATATTTAATGGACAAAAACACGGGGTGTTACATACTCCCCCCTTACAAAGGAATTTCGTCCCCGAAATTAGGTCGTACCTGTGGTGAAAAGCTCTGGATATTGTTCCCGCATATCCTCCTCCCGCTCCCAGGTAGACTCGTCAACGTTGTGATGATCCCACTATACTCTAACTAGTGGAACAACCTTGAATCGTAACTTCCGCTCACTACGGTCTAGAATAGCCACTGGTCTCTCCTCATATGAGATGCCTGGCTGTAAATCAATTTCCTCGAGTGGAATGTGCCAGAAAGCCCTCTCGCTCCTGCGATATTTCTTCAACGATGCCACATGGAATACGTCGTGTATCCGCTGAAGGTGCTCTGGCGATCCCAGCCTGTACGCTACTAGCCCCACCCTCTCGATAATAGGGAAAGGTTTCACGTACCTCGGTGCTAACTTACCCTTCTTACCGAACCTCATCACCCCTTTCATAGGAGATACCCGGACCAATACCTGGTCCCCAACCTCTAACTCCACACGTCTCCTTGAAGCATCAGCGTAACTCTTCTGCCTATCCCGAGCTATCCGAATCCTCCCTTGGATCAACTATATCTTGGCAAACGTCTCCTGAACAATCTCCGGCCCCAAAAGTTTGTTGACCCCCACCTCTAACCAACAAGTGGGTGAATGACAAGGTCACCCGTAAGTGCCTCGAATGGTGCCATACCGATCGTGAATTGGTAAGATTTGTTATACGCAAACTCTACCAAAGGAATATATTTCTCCCAACCTCCCCCAAAGTCTAATATGCACATTCTGAGCATATCTTCCAGCATCTGATTGACTCTCCTAGTCTGTCCGTCGGTCTGTGGGTGATATGCTGTACTCAAACGTAACTCCGTGCCCATGGCCTCCTGAAAACTCTATCAAAAGTGGGCCACAAAGATCTTATCTCTGTTAGACATAATATTAATCGGTACCCCGTGCAGCTTAACAATCTCAGTTATGAATAGATGCGCATATCGCATCGTCTCAAAGTCTGTGCGAATCGACAGAAAGTGGGCCACTTTGGTCAACCGATCCAAAATGACCCATATGGAATCGTGACCATTTTGCGATGTAGGTAACCCTGTAATGAAGTCCATGGAGATGCTCTCCCACTTCCACACGGAAATCTCCAGTGGTTGTAGCATCCCTGATGGTCTCTGGTGATCAACTTTCACAAGCGAACATGTGGCACATTTCGAAACAAACTCTGCTATATCTCGTTTCATTCCTGCCCACTAATAATGTCTCCTCATATCCTGGTGCATCTTATCCCCATCGGGATGTACCGCGAATCTTGACCCATGGGACTCTGTCATAACAGCATGCGTCAACTCCTCATCCTTTGGCACAATTAACCTCCTATTAAGGCGTAATCCTCCTTCTGAGCTGACCGAGTAACCCTCTGCTCCCTCAGCTAGCAACTGGCTCACCCTATCTCGACAGATCTGATCCTCTACCTGAGCCCTCACAACCCGCATAATGATCTCAGGTGTGATGGATAACGCTAACATGCAAGCCCTGGCTACATCATCCTCATGTCGAAGTTCTCTCCACTTTGCTTTCCAGACTTCTGATATTTCCCCATTCGATCTCCGGCTTAATGCATCTGCTGCCACATTAGCCTTACCAGGATGATACTGAATATCAAACTGGTAGTCTTTCACGAATTCTAGCCATCGCATCTGCCTCATATTCAGATCCGTCTGAGTGAAGAGATACTGAAGTGATTTGTGATCCGTGAATAATGTGAACTGCTTTCCCAGAAAATAATGTCTCCATATCCTAAAAGCAAAAACGACCGCTGCTAACTCCAGGTCGTGAGTGGGGTAATTCCTCTCGTGGGGCTTTAGCTTTCTGGACGCATAAACTATAGACCTTTCCTCCTGCTAAAGCACACTCCCAAGTCCCTGTAAGGATGCGTCAGTGTAAACCCGATACTCTAATCCTCCCTTCGGCAATGAAAGTACGGGTGCAGATGTCAACTTGTCCTTTAGCTCGTCGAAAGCTAATTAACAATGATCACTCCAAGTGAAAGGTACCCCTTTCCGGGTCAGATTCGTCAAAGGGACCGCAATCTTTGAGAATCCTTTGATGAACTGCCTGTAATAACCGACTAATCCCAGAAAACGGCGCACCTCAATCGGTGTCGTGGACTGCCCCCATTCCCTCATCGTCGATACTTTACTCGGATCCACCGCAATGCTCCGGTCTGACACCACGTAGCCAAGAAACTGAACCTCCCGTTGCCAAAATCCACACTTCCCGAATTTGGCATAGAAATGGTGATCCCGCAATGTTCGTAAAACCATACGCAGATGCTCTCGGTGCGCGAGTAGATCAGGATGTCATCAATGAACACAATGACAAACTGGTCAATAAATTCCCTGAAAGCCCTGTTCATAAGGTCCATGAACACTTCTGGTGCATTGGTGAGCCCGAATGGCATCACCCTGAACTCTTAAGATCCATACTGCGACAGGAAAGCGGTCTTAAGAACATCCTCCTCTCGGATATGTAGTTTATGATACCCTGACCTCAAGTCGACCTTGGAGAAGTAAGACGCCCCTCTCAACTGGTCAAATAGATCATCAATCCTAGGCAACGGATACTTATTCCGTATCGTCGCCTTATTCAGCTCTCTATAGTCCACGCATAATCGTAGTGAGCCATCCCGCTTCTTCACAAACAACACTGGTGCACCCCACGGCGATGTACTCCGCCGGATGAAACCTTGACCCAGAAGCTGTTGAATCTGCTCTCTCAGCTCACGCATCTCTTAAGGGGCCATACGTTATGGGGCCCGAGCAATCGGCCTCATCCCCGGTGCTAAATCGATTACAAATTTGATTTCCCTGCTAGGTGGCAACCCTGGTATCTCCTAGAACACATCCTCAAAGTCCCTCACTACCGGGATTGAGTCCAATGGAATCACCACCTCTTGTGAGGTTTCCTCCTCGATGTAATACAGGTGCGTGCATGACCCTCCCTCGGGTAACAACATTGCTATAAAAAACATCTCTTGTCTTGGAATGGAGGACACGATTGTCCTCTCGTAGCAATCCATTGTCGCCCGATAACCTGCCAACCAATCCATACCCAAGATGACACCGTACCCCTTCATATCTAACACCAAGAGGTCCGCTGCTAAACTAAGCCTCCCAATCAAAATGTCCACCCCCCGACAAATCGAGTGAATCAAAGCCCCGCTGCCTACTGGTAACTCTACACACATCTGAAGACTACCCGCGGTCTCTAGTTACCCGGCACGTTTAGCAAAATTATATTTAATGAATGAATGTGATGCTCCCGTATCAAAAGGAATACTACCCTCATAACCATGAATGAGAAACATAACCTCAACCGCTGGCGGTGCTTGTTGCTCTGGAGGATTGGGGACATCCCAGATGTTATACACAAGCCCGTAGTGCATCGTCCCCTGCTGTGGTGGGGCGGGTGGGGCTGGTGTTGCTGGCGGTATTTGCCCCTATTGGACCTCCTATTGTTGACCCCTGCCCCTTTGTGGGCACTCCCTCTTGAAGTGTCCTGGCTGGCAACAGACAAAATAGCGTCTCTGACCATCCCCCTGTCGTTGGCCCTGTTGGCCCTGACGTGGCTGGCCCTGCTGGCCTCCCCTATTGTTCCCTTGGCCCTGACGGCCCTGAGGAACCTGTTGCTGCTGATTCGGGCCCAGCTGCCCCTGCATGAACCCCTGTCCTCGCAGTCTGAACCCACCAGGCTTAAACTTCTTAGCCTGATTCCCTTGCTGACTGCCAGCCTGCTGCTGAGTACCACTCGTGTTACCACTAGTAACTGCCTTGCCCTGTTAGCTCGGCTCCCCTGCTCTCTTGCTCCTCTTCGTATGGAAGCGATGATCCTGGCAATGCACGAGTGCGGCATTAACGACATCTGTATAAGTCACTAACGTCGGGTTCCCAATCAAATGTTGCCTGATCCGTCAGGCTAAGCCATCCATAAATCTCGATTTCTTCCTCTCCTCATTGTTCACCTCATTTGGTACAAAGTTTACCAAACGGGTGAACTCCTCCTCATAGTCTGCCACTGATCGGTCACCCTGTACTAAATCACTGAATTTCTTTCTCATCTCAGTCTCTACTGCTGGTGAAAAGTATTTGCGGTCAAACCGCACCCAGAACTCTGTTATCATCATCAAATCTTGCTCCTCGGCAGTGGTAACTGACTCCCACCACTGTAAGACTGCCCCCGATAGACGAAAGGTAGCAAGCATCTATTTCTGCACCTCGGTACACTCCAGTATGCGCAGATGGCGCTGAATGTTCTTCTTCCACTCACGAGCCTTTACTACATCTGTGCTACCCCGAAACTCAGGTGGGTGACCCTTCTGAAAGGTCTCCCTAACTCGTTGCCAAGATGGTGGCCCCACTGGAGCCTGAACTGCTGGTGCCACTGGAGGCGGTGCCTAGGGTTGTGGAAAGTGAGCTTCCATAGCTCGCATCGCTGTCTCGACTGCCTGGGCCACAATCACTGCCACCTGAGTGGTGGAAATCAACTCGGGTGGGGATGGGGGTCGCGGTACCTGTGGCTCCTAATTCGCCTCCCTGACCTCATCCCTAGCCTCAGCCCTCTCCGCTCTCTATCCCCTTGGTGTCATCTGAAATAGATTGAATTGTATAAGTACACAATTTATACAAAAAAATTTATAGTAGAAATACCATAACTCACAAGCGGAAAAATGAATCAACGGTCCTAATAATAGGGCTCTACAACAATCGAATGCTATGCTGAAATGTAGTAAGCTGCACAGATCCTAAGGACACTAGAACTTGATGCTCTGATACCATATGTGACACCCCGCCTAATTAACCCCGGGTGATCAGTCCTAAATTAAGTTAGAACATGTTTCTCAGTTGGATCATTCTTAGCATCACTGCCGCCTTTTTAATTACTAACCACCTAAGTGAAAAAAATAGATTGGTGCCAAGTTTTATCTTTCATTAACATAAATGAAACTCATGTGGAATTAAAATGACACTATAATCACAAGTAACTGAAACAACCATTCACAATTAATTAACTGACCGAATAAACCATCGGCCCAAACTCCAACAAATATAAAATAAAGACAATTAATCAATCTCAACGAGTCTGACAAAAACTAAATGAACTGTGAGCTACATGCTCGAAATAACTGATAAGAATCTCTATACTAGAAATGAAAGAATGAGGCGTCTATCAAATCTCCCGCAACATCCACATATGCTGCAGCGACGAATCCCTGAAATAGAATCAAGCCTGGCGTCCCTGTGGCTGGACACCTAAAAGGTTTTTTAAAAGTTTATATAGCAAGGGTTAGTACCCAAAAAATATTTGAAAAACATTTAGCAAATGATTAACTTGCAGTAATAAATAAATATGCATGCTCTCCATATTTTAGTTAGTGTCGCACTCCCTTGAGGACATCCTCACCCCTCCTCTAATGTGCACTACTAACGCCTTAATTTAATTTACCTAATTCTTATTCTCCTGACTAGATAAATTATACCCCTTGTAAACACCCTACTCTAACCGAGTATGCCTTAATTATGATTTTTAAGTTATTACCAACATCACTTAATTAAATCATTTCCCTTTAATTTCATATAACTTCCCCATCTGTTATACATATAATACAACTCATGCTTTGTATTATTTAGCCCGCATATAATTATTTACCTAATTATATACTTAGTCATATTACAGTATTCATACACATACTGAAATAACATTTAATAATAATAACCCCCGAGTAAAGTCTCAGTGGGTATAAATTCTCTAAAGTGTTGTCCCACTAGGTGCATTCACATAACCTAGTTACCCCAAGTCAGAGTCGCTCTCTAACTTGGTTAATACATACATGTTGGAGGCGGTCATATTCCTTCCCTGAAAGTGAGATGCCCCTCACCCATATAACGGACGCTATGACCTGGGATTATACTCGCCCTACTCCTCAAGCTAGGGGATTCATCCACCACGCGCAACCTCCCCCTATAGCACTAGAGTATATAATAATAATATCTATCACTGATATTGATGCACACACCAGATATATATACTATCACACACCGTACATATATAAATATAAAAATATCCCGTCTATACCGTGTACTAAGTCCGTGACACAAGCCTATTCCATTTTATTATGAGTTTATGGCCCAACTCGAATTATTTATTATTTTGCACATTAATGTTCTTTGGTATCGCCCCAACCAATATTCGGTCTTACTCTCGTGGCCCGAATTTAAAACAACACCCGAGTCTATATCCCCGACTCTAAATTATTTAGCCTTCACCTAAATAAAATTTTCGTATCAGCATCGCCCCCCCCCCCCCCCCCCAATATCCCCAGACTTGTCCACTCAATCTGTACTTAAAAATTTGAATCGAAATTCCCAAAATTTTAACTCTAGTATATCACACCTAATTTCCTCCACATCCCGATTAATTTTAATCGTGATGTGCCACCCCAAATCACCCTCAAATCCTAATTAAATTTTTATTCACAATTAATTAGATTTAAACCCATGTATTAATTACTCAACAATTAAGGCATGGTAGGATGTTTAATTTAATTTCCCTACATATAAAGGCAAACTGGGCGAACTGTCAAAATTTCCGGACCATCGATCGATCGATGGTCCACCTTCGATCGTTCGATCGATCAGGTCCTCATCTTCTCTGAGTTGGCTGTTTCATCCATGGACGCACACCTCCAAACCCTAATTTCTTCTACACTGAAAACCAAGCTTTCCCATCTACAATAGACATCAAAAACCTTATGAGTAAACTCAAGAAAGTCCAACAACATCAGTAAATTCACTTTCTCTACTGTTTTTACAAATTGGGGTAAAATTCCATTTAATCTTTTAACCCATTTAAACATCAATTCCTTGATCACAAATTCGTCTCTAATTTATCCGGTTTTACACATCTTACCAGATACAAATATATAACTCAGATTATATATGATTTTCTAATTAATTTAGCAATCAGATTCATGGTTTACAAAACCCCATGTTCGTACCCCTTTAAATCCCAAAACGAATTTCTTTGATTATACACATCACATGAATATGAATTGAAATACACTTTACATTCTACAGCAAGTTAACCACTTGCCTTAGGGTTCGTAGAGTCTTTATTTGGAACCGTGAGTGCTCAAGGTTGAAGATGACTCTTTTTTGGCTCTCTTGTGATCCCTAAATTGCCTTTGGTTGCTGTTAGGGTTTCCTAACCCTCTAAGTCTTCTCTAAAATCAATTCGGTCATTCCCTTGTTTCTTTTATTTGTTTAATTAACCTTAATCCCATTTTTTGTCTAATGGGCCAAGCCCAAGTGACCCAAATGCCCCCGTGTGGGCCCGGCTATGTCTAAAAACGTCCTGTGACCCGTTTACTACCCCCGGGTACACTTTTCTGACTATCTCAGCTCATCCGGACTCAACTGTACACTCAGAATTGTCATTCGAATTAATTTATAAAAATACTTATTTTGCACCCAAATTAGTCTATACTGACTCCCGGCTGAAATAAGTACATATCCCGTCATTAATACCCGACATGACGTAAATACATTATTACTATTCACTTAGTAAATAAGTTTCCCTAAATATTAACCATTCACTCCCCGATTAATATTTAAATATAGAATTTTGAATTCCCGAATTAATTAAATATTTAATGCACAAAAATACGAGGTGTTACATAAATGTTATAAATGCCTAAGGCCAACCAACTCAATGGCCATCTAAATGTTCAAATCCACCGGTTAACAACAATTCAAGAATCCCAAATAATCAATTCAAATAATATTGCAAAATATTATAAATGCCTAGGGTCAACCGACTCAATGGCCATATAAATATTCAAATCCACCAGTCAACAACAATTCAAGAACCCGAAACAACTACTCAAATAATAATGCAAAATATTAGAAATGCCTAGGGCCAACCAATTCAATAGCCACCTAAATGTTCAAATCCACCAATCAACAACTTATGAAGTGAACATGAGAATATAAAAAGCATTATATCATGTTACAGTACCATAATGTCATGCATTTACATGATAATGCATGCATGCATGCACCCCCAAAGCAAGTGTTATATAACAAGTAACGAGGGTGTAAATTTACACTAAATCAACTTTTGTACGATTACTTATTACCTTTTCACCCTCGTTACTTGCTATATAACACTTGCTTTAGGGTGCATGCATGCATGTATGTATTATATAATAATTTATGAGCACATACATATATATGTATATGTATGTGTGTGTGTGTGTGTGTGTGTAGAGAGAGAGAGAGAGAGAGTTGTAATGGCTAACCCATTATAAATCAATTTATACCAATTACCACAATATATCAATTTTTACTAATTATCAATTTCAATATACAAATTTTAATTTTAGAATACCAATTTCAATATATAAATACTAATTTCAGAATACACACACTGAAGACTGCGTATTTCCTCTATCTAGTCTAAAGGGTGAGTTGCCCTATCCCATTCAAGATCGCATATTTCTGTAATATACTTAGCAGCTCATGCACATTGTTTCCATTTGAGGAAAATTTTGCAACGTATCCCCATAGTTCCTCAAGTACACGACATAAATTCGCAAATGTAAGTGTTACTTCAATTCGTCAATTGAAATAACACTTAACACCAAATCATCTAGTATATACCCAGAGAACATTAAGAGACGGCAGTAGAACTTCCCCCCAAAGTTATAAGTTTAAGCCACTAAGAATATTATTATACAGAATTTTATTGCAGGGGTAATGACTCTCGAACGGGTTTTAAGGGCTATTGAATGCGTGCGCATAAAAAATATAAGGCTAGTATTTATGCGCACTATTATTAATTGTTTAACAACAAACTTTTAAAATTTATAGTATGGTCTAAGGGCTACCCAACTCAATGGCCATCTAAATGTTCAAATCCACCATTCAACAATAATTAAAGAATCCCAAACAATTCAACGATTTATATGTGTGTGTGTGTGTGCGTGTATATATATATATATATATATATATATATATATATATATATATAGAGAGAGAGAGAGAGAGAGAGATGTACCAAAATAGGGTCGCCGAAATATGTGAGGAAGAGGAAAGGGGGTCGCCAATGCAGCAATTAGAGAGAGAACCCAAATATCAAATACCAAATACCAAATTTCAATTTATAATACCAATTTCAATTTTAATTTTAAATAACAATTTCAATTTTAAATTCAATTTTAATTTCAAATATTAATTTCAATTTCAAACACACACACTCGCCCACACACACACACACTACCCCCCCCCCCCCCCCCCCCCCCACACACACACACACTGACCCCAAAACACATGCACACACTTACTTACCCACACATACACACAAACACATTGACCCCAAAACACACACACACATACACTGACCTACACATACACACACTGACCACACTATACACACACACACACATACACAAAGGAGGGAGAGAGAGAGAGAGAGAGAGAGAGAGAGAGAGAATCGCAGCAGTTTAAAGGAGAAATAAAGAGAGAAATAAAAGAGGGAAAGAAAATTGAAGCGGACATGGCATTTATTTTTTAATGTTACGTGTCACAGTCAAAGACAGTGACACGTTCGTGACAACCCTACTTGTCACGGTCTTTGACCGCAATAAAAAACATGTATTTTTTTTATCACGGTCTTTAATCGTGACAAGGGTTGCGGGGAAAAGGGTGCCATTTTAGCCTTTTGGTGTAGTGTCAACACCTCACCCCTTGCCCAATAAAAAGGATCCTTGGGCACACAATTTCGAAAAGTAATTTTCAGTGATCGTATTCAATTTGAGGGCCGAGTGCTAATCATTTTTTTAGAGGATTGAAGATTATTGTGAAAGAACTTATTGTAGGTTTGATTTATTAATGAAAATTTCTACTCATTTTTGCAATTTGTTTTTATCCTTCATCATGATAGCTTAACTATTCTATTAGGATTATGATGAAGTTTATCATAGTTAGCTAATACTGTCACTTTAATTTAATTGTTGTTCATTCCCTACCTATTTCATTGTTATAAAAAATTCGGTATTCATTTTAAAATGACATGATAGTGTATTTTAAAACCTATAAATTTTTTTTAAAAAATAACGTTTTGAGATTGGAAAAAATAGTAATTTTTTATATAATATGCTTACACTTTGATATTTTTGATAATCTATGCTTAAATACACTTGTGAACTTTAAAACTTATACTTTCTAAGAAAATAGGGATTTTAGCCATCTATTAGAGACCTTAAAAATATTTCAAACATAACCGTCATATTTATCAAATTAAACGCGACGAGAGTCGATTTAATTTGAGTTATAAAAAAGGAATGAAAATGTTAAATTAGTGTGTAATATTAGTTACGTGCTAAATGGACCCTAAATTCTAATTATTTCATATTATTTACAACTCTCGTGTATTGCTCTCATTATTCATATTTTCTTTTATTTAGTTTAGTGTATAATTATTCTCTACCCCATTTAGTCTAGTTGGAGAATTACAATTCTTTTAAAAGTTAAATTTGACATTTGTCCATGGGTTCGATCCATACTTATACTCGCTATTCAATAATACTCCATGCACTTGCGATATTTTATAAATTGACAACAGTTTTGCTACTGTAAGCTTCCAACTTTCAACACTAGAAGTAATACAAAATTACTTTTCATTATTTATTAATATGGTGCCCATGTATTTTGATGGTCATAAAATGAAGCGAATTTCTTAGGAATTTCTTTTCTATAACTCATCGCATATGAATGGGGGGGGGGTACCACATAACAACACCACATAGGCTCTTCTGGAGCCTTAAGTTCAACAATGGTTGAACTTTTTACTATATTACATACTATGTCTGAAAAACTTTTTGTTTTCAGAATAGCAAGAGTTGTTCATTGTTTGCTAAACAAATGTCATTATATAATGACAGTTCAATAATATCAATTACAAGATTCAATAAAGATTATGAAGTGTGTGTCAGTCCAAATATATATGAATAACAATAATTTATGTTTCGATCTAAAGTTTGGTGACAAACTTAAACAAATGGGATTATTTTTAAAAAAATCTCGTATTAAATAATTATTTGATATTCAAAGAATGGGATGGATAACAAAAACTTTAAATATTTGTAACAGCAAATCTTACAATACTTAATAATCTCAATAGAATTTCATATTTGAGGATATAGATCGTTTATGAAAACTTATCCATACATGCATACATATACATGTGTGTGTGTGTGTGTGTGTGTGTAAAAATCATGCATTTTGATGGTTTTATATCATCACAAATCAGAATTTAACCATAATCCTTTAAGCACAAAAAACTTTAATTATACATATATCAAATCATGACGTATATTTAAAGGAGGAAAATTTGAATAATTAAAGTAGAGAACTTTAGGTTCGTAACTGATGAATCAAAATTTATATTCCTATCATATGTCCAAGACTTCAGGCTCATAAATAAGAAACTTTAGGTTTCTAATATATAACTGAGGAAAAAAAACTTTAGGTTATGCTAAAACTTCGTTCTTAGCCTAAAATAGTTGAACATCAGTTTTAATATTTTTAATTTCATTAAATTCTCTACCCATTTGTATCAAAATTTCAGGTTTGATCAGGGGTACAAATGATAGAGAATCTTCCAAACAAGTACCAAATATAACAATTCAACCTCTTTATTTAAAATAATAAGGGGTTTAATTTTCTTACATTCTATACACATTTCCAAGACTCCAATGTATAGAGAACGGTTATAAAGTGAAAAGGAGTTAAAATAAATAACATTAAAAGGATAATTTAATACTCAAAAGAAGCGAAAGTTAAATGATGAAATCATTAATATGATAGTTAAAGGAATCTTTCACCATCAATATAGTATCTAAAAATATATTTCATTTATAAAAGAGAATAAAAAGGTAAGAAATTGAACAGATATGTTTAAATATTCAATTTATTTCGAAGCTATTCCCAATAAAAATGATATATTTGGAGATTGAGGTCCATATTATAAATAATTATGTAAGAACTTTCAAAATTTATACCCCGTGAATCATTAAAACCTTAAGTTTTGGTTTATGGTATATTTTTGTCGGAGCTTCAGATCCAAATAATTTGAAAAATTATGAGAACTTCAGGCCTCATATTTTCAAAATTAATTAGAAAAACTATATCCAATAACAAATAATAATTTTTGAACTACTAGTCACAATAATGATAATGGATCTTCATATCACATATATAATTGGAAAACTCTTAGTCTATATTATGTCAATTAGACAATTAAAACTTCAGGTTTGATTATTGTGATATATTTTCTTTTACACTTTAGGCACAAATAAGGCATTAGAGAATAAAAAATTAGAGCAAATAAGGCATTAGAAAATCTAAAAAATAAAGAATCTCCAGAAATAGAAGAGTTAATAGACAAATTTAGAATAATTAAAGTAAACACAAAAGTAACTAAACGTAGGACCATTATATAATAAATTAAAAAAAACGGTCAAAAATATTTTAATACTGAAGATATAGAATTTTTGGCAAATAAAAATGAAAGAAGAATCAATAGAATGGACTGCTTTTACTTGTCCTGAAGGACACTTTGAATGGTTAGTCATGCCTTTTGAATTAAAAAAATGCACCATAAATATTCCAAAATAAAATTGATACAATATTTAAAAAATCTGATAAATTGTTTCCGTAACTTTTCATCTTAAAATTGGTATAAGAGCTATCTTAATCGGATGTAATTATATATTCGTAATTATTATCTAACGAAAAGAGTGGAATTAAAGTTTATGCTTACTGAAAAAGAATTTATTCGACTTTGTATATTCAATAGACAACAGGTAATCAAAGCACAAACTGAAAATTACAATCAACCTAAGGAAGTAGGAGATCATAAGAGAGTTGTTATGATTACTTGGATAATAAAAAATCAAGAGGACGAAATATATAAATTATAATTACAGTTATCAGTACTACTAGAAAAAATATAGAAATAGTTTATGAATAGTAATATTATTCTAGAAAAGCTAAACAAAATAGAAGAAAATTAAGATTATATTAAAGAACAAATAAAAAATATAAACAAAAGAACAGTAAATATAAAACTAGAAATAGAGAAAATGCAAGTAAGTCATTAGAGAATCTAAAATATAAAGAATCTCCAAAAATAGAAGAGTTAATAGATAAATTTAGAAGAATTAAAGTACACACAAAAGTAACTACGCGTAAGTTAAAAGCTTTTCTACATAAAAAATGGCATCTGGTAGCAAAGGTAAAGAAGTATATAGGATAGAAAATATATACGATAACGAACAAGACCAATTAAAACAAATATATGAACTACTGGAAGATAAAATATATGATGTAATATTAGAAAATTGTGACAATATGTAGAAAAGGAGCTAATAGAAAAATATGGTGGTGAAGAAGCAAAAGAAATGGTTATCTTTATATATTGTGCAAAAGGGACAAATGAAGACAACAAAAGAGAAATATTAACAATAGGAATAGATTATATTCATAAATAATAAAGAAATAGAAAAAATAGATCCAGTAGAAGAAGAATCATCAACATCAGCTACAACCGACCCTACATATGTGTAACAACCCCTATTTTCTCACGTAAAGACTGACCAGGCACGATACGTCGAATATAGGGCTTGCTAGTCAATTAATACCATTCTTAGCACAAATGTAATTATGAATAATTATTTTTAAAGGCCCACATTTGAAACACCATGAATATATCTATAATAATTAAACAGGTCCAAATACCATCACAAGCTAAATAATAAATCCAACTAGTATGATAGAATCTCAACCAACATAATGTAAAGATATTCGGGCTTATGCCCTTACAAATGTTCCAAATAGAATAAATGACTACGGAAGAAAAAACACCTATGCTAGAATCAATAAATCTGAAAACTGATGAGCAAATAGTTAATGCAAAATAATATTCCCCATCGTCTCTCGCATACGTTTAACACCTCAACCCTCATCTAAGTGTGATATTATTCGCATCCCAATATGTCCCCAATGCTAAGTATGACAACGTGCCAAATTAGTAATATAATATTTGTCGGAAATCAAATACTTAAGTGTGCTAACTATAATAAATTACCAATACCCATAATATCCCAGTCTTATAAGTCTCGCGTATAGGTATAAATTAAATTTATCTCATTACAGTTCGGATAATTATTTATATATGTCCTTTCATATATTTGACACACAAAGGCATCTACCGTTGGTGTCTAATTCTTACTCTATCAGCAAGTCCGTATGAATCTCTCATCCTAAGCGGACATCACAAAACACACGTAAATTAGGGGCGGTCCCTACGCAGGATACATGTTCACGATCCATACCTAGCGGTAACACAGGTTGGGTCAGTGTCAATGCCTACCTCTCGTAGATGGCGCCTCCACGTAGTACCCATATAACCTACACAATTGCCAAGCTCACCTGTGCCGACGTGTGGTACTCGGTTCGAACGCACGAACCCCCAAACCGATAGGATAGTCCACGAATATTGGTATGTCCACACAAATACATATAAGTACATATTATTACCTCATATAATATGTATAGGTAACTACTCCATAATTACCATGAAAATCCCACATAAAGTCCATAATACTTCCGTTTATTAATGATTTACCATCTAGAGAATTATCAATTCCACTCCATTAAACGATTACTTAACCAACTAGTTAATTGTAAATTTTCCAATTTAATGTGGGTACATTTGTATTTTTAATAAATTTTCTATTATCACAAACATAGTCTTACCCACTCGCTAGGACTCCTAAAAATATTCATAACCAAACCCCAGGCCCAACTCGATCAGTCCCCAGGGCTCACTCGATTCGATTATTGGCCAAATCGATTCGTTGCCAGGCCGAATCGATTCGTTCCAATGACGAATCGATTCGGACCTAGGCAAAAGCCCATATCTATTCGTTTGCTTCAATATGGGATTTCTATAATTCATTCCCTATATTACTCCATAGTTATGTAATTCAGTACCTATAACTTAATTAGTCCACTTAGGATAATTAATTACATTATTCAATCCCAATTTCATGCCCAATTTTTCCAGAATTTATGATCATTAAATACATGTTTAAACTCAGATTTTATTTCCAATTCCAACACTGTTTGATTCATAATATAGGGCATCTATCATGGAGTAATAGTCAAGATGTCCCCAATTTACAGTCAATAACCCTAAGGGGTCTAACCTCAATTTCAAGATTTCGATACCTAAATTTCTGGGACTAATTCCATATTAAATTCAGTCCTCTACGTGCATAGAATATTTATTCAACATCAAATCATTCATACCAAACCTAAATCCTAGAAATTTTAAGGGTTATCATAATGCATCAAGAAAATACATTGGAAACTTAGATTAAACAAGAGAATTATCGCCTTAATAAATTCGTAGAAGAAGCCCCTTGAATTCCTTTTGATTCCTTGCTCTTTTTCTTCCTTTTTGGTTTCTCTCTTTTCCTCTATTGATAGCCATTACGTTAGATCTTTATGAATAATAGTGAGGAGTGGTTTATCCCCACTTAAACACTTATTAGATGCTTAATCTAGATTTGGGCTTAAAATCCAACTTTTGGACCTCCAAATGGACCCGAATCCATATCCAAACTAACCTAAAAGTTTCTCAACCTATATACCATTGACCCAGGGTTATTTCTAAAGGTCTAAAAAATCTTAACGAGACCATATGTGCCTCTACTTATTTTATGTCAACATTGGGTACTTTTAATTGTGTCACGCATTAATTATGTATTCTTCTCCAATACATGTGATGTTATAACCATACACACAAAAATAAATTACACACCAATATAACTTAATAACAATAATTAAGTTTTTCAATTTAGTCCATTTTTTAGAAAATACCCCAGAAATAATATTTATTATTTATTTTAGAAAAATTACGAGGCATTACAATATGACTATTCAACCCATCAAAAACTTGAAGCCACGGAAGAAACTTATAATGAAAATAACAAAAAATGCCAGTATATAAATCACGAGATAGATAGATATTTGACACAAATTCTAATATTATAACTAACTACGGAAGTATATTAAACTTAGAAAAAGTAGATCCCCAAAACTGGGAAATTACAATAGAAATTTGGGAAAAAGGATGTTTTAGAGCATGTACCGTAATAAACTTTGATAAAAAAACAAATACTGAAACATATTTGAAACGCATTATAAGGAAGTGTATCTAATTGGTATTTAATCTATAAAACAACAGATGAATATAACAAATTCAAATAAGAATTTAACGTGAAAAGATTCACTCATTTAGTTAAGCAAGCATTTGTAGGAGAAAATAGACTATTGTATATAACAGAAAGACAATCAGACGCATTAAGAAATTTAGAACAATTACAAATAAGTAGACTAGAATATATAGGAGAATATACCCAAAAAAATTACAGAATATTGGACACAAACAGGTAAAACTACAAACGATAAGTTACTGGATATACAAAAAATACCATGAACAATTGGAGAAAAAATATGGAAAAAATGGAAACAAAAAAAATGGAGAAGAACATAACTGTTCAATAAGAGCAAGAATCAAAGTAGTATATGATACCCTACAAGCATAATGCAAAAAGTTAAAAGAATGGAAAGAAAAAAAAGCAATACTATTATACTTGTCAACAGATAGACTTACCACCACAATACGGGTGCGATAATAGAAGACTAATAAATCATAGAAACACAAGAAAAAAACATTAAAAAAAAAACACACTATGGAATCAGACCTAGTAAAACATATAAAAAAGAATAATCCAAATAAATCTCAATACAGATGCAAAAAGACCATGGTATAAAAAGAGAAAAATAAAGAAAGAAACCAAAGAAACAACAAAGAGATTAAAATAAAAAGAATAAAAAAATAAAAAATTGTAAATGTTTTATATGTGGAGATTCTAATCATATCTGGCCTAATTGCCCTTATAAATATAAAAATAGTAATAGTTCAAAAATTCAAGAAAAATAAATATATTAAATGATATTGAAGACAATCTATAAGATACAATAGAATTAGAGAGTATATACAATGAAAATGAAGAAATAAATAACAATAGTATATATAACATAGAGTCAATAGAATGAGAAGACGAGCACATAGAAAATATAGAATTTTTTATATATAATATGGAAGAATGTGAATATAAAATTATACAATATAGGTTTATAAAATAAACATGTGTAAGATGTTCAAAAGAACAAAAAGAGATATATACTTGTAAAACATGTAGTAGAAATTGTTATAAATAAATTAAAGAACAACCAAAAGAACAAATAACTAGTACAAATAAATCAACATTAATTACTTTTCCTATACAAATAAAGTTTACAGATAAACTTTTAGATACAATCGCAATGTTAGACACAGGAGCAACAAAAAGTTCAATTCATATAAAATTAGTACCTAAAGAAAATATAAAAGAATTAAGTTACCATGTATATATACATCAATTTAATAAAGAAACAATACCAATAACACAATGTATACATAATATACCGATATATATAAACATGGAACAATTTAGTTTCCCCCAAACATATATGACAAAAGTCATCACCCTTTTATTTTAGGATTAAATTTTATTCAATCTCTAATTAGAGGATTTATGTATACCCCATCAGGACTACAATTCTTTAAACAAGGAACTCATATTATACCTAATAATCAATGGTATAATATATAAAATCAAGAGAAATCGCTAATCCTTAATAATAATAATATAATATTAGAAACAACAGAAGATTTACAAAAAGAATTACAAGAAGACAATTTAGATGGAATATATTTATGTGAATATTTGCAACAAATAGAAGATAGTCAAACACAAAAAATAGATTTTGAAAAATTAAATAAAGTAATGTTTATGAATACAAAATTCGAATTAGAAGATTTAATTAGACTAGCAAAGAAATCAAAATTATAGGAGAAGACCCTAAAAATGTTGGAATAAAAATACGCTAAAAGCAGATTTAAGAATAATAAATCTAGATTTAACTATAAAAATAAAAGACACAATATGCGATTGAATAAACCGAGAAGAGTTCAGAATACAAAGACAATAACTAATAAATTTAGGAGTAATAAGAATAAGTATCAATAGACATAGAAGCCCAACTTTTATGGTAAGAAATCACTCAGAAATCAAAAGAAATAAAGCTCGGATGTTAATAAATTACAAAAGATTAAATGACAATACATATGATGATAGCTTTTAAAAAACTGATAAAGAAGAACTAATAAATAAAATACAAGGCAAAATATTCTTTTCAAAATTTGATTGTATACAGGGACGGAGCTACATGGAGCCGAGCAGGAGCCCGAGCCCCCACGGAGTATTTTTTTTTATAGAAATGTAGGTATATAAAACATTTGGGGTAAAAGTTGAAATAGAAAAGTTTTGGGACTTCTATTTACAAATAATTAGAGTATCACAACAACCCAAATGTTAAAAGACCTAAAAAGTTTATCTCATGTTTCAAACTCTGAAACAGAGGAGCGTCAGGCGAGAGAGAGAGGAGAGCCATTTCCAGGTATCTCTTTACCCATCTGTTTTGTTAATGATATAAGGGTTTGCTTCTCATATTTACTTTCACAACTTAGTCTACATTGTGGGGTTGACTTGATGATATATGGGTTTGCTTCTCATATGTCAGGAACCAACAATTGAAATTGTGCACAACTGCATGTTACCCCCTCGTGGCCCAATTGAATTTGTGTTTTGTTAATTTAAAGAGTTGGTATTTAGTTTAGTTGGTTTGGTACTATTGTCTTGTTTATTTAAAGAGTTTAGTTGGAAATTAATTTATTTAGTTTATGTAGACTAATTTGAATGGGGGTTGTGTTTGTATAATTTTATGCCATCAATTTTTGGGAGATATTAATGAACCTATTTTTTTTTTGGTATGTTAATGAACCTATTTTTGGGGGGAAATGCTTTGTGTCCCAAACAATTTCTCCAAATAGCATTAAGTGTTATACCTTGTGATATGGGTCCCGCCAGGGCACAACTCATTAATGCTATTTGAAAAAGATTTGGGGGATTTGTTTGGTACCCATAGCATCACTCATTTTTTTAGGATATTAATGAACCTAATTTTTTTGTCAAATCAATCAACGTATAGAGAGATTTATTTTTATTTAGGTCAAATCAGTTAAATTTGGGACGAAATATTGGCTTAAATATTTATTTCTCTTTTCATTAGATTAAATAAATTACGTTATTTTTGTCAAATACTCAAAAATAACCTCAAAAAATTCGGCTCGGGGCTCCCGTCCCCGAACCCCCGGTCATCACCACTATATTAGCCCCTACGAACAACAATTCCTGGCTACGTCCCTGATTGTATATCCGAATTTTAGCAAATAAAAATAAAAAGAATAATCAATAGAATGCACTGCTTTCACTTATCGTGAAGGACACTTTGAATGATTAGTCTTGCCTTTTTGATTAAAAAATGCACCACAAATATTCCAAAATAAAACGGATACAATATTTTAAAAACATTCAAATTTTTGTATAGTATATATAAATGACATTTTAGTACTAAGTAATAATAAACAAGAGCATAAAAAACATTTAGAAATAATTTTAAAGGAATTCATAAATCAAGGACTAATAATAAGTGCCAAAAAGATGCAACTAGAAAAACAAAAAATATAATTTCTTGGTTTATACATAAGATGAGGCAAAATAGAATTACAAGACCATATAGTAAAGAAAATCTTAGATTTTCCAATTAAAATAGAAGATACACAAAAGTTACAAGCCTTTTTAGGATTATTAAATTATTGTAGATCTTTTATCCCAAATTTATCAAAACTAGTAGGACCATTGTATAATAAGTAGGAAAAAATGGTCAGAAATATTTTAATACTAAAGGTATAAAATTAGTCCAAAAAATCAAAAGAATAGTTAGTCAATTAGAACCATTGTCTTTTCCCGTAGAAAATAGTTATAAAATTATACAAATAGACGCATCAGCAATGTGATGGGCAGGAATCCTTTTACAGAAACCAAAAAAGGAAAGTAATAAAAATGAAGAAATAATATGTAAATATTGTTCAAAAAATTTTAATGAAACACAAAAAAGACTTCATTCCACAGATTTAGAAATTCTAGGAATAATTAATACACTAGAAAAATTCCAATAATTTTTACAAAAAGAATTATTAATAAGAACTGATTATGATAATATTGTAAAATACTTTAATAAAACACATCAAAGCATATCAGCATAAAAAATGGCTAAGTTTTATAGGTAGTATTATAGGTAAAGGATTTACACTATAATCTGAACATATTAAAGGTAAAGATAACAAATTAGCTAATATTTTGTCGAGATTGATTACTAACACTAATTAATTTCTTGTGAATATATATAAGAGATATGGATTCCTCTTTATCTTCCTCAAGAGCAACAGATCATAGTAACCAATTGTTTACTGTTCTTAATGAGAAGCAAAAGTTTAAATGCAATAGGCAGGTCACGAAAGAGCAAAAGAAGAACCTAGACAATCTTTGGTTTAATAGAGAATTCAACAAAGGATCCTTTATACATATTATGAATTATTTAAGAAATTAATTCTATAACTTAAATAATTATGTATACTCATAAGAAGCAAAAGCCAAGTCATTTTCCCCTATAGTAGTAAATGTACAATTAATAAATAATCATAATACTATAATTAAACATTTTCAAATATTAAACATCAAGAAGCAAGAGTTAGAGAAAGAGTTAGAACATGTACTATTATATAATAATAGCAATTTCTTATCCTCATTTAACCCTTATTATCGCAATATATTAAGAAAAAAGTAGAATATTTGTTACCACGAGAAGTTTCTGAAAAATATTTATGTATGCCAGAGAAAAACACATTAGTGACTGGGTAGCTATACCAAACTATTTTAGATTCAACCTAGCCCCTAAGGGATGTATATATAAATATGAAAAAATATATGTATTTTGTCAAAACAAACATCATACTATTATTCTATGAGATATAGACCATAAAACTTTAAAAAACTCTACTATAAGTAGGCTTAATAAAATATTTGTAAATAATATAAGGATAAAAATCAATGTTACCTTAAGCTTACTTTTAAAATACGGATTAATGTTCAGTTTATTAATAGAACCACCTTTCTCAAGAATGAAAGATAATCTTCCAAAAGGATTACTAGATGCCCTAGTAGAACACCATAAATGTATGGTTAAAGTACCTAGAGTATTATTAATAATAGAAAGTATTCCACCAAAATGGGTAGATGAAGGACAAATTCTTCATGGTAGTCACGAAATAATTATAAAACATAAAAAAATTAAAATAAAAAATTATTTCTTTCAATAAAATGGTGATAAAGAATATCTATTAGGACAAGATGCAACAGAAGAATTATTAAAAATCTATAAAGTAAATAAAATTAGAAATGAAGCATTTTTAAGTAATGTATAAATGATAAAAGAAACTTTTAATATCAAAATATTTATACCAGAAAGATGAAGTAGATCATATTTTTAATTTTTTTTAACAAATATATCAACTTTGATGACGTTGAAGAAGCTATACAAGAAGAAAAATTGGCTCTCTGCAAAATATATAATTATCACCATGAATATAGTTTCGATTCTGAAGATTCTGTTACCAAACACAATATAGAAATATGATGGAATAATATAAGCATATAGTCACAAAGAAGAAAGACGCAAGCTGAAAAAATGATAGGACCCCCAATTTTTAAATTTTACAAAAAGAATTCCTTTTAGATGCAAAATAGTGATGGTTCAACTAAACAATTACAGAAACCAAATTTTAATTTCTTTCAAATTAAAATTAAACTAAACTCAAAGTGATATTAAATTAAACAATAAATTAATTTTCACTTAAACAAATTAATTAAATACAAGTTCTAAAATTTGCCTAACAAATAATTAATTCAATTTGCAAATTAGGCCAAACCAAATTTTATCAAATAAAAGTAATGACTTGAATTAAATTAATTTTTTTACCCAAATTTAATTTGTACCAAATTAACTATACCAATTTTATCTTATTACCTAAGCATGCATCTAATGTTATATAGCAAAAGATAAAATAAGTAAACAACCACTACACTGCGATGTACGAGGAAAAACCCACAACGGAAAAAAACATCGGACGACCCTAGCCTCAAATCCACTAAGTACGATTTTGCAAGTACAAGACAAAAGTAGGGGTGTTCGCGGTCCGATTCGATTTGGTTTTGAGGTTTTTTTTGGACCAGACCGAGACCGGACCGGTAATGTCGGTTACTCGACCCTAGTCGGTTCGATTTTTTATAGGGTCAGTCCGGTTCAACCCGTCGGTCCTCACATTAATGAATTACATCATTTATAATAATAAAAATAAACCCGAGTCTATTTTTTCAAAAACATTAAAAAATCAAAAAATCAAAATTTGCAATTAAAACAAACCTAGTATTGGATTAAACTGCAATTTAACATAATCAAATATTAAAATATATATTTTCACTATCGATTTATCTTATATATATATACATATATATGTAAAAATATATTATATTTTATAGAGTCGGTCCTAACAGGGTTTTTGAAACTGTAAATCGTGGATCGGATCGACTAGATCGGTTCACCAAAAAAAATAATCGAGATCGGACCAATTAAGAGAAAAGATCGGAAAAAAAAGAGTCGGTTCGGTCCATTGATCGAGTCGATTTTTTTAACACCCCTAACAAAAAGATTTACAACACCTTACCTGACTTCGTCCAATCCCCGACGCTTCTTCTCGTACACACCTCTGCCTAGCGAATAACCACAGAGGTCCACCGCGGTCTCGGAATCCACCGATCGGACTTTTTCTGGTCACCGTCCCTCGTACAAGGAGCCTTTCTCCAAGTGGGTATGTCACAACAAACAAATCTCTTCTTTGAGGTGTAGAGAAAAACCAGGTGCCAAACACTCCAAGCAAGGATATATATTAAGGAACTTGGAATCAATGAACTATTGGTTGTGTATGTGTTTTAGGTGAAATTAATCCATAAAAATCAAACACAAAACATGGAACTTTTTCTTGAAAGAATTTGCTCTCTAAAAGTCTCTTAGAATGTGAAAAAGTTAGTTCCAAAAGGTTGGTTTTCGCACTTGATAATTCTGTTAAAAAGTAGTGGGAATATGGAGAAAACTGCAAAAAACTGTTCCCGCCAAAGTCGTTCGAACGACATTTTCGTTCGAACGACTTTACTAACGATGTTCCAGAGGAGAAAAAGGAATCTCATTAGAAGTCTCGTTCGAACAACCTGGGAATCTCGTTCGAATGAGATTCCAGTTCGTTCGAACGACTTACCAGAAAATGCAAAAATCTTTTTTAAGCCCAAAACTTTTTATGAAAAGTTCTATAAATATTTTCTGAGTAAAACAAAGTTGTTAAAATTATTTATAAAAAATTATAAATTACACCCAATAAATTTCCAAGCTCCTAAATATATATATAAAATGCATTCATACCTTAGGAGCATTGGAACTAATTTTGTTGACGTAGAAACGAGGCACACTAAACCCGCCATATGATGAAGCTTTATACTTTTACCCGCTATGTCTTCAACTAACACGTCATAGGCTTTGATGGATACACTTGAACAATATCCTATGATTCAAAATGTTTTTGTCCGGAATTGAGCCAACACTACATTAAGACTCAATCGGAGACTTGTGTCCTTACACAAGCACTGACGTTCAAAGCAACAACCAAAATAGCAGACGCAAGCAATGACGCAACGAAGATTCTTATCCAAAATGGACAAAAAAATAAAAAGCAAAAAGAAAAGAAGAAAATAATGCGTGAAGAAAAAAAAAGCAGACAGCACGAGTCCACTATATAAAGATTCTCCCAAATAATTATAAAAGAAATGACCAATGTAACCTTACTTTTTAAATTATTGAGGGACACTAGAGGTAAATAGACAGCTCGACCATTTGTATATAAACCCTGCCTCAGCTCATTCAAAATCATTTGAGAAAAAAAAGAATTCGAGAAATCAAGAAGCTAGAGAGGAAGAGGGAGTTTTAAGTTTTCCAAGGCTGTAAAGAGTTTGCAAGAGTTTTCCACTTCCAATTCTTAAGTGTGTAAAGAGTTTGCAAGAATATTGTAAGTACACTATGGCTTGTAAATTATTGTGATCATTATTCCCTTGTTTGTAGAAATTATTGTGTAAAAGTAATATAAACAACTTTGTTTTAATCCCTTTTATTTAATTTTTTTGGGGTATCCACTCTAAGTAATTAGATATAATTATTTATATATGATTATATCCTATTAAGAGATCCTTGGTAATTCTCTTAAGATGATATACGCAATTAAGCATAAGTTTTGATAATTTCTTTTTTATGTCATTTATGTGCCGTCGTCGATTAGTGTCGTTACTTTGGCTATTGTTTGGCTTGATTGGCTGCTATAGTAATATGTAGTACTGTAAAACAAAAGGCAAGAAAAAAAAGAAAAAAATGACGCGTAAAGAAAAAGAAAAAGCAAACAACACGAGTGTGACACCCCGTCTAATAAAATATCGGGTGATCAGTCATATATCAAATTAAATAGGAATTTCATCTGGATCATTCTTAGCATCACTATCGAAAACTTTTTAAAACTTACTAACCACTTAGTATTCAAAAGACATGGTGCCATATTTTAACTTTTTATTTAACATCCCAAATAACATGCGAAAGTATATATAATAAACCAATCACACGATCACTGGATCAAACAATACTAAAATGGAATAAATGTAATCCTTACTGAGACAACCTCCATCTACAAATCAAATACCAAAAATAAAATACAAGAGGAATAATTGCATACATCATCTAACTGAAATAAAATGAAACAACTAGGGCGACATGCCCAAATGGAATACTGATTGCATCCTATTCTAGGAATGAAATGACTGAAACGGTTAAGTCAAAGTCCTGCAATATTCACATGTACCGCAGCTGCGTAACCCTAGAATAGAATAATTCTGGCGTCCCTGTGGCTGGACACCTAAAAGTTTTTGAAAATATTTTATAGGAAGGGTTAGAACCCAAAACATTTTGAAAATATTTAGCAAGTTAATTTAATTGCAGTAATTAAAATGCATGAATGTTTTTCATATTTAAGTTAGTGTCGCACACTCTCTTGAGGACACCTCACCCCTCGACTAATGTGCACACCTAACGTACATATACATGACCCATCTAGCTATACCTCGTAACTAGCCTTGTCATAAGTATATATCCATATCCTACTTTTCCCACTACTCTATCTCGAGTGAGTTTAGAATACGAGTTATAAGTTATTAATCACACTAACTTATTTAAATCATTTCTCATTTGATATCATATAACAATCTCCCAAGTTATATCATTAATACAATTCTCATCATGTATTTACCAGTATATAAATCTACACCAATATATACATAATATCATACTACAACGTTCACACACATATTGTAGATATAAATGTTATCACAATCGCATAGGAGGTAACCATAGTTCCCCTTGAAAGTGACCGTACCATACCATAACGTCTCACCCATAATAACAAACGCTATGACCCGGGGATTATACTCTCCCTGCATTCACTAGCCAGGGGATTCACCCACATCGCGCAACCTCATAAGATAATATTTGAATTGGTATGGTTTATTATAAATATTATACACACAAATATTTATAAACCATATATATACTACACATCGTCGCAAATATATGTTAAATGCAGGCTATCGGTGTACAAAATCCGTAACACTAGCCTAACCTTTCCAAGTCTACCTACCGACTTGATATTCAAATAATTTTGCACAAATATTTATTTATTATTTAAGTCGCGTCACCCAATTAGATTACCCGGACTATCTCGCTTGTCCCGAAATCTCATTATGTAGAGCTTATTCCTCAATCCCACATATAATGGTTAACACCATTTTTTATATTCGAATATTCTTTAATTTAAGGTTCTAAAAAACGCGGGGCGTGATCGAGGCGTGGAGGCCAAGCCTTAAGCCTTAGAAGCCTAGGCGGGCCTTGGCGTAAAAAGGCGTGAAAAGGCGTTTAGGTCTTTTTAATATATTTTAATATTTTTAACCATAACAAGGCTATTAAAATACTAAAATTGTACATATCGTAAAAATATGTTTGAATATTTGCAAATAAAAATACTATTTGATTATTTTGGATGAGATAATGGTTCGGTTTATAAAAATATCTTTAAAAGGGGATATCGTTTCACTAAAGCATTGTTGTTTTTACAGAAAAAGTACACCTTAAGGATTTTACCAAGCATAAGGCGTCAAAATCTTAAGGCGGGGTGTTTCTCCCAAGCCTCAAGCCTAGGCGTGCCTAGGCGGAGCCTAGGCGGGTTTTTTAGAACAGTTTATTATATACCCGTATAATAAATTAACTCAACCAAATTCGTGTCTAATCGATCGTAGTACTAGTCCAAAATTCGCCCGAGTCCATATCTTAACTCGAATTTTAATTAACCATACCTTAATTAATTTATTAAAAGGGTGACACTCAATCAAAATGCTCGAACTCACTCCTTGGACCCGTATTCCAATTTCATCTGAAATTTTCATTTGAATTCGTTCATCTCTTTCCGAGTGTTGTTCATCCTAAACACTCTAAATCCATACCCGTAATTCCTTCCCATCAAATTACAAGGTAGAAATAATAATTCTTAATATTTTTCAGAGTCCTACACTCACCTACGGACATCCCTAAGTAATCCAGATTTGATTGCTCACAAAGGATTTCAGTTTCGGACACCCTTCAGTAATAAAATCATAATTAATTAAGAAAATCAGAAAAATATGAAACTGGCGGGCATGCGTTCGTAACGAAAAGATCTATATCCATGTCCAAAGCCATGGTCGTTTGAACGAGATAACCTTTTCGTTTGAACGAGATACAATCTCGTTTGAACGAGTTGCACTGTCGTTCAAACGAGACACCAAGTCGTTCGAACGACCCTCAGTGTTCTCTCTCCTCCATTGTTGCCCAGAAAACCCATTTTCGCTATTGCAGTTTTTAAACCTTCGTTTCTGCACGTAATTTACCCCAAAACCTTCCAAGATTCATCCTAAATCCACCCATTTGATTTTGTCAATCTAACTACATCATCTACACAAATTGGGAAATCAAAATTCACATATTCTTATCATCTCTACAGATTTTTAAATCACAACATGAAATCCCAAAATTCCAATATAGAACTAACCCTAACATTTAATCAATTCACATTTTCTATAATATGAATAGGAAAAAATGCAATTAATCAAATTCAAGTTAAACCACTTGCCTTAGGGTTTGTAGAGTCAAATCCTTTAATGAAGATGATGGGTTGATTCAATGGTCTCCTATCTTGTTCTTGGATTAATCTCCCAAAATCTTCTCTGGTTGCTCTCTTCTTTGGCTCTCCTCAATTTAGTCTTCTAAAAATAAATTAAAGTTCCCTCACCTTTTACAATTAGGGTTATTAACTATAATCCCATTTTTGGGCTTATGGGCCTTCTATAAAGGTCCCAGACACCTATTTGGGAGCTCAAATATGTCTAGAAAAGTTCCGAAACCCATATTATACCTATGGACACTCATTTTCAACTATTTTGACGCATCCAGACTCAATCGTAAACTCTGAATTGCCATCCGAATTAATTTATAATATTTTCCAAATTTTTGACCTCAAAATGCAACACAAAATAGTCCAAATAATTAATCCTCAATTCACCAAATTAATAAATTCCTCAAATTAAAAATTGTCCCAAATCACGAATTTAATTCTTCCCAATAAAAATAAATTCTTTATCTCCTTAAATATTATTGAATTAACGGTCCTTGAATTTACGGGGTGTTACAACGATTCCACTGCACAAAGATTCTCCCAAATAATTTAAAAGAAATGACTAACGTAACCTTACTTTTAAAATTATTGAGGGACAATAGAGGTAAATAGACAACTCAGACATTTGTATATAAACCTGCCAAGTTATTAGGTTAGTTGAGTTATGTATTTGGGTCCATTTGGGGGTCCAAAATTAAGGCCTAAGGTTCAACTCGAAATTTGTGTTTAAGTCTTATTAATTAGAAAATTAAAGAACCCCCTGTCATTTATCCAAGAATCCTAATTGTGACTTTGAGAAGAAAGAGAGGCAAGAATCCTAGCTATGAATTTGGGAGAGGAAATATACAAGAAGAAATTCAAGAAAATCACCAAAAATTCATCCAAGAACTCAGACACGAATTTTCTTGCTAATTTTGTTAGTTCAAACTATTTCTTAATTCATTGTGTCTTGCTTTCCCCTGTAGAAATTATAGAATTATAAGTTCTTGTGATGATTTGATGATGAAATTAAACTATGATTAAAGATAATTTGATTATAACAATAAACTAGAAATCCAGAATTTAGGATGGAAAATTTATAAGTGCTTAATTGTTTAAAAATAATGTCTTAAAAACCTTGTAGTAATGATTGTGAGGATTCACATGTAGGAGACTTCATATATGATTAAAGATTTGAGATTCCTATAAATTACAACTCTTGCATGCGATAGGACTTAGGGAAATTATGGATACAAATCTGAATTTGCATGAACATACCTATAGCATGAAATTCTATGATTTGGGATTTGAATCGGGTATTAAAGGACGTAATAAATTATCTTAAGAGGGTATACAAAGTCACGGGGACATGTTTGAATAATTATATTAAGGATCATTGTATTAAAATTACGTTTGGGTGAAAGGTTGAAAATCCCATTCTCGAAAAATTTTGGGGGAGCTGTGCAGTAGCCAGGGGCGAACCGATTCGCCCTTGGACTGTACTGGTTCAGCCACTAGGGACTTTGGATGAGGGGCCCATGGTTGCATCCGAAGAATTTTAGGAATCCATACAATTTGGTAGGACCGTAAATGGATAATCGTGGAATTTATTAAAGATGAAATTATGATGTTACTAATAAAGGTGGATGCTAAATTAACTTGATGGTTAGCTGTATTTTATAAAGAAAAAAAAGTTAATAATTTAAGAGATGGTTAATTATTAACTAAGGATAATTACGGGAAGTCCTTACGAGGCAGCTAGGGGGTAATTATTAGAGCACTTACCTTTACATATTGTAATATGTAATTATATTTTTGTGTGGACATACCTATATTCGTGAACTGTCCGATCGATCGGGGTACGCGCATTAGGGACCATAACATACGTCGTCACAGGTGGACTAGGCATAGTGTAGGTCGTATCTTAAGTACTACGTAGCAGTGTAACTTATAAGAGATAAGTGTTGATGTTGGGATCCAAGTGACACCGCTAGGTATGGACCGTGCAATTGTGTATTGCGTTATGTGTATTATGTTATCCATTTTGGATAGGAGACTCCTCCGAGCTTGCCGATAGAGCACGAACGGAACACTATTGGTAGATGCCTTAGTGTCGCATATATAAGGACATATATATAATTAAGGAAAATGAATGGAAGAACTTCCTAAGTGTAATGATGTAGACTGTAAAATACAGACCCAATAATACATAGTATGTATAATGTTTGATGTCGTCATTTTAGGGCTAGTATGTCCAGGATAATTTGGAAAATAGTAACTTTAATGTAGATAACTCTATTTTAGTGTGTTTATTTTACTACATGCATTCTTATACTATCATTATCATTTATCCATCATCTGTATCGGGACTTGGGTGGTTATACATGTATCACTGCTTTTATATGAGGGGTGAAAGATGTTATGTATGTGAGTGACAATGGGGAACATTCACTTTTAATTAACTCTACTTTTGCACAATAAATTTATTAAGTTAATTCTTGCACACTTTAGGGCGCTGACCTGAAATTTTAAATGCTTTTTCCCCTCAGGTGCTCCTGAGAAGGGATAACATGATTGTTGACAGATCAGTCTTACAATCTCACCTTGCGTATTGGATTTTTGATTTTTTATTTTGGATAGGTTGCTACTCTCCTTCAAAACTTTTTTATTTTTGGATTATTGTACAGGAATAAAACCTAATTCCATTTTATTTCTTACTAATTCGATACACTTATGAGTATGTTGTGATTTATTTATATTATGTGAATATTGGATTCTATTGTTGTTTTGGGCATTAATTTAAATTCAATTTCAAACTCAGTCATGGTTTACATATAAATATTTTACATGGTTTGATGCTGAGAATGATATAGATTGTATAGCAAGCCCCGTCTTCGACGTATTACATCTGACCAACCTTTAAGTGTGTAATACCATGTCCCAATAATTCAATTAAATTATATATAAATTATATTGAAGTGGGTTAATGATAATTATAGGATAATTGTGGGTCAAAATTGAACAAAAATAAAAGAATATAAAAAGGATCGTTAGAAGCGAGATAGGGATCTCACGCAAAGGTCGTGAGAAGCAAACCTCCAAACGAGATCCCATTATATTACAGTTCCATGTCGCACGTAGCCAAACTTCGAATGAGATTGACATGTCGCTAGAACGAGATAGGCATGTCGTTTGAACGATGTGTCTCGAGAATTTTTAATCAGATTGCCGTTGTGCACTGTCAAATTTTTGGTCTTTGGTTTGGTGTGTTGTCAAGCCCAGATCGATTGGGAAAAGATTTTTAGTCTTTAAGGAGGTTTTTATAAGACTTGTTTAGGCCATTTCTTAGGGAAAAATGCAAAAGAGAGAGAAAAGGAAAAAGGTGGTCTTCCTCCATTGTTGGGTTATTCTCCCACATCTTCCCATCATAAACCACCATTCCTCCACCATACATCAACAATAAACCACCATTTCCTAAGTGTATTCCACCATATTTGGACCGTATACACCCATTTCCACCATTATTGAAGAAGAGCTACAAATTTATAAGGTGTTGTTAGGAGCCTTTGGAGAAGATAAATATGGAACTTTCATGGAGTTTGAAGTGGGTTTTTCTTGGAAGCTTGGATGGAGCACATTTTTAGGGGGGTTCTCCTTCTACACCAATATTTTTACAACCATTGGAGCCTTTAGAGGTGGAAAAACCTTACTCTTAGTACTAAGACTCTATTTTTGCATATTTGAGGTCTTGTAGTTAGATTACATGAGTAAAGTGGATTTGATTAATAATAAAATTGACGTGTAGAAAATAATCAACATTTTTATGGAATAGAAATGTTATTAAAATGTTATTTGTTGAAAATAAAGAATAAATAAATATTTCAAGGTTTTGAAATATTAAAAGTTGGTATTTTATGAAAATGGTGTATATTCTAGAAAGATTGATGTTGAACATTTTATGAAATAAAATGTTTGAGAATAATAATTTATTTAGTAAATATTGGTGAAATAATGTTTCTTACAATAAATAAGATTTAATGAAAAATGGACATTTGCTGAGTTTGAAGAAATTAAATATTTTTTATGCCTTGAAAGTATATTTTTGCAACTATGATGAATTTCAAAAAGGAAATGTATGTTTAACCCGTTAATAGGATTTTAGGATTTAAAATCCATCTTCTCATATATGTCAACTTGTAGTATTTTGATAATAAATATGTGAACAAGTTTAAAGAAGTTTTGATTGGTTTCAACAAGGAATAAGTAGAAGTGAAAATTCTAGTATTCAAGTGTGTAAAAATGGGATTAAAGATGTAATAAACATAAGGTTGTAAGACTACATGTGTTGACAAAAAAAATGGTATTTACTTACAAAAGTAGTCTTTAAGTGTAATTAGATTTCTTGAATAAAGAAAATAAAGTAATGTCCAGTTTGGAAAATTGATTAGTAATAGTTTTGAATAAGTGTTAAAGGTAAACACTGGAAAGTTGGTGTGTGTAACTTAATAATGTTGTAAACGATTAACACTTGTGAAATTGGAAAGGAGATAATGGGATAAAGATGTTTGCAATTAAGAAGAATATTACTATAAGGTTAAAAAGGGTGTTAAGGTGTTTAAACACTTCAGAAGTTAGTATGGTAACTCAATAGTGTTTTGAAAAAATTACCACTAGCGAAAATAGAGTAAAACATAAGTTTTGAAACAAATGGGTAAAATGAAAATTTACTTAAAGTGGAACATTTTTATGAAATAAAAATGTTGGGAAAAGGTGTTACACAAATTGGTCCTAAATGAATATGATTTTTGGAATAAAATCAAGGTTTAGGTGTAAAGAACATGAAATGGTAAATTTCAAAGTGTAACATAAGTTGGGATGACACCCCGAATTTTGGGTTCGACTGAGTAAAAAGAAAAGTGGAATAATGTGTACATTTGTAAAATGTTAAAACACATTAAAAAGAACTCGGATGACACCGAGAAAGTTAAGGCCCAGAGCCATGGGGTGAAAAACCCAAAAGAACTGGCCAGAACATATGGTGAGCATAGCCGACGGTGTGGAGCCCGTTGAAATATATGATTACTGGAATATTTCGAGAAAAGATAAATGAATAAGGAACATGTCAAGAAATGGGGTGTGTGGTGATATGCGTTAATACACCCTAAATTGAATGAGTTAGAATATGTTGCGGTAAAAGTGAAATGGACAAGTAAATACGTAAATCTATTAATGTCCATGAGGTAAGAAAAAAGTCAAAGTAAGTGGATAAATGTGTGGTTAAGCAACCTAAGTGATTGAACTCATAATTAAAACAAAAATATGTTGTAAAAGTTTTTCAAAGGCTAAATGAGTATTTTCTAACACAGTGAACGCATGTGTTGAAAGGATGATTTAAAATGAAAATACTAATGCAGATTGGTTAAAATAAAAAGGGTAATTTCGGTAAAGAAATGGTTTTCGGTCAAACCAGGTGTAGTTGTTTCAAGTATTTAACCGTGTGTGTTAAATAAGGTGATAAATGTCAAAATGAGAAAAGGAAGTCTTTTGCAATATTAAAGTAAATTAATTTGGATAAATAAGATTTTCGAAATTAAATTATTTTATGCATTAAGTATATGTATATGTATGTGTATATATGTATACAAAGTAGCTGCATATGCACGTAGGCATAACATGTTAGGGTCTTCTTTCTACCATTCGTTTCTATACTACATTTGTATATTTTCCTCTGAGCATTTGGTTCGCACCCTCGCTTTGTTATGACAGGTTGGGAGCGGTTTCATATTTTGAGAGCTTTATACAGGTAAGTACTTCATTATTATTAAGTTAGTAGCTCTGTATGCATGGACTTAGGGGTGCTCCCCATGGGTCTCTCACGTGGTTTAATTTGAAATTATAATCATATGTTAAACAAGTGAAATGTTAATTAAAATAAAACTACACTAGCACCATTATATAGGTTGTCTCATTGCACTTCACACCTAACGCTCGTATTGGATCGAGTTGACTACGAGTAACCCATAAATACGGGTCGGGGTGTTACAAACGGTATCAGAGCTCCAGGTTTAAGTTTCCTTTCTAGAGTGACGTGGTGAGGTTAGTATTGGATATTTCGACAATGGTGTTGGTTTGGGTCGGTCATGCTAGTTTGGTGATGGTTTAGTTCATGTCATCAACAGTAAGGTCAAAGAGGTTAGCATGACAAGTAAGTTAGTGCCAAGTGGCACGCGACTAAGTTGATAGTTATTAATTGCTTACGTGCTTCTGATTGGAATTGTTAGTGATTTACGGGTGTCCATGTAAACCAATTGTGGTGACACCATAGTTGTTAGTGTGAGGTGCTTATGTTCCAATTTTTAATAGCGTGGAGTATTATGATACACTAATAGGGTGAAATGACGCTCATTGGGTAAGTGATACGAGTTGCATATAGTCAACGGTAGAGGTTGATGATTAAGGTGTCATGATTAGGCACTGATGATTGGTGGTTAAAATGTATATAACCCTTACGTACGACGCTTGCGGGTAGTTAATGCCAATGATGTAATTAGGAAAATTCGATCCTTAGGGTGATATCGCAATTTATGGTAGCCCGATGGACATATAAATGTGTGTAGGCTAATAGAGGTAACACCTTGATCCTTTGCGTGATATGAACCGTGTGGAAACTTTGATGATGAGAGTAGCCTTGACAGTGACAACATTAAGTAGTGTTCATTGTGACCTAGCTGTAAATGTTGTATATTTCATATACGGAGGTTAGATCACGAAGTGGCATTCATAAGTATTGATTATGTGGTGAGAGCATATTGGGTTCCTTGGTTGATGACTTGGGCTTCATGTATCTTGATTATAATGTGATATTGAGGAATAGGATCCCGCATGGTGTCCGTGGTGTAGGCCTTGATATTATAGGCAATACCCAATGTCCCATATCTTACCAAGATCCATATAGTTGTGTTAACTTGTAGGTTAACATGTGGTATGATGTTTACATACTGAGGCAATTTAATTATCATAGTTGAACATTTATTGAGGATTAAGTGAGGCAGACCTTGAGGTTTATAGGTTGCGGGCGACGTCGTGTACCCTACAATAATCCTTAGTAGCGTTGGTTGTGGTCTGTACGTGGCTTATAGTCACGACCATTTAGAAAAAGGGTAATATTATTATCTAAGCATAGAGACTCGCTTTAGCCGCCGAGGTAATGGCTATGTGTGAGGTCATCCTAATGTGAGAGTAGTTCATAGGCTTTTTGAGGCTCCCATAGGACAAATTGTGTGTGGCGACATTGAGTATAGAGATTGAATGCTGTGACACCTTGAGTTATTTATGGTTAAAATACACTATAGGTAAAAGCTCGTAGACTAGTGTCTTTGCGAGCATCGAGTAATCGTGGTGTGACTATTGAAAGGTTTATAGAGAGAACCTACAATGATAAAGGTATGGATGATTAAATCTTGTTAGGTCTTGAGGACAGTTACATAAAATGTGCTTAGTGTCCTTAGGAGACCAGTTAGTCCGGTATGAAGGAACATTAACAGCCTAGTGATGATTGTGTCAAGGATAGGGTGGGGACCCCGGGGTGCTAGTGGTATAGCATGCGTGCCGAGTGTGGCTTACCAAATCGACACATATGGGTAGTGTAATCCCTAAGGTAGGGCAATAGTTTGTGTCATTATAGGAGTGATGCTCGGATGACATGTGATGACTAGTATGGGTGTGGTGATACTTGGTTTCGGGATGTACTCAGAAGTGTATTTGAGACTTAGAGTGATGACTCCATGTGGATACTTAAAGATGGTGACCAAGGTGGGGTAACATTGAAACATGATTATAATGTCGGTGTGTATCAAGGGTATATGCTAGGGTAACCTTAACAATGTGAGGACTAGTTCTTGGCACATTTTGCCAAGACGATACAAATTAAAGGATGTAGCCCTATGTGATGTTTACTACCCTTAGAATGCCAAGGGAAGGGTATGGTCGCCACATAAATTATGTGTGGGTAGGACCTGAAAGTAAGTTTAGTGACAATCTCGTGTGATCAAGGGACATGGTAGGGTGCCTCACTTAAACTAAGTAATGTGTATAAGAAGTTTGGGATTTCGATCAGGATATGATAAAATAAATAATAATATAGGTGTAGTAGGATGGTGATGTTGTCACTAGTAATTGAATAAGGTCAATGTAAAAAGGGCGTGAGGTATCCGCCAATCGAAATGGTTCATATACGCCAAGGATGTGAAGGGTAAGGCCTTGCTCCCAAGGAGGGAATTCATGCGTTGAAATCCTTGAGGACTACCGATTCGTATATTGCTTTCGTGTTACAAGAATGAATGGTTGTGATTCAATTCGTCATGGCTAGTGACCCAATCCAAGATATATGGCTAGGATTAGTGCTCGGTGAGAACTTTTGTAATAAGTGACATGAATTCAAGCATGTGGCATATGATTCACTTTAATAATCCATAGTTGGACGCTTATGGGCATAATTTCTCGGGACGGTTGCTTGTTCCTTCTGACTCTCGTGTGTCCCTTTCGGTTTCAGTAATCGGGTATCGGTATTCTCACTTATGTGGTGACTCGAATTAGTGCCATGTTGTGGTACGGCGTGGTTGGGCCTGGGAGAGCACGGTGGACCGGGTATGGTCAATGCAACTCGATAACTGGGTGCACTCCATTTGAGGTATTCTTGTTATTGCATAAAGTTTTGCATGCAGGTGGCTGCGCTTTTGACCGCACGATTTGCTCGCAGTATTGATCTTTCATGGGATTAGTGGACTTTTGACTGGCCGGCATGGCAGTCATTGCGCTCAGGTTGCAAAGAGCGGGATGATGACTTGAGCCTATTGTATATTAGAAATCGAGGAAAACTTAGCATATGATGTTACTTTGCCACAATTAGTGGATTAAAGAGAGGCTTAACGAGTACTCAAAGGTGAGACACCTAAGGTAGTATTAGGTTCATCAGAGTGAAGCAGTGGAAGGTGTAAGCCGGGCGAACGGTGATGACTTGATAAGAATATTACCCCTTGTAGTGAGTGAAAAACATAGTATGGTTGTTAGAGAGCTCATGCGAGTTATGTGGTCAAGATAGCCTAAAAAAATTCATGGGACGCATGATGTACAGTCTTAAGATGGAACTGATTTTGATGATGAATACGATGATTGGTTGTATTACGATTCACATTGGGTGAGTGTCGATCGATAGAAAGAGTTTGCCCATGGAGCTGTCGGTATGCCTGTGTACTAGCATAGGCGGTGCTATAATTTTTTTAACATGATCATCAAGTGAGTGGAGACTCAGAGTCGACTGCGTGACGTCCATGGTTAGCGAAACAATGAGCGTTAGAGCATGTCGAATGTTGATTATTCAATGATAACCCCCGTATAGAGGCACGCAGGGTGACCTTAGCGCTGAGAACTTCGATGATTTTGTCTTACGGGATTTATATGGCTTAGAATAGAGGTTGGTGACCCCATAAGCTTAAGAATTAATGGATCGAGAATTACGAGAACAAAATTCCCCTAGGAGGGAAGTTTGTAATACCCTATCCCAATAATGCAATTAAATTATATATAAATTATACTAAAGTGGGGTTAATGATAATTATAGGAGAATTGTGGGTCAAAATTGAAAAACAATAAAATAATAGAAAGAAGGGTCGTTTTAACAACTTTGACACTTCGTTAGAAGCGAGATAGGGATCTCACGCAAAGGTTATGCGAATCCAACCTTCAAATGAGATCCCACTGCATTACAGTTCCATATTGCGCGAAGGTCACGCAAAATTGAACTTCGAACAAGGTTGACATGTCGCTCGAAAGAGAAAGGCATGTCGTTCGAACGATGTGTATCGAGAATTTTTAATCAGATTACCCTTGTGCACTGTCATATTTCTGGCCCTTGATTTGGTGTGGTGTCAAGCACAGATCAACCCAGATTGGACAAAACGGGATTTTTTGTATTTAAGGAGGTCTTTATAAGGCTTATTTGGGACATTTGTTGGGGAAAATGCAAGAGAGAGAGAGAGGGAGAGGGAGACAGGTAGTCTTCCACCATTGTTGGGTTATTCTTCCACCTCTTCACAGCACAAACCACCACTCATCCACCATACATTAACCATAAACCACCATTTCTTAGTGTATTCCACCATATTTGGACCATATACACCCATTTCTACTATTTTTTATGAAGAGTTAAGAATTTTTAAGGTGTTGTTGGGAGCCTTTGGAGAAGATGAAGATGGAACTTCCATGGAGTTTGAAGTGGATTTTTCTTGGAAGCTTGAATGGAGCACATTTGGAGAATTTTTGAAGGGTGCATTTGGTAACCCCTCAGGCCACGTTTGGAGGTGGGATTGCTCCTCTTACATCAACATTTCTAACACCATTGGAGCCTTAAGAAGTACGAAAACCTTACTTTTAGTACTAAGACTTTATTTTCACATATTTGTAGTCTTGTAGTTAGATTACATGAGTAGGGTGCATTTGATTAAATGATGAAATTGATGTGTAGAAAATAATAAATATTTTCATGGAGTAAATTTTTTGGTAAAATGTTATTTGTTAAAAATAAAGAATAAATAAATACTTCAATGTCTTGAAATATTAAAAGTTGGTATTTAATGAAAATGGTGTATTTATAAGAAAGATTGATGTTGAACATTTTATGAAATAAAATAGTTGATAATAATGATTTATTTGGTAAACATTGGTGAAATAATATTTCTTGCAAAAATGAAGATTTTATGAAAAAATGGGCATTTGTTGAGTTTGAAGAAATTAAATGTTTTTCATGCCTTGAAAGTATATTTTTGCAACTATGATGAATTTCTAGAAGGAAATGTATGTCTAACTCATTAATAGGATTTTAGGATTTAAAATTCATCTTCTCATGTATCTAAACTTGTAGTATTTTGATAATAAATATATGAACAAGTTTAAAGAAATTTTGATGTGTTTAAGCAAGGAATAAAAAGTGAAAATTCTAGTCTTCAAGTGTGTGAAAATGGGATTATAGGTGTAATGAACATGAGGTTGTAAGACCATATGTGTTGACAAAAAGAAATGGTATTTTTATTTACAAAAGTAGTCGTTAAGTATAATTAGATTTCTTGAATAAAGAAAGTAGAAAAATGTTGAGTTTGGAAAAAAGAATAGTAATGGATTTGAATAAGTGTTAATGATTAAACATTGGAAAGTTGGTGTGCGTAACCTAATAATGTTGTAAAAGACTAACACTTGTGAAATTGGAAAGGAGATAATGAGATAAAGATGTTTTCAATTAAGAAGAATATTACTCCAAGGTTAAAAAGTGTGTTAAGGTGTTAAAACACTTAAGAAGTTAGTGTGGATAATTTAATAGTGTCTTAAAAAGATTAACACTTGCGAAAATGAAGTAAAAATGAGTTTGGAAACAAATGGGTAAAATGATAATTTTACTTAAAGTGGAACATTTTTATGAAATAAAAATGAAAGAAAAGGGTGTTACACATTTTATGAAATAATTTAATAGTGTCTAGATGAATATGATTTTTGGAATAAAATCGAGGTTAAGGTGTAAAGGACATGAAATAGTAAATTTTAAAGTGTAATACGAGTTGGGGTGAAAACCCGGGTTTCAGCTTCAACCGTGTAAGAAGGAAAAGTGAAATAATATGGACATTTGTAATATGTTAAAACACATTAAAAGGAACTCGGATGACACTGCAAAAATTAAGGAGGGCCCGAAGCCTTGAGGTGAAAGATCCAAAATAACTGGTCAGAGCATATGGTCCACATAACCAACGGTGTAAAGCTCGTTGAAGTATGCGATTACAAAAAGATTTCGAGAAAAGATAAAAGATTAAGGAACATGTCAGGAAATGGGTTGTGTGGTGAAATGTGTTAATACAACATAACTTGAATGAATTAATAAATGTTCCGGTAAAGGTGAAATGGATAAGTAAATGGGTAAATTTATTGATGTCCATAAGGTAAGAAAAAAGGCAAAGTAAGCGGGTAAATGAACGGTTAAGCAACCTAAGCTATTAAACCCATAACTAACACAAGAATGTGTTGTCAAAGTTTTTTGAAGGCTAAATGAATATTTTTTTATCACGGTTAACACGTGTGTTGAAAGGATGATATTCAATGAAAATACTAATGCGGATTGGTTAAAATGAAAAAGGTAATTTCGGTAAAGAAATGGTTTTCGCTCAAACCAGGTATAGTTATTTTAAATATTTAACTGTGTGTGTTAAATAAGGTGATAAATGTCAAAATGAGAAAAGGAAGTCTTTTACAAGATTAAGTTAAATATATTTGGATCAATAAGGTTTTCAGAATTAAACCGTTTCATGCATTAAGTATATGTATATGTATGTGTATACAAAGTAGTTGCATGTGTACATAGGCATAACCTGTTAGAGTCTTTTTTTTGCCGTTCGTTCCTATATTGCATTTGTGAATTTACCACTGAGCATTTGGTTCACACCCTCGCTTTGTTACAGTAGGTTGGGAGCGGTTTCGTATTTTGAGAGCGTTATACAAGTAAGAACTTCTTTATTATTACGTTAGTAGCTCTGCATGCGTGGACTTCTTAGTGCTCCCCATGGGCCTCTCACATAGTTTAATTTGAAATTGGAATCGCATGATAAATAAGTGAATTTTTAATTTAAATAAAACTGGACTAGCAACATTACACAGGTTGTCTCATTGCACTTCACACCTAATGCTCGAGTCGGATCGGGTTGACTACGAGTACCCCATAAATTCGTTCCGAGACGTTACAACGTGAGAGAAATGGGGGGTTGTTACAGCCACATCCCAAAATTTGAACGGATAAATTTCAACTTCCATATTTAAATAATTATTGGAGAACTTCAGGTCCTATATGTAAATAGTAAAGACAACTTCATATCACAACATTAAATATATATGAACTTTCAACGCTCTACCCAATAAGTGGTAAAATTGATTGGAACTTTAGGTCCAAATTATAAATAATCATCATGGAACATTTAATATTCGTACCCTTGTTGGTTGGAACATTATAAATAATCATCATGGAACATTTAAAATTGATTGGAACTTCATGTTTGATTACAAAATTATTGGAGCTTCGGGTCCACATTTTATATACTAATTGAGAGCTTTAGTCCCAATTGTTGATACCAAATTTAATCTGCTGACGTGGACCAATCATATGAAGACACATGGCTATCTACATGGCAACTACAAATACTTCCGAGGAACAAGACTACAGCGAGGAAGACTAGTTCCTCGAGGAACACTGCTTACCCGAAGAACTCACATGCTCCAAGGAACAATGTCTCTCCGAGGAACTCTTGAATACCGAGAAGCTTAGGCGGTCCGAGCAACTCAGGCGGTCCGAGCTGCACCTCGAACAAATCATGAATAGTTGGATAACCAACAGTTCAACTGATCCATTAAATGCTTATCATTTGGACGCGCACGCAAAGAGGGAATTAAATGTATTACCCTTTCATATGCATATCATTTAATGTATTACCCTTTCACATTACAGCCTCAGGGATATAAATACATTGTACAATCCTCATTGTAAAAGGAGAGCCCAGATCGGAATTTCTTGAGATAACTTGTAATCGAGAATTCCTATACAAACAGCAATACCAAAACAGTGGACGTAGGCCATTCTTATAAGGCTGAACCACTTTAAAATTCTTTGTCTCATTTATTTATCCGTGATTGAATTATTAGAGTGGTCTAATTTTTTACATCAACAGATTGGCGCCGTCTATGGGAAACGACTGATAATATCATTTTTCATCAAAAATAATCCATTACCAATGGCGGATATTCCTGAATCCAACAACCGAAACGCTGGAACCCCTCCAAATCCGTCTGCTCCACCAATTATTCCAGATCTAACTGGAATAATGGCAAATATGGCTCAAGGCCAGACCGTCATGCAAGAAATAATGCGACAACTCATCCAAACCCTCCATGGCGGAGCATCAGCTCATTCCGGACCACGAAGCATTCAAAGAAATACCCGTGCGCCTTCTTCGCGTACTAGGCGTACTAACTCACATCGCAATGAGGAATCTGATGATTTCTCTTATCAACCTGGGCGAACTTCGTCTGTGCGAGCCACGGATACTGAATAACATGTCACCCTCTCCCTAGAAAGGGACAGCGCATTGGAAAGATTAAGTAGGGCCTCTCCTTTCGATCGATTAGGCCCTAGGAGGAACAAAAGTCCTCTTAATGCAGCGTCGAGGAGCTTTCGACGACCATCAGATTTAAGGGAAGGATCTTTCCAGTCGCGACCATCTGCTCGTCAAGATAGATCCTATGACCGACCAGTTGCTCGTCAGGATAAATCCCAGGAAGCTACTTCAATACGATCATTTGCTCGAACCAATAGGCCCGAGGAAGGAAATGATGCATGGAAATGATCTATTCAAAGGCTGGAGGATAGATTAGGGGAAATGGCTAAGGCTAAGAATCCTCTACAACGAACCTTTGTTCGAGGAACACCTTTTGTCCAGGACATTGTTGATTTTCCAACACCATCAAAGTTCAAAGCACCTGTTGTGACTCCCAAGTATGATGGAAAGACTAACCCTGTCCTTCATATAGAATAATATCAAGCTGCTGCTGACATCTATGCTGTCCCGGACGAGATGAGATGCAGGGAATTCTCGGGAACTCTTACCGGATCTGCTCAGATATGGTATAATAATCTTCCTCGGGGTAAGATTTCAACTTTTCTTCATCTGGACGAGTTATTCATTGGGAATTTCTGCTTTGGCGCAAAGCCAGTTAAATGAGTAGCACATTTGTTAAGTGTTAGAGAAAAAGATGGGGAGAGTATCAGAGATTATATAACTCGTTTTAATAATGAGAAACTCGAAGTCATTGATTATGAGGAGAAGACAGCGATTACCGCTTTGATGAGTGGACTGCTGCCAAACAAGTTGTACTATACTTTGGCCAAAGATCCACCTCGAACCATGTCGGACTTGATGGGAAAAGCGTCCAAGATTATGAATGCCGAGGAGGCTATGTCTGCAAAGAAGAATATGGACGCCAAAGAAACCAAGGTGGAAGGTGATAAAGCTAAGAAGAAAGAACATAAGAACAATGGTGGTGACAAACAATCTAAAAATAGGTCGTCATGGGAGGTCTTGAGGAAATTTGATAATTATACACCTTTGAAGGTAAATATCAACCACGTCCTGGAAGAAATTAAGAACACCGAAGAGTTAAACTGGCCAAAGAAAATGAAGGCAGACCCTGACATGAGGAATAGGGAAAAATATTGCGAGTTCCACAAGGATCATGGCCATATGACTAAAAATTGCATAGCTCTTTAGAATGAGATTGAAACACTCATCCGACGAGGAAAGCTAGCAAAGTATGTTGATCGTGGAGGTGAAAGAAGAAACAACGACCGAACTAGAGAGAGGTCTAGATCTACTCGTCGAGCAGAGGAGAACAAGAAGAGAAACCATGAAGTTGATCCAGAGGATGATCCCGATCTACCCAAGAAACCAAGGCAGCCAGAACGAGAGGTATTTTCAATACGCTTTGGCTCATTTGATTGTAATGTTATTACAGGAGGAGATGCAGGAGGAGGAGACCTTACTGCAGAAAGAAAAGCTTACCTTGGTGAGGCACAAGCTTGCTCGTACATTTAGCGAATAAATCTAGCTGAGGAAGATCGTCCGAGAAAGGTAAACAAGGAGAAATTGGTTATCGGTTTTTCAAAAAATGACCTTGCAGGTGTTTTATGTCCTCATGATGACCCGCTGGTGATCAAAATGAGAATGAAGGAAGTCATGATTTCAAGAGTGCTAGTCGACAATGGTAGCTCGGCAGACATCATGTTCTACTCGTGTTTCGATAGTTTGAATCTAAAGCTATCCCAACTGGAGCCTTACCACAGACTCCTCATCGGTTTTGCTGGCGAGAAAGTATTTCCACTTAGGACGATCAAGTTGGATATATTCATTGGTACGTGGCCTGCTTGTCGTACAGAAAGAATACGTTTTTTCGTGATGGATAAGAATGTCCAATCATCGTACAATATCATCATGGGAAGAGTAGGATTGAAGAAGTTCGAGGCTGTGCCATCTACAGTACATCAGTGCCTAAAATTTCCAACAAACTTTGGAGTAGGAGTTGTGAAAGGTGATCAGAAAGTGGCTCGGGAATGCTATTATTCATCCGCCGAGCAAGAAGAACTGGAAGAATCAAAGAAAAAGACTACTACTTATCAAGTGGATGAAGGTGCAGAAATTGAAACATTAGATCCTCGAGATGAGTCACAACTCGTGAAGGGTCAAGTGGTGGAAGCTACTAAAAACATCATTCTGGACGACGAGCACCCTGAGCGAACTACTCAAATAGGTTCATCGTTGGAAGCCTCATTAAAATAAGAATTGATAACTTTCCTTAGAAGCAGAAGACAAACTTTTGCGTGGAGTCATGAAGATATGCCTGGGATAGACCCAAACTTCTTATGTCACGAGCTCAATGTGAATAAGGAAATCAAGCCTGTGAAGCAGAGAAGAAGAGTATTCAGTCCCGAGAAGAATCAAGCTATACAGGAGGAAGTCGAGAAGCTCCAGAAAGTTTGTTTCATTGAAGATGTTAAATATCCAGATTGGTTAGCCAATATGGTGATGGTAAATAAGAAAAACAACAAGTGGAGGATGTGTGTGGACTTCACCGACCTCAACAAAGCATGCCCAAAGGATCATTTTCCATTGCCCCGAATTGATCAACCGGTGGATGCTACCTCGGGACACGAGTTACTGAGCTTCATGGATGCTTATTCTGGTTACAATTAAATTAAAATGAAACCTGAAGACAGGGAAAGTACTTCTTTTATTACCCCTAAGGGAACTTATTGTTATAATGTTATGCCTTTTGGTTTGAAAAATGCAAGTGCGACATATCAGAGGCTGATGAACAAGGTCTTTGCTGAACAAATCAGTGACAACATGGAAGTCTATGTTGACGATATGCTGACAAAAAGCAAGAAAGTTGTCGATCATCTAGTTGACTTAAGCCAAACTTTTGATCAATTAGATAAATATCAAATGAAGTTGAACCTGACGAAGTGCATCTTTGGAGTATGAGAAGGCATGTTTCTCGGGTACATTGTCAATCAACGAGGCATTGAATCAAATCCTGAAAAGATCAAAGCTCTATTAGGGATGCGATCTCCAATGACGAAGAAGGAAGTATAAAGTCTCACAGGACGAGTAGCGGCACTCAACAGATTTGTGTCACGAGCAACTGATAGATGTCACCCATTCTTTAAGACACTCAGAAATACTTTTGAGTGGAATGATGAATGTGAGAAGGCTTTTCAAGACTTGAAGAGATACTTGGGAGCACCTCCACTGTTGTCCAGGCCAGTGATGGGAGAAAAATTGTACCTGTACCTAGCAGTGTCCGAAAATGTAGTTAGCTCGGCGTTGATCAGAGTGGAGAATGGAGTACAAAAGCCAATTTACTACACAAGTAAGGCTTTTCGAGGAGCAGAGATCAGATATCCAAGGCTGGAGAAATTGGCACTGGCGCGGATTGAGGAGAGTAAGAGAATGAGGCCATACTTCCAGGCTCATACTATAGTAGTATATACTGATGTGCCATTGAGACAAGCCCTTCATAAGCCAGAAAAATCAGGAAGATTGATGTACTGGGCAATAGAGCTCGGTGAATATGATATAATTTATGAACCCAGATCATCACTAAAAGGGCAGGCTGTAGCAGATTTCATAGCGGAGTTCACCTATCCTGAAACCCCCGAGGAGCAAAAGTTGCTCGCTGATCAACCTGTGGATGTTACAGGATTAACAAACACAAGCCCAAACCAATTCTGATTGATAAAAGGGCGTGTGGATGTTACAGGATGTGATGCAGAGATAGTTGAGAGGACTCCGAACGAGGAACAAGAGTTGTTCGCTGATCAACCTGTGGATGTTACAGGATCAACAGACACTGGCTCAGACCAACTCCGGTTGGTAAAAGGGCAAGTTGATGTTATAATATCAATGACTTCGGGCTCAGACCAACTCCGGTTGGTAAAAGGGCAAGAAGAAATGATCGACGAAGAGCAAGAAAAATTCGGGGAGGATGAAAGGAAGCAGCAAATATTTCACCGTGGAACTCTGACTGATTCGAAATTTGAAGACGAGTTACCTATATGGAGGCTATATGTAGATGACTCATCTTGCACTGCAGGATGTGGCGCGGGGATAGTTCTGAGCACTCCGAACGAGGTCGACATGGAATACGCTTTGTGTTTCCAATTCAAAGCTTCCAACAATGAGGCTGAATATGAGGACATGATCGCAGGGCTTAATTTGGGAAAAGTTATGGAGGCGCAGCGAGTTATGATTTTCAGTGACTCTCAACTGATTGTAAACCAAATGATGGGAGTATATGTAGTTAGAGGAGAATTAATGATCAGATATCATGCAAAGGCAAAAGAGCTGGTGTCAGAATTTGCCGCTATTCAGCTGGTCAGAATACCAAGAATGGAGAATGCGAGAGCAGACGCCCTAGCTCGACTAGCATCAGCAACTCGCACCGAGCTACGACGAACAATACCAATTGAAGTGTTAGCTGGTCGGAGCATAGATGAAGATCTGACGATGAACTTTATCACCCTTGATTTAGGTACATCTTGGATGGATCCCATCAGGGCGTATATCGAGGAGGGAGAATTGCCAATTGACAAGCTCGCAGCCAAGAAATTGAAGTTTAAAGCTGCTCGGTATGTATTAACTAATGGTGTTTTATATAGACGAGGAATTATGGCAGGTTTACAGAGATGCGTACATCCCTCCGAGGTAAAAAAATTAATTGAAGAAATCCATGCAGGGTATTGTGGAGCGCATGTAGTAGGTCGGACGCTTTTGTAAAGGGTGATGACGCAGGGATACTACTGGCCGACGATGAGGGCTGATTGTATAGCTTATGCCAAGAAATGTGACAAGTGCCAGCGCTTTTCCTCCATCCGAAGAACTCCACAAGCATTGTCGACACCCATAACTTCCCCTTGGCCATTTGCCATGTGGGGAATTGATTTGGTTGGACCACTGCCAACGACCCGAGGAAGGTTCAAGTATCTCGTCGTCGCAGTGGATTATTTACTAAATGGGTAGAAGCTGAGCCACTCATTGACATGACGTACGAGAAGGTGTACCAATTTGTTTGGAAGAACATCATTTGCCGATATGGTCTCCCTCATGCCTTCATCACAGACCATGGAACACAATTTGATAACGAGGAGTTTGCCGCCTATTGTCATCAGTCAAACATTTTAAAGGTTCATTCAGCACCAGGCCATCCTCAAAGCAATGGACAAACTGAAGTGACAAACAGAACGCTATTGAACGGGTTAAAGAAACGATTGGATGATGCAAAAGCAAACTGGATCAACGAGCTACAATCAGTACTTTGGGCTTACCGAACAACTCCCCGAGTAGCAACTGGAGAATCACCATACATGCTGGCATTTGGAAGTGAAGCTGTCATACCTGCCGAGTTGGGCCTCCCAACACACAGGGTACTGAATTTCAATTCCCCTGTCAGTGACTTAATAAGAAGACTGGATTTAGACATGCTCAAGGAGGTCAAAGAAGAAGCAACCATTAGAAATGCTGCTTACCAGCAGCGAACAACTTTGTTCTACAACAAGTGGGTGAAGAAGTGCGACCTGAAAGAAGGAGACTATGTGCTGAAGAAAGTAATTCGAAAGCATAACAAACTGGAGGCAAACTGGCATGGACCATACCGAGTTACAGAAGTTGTTTGGCCAGGAACTTATCGAATAGCCACTTTAGAAGGCGAGGAGTTTAAGAATGCATGGAACGCAGAGCATCTGCGCAAGTATTATCAGTGATGTATATGTAACACAGTTCCATCAGTATGAATAAAATGAAGATATTCTGCCAAAGTATCTCCTTTTATTGAAAATTTTTCGGGGAATACTAGTGCTACGCACTACTCGGCAAAGCTCGGCAGACTACTCAATGAAATATTCCAAACTGTACCAAGTATGGTTGGTCGGGGATAAAAACTCACTAACTGTAGTTGGTCGACGAGGAGAAATATTCCTAAAAATGCCAACCTGTTTGGCTAGAAAACGAAATATTCCAAACTGTACCAAGTATGGTTGGTCGGGGATAAAAACCCACTAACTGTAGTTGGTCGACGAGGAGAAATATTCCTAAAAATGCCAACCTGTTTGGCTAGGAAACGAAATATTCCAAACTGTACCAAGTATGGTTGGTCGGGGATAAAAACCCACTAACTGTAGTTGGTCGACGAGGAGAATTTATCGACCTTGGTTGGTCGGACACATTTTATGAAAAAGACAAAAATTTACCAAGTATGGTTAGTCAGGGATAAACTCTCACTAACCGTAGTTGGTCGACAAGCATAATTTAACAACCTTGATTGGTTGATACTCGTGACTTTATTATTAAGTGATCGAGCAATATTGTTGAAGTTTGGAACTTTTCAATTATTACTGAATTGGTCGATGAACATCACAATATTGTTATTTTTAACAGATATGCATAAATGTGTAAGAGGGTAGTTTAGATAAGATGGAGGCGTAACCCCTTTTAAGTATGGTTATGGCAAGGTTAGTTAGAGAAACACTAGTGATTTAGCCACAAGACACAAAGAGCAGTTTGGAAGGTATGGAACCCATCTTATACTCACAAATCTCGCGTATAACCCTCAATATAATAAAGAACTTTAGAAATAACTTGGCTAGAGGGAGAGAGAAGTAAGCACCCTAGATACACCTTGGTAGGCAGGCAACACACACTAAAACCACTCTCAAGGGTCTCTGTTATGTATTAAAAGCTTCGTAATAAATGACAATGGTGAGTGAATAAGCTCCCTAGTTTGCAATAATTCTCTCTCTGGTGTATCTCTAGCAATAACTTTTTTTGAACTCTCAAAGGATCATTTTTCTATATCTTCCTCAAAGGTGGTTGGGGTCCTTAAATAGCCCCCCCACACCACCCCCGAGGCAACTCAGTCATTAAAACTATGAAAGACATCCCTCATACTTTATGTCACAACATTAAATGCCTGATGCACTAGTTGTCTCCTACGTCATAAACATTAAATGCCAAGACATGCCTTTTGCCTAACCACTGTATGTCAGGGGGTTGTTGTCGCAGAGGTGGCTCACCAACTATCTGACAGCCCCAAATACCACGGTGGTTTACTCAAGTGCATGTCTGACATTGTTTAGAAGGCTAGTGACATCACCCACAGTAGATGTGACATTCAAGTAGAGGGTTGTTTGGTTCATAACTCAATGCCCGATGGAACTCCAAGCTGCCCCGCTTGAGGTTCCACGGTCAGGGTCCTTCGGTGTTTTACCAGGTGTATCTAAGATGGTCAGGACAAGCCCCAACGGTGCCCCACTTCTCAATCCTCCAAACCAAATCCCTCTAAAGTTCCCACGGTGAGGTTGTTCGATAGAGCATGAAAGCTCTCCCAGGCCCTGCCAAGCCTGGTCTCTCGTGAGTACCGTTCGACCTCACGCTCATTCATTATTCTCGTTACAACATTACAGTCATTACAACTCGTGGTAAATATAAACAAAGCTATAGTATGGCAAAGTAACAATAAGCTAAAGTACGAGTTGCCACGCCAAGCTGCCTCACCAAGATGCCACGCTTGAGTTGCCACGCTGAGCTGTCTCCCCAAGCTGCCACGCTTGAGTTGCCACGCTGAGCTTATCCTCAGAACACTGTTGCTAATTCCCTAATCCCAGGATTACCTTCAGGCCCCCTCTACATTTGCCCCTTCGTGGAGGGATTTGTTGTGGGAACAAGAAGTGCCTCCACGAAAACTTCTTAATCCGATGAACCTTCTCTGTCTGGCCTGCAGTTTTTTCTAATGCTGAGCCTCAACCGTTCCAGCTTGGGTATCTGAAATTCTCCCGAAGGACCTGCTAATGTTCTCGCAATCATGTTCGAAAAAGCGAAAAATTCTCCCCGATGTAACTGAGTCATAACTAAACAACGTTTGAGCTTCTGTCGAGGGGACATCGTGGCTTTTTGAACCGTTGGGACACCTTCTTCGTTGGGGGGGTTTATTGGATATGTCAGACAAGATCTTGGCGCCCAAAACTAAATCTTGCTTAGGAAGGTAACGGTGGCTGTTCCCTAGGTGTCACTTCATTAATTGATGGCAGTTCCCCAGGTGTCACGTCATTGAATGACGTAGCGTTGTCTTTTCCATGTCAGAACACTTCCCGAAGTGCCACGTGTACATTTGAAATGATTGCAGGCGGCCACGCACGTGCAATGGTGGGAAACTTAAACGACGAACTTTAAAAATTAAACGGCCAAATCACTTAAAACCATTCTTTTTCTTGCTTTCCCACTACTTGCTTCAAATTTCCTTCGTTTTTTAGAGAGAGAGAGAAAAAGCTTCCATTGTTGATCGTCTGAAACCTCTATTGCTGTTGGACCTTGTGCCGTCCTGTTCTTGCTCTCATCTTCTTCGCCACCTCCTGTGGTTGTTCTTCCGCCATTGTCGTGCGCAGGCTCCTCTGACTCAAGGTTGTTTTTTTGTTTGCACCAATACTCTGTCATGGCTTCTCAAAGTTATCCCACCATCTCTTCAACCAGTGCGCCGCCTGCTACTGCCGTTGCCACCACTACTGGTGCCTCTGCCTTGGACGCTGTCCGTCGTGATCAGTTAAGGTTTTATCGTCGCTCTCCCATTTTTGGCGAAGATGATTGCTTTGCTGCTGCTTGCAAGACTGTCAACTTTGAATGCAAGTTTGAGTCCGTAGTGCTGGGTGACGAGGACGAAGAACCCTCGAAGTGGGGCTTTCTTCCTCCAGAGGGGACTCTCCGGTTTCGTCTGGAGCGAGGGGACTTCCAATGGTCCCAAATTGACTTCGAAGCACCAGGTGGTTCTCCTGCCCATTTTGCTGCTTGGAACTCTCACATGGTGAGTTCCTATGGTGATATTTTGAGTAAGATTGGCCTTCAACGGGCCAAATAGTTTGGTGAGTTTACTCTCTCCAAAAATAATGCTGCTCTCCCCATTCTTGTTTCTCGTTGGAACGTGATGACTCACACATTTATTGCTGCGTGGGGCGAGTTCACGATAACCCTAGAAGATGTCTGCGAGCTTCTGGGGCTCGAAGCAACAGGTCATGAGCCTTATACCGATGAGCCTCTTGACGCCGAAGAGACTGCTGACCGTTTGGCGTTGGACCGAATATGCCGAAGTTGCATCGGTTCTTCAAACAAAGCTACCTTCACTCCGCTGATTAATTATTTCTTCAAGGGTTCTAGTGAAGGTAGTTCTTCAATTTCAACGGATGCCCCTGGCCAAGGTACTTCGTTAGAGCTCCCTGCTTACATCCTTGTGATTCTGTCCCGTTTTCTTTTGACGGGAAAACCAAACGATCAGCCCCGAAGGGACCTTATCAACATATCCCTTCGTTTGGCCCGGGGCATCAAACTTCCTTTGGCTGCAATTGCCCTAGGGTCCCTCTACACCTGGCTTGACAGAACGTTGTTCGATATGGAACGATCCCTTGGCCGTTATAACCTGGCTAATTTTGCTAACAGCATCCTTCTAACCAGCTTTCTTTACGTGCGCTTTCCTGTTGTGGCGGCCAAGGCCAACCGTCCTCCTTCTGGGGAAACCATTTTGCCCCCCCGCTCTTATATTTATCACAAGAGGCAGAGCCGAAAAGAGCTGATCGCCTCAATTGATCGTTTTGAGGACTTTGTTATGAGGCCTTACGGAGAGGACGCCTTTGTTCACACTTGTGATTTCTTTCAGGACGAATCCAGGGTGGTACAGGTGGGGGTAGACATTGAAGATCCTCAGTTAGCCGTGGTGCTTCTCCTTTCTCCGGGGTATCTGCCTTCCTACACCGAGTGGGGATATTCCAGCGAACATTACAACCCCAATCGGTGTAGTCGTCAATTTGGGTTTGATCAGGGGGCTCCTCGCTCAGTTTTCCAATCCTCAACCCCGAAGGTTAGCTTTAGTGAGGCATGTTCCTTATTTTCCTCCACTGCTGCGTGGGGGATAAGTGAATCAATGGCTGGGAGAGTCACCATTCCCTCCAACAAGAGGCAAGGGAATGTGACCAGTCTATTTGCCACGAAGTTCTGGCCGAGACAACTGGCTAACATTGTTGAATTCATAGATGGCGAGCCGGTGTACCCTCCAGTTCTTTCATTTGCTGCGATGGAGCTGGGACTCAAAGGCAACTCCATTCTGGGGATTGAGTTCCCTCTAAGCAAAACCCCTAAGGGGCCTTCCGAAGAGCTACCTCCGTTATGCCCCATGACTCCCACTGCCATATCCAAAGCGAAAGGTGCTGGGGTATCCAGGAAGACTGCTCCTTCGACTGGAGCTACTGGTGATGAAGGGTCTTCGCAGCCGTCGACCAAGAAGGCCAAGAGTGGGGTGGCTTCCACGAAAAAGGCAAAGTCCAAATCCCAGATTCCTGTGGCAGCCCTACCCATAGCCTCCGTTCCTCCTCCCATATCTCCTGAAAGGGCCGAGAGGTTAAGGAGGGAGGCGCAGGCTGAGGTAGATCGGGTGAATGCAGAGTTTCAACGGCGCGCTGTCGTCGTTCCTCCCTCGGTTGTCTTCCCCACGATCGTCGTCGATCCCACTGAGCCAGCTGCAAAGAGGAGAAAAGGTTCGAAGGTTCCTCAAGCCACTGGTAGTGCCATGACAAGGCTGAGGAGGAAGACTTTAGGCACCAAGTCCCAGCGAAAGCAAGTTTCCTCGGTGCAAGCTTCTCATTCTTCTTCCCAATCTGAGGTATGTACACTTATCTTGTTCCCTTTTCTTCTTTGGTTAGAGCAAGCCGGATTTACTTATATATATTGTTCTTAACTACTTTGGTGCAGGGACTTAAAGAAACGGGGCCTCGTTCTCCTAGCCCCCCAAGTCCCCCCATTAGCCGTTTCGTGGGCGGTCGCTGTGGGGTCATCTCATCCGATACGACCCCACCCCGTTCGCCAATGACCGGGCTTACTTACGCCCGTAGTTCAATCTCAAGACGGGCGGGGGAGGCAGTTGGGGAGGGTGAGGTTATAGAGCCCGTGGGTGTCTCTTCGCCACTAGAGACAACACAATCTGAGATGCTTACTCCAGTCTCCTCTGGCTCACTGGCTTCCTCTGAGGCTGTTCTCCCCCTCGCTCTGGTTGCTGCAGGTGATCCTGAGGTAATTATTTCATAATTAAATTTGTCTGATCTGGCATTCCTTCTCTTTCACCCCGTTCTGTGTGCTGAATTTAGGATGTTGGTTGCCCTAGGTCGAAGTATCCTCGCTGCTAGCAAACATTCTCCGTCCAACGGTGCTGGCGAGAGCTCTGGCCACGGTGCCCCTTTTCAACGTTCTGACTGAGGTAAGTTATTCTTGGATACATTTCGCCCTTTTTTCTGTATTTGTTCCTCTTTACTAACATTGGCTTTTATATTGCAGCTTTCTCCTGATCTTTCACCACCCTCATCTATTCCCGATGAACCCCTTGCTCTTGCTTTGGTACCTTATGTGGGCGAGGGAACTATGCCGATGGTTGAGGTTTCTGGGGCCAGAGACCCCGTTGAGGCCGATGAGGTAACAAGTCCCCTCCCAACGATTCCTGCCACTTTAACCTCCGTGATAGCTCCCACTCCTGCCTCTGTTATGATTCAGGTACTTTCCTAATTCTCTACTTAAACTCCTTCTTATAATAGTGACTTAACAACGAATACGTTTGTTTAAGATTTTTATATAATCTTCACCTTATAACGGTGACTTAACAATGAAAACACTTGTTAAGATTTTTATATAATCTCCACCTTATAACGGTAACTTAACAACGAAAACACTTGTTAAGATTTTTATATAATCTCCACCTTATAACGGTGACTTAACAACGAAAATGCTTGTTAAGATTTTTTATATAATCTCCACCTTATAACGGTGACTTAACAACGAAAACGCTTGTTAAGATTTTTTATATAATCTCCACCTTATAACGGTGACTTAACAATGAAAACGCTTGTTAAGATTTTTATATAATCTCCACCTTATAACGGTGACTTAACAACGAAAACGCTTGTTAAGATTTTTATATAATCTCCACCTTATAACGGTGACTTAACAACGAAAACGCTTGTTAAGATTTTTATATAATCTCCACCTTATAACGGTGACTTAACAACGAAAACGCTTGTTAAGATTTTTATATAATCTCCACCTTATAACGGTGACTTAACAACGAAAACGCTTGTTTAAGATTTTTCATATAATCTCCACCTTATAACGGTGACTTAACAACGAAAACGCTTGTTTAAGATTTTTCATATCCTTATTTGGGCTTTTCTTTTCAGGTTGCTCGGGAAGATTCGCCCCCAGTCCTCTCACCTGTAGGCTTGCCCTTTCGAGAACCTGACGCTTCGGAAAATTCAATTCATGATGATCAAGGTTCTACGACTGGTGCTGCAGTCGAGAGCGAATCTGGGTGTGAGGTCCCTCTTCCCGACCTAGCTCCTCACTCGTTCTGCCTCATGGTGCTTCGGCAATCTCCTCAAATGCCCGTCAACCATCGGCTGGTGATTGAACAATTGGTGGATCGCCATCCTGAGACCTTCACACCGGATTGCCTGCGCTCAAATATTCATGTGATGAGTCACAGGCTGCAAGGCATGGCGATCGTTGTTGCTGAAATTGCTAGTACCCCCACTGCCAGTGTTACCAGATCCCTTCTCAACCAATTTCTAGGTTTTCTGAAGGAGTTGGGGCGTGATGGTTTCCGTTTTGACTGGCTTATAACGCATCTGAAGACTTTGAAGAACCAGCAACTGATCGGCCAGAGGGAAGTGCTGATAAAGCACCAGGAGGACCAACGGGCTGAGGAGGTTAAGTTGGCTGAGCTGGCACCTCTTTTGGAATCGGCGGATGAAGAAGTAACGAATGCCGAAGAAGCTCTGCGTTTGGCCAAGCTAAAACGAGAAAGGCTCCTTATTGAACGCGCCCAGGTGCAAACCAGGCTAGAGGTTGCTGTCAACGCTCAAAATTCCTTTGCATCAGCTTCTTCGGGCCTTCCCGGGGATTTTTTCTCTTCCCCGGATCTGTGGTTTCTCTTAATGTAGTAAAACTCCTGTACATATTTTCTTTCTTTCATTCATGTAATTCTTGGGCAATAGTTCCCCATTTTGCTTGTAATGCTCTCTTCTTTAATGAATGAAAGAATGTACATTTTTCAATTTATCTCTAAGTTATGCCTGCTTTCATATATCAATGTTTATACTTCACATCATCAGTAAAACTTGTATATTCATAATAAAAAAAGACCCAATACATCGATGGTACAAACTAACTGTCTACACATGATATACTTTCAGCCATTTATTGTTAATTTTGAATGGCCTATCTTCCTCCAACTTAGAAATTAGGCAATAACCTGAATCATGAGCTTCGTTCACGATGAAAGGTCCCTCCCAATTGGCTGCGAACTTTGGCAGAGGAAGTCCCCTAATGTGTTTCACTACTGCCTTCAAAACGAGATCTCCCTCCACGAACCTCCTTGGTCTTACCATGTTGTCATATGCCCTAGAGAGCTGCTTTGTATACATTTGAAAATGTTGCATCGCATTGTCTCTGTGTTCATCCAATGCCTCCAACTGCACATGCCTGTTCTGAGGGAGCATGCTACTTCGCAAGGCGTATCGAGCCGAGGGAACTTCCAACTCCACTGGAAGAATTGCCTCAGCCCCATAGACAAGGGAGAACGGAGTGTGCCCTGTGGGCTTCCTCTTCGTCGTTCGATAGGCCCACAACACTGTTGGTATCTTGTCATCCCACGATCCTGGAAAGTCCTCCATCGTTTTAGCCAAGATATTAACCAGAGTTTTGTTAGTTGCTTCGGCCTGACCATTCCCCTTCGGGTATGCAACCGTTGAAGTGTGATGAACAATGGAGTACTTGTCTGTGAGCATCGTTACTTCCGAGTTGACGAAGGGAGTCCCATTATCTGAGAGAATAACCTTTGGGATCCCAAAACGGCAAATGATATACTCTCTGATGAAGCTACTCACTACCCCAGCCGTTGCCCTTCTAAGTGGTATTGCTTCAGCCCATTTTGTAAAGCACTCTGTTGCTACTAGTATCCATATCTTGCCCCTCGACGAAGGATGTATCACCCCCACGAGGTCGAACGCCCAAGTGTGGAAAGGATAAGGTGTTGCCAGAGAGTGTAAGTCCACCGATGGGGTATGGATCATATTTCCATGAAGCTGGCAAGCCTTGCATCTTCGGACAAATTCGGCGGAGTCTTTCTCCATCGTTGGCCAATAATATCCCAACGTCATCAGCTGATCATATAACTTGGCCCCTCCCATGTGAGCTGGGTCATGGGCTTGTTTGAGGACCTCAGTTGCTTCTTCTTTTGTAATGCAACGCAATGGCCTGTTGAAGTACCCCCTTCGATAAAGCTGCCCCTCTTGGATATAGAACCTTGGGGCCCTTCGCTTCAGTCCCATCGCATCCACTTTCTCCGTTGGGACAGTTCCATCTTGAATAAAATCGATATAGGGCTGCCTCCAGTCTGCTTGGGCTTCTATGAAATGGCACTCAGCTGCTTCGAAAAATAGCTGACACTTATCACAATTCCGTTGTAGTTTTGCCGCATCCTGTTTCATTCTAGGCCAAAAATATCCCCCTCTTTGAATTCTTCTATAGAGAGGTATCTCGGTTGTTTCGCAATGCTCCTCGTGTGTTCTCTTCAACCTCCGCTCTGCTTCCTCTGGCCCAATGCATCTTGATAACCATCCCCCTGCATTTCTGTAGTAAAGATTTCCCTGGTTTGTAAAGTATTGGGCTAACTCTCTTAGTCCCATAGCTCCTTCGCCAGACTCCAGTTGCTTCCTGATCTCTCCTCTCCAATCCGCGTCTCCCTCCATCGGTAATATTGACTGCACCACCGAAGGAGCTGTTCTTCGTTGGATCGTAACAATAGTCGTATCGCTCCTCATGACCATCTTTTGAGCAATAGTGGCATAAGCGTCTGGATGACGGTTCATCGTTCTGGGATGTCTTCTAATTGTGGTCTGATGGAACTGGCTGAGGAGCCTTTGAATGATCGTCCTGTACGGCGCCAAACTCATGTGCTTCAACGCATATTCTCCGTTAACTTGCTGAATTACTAAATTCGAGTCACCCTTGATGCAGAGTGAACGAATTCCCCTTCGAAGAGCCTCCAGCAACCCTAGTACCAACGCTTCGTATTCTGCTTCGTTATTGGAGCAAGGGAAATCCAGTTTGTAGGACAGACAAATCTCCTCCGTTCCTTTTGAAAGGATGACCCCTGCCCCTCCTTTTTTCTCTGCCGAAGACCCATCGAATTGCATCGTCCATTCCTCATCGGTTGCATCGAGATAGTTGGCCTGTAAGTCGTCTCCCAGAATGTCTTCTTTAGGTGGTTCAAACGTTCCTGATGGAAAGATTGCCAACAGATCAGCATACGCCTGGCTCTTGATAGCACGAGGAACCACACACTTTAAATCATATTCGGAGAGAATAAGGAACCACCTAGCTGCCCTGCCAATCAAGATAGTTCTAGCCAACAAATACTTAATAGGATCACATCTGGTTACAATATGAATTGTAAAAGACAGCATATAATGTCTAAGTTTTTGTGCTACAAAGACTAAGGCCAAACAATGCCTTTCTAGGCTGCTATATCTAATCTCCGGCCCATGTATGATCCTACTGAGGTAATACACTGGCCGTTCTTGCCCGTCGATCTCCTGTGCTAGCAAAGCTCCAACGGACCTTGTAGTGGAGGTGAGGTATAGCTGCAACGGTGCTCCTGCCTGTGGAGGAACCATGATTTGCGGTGAAACGAGCAGTTTCTTCAACTCATCGAGGGACTCCTGGTGATCCTTTTCCCACCTGAACTTTGTGTTCTTTCGCAGCAGCTGCATCAACGGGTGTGTTACCTCGGCCAATCCTGGTACAAATCTTCTGAGGTAGGAGACCTTTCCGAGGAATCTTTTTAGCTCCTTCGCCGTTCTTGGGCATGGTATTTCTAAGATCGCGCGTTGTTTATCCTGGTCCATCTGCACCCCTTGTCGATCAACCACAAAGCCTAGAAACTTCCCGCGTGTTACTCCGAAGACGCACTTCAATGGGTTCATCTTTAATTTATACTTCCTACATCGAGTAAACACCCTCTTTAAGTCGTTTAGGTGGGACTCCTCCTTCTTCGATTTGATGACCAAATCGTCCACATAGAATTCTACAAATTTGTGGAAGAAATCGTGAAAAATGGCCATCATTGTTCTTTGATAAGTAGCTCCCGCGTTCTTAAGTCCAAACGACATTACTTTGTACATGAAATTGCCCAACGGGGTTCTGAACGCCGTTTTCTCTGCGTCCTCGGGGTCCATCTTGATTTGGTTGTACCCTACGTACCCATCCATGAAGCTATACATCTCATGCCCAGCCGTGGCATCTATCAGGCTATCAATGGAGGGTAGAGGGAACTCATCTTTGGGGCAAGCCCTGTTCAGATCTCTGAAATCTACACAGATCCTTATTTGGCTCTTGTCCTTCTTCCCTACTGGCACAATGCTAGATAGCCACAGGGGATGCTGTATTGGTTTGATGAATCCCGCTGCCAATAAACGCTGAACCTCTTCCTTGATCTTCAAGTCCAACTCAGGTTTATAAGTTCTTGTTGCCTGTTTTACCGGGATGGCTGAAGGTGTCACGTTTAGCTTATGGCAGCTCACTTCCTCATCTAGCCCTTCCATTTCGGTATACTTCCATGCAAAGACATCTATGAACTCCCGGATTAGCCCAACCAAGGCTTCTCGCTTCGCCTTACCGAGATCCTTCGCGATGAAGATGGGCCTTGGGTCCTCCCCTTCTCCTGCCAGGTTCAACTGCTCCAACTCTTGTGCCTGGGGCTTCGGTTGATTTGCCATGTAGTCTGGTTCTTCGGCGACCTCCTCCACGAACTCCTGTATGTTGGAGTTGTCTATCACCATACACTGTCCCTGTTGATCTATCAAGAAACACTCATATAACTGGTCAGCCCCATTCTCGGTCTCTTCGGCCGCCCGCTCACATCGTTATAAACGGTATACTACCTTCCCCTCCTCAGTGACCACCTTCTTGCATTGCCTGTTAGTAGCTGTTGCCAAGGCCTTCCTCTTCCTTTCTCTCGAAGCCTCGGCGATCCTTCCCCCTGAAAAACGACTCAGCACGCTTTGCCGTTGGACCTCATGCTCCATAGGGTCCACTCTAAGCCTTGCTTTGTTTTTGAGCTGCCTTGTGGTATTTTGAGGTCGCGGGATCACCTGACGGGTTTCTTCGGTCCCTACCCCCTCGTTACTCGTGGCTTCTTTACTTTGCTCGTTCAGAGGCCCCATTCTATCTTTGATCGAGGGAACCCATGCCCCCTCCATTCTTCTCGTTAGGACTCGAGCGTCCTCTTCCAACTCCGTATAAAAGGCCGCATCTACAAAGTGAGCTTCCTCGATAGCAAAAGGCCTTTTTGTAGCCCTAATGGTCACTTCTGTTCCTTTGATATTCGCCTTGGCGCATTGATGATACGTTGAAGGAACTAACCCTTGATTGTGCATCCATACTCTTCCTATTAGTAAATGATAGGAAGTTGCATTTTCTATTACATGGAACTTGATGTGGGAACTCAGATTTCCCATTACAATTCCCACATTCACATACCCAATGGATTTGGAAGATTGGTTATCATACCCTGAGATCACCAGAGGCATGGGGACCAACCTTTCTTCTGGGATATTAGCCGCGTGGAAGGAGTTGATCGGCATAATGTTGATAGACGCACCCCCATCCATAAGCGTCCTCGCAAAACTAACCCCGTTGACACTGGCCATCACATACAAGGGCCTGTTATGAGGGAACCTTACAGCTCTATCTGCATCGCTGAAGGTCACCTCTGAGAGGAACTTTTTCACCAGCCTCGCCATGGGCCCCCGCCATTTCAGCGAGGGAACCGCGTCCTTCCTCGCGATGTCTAGAATCGCCTGAGTTATTTCCAGTCTGCTCTCCTTTGGTATCCCCACATGATCGAAGAACCAAGCGAATTTTGGGGATTTTGAAACTGCGCTGTATTCAACGACTGCCTCCATTTCCTCGCCTTCAACGCTGTATACGTCTTCCGCGTCTTTAGCGCTTGCTTCATCGTAGGCTAAAATTACGTTAGCCATTCCTGTGGTGCAATATTCCAGAGTTTCTTCGAATTCTCTTTGCCTCATTGTTGACCTTCCTTCCCCTCTTTCCGCCTCACCGTCGTAGGCCGTCACCAAGTTGGCCCCATGCGCTGGAAGCGGGTTGTTGTTAACGTTCTGTGGGGGGATCTGCAGCGTCCCTGCCTTCATGTACTTGTCAATGATTCTTCTCAGTGTGAAACAGCTCTCTGTTGGGTGCTGGATCTTTCGATGAACCTGACAATACCTAGGATCTGCCTTTGTTGCGTCATCGGGTTCTTCTGAAGGAACGCCTTTTGGTAGGTAGACCGTTCCACCCTGGACCATGGCATTGTAACAACTCACCGCCTCTTCTATCGTGCATGGTAACGGTGGTGGGTCTTCCCTATCCCTTCCGAACTTCCTTTTGTTGTCCTTCTTCGCCGCCTTACCCCCATCTGTTCCTTCGGTGTATCCCACTCGTGGGGGTTGAGGCCTTCCTCCCCCAGGTTGTATCGGTTGCCTGAATATCATAGGCACCGCCACCGGGTTTGGTCGTACGACCAATGAGATGTTCCTTGCAGATTTTAAGAATGCCGAAAAAGTTCCCTCGCGCGTCTCATTGATAAGATGGCAGATGTACTCCGAGAGTAGTCATTCGGCACAGATTTGTAATAGTTTGGACTCCTTGGCCTCCTCTCTTACATCCAGAGACCTTTCCCTGAACCTCCGAACGTATGCCACCACGTCTTCTCCTGGTCGTTGCTTCTCTCTCCCTAGTTGGGTCAGAGTGAATTCATCCTCTGCTAGAAAGAACTTTTGGACAAACAGCACGTGCATCTCTTCCCACGTGGAAACACTTTTAGGGGCCAAATGAGAATACCACGTGTATGCTTTATCGGTTAGGGATTTGGAAAACTCCCTCAACCTGAGCTTCTTGTTGTTGCAATGCGCCCCCAGGTGCTCAACAAAACGTTTAATGTGCTCTTTCGGATTCCCACCCTTCCCTGTGTATTTTTCAAAGACGGGGGGAATATAATCCCTCGGGTAAGGCTCATCGTTGTATTCCTGAGGATAAGGTGTCCTAAAGTCGTCATAGACTGAAGCTACCTCGCCTATAGACTGTGAGGAAGCCTGCACAAATTTTAACATCTCCTTTTGTATTTCTCTCCTCATTTCCTCCATGGGCGATGGGGCAACGACCAATGGGGGTGTTGGCTGAATGACCGTTATAGTTGGAGCCATCGTTACAGCTGGCACCGTTGATACTCCGGAGATTCCCACCGCCTGGGCTGCTCCCGTTGTACCTGCACCTGGTGGAACCGTTGGAGCTGCCCCTGGTGTTACGAAGGAATTGGCTTCGAGTCCTCCCAGCACCGTTGAAGCTGCAGGAGTTTGCAAGAACTCATAGAACTTACTCATAAGGAGGGTCATTTGGGCAGATCCTAGCCCAGCGCTCGTGGAAGCCTGCGTCACTCCCGGAACGCCTGTTGTTGCCTGAACTGGGGGCACTTCTATTCGAGGAGCTCCGCTCCTTAAAGCCTCCAATTCTACCGCTGCTTGCTCTTCACTGTGTTGGATATCATCAAAGTTGAGCCTTCGATTAACGTTATCTTGCGCCATACTTCTTCCTTAGAAGAATGCCTCCCCAGCAGAGTCGCCAAATGTAAGAGGGTAGTTTAGATAAGATGGAGGCGTAACCCCTTTTAAGTATGGTTATGGCAAGGTTAGTTAGAGAAACACTAGTGATTTAGCCACAAGACACAAAGAGCAGTTTGGAAGGTATGGAACCCATCTTATACTCACAAATCTCGCGTATAACCCTCAATATAATAAAGAACTTTAGAAATAACTTGGCTAGAGGGAGAGAGAAGTAAGCACCCTAGATACACCTTGGTAGGCAGGCAACACACACTAAAACCACTCTCAAGGGTCTCTGTTATGTATTAAAAGCTTCGTAATAAATGACAATGGTGAGTGAATAAGCTCCCTAGTTTGCAATAATTCTCTCTCTGGTGTATCTCTAGCAATAACTTTTTTTGAACTCTCAAAGGATCATTTTTCTATATCTTCCTCAAAGGTGGTTGGGGTCCTTAAATAGCCCCCCCACACCACCCCCGAGGCAACTCAGTCATTAAAACTATGAAAGACATCCCTCATACTTTATGTCACAACATTAAATGCCTGATGCACTAGTTGTCTCCTACGTCATAAACATTAAATGCCAAGACATGCCTTTTGCCTAACCACTGTATGTCAGGGGGTTGTTGTCGCAGAGGTGGCTCACCAACTATCTGACAGCCCCAAATACCACGGTGGTTTACTCAAGTGCATGTCTGACATTGTTTAGAAGGCTAGTGACATCACCCACAGTAGATGTGACATTCAAGTAGAGGGTTGTTTGGTTCATAACTCAATGCCCGATGGAACTCCAAGCTGCCCCGCTTGAGGTTCCACGGTCAGGGTCCTTCGGTGTTTTACCAGGTGTATCTAAGATGGTCAGGACAAGCCCCAACGGTGCCCCACTTCTCAATCCTCCAAACCAAATCCCTCTAAAGTTCCCACGGTGAGGTTGTTCGATAGAGCATGAAAGCTCTCCCAGGCCCTGCCAAGCCTGGTCTCTCGTGAGTACCGTTCGACCTCACGCTCATTCATTATTCTTGTTACAACATTACAGTCATTACAACTCGTGGTAAATATAAACAAAGCTATAGTATGACAAAGTAACAATAAGCTAAAGTACGAGTTGCCATGCCAAGCTGCCTCACCAAGATGCCACGCTTGAGTTGCCACGCTGAGCTGTCTCCCCAAGCTACCACGCTTGAGTTGCCACGCTGAGCTTATCCTCAGAACACTGTTGCTAATTCCCTAATCCCAGGATTACCTTCAGGCCCCCTCTACAAAATGTAAAGTGTTGATATTTACAAGACAATAGCAATTAAGATTTGCTAACAGAAATGAAAGTTTTTCATTAAATTCGAAATAAATTACATTGATGATAAAATGAAAGTTACATTGATATGTATGCTAACTATTACATCAAAAATTTCTATTCTACTGGTCTTTTCCCCTCAGCTTTTGATGCAGGTTCCTCACCAGCAGGCAGATCATTTAAAGACTGAGGAGAATTGATGAAGTTCAAATCCTTCAGCATCATGACGTTCATCACAGAAGGTCGATCTAAAAGATGCTCGGGACGAGATACCTCAATTTGAGAATGTAAATTGTAGTCACCGAGGTATTTTGAAATTAAGCTCCGAGGAATGGCCCGAGCAGGGATCCACTCCGTCTCCAAATTATATGGTGGCACAGGCAAGTCGAGCAACCCGGGATCATGGTAGTCCCACAGATAATGGCCTTGTTCGAGCTTCAACACACCTAAGGCATTCAGCCAGCCTTATTTATAGCCCTCATTGTTGGCATTCTAGATACGATCATCCAAGTGGAATAGTGCTTCGTTGTATCCGTCCATCCAGAATTCCCTGGGCTGTTTGTGGAATTGATATGTTAACCTCTCTAGCTGCTCGTGGAGACTCTTGATGAAAATCTCCTTATTCTCCAAGACGGACTTCTGCGCAGAGAGCTGTTTTCCAAGTCCCTAATCTTCTTTGACATATCAGATAACTCCTGGTTCTTCGCCATTAGTTGGAAGGCCTGGTTCTCTAAGGCAGATGCTGTCCTCTATTCCTCGACAAGAACCCGAGCTGCTCTTGCTCGTCCCCGAGGAGCTCTTCCTCATCCCTGAGGAGACGTGGAAGGACCCGACCTCCTCAAGGTATCCAATTCGTCCCTTAATTTGGCATTCTCAACCTCTAAGAATGAAAATCCCTCGTCAGTCACTGGGATTAGGGCTGTTGAAGAAGAGGTTGCAGACTTCAACTGTGATAGCTCTTTCTGCAAGTTGTTGTTTTCTTTTTCCAACAGCTCGACAATCTGTCTGCATTCCTCGACCTCGCCCCTCAAGGTTCTCTCCCTTACATCATAACCAGCAAAAAGCTTCTCGTAGCCCTTGTCAGCAACGATCAACTTATACTTCTTCTCGTAACTCTCATGCAACAAGGTAGTTGATTCCTTGTATTGATTCTGAAGGTCTTCGAGGGTGCACTGGAGATCCTCGATCATTTCATAGTAAGCCATATTATTGGCGATCGCTCGATCAAGCAGACACTTCAGGTATTGATATTCTTCCACTGCCTGCTCTGAAGCATCCTGGCCGAGGATGTCAGCAATTTGTGCAGCACTCAGGTCTGTGTGACCAGCCTTGAAGTACTCATTACATTGCTGCAGCAACTTTGTATCATGGGCAGATAGCAGTTCCATCCTGGCCAGAAACTAGTAGAGAAAGAAAGAGCAATCATCAATAAGAAATATAGGCAGAGTATGAATAGAAGATGAACAACAGTATGCAAGAAAATTCAAGTTTTATTAGATCATAAAATTCAGAATTACAAGTGTTGGATTACATTTGACAAAGAAAGAAAAATATAAAAGTAAGCCCGAACAACACTACACCTTTTCCTTATCTCCCAAAACCTTCTCGGGAGGTTGGGAAGAGGAAGCAGGTTGCTCGGAGGGAACTGTGAGCTGTTCGGAGAGCACCAGTTGTTGCTCGGAGGAAGAAACGACTTGCTCGGCAGCAGACTGGATGGCTGGGGGTGATCTCCCATCACCATTGAAGACTCCTCAGAGGTAGCTTCATCCTCTTCTAATTCTTCTGGAGTAGTAGGGGGACCAGGGATATGTCTCTGGAAAAGCTCGGATGACTCGTCGACCTTTATTTCCTGAAGGGCAGCAACCCATCCATCCCTAAAATACTTTAGACTGCCATAGTCCACTTGAGATACCATGGCAGCACACCCCTTGTTCCACCCCTTGTCCCAGCCAGAGCTGAAGGACTTCTTCACAGCAGTTTTCCTCTTGGCCTTCTCCAAGGCAAGCTTCTCGAACAGCAGGTTCTCAGCAGCCTTCAATTTATTTTCTGCCTCTTCCTTCTGCCGACCTACTTCCTGGAGCTGGTCCAACCTCTCCTCAGCAACTTTGAGTTTATTTTCCAGCTCTCTAGCGGGTTTGAGCTTTTCCTCAAGCTCTTTATTTACCTTCTCCAAGGCATTCTTTTTCTTCTCCAACTCCTTGGAGGCATCAGCAACTCGAGCTTTTTCCTGCTCGGAGGAGGCAAGCTTTTTCTCCCAGATAGCTTTATCATCAACATATTTTTGGCAAGAATCTTCCAGAGACTTGGTAGCTTCTTCCAGAGCTCCCTCCACACTGAACGAGGAGCAAGAATCCTTAATCGCTTCATCCTTCTTCAGGATTATGTTAAAGCAGCTCGTCAACTGTGAACAGAAAAAGAAAGCAAGTTAGAAATTGAAGCAACAAAGGAAATATGAAAAGATTAAAGTAAAGAGACTTATTGAAGCAAGGTGACGAGCAACTAAAGAAGTAACCGTGTCCCGAGTAAGGTTATCTTCAGTACCTTGGACCTCGGGAATGGTCAATGACTTTACCAAGCTCATGGCAGAGCTAGGGGGAACAAACGTGGGAACTCTAGTCCCAGCAGCTGGGGGCTGAGTAATGGTGTCAGCCAAATGTACCGAGGAGATTTTCTTCAGCCTCCTCGGGGGAACATTTACGGATTCAACCAAGGATGAATCCTTAGTCGGTGATATCACAATCACCTCTCCAGGAGCAGTAGAGATGCTCGGAGCCACTGCGGGCTTCTCGGCGACTTTAGCAGGAGCAGCTAGAGGAGCTGCATCAGTCTTCTTTGTCCCCTCATTTGGGACATCAATCCTAATCCTTTTTACCTCCCCAGAACCGGAGGCAGTTTTCTCAAACATAGCAGGAGTTCTTCTCTTCTTCATCCTTTCGCTCAAAGGAATATGAGATTCAGGCGAAGAACTTGCAGAGGCTGGTACTGGCTCTGCCTCACTGATCACAGGACGAGCAGTGAAGGAGGTGGTGTAGCTCTTGTACTGGAGCAGATACGAAGCCGACCTAATGTGCTTGTCTGCAACACTTTGATGAAGACTTCAGATAAGTTTCAAATGCCTTATGTTGACATCTGTTTCTTTTGGGCACTTTCTTTTGTTATCAACTGCAAATAAACAAACATTGTTATCAGTGGCGCATTTTATCAAACACAAAAGAAACATGAATTTAAAATAAATAAAATGAAATAAAAATAACCTATCCCATTGCCATAAGGAGGGCATCTGGGTCCCTGATAAACCTCATCTCCAGTCAATGGAGGGTGTTGCCAATTTTTTATGACAACCCCATGTTCAAAATAATTCCTGTTGGCATCAGGGAGATTGACTACTAAGGCTCTGTTTAAAAATCTAGTTTTTAAATAATAAATATTTTCATTGACTGCCCATCTATAGCAGAACATGATTTCTGGGATTGCTATACGAGTTCCATGCACTTGATTTAACCTATGCACCCCATTAACTATTCTCCATGTGTTGGGGGCTATTCGTGCAGGAACAACATCGAAATACTGACAGAATTCCAGACATAAGGAATTGGGTGGAAAAGAAAATCCGCATTCAGCAAAAAAGAGACTGGGGAACCAATGTCCCTCAGCCAAATTGAAATAATCAGAAGGCTCAGAAAGTTTTTCCAAGACAACCCAAGAGGGGATGGAGAAATCAGAACGAAACTTTTCAAGAGACTCAACAAGGTAAACCATGGTGAATAAAGAAATGAAGAAGAAGGAAGAAGATCTTACAGAAAAAGACTGAAGCTGTTGACAACGAATGACGGAAGAGATGAACGCACAAGAGAGTAGAAGACAATGAAAAACTCGAAGATAAAAATTTGAAAAGGTAGAAGACGATGGGAGTGTCTGTGAAGTTTAAATACCTTGCCTTGGGAAATGGTGAAGTAATGATTACAAAAAAGGATGATTACGTTACCGGCGGCTAAAAGGGCATTAAATATTGGCGCGGAAATCAAAGCGAACAACAGCGGCTAAAAAGACGAAAAGCGACGCGGGAATCGAAGCACGCAGAAAAGTCCAAAAAAGCACGATTCTACGAATTGGGAAGGAGAAATAAATACAAGGGAAATGCTCCTAAAAATCAGGAAGACTATTTAAAGCTACCATATTCCGAGAAATAATGTTCCACACTCCTCAAATTTCGAACTATGAAACATTGGGGGCTTCTGTTGATACCAAATTTAATCTGCTGACGTGGACCAATCATATGAAGACACGTGGCTATCTACATGGCAACTACAAATACTTTCGAGGAACAAGACTACAACGAGGAAGGCTAGTTCCCCGAGGAACACTGCTTACCCGAAGAACTCACATGCTCCGAGGAACAATGCCTCTCCGGGGAACTCTTGAATACCGAGAAGCTTAGGCAGTCCGAGCAACTCAGGCGGTCCGAGTTGCACCTCGAACAAATCATTAATAGCTGGATAACCAACAGTTCAACTGATCCATTAAATGCTTATCATTTGGACGCGCACGCAAAGAGGGCATTAAATGTATTACCCTTTCATATGCATATCATTTAATGTATTGCCCTTTCACATTACAGCCTCAGGGCTATAAATACATTGTACAATCCTCATTGTAAAAGGAGAGCCCAGACCGGAATTTCTTGAGATAACTTGTAATCGAGAATTCCTATACAAACAGCAATACTAAAACAGTGGACGTAGGCCATTCTTATAAGGCTAGACCACTTTAAAATTCTTTGTCTCATTTATTTATCTGTGATTGAATTATTAGAGTGATCTAATTTTTTACATCAACACCAATTTTAAATGATCTGGGAACTTTTGACCCCAAATTAAAATGATTATAGGGGAACTTTGAGCATAAATAAAAATAACTTATAGGAGCTTCGAGTCCCAACATTAAATCCTAATTAGAAACTTCGGGTCCTAGTAACAAAATATGAAACTTTTGGTTCCAAAATTTAATTTTCTTATAACACGTAAACAAACATAGGAGTCACAAGTACTTTTCAAAATTTATTAGTTGAACAATAAAAACGCAACGTTTAAACTTTAAAAATGTTTACTTTGGTTTACATCTCACAAAGCACTATAAAAATATTTATTCAAAATTTCTTCACGAATAAAGCACTAATAAATATTTTTTTCTTTTGATTTTTGAAACTGTAAAGCAAAGACAAAGCTTCACCAAATAATAACATATTAGAATACATACTCATATGTGCAAAATCGTTATTAATGTGCTCTTAGTTTATGGAAACAAATGGGCCATAATATATGTATATACTTTTTAACGTTTGTATAGAGGGACCACTAATATATTGATACAAACAAGAACACCAATTATACATGTTTTAAGTGTATATATATATATATATATATATATATATATATATATATATATATATATATATATATATATATATATATATATATATATATATATATATGGATGTGAAAATTTTACCTGTCATGTACCTCTTGTTGAACTAGATCGATTGAGTTCTTGACTAATAAAAGTTCCGGAGATTACCGACAACTAGAATGATGTTTGAAATTCCAGAAGAAAATTATTGAAGATCAATGTAAAAAAAAATACTCGAATATGTGATATTAACAGTTTGATTCGTTAGAATTACGTGAGAGCTAACTCGTGCTAATAATGTGTTGTAAAAATAAATAAGACATACAGAGCCGGCCCAAGGGCAGGCCAAATATGCCACCGCATTGGGCCCCCAATTTTGATAAAATATCATAACCCCCCAAATTTTTTTTTATAGATATGTATAATTATAGGTAACCCAACTGTTTTTAGTGAGTAAGCCCAATAATAATAAATTTATAATAACCTAAATCAGTTTTCTTGTTAATGAAATAAGAGGCTCGTAATCTATTACCCATTACCCATATAATTAATAATCAAGCCGAAAAAAGTCCAAACCCCAAATGATTGTGACCTGGTTGACTTTTTGATCATTTCTTCCAAAAGAACCAATTACCAAACAACTTTTACATTTAAAACTTCCACTGCCTAGATTCAATGCATATATATTTTTTAAATCAATCAATGAGGACAAAATTTGTGAATTGGGATTTGGAAATGGGATTTTTTTTATTGTGAAGATGGCATTGGTGCACAAAACAATTAACAGGTTTGAGTTCATCCTTTTTTTTAATTCTATAGCTCGATTTTTTCAATTTATAATTTTTTAATCGATTTTTTTAATCTATAATTTTTATGTGTTATTTTGTTGTTGTTAATTGTTTACTCTTAATTTATGCTCAAAATTATGTGTTTTTTCTAGAATATTTTTTTTAGCGAAGGGTGGAGTGTTCGAGTGTGAATTGTAGGTCTTTTGACCTTGGTCGAGCGTTTATAAGAAATATATCGTACTTGATCCTTGATATGCTAGCAACTTAAAATTTGTTTGGTACTATTAGTAATTAATAAAAAATCATTATTATCTCATAATAATACATAATATATTCTAGCAAAAAAATCTTTATGTAAAAAAGCCTCATTTTACAAGTTCACCTTGGGCCTCGCCGTGAAAACACAGAGATAATTTAGAGAGAGAAAGAAAGAGGTTTCTTCATTTCATTGATATGTGAATACTCAAGAGATATGATCCGTACTTATAATATAATATAAGGTATCCTAAAAAATCTTTTAATAACCATAAAACATTAATGAATATCCACTAACTACATATTTGATAACATTTACAAAATTATAAAACCAAGTCAACCCAGCCCATTTTAGCCACCCAAAATGGAGAAAAGGTAAATTACCCATTTCTTTAGCCTAGCGTAAGGCCCAAAGTCCATGCGCATCACTTCTCCGAAGGATAATACTCCAGCGGTGGGCGGGAAAACGGTCACCAAAAGTTTTGAATCTCTCTTCCTCATTTTCACCCCTCTTGCTCCCTCCCTCCACACACACACACACACACAGACAAAAACACAGTACTCACAGATTCATTCGTTTTTTTCCACATTTCATATCTCTAGGGTTTACTAGTGCTCCAAAACCCCATCTTCTCAGAGTTTTCAAAATTCAAGATCTAGGGTTTCCAAATGAAAGACGTCTAACACCGTAATGGGTGTTCACACAAAATGAGCAACGATAAAGAAGACCCCAGCTCTTCCGCTAAATTTCATACCCTACAGCCCCTTCGTGACCTAGAATCCAATTGGGCCGTCGATCTCGCCAAAAACCTCGAAGAATACCTCTTGAAAATCTGCTCTGGTGTCAACACTGCCCAAGATGACTCCCACCTTTCCGTAAATTTCGCAGAAGGTTGCTATCTTTACATTTATTTTATTTTGTTTTGTGTTTTCTAATTAGGGTTTGCTTCTAAAAATTGGTGTTTTTGGGTACGTGTAGCTGCTCTATTGCTTCAGGGTTCCATTCAAGTCTATAGTCGGAAGGTGGAATATCTTTATTCTTTGGTTTTACATGCTTTGGAGTTCATTTCCCAAAAGAGGTTTGATTGTTGTTGCAATATTTCCCTTTTTTCATGGTTTTATTAACACTCACAAGTAAATTACAGCTTGCTCAAGATTAAATTTAAGGTTTATATAATACATTGATCTTTTATATCATATTATAACCTTTTGTTTGGGTTTTGTCCAAGGTTAGTTATTGTTTTGGTTCTGTATTCCAAGATATAATTTTATTTCTTTAAATGTAAGACGAATGAGATCAATTGCTTAGTTGTAATTGAATTTTAATTCGATGCAATCTATTGTATGAAGTGGGTTTTGGGTTTGGAGATGGTTCAAAACACGACTGTATGTTCAAGTCATTATTGTGAGATTCAGCAATTGTATTGGATAGCAAAATTCTTGAGAAAGAGTTATTTTCAGAAACCTAAAGAAGTGTATTGATATGCTTATATTATGGGAGTTTGAAGAGTGGGTTGTGAATCATAAGTGGTATATGAGCTTGTGAGATCTTCAAATATTAGTAGCTGGCATAATGAGTTTGTGCTTTTGCGGGTTTAGTAAGGAGATTGATGGGTTATTGCATGTACATTAACGTCAAGTCATCAACCTATTGTGTCTTCAAAAAGGGATGGCCAAACGTGTTAACACTCTTAAGGTTGGAATATTTTATTGCTTTTGCACACATACATTGAAGAAATGTGCGTTGCTGGTATATATCATGAGATGGGGGGTTTATGGGTGAGAGGACAGTAGGGAAAATAATATTTGAGAATTGTTAGAAGCAAACATAGTAGTAACAAGGATGCAAGTTGGTTAGACACAGATATTTGCTATTGATATGAAAAACGAACAAAAAAATGGAAAAACACCATTTTGTGAAGAACTTTTGTAGTCAAATATTTTTGAGATTAAACTACTAGCCCAACATGCTCTTAAGTGTGTTTGCATCAGTTGCTTTGTAACATGAGTAGATTTATCCATTAAAAAAAGATACACATTTCAGAGAACTGCGTTTAGAAAAGGATGCGGAACTGTTGATTATATGTTACGTGGTTGCTTGGGTTCTCTTAAAAAAGTATTTGGAATTATGTTACTGTTGCATCCTTAAGATCTTTACCTGAGTGAATGGAGACAAACTATATTAGCAAGTTTAAGTTAGGAAAATAACAATTTGATGTAAGAACTGTTCGACAAAGTGTGCTACCAAGTTCTCTTGTAATAATAGCATGGATGACACATGGTATACGAATTGTGATTATGAAATCTGAAAAGGTGAATCTTTTAATATTTGATGAATTAAACCGGTGAGGTGGTTAGCATGATTAGGTTATGATGTGATGGTAAGGAATTTTGACATATGGTTTAAACTAAATTAACATGTTGTATTGGTAAATCTTGAGGTGACATCCATTGTCTAGGCTCTTCAAATGTGAGGGAAACCATTTTGTGCCCATAATTCAAATTTTTAGTTATGCATTCACCTCATCCTCAATATACTCTTGATAGATGAAGGCAAGACAGGCACATTTTTATTAGAAAAATAATTATATTCAATGGATTAAGTTAATAGTATTCACATGATACCCTATGGTAGAAGGGACCTTAGATTAGGGGTGGATTTCCTCTTCAATGATCCTTCTGAACACCTCAGCTGTTAATTATATATATATAGATACATGAGGAGTAAGTCGCGTATGACTTTTCGACTCCATTAAGTAGGACTTTTGAGAAACAGAAAATTTGAAGGAGTGAAAGCAAAGAAGGATGAAAAAGTTTTTCTTATGGAATGAAGTTACATTTAGTTGATTGTGTTTGGTTATGCGGTATAAATGAGCCGAGCCGAACAGTAAGTTGCACAAGCTTGGGTTGTAGAGCTTACCAAGCTTAACAAAAGGTGCAAATTTTGCTTGTTTATTTCATGAGCCAAGCTTGAATGAGCTTCTAAAGGAGCGAACAAGATTTAGCATGTTTTTTTTGAGCTCAGCAATGTAACGTGTTTAAATATCACATTCAAACTAGGATTGCTTATTATATATATATATATATTGTGTGAGGGATAGGTTTCTGCTCTTAATTTCCTTCATATTTTGTTAAGAAAAAATATGGCAGGAATGCTAGACGATGCGCATTATCAAACAACAACAATTCAAGTTTAGTTCCTCCCTCAAATAATAGTTTCCAACAATTCAAGTTAATAAAAACTGATCATTGATATTGCACTAATCCTAGATATACTAGGGCTAAGATTAAAAAAAAAGAAGCATAGACACGCTAATCTCACTTGAACAAATATCAAAATATCTGGAACACTAACTCGTAAGACCTAATTAAATATAAATGCTTACATTAAATTTAATTCGAAACCATAGTTGTTAAAGGCGCGCCTAGAGAGGGTATATGCGGGGTGGCTTGCAATAGACGCGTGCCTAAGGGTTCTAGGCGCTAGGTGCGCTTAATCTAAGTTCACTTTTGACTATTTTAGTATGATTACTGGTGATTGAGCTCAACAATGTAACGTGTTTAAAAGTCACATTCAAGCTAGGATTGTTTGTTATATGAGCCGATTTCGAATCAACACGTCAAATAGCTCGGTTCGTTTTATAGCCTAATTGTTTGAGTACAAGTGGAAGAAAATGATAGTGTTGTCTTTCCACTACACATCACATGTACATTATATATATATATATATATATATATATATATATATATATATATTTGTGTGAGGAATGGGTTTTTGCTCTTAATTTCCCTCATATTTTGTTGAGAAAGAATATGGCGGGAATGCTAGACAATGCGCATTTTTAAACAAATTCAAGTCTAGTTCCTCCCTCAAATAATAGTTTCCAACAATTCAAGTTTATAAAAATTGATCACTGATATTGCAGTAATACTAGATGTACTAGGACTAAGATTTAAAAAAAGAAGAATCATAAACACGCTAATCTCACTTGAACAAATATCAAAATATCTGGAATACTAACTTGTAAGACCTAATTAAATATAAATGTTTAAATTAAATTTACATCAAAGCCATAGCTGTTAAAGGCGCTCCTAGGCACAGTAAGTTGCACGTGGGGCGTCTAGAGAAGGTATAGGCGAGGTGGCTTGCAATAGGCGCGCGCCTAAGGGTCCTAGGCGCTAGGCGCGCTTCATCTAAGTTCATTTTTGTGTACAAAACAGAGTTTTTTTTTTAAAAAAAAAACCGGGTCCATTCATATTCCATCTAAAATACAAAAAAACTAACAAACAACACTTCTGGCGTTTGTGACCCAAACCCATACGGTTCTTCTTCTCTCAACAAAAGAACCTCCGACAAGGGCTTTTGTGACCTCCAGCAAGAAAAAATCAGGTATTTTCTAATTTTTTCTTCTTTTTGTATATTCTCAACAAAACGACTCTTCTTCATATTTTCTTTTTCCTCTACTCTGTTAACAAAAACCTCCCGACTGACTTTTTTCTTCTTCTCCAACTTATCCTTTATTTTTTTTTAAAAAATTTCCTGCCTTTTTTCCTTTGTTTTTTCTGCCTTTTCCCTTCTCCGGCTGCCTTTTTTCTTCTCCGACTTATCCTTTTTTTCTTTGTTCTTTTTTCTTTTTCTGCCTTTTTTATTCTCCGATTGCCTTTTTCTTGTTCCCGGACTGTCTTTTTCTTTTTCTTTCCTGTATTTCCTGTTCTTTTTTCTGTCTTTGTTCTTTCTTGTTTGCTTTGAGAAAAAAATTTATCAGTTGAGATATTATATCATAATGACTAAAAAGTAATCAGAAAAAGAAGAAAAAAATTGGTGTTGTATTGTATTTCAATTTTTCATTGTGTTAGTTTCATTTTTCCACAATGATTTCAGTGTGTATTTTAGAAATACACACTGGAAAAATGTAATTAACACAATAAAAAATTGAAATACATTGCAAAACGATTTAAATACAATTTCAGTGTGTTATTTTCATAGGTTTACTGTTTTTTTGAGTATATTTCATATTGTTGCTGAAATTAATTCAATTTTTATCTTAAATTTTAGATTTATTAATGGCAACTGAATGGGTGAGAGATCTGGCCTGGGAGCATGTTTATTTTGATGAAGACTTTGATGAGGATTAGACATCCTGGAAGATGTTTGTGTTTTTGATTTTATTTTGGGTGGAGATTTAGATGTTAGTCGGGAGATGTTTGTGTGTTTTATTTTATTGTGTCTTAACTCTTGCAGGTTTGATTTTTGTTTTCAAACTTAAACTTGTTGGTAATGTTGTCTTTTTATATATTTTAAGACTAGCATTTGTTAGTTAAAGTTTAGCTTTTACATGTTAATATGTTTGTTATATTTTGGAATCCCAATTATCCCATCAAGTTTATCATTGATGTCATGATATTATAAAATCAATATATTACAAAAAATGAATGAACATTTTTTTATGTAATTTTTGCCAAAAGTGCGCCTAGCTTCAATAAGACGCATGCCTCGCCTTGTGCCTTGCGCCTAGGCTCTATAGACACATTTGCGCTTGGGTCCCGCCTTGCACCTTACACAACTATGATCGAAACTGATTGTAACACGAAATGTGATTACATTATTCCAAATGTGTCCCGTATAAAATTTTGATCCGGTCATTCCTTGCACATTCCCCGTTAGGTTTGCACTGCTAGAAATTATATCATTTTATCTCTTTCTTTCCTCTTCCAAGTGAAGGAAACACTATTAATCCTACAACAATAAATGGATGGAATGTATTAATGTTAAAGAGACTAAGCCAGTCCAAAATATAGATATAGTTTAGTCCATCCTTTCTTTACCCTCATTCTCCCTTCTAAAAATACCATTCGAAAAGAAGGTATGACTAGGTGGCATTTAAAGATGATAGGGGAATTATTGGCTTATTTTAAAAATTAATTAGCCATACCCATATATATATATATATATTTGCATAAGAGTAAGGTTGCTTTATTTGAAACCAATGTTATGGATTTGAGTTGTTGAAGCACTCTTTAGTCTTTTCATTTATTTATAAAAAAAAAAGCACTCTTTAGTCTCCAAGCATGGGTAATATTGTATACATGTAACTTCCAGGACCGTCAGTTATGGAATCTCATGTATTGAGGTGATATCTTAATCAGTTATGTTTGTTTTTGTCGTGGAATCCGAATCTTTTGGTGGGAGATCCATTTTTTGAATGCCAAAAGCTTATTGAAGTTTATCTTATCTAAGAAAGTTCAAAAGATAATTTTGTGTAAATAAAGCTATATAGCAAATGTATAGTTACAATAAGTGATTTCAGAGGCAACACAGCTCACAAGTTGTAACTGCGCCACAGAGGTGCTAAACAACATGGATTACTTTTTTGTCACCATTAATGTGACTCAAATACGTGTCTAACATGAGGTTATGTATCTAAGCTTTAAATATATTTAATCCCCAAACCAAAGAATACAAAGACACCAATGAAGAATTTTTGTTTAAAATTCTTCTTTTGTAGATTTAGTATTTATAGTGTTTAATTTAGACACAAATCTCATTTTTCACGATCATGCAATATAAGAATCATATCAAGAGAATTTTATTCACCATGGCATTTCAAACTTATTTTTGAATATACTTGTTGAGTGCATTAGATGTGATTTGTTGGAGCATATATCTATCCAAGTATCTGAGTGTCTGACATAGTTGTACATGGCATTAGAAAAGTGGCAAATTCTTGAAGGGATGGATTCTTTATTGTTCAGGACAAATAATTTGAAAATTTTGAGTATAAGATAGATTGAAAGCTAACTCATCTTCAACATTGTGTGAAACTTGAACTACCTCAATAAACATTTGACGAACATAATTTCAAAATATATGGGATATGCAAGCCTTTTGTAAACCATAAACTATTTGAAAGTTTCTTGACATGAATATTCTACAATCAGATAATCATGTTTTTTTCTACTGTTTATTTATATACTTCGTACGATTCACCTTCTTCGACGCAGGTTAGGGTACATAACTTGGACTTTCGTCCTTCCTAAGCAGCGCATAAATAGATCATACATTCCAACCCCTTATAATTTTATTCTTAAAAATTTGTCCAACTTATGCATTCTTATCTGGTAAATATTGCGAATATGCTATTACCCATTGTTAGTGCTGCTGATGTCAAGGGTGGAGATCAGATAAATGTACAATCTTAAATTATCTTGCAAACCGTATACGCTCTCAGTTTCATATCCACATGTTCATGTATGGCAGCCTGAGCTTTTTACCATCGGACCGAGCATTTTTCCTTTTGTTAATCATTGGTAATATTTTCATTTTCTTATTTAAGAAAAGCTCTAGTTGGGAGATAATTCTCAATTAGAACTATGTTTATTAAAAAACAACAACATGCTAAACAACAACATGCTAAACAACTGGGGGTAACACTCCCCATTCCAGGCTCAAAGGAGTGTGAAACTGTCTTTAGCGGGATTAGTACTTGCCCATCTTTGCGGAAGATGGGTAGCTATATCATGTACTCATCAGTATCGTTGCTAACCTTAAAAATCAGCTAGTACTGATAAGTGTGTACTGTGTATATATATGTATACTCTTTAGGGGTGAAAATGAGTTGAGCTGAGCCGAGCTGAACAATAGGATGCTCGGGTTTGATTTGAAAAGCTCAACGAGCTTTAAAATATGTTCAAGATTGGTTTGCTTATTTTACGAGCCGAGCTCGAATAACCTTTTATTTGATCAAACATCAAGTACCTTGATATTAAAACTGTTTTATTACGATTATTGGTGATCGAGCCAAACACTATAAGGTAGCGAGCTTGAAATATGTTCAAGCTGGGTTTGTTTATTCTACAAGTGGAGCTTGAACGAGCTTTTATCCGAACAAACACGAGACGAGCTTGAATAGCTTTGTTTGTTTTACAGACCTAATGCTGTTGAATAATTGATATATAGTACACTATTTGCTTCGAACAATTTTAGGACCAATAGTGCACTATTTTATTTGAGAAAGTTTGGAACCATCCCACTTATGCATTTGGTTTTTAACATATTACTTGCTTAGTTCTGGCTTCAAAATGGCCGTACCTATTTCCAAATTTTAGGTAGTGAAGTGAACAAGAAGTGAAACAATGACATATTGATCATTGCTATTCAATACGATATTACTTATTTAAAAAATATTTGAACAGTGACCACGATCAGCCAGAGAGTTCATCGGTCCAACCAGAAGAAAGTTGTTCCCATGCTGTTCCTGCTGAGGAAGATGATCCGTTTTGGGGCTTAGACGATATACCAGGTAGGCTGTTACCGTGTCTGTTATCTTGGTAAAGAATTACAATGCATTACACAACTAAAGATTATTTTGTGTTGCAGTTGAAGCCAAGAACTCCTTAGATAGTAATACCTCTACAGATGCTCCACCAAATCACTTCGTGAAGCCCCCTGCAAATCTAGTTGTGCTAGAAGGTGATTGCTTGGATGCTATTGGTGATAGCGGGGAGTTAGAATCGTATCTGGTACACCATAGTGTTAATTTTTATATTACGACAACTGTGTGGACGTTATTATTCTTTTGATTAAACCCTTTGTTTATATGTGGTTACAGTTAGCCACCAATGAGGTCTACCGGGATTTTATCCTGTTAGATTCATGTGATGCGGTTGCAGTTGATGGTTTCTTGAAGGATGGTGATAAATGTGGAAAAGGGCAGAATGGTATATGCAGAGGCAGCTCTCTAATCTCTAAATCTCGTAAGAACTTTCTGTCTCCCACAAAGCGTTCTGGTGGAAATGGCCTTAAGTTATCTGTTGGAAAGAAGCAGGATGTTAATCTCAATCGATCTCCTCGGGCCGATAATGGCTTTGAATTTAACGAATGTAATATTGGATCCCAACCTCAAGCCTCCGATATTCCTGATAACAACCATCATGAATTTGAAATGGGTGATGATTATTCTGGACCTGGGGACTTCGATGATTCAGATGATGATGATGGTGATGATCCATGGAAACCTTTGAATCCCCATGAACCTGGGAACTTGAAAGTGAAACCGTTCAAAAAAGGTTGTTTAATATTTTCCCATCTTTGCTTCATTCTCTGTTATCGTGCTTTGTTATGCATCTAATATGTTGGACTTCATAATTTGCTTCTAAGCAGTGAAAGCTTGTAGGAAAGAGGCAGTAAATCCCAGCAAATGTGTGTCTATAACTAAGGAGTTCCCTCCTGCAAAATTACACGGTACCATCAGTTCAGAGCTCACTGAAATATGGGAGAGACAGCGCCGTGCATCAGAAATACACAAGGAACCAGAATCTCCTCCTCTATATGAAAAGGTTGGTTTCTTTATTGTTGTATTGTCTGTCTAAGCTTGTACAATTACATAGCACTAAAGCTCTATTTTCAGTTGCGACAATCGCTTGTTAACGGAGGAAATGGAAATTATGACGCGTTTTCCAGTCCTATGGATGATAATGAAGACGATGAATATGATAGCGGACACCCTGATTTTGGTCCACCTGATTTTGACATGCCAGAGAGTACATTCATGTACGATGAAGGACCTTCACAACCTGAAAAGGTTAGCCACACTCTGAAGTGATTTCATGATTTACGTCATGTAGTTGTTAATGATTCAGTGACCTAGCAGAGCCTGTCCTTAATAATGTGTATATATACGCAGCATGATGATGCTGGGGACCACTTTGATACCAATGAAGTTTATGAGCATGAAGATCCTAATTTTCATGCCAGCCTTGAAGATCTTTGTCGCTCACACCTGGTAAGTGCTTATAATTTTGAATAGAAGTTATTGCGGACTAGTAGTGGAAAAATGGCTCCCAAATAATAAATCAATCTATATTAGCCTGTACATTTAAATATGGGCCCATATTTAAAAGCTACGAGTCAAATATGGGGTCCATTTTTAAAAGTTATGAGTCAAATATAAAGCCCATTAACAAAAAATGGGTCAAATAGAGTCATCTTGAAAAGTTATGATTAAAATATGTTTTTTTTTACATTTATTCGGAAAAAATGGGTTGATCCAGCCCATATTTGGTCCGTCCATATTTGGCCCAACCCATATTTGGTCCAACCCATATTTTTGCCACTACTACTCTAGACATAGCAAAGCAGTATAACAGGCGAAAAAAAGTTATTTGCCCTAGACAAAGAGCAGTGAAACACGGGGCAAAGATTTGTTGAGTTGAGATTGAATTACATTATATAAGTAAGTTGTTGGTTTGAATTCCTTAATTCACATGTAATTTTCACCCTTTTCATTATGTGCGGAGTGTGTAGTTTATCATGTATCCTAGCTAGTCTAGTTTTCATATATGGAATCAGGGGTGACAATTTCAGAAACAACACGAAAACACGTCACAAAACGATACAAAATCGACCCGAAATTGACAGGATTTCTTGTGTTCGTATTTTATCTTTCTGACACGAAGTCGTGTCTTGTTGTGTTCGTGTCAAAATTATGAGTCGTGTTAGTCTTGTCAATCGTGTTTTTATTCGGGTTATCGTGCCTATTTTTTTATCATAAATGTTAAGAAATCGTGTTAGTCGTGTCGTGTTTCATAGGGTTCGTGTTCGTGTTAGGTAAACAAACAAGCGGCCATATCGTGTTTGTGTCCAAAACCCTTGTGTCGTGTAGTGTCGGCTTAAAACATGACCCAAATACACGAGTTGCCACACCTCATCTAGAGCAAATGAATAAAATATACCATCTAATATTCTCTTTTAAGCCAGTTTCACTTCTTCTGAAGCAATATATGATATGGTTGGTAACCTATCTTCAATACATGTAGGACTCTCTCCTTGCTAGCATTGCTGAAACTGAGAAGCAAACAGAGTTGGCTGCTCGGGTGTCGACATGGAAACAGAGAATTGAGCAGAACTTGGAAGAGCAAGTGCGTACATTTTTTGCTCCTCTACATATAGAAACATCAACTCAGATTTGGATTTCATGGTTTTTGAATTATTCGTGACAGGACTCGCGCCCACCGTTCGATATCCATATATATGGTGGAAGAGTTTTAGATAAACTATCCCTTGAGGTAGACAGTGGCAAAGCCATGTCATTCACAGATGTTGTTAGGGGCCAACAGAAGCATGATGTTGCGCGAACATTTTCTGCTCTTCTGCAATTGGTAATCCTCTTAGTCCCGGTTTGGTTCGCGATAAATATTCACCCTGGTGAAAAGTATTTCGTCTATTCAGAACTAATTTTTTCCCCTATAAAATTATAAATAATACTAAATATGTGATTTTAGGCATAATTATGAACAAAATTCAACTCCGAAAAGGTAAACTTTTTCCATTTTACTTTTTACCGAGGTGAAATATTTTACCCCGAACTAAACAGGATCTTAATACTTGTCATTTTCTCTAGCCGTTTTGCTGGTGAAATAATGCTTAAAAATAGGGGTACAATTAATAACTGTCATCAATATGATTTCAGGTGAACAACGGTAATGTTGATTTAGATAGGAGGGGTAGCACTGGTGGTGAGCCTCCATGTTACACGGCTGAGAATCCTTTCTATGTACGTCTCCTTAGGCATGACAAGAGACACGAAAATTTGCAGATTCGATCATCAAAAAAGAGAGTCAAATCTCCATTGAAGAAAGGACATAGCAAAGGTGAGAGGGGGGACAAGGCAGGAAAAGAAAACCGTCCAGGAGTCAGTTCGTCAACTTTAGTTTCATCACCAATGAATTGTAAGTTCTCTGTAAAGATAGGAAAAGCTGGTGGCACTAGGTGCACGCCGGAAAGCAAGAGGAGACGAAGGTCCCAATTTGTTGAAGCTGTGGACTCTGGGTGAGGTGCGATTTGAATGCAAGTTCCTTCCTGGGAATTCAACGTCTCTCTCGTGTTGAATAACTCGGAATCCACCACCATTGTACTTCTAAATTACTAACACTAATTAGATGGCAACTGATGTCTGTAACTTTTTTTTTTCTCCTTAAATTATTTCTTGGATGTACTTTGCAAGAAGCTTGTAAAAACATTTTTATGTAATGCAGAATTAGTGTATTTGTTCCCTTTCAGAAAGCAATCTACTTTTGTACACCAGAGTGATGCACATGCATATTATGAGTCTTTTTAACTGCATATTTGAGAGAACTGGCAGCAATCTGATCATAAAAATTATTTTCGAACAATTTTTAAGTCCTTTTCAGCTTCTTGGTTAAGACTCAGTTTTGGCTTTTGCTTGTTATCAACGTTCGCATCCACTAGGCAATCTGATATGCACGAATATGGACGAGGACTCGTCCTATGGACTCGGTGCATGTCACGCGTAAGTTGCTTCCTTGTTTAAATCACAATTTCCAAGCCATCAAGCACAATGTCATTGGATATATACTATTCTAATAGGACAAGTAACATTGGTCATAAGTCTGCCCTCAGATGTTGATATTGGCCGTCCTCAACGATATTGGCCCTCAACGATAAAAGAATAGTATTCCCGTCTTTGTAGGCTGCTTATATGGATTAGATTCAAGGAAAGTTGGCATGTGTATATGGAAAGGTTTTTTAGCAGTGGGGTTTGTTTATAAGCGATTTTGTATTGTTGTCCATCTTGAGGATTGATTTATCATCCAGTTTGCAGTTCTAACTTTTATTTTGTATCAGTCCGTCAACCATCAATTTATAGCCTATTTAACAGGTTCATATTATCCTTAGTACAGGTTGGTATCTGCCCAACCTAAAATCAAGTACATGGATGGATGTAACATATTTACTTGACTTTTTAGGAGACATGGTTGTAAACGGAAGTACATTTGACTTGTGTTAAAAGGGTTGATTTGATTATTTTAGAAAAGGGTCCTACAATGACTCAAAATTGGGACTCAAAAATCGTGACTCGCTAACATGACGTGTAGCGATTGGTTAATGTCGTTGACATGGACTCACGTTCATAAAGAATTTAATCAATGATGGCACGTCATGTCAGCGAGCGTCCTAATTTTAAGTCTCAATCAAGAGTCACCCTAGAATTTTCCTTTAGAGGTTTGGATATATGTTTTTCTACTAGGAGGTTCGGACATCTATGTCCTTGAAAAATGAATGCTGATATGCCTGTTAATGCAAGTTTACACGAAAGAGACATTTTGCACGTCATGTTTTTTTTTGGGAAAAGTACTCTTAGCTCCCTCACAAACAAATTTTAAACACTAAAGGAATTTTGACAAATTTTAAACACTTATGTCCACTAATTCTCTTCTTGTAGAAATTCACGCTAGTGACATAATAAGTGGATATAATTATAAATTATCCTTAAATATTTATAAATTGTTACCAAGGAACCTAATTGTAAATTGCCGTTCTTTTTTTTTTGTGTGCTCACGTGCCTTTTCTGCAAATGTTCTTCTCGTCTATTATCATTTCACCCGCTAAGAACTTGACACTGTGCATAGTGTAAAACAAGAAAAAAAGAGAGGAGGAAAGAAAAATAAGTTCAATTATTTAACAAAATTTTGTGCCTCTTCCTCGGAATTCCTTATACATCTCTATAGACCCAAATATAGCATAAAAGCTATCCAAAAATGTCACTTGTTTAGCTGACTATGTGTTTGGTTGGTGGTATATATAGACCATCTCACCTATTCACAGGGCCGCCCTGACCATGTGCCAGGTGAGCAGTGACACAGGGTCCATTTTACAATAAGTACTAATATATGTGTATTTTAGGGGTCCAAAAATATTTTTTATAGATTAAAAAATGTTTTTTTTTAAATAAGTTCAGTTATTTAGGGGCCCATTTTTTTAACTATTAAAAAAAAAAAGAATAATACAACTTTCCAAAAAAATCTCACCTAACTCATTTAAGACTATCATTTTTTTAGGAGCCATTTTTTCAACTACCCATAAAATCTTTTTGATTCCCTCTCTCTCTCTTTCTTTTACTAGCACGCCTACTCTCTCCCTCTCTCATCTCTCCTTACGTTCCTATCTCTCTCTGTGCAAGCTTTTTTTTTTTTTTCCATTTTTAACAAAGTTGGCGCTGTTATCTTTTCATTTTCTATCTAGTGGGGCAGAGAGAAGAAGCTGTCTTCATTTGGGTTGTTGTCTTCTTTTGGAAAAGGTAAGTTGTTGTCTTACAAGTTGTTTTTTTTTTATTATTTTTTTTATGTATATGCTAATCTTTTTTATTACTATTTTTTTTAATAATCTGTTTTTTTTTAATTCATCAATATTTTACTAATCTGTTTTTTATGCAATTAATTTTTTTTATTAGGTTATTTCTTTCTACATTAATCAAGTCGATGAAATTGGAGAGGGAATAAAAGGCTCAAACCAGGTGACATTTTTCTATTTTTTTTTATATTTAATCAATTGAGATATTTCTAGACTAAAATTATCTATTAGATTCGTTGTTAATTGCGTGTTTTATTTTTATTTATAAATTTATAATTTTTAGAAATGTTACCAAAAAAACAAGCATCCGAATATAAAAAACGAATAAAACAAAAAAGAATAGAAGAGGTGACACAATCTTTTATGGGAGGGCTTGATAAATTTATTATTAAAGAGCAACAAAATATAAATTCTGTTAATGAAAATACAAGTCAATCAGAAGAAATAGAAAATAATGCAAAAAACAACAATGAAACAGTGAATAATGTAAGTCCTACGAAAAATGATGAAAATGAATTATTGGAGGATGAACAACCTAGTAACACGATTGATAATTTTGATCCAAGAAATTGGGATAATCTTGATATAAAATCTAGAGACATATTGGTAGAAAATGGTCGAATAAGAGATCTCTCTTTGGAAAAAGGCTCTAAAGATAAATTATCTAGACATTTTTCTTCACTACATTACACCCGTTGTTTACCAAATGGGGATAAGGAGGATAGGACATGGCTCGTGTATTCAAAGGGTGCGGATAGCGTTTATTGCTTTTGTTGTAAATTGTTTAAAAAAGGCCACAAAAGAGGTGGTCAATTAGTGAATGAAGGATATAATGATTGGGGGCATCTCAGTTTTAGACTTAAAGAACATGAAACAAGTAATGAACATCTCAGTAACATGATTGCTTGGTTTGATTTGCGTATTAGATTGGAGAAAAATGAAACAATTGATAAACATATACAAGACCGTATTAACAAAGAAAGAGAACATTGGAAAGGAATCTTAGAAAGAATAATATCTCTTGTGCAATATTTAGCTAAAAATAATTTGGCATTTCGTGGAACAAATGAGAGGCTTTATGAAAATAGTAATGGAAACTTTTTAGGCCTAATCGAAACAATTGCAAAGTGGGATCCATCAATGAAAGAACATGTTAAACGTATTGAAAACGGGGAAATTCATCATCATTATCTCGGTCATAAAATTCAAAATGAGTTGATACTTATGTTAGCATCCGAAGTAAAAGACACAATCATTAAGAAAATTAAACAAGCAAAATATTTTTCTGTAATACTTGATTGTACTCCCGATTCAAGTCACGATGAACAAATGTCTTTGATATTACGATGTGTAGATGTTTCGAATAGTACAATAACAATAGAAGAATACTTTATAGAATTTTTAAAAGTGGATGAAACAACGGGACAAGGTCTTTTTAATGAATTAGAAAAAGCAATAGAAATGAATAAATTAGATATTAATGATGTTAGAGGACAAGGATATGATAACGGGTCAAACATGAAAGGTAAGAATCAAGGTGTCCAAAAAAATTATTAGATAAAAATCCTAGAGCATTTTACACTCCATGTGGTTGTCACAGTCTTAATTTAACAATTTGTGATATGGCAAATTCTTGTAGCAAAGCAAAGGATTTCTTTGGGATTGTACAATCCATTTATAAACTATTTGCTAATTCTACAAAACGTTGGAAGATTTTAAAAGATAATGTTAAAATTAGTGTAAAGTCATTATCAGCTACACGCTGGGAAAGTCGCATTGAAGCTATTAAAGCTATTAGATTTCAAGCTCCGGATTTAAAAGAATCTTTACTACAAGTTGGAGATACTGATAATGAATTAGACGTACGAATTCAAGCCAAATCATTAGCTGAAAATTATCTTGGAAAATATGAATTTTTATTATCCATGATTATTTGGTATGAAATGTTGCATGCCGTTAATTTGGTTAGCAAAAACTTACAATTTAAAGACATGCTTATTGATATTGCAATTGAACAAGTAGGAGGGTTGATTACTTTTTAAAAAAAATATAGAGAAACTGGGTTCATAGATGCGATAAATACCGCTAAAAAAATTTGTATTGAAATGGAAATTGATCCTATTTTTAGTGTAACGCGTCAAATTCGTAGGAAGAGACATTTTGATGAGACTGCAAATGAGGAGAGTACACAATCACCCGAAGACTCTTTTAGAATTAATTATTTTCTACGTATAGTAGATGAAGCTATTGGGTCATTAGAAAGGAGGTTTGATCAATTCAAAGAATATGAAAAAAAATTTGGATTTTTATTTTGTTCTAAGAAGTTAAATTCCATAGATGATACCAAATTGAAATTTTTTTGTGATAATCTCGAAACAATTTTAAAACATGAAACTTATTCTGATCTTGATGGAAAAGATTTATTTGAAGAACTTAAAGTTTTGCAAGATATATTACTAAAAGAAACAAAAACGGCAATTGAGATACTAAATTTCCTAAAAAAACTTAATTGTTTTCCAAATTCATTTATTGCTTATAAAATTCAAAATGATTTAAACGCTATCTTACTCGTTGGCAGTGAGTATATGAATCTCCAAGTCACCTTCTAAAACAATCAGAAATAGTTTATATCATTTTTTTGGTAAAAAATTTGCCATTTCATGATTTTGCATATTAGACATTGAATTGGAGCGACAATAGACTTGTCGTGGGAAGTTTTTTCTATTATTTTTAATTTTATCCTTTTTAACTTAATTTCTATAATGTCATTTTGTAATATTATGACACTTCATATTATATTATTTGACAATCCAGATATGAAAATAAAAAAATTAATAATAATTAGATAAAAACATTTTATATATATATATATACAGTCCTGCTCTTTTGCGGACTAGTCCGCATTTTAAAAATGCGGACCGGACATGTGTCACCTGGCGGTGAGCCCAGAAAAGAGAGAGAGTGTGCCTATAATTTAGGCGATAATTTCTAGGCGGACCGTTAGGTGACACATGTCCGGTCCGCATTCTTAAAATGCGGACTAGTCCGCACAGGAGCATTATTGTGTATATATATATATATATATATATATATATATATATATATATATATATATTGCATAAGCAGATCTAAATTATTACAAAACTCGTTTTTATTGTCGGCTGAATCGCTGCACTCTTTGGTCCGAGTCATGTTTGATAACATATCGAATATCTACAATAAAATGGAAAAGAAAAAAGAGGGGTTAGGATTTCATATTGACATAAACTAGAATACGATACAATGAAAAGAAGGAAAGAGAATATATGTCCTACTACAATTAGGGGTGGACAAAAAAAAGACCAATTCGATTGACCCGATTAGACCGAACCGGACCGGACCCACATTTATAGGCTTTTTATAATTCGGTCATAAATTAAGAGACCCGAATATATTCGGGTCGGTCCAAAATATCCTTTTTAAATTCGGTCCTAGGACCGGAACAGACAACTTATTTTAATATTATATAACATATATATATATATATATATGTATGTATATATATATTTATTAGTAAATTGAGAGCAACAACTTTTAAAAAACACCTCCACTCGCTTTCTTTCTTCGGCCGCCCAAGTTCCAACCCAGCCCAAAACACTCTCCTCTCTCTCATCACGCAATCACACTTCACCTCCAAGTTCCCTACTCTATTCTCATCAAAATCTGTCAACTCAATACTCTGAATTTGAACGTCAACACAACACCGAACTCTCCCAATGGCGACGACAGGTTTCAATGGTGGTGGCGATGACAGAACTCTCCCAAGTTGGGCGGCGACAATAGACTATCCATGACCGCCGATAAGAACGACCACTGTCAGTATTCAATATTTTTTATCAACTTAATCTTTATCTCTTATTGTTGGTGAACTATTTCAGTTAAGTTTAAAATCCTTCTCAATCCCTTTTCATCCTCCTTAGCTGCTACTCAATATTTCAGTTGCTGAACCTGAACGATTTCATAAAAATAGAGTTTTGTTTGGCTTGGTTTGTAGCCACTCCGCACCTCCAAGTTCTGCCTCTTTGACAAGGGCAACACTTGGTGATGTCTATTCGTATATATAAATAATTTCCTATATCACCATTTACGATTTACAATTTCAATTCCTTCCCCCTCTTGATGGTCCTAAAAAAATAAAACAAAACAACACATTAACTGGTTCAAAACAGCCCCTATTTTTTCAAAAAAAAATTACGAATTTTATCGGGAAAAATCAGTAAATAAAAGTAAATTTGGACCGATTATTACTCGAACCGGACCGAAAATAGCCTAGACCGAATATATAGGCTAAACCGATTAAATCGGTCCGAATTCGATCTTCCTAATTAAAGGACCGAATAATGCGATCCGACACTAAAAACGACCAAAACCCGGACCGGATCGGACCGCGCCCACCCCTAACTACAATCACCTAACAATAAAATAAAAGGAAAAATACTAAAGTACCATTAATGCTAAATAAAACTCTAATATCCCCCCTCAAACTCACGATGCTGCAACGAAAAACGTTGAGAGTTTGCCAACCAAAAAATGAAAACGCTGAATTGAATGAGACTTCGTAAATAAATCAGCTATCGGTGCGGAAGAAGAAACAAAAGGTAAAGTGATGATGCCATGCGTAAAATGATAACGAGTGATATGACAATCAATCTCGATGTGCTTAGTCCTCTCATGAAAAACCGAATTATGAGCAGTCTGAATAGCACTCTTATTATCACAGTTCATAGGAGTGGGTTGCGAGAGAGAGACACATATATCTACAAGTAACTGATATTGCCAAACAACCTTACGAGTAATAGAAGCCATAGTACGATACTCCGCTTCCGTGGAAGACACAAAAGCTACAGCTTGCTTTTTGCTCTTCCAAGAAATAAGAGAATCGTCCAGAAATACACAAAATCCAATAACTGACTTGCGATATGTAGGATCACGAGCCCAATCAGCATCAGAGTATGCACGCATCTCCAAAGAAGAAGATGAAGGAAGTAAAAGACTCTGAAAGTGATCTCAAGTATCGCAATATACGATGAACAACTGCCTAATGAACCGTAGTAGGGGTAGTAACAAATCGACTAACAACATAGACCACAATAGTGCGATATAAGGTAGGACAGGCAAAAGAACACCAACAAACGGGGAAAGATGAACATTAAGCTCCAGAGGGGTATCAACAATCTTAGTATCAGTGAGGCGACCACACTCAAGAATGTCCCCGATGTACTTAGATTGTGGGAGAAGATAACCCTTTGGAGAATGAGCTACCTCAATACTCAAAAAGTAACATAGGGGACCCAAATCCTTCATCTCAAAACAACGAGATAATTCAGACTTCAACGCTGTAATTCTACCAACATCATCCCCAATAATAATCATATCATCAACATACAAAAAGACCAGAATACGACCACCCGAGGTGCACCTGATAAAAAGAGTTGAATCATGCTCACTTGGAAGGAACCGAAGAGAGGTAATCACGGTAGAAAACTTCTCAAACCAAGCCCGTGGTGCCTGTTTGAGACCATATAAGGCTTTCTTAAGCCTACAAACTTCACCATGACCATGTGGAACATCCGGAGGAGGAGTCATATAAACCTCCTCATGAAGATTGCCATTCAAGAGCGCATTTTAACATCCATTTGTGATATATGTCACTGACGGACAAATGCAACAATAATAAGAGTACGAATAGTAGTCAATTTGACAACATGATCAAATGTCTCGTCATAATCCATACCATATTGCTTGAAAAAACCCAAAGCAACCTATCTTTCTTCGTACCGATCAACTGACCCATTTGATCTGGTTTTGATTTTATATACCCAACGAGATTCAATCGTCCACTTACCAGCATGTAAGGGGACCAAACTCTAAGTATCTGTCTGATGCAAAGCAGAGAGTTCCTCAACCATAGCCTGCTGTAAAAGAGGATCAAAAGCTCCCTCTTTATAAGACAAAGGCTCAGAGAGGCAGTGAACAGAGGATAAAAATGAATAAAAAGAATTCGAATAACAAGAATAAATAAAATCTGGTAAATGAGTGGACTTATGTGGACGTTTTGGATAGCGAGAAGGAGGTTCCACCATTTCAGCAGGTGCTTGGGTGGCCACACGAAAAGGGGGAGCATCAGGAACATCATATGGCAAAGTACCTGTATCAGTAGAAACAAATGGAGCTAGAGGAACATGGGGTGGCACACTGTCGGTGGTGCAAGGTGCTTGAGATGGCACACTCTCATCAATATCAGAGAACGAATCAATATTGAAGAGATCAACTTTAGTGAGTTCATGAGGATTATTAGGAATAGAAAAGAAAGAGCTATGCTCAAGAAACACAACACGGCGAGAGACATATAATTTTTTAGTAACGGGATCATAACAACGATATCCCTTTTGACTTTCACCATAACCAATAAAGACACAAATAGCTGACTTTGGAGATAATTTGGTACGTTCCACATGAGGTCGAAGAACAAAATAAGTATAATCAAACACCTTTAAGGAAGAATAATCAGAGGCAGACCCATACAACTTTTCAAAAGGTGACAAACCTGAGCAATGAGAGGTAGGAATCTTATTAATCAAACCGACAGTAGTAAGGACAACCTCTCCCCAAAACTCACCAGGGACATGTGCGGTTAATAAATGAGAGCGAGCAGTTTCAACAATGTGCCTATGTTTCCTTTCAGCAACACCATTTTGCTCAGGAGTGTCAGTACAAGATGATTGGTGAATAGTTCCATCTGAATCAAGCAAATCACCGATATTTTGAGAAGTATATTCCCCACCCAAATTGCATCTAAAACATTTGATAATAGTAGAATGTTGAGTTTTGACAAAGGCACGAAATTTATTATAAATATAAAAAAAATCTGAACATTGTTTCATGAGAAAAACCCAACAGTAACGCGTATAATTATCAATAAAGGAGACATAATATCGAGACCCTCATTTTGTAATAATATGATAGGGTCCCCACACATCAGAATGAATGAGATCCAAGGGTGCAAAAGTAGAGGAAATATTTCTATTAAACGGTAAAGCTGAAAATTTTACAAGTTTACAATCGCTACAATCAGAGATATCATGACAATGTAAATCTCCAAATATACCTGTAGAAGATAAATATTTTAATCGTGACCCTGAGACATAACCAAGACTAGAGTGCCGTAAATAAAAGCTAGACGAATCTGAACTCAAATGAAAGGATGACAAGTCAACACTGGAAGCTGCAACCATTGGTACTTTGGATTTCTCCATGATGTACAATCCCCCTGCCTACGGCCTATCCCAATCACCTTCTGAGACCGTGGATCCTACACATGATAAAAGGAAGAAGAAAAGGAAACTGAGTAACCGACGTCACATAGTTGACCAACAGAAATAAGATTCATTGTAAGGTTAGGAATGTGGTAAAAATTAGAGAGAGATAAGTTGGGTGAGTTAATAGTCCAACACCCATTGAGGGGATGGGAGTACCATTAGCAGTCATAACGGGTAACGAAGACTTGGGACAAAAAAAACCAAAAGAGGACAAATTTGGTGACATGTGATTAGAAGCGTCGGAATCTAAAGTCCAAATACCATAGGACTTACCTGGTAAAGAGATGGACATAGTGTGTGGCTGTATGGCAAGAAACTTTTAAAACTGCTCAGTAAGAGAAGATATGGATGGAGTTGATGATGAAGAACCTGATGCAAATGAGTCGAATGACGGTAAAACTGCTATAGTATTAGGCTGTGAAGGCCTATACTAACGTTGCTGAGATTGGTTATTGAATTTCCAAGTAGAAAACTGTTGTTGAGGTGGTCGACTATTTGATTGTTGTTGTTGTTGTTGTTGTTGTTGTTGTTGTTGTTGTTGTTGTTGTTGTTGCAGTGCTCGCAATTTAAGGCACTGAGAATTCCAATGACCCTTCTCCTTACAGTAACTACATTCATCACTGGTAACTCTTGAATAAGGCTTGTTCTGATTACTAGAAATTAGACGAGAGGAGGCTGTGAAGACAGATGGATTAGGGTCCGAAGAAATTACCTTCCCTGGCTGAGTCTTGAGACGAATCTCCTAAGCTAACAACTCGTGAACAACAGAATAAACAGTTGGAAGTGGGCTACGATGAAGAATCGACCCACAAAGACCCTCAAAATCATCACGCAATGCCATAAGAAATTAAACCAGGCTTTGTTCCTCCCTATTGGCAATATATGGTGCAAAGGCCCGCAATTCAGCCGACTCTGTGAAAACCAACTGATCCCAAAGATCCGTGATGAGTGCATTATTTTGTATATTTTATACCCAAATTTATATCTTGTCAGTCCCATTTTATGTTATTTAATAAGTTCTTAGGACCATTTTATTAAAAAGAGAAAAAAAAAATGCAAGAATGATTGAATTCATATTGAAAATGGCAATTTTAAGTAAAAAATGGGCATTTCGAAAATTTTCTAATATTCTTGTGCTAATTTGTGAGAAAAGTTGCCTAGTGAAATTTTTGCAGGTAAAGATGGAATTTGGTGCAAATTGATGATCAATTCAAAAAGGCGCGAAAAAGCTGATTTTTACGCTCGTTCGAAAAAGCTGTTTTAACTTGTGAAATCGTAAAAGAGGTCGGAAATTTTTATCCTCAGATTTGGACGAAACCCGACATGCGTGTTCAGCAAGAAAAGATAAGAGTTTTCGAGTGGAGGGAAATTTCGTCCCTTATCACGATCCAAAGATTAAAGAGGTGGAGAGATAGCTACTAACACCATTCGACCAATCAGAAATAGTCCCACCACAACTCAAATACCTCACCACTTGTCCTATAAAAAGGACCACTGGGCTCATAATTTCAGAGACAATTAGATAGGAATTTTGTGGAGTATTTCGGGGACTTTAAGTGATTGTAATCAATTTGAGGGCCAAGTTTTTATCATTTTTTTAGAGGATTGAAGATTGTTGTGAGAGAACTATTTGTAAATTTGGTTTATTAATGAAGATCTCTACTCATTCTTGCAATTTCTCTTTCATTATGGTAGCTTGATTCTTATATTAGGAGTAGGGTGAAGTTTATCATAGTTAACTAATATTGTCACGTAAATTTTATCGTTGTTTATTTCCTACTTGCTTTAATTGTTACTAAAGATTCGGTATTCATTTTAAAGCGACACGATAGTGTATTTTAGAACCTTCAAGATTGTTTTGTTAAATCAAGTTTTGAGATTTAAAAATAGTAATTTTTGATGTATTATGCTTGCACTTTGATTATTTTGATAGTTCATGCTTAAATACATTTTTGAATTTTAAAACTTGTATTTTCTAAGGGAATAGGGATTTTAGCCGTCTATTAGCGACATTAAAAATATTTTGATCATAACCGTCATATTTTCCGAATTAAACACGACGAGAGTCGGTTTAATTTGAGTTATAAAAAGGGAATGACAACATTAAATTAGTGTGCAATATTAGTTACGTGATAAATGCACCCCGAATCCTAATTATTTTCTAATTGTTTACAAGTATCTTGTGTTACCCTCATTTATCGTAGTTGCTTTTATTTAGTGTAGTTCATAATCATTCTCTATCCCATTTAGTCTAGTTGGACAGTCACAATTAATTTGAATGAAAAATCGACAAATCTCTGTGGGTTCGACCTGTACTTACACTAGCTATTCTATAATAGCTCGTGCACTTGCGGTATTTTATAAATTGACAAACAAGTTTTTGGCGCCGTTGCCGAAGATTTGTTCGATTTTTTTTTAAGAATTGTGACTTTCAGACTTTTTTTTTTTTACTTTTTGCACTAGTTTATCCTAAAATACACAAAAAAAAAACTCAAAAAAAAAAAATATTTTTTTTGAAATTTCACGAAACGTTTTTTTAGTAGGTGAGCCCTCCCCCCCAAAAAATAAAAAATATATATACTTTTATTCCCTTTAGTAATTCTGTTATTTACAAAATATAAAAAAAAATTGCTTCATAAAGTGTGCTTTGTTATTTTTTTTGTGTTAAATACTGTCGTGTTATTTTTTTTTCTTTTTTTTTATCATTTTTTTGTGTGTCGCACTTTACGGTAGGTGCAGTTTCTTTTGTGTTTTTTTTCCTTTTAAGCACATTAGAAAAAAAGACAAATGTTTTAAAAAAAAAAAGAAGCAAAAGTGAAGAAAAATTCAGAAAAGTATGCAATGGTGAGCGAACATGAAGAAATTTGTGCAATCTTGCCACGAGCACAAGGAACTGTCGGGGACGACTGAAACGTAGGCGAATTTCCCCCCCGATCGACGTCAACTTAAATTTCGGCTCGACATAAACAAGTGACCGTAAAAAGTCCACGCGGAGGTACGTTTTTGTGTGCTCCTAGGTGGTTTAATTTCACATTTAAATTAGCACGTTGCATAAATTGACTTAAGGGCAAAACTCTTAATGAGGGTAGAATTAAAAGCTACTCCAACGCGAACTTATCAAATCGATTCTGTTTTACCTTGTCTAGGATTGGTGGTTTTTAAATGAGTCTTTGTACCGACCACCTACCTGGAGGAAAAATCGGGATTTGAAGCGATAACCGTAGTTGGTCGTCTTTTAAATTCTCCCTTGTCAAAGAGTATGGGCTGTCTAATTAGATTTTGAGTCAATTATAATTGCTTTTGCATTAAAAAAAATAAAAAACTCAAAAAAATAAATAAAAATCGTGGGTTGCAATTATAATGGGTGATCCTCATATTGTTATCCCGTCATCTTTCTCATATTCCACAATTGATCATGCGGACGTATTTTATCAAAATACTGAAAATTTAGATGACTACGTATTTCAATTTGAGTCGGATGGATCAGTAGTCATTTTAAAAATTAAAGAAGGAATGGATGAGAATCCAACCCCTATAATTACTATTTGTCCACCAAAGTGTATCAATTGGAAAGAGGTAAGTAAACGGTATAATGATGCTATTTCTAAAAATAATCATGAATTAAATGGAGATAATCAATTTTGTGAGGAGAAAAAAATTGACAATCTTGACATTTGTAATACTTGTGATGATTTGAATGTTGATTTTTGTCCAGATTTTTCTCCTAATTTAATTGAGCAAAATGTTGCTTCTTTTTACATGTGGGAAAATTTATTTGAGGATTTGTCATCCGATTTCAGTGACACTTAAAGTATTTATGACGGTCTTTCAATTTTTGTCGAAGAAAGCGTATCGCCCCATGATACTTTTTCTTTCCGCGCTTTTAATAAAATCTCATATTTAGGAGTGGAGTATGAATCCCCAATTTTACGTGACTATTTTCGAAAAAGGGATAATAAATATTTGGATTCTTATTGCAATTTATTACCTCCATGTGATGCATAGACATATGATTCATGCGATTCAAATTTATTTGTTATTGATGATGTCGGTGCTCACCATTATGACCATGGATTTAAGATTAAAATCTGTGTTGTGCGGTCATGCCCTCAAATTTATGATATTTTGGCATTTAGTGCTATAAAGTTTATTAATTGGAATGACCCACAACTATTTTGATTATTAATTTATGGTGATGATGGTAATTGTCATGTGTTTGTATATTATTTGTGTATTTTTTTTTCTTTTTGTTATTTTTTAGTTAACATGTATCATCATTTTACTTCTTTACTTTATTTTCTTTGTCCATATTTTTATTTGAGCATACATTGAGGACAATGTAAAATTTAGGTTTGGAGGTAAGGATGATATTTTCGAAAAAAAAAATAGAAAAAAATTCAAAAAGATTTTCAATATAATTGAGTTTTGAAACGAGTTCTTAATATATAATTGATTCATAGATCTCTCAACTTATGAAATTTTTACATATTAGCCGTATAGTATGATCGAAAATGGATATTGAGGCGAAAGTTAATGCTCAATGAATAAATGTGACGATTTTAGCCGGGTGAGATATTGTGCCATTCATCGTTTTCGAGAGATTTAAATCAATCCGAGTTAAAATAACTCAAACTTTCCTTCAGTGATAAATTCGTTGATGATCTCAAATTCATTATTTTGTTCGATTATTGAAAACAAAATGTCAAAATCAGAATATTAAGCACTAGAAGTCTTAGTAAGTCGTCTTGAGACACAACTCAACTTAATGAAACTTGAGAAATGAGATTAGGCCATCGTTTGAAAGCCCAAAATTAAGCCTAAAATCCAACATTTTTACATTATTCTGTTGCAAGCCCATTTGAGCCAAAAAGAAAATATGTCTTTTTTTGAAAACCCATTATCCCACCTAACTCCAATTGGGAGTTTGAAGCACATAAAAAGAAGTCATACCCATTTTCTGAGAATACTAGGGAAAAATTACGGTTAAGAAAAAGGCAAAAAAAAAAAAGTTCGCAAAAGAATGATGTGTCAGAAAAAAGTTGATGAAAAATGTGAGTTGAAAAGAAAAAGGAAAGAGAAAAGAAAAATGGAGGTGAGAAAAAGTGCGTGAAAGTCAAAATACCGAAAAACCTATATATTCTCAAAAAATTTGAACTCCAAAAAAATATTCTTTCTAGCGAAACCCGAGCCTACAATACAACCAAAGAAAGTCCTAATAGATCTCAAAGGAAGTTAGTTATAGTGTGGAGAGAAGATGAATAGGATCTATTGTGCGATTCAACGTTTTCTACAAGTAATCGATTTTCGATTTTCCATTCATGAGATCATATTCATCCATTATAAAAAAAATCCGTTTTTGATCATGTATATGTGAAATTTGTTCATATAAATTTACTCTTTTATTCACATATACCAAGATAAAATAGCCTATTTTCGAGTGTTCGATTGTGAGTGCATCCCCTGAGATTTTAAAATCAAAACGAACGTTCGGATAAGAAATGTAACGATCAAATCTTTTAAAATGGACGGTTATATTGGCTAAGCACACGCACACGATAAGTTGAGATTGAAAAGTGAAGTTCTACTATATTTAAAGTTTTCATTCAAACTTGGTTATACTACTTTTGGGTCTTTTGTATTGAGTCAAGTTTTTTGAATTTTGTGGGTATATTCACTGCAAACCCTCACGAGACAAAACTCATTCACTAAGGTAACCTAGGGGTTTAACAACTTGTTGCACATACTAAGTGCAATCGTGATTCCTACGAAAGTGAGTTAGATTTTAAATTTTAGTTTTGCTGGAGGACTAACAAAGTTTAAGGTTGGGGGTATTTGATGAGTGCATTATTTTGTATATTTTATACCCAAATTTATATCTTGTTAGTCCCATTTTTTGTTATTTAATAAGTTCTTAGGACCATTTTATTAAAAAGAGAAAAAATGCAAGGATGATTGAATTCATATTGAAAATGGCAATTTTAAGTAAAAAATGGCCATTTCGATAATTTTATAATATTCTCGTGCTAATTTGTGGAAAAAGTTGCCTAGTGAAATTTTTGCAGGTAATGATGAAATTTGGTGCAAATTGATGATCAATTCAAAAAACTTGTTCGAAAAAGCTAATTTTTACGCTCGTTCGAAAAAAGCTGTTTTAACTTGTGAAATCGTAAAAGAGGTCGAAAATTTTTATCCTCCGATTTGGACAAAAATCGGCATGCGTGTTCAGCAAGAAAATATAAGAGTTTTCGAGTGGGTGGGGGGGGGGGGGGAGGTGAATTTCGTCTCCTATCACGATCCAAAGATTTAAGAGGTGGATAGATAGCTACCAACACCATTCGGCCAATCAGAAAGAGTCCCACCACAACTCAAATACCTCACCACTTGTCCTAGAAAAAGGACCCTTGGGCTCATAATTTCAGAAAAAATTAGAGAGGAATTTCGTGGAGGATTTTGGGGAGCAACTTTGAGTGATTGTAATCAATTTGAGGCCCAAGTTTTTTTCATTTTTTAGAGGATTGAAGATTGTTGTGAGAGAACTATTTGTAAGTTTGGTTTATTAATGAAGATCTCTGTAACAACCCGCGTAATTTTGGGCTATTTTAATTAATTTTTGGAAAATGGAGGAAAATAAAGTTTTTGATAAAGTTATTTTTATTGTTCAAATATGTTGGTTATTATTTTTAAAGGCGAAAATTTCAAACGATTTCGAAAACGGATTTTAAAATGATTTTAAAATGTTTTTAACTCTTGGAATTCTAACTCTTCATTTAATTGCCTTATTTAAAGGAGTCTTTTGGATTCCAACTCTTCATTTCTTTGCATTATAAAAGGAAGTAGTGGGCAAACCTTTTAACCTACTTTTGGCACAAATTTTGGCAGCAAATATATTTTATATTCCTCTTCTTTTTATATACACATTGGCCCTTGAGATTTGTGAGTTCCAACCTTAGATTAGAGGTGTTCTTGGGGCTATTTTGTTGGAGGTTCTTGGAGGAGCTTTTGTAGATCTTTTGAGTTGATCTTGAGGATGTTATCGTTGGTTTCTCATCATGGTTTGAGGTATGGGGTTTTACACAATATGCTCCTTAAATCTCGCGAGTGTCATTATCTTTGAATTCTTATTAATTGAACTCATATTTGAATTGATAAATTCATTGAAATCTGGAAAATAATTGTTGAAATTATTTTGATTCATGTGGTATCATTATATTGTTGATGAGCACGTTGTCATGAGATTTTAATATGGCACGGATGTTGGGCACCCGTCAAAATTTCTGTTTCCCGGGCTATGGCTTGATAAAGCATATACGGATGTGGTGAGGCCTGGTGACCCGATTAAGGTGTTGTTGAGAAATTATATTGATAAATGCTTTGAGATTTGCATTTTGATTTGAATATTCGTACTCGTGTTGTTACGCTTTATTCATCGCTAATATATATTTGTTGAGCATCTTTCCTGTCGTATTGTGTACTTCCCCATATTTTCTTTTAGTGGCAGGTTAGCGCGGATTTTGGGCGCTATGGAGATTGATTTTAGCGAGGATTGTTTGGGAAAGATTTGTATTATTTTGATGTATAGAGCTTTGGAGATTTGTATTTTTATTCGAGTTAGATAGTTGTAATTTTAATTCGAGAGACTTGTTGTATTTGAAGAGATTGAGATTAGTGGATTTATATTATTGTGGGTTTATTTATATGCTCTATACCTTGTCACTTGTGGATTTTGATTTATTTTATCGCATTAGCGCTCCGTTCGCTCTCCCTGGGCGGGCGGGGTGTTACAATCTCTACTCATTCTTGTAATTTTTCTTTCATTATGGTAGCTTGATTCTTATATTAGGAGTAGGGTGAAGTTTATTATAGTTAGCTAATATTGTCACGTAAATTTTATCGTTTTTTATTCCCTACTTGTTTTAATTGTTATTAAAGATTCGGTATTCATTTTAAAGCGACACGAGAGTGTATTTAAGAACCTTCAAGATTGTTTTGTTAAATCAAGTTTTGAGATTTAAAAATAGTAATTTTTGATGTATTATGCTTGCAGTTTGATTATTTTGATAGTCCATACTTAAATACATTAGCGAATTTTAACTTGTATTTTCTAAGGGAATAGGGATTTTAGCCGTCTATTAGAGACGTTAAATTTTTTTTGATCATAACCGTCATATTTTTCGAATTAAAAACGATGAGAGTCAGTTTAATTTGAGTTATAAAAAGGGAATGACAACATTAAATTAGTGTGCAATATTAGTTACGTGATAAATGGATCCCGAATCCTAATTATTTCCTAATTATTTACAAGTATTTTATGTTACCCTCATTTATCGTAATTGCTTTTATTTAGTCTAGTTCATAATCATTCTCTATCCCATTTAGTCTAGTTGGACAGTCACAATTAATTTGAATGAAAAATTGACAAATCTCTGTGGGTTCGACCTGTACTTACACTCATTATTCTATAATAGCCCGTGCACTTGTGGTATTTTATATTGACAATAATTCGTCATAGCAGAATAGAACTCCTGGATACTCCAATTTTTTTGCTCAAGAGCCCGAATGTCGCACTCCAACTAGTACTTTTTTGTAAAATTAGATTGTGTATACAATCTTCCCAAATGATCCCAAACATCCTTTGCATAATCATACTTAGCCAGCTGCATAGCTATAGAAGATGCAACGGAGTTGTTGGTTTAAGTGATTATTTTTGAGTTGTTTGCTTCCCAAACATCCAACAACTCTGCATATTTTTCAACGTTTATCTTATCGTTAAGCTTACTCAAATCACCATTAATGTAACCCCAAAGCTTCTTCCCTTTCAAAAAATTATTCATAACATAACTCCAATACGTAAAATTTTTCCCATTTAATCTGACACTAATTGATTATAGCGAATCATTTCTTTCACTAGCCATTGCGAAAATAAACAATCAAACAGCACGCAAATGAAACCAAATCGAACGAACTAAACAATTAATAGAACAAATAGGAGGAAAACGATCATCAGTAGCTTCAAAACAGACAAACGAACATAAAAAGTACCTTCGAATTTTTTTTATAGGGTTTCATATTGACATAAACTAGAATACGATACAATGAAAAGAAGGAAAGAGAATATATGCCCTACTGCAATCACCTAACAATAAAATAAAAGGGAAAAATACTAAAGTACCATTAATGCTAAATAAAACTCTAATAATCTTATCTTGGCCTCCCCACCACATCTCTCAAATGAGTAAGACTAGTCTTACCGATGGTTATCCCCGATACCAAACTGAAAAGTTGAGCTGAACTTCCCATACAGTTAACAAAAGTAAAACGCTTAGAAAAGAGAAGAAAGGAGCATGCATAAATTAGTTAAATCAACCAAATGGAATAATATTATTTTTCGAAAAAAAATATTTATATTGTCCTAAACACTTCCATTTTTTCAAACACGCCCTCTAAAACCTGGGTGATAATTTATCCATTTGAATAATTTTTAGATTTGTTTTAATAAATACTATTTAAATACGAACACAACACAACACTACGTATACATATATTTTTTTATATGAACACGAACACGACTCATTAACATGATTAATAATTGAGTCATTTACTAGTTGAGGCCCAATACTTCTTGTAGGGAAAATAAAATCGCCTACAACAGTGTCGAGTAACATAAAATAAGTACTAGAGACACAAGATTTTTGTGGTTCGGTATTAGGCCATAGCTTAGTTCAAACAATTCATCAAATAGTTAGTATGCAAGAAAAAGTAATCAGAGAGAAAGATAGACTAGAGAGCGGGTTAGAATCGGGAAATAGAAGAAATGATAGAGAAAAACAGAGAAATGATATCGGTATTTCAATTATCGCGTAATACATCATGTTGTCTACTATTTATACATTGATTGTAACTAACTATCTAACTATTTCTGTTATTCTGTTACAACACATCTTTACTAGTTGGCAATCCATCACATCAATTAACTACTCATATCATAACAATCCCCTTTCCTTGAAAAAAAAAATCCTTGTCCTTCCTCAAGGATCAAAACAGGGAAAGTGAGTTTCAAGAGGGAGAAATATTCCCAAGTCATGTCTTCGGGGTTCGAGTGTGGCCATCGGATGAGCAGTTAAATACAGGAAGAATACCTTATTTAATGGTTCGATGATCAACAATTTCTAGCAGTTCAACTATCATTTGACCATTAGGACCCGATCTTGAGAGCTCCGTTGAGGCAATGACATGTTGTCCAATACATTTATTCAAGATTTGAAATACTCAATAAATGAGGGAAGAATGAGGAATGTCTAAGAAGTACGCCACATTCCCAATGTGAGATAACACAAGAATGGGGCTAAAAATTTTCAGAGCAAGTTTCAAATTGCGCCACAAGGCAATAGACGCTTGGCGATAAGGCTAGAGACGTAAGTATACCAAATCCCCAACTTTGAATTGACTTTCAAAATGTTTCTAATATGCATAAAACTTCATTCATTTTGGGCAAAGGTTAAATTCTGGTGCAGTAGGCCTTGAATCTCAATTCGAGCTTCTAGAAACTGTCGTGTCTTATAATCTACATTGTGATAGGGTTGATTTAAGGAGAACTGGTGGGTAAATAACCGTATAGGGCCTCAAATGGAGTCATTCACATTAAAGAGTGGTGGTTATAGTTATAACACCATTCACCTATAGGTAACCATTTGTGTCATTAATGGGGTCAATCACTGGTCATGCACCAGAGGTGTTCAGTTTGGTCGTCAGTTTGGGGGTGATACGAGGTGCTATAGTGAAGGGTGGTTCCCACTAGATGTAATAATTACTTCCAAATGGAAGAGGTGAAAATGGAGTCACGATCAATTACAATTTTAGCGGGTAAGCCATGAAATTTATGAATATTGGTGAAAAAGAGGTCTGCCACATATTGGGCCAATAAGGCTGATTTTATTATAGTTAGAGGAAGGATATCATTTGATAAAATCCATAGAAATTTCCCTATGAGGAACTTCTGGAATTGATAAGGGTTGAAGGAGCCCGAAATACATAACATGTTCTAACTTGTAGCATTGGCAAACATCATAAGAAAACATGAATTGTTTGAAATCTTATTTGAGGGTTGGCCAATAAAATAACCTTTCCACTCATTTTATAGTGGCATTGATACCTCTGTGACCCCTATTTGGTGTCGAATGTACCTCGTGAATGATTTAAGCCTAGTCTCACCTCCATTGCCCACATAAACTTTATTGTTGACTCGCAGAAGTCCACTTATATATGCATAACACTTGTCTTCACTATTATCTAGCAGCAATTGAGCCATAATAGATTCAGCTGCTTGATCCCCTTTTAAGCTGCACTTAATATCCTTCATCCATTGCGGTATAACTTTCGTGATAGCTAAACATTAAGATTCTTCCTCATGATCCCTTATAAGAGCTTCAACTACAACATTCTCCTTATATTTTTTGTAATGAATCTTATAGTCGTATCTAAGTAGCCTTGTAAGCCATTTTTTTATGTGGTAGTGGTTAGATTTTATTCCAATAATAACTTTATAAACTTTGATGATTCGTCTTTATGATATAATGTACCCATGACAGGTATGTTTTACATTTCTCAACTACTTGCACCACAACTCAAAGTTGCTTCTTGTAACGCCTCGACCCGGATATGTGGGTTACCCATAGTCAATCCGGTCCGACCAAAGTATTAGGTGTGAAGTGCAATGAACAACCTATATAATGTTGCTACTCCAGTTTTATTTTTAATTAATGTTTCACTTGGTTAGTATGCGATTTCGATTTCAAATCAAACTACGTGAGGGACCCATGGGGATCACCACGGAGTCCAAGCATATAGATCTACTGATGTAAAATAAAAGAGAGTACTTACCTATATAACGCTCTCAAAATATGAAACCGCACCCAATCCCCCGTAAAAAAATGAGGGAGTGAGCGGAATGCTCATTAGGAAATATACAAATGCAGTATAGTCACGAACGACATAAAGAAGACTCCAACACATTATGCCTACATGCACATGAAACTACCTTGTATACATATATAAACATACATATACATACACTTGATGCACGAAATAGTTTTACTTTTAACAACCTTATTTATCGAGATTAATTCACCTTAATCTTGTAAAAGACTTTATTTTTCTCATTTGACATTCATTTGCTTATTTAACACACACAGTATAATATTTAAAACAACTACACTTGGTTTGACCGAAAGCCATTTCTTTATAGAAATTACACTTTCATTTTATTCGATCTCCATTAGCATTTTCATTGAAAAACACCTTTTCAACACTCGCAAACACTGTGTTAGAAAATACTTATTTAGCCTTCGAAAACCTTTCACAACACACCTTTTGCTAGTTATGGGTTTAACCGCTTAGATTTTATTCCAAGAAGAACTTTATAAACTTTGATGATCCGTCCTTATGATAAAATGTACCACTGACAAGTATGTTTTACATTTTTCAACTACATACACTACAACCCAAAGTTCCTTCTTATAACGCCTCGACCCGGATATATGGGTTACCCGTAGTCAACCCGATTCGGTCTAAGCATTAGGTGTGAAGTGCAATGAATAACCTATATAATGTTGTTACTCCAGTTTTATTTTTAATTAACATTTCACTTGCTTAGCATACGATATTGATGTCCAATTAAACTACGTGAGGGACCCATGGGGAGCACTCCGGAGTTCAAGCATACAGAACTACTAACGTAAAATAAAAAAGAGTACTTACCTGTATAACGCTCTCGAAATACGAAACCGCACCCAATCCCTTGTAACACAATGAGGGAGTGAGCCGAACGCTGAGTGAGAAATATATAAATACAGTATAGAACGAACGACAAAAAAAAGACTCCAGCACATTATGCCTACGTGCACATGCAACTACCTTGTATATATATATAAACATACATATACATATACTTAATGCAAGAAACATTTTTACTTTTGAAAATCTTATTTATCCATATTAATTCACCTTAATCTTGTAAAAGGATTCATATTTCTCATTTGACATTCATTTTCTTATTTAACACATATTTGGACCGAAAGCCATTTCTTTATCGAAACCACCCTTTTCATTTTAATCGATCTCCATTAGTATTTTCATTAAAAAACACCTTTTCAACACACGCGAATACCGTGTTAGAAAATACTTATTTAGCCTTCGAAAACCTTTCACCACATACCCTTGTGCTAGTTATGGGTTTAGTTGCTTAGGTTGCTTAACTACCCATGTACCCACTTACTTTACCTTTCCTTTACCTTATGGACATTAATCAATTTACACATTTACTTGTCCATTTTAACCTTTACCGGAACATTTATTAATTCATTCAAGTTAGGTTGTCTTAACAGGTTTACACCACACAACCCATTTTTTGACATGTTCCTTATTCCTTTATCTTTTTCTTGGAATCTTCCAATAACTGCGTACTTTAATGGGCTCCACACCACCGACAATGCCACCATATGCTCTGGTCCGTGTTTTGGGTCTTCACCGCAGGACTCTGGGCCCTCTTTAATTTTTTTGGTGTCATCTGAGTTCCTTTTTAATATGTTTTAATATTTCGCAAATGTCCACATTATTTCATTTTTTCTTTTATCCGGCTAAAGCCAAAACTCGGGATTTCATCCCAACTTGTGTCACACTTTGAAAATTATCATTTCATGTTCTTTATACTTTAACTTTTATTTTATTCCAAAAAAATCATGTTCATTAGGACTATCATGTGCAACACCCTTTTCAACATTTTTATTTCATACAAATGTTCCACTTTATGTAAAATTACCATTTTACCCTTTTGTTTCCAAATAAACCTTTTACTCCATTTCACAAGTGTTAATTTTTTAAACACCTTTAAGTTACCCACACTAGCTTCTTACGTGATTTTAACACCTTACCACATTTAAACCACTTTGGAGTAATTTTCTTCTCAACCAGAAACATCTTTATTTAAACACTTTTATTTTCAAGAATCATTAAACATATAAGATTACCTTATAAAAAAAATACCATTTCTTCTACAAACACATTTAGTCTTACAACCTTACACTTATCACCTATAGTCCCCTTTTCACACACTTGAAGACTAGAGTTTCTATTTTTCTTATTTCATGTTTAAACCCAACAAAACCTTCTTTAAACTTGTTTATATGGCCATTATCAAAACACTACAAGTTTGTATGCATGAGAAGATGGATTTAAATCCTCAAATCCTATCAATTGAATTAAACATACATTTTATTCTAGAAATTATCAATACTTGCAAAATTATGCTTTTTAAGACATAAATACATTTTAATTTCTTCACACTCAATAAATGTCCATTTTCATGAAATCTCCATTTTTGATAGAAACTTTGGAACTTTATTTCACAAACATTATAACAAGATCAACATCATTTTCAAACATTTTATTTCATAAAATGTTTAACATCAAATTTCTAGAAAATACACCTTTTCATAAAATACCAATTTTAATATTTTAAAACTTTGAAATAATTACTTATCCTTTATTCTTGACAAAATAACTTTTTTACCAATATTTTTATTACATAAAAATGTTTAAAATTAATCTAGTAGAAACCATCATTTATTCATGTTCATTCTACTCATGTAATCTAACAACAAGACTACTAGTAATGTAAATGGAGTCTTAAACACCAAGGATACATTTTCCCACCTTAAAGACTTCAAATTGTGGTAGAGAAGTTGGTGTAGGAGGAGCAACCCCCACCTCTAAAGGTGGTCTCAAGGGGTTACCAAATGCATCCTCCATAAGTGCTCCATTTAAGCTTCCAAGCAAAGTCCCAATAAAACTCTCTTCAAAACTCCATGGAATCTTCCTTCTCTATCTTTAAGAACCCCCCAACAAAGATCTAAATATTCATATCTCCATTCAACAATGGTAGAAATGGGTGTTGTAGGATTGAATATGGTGGAATACTATAGGAATGTGGTGGTTTATGATGGTGGGATGGTGGAGAGAGGACAACAATGGTGGAAGACTACTCCACCCTCTCTCTGTCACTTCCATCTTTTGCTCTTTTCAAAATGCCCCAAATGAGCCAAACAAATCCTTATAAAAATCTTTCAAAGCCTAAAATTACCGTTTTGCCCAATCTGGGCTCACTAGAGCTCGACAACTCATCAAATCAAGGGTCCGGAATGTAACAGTGCACAAGGGCAATCTGATATACAAAATTTTGAAATACATCGATCGAATGAAATTGAGCCTCATTCGAACGAGTTGGGCATCTCGTTCGATCCATGGCTTCTAACGACCCTTGAAAGTGATACAATGGGGTCTCGTTTGAAGCTTGTTCGATCCCCAGATTCAAAAGAGACCTGAATCTAGTTTGAACAATCCTACTTTTATTCGAACCCTCCAAATTCCAATTTTACCCACAATTTCAACAATTACCATCAAACCCCAGTTCTGCATAATCTATTATCTCTTTATAATAACTCATTCGTTTTGAGAGAGTAATTTTTAGCGTGCCATGTCATTATTGAGAAGGCATAATATTACTTCAAGCCCTCTCATTAGGAGAGAGAGCAAATTTTAGTTTACCACGTCATTTATTACTTCAGGCTACCCACTTTCAATAAACATTCAACCATTCAGATTCACCTCTAACAAAAATCTTAGAAGAAATCCCACCCACTTTCCTGACTGTATCTCTCCCAGCTAACTGAGTCTTTCTATCCAACTACAATACCTACATCTCTTCACATATAATCAGGTATACACGCTGCATCTCTTTGGTTCACATATAATTAGGTATACACGCTGTTTCTATTTGGATTTTTTTATCTAGGTTCATTATCTCTTTTGTTCATATAAGCAAGTATCCATTCGATTTGGGTACACTCACTATACCTGGTTTCGTTCTTTCCTGGATACACACATATATACACACGCACATCTCATGTTTGATAAATTTTCGTACACAATATGGATATTGTATATGACCCACCTTTGTGTGTGTATATATTGTATTATTCATCACCCATATTTTTTTGTTTTCAATATATTTGTTTTCATCATTTAATTGCAATGTCCGATTGTTTATTTATATTGAATCTCACTTTTTATTAAGTAATGAAGTTTGTTTTCAACATTTTAGATTTGTTTTCCTTTTGGGTCCTTTAGTTTTTTTATCCCTTATTTTCATTTGTAAGAATTCATCAGTTTGTGTTTTTCTTTCCATTTATCTTATGCAGGTTGGTTTGGACTCTGTAAATTTGCAGATTTTCATTTTTGTTCTTTACTTTGTCTTTTGAATTAAATGTTGTTAGCTAATATGACTAATGATGCGTGCTTGTATTTTTAGTAATATGGGGGAATGTTGATGTTTAGGTTCATTTTTGGGGGTTCCCATGAAATAGAGTAACTGTTATTAGCTAATAAACCTAATGTGGAGCTATTATATTGAGAATCATCGCACCTTTTATTTTTGTTTTTGTAGCTCATTGTAGTTTTGAATTGGTTTGTGTTTTTGTAATTTTTTTTGAGAAGATGAAATGGGAGTTTTTGAGGGATGACTTTTTTTTATTGTTTTAATTCATTTTTAGGGGGACACAATTGTGTTTTTGTACCTCATTGTAGTTTTGTAATGGTCTTTATATGCACATAGCATGTTTGATGATAAGCACCCAAAAGTGTACATTTTATACCCCAAATAGACGTATTTTAGTTGCTAATTCTCGGCAATTTGGATCTTATGCGTGTAATTGTTTAATGGGCAGGCTTGATTGGAGTTGCGGTGTCAAAAGTTATATTTCGAGGCAATTTGCAGTTCGAATGGAGCTAAATCACCAATCCTGTAATCCTAGCGTACCCCAAACCTGACCTAAGCCTACTCCAAAGCCCGTGTGTTTTTAGTTTATGCATTTTTAATTTTTTTTAGATTTTTAGTTTGAGTCATTTTTATTTTAGATTTATTTAGGATTTTTTAGATTTTATTTGCATATTTTTCTATTTCTTTTTATTTAGTGTAGTTTTATTTTGATTTTGATTAGTTTTTAGTTTTTTTTTTATTTTGTCTTATTTTATTGAGATTAGTTTGTAGGAGTTTATTTTTAGTTTTAATAGATTTTATATTTTATATTTTTTTAGGACTTTAGTTTTCATTTCTTTTGTTTTATTATTTTAGTTTTTAATAGCTTAGAATTTATTTTCTTAAGTTTTAATATTTTTATTGTTATTTTTTAGTTAGATTTTTTTTAGTGTAGTTATATTAATTTTATGTTTTTATTTTTAATTTTATTTTTTTGGTCCAAATTAAACACACACACACATATCATAATTTCCTCACATACACCCTAGCTTACCATACACCACACACGCACCTAAACTAAACACCACTCACCCTTACTCTACACCTTGACACACCAAACCAAACCCACATCTTCTTTAACCTCCAACCACCTTCTCTCTCCTTTCTCATCACCCACCTCCATAACCAAAACATAGTTTCACCCCTTATACCTCCAACCATACCTTTAAGCCATACCCCTCCTGCCCGACCGCCCCAACCCGCCATGACTCGAGTGAAACTCGGATACCGGCAAAACACCACCTAGCAAAGCAACCCAAACTACCTTCTGCCCCTGTGCATCGAACCCGACCACTGCCCTGGGACCCCCAATCCAACCCGCTGGCGACCAACCCGAGACCCACTATCATTCCAAGCCCCGATTTCACACCCCCATACCTGCTAAAACCCGTCATCGACCCCGACCAGCTACCCAAAATCCATAGTCCGTCCCAATCCACGAACCCGGAAGCCTCGAGTTCAACCCTGTTCAATAACCCAAGACCCATTTCCCATTTCTCACCAACTGACTTACACGATCTCTATTACCTGCTAAAGCCAAGACCAAAACCCAAATACCCACATGTATTCTAAAACCACTTAATACCTTTTCCAAAACTATCCCTAACTAACATCTTTTACCCCAATGCCCAAAATGCCCATTAATCAAATCTAATTTTTATTCCTTCACCCCTCATTCACGTGACCTCACACAATCCATGCACATTTGTGCATTTCTCAATTTTAACCCCAACTTATCCTCACACCCCTCATGTCCATTTAATCCAAACCCAATTTACCCTTAGCTCCATGCCTACTATTTAAAGAAGATGAAGACCATTTTGAAGGGGAGGCTTTTGTAGAGAGAATTTTAGAGATAGTTAGAGTAGAAAATAAATTAGGAAAATATTTTGTAAATAGTTTTTATTTTTATTTTTAGAGATCTGTGAGGATAAATTGTGAGTAATTCAATTGCGTATTATATTGAATTGATTATTGTTGGATGCTCATATTGAATGGATGGTGCTTGATTTCAAGGAAATAAGAGTTTAATTTCACTTCAAGAGATTGGGTTTGATTGTTCTCTTTTCTTCTATTTTATTTTATTAGCCTTTGATTATTTGATTATCATGTTTAATATGATATTAGGCTAAATCCCCTTTCAAGGGGTGGGGGGAACCCTTATTTGATGTTATTTTGATTTAATTAGTTTGATTAATTGAGAATTCCCTTTAAATGTTAATTTTGATCCCCCACCCTTAAATTTACGCCTCGAGAGAGGGTAAATGATTTTCGAGAGAAAATCGAAATTCTAGTTATAATACTCATTTTAGATTCGAACTAGAAATAGAGGTTTCTTAAGTGTGGTATTATTACTTGAATTTCGACTCTATTTTCATTTTCTAAGATGTACATAAATTTTGAGGAATCGATCATAGCGGGTGATTAATTAGAAGGAGTGTAGATCTATTTTCTAGAGTTGTGTGTGGGGTGAGGGGGAGGTTAAACTTAATTTTCTAAAAGATTACTATTAAAATTACACTTTCAACGAGAGTTGGTTTGTAATTTTGATATTAATTTGGAAGAATTCAAATAATTAAATTAATTAGTTAAAATAGCTAAAATTTGTGGTGTAATCCCATTCCTTGATTGTTGTCACATTTACTTCCTCACTTATTCTCTTATTTTAGTGTTAGACTTTGTTCATTATTTAGACATCTTTGTAGTTAGTTGTTTATTCATTTTCATTTAGTTTAGTATTATTTCACTTCATCTCACCCAAAATTATTTTAATAATGAAAAGCTAAAAAAAATTAAAAAGCCCAGAAAGAAAATAAAAGTGAATTGCAATTGTTTTCCCCTCACTTTACCCCCTTGAAATGAATTGATACCCTTACTTACCTCTACACTTTAGTTTGTTATATTATTTTGTAGGTATGAAAGGTTTTGATTAGAGGAGCTTTCAAGCAACGACAAAAATATACCGAAAAGTCAACTCTATCATTTGATATATTGCCCAAATACCCGTTCAATCATGTAGCTCATTTATTATGTTTTTGCTTATTTATGTTTAATCTCTCTCATTTTTAATTCAGGAGTATAAATAATTCAACAGTTACAATCTTGTAGCTCATTTTATTTTCTTATTCATGTTTAATCTCTCTCATTTTTATTTCAGGAGTATAAATAATTCAACATTTGCATGCCTTTTTTTTTATTTTTTATTTTTTTATTTCAGGGATACATATTTTTGCTCGATACCCATTCTGCTCTCTTTGTAAATCCAACACCCATTTTAAAAAGGTTAGATCTATTTTGATTGTGTTGTTTTTATTGTTTTTTAATATAATAAGAAAATCACACTCGAGCCTTCGATAAAATTGACTAACAGTGAAAAAATATATATTCAAATCCAGCAAAATATTTTTTTGTTTGTGTAAACTTTTACAGTTGCCTAATTTTGGTTGTTATATAAAGTTTTGGACTAAGGGTAGTTTTAAGGAAACAATGGATGTTAACAAAATGTAATACACAAAAACAATGACCAATCAAGGAGTACAAAATTTTAAATTGCCCGAGCAAATGGAAAGAATATTATACAACGACAACGTCTTGGAAAATGCAGAGAGAGCCAATTTTTACAATTGCATGCTTAAAAAATGCAAGAAAATTGCGAAGGAACATCATTACAATGTGTAGATTCGAAAGAATTGGAATCGTGCAACCCCCTCCCCCCCCCCCCCCCCCCCCCAGACGCAATGGGAAGTTATGTATCCTATACAAAATCATGTATGGGTGAATATTGAGAGAGCAAGTGAAGCAAGGCAATATCGTAAGGATATGCTTGCAATGCATAGAATGGGCAAGGTGCCAACCATCACAATTACTGGACACTTACATGAAGAGATACAACTCCCTACACAAGAACATATACTTGGTACTGTTAAAATTATGGACATTGATGTGGATCCTATGAATAATGACCAATTTTAAACTTTAACACATTAAGATTATGGAGGATCAAGTGATGAGTATCATTCACAGATAAGTGGAGAAGACTTTGATGCAAATACAAATAATGATGATGAGAAGATGCCAGGTAAGTTTGTCTTTACAATAGAACATATGTTTGTATTAACTTCACATTTATCTTTAAACCATTACATATATTTGTATTAACTTCACTTTTATATAAATTTGTACACTTTTATATAAACTTATACTTGATACATGACATTCTCTTAAATTATTACCCTTTACATACATGTGAATATCTCTCCTTACATAAGTAGTTTCACCATTCCTAATAAACCTTCGAGCATATGCATATTTTTATTAATTGTTGCATATTTGTTTGTGTAGGTGATGAATACTGATTGCTATGAATAATTTATAATTTTCATATAATATCACTACACCAAATCCTGCGAATGGTCACGCCCAGTTGGTCGCGGCCCAAGTCCGCGACCAGCTGGTCGCGGACTTGGGCCGTGACCAACTCAATTTTGGCGTGACCATATTTATTACCACACTAAATTATGGATGCTCTGGAAGTGGTCACGGACCAAATCCGTGACCACTGTGGGTCGCGGACTTGGGCCGTGACCAGGTCGTGACCATCTTGGCGCCAAAATTCCCTCCAAAATTGGTCGGGTATGGGTCACGGACTTGGGCCGTGACCATAGGCATGACGAAGCACAATACACACAAATACTGGGTCACGGCTGGGGGTCGTGACCATTTTTGACGTGGGTCACGGACTTGGGCCGTGACCATAGGCATGACGAAGCACAAATACACACACATATTGGGTCACGGCTGGGGTCCGTGACCAATTTTGGGCGTGGGTCACGGCTATGGGCCGTGACCAGTAGACTGCATACACGAGACTTGCTTTCATTAACGGGTCGTGAGGTGGGTCACGGCTGTAGGCCGTGACCAATGTCAATCCTAACCAAAACTCAAATGCCTCATATTTTCATTACCCCGCTCGTATCTTATATTTTTTTCTTTCCCAAACGCTGCTTCCCCCCCAAATGATGCGATATTTGGTTCCCCCCCCAAACGATGCGATGTTGTGATGTTGGTGATGGAGTGAGGAGCTGGTGATGCGATGTTGGTGATGCGATGCAATGTTCCCCCCAAACGGTGGAGATTTCTTCCCCAAACGCTGGTAGCAGTCGTGGAGATTTTTTCCACAATCTGTATGGAGGTTCTTCCCCAATCTGTATATGTAATATATCCATATATGTGTGTGTGTGTTTGTTATATGTAATGCTATGATTTTTTCTTTGATACGTGGAGATTCCTCAAATTTGCTTTGATTTTTTTTTCTAGGTCTAAAATTTTCTGTTTGTTATATATTAAAATGATTTGTTTTCTGTTTTTTTTCTAATTGCAGATATAGTATTTTGTGTGCATCTATGTGTAGGTTGAGAAATGTTAATGTCTAATAATTAAGGTGTAAAGAATGATGTTTGGAATTGGATAGATAGTATACTAATCTTAGTCCATAAGAGTTGTTGTGTTGATTTGTTGGATACAATTTTTTTGGGACCATAATTATTTGAAAAAATAATTGTATATATGCTCAAATGCACTACTAAAGTTGTTTTTTTTACAAAGTTTAGAAAATGATGATGGATTTGGAATATGGGTGACATTTAATAATAAAGGATCATTATTGTAAGTGGCAGATGGCTTTAACATTATATGTCAATGGAATATGGATATTGCGTCTTTTTTCACCGTATGAGCTTATCAAACTCTCTTCTCATATCTCCTGAAGGTGTCCTTTTGTCACCTTATGTTACTTAATGACACACTCATAGGACCTGCGAGAAATAATGACATTTATATTGTCAAAAGTGGATTCCACTCGGAACTATAACCAGTAAAAAAATAAAGATCTCCAAAGTCGAGCTATTCTACTGTATGCTATTAATTAATCACCCGTCGAGGAATTATGTTAAGGTGTCTGGGAATATGTATTGTATTTCTCATGACTATATCTGTTTAGATTCGAGAATATTTTGTTTCAGAATCAGAGTTTGCGGAGAACGTAGGTGAGTGGTGGATTGATTATCAAATTTCTTTTTGGATATCTAAGAGACAGTTCTAGAGGACGAGTCGGTGTTTGTATAATTTTCTTTCGTGTTTTTTTCTTCTTCCAAGAATGTTACTTATTTAATGCTTTTGTTTTCAAAATCCCAATGGAAATGCAGGTTTAAATGCAGGACCATCTGCGAAAAGGACCTTAAGTACTCTCTCTAAGCATATTCAGATTCGTCCGCGAAATGTCATGTCTTTATATAATTATTCTTCTAATTATTCGATTTAGTGTTGTCAGTCTAATTTGAACTTTGCGGAATGGCTATGTTCCCAATTCAACCAAGATTACAGTTTTACTGGAATGGCTTTTTTGGATTCCATTAGATTTTTTTTAATAAAGCTAACTATGCATCTGGGGAATATATTGTATATTTTGTTGGGACTCATTTTAGTATCAGTGTGTTATAGCTCCAATTTATATTTCTAAAAAATCTTGTGTTATGCATGCTAGACGCACAGTGAAAAACATTCCCATGTATGCTCCAGCACAGTTCTACATTGATAATGTATTGTTTCGGATCAAGGAGAAGAACATTCCCTATTGCTATTGTTGCAGGTTAGATCTGCTATGCTTTACTTTAACAAATGTAGTTATATAATTGATATGTATTATCTATTAAATCTTTTAGATGATAGAAGGAGTACGGGATAATTATTGGTTTTGTTTGGTTTGGCTGTTGGATAATTATTGGATGTTGCTTGTTGTTAGATAATATGTTAGAAGGAGTATGGGATAATTAGAAGGAGTACGGGATAATTATTAGATAATATGTTGAAAATATTTTAGACTCCCGGTTTGCGAATACGACGATAATTTGAAAATCTGTAGACTTAAGCTTAAAAGCATGGCGTTAGAGGGGAGAAACTCGAAACATCCACCAAACGGTCCCGTTAGAGGCATCAACACCTCCCACGGGACCAATGTAACTCGTAGGAACTGATCCCGCAGGCGCGGGTCTCCCAGTTTGAGAGTGCGACGGTAATTTGCATATTTCTAGACTTAGGCTTAAAAACATAGCGTTAGAGGGTGAAAACTCGAAACAGCCCCCGAACGGCCACGTGGGTGGCACCACCACCTCCCACGGGACCAATGTAACTCGTATGAACTGACCCCGCAACCGCGGGACTCCCGGTTTGAGAATACGAAGGTAATTTGCATATTTCTAGACTTAGGCTTAAAAACATGGCGTTAGAGGGTGAAAATTAGAAACAGCCCTCTAACGGCCCCGTGGGTGGCACCAACACCTCCCACGAGACCAATGTGACTCGTAGGAACTGACCCCGCAGCCACGGGACTCCCGGTTTGAGAATACGACGATAATTTGCATATTTCTAGACTTAGGCTTAAAAACATGGCGTTAGACGGTGAAAACTCAAAACAGCCCCAGAACGTTCCCGTGGGAGGCACAAACACCTTCCACGGGACCAATGTGACTCGTAGGAACTGACCCCGCAGCCACAGGTCTCCTGGTTTGAGAATACGATGATAATTTGCATATTTCTAGACTTAGGCTTAAAAACATGGCGTTAGGGGGTGAAAACTCGAAACAACCCTCTAACGGCCCCGTGGGTGGCACCAACACCTCCCACGGGACCAATGCAACTCGTAAGAACTGACCCCGCAGCCGCGGGACACCCAGTTTGAGAATACGACGATAATTTGCATATTTCTAGACTTAGGCTTAAAAACATGGCGTTAGGGGGTGAGAACTAGAAACAGCCCCCGAACTGCCTCGTGGGTGGCACCAACACCTCCCACGGGACCAATGTGACTCGTAGGAACTGACCCCGCAGCCGCGGGACTCCCTATTTGAGAATACGACGGTAATTTGCATATTTCTAGACTTAGGCTTAAAAACATGGCGTTAGAGGGCAAAAACTCGAAACAGCCCTCTAACGGCCCCGTGGGTGGCACCAACACCTCCCACGGGACCAATGTAACTCATAGGAACTGACCCCACAGCCGCGGGACTCCCGGTTTGAAAATACGACGGTAATTTGCATATTTCTAGACTTAGGCTTAAAAATAAGGCGTTAGAGGGTGAGAACTCGAAACAGCCCCCGAACGTTGCCGTGGGTGGCACTAACACCTCCCACGGGACCAATGTAACTCGTAGGAACTGACCCCGCAGCCGCGGGTCTCCCGGTTTGAGAGTGCGACGGTAATTTGCATATTTCTAGACTTAGGCTTAAAAACATTTCGTTAGAGGGTGAAAACTCGAAACAGCCCCCGAACGTCCCCGTGGGTGGCACCAACACCTCCCACGGGACGAATGTGACTCGTAGAAACTGACCCCGCAGCTGTGGGACTCCCGGTTTGAGAATACGACGGTAATTTGTATATTTTTAGACTTAGGCTTAAAAACATGGCGTTAGAGGGTGAAAATTAGAAACAACCCTCTAACGGCCCCGTGGGTGGCACCAACACCTTCCACGGGACCAATGTGACTCGTAGGAACTGACCCCGCAGCCGCGGGACTCCCGGTTTGAGAATACGAAGGTAATTTGTATATTTCTAGACTTAGGCTTAAAAACATGGCGTTGGAGGGTGAAAACTCGAAACAGCCCCCGAACGGCCCCGTGGGTGGCACCAACACCTCCCACGGGACCAATGTGACTCGTAGGAACTGACCCCGCAGCCGCGGGACTCCCAGTTTGAGAATACGAGGGTAATTTGCATATTTTTAGACTTAGGCCTAAAAACATGGCGTTAGAGGGTGAAAATTTGAAATAGCCCTCTAACGGCCCAGTGGGTGGCACCAACACCTCCCACGGGACCATGTGACTCGTAGGAACTGACCCCGCAGCCGGGACTCCCGATTTGAGAATACGACGGTAATTTGCATATTTCTACACTTAGGCTTAAAAACATGGAATTAAAGGGTGAAAACTTGAAACAGCCCCCGAATGGTCCCGTGGATGGCACCAACACCTCCCACGGGACCAATATAACTTTTAGGAACTGTCCCCGCAGCCGCGGGACTCCCGGTCTGAGAATACGAAGGTAATTTGCATATTTCTAGACTTAGGCTTAAAAATATGGCGTTAGAGGGTGAAAATTAGAAACAACCCTCTAACGGCCCCGTGGGTGGCACCAACACCTCCCACGGGACCAATGTGACTCGTAGGAACTGACACCGCAGCCGCGGGACTCCCGGTTCTAGAATACGATGGTAATTTGCATATTTCTAGACTTAGGCTTAAAAACATGGAATTAGAGGGTGAAAACTCGAAACAGCCCCCGAATGGTCCCGTGGGTGGCACCAACACGTCCCACGGGACCAATGTAACTTGTAGGAACTGTCCCCGCAGCCGCGGGACTCCCGGTTTGAGAATACGAAGGTAATTTGGATATTTCCAGACTTAGGCAAAACTTGGCGTTAGAGGGTGAAAACTCGAAACAACCCCCGAACGGCCCCGTGGGTGGCATCAACACCTCCCACGGGACCAATGTGACTCGTAGGAACTGACCCCGCAACCGCGTGACTCCCGATTTGAGAATACGACGGTAATTTGTATATTTCTAGACTTAGGCTTAAAAACATGGCGTTAGAGGGTGAAAATTAGAAACAACCCTCTAACGGCCCCGTGGGTGGCACCAACACCTGCCACGGGACCAATGTGACTCGTAGGAACTGACACCGCAGCCGCGGGACTCCCGGTTTGAGAATACGACGGTAATTTGCATATTTCTAGACTTAGGCTTAAAAACATGGAATTATAGGGTGAAAATTCGAAACAGCCCCCGAATGGTCCCATGGGTGGCACCAACACCTCCCACGGGACCAATGTAACTTGTAGAAACTGTCCCCGCAGCCGCGGGACTCCCGGTTTGAGAATATGAAGGTAATTTGCATATTTCTAGACTTAGGCAAAACTTGGCGTTAGAGGGTGAAAACTCGAAACAGCCCCCGAACGGTCCTGTGGGTGGCACCAACTTCTCCCACGGGACCAATGTAACTCGTAGGGACTGACCCCACAGCCGCGGGACTCCCGGTTTGAGAATACGACGGTAATTTGTATATTTCTAGACTTAGGCTTAAAAACATGGCATTAGAGGGTGAGAACTCAAAACAGCCCCCGAACGTCCCCGTGGGTGGCACCATCACCTCCCACGGGACCAATGTAACTCGTAAGAACTGACCCCGCAGCCACGGGTCTCCCGGTTTGAGAGTGCGACGGTAATTTGTATATTTCTAGACTTAGACTTAAAAACATGGCGTTAGAGGGTGAAAACTCGAAACAACCCCCGAACGGCCCCGTGGGTGGCACCAACACCTCCCACGGGACCAATGTGACTCGTAGGAACTGACCCCGCAGCCGCGGAACTCCCGGTTTGAGAATACGACGATAATTTGCATATTTCTAAACTTAGGCTTAAAAACATGGCGTTAGAGGGTGAAAATTAGAAACAGCCATCTAACGTCCCCGTGGGTGGCACCAACACCTCCCACTGGACCAATGTGACTCGTAGGAACTGACCCCACAGCCGCGGGACTCCCGGTTTGAGAATACGACGGTACTTTGCATATTTCTAGACTTAGGCTTAAAAACATGGCGTTAGAGGGTGAAAATTAGAAACAACCCTCTAACCGCCCCGTGAGTGGCACCAACACCTCCCACAGGACCAATGTGACTCGTAGGAACTGACCCCGCAGCCGCGGGACTCCCGGTTTGAGAGTACGACGATAATTTGTATATTTCTAGACTTAGGCTTAAAAACATGGCGTTAGAGGGTGAAAACTCGAAACATCCCCCGAATGGTCTTGTGGGTGGCACCAACACCTCCCACGGGACAAATGTAACTTGTAGGAACTGTCCCCGCAGCCGCGGGACTCCCGGTTTGAGAATACGAAGGTAATTTGCATATTTCTAGACTTAGGCAAAACTTGGCGTTAGAGGGTGAAAACTCGAAACAGCCCCCGAACGGTCCTGTGGGTGGCACCAACATCTCCCACGGGACCAATGTAACTCGTAGGAACTGACCCCACAGCCGCGGGACTCCCGGTTTGAGAATATAACGGTAATTTGCATATTTCTAGACTTAGGCTTAAAAACATGGCGTTTGAGGGTGAGAACTCGAAACAGCCCCCGAACGTCCCCGTGGGTGGCACCAACACCTCTCACGGGATCAATGTAACTCGTAGGAACTGACCCCGCAGCCGCGGGACTCCTGGATTGAGAATACGACGGTAATTTGCATATTTCTACTTGGTTACTGATAATTTTAACTCATATATGCAATTTTCCAGCTTAATTAATTTTTTTGTAAACCTACTTGGTTACTGATATTTTTTTTATGTATCCTATCATTTGTAGGATTTTTGCACACGGAACAAACGAAGGAGGCAATGATCTACAACATGAAGATTGTTTATATGTTGTGGACATTCAGGATTTTATTTTTTGTGTTGGTCGTGCGGGCTTTTATTGTTTAGTTTTATGGCCGTGCGGGCTTTTATAATTTGATTGTTGAATTTTATGGCCGTGCGGGCTTTATAATAAGCATGTTTTACATTTACAGGTTTTGGAATATCAAGAAAATAAAGGAGACTCTGCCCAATTTTTTTTTGGTCTATGATTATTAAGACGTGTAATATTTAAAAGTTTGTATATTTATTTGTTTATTAACAACGTTCTCGATTCGCAATGTGATTTTTTTTATTGTTTTGCCAATTATAAATATTTGTAACACCTCGTACACGTCCAACGTTACACGTAGCAACCGACGGTACACTCACAGAACCCCCAATTTTAGGATTGGACCAAAAAAAATATTTTTTTAAATTATAGTTAAATATGGTCATGGACTTTATCCATGACCATTTTTATTTTTTTCGTCGCGCATAAAAATGGTCGCGGCCAAAGTCCGCGACCAAATTTTTTTTATTTTTTTTGTCAAGGAAATGGGTCGCGGACTTTGGCCGCAACCAATTTGTCACGGTTGTGGGTCACGGATAAGGGCCGCAACCGAATTTTTTTATTTTTTTTGTCACGGCTGTGGGTCGCGGACTTTGGCCGCGACCAATTTTTCACGGTTGTGGGTCACGGATAAGGGCTGCGACCAATTTTTTTTTAATTTTTTTTTGTCACGGACATGGGTCGCGGACTTTGGCCGCGACCATTTTGTCACGGTTGTGGGTCACGGATGAGGGCCGCGACCCGTCACGGTATGGGTCACGGCCCAAGTCCGCGACCATCTGCCGTGACCCCTCTCGGTCGTGACCATTTTTTGGTCACGGACTTGGGCCGCGACCCACGAAAATTGACGAAAATGGTCACGCCTGAAATGGTGACGGCCCAAGTCCGCGACCCACAACTTTGGTTAGGGATTTTGGCCGTGACCAATCGCCAGTTTTGGTGTAGTGTATGTTAGACATATATGTAATTTGTATACTTTTACTTTTACAACCATGATGTGTATGTGTGTACACACACACACACACACACACACACACACATATATATATATATATATATATATATTATTAAGCAATGTATCACATCTTTGATTTCAAATCCTTGGTAAATTCCAAATCATACATTTTTTAGCTTTGATTTCAAATCCAACAAACATAATCTTATTAAATTTGATATTTACCTATACTTGTAGGGAAATATTTTAATGTTTGTAGTTTTGGCAAACCAACTGGATTGTGTCCATCATGCAACTCAATATTGTGGAATGAAGAAAGGAATAACAAACTACATACAAGGTCTAGGTTCAAATATTCCATATGTTGCCAAAAAGGAAAGGTTGAGTTACCAAAACTCAAAGAGTGCCCAGAATTTTTGAAAATGATTTTGGATTACAATGGAGGTTCCCAGTCTAAAAAATTCAGAGACAACATAAGAACCTATAATTCGATGTTTGCCTTCATATCAGCAGGTGGAAAGGCGGATCATACAGTTAATAGTGGATGTGGGCACCGCATGTATACCGAATAAATGAACAAAACCATCATTTAATAGATTCACTACTGCTTGTTACTAAAATAGCGAGGTTTGCACAATTATACATATTTGATACAAAACATGAAATCAATAATAGATTGAATGCTTTCAATGGCAACAGTTTAAATGCAAACATTATCAAAGGAATTAAAGAAATGGTTGATCAACATAATGTCATTGCAAAGGTTTTTCGAATGGCGAGGGATAGATTCAGAAAAGAAAATTATGCCCCTGTTCGACTATGCATATTGGCACAATGTTCGAGAAATGCCCGTAGCTTCAAGAGTTACTGCTTTGGTTGTTGAAAATGAATAAGAAATGAATGGTCACTGAGATATAATAGTTTAAGAAAAGGAAGGTGGTTTACAAAGGATAGATGAGATGTACCCAAATTTTATGTAATGCAATATCCTTTGTTGTTCCCATACGGAGAATACGGGTATATTGATAAAATTGAGTACAGTAGTGGACCATTAAATAAAGTATATAAGCAAAAATACATCAGCATGAGAGAATATTATTCATATTTAATACAACAAAGGGCTAATTAAGAAAATACTTTAATTTGAGGAGGACGATTGTATCAACAATTTCTGGTAGACTCATATGCATGTATTGAGCAATGCAGGTTAACTTGGGTTAAAAGACACCTGAAGGAAATTAAAGCAGAGTTATATAGAGGATTAAAAGATGCAGTAGAAGCAGGAGATACCACTCCATCATTGATAGGAAAACGAGTCATACTACCTGCGACATTCACTGGAGGACATAGATACACGGTGCAAAGTTGTCAAGACGCTACAACAATTTGTAGATACATTGGAACTTGATATTACTTCATCATATTTACTTCTAATCCAAAATGGGATGAAGTCGCACAATGCTTGAATTTGATTCCCGAAACTTGAGGACATACCTAATATTGTCACTAGAGTTTTCAAAAACAAGTTAAATGAACTCATGGATGATTTAGTAAGGAAAAATCTCTTCAACAAAGTAATGGCAGGTACGATCTAAAAATGTGTAATCTAGATTACATTTCTTTTATTTTATTATACAAAATTGTGTCATCTATTCTCTCTCTATAATAACTCATTAGTTTTGAAATAGCAATTTTTAGTGTGCCACGTCATTATTGAGAAGGAATAATATTCCTTCGAACTCTCTCATTAGGAGAGAGAATTTTTTTCTTACCACATTAATTGTTACTTCAAGTTACCCACTTTCAATAAACATTCAACCATTTGGATTCACCTCTACCAAATATCTCGAAAGAAATCCCACCCACTTTCCCGCCTATATCTCCCCCAGCTAACTGAGTCTTTCAATCCAAATACAATACCTACATCTCTTCACATATAATCAGGTATACACGCTGTTTCTATTTGGATTTTTTTATCTAGGTTCATTATTTTTTTGTTCATATAAGCAAGTATCCATTCGATTAGGCTACACTCATAATATCTGGTTTCATTTTTTCCTAGATCACACACATATATACACACGCACATCTCATGTTTGATAAATTTTCGTACACAATATAGATATTGTATATGACCCACCTTTGTGTGTATATATTGTATTTTTATTCACCCATGTTTGTTTGTTTTCAACATATTTGTTTTCATCATTTAATTTCAATGTCCTATTGTTTATTTATATTGAATCTCACTTTCTATGAAGTAATGAAGTTTTTTTTCAACATTTTAGATTTGTTTTCCTTTTTAGTGCTTTAGTTTTTTGTCGTTTATTTTCTTTTGTAAGAATTCATCAGTCTGTGTTTTTCTTTTCATTTATCTTATGCAGGTTGGTTTGGCCTCCGTAAATTTGCAGATCTTCATTTTTGTTCTTTACTTTGTCTCTTGCATTATATATTGTTAGCTAATAAGACTAATGACGCGTGTTTGAATTTTTAGTATGATGGGGTAATATTGATGTTTAGGTTCATTTTTAAGGGTTCCCATGAAATAGAGTAACTATTATCAGCTAATAAACCTTATGTAAAGCTATTATATTCAGAATCATTGTACCTTTGTAATTGTGTTTTTTAGCTCATTGTAGTTTTGAATTGGTTTGTGTTTTTGTAAATTTTTTTGAGAAGATGAAATGTGAGTTTTTGAGGGATGACTTTTTTTTTATTGTTTTAATTCATTTTCAGGGGTACACAATTGTGTTTTTGTAGATCATTGTAGTTTTGTAATGGTCTTTATATGTACATATCATGTTTGATATATTGCCCAAATATCCGTTCAATCGTGTAGCTCATTTATTATTTTTTTGCTTATTCATGTTTAATCTATCTCATTTTTATTTCAAGAGTATAAATAATTCAACATTTACAATCATGTAGCCCATTTTTTTTTGCTTATTCATGTTTAATTTCTCTCATTTTTATTTCAGGAGTATAAATAGTTCAACATTTACATGCATTAAACTAATTAAACATTGTTTTGAACAGCTATATGCACAATCGAATTCCAGAAATGAGGATTACCCCATGCACACGTAAAACTTTTCATACATCCTATTGACAAACAAAAAATAACTACTGACATTAACATAATAATATCAACAGAGTTTCCAGACAAGGAAAAAGATAAAAAATATTATGAAATGGTTGTGCAGTTTATGATACATGAACTGTATGGCAGTGCAAACCCATAATCACCGTGTATGAAAGACAAGAAGTGCTCAAGGAACTATCCAAAAGCCTTTTGTAAACATACAAAAATTTACAAGAGTGGAATTTCCATCTATCAGAGAAGAGATAATGGCCAAAAAGAAGCAATTAATAGATTCGAAATTGATAACAAATGGGTTGTTCCCCATAATGTCGATTTGTTAGTAAAGTACCCAGCACATATCAATGTAGAACATTGAAACCATACGAGGGCGATAAAATATATATTCAAGTACATTAACAAATTAAAAGACCACGTCATTGTAGTCATATAACCAAATAGTACGAGCAACACTACAAGTCAAGGACAAGTAGCGGCACAAGAGGACGAAGTCAAAAAATATTTGGATTGTCGATACCTTTCTGCATCAGAAGCGTCTTGGAGAATATTCAAATTTGACATACAATATAGAAAGCCTATTGTTGATAGATTAACTTATCATTTTGAAGATGAACAAGTCGTGTACTTTGATGACAATGCTGATTTGGAAGAAGTAATCTATAGACAAAATTTTACATGAACAATATTTAATGTGTGGATGAAGATAAATAATGAATACGAAGAAGCTAGAAAACTTACGTAAGTGGGCTTCTAACTCAATGGGTGTGGCAAAAGAACAAAAAAAAGTGAAAAAAAGGAAAAATAAAGTGCGGACCGTTCATATCGGAAGGCTGTATTATGCACACCCTACTTCCGGAGAACGATTTTATTTACATTTGCTGATCAACATCGTCAAAGGACCCAGGAATTATAAGTAGATCAGTACAGTTAATGCAATAGGCTATCCAAATTTTAAAGATGCATGCTTCGCACACGAATTGCTAGATGATGATAATGAATGGTATGAGGCTATGGATGAAGCAAGCCATTGGTCTACAGGGAAACAATTATGGGAATTGTTTATAATATTAGTAATTTATTGTGAAGTAACGAATCCAAAAGACTTATGGAACAAACTCTGGGAACACCTCTTGGATGATATAATCAATCAACAAAGACTGTTAATGAATAATCCCAATTTGGAGTTGAATGAAGAACAAATGAAACAAATTACGCTATTTGAGATAGAAGAAATTTTGAAAAGGAGCGGGAAATCATTAAAAGACTTCGGTGGAATGCCATTACCTGATGAGACAATACAAAGTTAAATGGAAAATAAGACTCATCATGGAAGAAATGAACCACCCGTGTGATTACAATAACATGGAAGATACACTAAATGGAGATAAAAGAATGGGTATTTAGAGATGTTGTTAAAGCCGTAGAAACAAATTCAGGAGGAATGTTTTTTGTATACGCAGTGGGGGAACGAGAAAAACATATCTATACAAAAATATTATCTAAAAATTAAGATAAGAACACAGTGGCTTCGTCGGGCATATCATCACTACTACTTCCTGGAGGTATAACAACACATTCGATATTTAAGATGATTATAAACATAGATGAACATTATTGTTGTGACATACCCATAAATTCCAATCTAATATAATTAATTGAGAGAACATGTTTCATAGTTTTGGATGAAGCCCCGATGAATCATAGACATGTATTTTGAGGCTGTCGATTACATTCTGAAAGACTTAACAACACAAGCTAATAAACACTTTGGAGTCAAAACAATTTTATTAGGGGGAGATTTCAGATAGATTTTACCGGTAATACCAAAAGGAACTCGAGAAGAGATTGTTGATGCTGCTATAAACCATTCAGAATTATGGAACAGTTGCAAATTATACACATTGGCCCAAAACATTAGACTTATGATACAAAATATCGATGAGTGAACAAGAGAAGAAATAAAAACATTCAGTAAATGGGTATTGGATTTAAGTCATGGAAAATTACCGGCCGAAACACTTCAAGATGAAATAGAAACTTGGGTTAAAAAAGCAGATGATATGTTGATTCCTAAAGGTGAGAATAACATGGGGAAAATTATCTCAAGCACCTATGTGATTTTGCAAATATATATGAAGATCAAAACTATTTATGAGAAAAATGCATATTAGCTCAGTCGAATGAAATTGTAGACGATATAAGTATGGATGTAGTAACTCGCATACATAGAGACATGCAGATATATCGAAGTTCACACTCATTAAGCCCAATGTCAATGAGTCAAGAGATGTTGTTCCCTATTGAATATCTACAATATTCAGGAATCCCAAACGACGAATTATATCTAAAGGCGAGGGTGCCAATTATGTTGATTCGGAATCTTAATTAAAGCAAAGGCTTATATAATGGTACAAGGTTGATGATCAAACAATTGGATAAGAAAGTGATAGAAGCAGAGATAATAACAGGGTCAAACATCGGGAAAAGAGTTTTCATATTAAGAGTCATCCTCACACCAAACGACCCAAAATATCCCTTTGTCATGAGAAGAAGGCACTTTCCGATAAAAGTGTGTTTTGCGATGACAATAAATAAGAGTCAAGGGCAAACTATAAAAAAATGTGGGAATTTACCTACCTAGACCAGTCTTTAGCCATGGACAACTATACGTATCCATCTAAAGGACAACATCATGCAAATGAGTTAAAATATTAATAGAGAGAAACGAAGACGAACCAGTTGGATACACAAAAAATATAGTATTTAAGGAAGTATTTAGTAGATTAAAAATACGTAAAACTAATAAAAAAATTGATTATTCAATATACTTTATAATTTCCTTACATAACTAAAATATTTGTATTTCAGGTCACTGTGTCGCAAATGGAGCTGAATGAACTCAACTTTAGCACAAAAATGGCCAGAATCCGAGTAAGACCGACGAGGATGCGGATATCATGAAAGAAGACTAATGAGATTATAAATCAAGATCTCATCCTATTAGATGCATCAGTAAGTGTCATATATTCAAGTTTTACATCAAAAATAAATCTATCAAAAATGATACGTGCTTAAAAAATCTTTGGATTATCTATAAAACTTTGGATTCAGCACTGTCCCTGCCTATTAGAGATATGCACACTATTATTAAGATTATAAACCTTAAAGCATATGCATACTTTTATTAAATTTTGTATCTTTATTTACGTAGGTGATGAATATTGATTTCTGAGGGTAACTTACAATTTTTACAGTGCCATATTTTTAAGTTTTACATTGATAACTACTAAGATGCATGCTTGAAAAATGCACGGGTGCTGTGCACACATATATTCTCTCTGTCCACTTGGTTTTCTACCATTGTTTCCTTATCCGAATCCATTCGTGGACATAATCTTTTCTAATTTTTCTCATTGCTGATCTTTTTTATTTAATTGGGCTACTCAACATTGTTGGTGATTCTAAATCTTTTGAATGTCCCTCCTAGGCATGGTTCCTGCTCCACTGATGTTTCCAAATCTTCCTCTGTCCGCAAAACGATCGAGGCTTTTCACCTAACGATCCCTTGCTTTACAAAGATCTTTAATGGGCATTCATATTAACCTCATTATTTTATTTTTATTGTTTGATTTGTGTTGCTGCTCCAAAAAGATTTCAACACTAAATTAATTTATTGTCTCTGAAATTTAAAAAAATCGCACTGTTGAAGCTTACCATTAATCCAAGAATTAGAGGGGAGGCTTTGATGTATGCAATCTATATATTAGTGTGATTATGATATCATTTTGGGAAATCACACACACACACACACACACACACAGAGATATATATATATATTCAAAAGAAAGTTCGTTCACACTATTATAATACTTGTCTGTGACTGGATCTTCCCCTTTAGCCCAGTCTTCTCATGAGTTGCTATATATCTCAATACCCCCTCAAGCTTAGTGTGTGAGGAGAGGACACGTGAAACGAAGATATGTAAAATGTGGGGTAGAGAGAGCGACAAATAGACTTAGAAAGGGAAATCTTATCCGGATCCAGTCGCGACCATAATCTCTTTTAACTCTTCTCATTGTTGATCTTTTTTATTCAATTGGACTGCTCAACATTGGAGGAGGTAACAACTCCTTATCCCTCTCAGGATCTGCACTTACATGTCCAGATATACACATTCTCTATCCGCATCTACACATTACTGTATTAACTGATATTTTGAGACTACCCTTTTATAGATAACAAAATAGAGGCTGAAAATGAAGTCGATAAGAGAAGGAATGAAAAACAGATAACGATCGAGGTTTCAGTGGAAAAATCCTAAAGGTGAAATACTACACCTTGGAACTCTTAGATAATTCCAAAATATAAATTAATAAGAAATAAAAAATAAAAGAGGAAGAGATTGCAGATGATTTATGAGTATTTCCGAGTCAAAGAAAAGTTGTTTCTAATAGAAAAATTGGCATTTAACACCTACAAAACTTTGTCAAGTAATGGCCCTTAAAAATCTTAATGAAACCCATCAGTTTCAAACATTATGAAACTAAAAGTCATCAGAGAATCTCGTAATTTGTCTGCTAACTTAGCTTTGGAGCAAACATACTATATGATAAGTTGTCCTCGGGGGAAAACATCCTTAAAAGGGAAATTTTATCCGGATCCATTTGTGGACATAATCTTTTCTAATTCTTCTCATTGATAATCTTTTTTATTCAACACTGCTCAACATTGTTGGTGATTCCAAATCACTTTAATGGCCCTCTTAGGCATGGCTGTTGCTCTGTGGATGTTTCCATATCTTCATCTATCTGCAAAACCATTGAGTTTTTTCACGTAACGACCCCTTCCTTTACAAATAACCTTAATGGGCATTGAGATTATCCTCATTATTTTGTTTTTGTTGTTTGATTTGTGTTGCTGCTCCAAAAAGATTTCAACACTAAATCAATTTATTGTCACCGAGATTAAAAATAATCGCACTATTGAAGCTTACCATTAATCCAAGAACTAGAGGGAGGCTTTGATGTATGCAATGCATATATTAGTGTGATGATAATGTCATTTTGGAAAATTATATATATTATTAAAAAGAAAGTCAAAGTCTGTTTTCACCATTATAATACTTGACTGTGACAGAGTCTTCATCTTTAGCCCAATCTTCTAATGAGTTGCTATATGCCTCAATACTCCCACTCAAGCCTAGTGTGGGCGGAGAGGACACGCAAAATAAAGCCAAATATGATTTACATTCATTATAGACTATTGCATTGGCAGTTTTTATATATCTTTTTTAACTTCTGACTTTATTATTAATGATTTTTTTGATTTGGAAATATATCTTTTATTTGATGAATTCTACAATATATATACTATAACATTTAATCTGAATATACCAGAATGCAGATATGCTGACAAACATTCCATCAACACTAATAAAGCAGCTTGGAGATAACATGGAGAAAGGAAAAGTGCACCGGATTCGAAACATCAACGTGAGAATGGCAATAAGAAATTTCAAACCAAGTGCTCATAAATGCTGCATATGGTTCAAGCAAGATACACATAAAAATTGCTAAATATGATGGATCCATCAAACTGGAAAAATTTAATTTTGTTGAATATGGTGAAGCTGAAAAAAGAGCCATAAACAATGAATATCTATCAGGTACCATTAAAAACTTAGTCTCTCTCTCTCTCACACACACACACACACACACACACACACACACACACATATATATATATATATATATATATATATTCAAAACAAATTAATAAACTCTTTTGCTGATGTCATATCATATTCCCCGCTAAATGACATAACATTTTGTGGGAAGACAACACAAATGACATAAATTATATTGGTGGAAAAAAGGTATTAAGCGTAGCGAGAAAAATTATGAAAAATATTGTAAACAAAATTTTCCACTTAATGATTTTTGGTTATGTGTTTCTTGGTTATGCAGTGACAATAAAGTCAAACTTACTTCGTGGGAAAATCAAGCAAAATCCTTCGACGAGAAGGTTTTAAAAGATAACAAAAAAAATGGATTATCATTGCAACTACGACGAAGACAATAACATTTAATACTAAATTATTTGATAAATTAATATGAATATACTTACTCATAGCACGGAAAAAATGAACCAAAAAAATATTGTTTATATGACGATAGAGGAGAGCGACTTTTGAGGTCATGCATCCATTGCAATATATTACAACCTTGACATCAAAGAAGTCACAGACATTAAAGAGAGGTAAAAACATGGATTTTAAATATTTATTCATGTTAGTGAAATATTTAATAACTTTTACATTGCAGGTTCCCCCACATAAAGCTGATCATGTCTCCAATAGTATAAAAAAAGTTGCACCTGAGAGATGAAGATGCCAAGGACAGAGCTATGAAAACTATAAAAGAATTGAAAGCTTCCATTCACAATAAAGATACAACATCCATAAGTTTTAAAGACTGTGTGTGTGTGTGTATGTATATATATATATATATATATATATATATATATATATATCAAATAAAGTAAACTAAATGATGAATTATAAAACGGGAGCCCTTTTCACATGTAAGGCTACAATAGCTAGAATCGTAGATGATTACACTACTTTTCATGCCAACCGTGTCGTAAATCAAGTGAACAAGAGGAAGATGGAGCATATTTTTGTAACAAATGCAAAAAAAAATACATAATTAAAAGTTGAAGATGAAACTGATTTTGCTTCCTTCATAATATTTGAATTTACAGCACTCAATTGTCTACAAGTAACACAACAAGAAATAGTTGAATCCAAGGTACGAATTAAATATATATTTACATGCCTTTGTATTTATACAACCGGTAATTAATTTACAATAAACATGTAAATGGAGATAAATACTGAAAAGATGGAGAAATTCAAGCGAGATGTGGAAGGGAAAAACTTCATTTTCCAAATTGAAATGAAGCCATACAACCTCGAAACTAAAAAAGGATCTTTTACGGTTGTGACCACATACAAGATTGATTATGACAGTGATGATCCACCAGTCAAAAGGATGATAACATTTGAACAGTTGCTCATATAATACATTAGTTGTCTCAAATATCATACAAAATTACAATGCAAAGAAAAATGAATACAAAATTCAAACCATTTTTTTGCAGGAGTTTGATGAATTGGAATAAATAATAGCATTGAGAGCAGATGGAACCTTGGATTTAAACATTTATTATCAGAAGGAGTTTCAGACAATAAAGTTTCATCCACTTAATATTGGATTATTTGTTATTTCATATTTGTCAGTGAAATCCTATCTGTAGAAACATATAAACTATATATTTTGGATTTATTTTTTTCTTTATAAATTCCTTAATGTCTCTTTATTATCGGGATAAATTATCAAATTAATTTGTCTTGATCATATAATTTTATAATTACGATATTATTAATTTGTTGCTATTAAGTTTTTGTATTGATGATATATATTGATCCTATCACCAATGGGTATTACTTTACGAAAATGTTTATGTTTTGCTGTTGTTGTTTCTTTAGGGTATGTGGATAAAACAGGTTAAACGGGTGAAAAGTGATACTCTTTTTCACAAGCTCGATATCTACTTAAAAATGTCCTAATGATTCCTAAAGGTATTTGTGTTATACATGTTATGGAGAAGGATATGTTTCCCTGTAAATCGAATAAAATATTTTCCAGTTGATTGTGTCAAGTAAGTTTGTTGTAATATTCATATATCTAAGGTGTTGTTTGTTTTTACCTCTTAAGTCTGAATCTGAACCATTCAGACTTAAGAGGTATCAAAAAGTGTTTGTTTTTTTAAATGTTTAAGAGGCTAACGGTCATATTTGGCTCTTAATGATTAAGAGGTAAAGTTACGTCTGAAGTCTGAATCTGTCTATATACATTTATTCAGAAGTATATTCAGACGTAAAAACAAACATATTTTTCAGATTCAGATTTCAGATTTCAGACTTCAGATTCAGTCTTCAGATTTCAGATTCAGACTTCAGATTCAGATAAAAAAACAAACGCAACCTAAGTGTATATGTGATGTTGTGCATCGCACGGGTTACATACTAGTTTACACAAAATCTACATGAAATATTAGGGTAGAGTATTACACTTCTTGTAAGTCGGCATGACTTTTGTTTTCTAAGGGGTAAGGCTTTGCTATGGTAGGAAATTATCTTGTCTTCTTGCAAAAATACAACCCATATTCCCGTTCCACTCGCATATGTCTCTAAAATGAACGTTTTCTTGAAATTAGGTAACATAGGCAGAAGCACGATGGCTATAGCAACCTTCAATATGTCTAGATCTTTTAATCTTCTATTGGCGATTTGAACTGATCTTTTTTAGTAAATCAGTTTACGGTCAACTGATAGCTCCATAAATGTTAGCAACCTTTCTATAATAGCCCGTAAGGGATCCCCACAAAGCTTTGACTGATCTCAGAATGGGCCAATGACATGGATGCCATATTTGTCTCATCAGTTGTGACTCCATATCCCGATATTACATGCCCCAAATAGTCAATTTTACTTTATGTGAAAGATTTTTTAGACATCTTGGCAAAAAGTGCGTGCTTTCTTCAAGTGGCTAGGGTCAATTGAAGGTGTTCAAGATGGTCTTTAAGGCTATTAATATACACCAATATATCGTCAAAGAAAACTAAAATGAAATTTCTTATGAATTCTTGAAAAATCTTATTCATCAAAGCTTGGAATTCTCAAGGACATTTGTGAAACCAAAGGGCATCACTAGAAACTCAAAATGCCCATTATGGGTAGTGAAGGCTGTCTTGTGTATCTCAAGCTCATAGAGCCTAATTTGATGGTTTCCCGTCCTTAGGTCCATTTTTGAAAATATTATAGCCTCGTGTAATTCAACCAAAATCTCATCAATTATAAGGTTAGGGTATTTATCTTCGTTGGTAATTTTGTTCAATTCCTTATAGTCTGGGAAAAATCTCCACGAGTTCTTTTTTTTTTTAAACTAAAAGCACTAAAAAAGAAGGACTTGTGTCAGGTCTGATAGTGCCACTTGATAACATTTCTTTGACAATTTTTTATTTCATCCCTTTGAACATGAGGATATTGACAAGGGTTTAACTCTCACAGACTTTTGTTTAGGCTCTAAGGGAATTTTGTGAATATGAGATTGAATAGGGGTAGTTCTTTGGTCTTAGAAAATACATCACCATATTATTCAAGCAATGAGGTAATGTAAGGGGGATGATTTTCCTCTTCACTTAGTCCAGTCACTGCAAATAATTGCCTCAAAATAGTCGCAGTGTTATTCTTGCATAGCTTTTGTATTCCAGCCAATGATATGTACTTGAGTTATGCTGGAGGTTTTGTTCCCACCAACTCTATTATATTTCCTTCATAGTTAAAACTAGTGCATCTTTTCATGAAATTCATATACATAAGACTGACATCCATGAGCCACTGCACCCCTAAAATAACATCACCCTTAAGTTGTAGTAGCCTCATAGATGTGGATAAATAATTACCTTGCATTTTCCAACAAAACTTAGGGCAGGTAGCAATGATACACATCTTGTTACCGTCACCAATTGTGACCCACATATATTTAGAGGGTCGAATAACACACCTAACTCCTTTCACCACTTCAGGATCAAGGAAGTTTTGGTGTTACCACTATCTACCAAGACGTGGATTCTTTTATTTCTAACTATTTCATTTAGCCTCACTGTTTGGTGAGTTTTATTGCTCGATATGGCTTGTAAAGAGATGGTTATGTTAGGCATATATCCACTGGTGGCACTTGTCTCTTCTCTCTTATCCACTGCTCCGCTATACTTTTTTAAGTGATCTTCTTTAGTCATGAGAATATACAATTGCTTATTAGAAAACTATGGCTCGGGTGGCAGACCTCGTCATAAATATAACATAGGTTTTTATTGTGTTTTTCCTGAATTTTAATGGGGTAGAGATTATTGATGGGGTAGGGTAAAGGGAGAGAAGATAGGCTTTTGATTTTGGTGGTTGGGTTATTATTAGTGTAGTTGTTGTAGGGTGTTTGGGTGCCTATGTATTTGGAATTATTAGGACTTGCCAAATTCTGAGGTTAGAAAGAGGGTGGCTTAAAACTATAAGTTGGGTTGTAGGTTGAGGTGTGTAAGGTTTTGGGGTTATTTTGTTCTTCTTTGTTACTATTTCCAATGAGGATTTTTGAAGTCAGGCTACGATAATTGCTTTGGATAATGTGGGTGGGGTAAGCATATGAACATTGTATATAATTTCCTTTTTGAGTCCAGATATACCTAAGTGTATCCCTGTCATCAGTAGGCCTCAGCTCAGTAGAGTCGACATTACTCACCTATCAAGACAAACAGTTATGGGACCCTCTACGATGACCCTTCACCAGCAGTCTCAGCCTCGTATTATTCTCTTAGTCCGAGAGCTATCAACTGGCCCATCAGTACCTCATCAGTCTTGTTTCAGTTTGGTACCACCCAGACATCCGAGACCATACTTCAGTCCAGTTCAGTAGTATCTCAACAAGACATCATACGTGTTTATCTCGTCCAGGCCAAGACTTTTCAGGACGATATATATCTCTTGTGTGACACAGGGTTCCAGTATGACCAATCCATGTGGACTGGCAGTTATAACAAGATCTCCATGTGCACGTGAGGGAATATTACATCATCATGACATATTTGTGCTGAGGACAGGTGGCTAGACCCGATTGGAAGCTTCACCCTGGACATTGCTCTTATTTTCCTGGGGGTACAATCAGGTCTAGGGTAAATCTTCCTTGAAAAGGATCCAAAAATACAAATCCTAGCCAAACTTTGTAAAATCTTTCTGGAGAGAGAGAGAGAGAGAGAAAAGTGATAGAATTATAACCAGAACCATTAACGCTCATTTTATTTAGTAAAAAACACTCGTCACCTACATAGTGGAGTAGACCAATGGCCTAACCACTTACATATTAGTGTTCATCCTCTTCTCCTTATCTCCCTTTATATTTCTTTTACTGTTCATAACCCATTTCTGTAGATTTACTAGTTTGAGCTCATAAGCTTAAGTGTTGGTATATTTTGGGTATCATCATTTTGGCATTGTCTGTGGGAGCGAAGATTCATCTTGTTTATCTCCTTTTTTTCTATCTTAGCTCTTACTTGATTATCTGGTGGTGATCGAGTTCCTCCCCTTTTGGACCTGAATCACCACTGGAAGATATCTAGTTGGTATATTCAAGATTTTTTTTAGCTCACTCAGTTCTTCTGATCTCTCGTCGGAGAGATGGCTTCCAATCTACCTCCGAGCATTGACCCCAGCTCCAGCCAAGCACCACCTCAGTCAGAAATAGCTGACGTGGCGACGACCTTATGATCGCTGGTTGCCAACCAGTAGAAAATGCAAAAACATTTTATAGCTTTTAGCAAGACCATGATGTCCAGGACTCCAGGCGCTGTGACGTAGATGATTACTCTGGTCGCCAGAGATGTTGTCAATACTGCAACAGGGGGACCACCCCTGACCCCACATAAGGAGGCGCAGTGCCACAAGAGGTGGAGAGACGTGTGTGATCCCAGTAGACTCCACCTGGGAAAATAAGTGCAAGAAAATACAGATGACCTTGATTGTGACGAGGATGACTGATGGGAACCGTATGGATTCTCTGGTAACATGGTTCGTCCAACACCAACTTATAGGGGAAACAACATTAGGACGACCCCAGAAGGCTGACCCAGGGTTTCAACATTTGATAAACTTACCAGGTCGTCATATTTTAATCGTCTCGTCCCAGTAAAAGACATATGGGACTAATTTTACTAATCTCGTAGCATTGCGACCTCCAAAGAGAATGGAGGATGTGGCGATCGTCAACCCCAATAGGGCTAAGAGGGTGATCAGAGGGAAGTAAATAGTCGTTACAGGACTGTTGGTGGAGATCAGGTGCCTAACCCAGTTGCAGAGAAGGAGAAGATAATGCAATGGTAGTCGAGAAGCCATGAAACACTTCGATTAAAAGGATGGAGAGGATGAGATCGACGACTTTTTAAAAAGCCAATACCCAATCCAAATGGGGTATGTGGGAGGGCCTCCCTTCGTAGCGAGGAGGGTGATCTTTACCACTCCATCCAAGTTCAAGCCTCCAACTGTCACTCCCAAGTATGAATCTGTTACATCACATTAAGATGTATTAATTTGCGATCGACATTTACTCTATCTCAGACGAGATGAGATGCCAAGCTTTCTCTGGCACTCTCGTTGTCGCAGGTCATATATGGTACATTTCTCTTCCTAAGAACTCTATTTAGAACTTCAAACAACTGGCTGAGAATTTCATTCATAACTTCTTCTTTGGCATGAAGCCCTAGAAGAAGGTGACCCATCTCTTGTATGTGAAATGAGGTAAGAATGAGATGCTAAGAGACTATATTGCGCGATTCAATAAGGAGAAGCTTGAGGTGGAGGATTATGAAGAAAATATTGCCATGACAACCCTCATAGGTGGACTATATAAAGGAAAGCTAGTTTGGAAGCTGGCCGAGGACCCTCCCAAGTCCATAGTAGAACTTCTGGCTACGATCGGGAGAGTTATAAACGCAAAGGAGGCCATGGTGCCCAAAGGATATGATGAGAAGGAAGGCAGTGGGAATAAACCTTAGAAAAGTAAAAGGAAAAGATGGGAAGAAGAGGTCGACTGACGATGAGTTTTCCAACTGCACTCCATTAAAAGTAAATCCTGACCCGATCTTGAATGAGATTAAAGATGATAGATCTCTCAGGTGGCCTGAAAATCTTAAGTCCCCTCCCCACAAGAGGGAAAAAATCAAGTGATTCGAGTTCCACCAGGACCATGACCACACTATAGACAAATGCTTTACTTTCAAAGATGAGATTGAGAAAATGTTGAAACAAGGGAAACTCGGGAAGTATATTGAGTGAGTGGCGCGAAGTATGATGCTAGAAAGAAGCATGATGGGTCAAAATTTGACAGTTCAAGATGACAAGCTTAAGCTGATAAGAAAGATGAAGAGTGAGATGGTGATGAAGATGACCCAAATTTCCCTCCTAAAATCCTCGAGCCAAACGGAAACATGAATATGATTTCCTTAGGTATTAAAATGATCAGTGGAGGAATGGCTGGCGGAGGAACTGAGCCGGCTGATCGTAAAGCACATGTCGTTAAAGTAAATTTTTCTCCCAAATGAATGGAAGTAGACTCGTCTGCTTTAGATACGAATCTGGGAAAATTAATGAAAGTAGACATGGATACATTGGTAATAGGCTTCTCAAGAATGGACTTTAAGGGAATCTTAGCACCCCGTGATGACCTTTGGTCATCAGCACCAGGGTTCATGGGTATAATATGTCTAGAATACTGGTGGACATCGACAGCTCAACCTCCGTCATGTTTTGGGACTACTTTAAGGGTTTGAAGCTTAGTAAGAAGTGAATGGTTCTTTATCATCAAACTTTAATAGGGTTCAGTGGAGAAAAGGTGCACCCACTTAGGGTATTTGAGATGGTTGTCTGTATGGGTACCTAGCTGAGGTGCTTAACATGGAAAGTTAAATTTTTCATGATCAATGGGAATGTATTTTTGGCCTACAATATCATTCTTGGCAAAGTTGCACTCAAAGAATTCAAAGCAGTGCCCTCCACTGTTCACCAAATGGTAAAATTCCTAACTCCTTTAGGGTAGGGGAAGTCCAAGGTGATAAGGTAGAGGCTAGGGAGTGTTACTTCATCTCGGTAGAATATAAAGAGGACCAGAAGAAACTCATAACCTCCTACAATATTGACACTCTTGACCTAAGGGATAAGGGGAAACTGAAGAAGGGTGAGGCCGCAGAAGAAGTAGAATTTATCATCCTCAATGAGGATGAGAAAAAAAAACCCATCAAAATCTGCTCATCATTGAAAAATGAGGTGAAAGAAAGGTTAATAGAGATGCTGAGGGAGAGATAAAGCGTTTTCACATGGAGCTATAGAGATATGCCAAGGATAGACTGCAAAGTTATTTGCCATCGACTAAACATTAATAAGGATGCCAAGCCAATGAAACAGAGGAGGAGGACCTATGCTAGAGATAGGTATGAAGTCATCCAGGAAGAATTCAAAAAGATCCAATCAGCTAAGTTTATTCATGAAGTGCACTACCCTGATTGGCTATCAAATGTTGTAATTGTGCCAAAAGCTAATAAAAAAATGGAGAATGTGTGTAGACTTCACAGATTTAAATAAGGCTTGCCCAAAATACAGTTTCTCTTTGCCTCGTATATACCAAATGGTGGATGTCATAGATATCAATGAGTTGATGAGCTTTATAGACACATACTCAGGATACAACCAGATCTTCACGAACATAGTCAATGCAGAGAAGACTTCCTTTATCACTGATAAAGGAACCTACTGTTGTAAGGTCATGCCATTCGGCCTTAAGAACGCAGGGGCAACCTACCAGAGGTTGGTCAATAAAATGTTCGAAGATCATATCTATAAAACTATGTAGGTTTATGTTGATGATATATTGACGAAGAGCCTCAAGGACGAGGACCATCTGACCGACCTCGAGAGGACGTTAGACACCATGGACCTCTATGAGATGAGGGTAAATTCGACAAAGTGTGTGTTCGGCATCGGAGCAGGAAAGTTCCTCGACTTCATAGTCAATCAAAGAGGGAGTGAGGCAAACCCAGAGAAAATCAGGGCATTGATAGAAATGAAGACATTAAAGACTATAAAAGCATGCAGAGGTTGACATGAAGAGTTATTGGTCTTAACCGCTTCATCTCCAGGACCACAGATAAATGTCTGCCTCTCTTTAAAAATTTTGAGATCAACATTTGACTAGGATGAAGAATGTGAAAAATCTTTTTAAGAACTTAAAGCTTATTTGAGGTCCCCCAATGCTCCTATCTCGGCCCATCCAGGGGGTGAGATTGTTCCTATACCTAACAGTGTCAGAATCAACGATAAGTGCAACTATTGTCCAAGATGACGAAGGGCTCCAAAAGCATGTGTACTTCAACTGAAAGGCTCTTTAAGGGGCCGAGCTAAAATACCCATGGATGAAAAAATTGGCATATGCTTTGATCCATACCTCTAGAAAAATGAAGCCCTATTTCTAAGCTCATACTATGGTGGTGCTCACCGACACTCCTTTTTGGCAAGTCATCCATGAACTTGAGAAATCGAGTAGGTTGATGGCTTGGTCAATCGAGTTATGAGGGTTTGACATCATGTATCAACCAAGGTCCTTAATTAAGGGGTAAGCATTAGCTGATTTTATAGCTGAATTCACTTGGGCTGAGGCCAATGTTAAAGAATATGAGATTGCATTATTGCCTTAGAAGACAACCCTAGGCCCGACCATGGCCGATGGAAACAGAGTCGAACCTACTAAAAAGATGTTTTGTTCATAAATTGGGCAGTAGATGAAGGTAATTTCTCGGATGATATGGATGGATCGTCTTGTAAAAGTGGTAGTGGGGCAGGACTTATACTTTCGGCTCCAGACCGGACCGATATTGAGTATGCCCTGAGATTTAGTTTCAAAGATTCAAAAAATAAATCTAAGTACGAGGCTTTTTTGGCAATCCTGTCCTTATCTCGAGTGTTGAACGTTGGCTATATGATAGTACACAATAACTCCCAGTTAGTGGTGAGCCAAATTCTGGGGATCTATGAAACTAGAGTTGAGAAAATGGCCAAGAATTTGGCAAGGGTGAAGAAGGCCTTGATTAACTTCAAATAAGTGAAGGGGAAGAGAGTCCCTCTACTAGAGAGCGGCCAAGTTGATGCGTTAGTAAGATTAACCTTTGCTACTAAGAAGGAAATTAGGAGGACTGTCCTAGTTGAGATCCTGTATAAATAAGGTATTGACGAAGACGATAGTAGGATTGAATTTTTCTTAAATTCGAATCTCGAAACATCATGGATGGATCCTCTCATTAGATATATCATGGATGGGGAGCTCCTAGATATGAAGGCCGGGAGGAAAAAATTGCTATATAGAGCGATGAAGTTCACCATTATAGGGGACGTTCTTACAAAAAGGGCTTTTTTCTCTCTTTACTCTAATGTGTTCACCCCACTGAAGTGGAATACGTCTTGCGAGATGTGAATGAGGGGTCATGATCAAGTCACATCGAGGGATGATCTCTGGCAATGAGGATTGTGATGCATGGACGCAACCGATCATGTACATAAATGTGACAAATGCTTGAGATATGCTTGCATCCCCCATCAGCCTCATTGTTGATACCAAATTTAATCTGCTGACTTGGACCAATCATATGAAGACACGTGGCTATCTACATGGCAACTACAAATACTTCCGAGGAACCCACACGCTCTGAGGAACAAGACTACAACGAGGAAGACTAGTTCCCCGAGGAACATTGATTACCCGAGGAACTTATACGCTCCGAGGAACATGCCTCTCCGAGGAACTCTTGAGTACCGATAAACTTGGGCGGTCCGAGCAACTCAGGCGGTCCGAGCTGCATCTCGAACAAAGCATTAATAGCTGGATAACCAACAGTTCAACTGATTCATTAAATGCTTATCATTCAGACGCACACGCAAAGAGGGCATTAAATGTATTACCCTTTCGTATGTATATCATTTAATGTATTACCCTTTCACATTACAACCTCAGGGCTATAAATACATTGTACAATCCTCATTGTAAGTGGCGAATCCAGGATGGAATTTCTTGTAATCGAGAATTCCCAATCACTCAGCAATAAAACAACAATGGACGTAGGCCATTCTTATAAGGCTGAACCACTTTAAAATCTTTTGTCTCATTTATTTATCTGTGATTGAATTATTAGAGTGATCTAATTTTTTACATCAACAGATTGGCGCCGTCTGTGGGAAAGGACTGGTAATATCGTTTTCTCATAAAAAACAATCCAATACCAATGGCTGATATTCTCGAATCCAGCAATCGAAACGCTGGAACCCCTCCAAATCCATCTGCTCCACCAGTTATTCCAGATCTGACTGGAATAATGGCAAATCTGGCTCAGGGCCAGACCGTCATGCAAGAAACAATGCGACAACTCATCCAAACCCTCCATGGCGGTGCATCAGCCCATTCCGGACCATGAAGCATTCAAAGAAATACCCGTGCGCTTTCTTCGCGTACTAGGCGTACTAATTCATATCGCAATGATGAATCTGGAGATTCTTCTTATCAACCTGGACGAACGTCGTCAGTACGAGCCACAGATACTGAACGACGTGTCACTATTTCCCCAGAAAGGACCAGCGCATTGGAAATATTAAGTAGGGCTTCTCCTTTCGACCGATTAGGCCCTAGGAGGAACAAAAGTCCTCTTAATACAACGTCGAGATGCTTTTGATGACCATCAGATTTAAGGGAAGTATCTGCCTAGTCGCGACCAGCTGCTCGTCAAGATGGATCCTATGATCGACCAGCTGCTCGTCGAGATAAATCCCATGAAGCCACTTCAACGCGATAAGTTTCTCGAACCAATAGGCCCGAGGAAGGAAATGATGCATGGAAAGGATCTATTCAGAGCCTGGAGGATAGATTAGGGGAAATGGCTAAGGCCAAGAACCCTTTACAACGAACCTTTATTCGAGGAACACCTTTTGTCCAGGACATTGTTGATTTTCCAACACCATCAAAGTTCAAAAAACCTGTTGTGACTCCCAAGTATGATGGGAAGACTGACCCTGTTCTTCATATAGAAAAATATCAAGATGCTGCTGACATATATGCTGTCCCAGACGAGATGAGATGCTAGGCATTCTCGGAAACGCTTACCGGATCTGCTCAGATATGGTATAATAATCTTCCTCGGGGTAAGATTTCAACTTTTCTTCAACTGGCCGAGTTATTCATTGGGAATTTCTGCTTTGGAGCAAAGCCAGTTAAGCGAGTAGCACATTTGTTAAGTGTTAGACAAAAAGCTGGTGAGAGTATCAGAGATTATATAACGCGCTTTAATAACGAGAAACTCGAAGTCATTGATTATAAGGAGAATACAGCGATTACCGCTTTGATGAATGGACTGCTGCCAAATAAGTTGTACTACACTTTGGCCAAAGATCCACCTCGAACCATGTCGGACCTGATGGGAAAAGCGTCCAAGATTATGAATGCCGAGGAGGCTATGTCTGCGAAGAAGAATATGGACAACAAAGAAACCAAGGTGGAAGGTGATAAAGCTAAGAAGAAAGAACATAAGAACAATGGTGGTGACAAACATTCCAAAAATAGGTCGTCATGGGAGGTCTTGAAGAAATTTGATAATTACACACCTTTGAAGGCAAATATCAACCACGTCCTGGAAGAGATTAAGAATAATGAGGAGTTAAACTGGCCAAAGAAAATGAAGGTAGACCCTGACACGAGGAATAGGGAAAAGTATTACGAGTTTCACAAGGATCATGGCCATATGACTAAAAATTGCATTGCTCTTCAGAATGAGATTGAAACACTCATCCGACGAGGAAAGATAGCAAAGTATGTTGATCGCGGAGGCAAAAGAAGAAACAACGACCGAACTAGAGAGAGTTCTTGTAAGGACACAAATTTCCAATTGAGTCCATATATAGTTTTGGCTCAATTCCGGACAAAAATATTTATTCATAGGATAGTATTTATTGTAATATTCTTAAGCCTATGAAGTGTATGTTGAAGACGTAGCGGCAAAGAATTTAAAGCTTCATCAAAATGCCGGTTTGCGTGCCTCGTTTCTACGTCATCAACTAAGGTTCCATGCTCCCAAGGTATGAATGTAATTATATTTATATAGGAGCTTGGAACAATATGTATTGGGTGTTAGGTGTAATAAAAACTGCATTTTATTTTCAGAAAGAATCAATTAGAACTTTAATATAAGTATATAAAAGTTTCTGGGCCAAAATCGCATTTTTCAATCTTTCTGGTCGTTCGTTAGAAATGTCGTTCGAACGAGTTTTTTTCGTTCGAACCAGATTTCGTTCGAACGAGTTTTGTCGTTCGAACCAGTTTCATTCGAACGAGTTTTGTCGTTCAAACCAGTTTCGTTCGAACGAGTTTTGCCAACGACCCTAACTGGTCAGTCGTTCGATATGTCGTTCGAACGAATTCTCGTTCTAACGAGGTATCTAACGAACTTCTAACGAGCCCAGGCTGGTCACTCGTTAGAAGTCTCGTTCGAACGAGAATCACGTTCGTTCGAACGAGATTCCAGCGGGAACAGTTATTTGGCAGTTTTTTGCAGTTTTTCCCCACTCCTCCACTTGGTTTTCAACCAACTTTTTTCATACATTATTATGTGCGGGAAACACATTTTCCAAGATAACTTTTCCATCCTAATACATCTCCTAGAGAGAGTTTGAGAGATCATTTTAAAAAGGAAAATGTTCATGTTTGAGTGTTCTTCAACTTAAAGAAAAATCTTTAAACACTTAGTTTACACCCATTGTTGTTTATTCCAAGTTCTATATATACATATCTTTGCTTGGAGTTTTTGGCACCGATTTTCTCTACTGAATTCAAGAGACGTTTCGGGTTTGCTTCTACACCCCATCACAAAGAAGACTTTTGTTGAGATTCTACCCACACGGAGAAAGGCTCCATGCTTGGGTGACGGTGACCATATAAAGTCCCATCGGAGAATTCCGAGACCACGGTGGAGCTCCGTTGGTTATCCGCTAATTGGAGGTTGATACAAGAAGAAGCATCACGGCTTGAGAGGGTTCGAGTTTAGGAAGTAAGTCTTTTGTCTTGTATTTTGTAATACCGTTTTTAGTGGATTTGAGGCTAGGGCCGTCCCGAGGTTTTTTCCCGTTAGTGGGTTTTTCCTCGTACATCGCGGTGTAGTGTGACATTGTTTATTTTATCTTGCTCATCATTTAGAATCCATGCTTTAGGTTTAATTCAAGATAAAATTTGGTTTATTTATCACACTCACTTTAAATGGGACTTTAATTTAATATTGGGTAAAATTTGGTTTATTCAAGTCATTTGCTAAAATTAGTTTCGCCTAACTTTGGATATAATTGTTAATTATGACTTAGGCAAATTCTAGGACTTGAATTATGTTTTAATTTGTTTTGAGAAATTAAAACTTGTTGTTATTTTTGAAAGTTGAACCATCACCTGTTTTACAACGCTTCCGCATCATCTCTATTCCGCATTTATTTAAAAGGAAATTATATTTTAATTTGAAATTATTAAAATCCGGAGATTTTCAGGTCTAGATCTCCTCGTCGAGCAGAGGAGAACAAGAAGAGAAACCATGAAGTTGATCCAGAGGATGACCCCGATATTCCCAAGAAACCAAGGCAGCCAGAACGAGAGGTATTTTCAATACGCTTTGGGTCATTTGATTGTAATGTTATTACAGGAGGAGATGCAGGAGGAGGAGACCTTACTGCAGAAAGAAAAGCTTACCTCGGTGAGGCTCAAGCTTGCTCGTACATTCAGCGAATAAATTTAGTTGAAGAAGATCGCCCGAGAAAGGTGAACAAGGAGAAATTGGTCATCGATTTTTCGAAAAATGACCTTGCAGGTGTTTTATATCCTCACGATGATCCACTGGTGATCAAAATGATAATGAAGGAGGTAATGATTTCAAGAGTGCTGGTCGACAACGGTAGCTCGACAGACATCATGTTCTACTCGTGTTTCGATAGTTTAAATCTAAAGCTATCTCAACTGGAGCCTTACCACAGACCTCTCATCGGTTTTGCTGGCGAGAAAGTATTTCCACTTGGGACGATCAAGTTGGATATATTCATTGGTACGTGGCCTGCTTGTCGGACAGAAAGAATACACTTTTTCGTGATGGATAAGAATGTCCAATCATCATACAATATCATCATGGGAAGAGTAGGATTGAAAAAGTTCGAGGCTGTACCATCTACAGTGCATTAATGCCTAAAATTTCCAACAAACTTTGGAGTAGGAGTTATGAAAGGTGATCAGAAAGTAGCTCGGGAATGCTATTATTCATCCGCCGAGTAAGAAGAACTGGAAGAACCAAAGAAAAAGACTACTACCTATTAAGTGGATGAAGGTGCAGAAATTGAAACCTTGGATCCTCGGGATGAGTCGCAACTCGTGAAGGGTCAAGTGGTGGAAGCTACTAAAAATATCATTCTGGACGACGAACACCCTGAGCGAACTACTCAGATAGGTTCATCGTTGGAAGCCTCATTAAAATAAGAATTGATAACTGTGACACCCCGCCTAATAAAATACCGGGTGATCAGTCTTATACCAAATTAAAATAGGAATCCCAGTTGGATCATCCTTAGCATCACTGTCGAAAACTTTTTAAGACTTACTAACCACCTAGTATTCCCAAAACTGGTGCCAATTTTAACTTTTTAATTTAACAAAACAGTACAAGCGGAATTAAAATATAAACCATTCACACAACTGAATGAAAGTAATTAGAATAATAATTACATAACTTGCCGAATAAATCACCGACCACCAAATAAATAATCCAATACAAATATTCAACACCTGAATGAATTACACCTGAAAACTGTACTGAGAAGTCTGGGCTACAAGCCCTAAATAAAACTGCGACTGATACAAGATTCCTACTCTAGGAATGAATGAATGATGCGTCTAATCCAAACTCCTGCTAGCATCCACATATGCCGCAGCTCCGTGTCCCTGGAATAGAATATCAATCCTGGCGTCCCTGTGGCTGGACACCTAAAAGGTTTTGAAAATAGTTTTATAGCAAGGGTTAGAACCCAAAACATTTTGAAAATATTTAGCAAGTGAATTAACTGCAGTAATTTAAAATGCATGAATATGCTTCATATTTAAGTTAGTGTCGCACTCCCTTGAGGACATTCTCACCCCTCCACTATTGTGCACACCTACCGGTTACCTTAACCCCACCTAGTTGTACTACCCCGTCCAACTAGTCCTGGTATAACCTTCCCTTGCCATACTACTCTAACCCGAGTATAATGATTCTTGAATTATAAGTTATTTCACAATTAACTTTATTAATTCCTCTTAAATAGAAGCATATAACCGTGTCACAAGTTATATAAAGTACATACATCACACAATGTATTATTTTCATAAATGATTAACTTAATTAATTTCCCATTCATTAACTGCATATAACTGTAACCCGTGTTATATAAAGTAAATACATCACACACTGTATTAACACCTACATATAATATTTACTACTATATTATACGTACCTTTACTAACATCCACACATATCTCATACGTGTATCCATCCTTCCGAGTTTACCCTCACCGGATGATTTCCTCTAGAATGCTATCTCACTAGGTGTGCTCACAAAACCTAGTTTCCCCAAGTTAGAATCGCTCACCAACTTGGACTAAATTATAAACGAAATGGAGGCGGTCATATTCCTTCCCTGAAAGTGAGATAAATCCCTCACCCATATATACCGGACGCTATGACCTGGGGATATACTCGCCCTACTCCTCAAGCTAGGGGAATTCTCCCACATCGCGCAACCTCCCTTGATAGCATTAGAGTATATAAATTTAATAAATATCTAATCACTGATATTTAGTATCACGCAAAATAAATACATGTATATATATACTGTCACGACATCGTATATATATAATATAAACTCCGGCTTTACCGTATACTCAAAATCCCGTACACTGCCTGTAATTTCCTGAGTCTGTGGTCCGACTCAATGTAATTAATTTTCTCACTTAATAACTTATCCTCTTCCCGAGTCTATGGTCCGACTCTAATATAATTAATTCACACTTAAATTAATTAACCCAAATTCTGAGTCTGTGGTCCGACTCTAATATAATTAATTATCACATTAATTAATAAGTACCCTTCACGAGTCTACAATATGATTCTGATAAAACTAATTATCCCATCCATTAGTTTAATCCTACCCGAGTCTACAAACCGACTCTAATTAAATTAATTAACACCCTTATTAATTTAATCCTACCCGAGTCTACAAACCGACTCTAATTAAATTAATTAATTCACTCTTATTAATTTAATATTTCCCGAGTCTATGTTCCGACTCCAAATTAATTACTCTCTCTCAATAATTAATTTAATACTTTGGTGTCACATAACCAACATACCCGGACTCGCCCACTTGGTCCATAATTAAATATTCACCCGAGTCTATATCCCGACTCAAAATTATTTAGTTTATCTCCAAACTTAATTCACTACCTTGGGGTCATATGACCAATATACCCGGATTCACTCACTTGATCCGTACCTCACTGTTTTGGAATGAAATCTCTCGAATTCATCCATTAAATGCCCCACATAATTTCATCCTAGTCCCAATTACTTCCTCCCATAATTTCTAGGAATATTTGTTTCACAATTATTTACCACTAATAATTGTATGGAAATTATTTTATAATTAATTCCCCCTTATACTTCCCCCAAGGCCGAACTGCCCAGAATTTCCCATCGTCGATCGATCGATGCCCCCGATCGATCGATCGACCCCTTCGTTACAGCTCTTCTTCCCCCCTGTTTTTCACCATTAACGAATTTCAAGGTTTTTAAACCATACTTTAACCTCTAATTACATCATCCCATCATCTACACATGGTTAATCCACATCCTATTCACCATAGAGACCATTAAGATAATCAACTTCTCTAATTATCTCATAATTTTCGAAATGGGTCTTTCTCCATAAAATTCAATTATCTGTTTTAAATCCAAATTTCCAGATTCGATTTTCACTCTTTTATGTTCTGGATTTCTCGTTCAAATCATAAGTATATATTCAGATATCAATCACCCATCCAAATCTTACTTTGAATCTCATTCAAGTATTTCAAAAACAAAAACCCCATTTTGTACCCAATTACACCCAAAAACGAATTTTCATACCCACATCACTATGATATGAATTGATTATCATGCTTTAAGAATCAAAACAGTTAACCACTTGCCTGAAAGTGTTCGTAGCGTCTGATTCCGTTGGCGTAGTCCCTCGATTTGGCTCCAAAACCCTCAATTTGGCTTTTGCTAAGCTTTCCCCCAATTTCCTTCTCAAGCCCTAGGCTTAGATTTGTGATGGATGCTGATTTCCTAATCTCCCCATTAGGTTAAAAATCCTTAATCCCTTTTTTCACCTAATGGGCTTAATTAAAGTGGCCCAACTCACCCCGTGTGGGCCCGGCTATGCCTAAAATTACCTCGAGACCCAATTACTACCCCCGGGTACTCTTTTCTGACTATCTCGACCCATTCGGACTCAACCGCGCACTCAGAATTGGCATCCGAATTAATTTATAAAAATCCTTATCTCACACCCCATTTAGTCTATACCGACTCCCGATTGAGATAAGTGCATACCCCGTCATTAATACCCGAAATGACGTAATTAAATTATTACTATTCACTTAGTAAATAAATTTCCCTAAACATTAACCATTCACTTCCCGATTAATATTTAAATAATTATATTGTCATAATTAATTCAATTAAAATTACAACACACCAGTAATTTAAAATCCCGAATTAATTAAATATTAAATGCACAAAAATACGGGGTGTTACATACTTCCCCCCTTACAAAGGAATTTCGTCCTCGAAATTAAGATAAACCTAGTGTTCCAGTATTCACATACTACTCACTAGTCATGTGCCTTCAAGCCCGCTATATCTATCACATCCGCTTCTAACCATACGTTACACAAGTATGCATTTAAAATTTTCGAGGTCGCCCATACACCCTATACTCGCGCTTAACCGCACAAAATTTGCCTTAATTAACCCGGGTGCCCATACACCCTATCCCCGCGCTCTACCACACGAAAGTTATCCGACTATGCTAGCCGTAACCCGTAAAATAACTTTGAATCCCGTAGTCATATCACATATATAAATATATATATACATATAGATCTACATCCCCGGGTACCCAACCCATGTGCTAACGTCCAAAACATCTCCCCATAAATACTTGTCTCTCAACACAAAAGTATATATGCTTACCCTTATGCTACTAAAGACAACATAAAATACCGCGCCCTTACTACACTAGTCCTTGCGTAAAATAAACCCCGAGCTATCTCTCTTTGCTCGAAAATCAATTTAACCACCCTGATTCACTTCAGTAAACATCCCCGCTTACCGGGATAAAATGTGAGAACACAAAACCTCACTATGTGCCATCGCACCACGCAATACAACATATATATCCACATATATATAGGCTATACACCCTCTCCGGTGATACCTAGTACCAACCATACCCTGGTGTCGCGGACACCAAAATTTAACTCCACTATCCACAATAGTTAAATTCCATCGCTATCCAGCCGATGTTTAAAAAGTATTATCAACCCTACTCCCATAATTCTCGAAAGTAGTAATTCCTCGCATTATTCAACCAATCACTCAGTGTACGCCTCCGCTCTCCCATGAGGAACACTAAAGAACTCCGCTACCCTACGAAAAGTTTACCCACATGCTATGGCTGCTACCGCCAACGCACCCACTAAGTTCGACTCACCTGCGAACTCTAGTGAAAAATAAGTCTTATACTGTGACATCCTCTTTGTCACTCAACAATATACCCCATGCCCCTAGGGTAAAATAATTACTTCTATACTCCAGCTGTAACGGCTGGTTCTCGATTTCCGGAGCAGCTTCTCCCTGCCCGAATGCACCCGTGACTTACTTTAGTGGCTGTACATCCAGGACCTCGTCCTATAGTTGACCCCTGCCTCGCTTAAGGCAATATCTCTTCATGTGTCTCGCTTTTCCCACAAACGAAACACTTTCTAATATGTTCACCCTGCCACTGATCCCTTCCATGCCAACCTTGTTGGAATTCCTGGCCATCCCGCCAATAGCCTCCAGTTCTAGATCGTTTGGCATGATTTCCTTGCCGGAAATCCTGCCCCTCATCTCCCCCAGTCTGCTGCTGGGATACCCCACTGGTATTGTTCCCTTCTGCCTCATCCGACTGGTTAATCCCCACTCCCTTCCCGCTTCCTTTCGCGAGGAAGCGATATTCCCAACAGTGCCGGAGTGTTGCGTTAATGACATCAGTATAACCTACTAATGCGGAATTATCAATTAAATTTTTGTCTGATTCTCCAGACTAACCCATCCATAAACTCTGCTTTCTTTCTCTTTTCCTAGCTTACCATCATCTGGTAAAAATTTGCCAACGAGTGAAATCTTCCTCGTAATCGGCCACTGAACGGTCTCCCTTTGAGTCTCCTCACAAAATTTTCTCCTTGTTTACCACTGGAGGAAAAATACTTGCGGTCGAACCGCACCCAAAACTCTGCAATAGCTAGTGTGTCCCTTTCCTCACTATGGTGATCGACTCCCACCACTGTAGCGCTGCTCCCACTAAACTAAAAGCGGTTAGTATTTGCTTCCGCACCTCATCGCAATCTCCCATGCGTAGGTGATGCTGGATATCTCTCTTCCTTGACACGCTAGCACTACATCTAAACCCCCTTGCAACTCTGGTGGTTTCCCACTAAAAATAACCTCTCTCTCTTGCTTCCACGCCAACGACTCCGCGTGAGTCTGATCATCCGGCGCCACTAACACTTGTGGCTGATCCCGTGGAAGTACCATGCCGTTGTGACCGCCGTCGTTTCAACCGCCCGCGCCACTAGTTCCGTTACTTGTGCTGCCAAAATCATCTCTGGCAGTTGCTGAGGTAACTCTTTCTCCTGACAAGCCTCCCTCGTCTCACCTCCCCCTGCTGCCCTAGTTGTTCTCCCTCTCCTGGGCGTCATCTGGAATGAGAATCGAATTGTATGAGTTCACTTTCAAATATAAATTCGCAGAAGAACGTATATGCGCATACGTATGAGAATACAATAATCCTATGATAGGGCTCTATATCAAAGATTGCTAAGCCGAAGCGTGAAAAGCCGCACAGATCCTAAGGACACTAGAACCTGATGCTCTGATACCATCTGTGACACCCCGCCTAATAAAATACCGGGTGATCAGTCCTATACCAAATTAAAACAGGAATCCTAGTTGGATCATCCTTAGCATCACTGTCGAAAACTTTTTAAGACTTACTAACCACCTAGTATTCCAAAAACTGGTGCCAATTTTAACTTTTTAATTTAACAAAACAGTACATACGGAATTAAAATATAAACCATTCACACAACTGAATGAAAGTAATTAGAATAATAATTACACAACTTGCCGAATAAATCACCGGCCACCAAATAAATAATCCAATACAAATATTCAACACCTGAATGAATTACACCTGAAAACTATACTGAGAAGTCTGGGCTACAAGCCCTAAATAAAACTGAGACTGATACAAGATTCCAACTCTAGGAATGAATGAATGATGCGTTTAATCCAAACTCCTGCTAGCATCCACATATGTCGCAGCTCCGTGTCCCTGGAATAGAATATCAATCCTGGCGTCCCTGTGGCTGGACACCTAAAAGGTTTTGAAAATAGTTTTATAGCAAGCGTTAGAACCCAAAACATTTTGAAAATATTTAGCAAGTGAATTAACTGTAGTAATTTAAAATGCATGAATGTGCTTCATATTTAAGTTAGTGTCGCACTCCCTTGAGGACATTCTCACCCCTCCACTATTGTGCACACCTACCGGTTACCTTAACCCCACCTAGTTGTACTACCCCGTCCAACTAGTCCTGGTATAACCTTCCCTTGCCATACTACTCTAACCCGAGTATAATGATTCTTGAATTATAAGTTATTTCACAATTAACTTAATTAATTCCTCTTAAATAGCAGCATATAACCGTGTCACAAGTTATATAAAGTACATACATCACACAATGTATTATTTCCATAAATGATTAACTTAATTAATTTCCCATTCATTAACTGCATATAACTGTAACCCGTGTTATATAAAGTAAATACATCACACACTGTATTAACACCTACATATAATATTTACTACTATATTATACGTACCTTTACTAACATCCACACATATCTCATACGTGTATCCATCCTTCCGAGTTTACCCTCACCGGATGATTTCCTCTAGAATGCTATCTCACTAGGTGTGCTCACAAAACCTAGTTTCCCCAAGTTAGAATCGCTCACCAACTTGGACTAAAATATAAACGAAGTGGAGGCGGTCATATTCCTTCCCTGAAAGTGAGATAAATCCCTCACCCATATATACCGGACGCTATAACCTGGGGATATACTCGCCCTACTCCTCAAGCTAGGGGAATTCTCCCACATCGCGCAACCTCCCTTGATAGCATTAGAGTATATAAATTTAATAAATATGTAATCACTGATATTTAGTATCACGCAAAATAAATACACGTATATATATACTATCACGACATTGTATATATATAATATAAACTCCGGCTTTACCGTATACTCAAAATCCCGTACACTGCCTGTAATTTCCTGAGTCTGTGGTCCGACTCAATGTAATTAATTTTCTCACTTAATAACTTATCCTCTTCCCGAGTCTATGGTCCGACTCTAATATAATTAATTCACACTTAAATTAATTAACCCAAATTCTGATTCTGTGGTCCGACTCTAATATAATTAATTATCACATTAATTAATAAGTACCCTTCACGAGTCTACAATCCGATTCTGATAAAACTAATTATCCCATCCATTAGTTTAATCCTACCCGAGTCTACAAACCGACTCTAATTAAATTAATTAACACCCTTATTAATTTAATCCTACCCGAGTCTACAAACCGACTCTAATTAAATTAATTAACACCCTTATTAATTTAATCCTACCCGAGTCTACAAACCGACTCTAATTAAATTAATTAATTCACTCTTATTAATTTAATATTTCCCGAGTCTATGTTCCGACTCCAAATTAATTACTCTCTCTCAATAATTAATTTAATACTTTGGTGTCACATAACCAACATACCCGGACTCGCCCACTTGGTCCATAATTAAATATTCACCCGAGTCTATATCCCGACTCAAAATTATTTAGTTTATCTCCAAACTTAATTCACTACCTTGGGGTCATATGACCAATATACCCGGATTCACTCACTTGATCCGTACCTCACTGTTTTGGAATGAAATCTCTCGAATTCATCCATTAAATGCCCCACATAATTTCATCCTAGTCCCAATTACTTCCTCCCATAATTTCTAGGAATATTTGTTTCACAATTATTTACCACTAATAATTGTATGGAAATTATTTTATAATTAATTCCCCCTTATACTTCCCCCAAGGCCGAACTGCCTAGAATTTCCCATCGTCGATCGATCGATGCCCCCGATCGATCGATCGACCCCTTCGTTACAGCTCTTCTTCCCCCCTGTTTTTCACCATTAACGAATTTCAAGGTTTTTAAACCATACTTTAACCTCTAATTACATCATCCCATCATCTACACATGGTTAATCCACATCCTATTCACCATAGAGACCATTAAGATAATCAACTTCTCTAATTATCTCATAATTTTCGAAATGGGTCTTTCTCCATAAAATTCAATTATCTGTTTTAAATTCAAATTTCCAGATTCGATTTTCACTCTTTTATGTTCTGGATTTCTCGTTCAAATCATAAGTATATATTCAGATATCAATCACCCATCTAAATCTTACTTTGAATCTCATTCAAGTATTTCAAAAACAAAAACCCCATTTTGTACCCATTTACACCCAAAAACGAATTTTCATACCCACATCACTATGATATGAATTGATTATCATGCTTTAAGAATCAAAACAGTTAACCACTTGCCTGAAAGTGTTCGTAGCGTCTGATTCCGTTGGCGTAGTCCCTCGATTTGGCTCCAAAATCCTCAATTTGGCTTTTGCTAAGCTTTCCCCCAATTTCCTTCTCAAGCCCTAGGCTTAGATTTGTGATGGTTGCTGATTTCCTAATCTCCCCATTAGGTTAAAAACCCTTAATCCCGTTTTTCACCTAATGGGCTTAATTAAAGTGGCCCAACTCACCCCGTGTGGGCCCGGCTATGCCTAAAATTACCCCGAGACCCAATTACTACCCCCGGGTACTCTTTTCTGACTATCTCGACCCATTCGGACTCAACCGCGCACTCATAATTGGCATCCGAATTAATTTATAAAAATCCTTATCTCACACCCCATTTAGTCTATACCGACTCCCGATTGAGATAAGTGCATACCCCGTCATTAATACCCGAAATGACGTAATTAAATTATTACTATTCACTTAGTAAATAAATTTCCCTAAACATTAACCATTCACTTCCCGATTAATATTTAAATAATTATATTGTCATAATTAATTCAATTAAAATTACAACACACCAATAATTTAAAATCCTGAATTAATTAAATATTAAATGCACAAAAATACGGGGTGTTACAATAACTTTCCTTAGAAGCAGAAGACAAACTTTTGCGTGGAGTCATGAAGATATGCCTGGGATTGACCCAAACTTCTTGTGTCACGAGCTCAATGTGAATAAGGAGATCAAGCCTATGAAGCAGAGAAGAAGAGTATTCAGTCCCGAGAAGAATCAAGTTATACGGGAGGAAGTCGAGAAGCTCCAGAAAGCTTGTTTCATTGAAGATGTTAAATATCCAGATTGGTTAGCTAATGTGGTGATGGTAAAGAAGAAGAACAACAAGTGGAGGATGTGTGTAGACTTCACCGACCTCAACAAAGCATGCCCAAAGGACCATTTTCCACTGCCCCGAATTTATCAATTGGTGGATGCTACCTCGGGACACGAGTTGCTAAGCTTCATGGATGCTTATTCTGGTTACAATCAGATCAAAATGAAACCTGAAGACAGGGAAAGTACTTCTTTCATTACCCCTAGGGGAACTTATTGTTATAATGTTATGCCTTTTGGTTTGAAAAATGCAGGTGCGACATATCAGAGGCTGATGAATAAGGTCTTTGCTGAATAAATCAGTGGCAATATGGAAGTCTATGTTGACGACATGCTGACAAAAAGCAAGAAAGCTGCCGATCATCTAGTTGACTTAAGTTAGACTTTTGATCAACTAGATAAATATCAAATGAAGTTGAACCCGACGAAGTGCATATTTGGAGTACGAGAAGGCATGTTCCTCGAGTACATTGTCAATCAACGAGGCATTGAAGCAAATCCTGAAAAGATCAAAGCTCTATTAGGGTTGCGATCTCCAACAACGAAGAAGGAAGTACAGAGTCTCACAGGATGAGTAACGGCACTCAACAGATTTGTGTCGCGAGCAACTGATAGATGTCTCCCATTCTTCAAGACACCCAGAAAGACTTTTGAGTGGAATGATGAATGTGAGAAAGCTTTTCAAGACTTGAAGAAATACTTGGGAGCACCTCCACTGTTGTCCAGGCCGGTGATGGGAAAAAAAATTATATTTGTACCTTGCAGTGTCCGAAAATGCAGTTAGCTCGGCGTTGATCAGAATGGAGAATGGAGTGCAAAAACCAATTTACTACACAAGTAAGACCTTCCGAGGAGCAGAGATCAGATATCCAAGGCTGGAAAAATTGGCACTGGCGCTGATTGAGGCGAGTCGAAGAATGAGGCCATACTTCCAGGCTCACACTATAGTCGTATATACTGATGTGCCATTGAGACAAGCCCTTCATAAACCAGAAAAATCAGGGAGGTTGATGTACTAGGCAATAGAGCTCGATGAATATGATATAATTTATGAACCCAGATCATCACTAAAAGGGCAGGCTGTAGCAGATTTCATAGCGAAGTTCACCTATCCTGATACCCTCGAGGAGCAAGATTTGCTCGCTGATCAACCTGTGGATGTTACAGGATTAACAAACACAAGCCCAGACCAATTCCGATTGGTAAAAGGGCGTGTGGATGTTACATGATGTGATGCAGAGATAGTTGAAAGAACTCCAGATGAGGAACAAGAGTTGCTCACTGATCAACCTGTGGATGTTACATGATCGATAAACACTAGCTCAGACCAACTCCGGTTGGTAAAAGGGCAAGTGGATGTTATAAAATCATTAAATTCGAGCTCAGACCAACTCCGGTTGGTAAAAGGGCAAGAAAAGATGATCGATGAGGAGCGATAAAAATCCGGGGAGGATGAAAGGAAGCAGCAAATATTTCACCAAGGAACTCTGATTGATCAGAAATTTGAAGACGAGTTACCTATATGGAGGCTATATGTAGATGGCTCATCTTGCACTGCAGGATGTGGCGCGGGGATAGTTTTGAGCACTCCGGACGAGGTCGATATGGAATACGCCTTGCGTTTCCAATTCAAAGCTTCCAACGATGAGGCTGAATATGAGGCCATGATTGCAGGGCTTAATTTGACAAAAATTATGGAGGCGCAACAGGTTGTGAGTTTCAGTGACTCTCAATTGATCGTGAACCAAATGATGGGAGTATATGCAGTTAGAGGAGAATAAATGATCAGATATCATGCAAAGGCAAAGGAGCTGGTGTCAGAATTTGCCGCTATTCAGCTGGTCAGAATACCAAGAATGGAGAATGCGAGAGCAGGCGCCCTAACTCGACTAGCATCAGCTACTCGCACCGAGCTACGACGAACAATCCCAATTGAAATGTTAGCTGGTCGGAGTATAGATGAAGATCTGACGATGAACTTTATCGCCCTTGATTTATGACCATCTTGGATGGATCCCATCAGGGTATATATCGAGGAGGGAGAATTGCCAATTGATAAACTCGCAGCCAAGAAATTGAAGTTTAAAGTTTCTCGGTATGTATTAACTAGTGGTGTTTTATATAGACGAGGAATTATGGCAGGTTTGCAGAGATGCGTGCATCCCTCCGAGGTGAAAGAATTGATTGAAAAGATCCATGAAGGGTCTTGTGGAGCACATATAGCAGGTCGGACGCTTTTGCAAAGGGTGATGATGTAGGGATACTACTGGCCGGCGATGAGGTATGATTGTATAGCCTATGCCAAGAAGTGTGACAAGTGCCAGCGCTTTTCGTCCATCCGAAGAACTCCACAGGCATTGTTGACACCCATAAATTCCCCTTGGCCATTTGCCATTTGGGGAATTGATTTGGTTGGCCCACTGCCAACGACCCAAGGAAGGTTCAAGTACCTCGTCGTCGCAGTGGATTATTTTACTAAGTGGGTAGAAGCTGAGCCACTCATTGATATGACATACGAGAAGGTGTACCAATTTGTTTGGAAGAACATCATTTGCCGATATGGTCTCCCTCATGCCTTCATCACAGACCCTGGAACACAATTTGATAACGAGGAGTTTGCCGCCTATTATCATCAGTCAAACATTTTGAAGGTTCACTCAGCACCAGGCCATCCTCAAAGCAATGGACAAACTGAAGTGACAAACAGAACGCTGCTGAACGGTTTGAAGAAAATATTGGATGATGCAAAAGCAAACTGGATCAACGAGCTACAATCAGTACTTTGGGCTTACCGAACTAATCCCCGAGTAGCAAATGGAGAATCACCATACATGCTGGCATTTGGAAGTGAAGCTGTCATACCTGCCGAGTTGGGTCTCCCAACACACAGGGTACTGAATTTTAATTCCCCTGTCAGCGACTTAATGAGAAGACTGGATTTAGACATGCTCGAGGAGGTCAGAGAAGAAGCAACCATTAGAAATGCTGCTTACCAGCAGCGAACAACTTTGTTATACAACAAGAGGGTGAAGAAGTGCGACCTGAAAGAAGGAGACTATGTGCTGAAGAAAGTAATTCAAAAGCATAACAAACTGGAGGCAAACTGGCATGGACCATACCGAGTTACAGAAGTTGTTCGACCAGGAACTTATCGAATAACAACTTTAGAAGGCGAAGAGTTTAAGAACGCATGGAATGCAGAGCACCTGCGCAAGTATTATCAGTGATGTATATGTAATACAATTCCATCAGTATGAATAAAATGAAGATATTCTGCCAAAGTCTCTCCTTTTATTGAGAATTTTTCGGGGAATACTAATGCTACACACTACTCGGCAAAGCTCAGACTGCTCAGCGAAATATTCCTAAAAATGCCAACTTCGGTTGGTTAGGAAACAAAATATTCCTAAAAATGCCAACTTCGGTTGGTTAGGAAACGAAATATTCCTAAAAATGCCAACTTCGGCTGGTTAGGAAACGAAATATTCCTAAAAATGCCAACTTCGGTTGGTTAGGAAACAATATATTCCTAAAAATGCCAGCCTGTTTGGCTAGGAAATGATATATTCCTAAAAATGCCAACCTGTTTGGCTAGGAAACGAAATATTCCTAAAAATGCCAACCTGTTTGGCTAGGAAACGATATATTCCTAAAAATGCCAACCTGTTTGGCTAGGAAACAAAATATGCTCTCAAATGCTAACTTATGTTGGTCGGAAGGTACGTACATTCTCGAAAATGCCAACTTATGTTGGTCGGGAGGTAAGATTATTCCAGAAAGTGCAAAAGTTGCTAACTATGGCTGGTCGGGGATAAAAATCCACTAACTGTAGTTGGTCGACAAGTAGAATTTATCGACCTTGGTTGGTCGGACGCATTTTATGAAAAAGATAAAAATCTACCAAGTATGGCTAGTCGGGGATAAAAACCCACTAATCGTAGTTGGTCGACAATGAACATTTACCGACCTTGGTTGATCGGAAACATTTAAGAGAAAAATCTACCAAGTATGGCTGGTCGGGGATAAGAACCCACTAACTATAGTTGGTCGACGAGCACAATTTAACAACCTTGGTTGGTTGGAAGAATTTTAAACATTTTTATACTCATTACTTTATTATTAAGTGATCGAGCAACATTACTGATACTTGTAACTTTTTATTACTATGTTGGTCGATGAACAACACAATATTATTATCTTTTTAATAGATATGCACAAATGTAAAGTGTTTGATATTTACAAGACAATAGCAATTAAGATTTGCAAACAAAAATGAAAGTCTTTCATTAAATTCGAAATAAATTACATTGATGAGTAAATGAAAGTTACATTGATATGTATGCTAACTATTACATCAAAAATTTCTATTCTACTGCTCTTTTCCCCTCAGCTTTTGATGCAGGTTCCTCGCCAGCAGGCGGATCATTTAAAGACTGAGGAGAATTGATGAAGTTGAGGTCCTTCAACATCCTGACATTCATCACGGACGGTCGATCTAAAAGATGCTCGGGACGAGATACTTTGATCTGAGAATGTAAATTGTAGTCACCGAGATACTTTGAAATTAAGCTCCGAGGAATGGCCCGAGCAGGGATCCACTCCATCTCCAAATTATATGGTGGCACAGGCAAGTCGAGCAACCCGGGATCATGGTAGTCCCACAGATAATGGCCTTGTTCGAGCTTTAACACACCTAATGCATTCGTCCAACCTTGCTTGTAGCCCTCATTGTTGGCATTCTGGATACGTTCGTCTAAATGGAATAGTGCTTCGTTGTATCCAGCCATCCAGAACTCCCTGGGCTATTTGTGGAACTGATATGTTAGCTTTTCTAGCTGCTCGTGGAGATTCTTGATGAAAAGCTCCTTATTCTCCAAGATTGACTTCTGCACAGAGAGCTGTTTTTCTAAGTCCCTAATTTTCTTTGACATATCAGACAAAGCCTGGTTCTTCGCCATTAATTGAAAAGCTTGGTTCTTTAACGCAGACTGAGTTCTCAGCTCCTCGACAAGCACCCGAGCTGCTCTTTCTCGTCCTCGAGGAGCTCTTGCTCGACCACGAGAAGAAGTAGAAATGCCAGAACTCTTCAAAGTCTCCAACTCGTCCCTCAACTTGGCATTCTCAACCTCTAAGAATGAAAATCCCTCGTCAGTTACTGGGATTAGGGTTGTTGAAGAAGAAACTGCAGACTTCAGTTGTGATAGCTCTTTTTGCAAGTTGTTGTTCTCTTGCTCCAGCAGCTTGGCAATCTGTCTGCACTCCTCGACCTCACCCTTTAAAGTTCTCTCCCTCAGATCATACCTAGCAAAAAGCTTCTCGTAGCCCTTGTCAGCCATGATCAGTTTGTATTTCTTCTCATAACCCTCATGCAACAGAGCAGTTGATTCCTTGTATTGATTCTGAAGGTCTTCGAGGGTGCACTGGAGATCCTCGATCATTTCATAGTAAGCCACATTATTGGCTACCGCTCGATCAAGAAGACACTTCAGGTATTGATATGCTTCCACTTCCTGCTTTGAAGCATCCTGGCCGAGGATGTCGGCAATATGTGCAGCACTCAGGTCTGTGTGACCAGCCTTGAAGTACTCGTTACATTGCTGCAGCAACTTTGTATCATGGGTAGATAGCAGTTCCATCCTGGCCAGAAACTAGCAGAGAAATAAGAGCAATCATCAATAAGAAATATAAGCAGAGTATGAATAGAAGATGAACAACAGTATGCAAGAAAATTCAAGTTTTATTAGATCATAAAATTTAGAATTACAAGTTCTGGATTACATTTGACAAAAAAGAAAAATATAAAGGGAAGCCCGAACAACACTACACCTTTTCCTTATCTCCCAAAACCTTCTCGGGAGGTTGGGAAGAGGAAGCAGGTTGCTCAGAGGGAACTGTGGGTTGTTCGGAGAGCACCAGCTGTTGCTCGGAAGAAGAAACGACTTGCTCGGCAGCAGACTGGATGGCTGGGGGGTGATCTCCCATCACCATTGAAGACTCCTCAGAGGTAGCTTCGTCCTCTTCTAATTCTTCTAGAGTAGGAGGGGGACCAAGGATATGTCTCTGGAAGAGCTCGGATGACTCGTCGACCTTCATTTCCTGAAGGGCGGTAACCCATCCATCCCTAAAATACTTTAGACTGCCATAGTCCACTTGAGATACCATAGAAGCACACCCCTTATCCCACCCCTTGTCCCAGCCAGAGCTGAAGGACTTCTTCACAGCAGCTTTCCTCTTGGCCTTCTCCAAGGCAAGCTTTTCGAATAGCAGGTTCTCAGCAGCGTTCAATTTATTTTCTGCCTCTTCCTTCTGCCGACCTACTTCTTGAAGATGGCCCAACCTCTCCTCAGCAACTCTGAGCTTATCTTCAAGCTCTCCAGCAACTTTGAGCTTCTTTTCAAACTCTTCATTTGCCTTCTCCAGGGCATTCTTTTTCTTCTCCAACTCCCTGGAGGCATTAACAGCCTGAGCTTTTTCTTGCTCGAAGGAGGCAAGTTTCTTCTCCCAAACAGCTTTTTCATCAGCATATTTCTGGCGAGAATCTGCCAGAGACTTGGTAGCTTCTTCCAAAGCTCCTTCCATGATGGACGAGGAGTAAGAAGCCTTAATCGCTTCATCCTTCTTCAGGATTATATTAAAGTAGCTCGTCAATTGTGAACAAAAAAAGAAAGCAAGTTAGAAACAGAAATGACAAAGGAAATATGAAAAATTCTAAGTAAAGAGACTTACAGAAGCAAGGTGACGAGCAACTAGTGAGGTAACCATATCCCGAGTAAGGTTTTCTTCAGTACCTTGAACCTCGAGAATGATCAAGGACTTTACCGAGCTCATGTCAGAGCTCGGGGGAACAAAAGTGGGAACTTCAGTCCCAATAGCTGGGGGCTGAATGATGGTATCAGCCAAATTGATCGAGGAGCTCTTCTTTAGCCTCCTCGGGGGAACAGGTACAGCCAAGGAAGAACCCTTGGTCGGTGATATCACAATCACCTCTCCAGGAGCAGCAGACCTGCTCGGAGCCACTACGGGCTTCTCGGCGACTTTAGCAGGAGCAGCTGGAGGAGCTGCATCAGTCTTCTTTGTCCCCTCCTTTGGGACATCAATCCTACTCCTTTTTGCCTCCCCAGAACCATAGGCATTTTTCTCAAACAAGGTGGGGGGTCTTCTCTTCTTCATCCTTTCGCTCAAAGGAATATGAGATTCAGGCGAAGAACTTGCAGCGGCTGGTACTGGCTCAGCCTCACTGATCACAGGACGAGTAGTGAAGGAGGTGGTGTAGCTCTTGTACTGGAGCAGATACGAAGCCGACCTAATGTGCTCGTCTGCAACACTTTGATGAAGATTGCAGATAAGTTTCAAATGCCTTATGTTGACATCTGCTTCTTTTGGGCACCTTCTTTTATTATCAACTGCAAATAAACAAACATTGTTACCAGTGGCACATTTTATCAAACACAAAAGAAACATGATTTTAAAATAAATAAAATGAAATAAAAATAACCTATCCCATTGCCATAAGGAGGGCATCTGGGACCCTGGTAAACCTCATCTCCAGTTAATGGAGGGTGTTGCCAATTTTTTATGACAACCCCATGCTCAAAATAATCCCTATTGGCATCGGGGGAGATTAACTACTAAAGCTCTGTTTAAAAATCTTGTTTTTAAATAATAAATATTTTCATTGACTGCCCATCTATAGCAGTACATGATTTCTTGAATTCCTATACGAGTTCCATGCACTTGATTTAACCTATGCACCCCATTAACTATTCTCCATGTGTTGGGGGCTATTCGTGCAGGAACAACGTCAAAATACTGACAGAATTCCAGACACAAAGAATTTGCTGGAAAAGAAAATCCTCACTCAGTAAAAAAGAGACTGGGGAACCAATGTCCCTCAGCCAAATGGAAGTAATTAGAAGGCTCAGAAAGCTCTTCCAAGACAACCCAAGAGGGAATGGAAAAATCAGAACGAAACTTCTCAAGAGACTCAACAGGATAAACCATGGTGAATAAAGAAATGATGAAGAAGGAAGAAGATCTTACAGGAAAATAATAAATCTGCTGACAACGAACGACGGAAAAGATGAACGCACAAGAGAGTAAGAAGACTCGAAGATGAAAATTTGAAAATGTAGAAGAAAATGGTAGTGTCTGTGAAGTTTAAATACATTGCCTTGGTAAATGGTGAAGTAATGATTACAAAAAAGGATGATTACGTTACCGGCGGCTAAAAGGGCATTAAATATTGGCGCGGGGATCAAAGCGAACAACAACGGCTGAAAAGACGAAAAGTGACACGGGAATCGAAGCACGCAGAAAAGTCCAAAAAAGCATGATTCTACGAATTGGGAAGGAGAAATAAATACAAGGGAAATGCTCCTAAAAATCAGGAAGACTATTTAAAGCTACCATATTCAGAGAAAGAATGTTCCATACTCCTCAAATTTCGAGCTATGAAACATTGGGGGCTTCTGTTGATACCAAATTTAATCTGCTGACTTGGACCAATCATATGAAGACACGTGGCTATCTATATGGCAACTACAAACACTTCTGAGGAACCCACGCGCTCCGAGGAACAAGACTACAACGAGGAAGACTAGTTCCCCGAGGAACATTGCTTACCCGAGGAACTCATACGCTCCGAGGAATATGCCTCTCCGAGGAACTATTGAGTACCAAGAAACTTGGGCGGTCCGAGCAACTCAGGCGGTCCGAGATGCATCTCGAACAAAGCATTAATAGCTGGATAACCAACAGTTCAACTGATTCATTAAATGCTTATCATTCACACGCATACGCAAAGAGGGCATTAAATGTATTATCCTTTCATATGTATATCATTTAATGTATTACCCTTTCACATTACAGCCTCAGGGCTATAAATACATTGTACAATCCTCATTGTAAGTGGCGAATCCAGGTCGAAATTTCTTGTAATCGAGAATTCCCAAACACTCAGCAATAAAACAACAGTGGACGTAGGCCATTCTTATAAGGCTGAACCACTTTAAAATCTTTTATCTCATTTATTTATCTGTGATTGAATTATTGGAGTGATCTAATTTGTTACATCAACACTCATTATCCTTTATCATTTATCACAACTCCTTGTCCGTTTGTAGTGTGGGGAATCTACCCAGTGGGACCTTTACCCAAGGATGCATGTTATTAAATATATTTGATTGTGGTAATTGACTACTTTTTGAAGTGGGTGGAGGCTGGGTCCATGATTTCCACAAGTGATAGGAAGAATTTCAAGTCCATTTGGAGGAACATCATCTGCAGATATGGTTGACCCCACAAATTTGATTTTTGAAAATGAAAAGTAGTTAAAAAATATGTCCTTGGAGTCCTATTGTGAAAGGGTCGACATCAAGAGATTTTACTCAGCACTAGGCCGACCCCAAGCCAATGAACAAATCGAGGTCACCAATAAGACAATATTAGATGAAATCAAGAAAAAGTTAGAAGATGATAAGGGTGTTTGGACAGATGAGGTGCATGAAGTCCTGTGGGCTTACATGATAATATAGAGGATACCTATAAGGGAGACACCCTTCATGATGGCCTACGGGTCAGAGGCAGTAATCCTAACTGAACTCAGCCTACCTAGTCATAGAGTCCAGACTTATAACCCTGAGACCAATAATGAAGAAAGAATTCTGAACTTGGACTTGATAGAAAAAAAGAAGAGAAGATGTCGAGGTCAGACAAACGACATATCAATAAAGGATGACCAAATTCTATAATAAGAGGGTCAGAGCAAGGCCGATAGCTATGGGGGATCTGGTGTTAAAAAAGGTTTGGAAGAAGATAAATAAGCTGCATCCGAATTGGCATAGCCCATACAAAGTCACTAAAGAGGTCATTCCTAGGACCTATAGACCGGAGAACCTAAAGGGAGAACCTTTCTCCAATCCATGGAACGCAGATCACTTAAATAAGTATTACACTGCAAGAAAAATGAGTATTAGGGACGGTAAAAATCCATCCCTAAAAGTACAAAAACTTATACATCAGTTATATATCATCCTCTTTGTATTTGGAATATCTCAAAGTAATGAATGAAAGAACACAAGTGTTTCCTCATATCTTTTTATCTGTTTACCCAATGCCTGGTTTGAAATTCTCTAAGCTAAATAACATCATTAAAATGGTGAATTGGTCTTGACTCACTCTCGGTGATACAAAAAACTACGAGAGATTCATCTCGTCCATGATCTCTCAATAACACCGAGAGGGGGGAATAGTGTTACAACATCACTAAGGTGGTGAAAAAAACAAAAATTCTAATAAAAATCATTTGATTATGGTTGTTTCAAACATCATTGATTTGGTAGCCTTAAATTTAGTCTCTCCCTCGACGAGGACGAGTGTGTATGAAGAGACGAAACTCATCCATACACTTCAAAAAATGATGAGAGGGGGCTTGTGATTAACATCGTTAATTTGGTCGTCTCAAATTAAAAATCACTTATTGGTTACCTCTCTCGACTAAGATAAGATTAGACTTGGGATTAACACTACTAATTTGGTAGTCTCAAATTAATAAACCTCTCAAATCAACATCATTAAATTGGTGAACCAAATTTGGAAAACCTCATTCATTTGATGACCTATGACAAACTTTCTCGACTAGAAGAGAGTGTATAATGAGACGAGACTCATGTGTACACTCTAAAAAAAGATGAGAGGGAACTTATATCCATAACATCATGAATTTGGTGAATCAAAATTTGAAAATAATTTATTGTTTATATAAGCGCCACTAAGTGGTGACCTTTCTCGGCTAAGACGAGAGTGAACTTGGGCATAACATCATTAACTTGGTGGCCCTAAAATGAAAATCATTTATCGATCATACAAACACCACCAAGGGGTGACCTCTCTCAGCTAAGACGAGAGTGGACTAGGTGAAAATCACTAACGTTTCAATGTGGTTATACCAATGTTGTACAAAGCATATATGAAATTGTAATGATAAGAAGAGAATTTTGTATTCATCAAAACTTGGTACATCATATGGAAAATCAAGGAAAACATGGTTCAAAGTATATATTATAGACCAAAATCAAAGATAACGTTGCATATGTTCAAAATTTATTACAAGTGGAATGGGCATATGTCAGGCCACAGGCGGCCGCCTAATAGCTAGTTCAAAGAAACTATACCGTATCGGTTTGGTCAGTGACAACCTTGTCCGTAACAAGAATTATTTCCTTTAGGGTACCTTCAGTAGTCTTTGCCCTAACTCGCTTTGTCATCTCGGCCCCAACATGTTCAGTTATCCGTGCAGGAGCAGCTGTAGCAGCCTCTACTTCGGCCAAGGCAGTGACCAAAGGATAAAAAATATCAAAAGCCTCCAAGTCTTGCTTATACGTATCCCCCACCTCAGGGAACTTAAGAATGCCCCATTGATAGGCCGTCCTTATGCCCCTCTCCAAGTACTGGAAGGCATAACCAACAAACTCATTTGAAAACTTGAACTCGGCCACCACCTGCTCCTTAAACTCGTCCTTAGTCGAGGCCTTGAATTTAGCTATGGATTTATCCTTTGCCTCATCTAATTTCGTATTCACTACAGCATCAATGTCAACCTTGTGCTTATCGTCCTAGGCCTTGAGGGTATTGTCATGATCATTTATTAGCTTGAATAAAACATCATAATGCTTCTGTTGGAGTGCAGCCACGGCCTTTTGATGGTACATGTCCTTAGAATCTAGCTCTCTCCTCAAATCTCTCTCAGTCTTTTATGTGTCTTTGCCCTTTTGTATTAATGGGAGTTTCTGTTTAACCCACTCACTAAGGTGTGTAAAGGTGAGAAGAGATTGCAAAAATAACGAAGGAAATGGGTTAGTACGAGATAACACTTACTATAAAAAAATAGCAAAAAATTTGAAAGAATTATCTGAGTGGCCTTGTGAAGGCCAAAATGGATGAGACAAGAGGAGTTTATTACCTCTAGGAAGTGCATGTCAACCTCATGCATCATATACGTAGAGGCGGACCTATCTCTCTTAGCGTCACCAATCAATGTCTTATTACTGAGGGTCAGCTGGTAGAGACCAGCTACCTGGCAGCATTAGACGAGATGGGGATCACCTTCTTTGATCTCCCTTGGATGAGACGCCCTTCTTGTTCTTTTTATGTGGATGATGGATGGGGGTATTATCAACCACCTCCTTCCTCTTCTTGGATGACTCGATATTGTCAGTGCTGTCGGTGGTCGATTTTTTTATCGGGGCTGGGGGTGCCGACTTCTTCCCGAATTTATTGATCATGGCGGAGATATTAGGAGCGACCATCTTTCAGATAGCTTCTAGAGTGTCGTCTAATCGATCTATAAAAAATTATAAGAGGTTACTATCAGAAATGATACAAATAGAGACAACACCATAGTTCAGAAGCAAAATTTACAACTTCATAAAAAATGATACAAATAAAGATGAAACTACAGTTCAGAGGGAAAACTTACGCAATTCAATAAGGGGGTCGACACCCAGTCTCGTCTCCACCAAGATTTTATGGATCATAAGATGTTTGAATTGCACGAGACCACCATTATCCCCTATTCTCGAGTTTATTCAATCTTATCCCAGTCATTTATGCTCAAGCCAGGGTCAAGATTGGTAGATATTAAAGCTTTCGCCCATTTTTGTGGGACCCTCAGCTCTGAGGTAGAGAAAGCGACATCCGATGGAAACTCACATGCACCAAAGATGAAGAAATATTGTGGTTTCTAGTGATGGTTGTATGTTTGGTTAATGTCAATAACCTTATTTGTGGATTTTTTTATCTACGAGATGATAGTAGCTAGACTGGGCCTTCGTGCATGACACATTGTACCACGCATTGAATACATTAATTGGAAGGTCATAGCTGAAGCAAAACTTCCAAAGAAATTCAAAGCTGAGAAAAATCCTTCACGCATTGGGTGAAAGTTGGGGCGGGGCCAGTCCCATATTGGTGAGTATCATCCACACAGTCGGGTGGATAGGAAGGCAAAATATGACCTTGAACATTTGTTCTTAGACAACAATCTCACCCTCACAGCCATCAAATGCCCTCTCGGCCTCCTTATATGGATATCGGGACTGATCCCGTATAAGTGAATCCAATACAGAAGGTCGACGTCTCTCACAGTAGTCTTGAAAGTTTGAGCACACGACGTGTCTAGTGTTTCCTCGACCTTATCTTCAGAGTCAATGATTTCTACATCCAGTATTGCACTGGGAAACTTATTTCGAAATTCTCCCTCAGTCATGGCTGAGAGATGAACTACCATTTGGAGAGGAGGTTGGGTAAAATTTACTCAGGGACCAAAGCCTCAGTAGCCCGGTCATAATCACCAGACCCGATGGCCCTCTAAGTCCTCCATATAAGAATGAAGGAATCTCATAGCCTCCTCATAGGAGTCAGCCTCCTAAGATACCCTGAAGGCAGAGGGGCTACAGTCCTCTGAAGATGAAGACGGGTGGGAGCTCTAGGATGAGTTTCCATTAACCTTATACGAAATCCTTGATCAATTTCCCCATCTCCAGGGTCATATTTTTAGGGAAATCTGAAAGACTGAGGCTGAGGTCGAGACTAAATGGAGAGTCAGGGTCAACCTCACACGCCCATATTTTTTGTACCCTTAGCTATCATTTATCCTTCGATAGTTGAGAGAATGCGAATCGTTTTCAACAAAGAACAAACCAAGAACAGTTTGAACAAAGGTCATTGGAGAAGATGATCGCAGACGTCCGGAGAACCTCACTAAGGGCTAAAACCACTAAAAGAACCTAACTTTTTACTGCCACTGTCTAAAAACACCTCTCACAATGGCAACAACCCCTAAAATCTCATAAAAAGACCTTAAAACCTATGTCCTCAGTCGACAAAAAAATGGAAACACACTGAAAAAAAAAGCAGTGAACAAAACCCACTAAAAACCTTGAAATGATAAGGAAAAAGGAGGATGGAGGTTACCTGGTTGGAAGAGGATGCCGAAGGAGAAAGAAAAACCCTAAAGCAGGCAGAAAAAGCTTGAACAAAGTAGAAAGAGAGAGATAAGTGGCTAAATTTTTAGAGTGAGAGAGATTTGAGTGCGAATGAAAGGTGAAGGAGAAAGAGAAAAGAATATTTTAACCATTTAAATAGGTTTAATGATTGCACACATTTTCCCATGAATTCATCATTAGGGCACAATTCCCTAAGGTAGGCCTGCAGCAATCATTCTTGGGCAACACGCCAACCCATCTGATGACTGCCAAGTTTCCACTCGAGGGCTCTTATGCAACCTTTCAGACTTGACATTAAAAGGACATCTCAACCCTCAATTAAGAATCCCCATCAACATATACTCTCATGCATTTTTACCCCTTAGCTTTACAATCACATTAAATACTAAGGGTAAGGTGGTGATTGATATACCTAAGTGTCGCGTCGTCAACAGTAGGCCTCATCTCACCCGAGTCGACATTACTCCCCTATCAATATAGACAGTTATGGGCCCCTCTGCAGTGGCCCTTCATCGGCAGTCTCAGCCTCGTACAAGTCTCTTAGGTCGAGACTTATCAGCTAGCACATTAATACCTCACCAGTCTTGTCTCGGCTTAATACCACCCAGACAGTCGAAACCGTACTTTAGTTCAGCTCAATAGTAACTCACCACGATATTGGATGTGTCAGTCTTGGCCAGGCCGAGATATCTCAGGACGATATATATCTCATGTGTAACATAGGGTTCTAGTACGAGTAATCCACGTGGGCTGGCAGTTATAACAAGACTTCCGTGTGCACGTGAGGGAATATTACATCATCATGACATATTTGTCCTAAGGACATGTGGCTAGACCTGATTGGAACCTTCACCCTGTACATGCCTCTTACATGCCTGGGGGTACTATGCACACCCCAAGCACTATATATACTTGTCTTTTCCTTCCTTGGAAAGGATCCGGAAGTACAAACCCTAACTAAACTCTATAAAATATTATGTAGAGAAAGAGAGAGAAAGTGCTAGAATTGTAAGCAGAGCCATTATAGCTCATTTGATCTAGCAGAAAACACTCATCACCTGCACAGTGGAGTAGGCCAATAACCGAACCACTTACACATTAGTGTTCATCCTCTTCTCCTCTTCTCCTCTTCTCCTTCTATATTTCTTTTGTTGTTCATCATCCATTTCTGTAAATTTACTAGTTTGAGCTCATAGGTTTAAGCGTTGGAATCTTTTGGGTATCATCAAGTCCACTATTAAAACTTGATACAAATAATCCTCTGTCAATCCCTGATATGGAGAATATAGCACCTTGCCACGGACGTTACTCAGGCATGTACATAAGCTTATAGGCCGCGACCCTATTCAGCAAAGGGTGCGACCCTACTCAACACAGGGTGCGGCACCCACAACTCCAACCTCATACAGGATGCAGCCTTATGCTATGCATGGTGCGGAACCTACGGCTTCAGCCTCATATACAGGATGCATCCTTATGCTATACAGGTCGCAGGCTTATACTACAGGGTGCGACACCCACAACTTTAGCCTCATGCCGGATGTAGCCTACGCTGGATGCAACCTTATACTATGCAGGATACGACACCTAATATGCCTGCCTTATAAGCTGCATCCCCCTCATTGACAGCTACTCCAGACTTGATATATGTCACGTGCTCAGGGCACGTGAAACAACTCACATACCTCTTATAAATTGAGGACTACACCTCGAAATAAGGGATCGATTCCACACACACTCGGGGCAGGTCCTAAAGAGTCGATTCTCTCTACACAACCTCAACATACAGTTTGAGGACTGTTCATCCATATTGCAACGACCTCTCCGGCACACCGGGATCATCAGTCATCATGTACTCTCCTTTTATTCTCATACTTGTACGCCTCTTTAGGCATGATTATATTGTACAAAATAATGAATATAATGAGAGTAGAGCACCACAGTGGACATAGGCCTATTTTAGAGGCTGAACCACTCTATATCTCGTGTTCATGTCTCCTAACTAGCTTTACTTGTTCATTACATACTTTACTCTTGACTTGCTGGTACGAGAACGATAAGTGGACGATTTCTCGTATCATCAATCTAGCGCCGTCTGTGGGAAACGAGATATTTCAATCTTGTTTCTCCATGTTACGAGTTCTTAAACACCTTATTCTATTCACGGGGATCTTCTGGATCATCATCCCATGAGTAAATTTTGGTTATTGAGCTCTATTTTATACTTACACCCTTAAATGGGTATTTCGTACCTTCAGATCTGCTCTCGGGGCTCTCGGGTCTCTATTTTATAACCTTAGATATATTTTACATACCCCTATGATATCGCCCCACCTAGATAAAGATGGAAGGATTAATGGGCTTTAACCCCGTAAAGGTGGGTGATTAGGGAAGAGTTATATTTACTTCCTTTTTGTTGTTCTTTGCCTATAATCTAGGGTTTATCATTAGAATTGTGCCATTTTGTGCACCGAGAGGTTATTCTCTCATGGATAGACCCTAGTAGGTATGCTCTCCACGAGTTTTGAGAGAAAAACTCAGTTTCCGGGTTTCAATTTTAGGATTGTCCCTTCACTGACTAGGTAGGGATGCGGCGTGGTAGTTTAGCTGCCTTACATGCCACGACCTCTACTGGGGCAGTTACATTACAGAAGCTTCAAAACATCAAGGAATGGACTCAGGTGGTCTCCTGCTCAACCTTGGGGAATATCATTCAAAGGCCACGGTAGTGCACTTATGTGCCTTACTGGCAGCGGCCTCATCAGTAATATCATTCAAAGGCCACGGTAGTGCACTTATATGACTTACTGGCCGCGGCCTCATCAGTAATATCATTCAAAGGCCACGGCAGTGCACTTATGTGCCTTACTAGTCGCGGCTTCATCAGTAATGTCATTCAAAGGCCACGGTGGTACACCTATGTACTTCACTGGCCATGGCCTCGACAGTAGTATCATGCAGCAGTGTAAGCGTTGCATCCCAACTTTATATTTGGTTTATCCTATATTTTGTGATTACTCACTTCTGCTAGTCTTGTCCCAGATTGTATATTTTTTAAAGACTAACAAAGAATAAATGGAAGGAAACTCTGGCCAAAGTGTAGAAATGAAGAATGAGATTGCTCAACTATATGACTACATTAACCATCTTTATGACCACCAGGACTCACTACAGGGCCAAATCAATTTCCTAACACAAAGGGTCCTCATGCTAGAGTCTGCAGCCTTTACCTCTATGCCAAAGGCCACAACATTAGAAACTAGAGAAATATCCCAGCTAAAAGCGATGGCCGTAGAAGGCAAGGCCGCGGCCAGGGCCCTAAAGAGGATGAGGAAACATGAGGAAAAATAACTATATAAGAACTACACACCGCTGAACTCCAGCCTGGAGGATATCCTTGGAAGAATCGAGAAAAATTACTCAGGTGGCCAGAGATGCTGAAGACTCCACCTCATAAGAGGGACCAGGCCAAGTGGTGCAAATTCCAAAAAGATCACGGTCATGATACCGAACAGTGTTTTTCACTGAAGGATGAAGTTAATAGACTGGTTAGGCAAGGGATGCTGCAGCGATTCCTGAAGAATGCATAAAAGATTCAGCCAAACCTGACAGAGGATGCATATCGCATCTCGTCCTTAGTTTTTCCAATTTCAACTATTTCTGTTTACGTTTTATGAAGCTCATTATAGCCCTAATCTTCAAGACTTCATGTTTTATTAACAAAGTCATTTGCTGGAGCATGCATATATAAATATATAAATTAGCAAACTTTGCCATATCTGATTTCTCTCTTGTTTTCATAATCTATTATCTCACAAAAAGACCTTTTGTCTTAAACAGATTCCAAGGGAAGAATAACAAATTATCTTGGAAGATTATTATTATTTTGGGATGCACATATGGAGGGATTGCGATCTTAATTATTAGCTCACAAGTTTCCCTCATGATGTGAAACTATATCTTATCATATTATGATCATATTCACAAAAGCATATAAGAATTCAAGGAGCTTTTATTAGCCACATGGGCTTACAATGCCCGTTCTTGGCTTTCGGGAAGTGTCATTAGCCACAAGGGCTTATAATGCCTGTTCTTAGCTTTCGGGAAGTGTCATTAGCCATGAGCGCTTACAATGCCCATTCTTAGCTTTTGGGATGCGTCCTCAAGCTAGGAGGCTTATAAGTATCCAGTCAGGGATGTCTTTATATATATCAGCAGCTGTGGGTGGCTTAATAACATAACCCAGTCTGGAGAGGCTTGATAGTATCCCGTATATTAGCTGTGGGTGGCTTGATAACATAACCCAGCCTGGGGAGGCTTGATAGTATCCCGTATATTAGCTGTGGGTGACTTAATAACATAACCCATCCTGGGGAGGCTTGATAGTATCCCGTATATTAGTTGTGGGTGGATGGATAACATAACCCAGCCTGGGGAGGCTTGATAGTATCCCGTATATTAGCTGTGGGTTACTTAATAACATAACCCAGCCCGGGAAGGCTTGAAAATATCATGTATGTCTACAGAGGTCCATTGCCCAATATGCTATCATCAATTTGCTGACAAGGGCCTGAAAGGCGCCGTAGCCTTATCAATATGGTTGCAGCCGTTATATAGTACACTCATTCATTTGGAACGTGGAGAAGAAAAAATGAAGATAAACGTCTGAATTGTTAAATTATCACATGAAGGAAAAATTGAAGAAGTTAAGCCGCAGCCCCAAAGCCATATTTCATTGGCATCGCGGCTTGGGGGATCATATCCCTACAGAGTAGAAAATTTATGAAGTCTGCAAGGAAAAATACAAGTGAAAAGTGCAAGGGCAAAGCACAACAGGTCGCAGCCTTCTTGGAGAAACCACTCACATAGTGGTGCCGCAGCCTTATGTCCATTGCAGTTGAAGCAATCTTCCAAGCTCATCCAATCAAATAAGTATCAAAGCAAGCAAAGGAACAGGCAAGATAGATAGAGAGATTAAAGGCCAAAGCCTTGGCAAAGATTAAAGTTTTACAGAAAAGTGGTCGTAGCCTGAAATAAAGCTTGAGTTCCAAAAGAGGGCGTAGCCTTGGTTAGAAGTTCACAAAGTTGAAAAAGGCCGCCGCATGGGATCAAACAGGCCGCGGCACATTCTTTAGTACTTGGCCACCGCCTGGGATCAAACAGGATGCATCACATTATTTAGTACTTAGCCGCCGCCTGGGACCAAACATGCCACGACACATTATTTAGTACTTAGTCGCCGCCTGGGACCAAACATTATTTAGTACTTAGCCACCGCCTGGGACCAAACAGACCGCGGCACATTATTTAGTACTTAGCCACCGCCTGGGATCAAGCAGACTGTGACACATTCATTAGTGCTTGGCCTTCGCCTGGGATCAAACAGGACGCGACACATTATTTAGTACTTAGCCGCCGCCTGGAACCAAACAGGCCGCGGCACATTATTTAGTACTTGGCCGCCGCCGGGGATCAAACAGACCGCAGTACATTCATTAGTACTTGTCCGCCGCCTGGGATCATACAAGCCGCGGCACATTATTTAGTAAGCCGCCGACTGGGACCAAACAGGCCACGACACTTTCTTAAGTACTTTGCCACTGCCTGGGCTCAAACAGGCCGCGACACTTTCTTAAGTACTTGGCCGTCGCTTGGGACCAAATAGGCCAAGGCACATTCTTTAGTACTTGGCCCCCGCCTGGGATCAAACAGGCTGCGGAACATTATTTAGTACTTAGCCGCCGCCTGGGACCAAACAGGACGCGACACATTATTTAGTACTTAGCCGCCGTTTGTTCTCAAACAGGCCGCGGCACTTGCATAAGTACTTGGTCGCCACCTGGGCTCAAACAGGCCGCGACACTTTCTTGAGTACTTGGTCACTGCCTGGGATCAAACAGGATGCGACACTTTCTTAAGTATTTGGTCGTCGCCTGGGCTCAAATAGGCCGCAGTACTTTCTTAAGTACTTGGCCGCCGCCTGGGCTCAAACAGGGCGCGAAACTTTCTTAAGTACTTGGCCGCCGCCTGGGCTCAAACAGGCCGGGACACTTTCTTAATTACTTGGCTGCCGCCTGGGATCAAACAGGCTGCGGCATATTATTTAGTACTTAGCCGCCGCCCGGGACCAAACAGGACGCGATACATTATTTAGTACTTAGCCGTCGCTTGTTCTCAAATAGGCCGCGACACTTTCATAAGTACATGGTCGCCACCTGGGATCAAACAGGACGTGGCACCTTCTTCAGTACTTAGCCGTCACCTGGTATCAAATAGGCCACGACACCTTCTTAAGAACTTGGTCGCCGCCTGGGCTCAAATAGGCCGCGGCACTTTCTTAAGTACTTGGTCGCTGTCTGGGCTCAAACAGGCCGCAACACTTTCTTAAGTACTTGGTCGTCGCTTGGGCTCAAACAGGTCGCGGTACTTTCTTAAGTACTTGGCCGCCGCCTGGGCTCAAATAGGCCGCGACACTTTCTTAAGTACTTGGTCGCCGCCTGGGCTCAAACAGGCCGCGACACTTTATTAAGTACTTGGCCACTGCCTGGATCAAATAGGCTGCGACATCTTCTTCAGTAGTTAGCCTCCGCCTGGGCTCAAATAGGCTGCGTCACCTTCTTCAATCCTTGGTCGATGCTTGGTATCAAATGGGCCACAACAAGGCTGGATACCGTTTATGTAAGAGGGCACTGGAAGATGAGACTTTTCTTCACAGTCTCCGTGGCAGTCACATAATTCAGTCGCAACCCTAAAATCTCTACCTTTTGGCACTACGACTTGGGGGCTTATTGATATGGAAAATATAGCACCTTGCCGCGGACGTTACTCAGGCATGCACAGAAGCTTATAGGCCGCGACCCTATTCAGCAAAGGGTGAGTCCCTACTCAACACAGGGTGCGTCACCCACAACTCTAGCCTCACTAACAAGGTGCGGCCTTCTCGCTCACAACTCCAGTACATGGTGCGGTACATATCACTTGGCCTTACATACAGGCCTCAGCCTTATACTACACAGGGTACGGCACCCATGACTTCAACCTCATACAGGATGCAGCCTTCCGCTATGCTGGATGCATCCTTATACTATGCAGGATGCGGTACTTAATATGCCTGCCGTACAGGCTGCATCCCCCTCATTGACAACTACTCCGGACTTGATATATGTCACGTGCTCAGGGCACGTGAAACAACTCACATACCTATTATAAATAGAGGACTACACCTCCAAATAAGGTAGCGATTCCACACACACCTGGGGCAGGTCCTAAAGTGTCGATTCTCTCTACAAAATACAGTTTGAGGACTATTCATCCATATTGCAGCGACCTCTCCGACACACCGGGATCATCAGTCATCATGTACTCTCCTTTTATTCTCATACTTGTACGCCTCTTTAGGCATGATTATATTGTACAAAATAATGAATATAATGAGAGTAGAGCACCACAGTGGACGTAGGCCTATTTTAGAGGCTGAACCACTCTATATCTTATGGTCATGTCTCCTGACTAGCTTTACTTGTTCATTACATACTTTACTCTTGACTTGCTGGTACAAGAACGACAAGTGGACGATTTCTCGTATCATCAATCCCCTTTGCTGTGCCAATACAATTGGTCTCAATTCCTCAAATTTGTTTTGATACTTATCGACTGAGGATATTTTTTACAACTTATTGAATTACGCTATGGCATCTTCATCGCCAAGGTCAGAGAACGTTAAACATAAAGCTTTGGAAAATTGTCTTTAATAAACTCCATTAACATTCTCATAGTTTGACTGAAATGGATGGTCAACCTTCTTTTCCAAGTGTATAGATGCATATTCCACTTTATGTACTTCAATCATTGGCTTAAACTGGAAGTATGCGTGACATCTCTTGAGCCAAACCCTTAGGTCGGTGCCCTGAAATTGAGGAAAATCCATTTTATGAACTTTGTTGTGGAAACCTCTAAGCTCTTCCATTCTATATCCTCTACGAATAGGATCTGGAAAGAGAGGTGGCTCCTGCCTTCTGCGCAACTCTAGATTCGGTGAAAACCTATTAGGATGGGGACTTTTTGAATTTAGTAGAACTTGTAATTAGCCTTGGATGCTGAGAAAACCTTCTTGAAGACTGGCAAAAGTCCTCTTTATTTCATGAATTTCTCTGTGAGTTACATCGTTATGACCTTTTGGTTCTTGAGAGTTCCCTTCATCGGACATCTTTATGCATGGCTGAGGATCGTGTGACTCTAATAACAAATTTTTGATGCCATAGCTTGGTTCAAACAATACATAAAACAATTTATATGCAAGAAAAAGTAATTAAAGGAAAAAATAGATCAGAGAGACGGAGAAAGGGTGAGAATTGGAAAAAAGAAGAAACGATAGAGAAAAACAGAGAAATGATATTGGTATTTCAATCGATGCGTAATATATCATATTACCTACTATTTATACATTCATTGTAACTAACTATCTAAATATTTTCGTTATTTTGTTACAACACATCTTTATTAGTTGGTAGTCTAGCATAATAATTAATTACTCATATCATAACATTCGGTTAAGCTCGGCTTACGTCCATGATGACGGTGAGGTCTTTTCATTATATTAGAGAGAGTTTACATGGGACTGTCCTATAGCCTCTCAGTCACCTTACAGAATGAGGGATTTCCTCTTTATATAGAGTTATATGTTACAATTGGATAATAATTATTATTAGAGTTTACATCATAACAAAACACTATTATTGTGATATGATTAGTCTTCTATCTTCACTTAGACTCTTGTTGTCTTAATCGTGTCAAACTAATCATATAGTGTCATAAGGACTGTAGTCGGTCAAGACTGGCTTGGTCGGTCATGTGTTGGTGACTATG